>OY728157.1:2134764764-2137264764 GCA_963277665.1 Viscum album
TACATTTCCCCTATTGATATTTTGGAGAGAATTGGATATGGGGATTATAATTTGGAAATTCCTCATAGACTTTCTAAGGAACAAAATATGTTCCATGTCTCATTATTAAGAAAGTACATGTCAGACCCAACACATGTAAACACTTCTAAAGGTATTGAATTGGAACCAGACTTATCTTACTATGAAGAGCCTATCTAGATTCTAGACACTAAGAAACAGGTATTGAGAAATCATACGACTAATTGAGTAAGGTAATATTATAAAAATCATAAAAAAGAGGAAATGTGGGACCTAGAAAAACTTAGGATGAATACATACCCAAATATTTTTATGAGGTAACACTCTATTAATTGTGTTAATGAAAAATTTTGTAGGGGGAAGAATGTAACATTCCAATGTATTGAAAATAAATTTATTATAGAATTTATTTAATATTGAGTATATTTGGAACAAACACATTGATATTTATAAGTTCTAGTTATAACCTAGATATTACATATAATTTTTTTGATTTTGTGTTTTAAATTTCAAAAAACTAACATATTTCGATCATTATGATATTAATTTTTTTGATAGGATCAACTTATATTTTTAATGGTAATTTACCCATATAAATATTAATATGAAAAAAGGAATAATAATATCACCAAATAATTTTTAAATAAAATTTCTTTCAACCGTTTCTCTTTTGAGTTTAATTTCTTCTTGAAAATATGATTGTTTGGATAAATTAAGTTTTCTTGTAAAAAATATACATTCTAGAGAGATTTAAATTATTAAATCATGAAATGTCTTATTAATGATAATTATAATTAAATAGGGTTATTAAAATAATATTATTTAGTTAAAATTGATAAAATAATGTTATTTATTAAAATTGTTGACAATTTTACTGTTAATTATACTATGCATTTTATGTGTGCTATTATTTTTAATAAATAAGTATTTTTACAGATAAAAGTTGAAATTTTAATATTTATAGAATTATTATGAAAAAATAAATGTTTTTTTTTGAATTATGAACATCGATATTGGGTTGTGCAGTATTTATGGGAATTTTATAAAATAAAATATTTTTTCATGTATTGTAAAAATACAGTTTTGAGTTTTCTATATGTTTAATGCCATCATAATGATGTAATAATTAATATAAATTCCTATTAAACTTATTTAAATTAAAATATGATATTATGTGTCTCGTGTGACCAATACCATGGGAAAAAACAATGTTAAAGCCCATTTTTTTCAAATACCAATATTGAGGTGTAGTTAGAAATTAATAAAAAATTCACTCATTTTAGCTATAAATACCCATCCATTTATTCCATTTTTTCATTAAATATTTTTCAGCCTCAATGATATTGTATTTTTACCTCCCAATTAGTCCTCCTACGGTGTCCACAATCCCCTAAGTTCCCAATATTCTTGTTCTAGGAGTTACTCTACATGGTAAGGGAATCTATCACCACTCTATTTTTCAAGCATTCTTTTTATGTTATCCTTTTTTTAATTTGAATTGGATTATATTGATATATTTTAAAGCATATAACCCTTACTATATATATTTTTTAAAAATTATTATATTCCCCTTTTTCTCTCATCATCATATTTTATTAATTTTTAATTGATGATGTTAGGCTGCCAAATTTTCATAAGGGATTTCTCAACTTTTCTTTCTCTTTCATGTTTATTTTTTATTTTTATCTCCTAAAATCATGTCATAAAAGGTTTATGATAAAAAAAAGTAAAGTAAATATAATGAAATTTTTTATACTAATTAATTAATTTATCATAATCTCTATGTTCCCCTCAATTTATACAAAAAATGATTATACCGTCTGAAATGTGTCAATTTAACACATTCTAGGATGACAGGTTTTCAATTTCTATTATTATTGTCATGGACTATTAGGAAAAAAATTTATGGTTAAACAACATCCTAATATATTTATGTTATTCTATTCTTTATTCTAGAACTATTATATATACATGATATTAATTCATACGACAAACTAGTTTATTTCAATCAAAATATTTCACAAATAATCATAATGTTTATCACTAATGTTCTATCTAATAAATAAATATCATAGCATGTAACAAAATTTTATATATAAAAATTTTCATTTTTATGTCCATTAATGATATACATGTTCTATTCTAGAGAATTATATCAATTCCAAAAGAACTTCTTTACTTTTAATGAAGCGATCTGATCATGAAATCCCGGAAATGAACACTCCAGAATGACAAAATTCAATCATATAATTTATCAACAAGTACATAAATGAAGATAATAAAACTATAATAAATCAAATATATTCTATTGAAGTTAATATTTAATTAATTAATGGGTTTAATTTTATTATTCATTACATTAAGGTCACGTGCGGGATAAATTCAGACGTAGGGTAAGTGTTTTCTAACTAAACCTCTATTTTCATTCAGGATAATCTTATTATACACTACATCCCTGAAAATATTATTTATTCTTTTTTACACCTAATATATTATTTTTTAATGATCTATATATGTGTACGAACCAAAATACTTTTTTATTTTATGGAGATTTACATATTTTTAAAAGGACCATTCAAAACTTCTTGAAATACAAGATCATTTTAAGGGATATTCTCAAATTTTTAACTATGTTCTAGTATAATCTATAATATTTTATTCCAACATTATTTTTATAAAATAAATAATTTTTTTCTGAATAATCTAAATCATTTCACATCTGGTGTTATTCCAAAATATTTCCAAAATAAGGCTTCTTTTCAAAGTAAAGGAGTATTTATCTGATGAATTATTCAATGATTTTATATGTGTGATTTTATCTATTTCCACACTCTTGTTGAATCTTATGTATAATTGGGAAAAATATTTTCTTATATCATATTCCATATTTTATTGAATGGTTTATCATTTTTTTACAATTGATGTTCTACATCGAAACTATTCACCACAGTACTTGGAATGGTTAATGATTATGTTTAATGTTTGGGGAATAATAATTAAATTTCACATGTTAGTTTCAATATGAATGTATATGTTGATTATATTCACCCAATTTATATGATGAATGCATTGTAATTTGAAAATTATGTTCAGGGCCTGCTATATCCCCTCGTTGAATCTGTAGGTATAATAAGACAAAACAAATATAGACTTCACTGAGGCTTTACCCATTTTTATTTATTATTTTGGTCGAGGTCTTATTCATCTTCTGATGTTTTGTCCGAGTCCTGGACAATATATCTCTGAATGTACATCATTAATCATTTCCCTCCTTATTAAAATTGATAGTCCATGAGGTTATTTGACTAGAATAATACTCATGATTATGCTTTATTATGGAATAATTTATTCATCCCTTATTCCTGATAAATTATGTACTAGTGTAATTTATAAAGGAATGTGTTTGTTGTTAATCATGATGACTAAGCATTATTATTGTTTCATATTCCATTGTATTACATGCCCTTTCTGAGCATCTGATCCCACCCATTTCTTATGTTTAATTTTCCCTAGGTGTTGAAGAGGAATATAATCGATGACTTACATAGATAATCTAGGAGTATATGAGTGATTTAAAAAAATTGTTATATTGAATTTCCATTCAAGTTATAATGTTGAACTTATGTATGTATATGGTTTTCCAAAACTACTAAAATATGTCGTTCTTTCAAGATATGAAAATCTTTTAATCATGCCAGTGTAATAAAATAAGGAACTGACTCTGGGAAACTGGGTTCAGGTCATTACACTGGTTTCATGAAAACTATTATATTTACTATTAATCATAAAGATTAAATATACCAAAAAATTACCAAAAATCACCCTTGGAAAATATAAATGTGATTAATTAAAAAATGAACACTGTTTTTTGAGAATAAATTTCAAAATATGAGAAATTTATTTATTTTTTTTAAACGAATAATTTATTTGAAAAATATCAATTTTAAAATTATAACATATTTATGACTCTTTGAAAAATTAATTATGGTCATCTAAAATGTTATTTTAAAAATAAGACAAAAAAATATTAAATTATCACTATATTTTATGATGAAAAATATTTTAAATCATTATAAAAATTATAAATTTTTCAATAAATATTTTTTGTTTTAAAAAATATCGACAATTATTTTTTTATTTTTAAAATATTAATTACTTGTATTATTATATAATTAGATGATGGTTTTATTTATATGATTATTGAATTTCATTTGTACTATCAGAGGTAAGGATACTATTTTATTCCCCGGATTAATATTCCTAATGCTCATGTTACTATTCCATGGGTCTTGTTACTACTCTATTAGTATAGGTTCTTTAATTTCTTGGAATACATTTTATGTAATTAATTATTCATTTATAATATTATTATTATTTTCAATATATAATTTAATGTTATTTGTGATATTTTTAAATGTAATTAATTTCTATTGATAAAATATGGGGTAACTACAATAGAGACAATATGTCATAGATATTCAAGATCATTTTTTTATTTTTTTAGAGATAAAAAAAAGAATAGAAATTATTAAATTACCTTTCCAATTTTAATGATATATATAATACATTATATATTATATATTATATATTATATATATTCCCAAAATTCATAAAAATTACCATCCATGTAAAATTTAAATGAAAAACTAATCTCATCACCTTGTTAAGGTGTTGGTCTACACATACTCATGAGAGATATTATCATATATGAATGGATAGTATGGTAAGAAGTTGGAAATGATATTATAATTATATAATTAAATTTTTTTCATAATTATCATATACCAATATTAACCCTTAAATAATACCAATCTATTTAATATAATTATGAGAAATGAATTGTATCACTATATGGAGATCGAAACATGTAAGTACGCATGAGCGATATATTAACTTCTCATAAGATGGGAATGAGGGTGAATAATTTTGGTTTAATGGTAATTATATCATTTATTAATTTTTATTATACATAGGTAAAACATTTAGGTAAAATAAAATATATTTCTAGGAGATAATGAAGGGATGAAAAGAAAGAGATCGGTTATGGTGATTACTTCTTTATTGAAACTACTCCTTTAGACCCCCTATAAAACATTATATGGTTGTAAATTTTGGAATACTAGAACAAGGTGAATGTTTATCGGAAATTTTAAATGGAAAATTTATAATAGTTGGTTAACTTATAACGATAAATGTGGTGTCATGTACTAATGTAGGTGGTGCTATTTTATAATTGATCTGGGAGGATCTTTTGGAATATCTGAAATGATAGAATGTTTATAAATTCATTCTCAAGATAAATGCCAAAAAATGGAGATTCTGTTATAAGATAAGGTTGGATTTTGTTCTGATACTATAGAAAAATATAATGTAGACATCTTTTTGGGTTATTTTAGAAATAATCATTTTGATTAACCCATATTTAATCAATTTTAATTTTTACTACAGTAACAAAATATTCATTATTAAATGTTTTAATTTTTACATATAAGAATAAAATTCACCCTCATATGTAATATTTATGAAATTTCATACAATATCCTATCTACTTTGTCTTATTTGGAATAATTTATGACTTTTTATAATGATTTTAAAAAATATTAATTTGATATAATATCATTATTGTCAATTTTGACACTATTCATAAAAATTGACATAAAAGCATAATTACAATATTGGAAGTCCGATATAATCACATAATAAAACACAAATATTTCATACAAAATGATAAAATCACTTGAAAGTTTTAAATTAATAAATTTATTTCACTTTTAATATATCTAAAATCATTTATTTTATTATTCATTAATTGAATAAATAAAGGTTGGGTGATCTTAATGAATTTAATGGGAAAAATAATACATAAAAATAAGAAATAAATCTACCATAAATAATATACATTAGTTTATAAAAAAATATTATATCATTCATTCAAAAAAATTTCTCTTTGTGAAATTATAAAGTATATTTAAAATTAAGAGAGTGACATTTTGGAACATTATTTGATTCAAATAATATATAAGACATTTAAATTTAATATTCTCAATTAAACTAATAAAATTATTGAATTAGGTGATAAAGGAAAAATTTACTTCTTATAATAATAATTTAGAAGAAAATATATAGCCTAAGGTATGTGCGCAAAATACAAAAAAACCTCTTTTTAAAAGAAAAAAACATTTTTACGTGTAAAACTGGATTGATTCTTATCTTATGTGAAAACTATTAAATAAATGAAAAACATTTGATTGTGTATATAATATATGAATTACATTAATATCATTAATTTTTAGTACTCAATTTAGTTTATTTTGTTAAAAAACATTTTGTGTATAAAAATATTTTTTCATTTGGAAAAATTCCTGTATTTTTATAAAAACATTTTCTACACCAAATTAAAACATAAAAAATTTATTTCATTAAATTAAATATTATTATATAAAAATTAAAATTTCTAGTTTTAATTTGAATCAATTTTAAAATGAAATATAATTTTTTACATTATTGAATGAAAATAATATTCTTCAATAAAGAAAGTAATATTTTTCACTATTTTAAAGAAAATATATATTTTTAAAATAATAACCAAAAATCACAAAAAGAAAATTTTAATAGGTTGATTTTAAAAAATAATCATGTTTTGTGAAATAAAATATTTATAAGTGTAAAAAATTAGTTATAAATATCTGTCACAAGAATAAAAAAACCAATTTGAATGAAATATATTTTTATAGACATAATATGTCTTTTTTAATAATAGAATTGTAATATCATTGTAGTAATAAAAAAATTAATATTTAGTAGGTTAATTTTATATATCTCATAACAAAGATAATCTTATTTATACCAAGAAATTTAATATCTAGTGTATAATTTTCACAAGATAATATATCAAGGTTCATTTAAACAAAATGGTTCATGTAATGAAAATAATCGAAGAAAAAAATTAATTAATGGTGAATATTTTTCTAGAATCTCAATGTGTTACATGACACCATTAATTAAGTTCATACGCCCAATTAAAACTTACTATATCCAATAAACTATTTTTTATTTTAAATTTCATTTTATCAAAACCCATATTGTAAAAAGTGTAAATAAAACATTAATAAAAAAAGTGTAAAATGGAAGTATGTAAGCCCCCTTAAAAAATATTTCGATATATGAGAACATTAGTGGGAGGTGAAAACATTTAAATTGAACAAAATACTATCTCACGATGAAAAATATGATCGGTATAACACATGATATAAAGTAAGTTTATTTCCAAAAATCCTTAATCATTGAGGGGATAAAAGATCTTATATTCCTCAAAATTAAGGATTACAATACATAATTTTTGTCTAAAATACTTTTCTTAGATTTGAAGAATTCCGTTATAATCTAGACTAATAAAATAAGGAAATATAATTACATAGAAATAATAATTTCATCTATAAATCAACTTCCTCTATTATCTAATCTAATACACCACAACATGAGTATTTGAGATGAATGTTTTTTATGTCTGAACAATTAAAAGAAACATATAATTGATCAAAAAAGATTACCAAGGTATTCTTATAAAAAATATTAATTAACCAAAACCATTATTTTTTATCATGATATAATTATCACAAATAAAAAACCAAAATATTTAGAAATACCCCATTAATCTCTAAGTCCATAATTACATCAATAAGCTCAAAATTAAAAAATATTTTATTCTCAGAGGATACATCATACCCATTATATTAAATAATCAAAAAAACTTTAATTTCATTCTTCCCAAATAATCATCCGTGTTAAATATATATTTTAATATATGTGCTATGCATACCTCTACCCAATGAAAAATCTCCCAAATAACCTCGATCACCATGATAAATTACTATATAATAATTTAATTCAATGAACATCACCAACATAACATAAATTACATTTAGATTCTATAATGTAAGGTAATACTTAATTTGACCATGATTTTATCTGAAAATATCATCATTTTAATTAATCACTTTTCAATAATCTAGATTATATATATTTCATTATCCTTTATTATATAGTTAACTGATCATAAAATAATTTATATGCCCCAAATTTTATTTAAATATCAATTGTGTATAATATGACCATTACATAAAACATTAAAAATGGGGTGTCTATTCATTTGAACTTGTGATCAATCATGAACATAAAAACAAATTATTTTATCCATAATATATATTTTAACCTCATAAGAAAAAATATATGATCAAACAAATTAACTCAGTCTGTATTCCTTAAATATGTTGATAACTAGTCAATATTTTTAAAAAATCCAAAAATACATTAAACCTTATCAATGATATCCTAAATCAATTTTTATAAAATCAGAAAACAATTTCCAGGATACCAATATTATTAATTCCAATAGTTTAATTATCTATAATAAACATTATTAACTCAAAATCATACTCATAATAAAGTTTAAAATTACCTAAATAATATGTTCTCCAAAAATATAACATTAACACAAAATCAAATTTCATGGTTATTATAACCTTTCAAAATATGTTTTAAAATCCTTATATAACAACCACTACCAAACAATCCATTGTTTTTTCATAACATGTTGACCATAATATATTTATTTTAACACTCATATTACCAGATTCTTGAATCTATGTTCATAAACACATTAATCATCCCACTTCCTTATTAAATCATTAACTAGGATTCATCATATAATTCCCAAATATTTCTTCCCAACAATATGAAATAAAAATAATGTCTTCATATTCATCAACTTCAATTTAATCGTACATAATATTATTTACATAATAATTAATATTAATACATCCCATACATTTAATATGGAATTCATAGCATCTTTCTTCATAAGTAGTGAAACCATTACTCATACAATATTGGTAATTAATTTCCTGAGATTCCCCCCCCCAAGGATATCGATTTAACTGATACCAGAACATTATACACATAGAACATTAAATTATTGATGATACCTTATGAATTAAATTATTCTTATCTATTTTTATTAACCAAAAAAATTATTTTTCCTCATAAAATACAATATATGTGTCCTTTATTTCCTAACTAAAAACATATCCTCGAACAAATTAACAATACTTTTGAGTTATTCATCACACATTATAGAAATTCTGGGTGATTAATCTTACTTATTAAATAGTAATTATAAAAATATATAATTATCTTATTATGATCACAAGACAAATATCTAATATTGATAATGTTGATAATATAAAATGATATATGATTATGAATGTTCATAAAGTCTCCCCTTCAATATATATATTTTTTAATTTATCATGAGTAAATTCATTCCATTGACCATCACATTTAATAATAAATTGATTCTTTCAAATTACTATGATTAACCAAAAAAAGGTAATAGTGTGGGAAATAATAATCATAGTTGAAAACCAAGAAATCATGTTAATGGTGTCTAATACATGAAACATTATTTTACGCAACCTATGTTTTAACCTAGGTCTTTTATGATCAATTTAATAACAATATGATTCTATGTTAAACATAGAATTATCTATAGGGTTATTAATATTGATTTCTCATCATATATTTCAAATTACAACTAAAACATAATATTATACCTTCTATAGTGACTGATACTTTTCAAAAATTGATATCACATATTAAAAGATGAATATTTATTATATAACATAACAATCATTGACCATGAAACATAGGTCAAGTGCCTTTAGAATTGTGGACATATAAAAAACTGATTCATAACATATCATCTTCATCTCTAAATAAGTTTTTCATAACTACCTCCCTTCATAAAAATAAAACACTCCATAATTTTCTCCATACCATTGTGAGAAGAAAAAAATGAAAGTCTATACTCAAATTCATAGTAACGGTAAATAAGAGAGATATCAATGATCACATGTGAATAACATATACATACGGGTATGAGAACATGCAAATAACATTTCAAATTAATACCTCATATATAATATATAAAAATATATAGTCATTAAATAAATCATGAAATAGCATAAAAAATAATAATGATTTAATTGAAGAACATGAAGCATGAGAACATAACATATGAAAATGATATAAGCTTGTGTGATACAAATAATAAAATAAATTCATTTCCTTAGTAATAAAGGATCATTGAAAATACTATTATAGTGGAATGGGTTTACCCCCAAAAACATCATGGTTATCATGGTTCACTCCCAATACTATCATACTGGTAAAAGTACCTCACTGAACCATGTTCACTCTCGATTCGAGTATTATTTTTTTCATGATAAATTCCATATTTACCCAATAAATTGGATGGAGATACATGTCACACATGTCACATAATAAAATTCATAAATTCATGTTCCACAATATAATAATTAATTAATCATGTCATAACCCATAAATATTTGTTTCATAAATATTTTATCATTTCATAACACATGTAAATCAAATGGGTTTCATAAAAATGTTATCACTTCATTACTAATGGAAAGAAATGTGCTTAATGCGCATATTATCATTATAAACATAAAGCATCTAGAGAAAGAATATTTATGGTGTTATTAAATCATATATCTATTAGTGTATAAAATAAATCATGTCTTTTTTTTCTTTAAAGAATATAAATAATAATGATGTTTCATAAAAAATTATTTATGATGTCTTTTTCCCATTTTTTAAAAACTTCTTTTTAAACCAAACTAAAAAAATTCAATCAAAATTTCCTAGTAACAGTGAAAAATTATTTGGGATTAAAATATTATTCATCATCGTAAGAAAATACTTTCCTTCCAAAAAATCCAAAAAACATTCTTTCTATATTTTTTCATGGAAAAGTCCAAAAGTACCTCTATTGAAAAATTAAAAAACTATTACATTCAAAAAATTTGGTAAAAATATTAATATGGTTAAAAATTATTTTGAAAAATAATTTTAAAATAGTGGAAACAATATTTAAATCATTTTATAGAAAACATGTATATGTATAAAAAGAATATTTTTAACCAAAGAGAGAAATCAAGTTGGTTTTCCTTAAAAATATATTTATAGCTTCTTAACAATGAATAGTGTGAAAAATTAAATGAAATTTTTTTAAGAGAAAAAACCAATGTCAAAAAATCATGAATTTATGAAGATTTATATCTTCATAATTCACTAACATAATCTCAATCATAAAAAATCATGAAAAGAAATGAGATTGTAACATAATACTCTTTCCACATTTGGATCGTTAGAATCACATGTCCTATGAATGAAATATTGGTATAAGTATATTTAAATCCTTATAATTTTCATTAAATGAATAATAAATGTCATCAAGGGGTAGTATATAAACCATATAAAAGAAAAAATTGTTGTATAAGTCTTATGTCCCATATAAATAATCATTATATAAAATTCCATTACCTCAAGATCACATTGCCTTAAATCACTATATCCTATAAGGTAATAAATTTTTATTTATTATAATTATAATATATATATATATATATATTACATATAATATCTTATAATATCACTTTATAATATTTATACACCTCTATTTATTAATAATTCCTTTTTAAAATCATCATTTATGGGTTTTAGCTATTTCATTTATCATGAGTATTTCAGTTCTGTACATCCAGTACTTGTACAGTTATATCGGTTACCTCTTATCAAGAGTATTAATTTTAATATAAATACTATATATATTATTCCTATTTTGAGTCATATATAATATTTATATATTTAAATATGCATTACACAATTCATGGATACTTTAAACCATATGTACACAATAATTATGTTATCAGTTTTCAATGAATGTAATGAAAGAAAAGTAAATATTAACTAACCTATCAATAATAATTATTATATAACATAAGTAATATATGTTAATATATTTATTTCTATTTACCATCCATGTAATATATGAATGTGTAATGAATTCCATCACATCATTGAGGTGATTTTCCACAAGTACACATGAGCAACAATATCGTTTCTTGATGGATTAGATTGTAAGAACATAAAAAATGAATTTATCATTAAATAAATTTAATTATTCCATAAATATCATACATAAATTAAAAAATAATCATAATTATGATCCAATTAATATCTTTATTAAAAATCTATTTTTTCTTGTGGGAAGATGGTTAGTCTTACGTACACACAGGTTGTACTTTAAATTATATGTTTATCACAAATATGTTATATAATGGTGTTTTAATAATAATAACAATAACATTTCTGAATATTGACGATAAATAATTTGTTATTTTATAAATAAATATGATAAATTTATTGGGGGTAAATAATATATTAAAATAAACTGATCAGTTATGGTGACTACCAATTCTTTGTAACGACTAACTTATATCTCTTCTTATATGATTTAAGAATGGTAATTTTGGAAGAAAATAATCTCTATAATGTGTATATAGAGGTTTTTATGATAATTTGGTTGGCATGGCACACATATATGGTTTAAGGGGGTGTGATGAAGTGGTGTAATAGGTTTCCTTTTATAATGGATGTGTGGCTCACTATGGACATTTCTAAAAATATGAAATTACAATAAATTCTTTCTAAAAAAATACCTAAAAATGCCAAGGAATTAAAATTTTAGATATTATAAGTTTTTAGTACCCAATAAAGTAGAGTTTAGATATGTATTATTCCATATCAAACCTAAACATTTAATTATTTCTTAGATAACTGATTTTCATTATAAGTTCAGTAATAATATTTCCAATATTAACTGTTCTCATTTTAATATATAAGTTGAAATTTTCCAATAAATTTTCTATTTATGACAAATTAATCCATATATTATTTCCCCAAGGCACCCATCTTAAAAAAATAAAATATTATTTTTATATATTGTCATTATTACCAATCTTCACTCTATTAATTTATTTTGTCTTAAATGTCAAAAATAATAATATAAAATTAAATTATAATATATTAACACTACAATAATATTCTATATAAAACTATTATATTCGTGTAACATAGTATCATACTCATATTTTTTCACTTTTAATATTTTCAGAGAAATTTATTTTAATTTCCCATTAATTGGAATATAAGGTTTAGATATTATGATATAATTAAATTTAATTATATAAATCCTGAAACCTAATAAATTTACATCATGAAGACAAATTCATTATTCATAAAATTAGTATTATGTTTCATTAATTTATAATTCATTCTCCATTTTGAAAAAATAATTATTATTAAAAACTAAAAGAGAGAAATGTTGTAAAAATCTATGATTTATATAATATAGAAGTCATTTTCTTTTAAAAGTTTCATTTAAACTAATTAATGTATATCATAATCTTGGAGGATTATAATTATATTATTAAAAATTTGTATAAAGATTAAAAATTCTATCTTTATCAATTATTTTTAATTTAGATTAGCTAATTTACAATTTACGACACTATAAATATTACCGCAAATATTAACCATATTCACCAAAAATAAAGGAAGAATATTTAAAAAACATGAACCTTATGATTATACATTTTTTATTTATTTTATATAATTTCAAAAAAAATTATGAAATTATTTTTAATATTTGTGCACCAAGATCAATAAAAACATCTTTTTAGAAAAAATTTGAATAATCATCACTTTGTATTAAAATACTTTACTTGGAAAAATATTGGATAAATGCTAAAAAATAAATATAAGTATATAATATATAGATTTAATTTAAATAAATCACCCTTATTGATAACTGAAATTTTATAATATAAAAACACAATGTGCGCATAAAAATAATTTTTTAGGAGAATGCCTTTCAACATATTAAAATATTTTTTTACCAAATTAAAATATAAAATTGATTCTAATGAATTTATTTAGTGAATTTAAAATATAGTAGAACTAAATTACATTTAAATTTTTTTAAAAGTATATTTTTCATTCCTCAAGAAAAAATCTAGTTTAAAATAAAAATGTCGTATTATTTAATATTTAATAGAAAATCAATCTTTTTGGAAAAATAAAAGATAATCACCCTAAGATAATTACTATTTAGTTATTCGAAATATTATGTCAGTTTTTTTAAGTAATATTTTTTAAAAGGACCAAAATTTAAATATATTATTTATTCGTAGAAAGAAATCAAAATCATTTTGAATGAAATTTTAATTTTTAAAACAAAATATAAATTTTCTAAAAATTTAATAACCATATCATAGTATTTAAAAAATAAATACATATTTAGTAAGATATTTTATAATATCTGATATAAAAATTCCTATTCCGGCCAATGAATTTAGTTTGATGTTATAATGCTCAAAAAATAATATATCATAGTTTGATTAATCTGGATGTTTCGTTTAACAGAAGCTATCAAATAAGTAAAATTAATTAAAGAGAAATATTTCATAAAATCAAATTTAGTTACATTTAATTATAATAGAAATTTTTCTCCCACTTCAACGAATTAATAAATAAAATAAATTGATACATAAAATGAAATTATAAAAAAATAGTAAATTAATAGAGTAATTATAATGAATGAACATAAATATAATGGAAAATGATAGAATATCTTTACTTGAGAAGTTGATTATCAAATATTAGTATGGTCTTCAGAAGTGAATTGGAACACCGTGGGAGGGATTTTGAGAAAATTACAGAGAGAAACATTTTAAAAACAATGTATTGAGTAGAAAAAAAGGGTGGTTTAGTTGGTATTTAGATAAAAATATCAAGGAATTCATTATTAATTACTAAACATAGTTTTTGGACATTATGTTATAAAATAATCATACCCACAAAAATTTTAATGTTTTCCCCATTTTTTCATTCTAATGGTAGGGTACCTTTTTATTTTATTATAATAATACATGAAAAAATTAAAATAATACCATTGATGTTATGAAGGTGAGTCATGTGTATAATGAACTGTTCTTAAAACCTTCATGTAAAATATATATTCATGAAAATTCAATATTTATTTTTTGGATTAATGGAATGACTAGAAAATAAAATATTATACAGATGAGATATATTTTTTCATAGATTCTATTTATATTAATTATTACATGAATTTTATGCTATTATGATGTGATGATATATAACATTTTTAATTTTAACATAAAAATTCAACTACCCCAGAAAATTATTAAAAATACACCATTTACTTAATTTTATGTACTGCTTAATGAATTATTATTTACATTTCTAAAATATTTTTCTAATTTTTTTTACAATTTTGAATTAAAATTTTTCTTTACTAGAAAATACTATATTTTTTACTTTAAAAATTTCTAACCCTTATAAATTTTTCATTCAAATTAATTAAATTATACTACTAATTTCATATAAATAAAAATTATCAAATTAGTATATTTCATGAAAATAATATTTATTTCAAATTTAATGAATTTATGAAAATTATTATTTTAGTTTTTAGTATATTTTACCTATTGTTCATTTTTTTGTATCAAAATATAGTTTTCATATAACAATATATATATATTTTTAAAATTTAATAATGAAAATGGATAAATATAATAATTATTTGTTTATAAATAGTACATGTATATCATTTCTACTGGGTTTTAGGTATGTAACCCTTTATTACACCAGTGTAAACCCTATGGGTAAAGTGCGTCAAGTAGATACTTTATTTGGGTGGTTCGTGGGATATTGTTTGGGTTGTTTTGTCGATAAGAATAAAATTCTCCCATAAATGGTTGCACTCAAGTATTATCTATTTAATCTCAACTAAGGATTGGTCATGGGAAAATCCTAATGATGGAATCTTCATCAAAATCACCAATAAATGATCACCCTTATGTATGATCTTACATTTTAGGGTTATCTATTCTTTAATTAGTGTCATTTATACTTTATCATAACCCTTCCAATATAGTAGTCTTAACAGTCAATTAGAATGGTTATATTATCAATTCATTTGATTATTAGTAGTCTGTTAAATTTGGAAGACTAACGTGTCTATATTTTATAATCTAAAAATTAAATTTTTTTCCATCTATTCTATATTTATATATTAGATATTATGGAATTTACTCATCAAAAATTTTATTTCATTGAGAAACATTTAGGTTGTTATATTATTCCCTATTGAAAAATTTCTCCTAATAAAATTTATTCCATGCAATAAAATAGTAGAGAATACGTTTACATCAATGGTTGTTTCAATTCCCATTTTTCCTCATCTAACTTATGGCTCCTCTATACTAATTATACAAGGAGATTTATCTCAATTAATGGACCATTTTATCTATAATATAGGATATTCACCAAGTATTCCCCATGGTTTCCATGTTTGGATTTATTATATGTGATGTATTTGGTATGCACTTAAATAGGTAACATACATAGAATAAATCATGAGCATGAGATAGTTAAAGTGGGTGTTCTAGTGGACATGACATAACTCTGATGTAGTCATGGATCTCATATAGGCCAATATATAATATACTAATCCTTCCCTTCATCTTGTTACTTATGAATTTCTTCCATAGAAAAATATAAAGGAACACCTTATCTCTGACCTCAAACTACATGACTATCGATGATTACATTCATTGATTTTTAAGAGTAAGTTTTTACTTACATTATATTTATTTCATATGATTTTAAATTGTTTTAAACTTCTTTTTCATCTCTAGTGTATGATCTGATAATGTCTACTTCCACTCTTCAACTACATCCTAGTATGTTAAATTATGAGGCAAATTATTGTACATAGTTTTATAAGGTTCCATTTGAATGTAAAAATGGGATATATTGTTATGAGAGAGCATCAAAAGGAGAAGACGTTGTTAAAAACATAAGTATAATACATTATGTAATATGATAGTGTATCCTCCTATTTTTTAATTCTTCTCTTTAGACTAACCATCTATATGAGGGTGACAAGAATTGTTGAATCATAGATTTGTATATAATTATTATTGAATTTTTCTATAGAACATCAAGGAATAACCTAGATATAGATTAGATTAAATGAAGAGTGTTACTCCATTTAGTCTTACCACTTGTATGATATATATATTAGATACATTTTTGGGTAATAAATATTCAACTATATCAACGAAACAAACATATTTAGTATGGTGACCAACTATGACCAAAATGATATTATTTTATTTTGATGAACTAGGGCATCCTATGATGATATAGAGGGATATGTTTTCTGATTTCAATAATAGTATTGGAAATTTCATCATCATACCCATGGACTACTCTCCTCAATCTATGAATATTTGGAATACCATACATTAGGATGTATATTCAAAAATATTAATCATTATGTTATACCACCATAAAATTTTCATTATATCTATGTACATATTAGTGATACATCTATGAATATATAATGATGATATATGTTTATCATATATACGGTTCAATATCAGTGCATATTTTTATGGGTCCAAAATCTCACTTCCATAACACAAAATATCATATTTTGAATTTTAAAATAAATAAATATTCTCAAAATTTATTTGTAGCTCCTGATCAACTCTATAGGACTCCATTATAATCTTATTTATTTATGGTAGAACAATTTTTTAGAAAGGTTTTATATAGTAATTTTTTTAAATTATATACTTATCCATTGTAATTATAATAGATTGGATCCCTTTCAATCCTCAACATGTATAATATTATGGGATGTTTTCTACTAGGAACATATTCCTAATTGTTTTCCTTCTATTTATGGAAATTGATTGAATATTTATACAACTTAATAATCTCTAAATACCATAATTTGAGCATTTTCAGGCCTGGTTTATGATATAAAATTTAGGGTTTCATGATCTGTATATATATCTTTATTATCCCTGTTGAGATCATTTCACCAAATAATGAACGGAAATATCTTTTTAGGAATTTCCAAATCAGGTTTTTAGTAGTTTTTTCTCTTTAATAATAAATTGGATGGTGGAATAGGCTTTCACCTTCTCACACTTCATGAGTATAGAACCCAATAACTTTTTTAATGTATACCAATATATGACAAGTCCATCCCCACTACTGGATATTGTTAGCATTGATATATTTAATCAACTCTTAGTTTTATTTTTAAATATATCCACACATTCACTAGTTTTAAAAATAATTAATATCATAAATGGTAGCTTGGATATTTTCTTTGATTTTCATGAGAAGATTCTTAAAAATTGATGATAGTAATAATCTAATCAATAAATCATATGGATATCCATTATATATGTTTTTCTAGGTCAGCATTTCATTTCTTTTTTCGTATAGGTATCCATATATATCCTTTTTCTAGTGATAACATGACAAATGTACGTCATATAATTAATATGAAACTAATATAAACTATATATTTCATAAAAAAAATTCATTTTGAATGATGTTTACTATAGTTTTTAAATTATTTAAATATTCCTCATTGATTTTGGTGTAGAAAAATATATCATTTATAAAGACTACCATAAATTTGTCGAAGTTATCCATAATGATATTATTCATTATGTCCATAATCATAATTGGAGAATTAGTTAGTCTGAAAAAATTTACATTGAACTCCTAGTGCTCATACAATGTATGAAATGTATTATTTAGGATCTCATCCTTCATCACTATTACATTATAATATCTTAAAATGAATTTCACCATAGAGGAACATCAATTCTAGTGTAACTGACAAAACAAGTCATCAACTTGTAGAAGATGATAGTTTTTATTTATCGGGATCATATTGAGCTCGTGATATTCAATGTAGAGGCGTATTGTTTCATCCTACTTCTTAGTAAATATTTTTTTGGTAAAACCTACAATGTGCACATGGGAAAGTAATTTATATTTTGTTGTAGTGTCTTATTTATATCATATTGTTTAATAGTAACATTTTTATATGGAGTCTTGGATATTGTCAATGCATCATGTATATATTTTCTTATACCCTCAATAACATGAATATGTGGAAGGAAGGTCTATTCATTATGAAACACATCAGGGAAGCCTCATACAATGGTAACTTCATCAATGATGATCTTTTCTATATTTTAAATAATATTAGATATATTATAATCCTTATATAGTAATAATATTATTTCATTAGATCATTATTACATGGGAGATTTTTTACCCTTAATATACCTGTATAGAATTGGATGATGATTCAAAATATATAGGGTGATTTCTGTTTCCCAATAATCTAAATTGACCCAATACATTGACTGTGAATCCATTCATAAAATAGAATAAAATTTTACTAAAAGGAGTATTATAATATTCACTAAGAAGTTGATCATGCGTATATTTGAAATGAATATGTTATATACATGTGATTAAATAATTTCCCAATTTTATTTTTCCACATACAGAAAGAAATCCATGTTTTCATGATGTTTTGTATGGTTATATAGAACATTTCTTATATTACAGAATTTATAAAAAAAATGTAATATTATTTAATATATCATTTAAAAAATAACAAGTTTATATTTCACCAAGTAGTTTTCATGCTCCACATTAGGAGATGTGATAGAATAATCTCATCATTTCTATCATGGTTATGAATCTTGTTATTGTTGGCTATCATAAAAATACCTCACCTCTAAGAAATATATTTTATAGTTTCCTTCTTCCATGTAGATGAAACAAATAAAATTCGGATCTGGTTTTATTGTAGAATGGTTTTCTACCAACACTTTGGTTTGATTGTCTCATTATCTTTCATAATAAAAATTTCTTTCAATTCCACACCTATTTCCTCTAATGTTCCAATTTTTGAAATATCTATGATGCTAATTTGAAGAGTCTGACTAGTGGGATGGTATAATTTTTTTCCAACAAGATATTTATTCACTAATATTCTAAATTAAATGATTATTTTCGGGATCTTTAATTAATCCCACGATACCATGGATATTTAGCTGTATCATTTTGGACATTGACATCACATCAGTCACATTCCTTGTAGATGTTAAATTATGGAATATTTAATTGCTTTTGATATTTATTAATCATAGTAATAAAGTAGTCAACTTTACATTTAGGGATAATGAAAAATATATATTTATTCCATGAATGTCTTATGAAGGTTTCCTTCTACACCCATATTGATTCATCCACCTTTTTGTGAGTCCAAAATACACCATATCAATTATATATCATTTCTTATGTGGAAAAACATTATTTAATAATATTTTACAAAATTCCTTCCACTCCAATTGATTAATCCATCCATTAAACTTATTATTCTCGTTTAACATCCAACATTGATCAACTTCTCCCTCCTTGCAATAAATCATAAACATGACCTTTTCATGCTCATATCATTTCATTACATATGATATATTCTTCATGGAGTTGATCTATTATTCCTCAATTAAACTAATTGAATATCCCCTAATATTTAGAGGCCTTTATTAAATTATAGACTCAATTATTTCATTCCCTTTTGTAGGGGGATTTAGGTTTTCCACCAAAATCAAGATTCCATTGAAAATATTTGTTAAATGTGTATGTATTATCATATTGTTCTCAAATAATTCAACCGTTTGTTAGGAAATAACATTCAGGAAAGCATGAAATTTCTAATCAAATAGGTTGTTGACTTCGTTCATCATATTTAAATCCATTATCTAAATTAAATGGCACATTGATGATGATAATTTTCAATCATATAAATGGGAAACCATGAGAACTATTATGTTCACACGTAAATGAAATATATTTCTCATCTAATTAATTACGATGTTTGAATATATATAATATATATTCTATTTCAAAAAATTAAATTTTATAGGTATTTTATTCTATTCACAATTATTTATAATGATATTGTGAATTTACTAATGCATAGACCCGAATAGTTTCAATCCAAGGGTGTAGAAAGTCCTCTCTATCTTGCACCTGGTAAGGAACTTGTTAATACCAAAATAACCAATTTAATGGTTACTACCACTTGGTAAAACTATCTTAGATCAAAATAAAAATTTAGTATTTCAGTGGTCATTTTAATTCCTAAAAAACACCCACTATATATTCCATAAATTTATGTCTTCTTAATTTTTTTATTATCCTAAAGGCATTGGCTATAGATTTAATTTCATTTTTCCTAAACATAATGGTTTCATTATTTGATACCATCTACAAAAACCCACAAATTTTATTCACATTATTTCATGAATTATTATGTAATGGCATAGAATAGAATCCTAAAATATAGAGAGGCCCAGTTTATTTGGGAAATTAGTAACGTATCAATCTATTTTAAAAATGGGGCATAATGGAATTATTTAAAAACTCTATAACATTCCATTAAAAATCCATTATTCTTTTAAAATATCTTGGTATAACATGGTTATATACATATTATTGGTGCGATCTATAATTCCAATAATAGAAGTAATCAATGTATAACATGATAAAAGTAAAACATGTTCTCCAAGAGGCGTATTTATCTAATAAAAATTGTGAGAATCCCAAAAAATGAACAACAAATCATTTTATTTTTTGATAATATCATTGTATAATAATAATATAAAAACAACATAGAACATGACATCATTAACACAGGCCATGGTAAACTTTCAAGATAGCATAACAATGTTTTCTGAGTGTAACTACATGTGTATTGTTCATAGAACATCATGAGAAAAAACATCATCCAATGGAATGGAGGATTATATAATTAAGGTAACCCCTATCACATTCTTATCATTTGAATTCATTTTTATTCAACATATTTCACAAAAAATTGGAAATTATTTCATTAATTTATACCCCAAAATTATGGATTGTAGGTAATTACATGGATTTTTCCATGAAATGAAGGATAAGTACATTAAGGTGATTGAAAGTGAGTGGAAATATGGATGGGTATTCACAATATAAATCATTTACATAGAAAATCAATTGATAATATTTTCAGTATAACAAGTTTATATTAATGTTTATGGAAGGGATTAATGATATAAATGGTGGTATGTTGTTGTTAAGGAATCATCATTATAGTAACGGGATGAATTGAATCACATTACAAAATATAAAAAAATTCAATCAAATGACATACTATATATAAAGTAATTAAATAAGAAAGAATGGGATAGAATCCATTAACATGATTCGGTGCTTCCAAAATATTGAGATTATATTCTTATGATCATAAAAACACATTGGGAAGGATTTAGGGAAGGTGATGGAGAGAAACTTCTACTAAAAGGGGATTTTGTTAAGAGGAACAATCCTTCCCAATGATTGAAAACTATAATCCTTAAATAATTGATAATGGAAATATGGAGATCTTGTTTTCACAAACCTATATCCATATTAAAAAAATCCCCCCTTTAGAACCTCTTTTCCAGCAATCATAGCCCAATTTGGTTCCAATGGAACAAGGGGAATGTGCCTATGAAGATATCCATAAAGGGGAGAGGAGTTCATATATAATAATGAACATACCTAGATGAGATCCATAATTAATCTCTATAAATCACAAAGGTCCTTAGAAGATAATTCTATAGGGAATTAGGTTTAGGTTGTTACTATACAAATATGAAATAATTTATGATTATACATTAAAATAACCAAGGGAGTAAAGGTAAATTTCCAATTTAAAGACGATTGGATCTTGGTGTGTGATTTCGATACTAGATTTAGTAGATAGTGTTTTATGCATGGGTTAGCAAATATCTATTATAAATATGGGTGTATGGTCACATTGGGATAGAATTATTGTCTGAATGACCATGCTCAAGACATGAGATAACCCCTAACCAACAGCCATACACCAAAATGGTTTGATTGAGAACTCACTCATTTTGGCAGACCATGCTAAAACAATTAAAAGTTATATTATAAGTCATAGTTCCATAATGTATATTTTTTACTAACCAATATCATAATATACATTTATGTACTACCTTTTCAATTTCCCAATATTTTAAATCCATCAATCAAAAAACCCGATATTACTTTACAAGATATTATCCAATTTGAAATTAAATCATACCATTAAACAAAAGGATTACACATATCTAATTAAATATTTCAATATAAATTTTATTTTAATTTAAATAAATATTTATTATCACTTGATTAGATATATATTAAGGGTTATTTATCGCTTAATAATGTGTATTGTAATAATTTTTCCATGCCACTAACTTACCTTTTTTGTTTATCGATACAATTCAAAATATGATTTCAAATCCACAATAAAAACTATTTTAAAAATAAATATATGTTTTATAATTAATATAACGATAATAAAATTTATAAAAATATATATATAACATAATTATTGTCTTCTAATTCATGAAATCTTACTCATTCGTCATGAATGATTTGAATATCATGTACACTTTAAGGGATTAGGAGTTAGCCCATTTCTTATCGTACTTAATTGGATAATTACCATGTTCCCACCCATGAGACATTGAACTATAAATGGTAATTAGGATTTAATTTATTTCCACATATTGAAAATTTCATATTTCTTTAGAAATTAGTTTTTTTATTACATTCTTTTCCATATATAAAAGATCATCATATTCCCTTATAAAACATTCTTATGTGTTTCTTCTTATATTCTCTACATATATGAAAATGAATCTCCATTACACCAAATATATAATTAAAATAAAATTTTCTCCAATTTTTGTAATTCCAAAACTAACATATGTTTATGTTTTTAATTGTAAATCAAGATAAATGGATTATAATATTCAACAGATTTTACATTTCATATTTTATTTTAATTTTTCTCTCAGGAGGATAATCACTAAAGCATAGTTCACATTCAGTGTTCATATGATTTTTCATGGATCAAAATGGTAAATGAATCCAAAAATCATAACCTTAGAAACAATTATAAAATTGAGTAATCATAAAATGATGACAATCATTTAAGGTGTGTCTAAATGATGACACATCCTTTTTAATCTATGAACCCTTAGGCTTTAATTAGGTAATACATGGTCAACATATATTCCAATAAATAATAATTTATTATAATTGAAATTTGAATTAACCTATATATATCCTATGAGAGCCAATGTCCTATTGTAAAATCCTATCCCCGCAAATTATGTACCAGAGATGACAGATTTAATGCTTACATAGAAATTTTACAGTAGTTAATCATGTGTGAATTGGGACCATAACAGCATCCACATTCCAATATCAACATAGGGAGGTATTTAATAGGAAAAATAAAGGATCTCTACATAACCAAAACATTTGGATATAATATTATATGAATAAATATATCTTGTTTTCACTAAATATAAAAAATAATAATCTTGAAAAATAACTAAACCCTACATTGATACCAACTGCGGTGTCCTGAGCATTACATACATAAATATTACATAATTTTAGATAATTATTTAATACATATCATAACAATATGGATCAAAACAAAATAGTTTTAATTTATTTATATGTTGGATACGTAAAAAAGTAATTTCATAAAAGATCATAAATATATCTCACAACAATCTTCTCACATAGTAGAACACTTCAAAATGGCATACATAAAACATTTATTCATGATAGGGGTAATGGAAACATAAGAATGGAATATATAAGATTCTATGTAATGATGAACATGAGATATAATTGTTTTTGAGAGTATACAAGAACAATATAAGCATGTGGAAATGAGATCACGATAATTACCTTTATATATCATATAAAATTATCCATAGATTAAAAAATTTATTATTTTCTAAATCATTTTAGTTTATAAGGCATAAATCATTGAAAATTCATAATTAATGATCAAGGATAATGTATAAAAAATTATGATCATGTAATAAAAGGTGTACTGTGGTGAGAAAATAATTTTCATTAAAATAATATGTCAAGGCACACTTCCAAGAATATTTTCAATGTTCATTAAATATTTATAGAAAATCCTAACTAGAGAATTCCAATATTCTATTAGGATTAACTTCCTCCCACAAAACTCTATCATCAATACCCAATGAATTAGTGGGAAATATAATTTTCGTCTCACCTATTAAACCATAATAATTCATTTATATGTATTCTATATGATCATAAAACATTCATCAAATCATTATATCATAACATATTGACAATAAAAAGGTTCCAAAATCCATACACCATAATAAAAATAATAAAAATTCATAATGGTTAATTTTAAAATTTTGATTATTTATTAATGGTAATAATTGAACCTCATTTTGACCATTCATTGGTTAGGTATTTTCTTGCGTCAATTTTGGGAGTTTTAAAAAAGACTGGGAGCCCTTGGGGACGTTCAAGGATAAGGAAAATTGTTAGGTTTTTTATAGGAAACAATGTATCCATGCATGGTCAATTGTTATGTGGTGGACTAATTTCCAAATTTTGTTACGGCCACTCAAAACTATGAACCCCTAATTATAAGGTTTATAAATGGTCAGTGTATTATTAATTTAACCATGTGAAAAAACTATAAACCCCAAAAAAATTAGATTATAGTGTTCACAATCAAGTCACAAGGTTAATCGATGACATGTGACCCCTCCAATAAACCTCACACATGGAAATTTAATTTTCTGAATTTTTAATTGAAAACTACATGTCTGTTGGTTTAACCTTTAATGAGCCTATAATATAATATTTTCTCTACTAAATATTTTCCCAATAGTCTATAATATTCTCTCTTAGTATTATACGATGATTTCTTTTGATTTATCCATATAATATCAACCATCTTGGTGAACTAATCTACTCTTCCTAATTATCCATTGTCAAAGGTGAAGATTTATACCTCCATTCTCGAGGTATGTGTTTTTTAAAAAGGTTTAATTATAATAATTTCTTATCTGTAGGGTAATATTCACAAGGACTATTCATTTAAATGATGTTATTTTTGTATCAAATGGGTTTCATGGAAGGATACATGTGTCTAAAGTGGGGTTTCTTTGAAAATAGGTTTTTTCATAGTAATAGACTGATTAAATTAATTTATTGTAGTTTTTATAGGGAAATGGGATTTCAAAAACTAAATAATATTTTATATTCTTTTAAATATTATTAAAAAATTGAATAATGGTTTTTCAAATTGATTATCAAAAACCTAGACAATTGGGAACCTTGGCTATATAGGTAATAGACTAGTCACTAGTAAGGTGTGTAATGGAATTAGAGGATTTTTGATATCGACTTAATGTAGAATGAATCGATATTAGTTGCTACCAACATATTTGGTTCATATGATTCTTTTATGTCTACTAATAATCATAATATGCTTGGTCCTAATATGGTGTCTATTTTCATACATATTTTTTGTCAAATGTTGTATTTTTTCATGGATAGTTTCTTAGATGTTTCTCACATGAAGTTATATAACAATGATTTTTATGATGAATTTTTTCATGGATATGTGTTTATATCCATACCTTATGGTCTGTCGACATGATTTCTAGTTTTATCACTTATAAATATAGTATTCCTAGAATTGTGAATATAAAAGTATTTTATAAAAAAATGGAAATGATTTACAGTTGGGTTTTAATTTATGATAACTGTTACTAAAACTTTTCTGGTTTTATAAACCCGAATAGTTGAATTCATATTATTATTCCATGTCTAGTATTTTTTTGAATTCTTACTTAGATTCATACCCATTCACTATTTCTCCATTAGGTATATTTTGAAATACTATAGAGGGATCCATGTAAAGGAAATTACATCATGTATCATGCTATTGTATCCCATTTTTATATCCACCATTTAGTGATTATTTTGTTGTGATGACTGATCACATATAGAATTTTTGGTTTTTTCTTCTCTACCATTTATTGTACAGTTGGTTAGGCATGGGATGTCTATATCATGGGCATATTTCATTCTTCCAAATTATAATATGGTTGTTTTCCCTATTTATAATTATAATTTCTTGTTTTCTCTTCATGTATGGTACCTCTCAAAAGTGAATGATTGACTAGGTTGACTTATCAAGTTTACCCTGGATAGTTTCTAACAATTTAGTATTTAAGGGATATTCTTTCTTATGTGTGTCAAAACTACATAATTTTGGTTCAATGTGGTGGTTATATATGAGTTATGACCATCATAATTCAGGTAGTATGGGTGGGAGGAATTCCAACAATCTGACTTATGTGTCTAAACTTGAGTTGCCATGGGTTGTCATAAATTTTTTCCCAAATTTGATACATGGTGTTTGAGGTAATTTGAATGAACTGAATGGAAATTTTATTTAAATGAATGTATTCTTTATTAAAAATTGTTTTACTATAAAAAAAATTATAATTTCATTAAATTCATGATGTTTAAATAATGGATGAGAATTTTTGATGTTGGTCTTATGATTTAAGAATATTTTCTAAATCTGGTTGGACATTGTCTTTTTCTTACAGTGAATTTCTCTATAATGATCTATTACAAATACAATAGGGAAAAGTACTCAAGCAGATACACAGTTGTGTCCTCTATTGTTTCCTTCTATGGTTGAAGATATAATACATAAAATATACACTCTATTTCATATGTGTTTTAGGATGTAAGGACATGTGGTTGATCCTTAATTAGAATTCACTAAGTAACATCCAATTTTACCCCATTTTGACAGAGGACCATAAATATCTGAGGAGAGTCATTAGAATATTGAGATGATTTTCATCTTTTTAAATACTCTTTAATTAAATATGGTCACTTTATCCAAGTATATTATCAAATGAACATTAAGTAGATGGTGGAACTCTTTTTTAATATCAAATTTTCATGATGTTCTTACCCATACTTCTATTATAAAAATCATCAATTAAAAGATTTAAATTGAATAGTTACATTCTATGAAGACCTGGGAGTTTATAACATTGGTGATAAGAGAGCATACCATTAGGGAGTATTCCACAATTTTTTTTGATATTGTGAATCTGGAACCTGAGCTCCTCACCAATGAGTCCCTAAATGTTCAAAGGATCATGTTGGTATTTAGGTATGATTTCAATCAATGTAGATTATTGTATGACTTTGGACGTTGATTGAGGTAGTAGAAAAAGAATCTTTGTCTGAGGTAGATATAAATGGACTTAATAGTTTTAGTGGATCTTCAGTTGGTGTTGTTATTATCTAGGGTTTATATTATATCTTATAATGAATGATTATGGTTGTTCATTTTCTAGGAAAACTAGTTTTAAGGGCTTTATTGGGGCAATAGTTGGTATTTCACTTCCAGTCTAGAGGGAGTGTTCTTTCCAAGACTAACTGTGATGATTCTCCTAAAACATGTCATTATTGTGGATATTATAGTTACATAAAACAATTAATTAATTATATATTCATGGGATGTACGGAAGTATCCACTATCCCCAAGGGTTTTTGGGTTTATGATGATGCTTCCACGGATGGTGGGACAAATCCTCATGAATAATAGGGTGTTTGTGTGCCTATGACTAGATGGATTTTTATGGATGAGTGTGATCCAAAATAATGTGATTTGGGGAAAACAACTATAACATTCGTTGTGTTTATTTCTACTTCTATAGTGCTATATATGTTTGAAGCAGGTTATAGACACTCATTTATATAAACATTATTAATTGAAGTGTTGGGATTATGTTTTTACCATATGTAGTACATGGGGGATATTTCCATACCATTGGGAATGTTGTCTGAAAATTGTTTCAAGGGACCCATGTGTCATGTACTGATAGAAGACTATGAAGGGACATTTGGATTTTTGTTTATTGATATTTAAGTTTTTTACATGGTAATTGGAATGGATATGATGATTAGCATGAGGTATTTGTAATACTATTCTTAATTTTGGTTTAATTTTTTTCTTATTATGCGGTCACCCATGTTCTTTAGGGTGAGTTTGACTCTATATCAATAAGGGTGCAGCCAGTTCGTTATAATGCTTGGTTGATATCATGATGATTATCAGAGATGTTTCATGATGATGGTTACCATTTATTTGGATTTTTGCTCCTAGAAGTGGTCTGTGTGTATCCCAATGTATTTCTAAATTATTTTTCTATCCTACCGCATTAGGGATATGTCATTTTAACTATTAACCCACTCCCTGTTATGATGCCCATTTATATGCCTTCTTATGGAATTGAACTTACTATGTTAGTAGATCACAATGAATCTTTGAGGACTTATAATCTAAAAGAATTAATTAACCTATCATGTCACTATGGTATTCATCTATCCATATAACTATGATTAAATAATGGAGAGTCAGATTTTGTGTGGATTATAGAATGTTGAATAGGGTGATATTTTATAATAGATATCATTTTCCTTTGAATAGTGATATCGTTGATAATATTTGAGGGGCACATTTGATTTAAAAGATTAACCATTCCTCTGGGAACCACAAATTGAATGTCTTATAAGATAATATAACCAGAACAACATTTTGGGTCATGTATTAGAATTCTATGTTTATGGCCATTCCATTCCTTCTCACCAATTCTTCTATGGTATTTATGTATTTGATTAAAATAATCATTCATTTATTCATAGATGATTTTTTTTTTTATTTTATAGATTATACATTTCTCTAATCCTTGCTTGAGAAGGAGAATATATATGATTTTAATATAATCTATTGTATAATGAAATTTAATCATATATAAGTTATTCATTTCAAATGTTAGTTTTGGGGCTGGGATGTGAAATTTCTTGGGAATGATATATCAGAGAGAGGTGTCTTAGTGGATCAATGAATGTATTAGCTTTTATGACCTTATAGAAACCCATAAATGTGTGTTAGATTCAATGTTTCTTGGGATTTTTGGTTACTATAGGATGTTTGATCTAAATTTATCAATTATCACAACATTGATGAATGATTTTACCTATAAGTCTTTAAAGTAGGAATGGAATGACAATTTTCAGTCATCTATTATGGAACCTAAAGATAGGTTTACATTATCACCCCTTTTTAGTCTTCCAGAATATGGTTTAGGTTATGTTGTTTTATATTAAGCTCTAGGTATAGGTTTGGGATTTTTCTTGATGCATGGGAATTATATGATGGCTTACAGATCTCGCTATTTATTCCCTCATCAGAAGAACGAACCTATCTATGAATCATATTTGGATGTTAATTACGAGTGATGAAAAAAATACTATAACTATATCATTGGGTAGTTTATTAAACTATATTCTAATTATAATGTCTTGAAATGCATTTTTACTCATATGTATCTGAAGTTGTGATAGAGATACTTGGGGGAGTATATTCAAACATTTTATTTTGTTATTACATTCACTGTTCAGAATGGGAATGTGGTTTTGGATGAATTGATACAAAAATTTAGGACATATTAATTTAATGATTCAGTTGAGGAGTGATCTATGATAATTTTGTGTAATAATTTTTTATTGGTAGTGGAATATGTTGGGTATAGCTGTTATTGGATTTTAATGAATGATTACTCATGTTTGATGAGTTAGTACATCTAAAGAAGGAGACAAACATAGAGTGACAATTCTTTAATGAATGACTTTGTAATGGGGAGATTATGGGAGAGTGGTATTTGTATCCTAGTGGATCTATGTTCTTCTATAATAGGTTGGTTGTTTTATTTTTTCAAAGGACGTAGATGATTGAAATTGGACACCTATAATGTTAGTCCATACACCTTAGGGAAACAAAAATAAATCATGAATTTAAATATAAATATTGGTTTCCAATGATGATTTGATTAATTATATATTATTTATCATAGTGTTTTAATAGTAATAAAATTAAGGTATAACATTAGAGACTTATTTGTTTCTTGGAAGCCTTACCCATTCTGGTATGTAAGTGTGATGATATTTATATCGAATTCATCATTGTTTTTTCATGAAATACAAATTGAAATGATGAGATTTGGGTAATCACTGATCAACATATGAAATCAACTCAATTATTACCTATTTAGGAGACCCCAAAATTGGAATATATTGGAGATTTGTTTATATGGGAGATTATAACACTTCATGGGGTTCCCACTATAATTGCTTCTGATTGGGGAACAAGCTTATGATCCATAATCAAGAAAGGAATACATGTGGTGATGGATTCCTAATTTAATGTGATCATTGATTATCATTCGAAAATGTATGTGTAGATATATAAGTCTCTCTAGGTTCTTGAGGATATGCTCTGGGATTACTTGCTTGATTTTGGTGGATCTTCATAAAAGAATTTACATCTAGTCAATTTTCCGAATAAAAAATTTATTAAACTATGATAAATATTTATCCATTTTAATTATTTCATGGGAGGGAAAAAATATATCCCTTTTTGGGGTAGTGTAGGGAGATCAGTCCCTATTTTGGGTGAGTCTCATTTGGTAGATAATAGAAATGGTGTAGTTGAAATATAATAGGTGTTTCAAAGAATAAAGGAATAATAAATATTTTATGGACCATTTTAATCAGAGGTTAGTGTTTGTGGTTGGGGATCATGGTTTTCACATAGATTCACCATGATTGGTATATCAGTGTTTGGGTAATCTGGTTAACTGGGAACTAGGGTTTGTTGGACCCTTTGAGATTGTGGATCAATAATGATGTCATATTGATTGTAATTACCATCTCATTTTCCTTATATAAATGAATGCATTCATAGTTTTTTTCTAGGGAGGTATCACAAGGATCTTTACCATGTGATTGAAGGGTAGTAAATTGAACTTGATCCGGATACAACTATTTATGAGATACCAATACAGATTAGGGATCTTTGTGATAAGGTACTATGTGGTAAAATACTTCATATAGTTCATTTAATGTGATTGTACGGGTAGGATATCCACAAGACATGGTCTTGGGAATCATTGATGATGCATCAGTGGCCATCTATTTTTTGATTCCAATATATTTATAACAATCTATGGATAAAAATACTTTATTTTTGTGAGATTTTAATATTCTATTACCTTTATATAGTTACTTCTAATCCATTATTTTTTAAAATAATTTTGTTGGGTCTTATATTGGGTTATTTAGGGGGAATTAAAAAAATATTGGGATCCCTTGGGTTTGTTCATTTTTTATGTGAGGTTAGGTAAAATCATGGTTTTTGGACTATGAAAGCCTGTGTCCATGTATGGTCCAACGGGAGGGGGAATACAATTTAACAGTGAAACCACCCTTCTAATCCATGCTTCCAAAAGTAGAGGGTTTATCAAATTTTGGAAAATGGTTATAGTAACTATGTGTTCCAAATGTACACCCTAAATATAATATCTATATAGGTTACATGGTTAAGGCACATTGTTTCTTCTAACCATGCATCCTATCTAACAAACCATGTTTGTGGACTTTTAATGATCTAATTTTTTTTAAAAAAAATCTCAAGACCTCGGTTTAACCTATAAAGTACCCTAATATTATATTAAATCAAAATAATACTTCCATAGTGGTAGAGAGTATTTTTTCATTGTATTATAATTGGACTTCCTTCATTCATGATGGATCATCTGAAGGATTTTAAGGACCTAGTATACACTTCCCAATCACTATTGTCAATGGTGAAAAGTTCATCCTCCTCACTTGAGGTTGGTTTTTTTATATAGAGAGATGATTATATGAATTCCTTATTTTTATTATACTATAAAATTGGTTTATTTATTTAATTTAATTATTTTTCATTTCAATGGAATTTTTTTAATGATACACATTGTAGAGACCCGAAGATTGACGTACATGGACTTTACATTACTTTTGCGTAATACTTAGTACATAACAAAAAATACACACACAAGGATCGTAATAGTTTAGTGTCTTTGGAAAATCGGAATATAGTCTTCTAATCGTGGTGAAAGATCTTCAAAATCTCCCATAAAGATCTTCTTTTTTTACCTAAAACCTTTCTTTATATCCTGGGGAAAAGAAATCATAAAAGAGTGAGCTCAAATGCTCAGTAAGGGTAAACAAAAGAAATATAAATCACATCATATACATAAGCACATAACTTTATGGAAATATTAACCTGCAAAAGAGCTCATAATATCATAACATGGGATAAATCATAGAAGTGAAATGTAATCCCAATAATCATAATTTAAAACATGAAACTTTGTGGCATTCACACATAATCATAGATAATCATTTCTTTTTAGTCAAGACTCATTGCCAAGAGTATCTTAGTGGACAAAGTCCCTTTCTGAATCGAGTAACCCTCGTTTCAGTCCTGTTTCACTGAACCGGTATAACCTACCATTTCAGCCATGTCTATCTCATGAGATATAAAATCTTTACCCAATGCATTGGAGGGAGATATAGGTCCCACCCATCTTATAATGAATCCTTTCTTATGTGTGCCACATAATCATAAATCATACATCATAGCGTAACCTATGCAATAAAAATGGGATTCTTAAACAACATGACATCATAAAACAATTCATATAAGATAAATGAATTCATAAAAATATTTCCATCACAACATAATCAAACCAATGTAATAATAGGGATAAAAACAGAACCCTTTTATTATCTTAGATGGAAAATAATTTTGATAAAATACTTGAACTACATTCTTGAGGAAAATATCCTTTTTACTTCAAAACTTTTTATTTTCTTAACATGTCATACAATTTTAAACTAAAATAATTTGATTAAAAATAAACTTGAAATCTTGTAAAGGAAGCTTCTTTGAAATAATGTTTTAAAAAATCATTCAGGCCGTATAAGTTAAAAAAAATTCTTCATACTTTTGTCGGAAAAGTCAAAAAGTACCTCGTACGAAAAACGACAAAAGATTCCTTTCATATCATTTACAAAAAAACTCATCGAAGGGTAAAATTGGATATAAACTATTGTAGAAGGATGGAAATAATTTTAAATATTGAGGTAACATGGATGTGGATGATAAAATACACCCCAGAAAATACCAAAGTAAAAACAATCTCGGATAAAAATGAGATTGTGATATTTCTCCTTACCTTAGGTCCGATTTGTTTCGTATGTGTCCGAACCTCCTGTATAATAATTTAAATAATGTCATTGACTTATTAAAGAATCATATTAATTGTTATGATATCATATATGGTTCACTTATGACATTATATTACCCGTTCTTTTGTAAATTCCATGTCAAAGAAGCGTTTTGGGTAAAATAGTTTCATTTATCGTAGGTGTTTTGACTTGTTGTTCTTGAAATTATTATTACTTATATCATGATTTACTAACTTCCAGAATATAAAATATGATTTATATATCATATATATTCAGTATATATATATATATATATATATATAATAGATAGATAAATGAAATGAAAAACACCGTTCATGGAGACGGTAGTCCGTACGTACGCATGAACGCTGTTTTCCTTTCCTTATTGTCTTGAATGGAAGTAAGTAGATGACATACATATATATATATATATACATAAATCCAGTAGCTTTATAATTTCATATATTTCATTATTATTTCTTATATATACTTTATAATCATTCTTAAATGGTTAACATGGAGAATGAATCTCATCGCGTCGTGGAGACGGTAGTCCGTACGTACGCACGAGCGATGATATCATTTCCATAAATATTTAATTGAATTGGAGTGAATTATAAAATATATCATAATAAATATGATGTTGTAATAACTATGTATAGTTATTCTTTACACCATTATACCCATCCATGTAAGGTGGTGGTGGAAAATATATTACACCACGGCGTGGAGACGGTATTCCGTACGTACGCACGCGCGGTGATTTCTTTTCCCGTAGGATGGATAGATGGTGAAATAGGGTTGTTTCATACTTATAATAACATATCAGTATATGAGTGATACTGATGTTATTACTTCATAATTAAACAACCTAATAAGAAGAAGTGGAAGAAGAAATAAAGATGAAAGAATTGGTAATGGTAATTACCTCTTCTTTGAAGCGCCTCTTTGAGACCTCCTCTTAGGGCACTAAAATTGGTCTTTGAGGAAGACCAGAACCTCTAGGATGTTTCTAGGGAAGTGGAGAAGATATTTTGGTAGGGGATGGCCTAGCATGAGTGCTCAAATTGGTGTTAGGAGGAGGGGGAGGAGGTGTCCTTTTATAAGGGAGGAGAGGGGCACCTTAGGAATATCTCAAAATATTATTTTATATTAAAGTCAAAATCGGTTTATAATGGTTCAAAGGGTCTTATTTAGAATCTAAAGTGGGGATGGGTCGAAATCCTATCATCCAATAGGATTTAGACAAGTTTAGGGTATTATTTTAACCTTATCAATTAGATTTAACTCTAAGTTAAATAATTTAACTTTTACCGTGTCTTTTTGTTTTCTTTCACTATATGGTTAATACACTTACTATAACATGCCAAACGAACCCAAAATTGTATATTATTAATACCTATATCCTTATCTAAGTCATTTTTCCGAACCTTAGATTTTTAGGAATAAAATAACAATTAATAATATAATATTTGATTTAAAAACTATTTTGTGTCAATTTTGACACTATTTGATACATGATTTTTGTGAAAGTCATAACAACATTATATGTTCGAACCAAGTTGATTAAATCAACACTAATATATCATAGTAACCTAGAAAATTAGTGGAATTCATTAAAAGTCTCAAATTACATTCATTTGAACATTTATAACATCAATTATGTTAATATTTACTTAAAAGGGTAATTACTGCATCATCATTGTGTCATAAATAAATTAATTTATTTAAAGTTTAAAAATTATAAATAAAATATCATTATGTAGGAAATATTTTTATCTTTATATTGAATATTTATAGTCGAATTTATCTTATGTATAACGCCATATTAAAAATATTTTAGTTATTAAACTTTGATTTTAACTATTTTAACCATTCATTAAATAAATTAATAATAAATGTCATAATCTAATCCAAGTGGACCTAAATGGTCATTTTATATTCATAAGGTTGTTTTTGGTCAAATTACACTTATCCAATAGAATTAGGACATGTGTTAGGGTAACAGTAATATCATATTTACCCTTAGTTACCCTATTTACTATTAACTGTGGTAAAAAAAAATAAAAAGTTACTATTCACCAAAAATTATTTTCATCTCATTGAACCAAATTTTAGTCCTTGATATTAACCGTGTCTATCGGATTTTCGAAATTCCATTCACAGAAGAGGTAAAATTATGTTTTATGCAAAATTCAGTTTTTAACCTACCACTTAGTGGTTTCACTATTCATCGAAAATTGAAAGTTTTCAGAAAAATACCAAAAATTAGGCCTAAGCTATATTTGATATTATGAACTCAAAAATGATGTCTATTTTACCATATTCAAAACATATCAGTTGCATTAACTAATTTAAAAATTAATTCTCGTCGTCAAAACAAATAGCGTGTTTTAAGAGATAATAACTATCAAAAGAGTGTCACTAGTTTATTACTGGTTTAAATGTGAAATTACAACCAATGACCAAAATTGTATTAAATTGTAAAAATATATTCTAAATATACTTTAAAACCAATCAAATTAATAATTTATCACTATTAGTTATTTCGATTAAAAAAGTTGTTTTTAATTATAATTTAGTAATTTTCACTATTCATCAGAATATGAAAGTTATCCGAAAAGTACCAAAATTTCACCTTAGGCTAAATTCGATACTCCGAATCCAAAAATGAATTCCATTTTGAAAAATAAAATTTACAAAATTTCAAAAAGTGGTTATTACTATTCATAACGGCTAGTTTTAATAATATCTTAATAACATATCGTTGTTTAGCGAAACTCGGTGTTGCGTACAACACACGCTATCGTGGAAGGTCGTGACTGCGTATAATTCAAGCCAGGTCAGAGATGTGTATTGTGAAAGATCCTTTTGGTGTAGCGTATAACACAAGACATTAATAAAATATTTTTCATAAAATCTCGGGCTATTACATTCTACCCCCCTTAAAATGAAATTCGCCCTCAAAATTCGTCGGGGTTATAAATGGTTTACTATTCGAAAGTTTCTTTAATAGAATCCCACATCATAAAAAGGAATAACAAAACTTGGCTTTAAAAACTAATGTATGAAATTTAACGATTACCCAAATAAACTAATCACTTGGTTTCCACATATGTGAAAATATGGATATGGAAGAGAAAATCTAACCATCATGTTCTGATGGAGAGTGGTAGAGAACGTGGCTATGGAAAAGCCAGCAATCACAAAGCCATAAATTTGTGACGATCTAGGGTACCATCTGATTAATCAGATATAAGAGCACTAGGAAAACATTTTTGGTTTTCAAGATCGTTTCCCTAAAGTTGAAGAATTTGAATTAGAAGAAATACTTTCGTGATTTTGGTATAGTCTCACCGTTTGTCATTATATGGAAAATTTCCACTTCATCTCTTAAATAAATGAAGTTGAATTTGTTATTCGTGATGTGTTAGCAGATCATGTAATAGAATGATGGGTCATTCCATCTTTCTCAAACAAAAGGTTTGAAAAGTTATAAGTTCATCTTATGGGTAGATTAATCGTACATGGTTCCAAAAATGAACTTATACTTCATATATCATACCGATTAATAAAATAAAAGTTGTTTCTACTAAACAGGGACTTTCTGTAGGCCAGTGGTAGGAGATAAAGGCCAGTCGCATTTCAGTTGTGGGTTCGATTCCCACAGCCTTGTCCGACGCGATGGGTTGTCGTCCGTCCTGCAGGTTGTCCTTTTTCTAAAAAAAACTTCTATCCTTAAACAATACTTACTTATGTCCATCATAATCCATTCCAATCTTTAGGCTTACCCATTATACTGCAGTCCACTCTCATAAAATAGTGAAAACAATTACAAGAGATTTAATACCATCGTTCATCCCCATATATCATAAGATATGTCTTGTTGGTCACATTCTAAACATTCAATGTCATTAATCATGTATTCTCTTGAATACCCATTGAACTTTAGTGAAAACATGAATGCAGTTAAACTTTAACACTTTCCACATACCAAAATCCTCAAAATTCTTTATAATCAAACCATGATATCACTTAGTCCTTATATCAATCATGAGCTCATGAATACTGTCAAATATTTAATTTTCTCATTTTCCATTCATTATGCGCATATCATTCTTTTTACAAAAATATCTCAATCACTTTCCATGGTTATTGGTACCATAAAATTATTGAAAACCACAATAGACCAATAAATAAATATTCCAATATTCCACGATACTATATAAAACACTATTTTGGAATCCCATTACATAAACACTTAATCATTCCACCACATCGTTGTCATATTCAACATCTCCAATAGTGATCGCATGTGACTTCGCTTTGTCCTTTGCCTTAAGTGGTTGCTCATGTTGATCATCACTAACCCTTGGATTAGGGCATTTATTGGCATAATGTCCCATCTCCTTGCACATGAAACATTGAAGTGTTGGTGGTGCGTTCTCTGCAGTGTTTTCTTTGTTCACATCATTAGAAACCCATTTTCCATTACTTCGACACTCAGCTACTCGATGACCTTCTTTTCCACACTTAAAACATTTTCTAGTCCCTTTAAGACAATTTCCACCATGCTTCTTTCCACACTTTGAGCATAAGGAAACATTCATCTTCTTTTCACCATTATTCTGAGATTTCTCCTTGAACTCCATCTTTCGTTTCTTTTCAAAACCATGAGATGGATATGTAACACCAACTTCCATTTCTACCTTCATAGCACAACACACAATTTCTTCATAGCTACTGAAGTCTCTTATAGCTAATGCCCTTCGAAGACTTGGTTTTAAGCCACTGAAAAATCGATCAACTTTACTTTCAGGTTGGATGATAAAGCCAGATGCATACCTTGCATGTCTTGTAAAATTTGCATCGTATATACCAACAGATTCATCATCCTTCTGCTTCAGCTCAAGAAACTCCTTTTCCATCTTTGTTCGAAGAATACGAGGGAAGTACTTACTGAAAAACAATTTCTTGAACTCGTCCCATTCCATGGACTCAATTTCATCTCTTGGCCTCGTATTCTTGATAAGATTCCACCATTGATCAGCTTCACCTTCCAAACGATATACTGCTAAGATGACTTTATCATGTTCAGAACATTGAAGAACTGAAAATATCTTTTCAGTGGTACTGATCCATTGTTCAGCAACAAGTGGATCGGAAGTCCCACTGAAAGAAGGTGGACGTTGCCTCATGAAGGACTCAATAGAATATTGTTCCCTTCTCTCCTCATTTGGAAGTCCAGAATGATTCATAGCTTGTGTAAGTATAGCAATAAGATTTTGCACTCCATCTCCCAAAACATTTGTTGTTCAGGAGGACAATCATTGCATTGTCCATTGCATTGATCAACACGGTTCCTTCGGGTTCTATCCATCGTCTAAAACCCAAAAAGAATAGTGTGAGAAGCAAAAATCATGCTAGGGAAAACAACATAATAAAGGGGGAGTACCTTCAATATCTAACATCTTAGGTTTAATTCTATGATCGTTAGAGTAGTTCTAGTACTATAACCTATACGTATACCTAACCTTAGGGACATCCCTAGACATACCTTAGAAATATATCTAGGGATCTCACTAAAGTTCTCGCATCCTAGTTTCCAAAGGTTGACTAAACCTTTCCTATGATACCAACTGTAGAGACCCGAAGCTTGACGTACATTGACTTTACATTACTTTTTTGGAATACTTAGTACATAACAAAAAATACACACACAAGGATCGTAATATTTTAGTGTCTTTGGAAACTCGGAATATAGTCTTCTAATCGTGGTGAAAGATCTTCAAAATCTCCCATAAAGATCTTCTTTTTTTTTTACCTAAAACCTTTCTTTATATAATGGGGAAAAGGAAACATAAAAGGGTGAGCTCAAATGCTCAGTAAGGGTAAACAAAAGAAATATAAATCACATCATATACATAAGCGCATAACTTTATGGAAATATTAACCTGAAAAAGAGCTCATAATATCATAACATGGGATAAATCATAGAAGTGAAATGTAATCCCAATAATCATAACATAAAACATGAAACATTGTGGCATTCACACATAATCATAGAGAATCATTTCTTGTTAGTCAAGACTCATTTCCAAGACTATCTTAGTGGACAAATTCCCTTTCTGAATCGAGTAACCCTCGTTTCAGTCCTGTTTCACTGAACCGGTATAACCTACCATTTCAGCCATGTCTATATCATGAGATATAAAATCTTTACCCAATGAATTGGAGGGAGATATAGGTCCCACCCATCTTATAATGAATCCTTTCTTATGTGTGCCACATAATCATAAATTATACATCATAGCATAACCCATGCAATAAAAATAGGATTCTTAAACAACATGACATCATAAAACAATTCATATAAGATAAATGAATTCATAAAAATATTTCCATCACAACATAATCAAACCAATGTAATAATAGGGATAAAAACAGAACCCTTTTATTATCTTAGATGGAAAATAATTTTGATAAAATACTTGAACTACATTCTTGAGGAAAATATCCTTTTTACTTCAAAACATTTTCTTTTCTTAACATGTCATACAATTTTAAACTAAAATAATTTGATTAAAAATAAACTTGAGAACTTGTAAAGGAATCTTATTTGAAATAATGTTTTAAAAATCCATTCAGGCCGTATAAGTTAAAAAAACATTCTTCGTACTAATGTCGGAAAAGTCAAAAAGTACCTCGTACGAAAAACGACAAAAGATTCCTTTCATATCTTTTACAAAAAAACTCCTAGAAGGGTAAAATTGGATATAAACTATTGTATAAGGATGGAAATAATTTTACATATTGAGGTAACATGGATGTGGATGATAAAATACACCTCAGTAAAATCAAAGTAAAAACAATCTCGGATAAAAATGAGATTGTGATATTTCCCCTTACCTTAGGTCCGATTTGATTCGTATGTGTCTGAAAATCCTGTATAATGATTTAAATAATGTCATTGGCTTATTACAGAATCATATTCATTGTTATGATATCATATATGGTTCACTTATGACATTATATTACCCGTTATTTTGTAAATTCCATGTTAAAGAAGCGTTTTGGGTAAAATCGTTTCATTTATCGTAGGTGTTTTGACTTGTTGTTCTTGACATTATTATTACTTATATCATGATTTACATACTTCCAGAATATAAAATATGATTTATATATCATATATATTCAGTATATATATATATAATAGATAGATAAATGAAATGAAAAACACCGTTCATGGAGACGGTAGTCCGTACGTACGCATGAACACTGTTTTCCTTTCCTTATTGTATTGAATGGAAGTAAGTAGATGACATACATATATATATATACATAAATAAAGTAGCTTTATAATGTCATATATTTCATTATTATTTCTTATATATACTTTATAATCATTCTTAAATGGTTAACATGGACAATGAATCTCATCGCGTCGTGGAGACGGTAGTCCGTACGTACGCACGAGCGATGATATCATTTCCATAAATATTGAATTGAATTGGAGTGGATTATACAATATATCATAATCAATATTATGTTGTAATAACTATGTATAGTTATTCTTTACACCATCATACCCATCCATGTAAGTTGGTGGTGGAAAATAGATTACACCACGGCGTAGAGACGGTATTCTGTACGTACGCACGCGCGGTGCTTTCTTTTCCCGTAGGATGGATAGATGGTGAAATAGGGTTGTTTCATACTTATAATAACATATCAGTATATGAGTGATACTGATGTTATTACTTCCTAATTAAACAACCTAAGAAGAAGAAGTGGAAGAAGAAATAAAGATGAAAGAATTGGTAACGGTATTTACCTCTTCTTTGAAGCGCCGCTTTGAGACCTCCTCTTAGGGCACTAAAATTAGTATTTGAGGAAGACCAGAACATCTAGGATGTTTCTAGGGAAGTGGAGAAGATAGTTTTGCAGGGGTTGGCCGAGATTGAGTGCTCAAATTGGTGTGAGGAGGAGGGGGAGGAGGTGTCCTTTTATAAGGGAGGAGAGGGGCACCTTAGGAATATCTCAAAATATTATTTTATATTAAAGTCAAAATCGGTTTATAATGGTTCCAAAGGGTCTTATTTCGAAGATAAAGTGGGGATGGGTCGAAATCCTATCATCCAATAGTATTCAGACAAGTTTAGGGTATTATTTTAACCTTATCAATTAGATTTAACTCTAAGTAAAATAATTTAACTTTTACCGTGTCTTTTTGTTTTTTTTTCACTATATGGTTAATACACTTACTATAACATGCCAAACGAACCCCAAATTATATATTATTAATACATATATCCTTATCTAAGTCATTTGGACGAACCATAGATTTTTAGGAATAAAATAACAATTAATAATATAATATTTGATTTAAAAACTATTTTGTGTCAATTTTGACACTATTTGATACATGATTTTTGTGAAAGTCATAACAGAATTATATGTTCGAACCAAGTTTATTAAATCAACACTAATATATCATAGTAACCAATAAAATTAGTGGAATTCATAAAAAGTCTCATATTACATTCATTTGAGCATTTATAACATCAATTATGTTAATATTTCCTTAAAAGGGTAATTATTGCATCATCATTGTGTCATAAATTAATTAATTTATTTAAAGTTTAAAAATTATAAATAAAATATCATTATGTAGGAAATCTTTTTATCTTTCTAATGAATATTTATAGTCGAATTTATCTTATGTATAACCCCATATTAAAAATGCTTTAGTTATTAAACTTTGATTTTAACTATTTTAACCATTCATTAAATAAATTAATAATAAATGTCATAATCTAATCCAAGTGGACCTAAATGGTCATTTTATATTCATAAGGTTGTTTTTGGTCGAATTACACTTATCCAATAGAATTAGGACATGTGTTAGGGTAATAGTAATATCATATTTACCCTTAGTTACCCTATTTACTATTAACTGTGGTAAAAAAAAGTAAAAAGTTACTATTCGCCAAAAATTATTTTCATCTCATTGAACCACATTTTAGTCCTTGATATTAACCGTGTCTGTCAGATTTTCGAAATTCCATTCACAGAAGCGGTAAAATTAAGTTTTATGCAAAATTCAGTTTTTAACCTACCACTTAGTGGTTTCACTATTCATCGAAAATTGAACGTTTTCAGAAAAATACCAAAAATTAGGCCTAAGCTATATTTGATATTATGAACTCAAAAATGATGTCTATTTTACCATATTCAAAACATATCAGTTTCATTAACTAATTTAAAAATTAATTCTCGTCGTCAAAACAAATAGCGTGTTTTAAGAGATAATAACTATCAAAAGATTGACACTAGTTTATAACTGGTTTAAATGTGAAATTACAACCAATGACCAACATTGTATTAAATTGTAAAAATATATTATAAATATACTTTAAAACCACTCAAATTAATAATTTATCACTATTAATTATTTCGATTAAAAAAGTTGTTTTTAATTATAATTTAGTAATTTTCACTATTCATCAGAATATGAAAGTTATCCAAAAAGTACCAAAATTTCACCTTAGGCTAAATTCGATACTCCGAATCCAAAAATGAGTACCATTTTGAAAAATAAAATTTACAAAATTTCAAAAAGTGGTTATTACTATTCATAACGGCAAGTTTTAATAATATCTTAATAGCATATCGTTGTTTAGCGAAACTCGGTGTTGCGTACAACACACGCTATCGTGGAAGGTCGCGATTGCGTATAAATCAAGCCGGATCAGAGATGTGTATTGTGAAAGCTCCTTTTGGTGTAGCGTATAACACAAGACATTAATAAAATATTGTTCATAAAATCTCGGGCTGTTACACACATTTTGAAAGGGTACATACATTAAAAAGGTTTTTTAAAACAAGTGTTTGATTAAATTCATAAATGGGGGTTTTAATATATAAATGGGTTTTCAAACAATAAAGATTATTTTAATTGAATTAAAAATATTTCATAAATTATGTTAATTTTATTGAAATGGTTGTTAATAATCATGCACATCGGAGACCTTCGGTGCATCGAGAATAGACATTTCACTCATAATGTGATTAATTCCACTATAGGTTTAGTGGTATTAAAAGTAATTTAAAGGACTAAATATTATTAGTGATAAGATATTTCAGGGTTGTTCATCATTTACATTTAAAATATTTCCTCATAATATATGTCCCAATACAATTTTCTTTGTCAGTTATGATTTTTTTACCGCATGATTGATTTTTTCATGGATAGCTAGCCAAATGTTTTTTCACATGATGTTCTATCACATGTTTCCACGTGATATACTATTTCATGGTAATTTTTCTACTTTGATTCACCCCAATAATTTATATTATTGTACCTCTAAAATGTATTTAATTTTGTCGATACCTCGCAATGCACGCAAAACCGAGTTCAAAAAATTTATTCAGTCACGTCATGCGTAGTTAATTAAATATTAACAATTTCAAAAAATTTATCTAGTAAATTTATATGTTATATATCCACTAAATAATTTTTATATTCATCCAATATATTCTATAGGCATAACATAAGAATAGGAAAAAAATACATATGAAAAACTATATTTTCGTAAAAGAAAATTTTGTTTCTTTTTAAGGGTGTACTAGCTTAAAAATAATAATTTTCCACTTTTATAAATTTTATCTCTTAATTTAAACTAAATTTTTGAAATATTAATGTCGAAAATATATTAGGGTGATTTTATTGGTATTTTTCTATAAATTTTCATTTTTTGACGAATCGTGAAAAATAATAAATTTTAATCAAAAAGAACTTATTCATTTAAATAATGTAAATAGTTAAATTTTATATCACATTTGTTATAAACTATAAATATTTAAATTATAGATAATTTAATCCACTTCAGTCCATTTGAGTCAATTTTACAAAGAAATTGGTTATAAAAAATCAATCTTTGGAACTTTTTTACTTAAAAACCCAGTTTTCTCACCCTATATGCGTGACAAAATTAAAATTAATGTTTTCCATATGTTTTTTTTTAAATTTCTAAATATAAATTCCATATTTTTACGAAAAATATATTCCATATTTTTAAGAAAAATAATTCCTAATTTCAAATATCTTTAAATTATTTTTCTATCAAAAATATTAGTGAATGAAATTTAAATTAATTAATGTGATTTAGAGAAGAACTAGCATAACAAACGACTAAACCTTGATAAAATTGGACAAAAATTCCTAAAAACATGTCCAAAAACTACTTTAAGACTACATTTAGATCATTTTATAAATTTAATAAAACATGTATCATTATTGTATCCAATATACATCGAAAAAGATTGGTGTAATTCCCTTTTAAAACAATTTAAACAAATTCCAATCCTCTTCCACTGTAAAAAAAAACTCAAACATCCCACAAATTAACACCTCTCAAGCAATTGGAATTATCCAAAACCTAAAAAATAATCTCGCAAAATCCATCCCCTCATCATAGAATCCAATAATTTGATTAAAGAAAACCATGGATGTACTTTGCGGTAAACCCTAGAGAGTTACATGAAGAGGAGGTAAAAATTATCAATGAGAACCTTGAGTATATTTATTTATCCGTGAATTAAATTATAATTATATACTTATTATATAATAATTTTCATGTATTATATGTTATTTTTTTATGTAAATATTATGACGTAAAATCCAACACATATCCATCAAATGGGATATAATATCATAGATCGTGTGTACGGTGGACTACTACCTCACGAAATGATGTTGTTCGTTTTTCTATTACAATCGATATTGGTTTTAAAAAATTGGTTTCTTATAGTTTTATATGACTTAAATTATATTTGTAATTTATTTATGCTTCTGGAATTTTTATATATCACATACCTTCACACTTTCTATTTTTTGGGAATATGAAAATACTATTTGTTGATGTCTAGACTACCGCCTCCTAAATGTAATGCGATTAGTTCACTCTATAAATTGAATTTATAAGAGATTGTTTTTAAAAAAATACCTAAGATATATGAAATAAATATTAATCATTAATTATTATATATTTATATATCATTTACTTTTCATTCTTTTAATATGAAAATAGGATGGAAATAATGTTCATGTGTATGTATGACCTACCGTCTCCAGGAACGATGTATTTCATTTCCTATCTAAAACATTAATGGATTATCATTAATGAATATATAATAAATATATAAAATAATTAAATTATATATTACATACTATTTATTATTAAATTATGATCTATATATGAAGAACAATGAGAACTAGTCAAAACATACTCAAAAAACAAGATAATTAACACACAAAATGATGAAAATAATGAATGATTGCTAACAAAAGAGTAATAATATATTATATTGAGATCATATATGACATTATAAATATGTTTAGAGTTATGGTGTATTATATTTACATTTTTTAACCAATATAATAGATTTTAAATACCTTGAAACTAAAAGGATGTATTATGTAAGGGATTTTGTCTCAATTAACATTCCATTATGAATTATTTTTAATTACACATAAATTATAATTAATGTGGTGTATATACATATCATTTTTTCTTTAATATCATCATTCACTAATACTTTATTGTAATTTAAATTTCAATTGGAAGTATTGTATCCATGTTTTTTTAACATGAATCATACCAAGTGGTAAAAGTGATCATTGCAATATCACTTTCATTGGTGATTGTTACCATTTTAATGAAAAAATATCTTAAATATTATATTTATAATTATATCAAATATAAATACCAATTTAATGACCATTATTATTTCCTAAAATAAACACTATTTTTACATATGTTTTGTAATTAGAAATTTTATTTGGTTTATTGAAGAAATATTGATAAATCTGTAACTTTAACTTAGTATGAAAATTTGAGAAGGAACATAGTTTATGAATTTAAATTTACCATTTGATATATAAATAATTATTTGGACATGCACTACTCATGTTAGGGATCACTTAAAGTAATTCCCTCTATGTATCAGTTGTATCATGAGATGAAATCACTGTTCCAAATAATTTGGGTATTTACCTAGTATGTTTTAAACCATCTTGAAGATAGATCATGATGATAAAGGTACCATGTTCTTGGGAAAATTTTTATATACTAATTAATAATTTAATTTATTTATAATTTTGTTACTATTATTACCATTAATATTTTTTATTTTTTATTATCTATAGATAATGTTTCATTCCCATTTTATTGATTCAATGTAATGTGTGTTCAATTATTTACCTTTAGATATTTATTATTTTTTATCCATTTATTTAAATGGAATATGTGATTAGTTATTACCATTCTATGTTCATTATTAATTAATAAATCATGATTTAATTCTCTATAATTAACCCTTACTAAGAATTTTATATCACCCATATTTGGTTTCCTTTCTCCATGGTATGGAGAATAAATCAATTAATAATATTTCAAGGGTGTTATTCATCAAAAATTATTATGTATCATGTTTTATTTTATATTTACCAATCTAAAATTGGTATCTTTTGGGTAATCTAGTTTCCTAAAATTGTTTAACTAATTGGACCTTTAATATTTTATTCAATATAATCATTATAATGGTATAAAGTAAGGAACCATCTCTATGAATCGGGGGTTGGGGTGTTACAGTTGGTTCCAAAGGAAGTTATTTGAGAAACAATGGAAAATAGAATTTTAAAAACATGGATTAGGGAATTGAATCCAATAATATAATTTGATGAAAAGTATTTAATTATATCCTATAATTTTGGAAAAGAATATATTATATCTATATTTATAGATATAAATCTATTCTTGGATACTAAAATTGACGTGGTTCTCGAATAAACATACTTATGGGTAAGAACATTGAAATTTTTCTTTAGGAATGAACCTACTGTAACCTGGTACATAATAATAAGACTTACTAGAAACCTATGTTTGACACTATTGAGGGATATTCTTAGGATAATCTAAATTTCATTACAAATAATTTTGAAATATTTAAGTGAAAAGATGTCTCCAATGAAACAAAATTTTATGATTTTATGATTTATGATGAATAAATTTTTAATTTAGGTTGAGTGATGTATTATGTTAAGAATTATATATTATGATATAAAATTCATAATTAAATGATCTATTTAATTGTATGAAATTGTTTAGAAATGGATCATGTAGAGATAAATTCCTTAAATAATTGTGTAGAATGTATAGATTGATTTCATGAGGAAACTGATACAACAAGTATTGAAATGGATGAGGTTATGAATATTTTAAGAAAGCTTAATCATGTAATGAAAGATGACTTATCCCTAATGGAGAAACCATTTCCAAAATGAGAATCTACTATACTGGATCACATTATGAAAAATATTCCAAAATTCTTTAGTGTGATGACTAATCCAATTATAGTTTACAAATATATTATGTATCGAGAGAATGTATTTATTTCATTGGGAATAATGAAATGGAAAGTGGTAAATATTACAATTTATTGTCTTAGAGGTGATTCTGATCAATGGAGGTCCTTGATCTAGAAAACTATGGAGGAAGAAAAATTAAAACTCATGGAATGGATAAGTTTTGAGGATAGATTTTTTGATAAATACTAACCATATGATAAGAAAATGGTAATGAAATAATTATTATTATGTTTAAACATATAAACTGAACTGAAGAATTATTTTTTATTTGATTTTCAATGAGCAGTAATCTACATGCCACTAGGTGGGAAACATAAACAAAAGTAACCCCATTACACGATATCAAAATTCAAAAACAGTCACTACACCTGATGATAAGATTCGAGGATCACCCACCATCATCATGATTACAACTGTAGTCATCACCAATATTCACCATCCTGAGTACCATTGTTGACATCGAGATCTATCACATTATCATCGTCAACATCCTACCACCGCACCAGACACTGAAGACCATCTGAGACCTCTGCTATTAATGTAAACATCGCACCAGCTCGTCGTTATCCATTGAGCTAGCAACAACCAGAACACCAAAACCAAAACCAAGAAAGTACACAGATAAATCCTTCAACACACCACCATAGAGAACAAAACAATCAATACATCACCGAAAAAAAAACTGGTGTTGAAGAGTTGTGTCTGGAATGATGGTGGTCAATCAAATACACTTCCCAAAACCATTTTGTTACATCGGATTTGGCTCTGACTAGGAGAGGAGAAGAAGTACATAAGGTCAGAGCAGTGGTTGAGCGGCCGAGAGTTCCAAATGATAGTAATGACGATGAGGATAAAATTGTAAACATGCAAAAATGTAACAAGTGACGTTACAGCACCTTGAGATTCATGGACCACTGAACTGCTGAACTCAAAACCTCATTAAACCACCGCCCCATATCTGACCTGGATTAGCACGGACGAATAGGAGGCCAGAGCTGTAGAAATGGAAACCGAAGGAATACTTAGTAGACAACCAGTGTCGGAACACCATGAACTCCTTGAAATATAAGTCACTAACATGACAGACTGAATGTCAACAATAGATCAGATGTTATTACAAGACCTAAAGAAAGACCTGGGTTTGAAAAATCCACTAATGTAACACCTTGGGGAATAATCCAATGATATCCACATCATCTTGATGGAGAAGAATCTCCGAAAGAGGATAATCCCAATAAAATGGGGAGAGATACTCGAGAGCACCGAAGAGAGGGGGAGTAAGAGAGAACTATATAATAATGGGGGATAAACACTAGAAGAGATAGATAGAGATGAAAGGGATCCAGAGATAGGGTAAGGTGATGGAAACCCCATGCGGAAGGATGAGGACAACTAGAAGTTGGTGAGGGAGATGCAAGAGGGATAATGACTAGTGGAGAATGAAGCCAATCCGGGTAGAACCTTGGAGATTTTCCTTGAAGTATAGGGAAGAATTATTTATTATAGATTATGAAGATACCTTCAAATGGTTATCAAGGTATTCTACACATTATATTATTAACATAGAGTTCAATATTGACAACTTCTTACATCATCTTTAACCAATTCTCCAAAAACAATGGTTTCTCAGAAATTTACCAAATATGATGAAATTGTATTTTATTCCATTATAAAAGAGAATTAATTCTCATGATCATAAATATTCCTAGAAAACATTGAGAAGAAGAAGGTTATGAACCAATTCCCACACTATTATAACTCTGGAGAAAATACCCAAATTTAAATTCATGAAGGCATTGGGGTTTTTTTATAAGTGTAGATAAAAGGGTCGGAAAGTTATATAATTTATGGGGAATTTAAAAAAAATTAGATTTAGTGTTTCACATATATAAATATGGGTAACCACACAAATTAATTCCCCATTAATTAAGGAAATATTCTATATAAGCGGAAATAGTGAGATGGAAAAGCTTATGTAAGCACGATAGAGATTGTATAAGTACCAACTCATTTAGTATTAGGTACGTTAATCATTTCTCAAGATTTATCAAATTTCATCAGTTATTATGGTGTATAACTATCATTTATAACTACCAATATTTCTATGAAAATTATATACTTCACTTTTTATTTAATAATAGAGTTGTGATTTATGACTATTAAGGGAAGTATCATTAAAACTACGATGATTTAAGAATTCCCCAATATGACACATAAAAATGATTTATTTTCTAAACAAATTTTAGTACTTATGGATGGATTTGATATAATCCTCAGTATGAACTAAAATTTTAAATATGTAGCAAAAATTAATTTCAATGAGAAATAAATGACTATTTTTTTGAGAAAGAGGTAGAACTATTTTCCTTTAGTGAAGAAATTCACAATCATTTTCTCTTAAAGATCCAACCAAAGATGGTCTAATGAATAAAAATCAAGTACAGAATAGAAAACAATATCATGTGATGAATAATTTATTCTTCAGATTGAGTATTACCAATTATACATGAATACATTTATTTATTTATTGAAAAATTTCCAAGAAAACCCCAATGCATTAAGTAGAATTTTCCATGGATTTGATTCTCGATTCAAGGACAATATAAAATAGTAAATACATAATTTCCACTATAAAATTAATGGCTTGTAAGAAGCAACTAAATTATTTGGTTAATAAGGGATTTGTTCTCATTTGTGTTTTTCCATGGGGAGCATGTGTTCTCTTAATTAAGAAGAATGATGGATCCCTGAGGCTATGCATTAATTAAAGGGAAATCGATTCTATGACCGTAAATAGAAAATATCCTCTACCAAGCATTGAAAAGTAATTTTACCATCATCACGATGATTAACATTTTTTAAATATTTACATTCATTTTTCCTATAAATTACTATGAGTAAAAAAGAAAACATTCTAAATAAAAAAAATTCAGATGAGGTATGTAATTATTATTTTATAGTAATTATACTTGGATTGAATAGTTCACCCTTTATTTTTATTGGAAAAATAAAAAGAGTATTCACATAATATATTTACATTTTTTTGTTATTCATTGATGGTATTATGCTTTATTATAAATGTCATGTGGACCATGATAATCCTATGTGGATTTTCTTAAGCATCTAATAAGGGAAGATCTATATGGGAAATTTAGTATGTTTAATTTCTATCTATATGAAGATTATTTTAACTACCTTATTATATCCAATGATGGCATGTCAATATAACCTATAATTAAAATAATCAATCCAAGAATTTCCTACACCAACAAACATAAATGATGTATGTGGTTTACATGTTTTGATAGTATACTATTAGTGATATGTTTATAATTTTTCCAGATTAGGTACCCATTAACATAGATTACACGTAAAGGGGTTATATTTTTTAGAATAAGGTTATGTCAGGAATGATTTTATGGAATAAAATTTGATACTGTTCAATACTATGATTTTGATCATTCCAACTAGATGTGATGGGTTTTTTATATATAGTGAAGCACCTAATATGGTAATTAGTTGCTTCCTATTGAATTTTTTTAAATTTATTGAATATGTATCTTGTAAATTGACGAGTCATGATAAAAACTATCCAACCATTGTTCTTTACATAGCGGCTATAATAATCACATTGAATATATGGATACATTATAACTATGTAGAATGATGTGAGATATACATAGATCAAAAAACACTAAAATACATATTCTCAATGAAGATCTCAAATTAAGACAATGGTGATGGCTCGAGCTACTCAATGATAAATATTTCATAATAAATATCCACACATGGAAATAAATTATGGTAGATTAATCGTTTATTAGGAAGGATCAATGAGTTCTTAAAAATGGGGATTTATATAATTTTTATGTTCAGGGATCTAATAATATTAGATATAGTATTATTTAAGTAACAAGAGGCATCAATAAATTTTTAGATTATTTCAAAAAATATATTTATTATATATGATAAAGAATTTTCAATATGATAATGGAAACCATGAAATAAAATTAATCCATAAACAATTGAATTTTAGTAAGAAAAGTATGTGATGATGGTGTTCTAAAATTCAGAAATAGACTATGTGTTCTATATAAACATGAACTAAAAATGGAATTTTTGGATCACACTCATAGCTCAAATTTATCTATATAGATTGGTAGAAAAAATTTGCATAGGGACATGATGGAACAATTCTAGTTGGATAATATCAAGTGTGAAATTGTTGATTATGTGTCCAGATGCTTGGTTTGTCAACAAGTGAAATCATTGGGTAAGAATATTAGAGGATTCATGAATACTCCTTTTATTCCTATGTTCAAATGGGATGAAATTAATGTGAATATTGTCACAAGACTACCAAATACTCCCAGAATGAATTATTCCATATGGGTTATCATTCATCATCTAACCATGTCTGCATATTTCTGTGCATTTAGAAAATACCAACCTATTTATTACCTCAAAAGTCTCTTTATTAATGATTTTATAAGACTTCAAGGTGAATTATATCAATTGTTTCTCATCAAGATCCTAACATTACATGAAAATCATGGAAGAATATTCAGAAGGATCATGATATTGATATTCATTTAATTTCTTCCTACCATCCTATAATAGATATAATGTATGAATTAGGAATTCCAAAAATTTAAGAAATGTTAGGTCATGCTCTATCTACATTCATGTTTTTTGGGATTTTTACATAACTTTGGGAGAGTTTTCTAATAATAAGAGTTTCAATTCAAGTACTCAAATAAGGCCATATGATGTTTTTATGGAAGGAGATATAATATTCCAAGATTTTGAAATGAATATGGTGAAAGGAAACATATAGTTCCATACCTTTTGGAAAATATATTGAAAAACATAAACCCTAATAGTATATATGTGGAGTGAAATTATCTTGTTTGGTAAGGAATGGAAAATGATCCCTATGTACATCAAATCCATCAATATTCTTGAAAAAATTGTAGTTGTTTTATATAATTTAGAAATGTCCCAAGACCTCTCAATTGTACCCATTTTTCACCCATAAATCTATAATAAACAGTACATGCCTCTCCCAATGCTTGTTCGTACATATGGTGAAATAGGCATAGATCCTAATCATATATACTATAAATAATCCGTCTTGATTCTTGAAACTATATAGCAATAATTAAGGTATTGGATGACCCATTTGGTAATTGTACTCTGGAGGAGTCACAAAATGGAAGAATCATCAAGGGAACAAGATGATGATTTGAAAGAGAACTAACACTAAAATTTAAGAAGGTAATACACCTAAAAAATTTAATAACTAAATTTTTTTGGAGGGAATATTTTTTCACCTCTATAATTTACAATATCTTCTATTCAAAAGAAGTTTAATTTTATAGTGTGCAATATAAACAACACAATGTTTAAACACTTCACTATTTTGGCAGTTTATTCATAGTTAATTAAATTTTAACACCTATAGATAATTTTTGAAGTAATTTAATTTTTCACATTACCAATCCAATATTTATACATTCATCTAAAATATTTGATAGCCATATGATAAAATCAAAAACAATTTTATGCACAGAAATCGATATTTTAATGAAGGAAATTTTACTACATTTTAATGAGACACTAATTTTAAAAAAATTACCTTTTTATATGTTTTAATTCTACAAATAAACATTATTTATATATAATATTGATAAAATTTTATTTAGATGAATTTTTTTCATTCTTCAGAGTAGTTTCATTTTTGGATGAATGGTGAAAAATATTGATTTTTAATTCAGAAATGTGTTTTCATTAAAATAATTTATAATGAAAAATTATATAATTAACAAGTATTAATCTATAATTTGATCAATTAGAAATTAATTAATCCAATTTATATCATTTTAATCAATTTACCATTGTTATTGGATGAAAAAAACTGTTCTAAGCATTAAAAAAATTATTAAAAAACGTACTTTCTCATCCTGACTATGAGATTAATTTGAAATTAATTTCTTCCATTTTTGTGAATAAAATTTTAAAACATTTGTTCCATATTATTAAAAACAATATTTTATTATTTATAATAAGTTAAAATTATTGATTTACTATAATTATTAGTGAATGAAATAATAATTAATTACAAGACTAATAGAAAAAATAGCTTAATGAGTGACTAAACCATAATCATAGGAAAAAAATAACCGAGAAACATGTCCAAAAACAATTTGATGGAAAACTTTATACTATATAATCACTTATATATATTTTATTTCATTATTTTATCAAAAATAAAAGGAAGAATGCATATGGTACTCCCTCTTCCCAAATTTTTCAATAATTCAAGTCATCCTCCACTATAAAAAGTAACTCACCATCCCTCCCCACAAATTACAAACTCTCAAGAAATTTTTATAATCCAAACCATTCACAAATAAATTCTATATTAACTCCCCTAATAATAGAAACTTTAATTTGGGATGAAATAAAACCTTGGATGTTGTTTTGTGAAAACCAAAAAGAGTTAACCAAATAAGAGGTAATGATCTTTAACGATCATATTGTTTTTATTTTTCTCACCCACTATTTTATTTTTATAAATTTATTATATAGTAACCGAAATATATTAAATATAATTATATTTTTATCAATTTTAAGGCCTAAACTCACACAAAATTCCATCAAATCGGATATGTGATCGTCGTTCCTGTATACGGCGGTCTACCACCTCATGAACTAATGTCATTCAATATTCCATTACCATTATTCATGGGTGGATAAAAATGAAGATTTATAGTTTCATATGGTATATATGATATTTATAATTTATTTATAATTCCATAATTTTTATATAACACATACGTTCATGCTTTCTACTTTTGGGAATACGATAACATCGTCTGTGTCTATGTGGACTACCACCTCGTTAAAGAGATGTGATTCTTTCACGCTATTCATGAAAGGTATTATGGATTTTTTTAATATAAATTATTAAATATATGAAATAATTAATAAAATTTAAATTTAATATAATTATATATTATTAAATTTTCCTTATTTTAATTTTATAATATTACGGAAGCATTATTTTTGTCTATGTATGGATTGACATCTCCACAAACAGATCATTCCTTTTATTATATATAAATTTTATGGATTATTATAAATAAATATATACTGAGTATTTTTTGATATATATATATGGTGTTACATAAAATGTAATATTAAATAACGAAAAATTTATAAAGAACATATATAACAAGTCAATACATACTCAAAAAACATCACAATTAACACCTAAAATGATGAAAATAATGAAATATTGATAACAAATGAGTAACAAGATATTATAAGAAGGTAACAATTGATATTATAAACAAGATTATTTTTCTTTCATATGTATTAACATGTTCTAAATCACTATAAAAGAGGTCATATACGACATAAATGAATGAAATAATAATGTAAAAGACTTCATCTTAGTTTGCATTCCATTAAGGATTCATTTTAATTATACACCAATTCACATTAATTGTGTGTATATACATCCCTTTTTTCATTTAATATCAGGATTCAATAATACCTAATGTTTTATTATGTTTCACTTTGAATGATATCATTCATGCTATTTTGAATTGAACATTACAAACTTGTAAAAGTTACCTTTTCAATATCACTTCTATTTGTGATTGTTAACATTCTATTGAAAAAATAACTTACTTATGCTAATTATACATATATAAAAAATACATATTCTCACAAAATGTATATTGTTATTTCCTAAAACAAATACCATTTTTGAAAATGGTTTTTTAATTTGAATGATATTTTATTTTCTAGGTAAATATTTATAAATATATATCTTTTACTCACTATGGATATTTGATTTGAAGAATTGATTATGAATTTAAATTGATTACTCGATATATGATGAATGATTTGGTCATTCACTAAATTTTTTGGGCACTATTTAATTAAAGAACCTCTATGTATTATTAGTCTCATGAGTAAAAATATGTTATCCAAATTATATAGTTTCTTGCCCATTATGTCTCAATCTATATTTAGGATATATCCGAATAGTAAAGGTAACATGTTCCTAAAAAAATGACATCCAATAATTAAGAATTTAATTTATTGTAAATTCATTTTTTATTATTATCATTGAAATTTTTTTGTTGGCATTATATTGGGATGCATTTTCATTCTCACATTATTGAGTTAATGGAATTTATGTTCAGTAATTTGACTTCCTATATTGATTATTGATTATAAAGTTTTATAATTGTAATGTTAATTATATTGTTACATTAGAATATAGATTATTTATTATTAATTCATTATTTATAAGATCATATTTATCCCATACTGATCATTTTATCTTATCCTTTTTTCTTTTCCCCTATTTATAGAGAACGTATCTTTTAATATTGTTTCAATGATGTTGTTCATTTCCATTTAATATGTGTCATGATTTATTTTCTTTTTCCCAATGTAATATTTGTTTCATGTTTGTAATATGGTTTTCCAAAACTACTAAATTGACCAATCCTTGGGTATTATATTACTACTAATTATGATAATGTAATAATGTAAGGCACGAAATTTGGTCTTTTGGGGCCGGTGCACTACATACATTCTTAGCTTATAGTGTGTATATATTCACTCACTTTTCAATTTTAATTTAAAAGTACTAAATGAAATTATTTAAAAAAGGTTTCAATTTAAGATAATGATTATTAAGACATATTTATTAAAAAATACATAAACAGCTGCATTCTAATTATTTGACCTTTTATAGATTATGTGGTAGTATCCTACTAGGCTGGTTCCTAGAGCTGATGTTTTCCTTTTTTTTGTTTTAGATATTATATTTTTGGATCTATGTAACGTTAAACTAATCATTTATCATGTTGGTTTGTCTCTTCAGTATAGCCTTTTTTGAGGGTTGGTTTTTTGGTGATGGAAAGATACATAGAGACGTTTTGGATTTATCTTTTCATACTTTTAGTTTTTCTAGGATGGTATGGGTTGATTGTAACATAGATTTATTTATTTATTTTGAAATGTTCCATGGATTATTTACTTGCTTTTTCATTCTCAAAACATGTCTCTTTTATCTTTTTTGTACCTAAAAATCATTATAAACTAGATTAGGTGTCATGTCTAGTCGACCCGGTATGCTTTGTTAGATTAATTAATCCAATGAATAGAACATGAATCATAATAATTCCCATATCTTCATATACAATCCTAAAACATAATATATATTGTATAATATAATAATATCTCCAATAGTGAACAAGAAACATCAAAGGAATTTTACATGAATAAAAATAGTCATTAAAATTACATCCAATATGTTTCTCTAACGATAGGGAAAATATATTTTAATTTCAATGTAATTTAAAATAAATATTCAGAGAATATTATGAAAATATTTTTCATCAAAATTAACCCTAGAAACTTATAGTATAACCTTAAATGTTAATAAAATTTCCGAAAATGAGAAAATTTACTGATATCATATGTGTTAAAACATAAAATATTTTAACACTTTTAGAAAACATAAAAACTATCCTCATTAAGAAAAAAAATTTCTTATAAAATATTGTCTAAAATATAAATAATGGTTTACATTATTAGATTTATTCATCTAAAAATATGTATGTAATTTTTTAAAAAATTTAAAAAATGTACATAAAATAAAACGATTCTCTACCACAAATATAAACATGGATTGGTTTCCATCAAAACTACATTTTAGTTCACTTTGACCATAAAATAGTGAAAAATGACCATAGATCATGATAAAAACATAAATAACATGAGGAAATGAAAAATATTATTTTCTACAATAGAGACCCAGTTGTTCCTTTTACAATTTGAAAATATTATATATATATATATATATATATATATCCATGTGTTGAGAAAACATGTCATTTTGAGTACCAGTATGCCCAGAATTTTGTTTATAAAAATAATAAATTTATGTTATATTGTGTGCTCCATATTTCATAAGGAAAATGGGATAAATCGTTAATAGAATCTTAGATCAGAAATATAAGACAACGGTTGAGTCCAAATCGCAATGTTTACAATCTCCATGACCTAATATAGGTCAGAATATAGAATTTCGATATATTTTCTATTAATGGTACTCATAGTGGATAAATTAAATAATTAAAATAATTTTTTAATTTATTTATACTAAAAAATTTATAAATCTAATGTTTTTGGGAATCACCAATGGATAGCTTAATAATAATGGGACTAATGAGAGATTATTCCTCCTCTCCTTTTGTTCGAAATTCACATATGACGATATATAATCTATATATTAGAGAATATAATAGTGTATTTAATATAATGACTAATTCTATTTTTGGGTGGCAACAATATTTGATGACGAACAATGCAATCCAATGTAGAGATTGTCAATTTGTTTATTAATATCCAATTGATTAAATTGATTGAACAGGATAATCCCATTTATCATCAATGAAAATTGATGGACCTTGGTATGCCTAAATGTACTAATTAAATATATTATTCAATTTTTTTCTAACATTTGATATCCATGTTCTTGATCATTGGCCAATTAACACTAGAAAAGTTTCATTAAAACATTTTTTCTGGTACTTTTATCCCATTATTCTTCACGTTATACATAGATTGGACCTAGTTGTCCAAATTTGACATTTTTTGGAGGTACCAAACCGAATATAACCACAATAAACCAAATTAACCCATATGAAAATGATGTATTATTTAAATAAGGACATATTTGTGGTGGAATAATGGAATAAATTATGTTTACTCTCATGGATTTGAGACCTGAGAACAATCAAGGTGACGTGTTTGAGAGGTGGTGCGGTGGAGAGTGTGAATTCACATAGGAATGGATCATATTGAACATCTTGACACTAAAGGGTATAAAATGACCATTCAAAACTAGATCCATCAATTTGAGATAAAATGAAGTGGAATCTAAATGAAGAATATTAGATCTAGCATGTGGAGAGAGGATCTAGAATTTTGAAAAATCTCAATTACATCCCATATTTAACAATGAAATATGGTGTGTTGGGTATGGGATGTGACTGTTTGGGTTTTGTGAATTTATAAATACTCCACGTCATATTGAAAACCTACACCCCATGTAGAACTTTCTTGGGAGGATGAAACATGTTTTAGAGAACATAATAAGGTCTCTATATGGGAATACATGGCTAAAAACATGGTTGTGTACTGAAGTACACATACAAGACCATGGTAAATGGTAATGGACCAAGATATAGGTGGAAACCCCTATCATGCGACATGTTTTGTACAAAAATACATAGACACAGGAAGAAATACATTCACATGGACACGAACATGGGTGGGACCCTGAGTGTTGCGGTGAGGTCATGTAGTTCCCCCACAAATTTATATTCTTAAATTGTTAGTGAGTTATGTACCTCCGTGGACAATACCAGGTGATGGAGTGGGACCCCATTCTATGTGGGTACCCTCACATGTTGTGTACCCCTTGGTTCCATTTGAGGTAACATAAATCTCTTCTATCTTCTACAATTGTACTCAGATTTTAGGCTATGATTATCCTATCCTAAGAGTTTTTTCACATATAATGTTATAGTTACATCAATTGTAGATGTTGGGATAAAATGTAAATTTTCCTGGAATAAAACATGTTTAAAAAATGCTCGATGATGTCTGTGACCACATAATATCACCATCAGGTTCCAAAGTGGAACCCTCCATCAGGGTTGGGGTTGTGTCCTCAATGAATTTTACCATGGAACCATCCAATTTGGCTAGTAATGGGTCCCCTAGTGACTCATAGAGTGGAACCAGCTTACTAGGAAATGAATGGGTCTTATACACACTTCTAGTGTGCAACCCTCTAGTATGTCTTTCTAGGGGTCCTTACAAACCCATAGAGTGGAACCCACCACCTAGTTTGGGCATGGCGCTTATCCATACTCCAAGAGTGGAACCATATAGTTATGATGGGAATGGGTCCCCTTCAAGTAGATTGGATCCCTATTTTTTCGTATGGAATTGGTACTCTATTGACTTCTGAGTGGAACTCTTAAGTTGGGGTGGGCATGGGTTTTCTATCGACATCTGAGTTGAACCCTCTAGCTAGGCAGATCATGGATCCACTATCAATGTTGTGGAACCATCCTTCTGGTTAGGGAATGAGTCCTCCATCTAATTTCAATGTAGAACCATCTTATTTTCATAGGGCATGGGACCTCTACCATCTCCTCGAATGGAATCCTGACATTGGGCAAGGAATGGGTCCTCTAACACTGAGTGAAATCCTATTGTCATATCGAGGAGTGGTCCTCTACCTATAGAATTTATCCGCTCAACTTTGCGGCACAATAATGTTGGGTGGCTTGACATGGATGTATACTTCTAGGAGTACTTGTGAGATTTTAGGCATCATTAATAGATTTTTGGAACTATTGGAAACAATTATTTGAAGGCTAAGCTATGATATGGAGATCTCATTTCTCTCTCATTTGGGTTTTTATTGACCAAGAATATATATATTAATATGTACCCATACCTTTGGATTTGGTTTCTCTCCCTCTATAGGATGAAAATTTGAGTAGGGTATGTCATTTGATTTCAATGTTTTGTGTCTCATGCATTGATAATTTCACTCTCCTATAATGGATCCAAATGATTCAACGTCTTTTCCTTATAAAAACCTTGTTGATCTGCTTGTCCTTGGATGAGGTTACTATTTCACTTTGGTGAGTTGAGATGCATTATTTTTTCAACCTGGTATCATTCTTTTCATATTTTATCTATTACCCCTCCACCTTCAACATTTGGGGAGTTCTAATGGGTATGTATATACTCACCCTATTTGGGATTTTCCCATGCGTATTATGTCTTATGAAAATGATTGATTGGTTTTCAGTGACTTCAGTGGATCTTAACTACACCTAGTACTATGGACCACATATAGTGGTCACATCATAGATATTAGGAACTAGGATATATCTTAATTTTAATTTCTAGTTTTTTCGGGTTGGGACATCATTCTATTTAGGTGTATCTTTATTCCCCTTTACTTTCTAGTTTATACTATTGTATTATTGTAATATCTATTGGTTTTAGATGCATGGTTTTCGAAATGGTATATTTTGATATTTAACTGTTATCAATCTTCACTTATACATGATCATTGTGGATTTTTTGTATCAGTATATAGAAAAAGGACTCCCCATGTAAGTAATGACTTCAAAAATGGTCCCCATACCCTAGCCAATGGTGGTGGTATTAGGGTAGTTCTGGCTCAATCTGTACTATGGTTTAGGTCCAGAAATATTGTTATCAAAGATTGTATGATCCGTGAGATAGTGTATGGAGTACTCCCTTCAAAATTATTTGGTTAGGATTAGGGAAATAGAGGAAGATTTACTCAATTGCGGATCTCATGATATAGAATCTAGTGTTTTTATGGGCATCGATAATATCTATTCACGAGGACCCAAACTATCATCTTCTCCACTCATCATATCAAGACATTGGTTTCAGGTAACAGTGGTACATGAATCTTATAGGATTGAGTCTTTAAAATGTCATTCTATAGTCTTCTTCCCATAATATATATATATAAATATGATAATATAAACATGGTGCAACTCGATATCTTTTGAGATTCATGTGCTACAATAGCTATCCAATACTGCAGTTCTAGATCACAATAACTATTTAATGAGAAATAACATCTCAGTTCTGGGTCTATCCCACAATATTCGTCCCCTATGTGGGTAATTAGTGGAACCCCCTCCTATATAGTATAATATCATCCCAAAAGATTCTGCTAAGGATTCATGTAGGCATATACAACATTGCGAGTTCTAGAACTAGAGGCACTTAGGTTCCACAGCGAGCCAGATCCCTTCAAAGTAGAGGATTGGACTGAGTCATTGATCCAGTTATTTAGACTTCTATCCATTATAACTATTCATATTTTTTCACCTGAGACATGTGTTATTCATACAACAACATTTGGTTCTATTTGTACTAGAAGATGAGGCTCATGTTCAGAGTGAACAGTTCTTGATTTGGAGACATAGATCACCAAAGTATCATTATGAAAGATAATTTCTTCTAACCTGGTTATACTCAGTAGCAATATTGTGGTTTTCATACCTCACCTAGATAGAACCCATTTTGATGGTAATCATCATGGTGAGACCTCTCCGTTAATAATATGGGTGTAAATAGTGTCCTATGATATAGATGTGTTAGTGTGGCATTAGAAATACGAGGAAGAGATACAATTCCCAGGCCCATACATGTTCTTTTTGGACAATTGAAAAACTGTGTGGGTGATTTAGTGCCACATAAAATATATTGTTTTTGGGTTGGGGATTGGGTCCCATTTAGTTGTGTATCAATGATGTGTGGAAATGATGGGGTGTTGGAGAAGGCATCAGTTGAGGAGAATATGTTGGAAAGGTAATGGACAAGCTATTTGTATATGTAAATTCTTGTAGGGAGGATCAATTGTGGATCAACTTAAAAACATTGTTACTATTACTAAAATTTTTTTTGTTATCATTGATTTCGACGTAATGATGCCCTATACATATCCCATGTTTGAGACCTAGTGATATAAGTGGAAGACCTTTTTACTTGATCCTTTTAATGAAGGCTCTTGCAAAGATGAATGGTGGTTTCAAATTACAGCCTTTAGGGGAAATATTACCCTATAATGAGAGAGAGAAACAGCCTCAGGCCAAATCACCATGTAGTATTTGTGAGGCATAATGATCTTTTCTTTATTATAGATTATTCATTGATCATGAATTCTTAGATGTATGCCACCGGTGAGTAGCAATGATTCTAGTGTATGGGACATTTATTTCCCTCTTGATGAGGAGTGATCCACAAATATATTATGATAATGAAATTAACATGAGGCTACAATAGTTTTATCAATTTTATATTTTTACCCTTGGACTAACTGATGTTTTGAGCAGTCTAGTCCCTCCAATGAACGTCATATATTATGATGTGTTAGTTTTACCTACCCACCATGAGATGGACCTATATTTATACTTTAAATAGGGATTTCTGTATTTTTTGTCAATCAAATTAAATGAACCTATGGGACAACAAGAGATGGTATTGTGACTGGAACTTCAACATAGGTATGGATTAATGATACCCAGTGCATTCATCTATGAAGAAAAAATACTGTTTGTGAAATGTTGGATGGGTGCTTGCATATTTTTGTAGATTCTAATTTCATAAATCAGGCCTTGATAATGAAAAATTACATATTTCAATGGTTCGATGAACAATTTTACACATTTCAAGGCCTGAGGTGGTTCTCAAAGATAGATCTCAGGTCCTGATACCACCATTTTGGGGTTTTGAGGATGATATTCTAAATCATACATTCTAATGACACTTTCAAGATAATGGTTTCCTTGTTCCTCCCAAGGGTGTAATTAATTACCCTACTCTATCTATGGAATTTATTTTACCAAAAAATCTATCCTAATTCAAACCATTTTGTGTTTGTGTTAATCGATGATAAACTCATATACTCTAAATAATTGGAGGTTCTTGTATAGAATTTACAGATGGTTCTATATTTTCTTCAAGATAACAATATTTAGGGAAAATCATTATGTAGTTGTTTTGGATTCATGATGTTTACTTTTTGAGGAATGTCATTTCTGAGCATGGTTTTTTGATAGACCTGATGAATTTCAATCCATTTATTTCATGGGAGACACCCAAGGGAATTTTAGAGGTGTTTAATTTTATTATCTTGGTGGGGGTACAACTAGATATTTTTGGAATACTTCTCCATGATTTCAGCCCCTTTAATGACCCTAATATAGAAATGGAATCCATTTACCATGACCAAGTATTATCATAGGGCCTTTACGTACTTGAGAATTAGGATGATGAGTTATACATTTTTGAGAATACCAAATGGTATCATGGAGTAAGAAGTGTATTATAATACCTCAAGAGGTGGGATCAACTATATGTTAATGGAGAGGCCCACATATATCCCATATAGGTTGAGGGAGTTGAAAACCCACTAGTATAACTACTCGAATCGTGACATTGTGTTGGAATCAATAGTCTTCTCCCTATGTGTGTGGTGAAACTACTTTTTGGGGAAGTATTTCAGGGTTTACATAGACCATCAATGTCTCAAGTACGTCTTTAAATAGATTTCCTTGAGCATGAGGTAGCAGCACGGGTTGTAGTTCATATCAGTATGTGACTTAGAGATTGTATATATTCCATGTAATGTAAAAGCAATAGTAGATTCCAATAGTTTGATTTTCCATGATATCAGGGTGTAGGAGGATTTTAGGAAATTGGATTCCATGTAGATTCCACTGGTTGAGAAGTAGGGTACATCTTTTATGTATTCAATGGTGTTGAATTTTACTCTTCTCAATCATTTGAGGTAGTCTCTTCTATGATACATCAACTATGAGGACTTACGTGACCAAATATCCTTTAGAGAGTCACTATATGGTTGTTCGGAAAGAGGGAATCACACCATCATTTACTAGGGATGGTCAGTGGTCGTAGTCATGATGAGGGAGGTCATGCTGAAATAGTTTTACACTTCTCCACTATCGAAAAATCATGTTGTGTAAATGATATATAGATATCTTTAGTAATAGTATTTGTAGTCCAAGATGAGATTGATCAAAGATGAGTTTATCACTTGGTGCCTCACCTATCAGTGGGTGAAAGATGAACACCATGTTCAACCATTCTTTTTTAATCCATTTTAGATCATGGAGTTTAAGTGGGACAACATATACATGGAATTTTCTATAGGAATTTGCACACAGAATAATTCCACAATTCCATCTTGGTGATAATTTTTTGACTTTTTAATTTAGAACACCTAGTTACTATTATAGAGTAGTGTAATGTGGATTGTTTGAGGATGATGTATATATAGGATATAGTTCACCATTATGGACATACCTCAACAATTATCTCTAATTGTGAGGTATGGTTTATTTCATGGTTTTATAGAGAGTTATAAGAGGAATTAATGTCCCATGTTAAGATTATTTCATTCATTCACCCCCAGATATTTTTTAAGAGTGAGTGAACTATATATATGTTTGAGGATATGTTGTGCCATTTTGAGTTAGAATTTTGCATGAGTTGGGATGGTCACTTCTCCTTTGTAATGTTTTTGTACAACAACAGCTACTGTTTTAGAAGCACCATGGAACATATTTAGGAACTGTATGAGAGACCCTATAGTTCACTAATGTACATTACATATATTGGTAGTTCATATCATGTGGGTTTAATGATGGTGCATGTGACAGTGTAGAAGATCTAGGTCTTCTGGGAGTGAATGAGGTTGGCTCAGAGTGTCTATAAATATTATGAAGATATTCATCATAGTCCTTTTGTATAATGATATAACATTTTTTTATATTGTCCTATTGAAGTATATTTATGTGGTTGACATAGGAAGGAAATATCTCATTGAGTTTCATCAGGAAACACGAGATCTTATAGTGGGTTGGCGAGGTTGATTACCACCTTTTTCAACCCCCATGGATATAATGGGTTCGAAACCTTTTCCATGGGTCCAATATGAGGAGATATGTGAATAAACCCATTTATATTATCAACTAGGGATATTTTTTTATCTATTATGGAGACACCATTGAAGATAACCTAGTGTAAATCGAGAATCGACATGAGAGGACATTGCGTGGATTGAACATTCCCGTGGTTTTCATGTTGTGGTTGCATGAGAAAGTGAATAAGAGTTCTATGGAGAAAGAGAGAGAGATTCAGTCTTAGTATTAATTGTTTTTTATGTTTTTATTTTTCTAATTGAATATATTAAAGGAGATAATGATGTAGAAACTCAGTTTTTCCCTAGTATGTCTTTCAAATATTTCTGATCATATTTCCAGAGCCAGGTGAAAAGACGACATTTAATTCAAAGGCATGGTGTTGTAATAATTGATTCTATAAAAATAAAAAATATATTATATATTAGGAGTGAATGGTAAATTAATGAAAATGGTATAACTCTTAAACATTATTTTGGATAAAATATATGAGCCCATGGTTATTTCCAGAATGAAATGTTTACCCCAGTGGTCACATATAATTATTTAGAATTGAGAATTCAAATATCTCACTCATTGGAAGTACGTTCATTGGAATAATTAACTAATTAATTGATTTAGTCTAAAAAATCATCCAATAAAACCACTATTATATCGAATCACCCAAGGTTTGCATTAGAATTCTTAGTCAAATGAGTGATTCTTACTCCTCTAGTTTTGTTGGTGAATCGCATCATATAACGATGAAATTCTAGTTTGTATCATATCAATGTGTAGTGAATGAAATGACTTCAAACATTAATTGGATGTTTCATTCTTCAAATATGATCAATCCAATCTCAAATTATGAATAATACATTTGTTTTTTACTCCATTTTTGATTAATTTTATTGAGTGGAGTCATTTCATTTATGATCTAGACCAGTTGTTTGACAATGTAATTTTCATATGTACTAACTAAATTGATTATTCCATAGTTTCATAACATTTAATATCCTTTTGATTGGAGATTTTCCAAAAGATGCATGGAATCTATTGTTTAAACATTTTTGTGGTACGTTTATCCCTCGGTACTTTGAGTTCTTCAACGATTGGACCCTGCGGTCTTGGTTCTACATTTTCAGGTGTTACAGATACAGACCAGAACTCTAGAATCATTAATAATCATTGTGTGAGAGTTGAAAAAAATAAATAAGAACATATTTGGGTTTTATTAATGTAATAATAGGTTTATAATATTATAGATTTGAGATCCGAGACTGACTGAGTCAAGGGGTTTTAACAACGGCGTAGTTGTGTGTACATATTCACAGTGGAATAAATAGCATCGAACTTCCATACAACAAAGAAAAATAATCTCATTGAAGAAATAAATTAATTTTTTTTAATTAATTTAAATCTATATCAACATGATTAATATTGGATCTATCTTGGAGAGAGAATATTGGATATTATGGAAAATCCCAAAAACATGACTTGTTGTTAAAAACACACAAAGTATGTCGGGCCTCAGCTGCGAAGACTGGTATTTTAGTGATTTATAATGATTAAATGTCTTCGATAGTTATTACACACCATGTACTGCATTTCGTGGTGGTAGAGAAGTGTGGAAGATCACATGGGAAGTTCCTTATGTATAAATAAATGGCTAGGGACATGGCCATGTACTAAAGTATAAAAACATTGGCATGGTACATGGGAATGGACAATTACAAAATATGAAACCCTTATGAGGTGACACACAAGGTTCTAAAGCACACAAATACTTGTTGGAATACATGGACACATACAACCCGAAGGGTTGCAACCCAAGTGTCTTGGGCATGATGTGTAGTTTCCAACACACCATGGATACCTACATGGTTGGAAAGTAGTGTACCTTTAGGGTCATGACCCGGTGATAGAGAATGACCATGTGTCATGTGGGTCCCATCACACATCATGTATCCTTTATATCAATTTTTTCATACTCTAATCTTTCATATCTCCTTTGTTTGAAGTCGGATGTTGGCACATGACGAGCATATCCTAAGCTTTTTACCATGTTGACTGTGATGATGTACTCTATTGTGGATTCTATGATATGATTTGTAATTTCTCTACCAAAAAACATATTTATGATATTCACGACTATTGTAGTGATTCCATTGGATAAAAAAGGAATCGTAAGTGAAACCCTCTAGCTGGGATGGAATTGGGTCCTCAGTGAAATTAAGAGTGGAACCCTCCAACTAGGAAACGAATGTGTTCTTTTCATACTCCTAGAGTAGAACCCTTATTCTATATTGGGAATGAGCCCTATAAATACACTTAATGTAGAAACCTCTAACTCGTTTAGACATGGGTGCTCTACATACTCCTAGGGTAGAAACCTCAAGTTAGACTAGGCATTGATCCTCTATAGACTCCTAGTGTTTAACCATCGAGCTAATCTTGGCATGGGTCCTCTATAAACTAATATAGTCAATCCCTCTAGCAGTGACGGACATGGGTCCTCTATCAGTAGTGAGGAACCCTCATATTAGTACAGGTCATTGTTCCTCTATCATGTTCTTGGTTGAACCATCTAGCAAGGCTTTGCAGGGGTCCTCGAGGAATAGATTTCCACCCTCCAGCTAGGTGGGCATGTTTCATCTAACTTAAGAGAGGAAACTTCATACCAGGTAGGGAAAGGTTTATCCAATGACTATTAGAGTTCATCCCTCTTATTCACATAGGTAATGATACCTCTCAAGACTCCTAGAGTGGAACCTTCCAACTGGGTTGAGCATGGGTACTCTAACACTGAGTGAAACCTTACTTTTTTTTTTACCAAGGATGATTTCCTAATCCTTGAGATTACGGACCCTTCAATGTGTGGCACTGTGTTGATGTTTGGATTCACTTTGACTATTACCATTGGGTAGACAAAAAAGGTGATGGGTGTTATTGATGGACATTTTAAACTATTGGAAACCCTTTTTCATTGGAAGATCTGTGATATGGAGATCCCCATTCTCTTACATTATTGATTCTTTTACTGAGAATATATATATATATATATTCCATTATATTTGGTTACTCTCCTTCAATGGTTTGTGATAATGCATGGTTTATTAGACATAATTTTCGTGTTTAGCATCTCATGGTTAGATGATTTCACTCTCCTATTATATGTGGTAAAAAATAGATGTGTATTCTATCTACACAATGAGTTGAGCGCCTTGTTCTTATAAGAGCTTACTCTTTTTTTGGTTTGAGATATATCATTTTTTCTACATGGTTTATTTCTATTCATATATTATCTCTTAATTCCCCCCATAATTTTTTTGGTGTGTTCTACTTGGTTTGTATATACTCACACTAGCATGGTATCTTTTCCAAAAATTAAATTTATTATAAATATGATGGATAGGGTTTTTGTGATCTTAGATGATATTACATATACCTAATACATTGGATCATGTATTGTTCTTGCAACCTATACATCATGGAGTGGGCTCTCTTAGCATTTTACATTCCCGTTTTCTCAGGTTGGGACATATTTCGGGTTAGTTATGTATTTTTCCCATTTAAATTTTAGTTTATGCAATAATTATCTTATAATATCTAGAGGTTTTACATGAACTGTTGTTCTTTAAGTATTTTTAATCTTTTTCTATCATCCATCATCACTTCTGCATCGAGATGGTTGTATCTGTACCTATATGTACATAGGTAATTACCTCCCATGTTCGTTATTCATTTTTCACTGATCTCTAGACCCAAGACTATAGAGGCAGTATTGGTGTAGTTTTTTCTTTCATCCATGGTTAAGTTTGGGTCCTGAAATTGAATATTTAAAATATAAAATTACACCAATGTAAACTTAGACATAAAAATGCCAATTAAAAGTGGAATAAAATAATTGAACGTTGCTGCTTTGGTAGCTATTAAATCATAAATCCCATCAAAAAATAACATAAATCGAAACATAATTATCATGAAAATAATTATATTAAATTTATAACATGAAAAATTGGAATTATTTACACCTCATAAAACAATATTGGAGAATAACATAACAAATGACCCAATGAAGATGATTTCAGATTATATATCCTTACAACCTTGATAAATTATAAATCAAAACCCCTTTAGTGAAATAATAAAAATTATTAGATTAAATTATATGGATTAAAATCATTTTTTTTAAAACAATTATTCATTATACACACCTCATATATGTAAATAAGTGAATAACATCAAAAATGTCACAACAAAATATTATTGAGATGAAGAACCTGTACTTTTCTCCTGACTTGGTTTTTATGCACACTAACATATTGTAGAATAAAATTAGAATTAATATAATTATATAAAAACCACATACATAATTATATTACAATATATAGTATATTTATAACATCGTATCACTTATTCATTGCTAATTCATTATTTGAATCATTATTCTAGGTGATATCTTTTCTTGTTTTTATGTATATTCTAATTCAGATATTATGAAACTTAAATCTTGATCATGGATCTAAAATATATTTATTTTTATACATGATGTTTATATATCATTTTTACATAATAAACATATTTATAATAGACCATTAATTTTTGTGATACAAAAACAAAATACACCATTCATAGAGATGGTAGTCTCTACGTATGCACCATTGTGGTTCTCATTCTATAAAATATGTAACTAATGATACATAATAATAAATTACTATAGAAAATTAATAAATAAATAAATATCAAATAGAATTATTAAATCCATCATTATTAAAATCCATGTGAGGTGGTGATGGAAAATTAATCATATCACTTTATATAGGTGGAAATCCTCCCAAATGCATGAGTGATACATTCATTTCTAGTTTAATGGGAACATGAGATGGATAAAGCTATTATATATACATGATAAAATATATTTATATTTTATATACTAATTTTATTATATTATAATGTAAAAGGAATTATTGAATGTGGTAGAAGATAAACAAAGTTAATTAGCACCTCTTTGATGAACCTGATTTGGATATCCCCTTCAGATCCATATGGATGGGTTTTTTAAAGGATAAGAGCTATATAAATTGTACATGTTTTTAAAGAGTTTTTTAGGAATATTTCAATCTGTGGTGTGATGAAGATAAGGGTGGTAATTTTATCGTGATGGAATGTACAAACATAGACTTACTTTAATGTCTTATAAATAATGAAATCATTTTCATTTGAATATGCCACCAAGTTATATATAGGAAACATATATGATGAATGTTTTTCTAAATCCTCTCATACAATTAATTTTGGACAATTGTATTAAAATATTTTACCCTTCCCTCTTAGTTTTATCCCCCCTTAAAGCCTATTGATTACTATAACAACATCAATGTTTTAACTCAATAGGTGTCAAGAAATATACAATAATAGGATAGGTGAGCCATAATTAGAAATTATTTGATATAAAATACCATATCCCATTAACTTGAAAATAATTTTTTTTACTGTTTTTATATAATTTAATAATGAATTAATTTTACAAAAAATAATTAATTTAATTTTCGGTACTATTAAAATAGTTCTCATTTAAAGATGACAGGATAGAAATGGAAATCAAATCTAATCTCTAAAAATATATATAATATATTACATATATGCAAAAATATTCTCCAAACAAAATAATTCATTCAAAATGTATGATGTTTACTAATATAAAAAATAATTATATTATTTTTCTATAACCTATCATGGAATATTGTTGGAATTGCATATGCATTTAAAGTAATTTTTCCATAGATAAAATTTTAAAATAAATTCATGTGAAAAATATATATTATTATTTCAAATATCCATTTATAAAAATAAAGAAACTCTTCTTATCACTTCAAAAAATATTATTAATAGTGAAAGAAAGAGAGAGACATTTTGTATTTATTATTCAGTTAAAATAATATTAATTTCATTTTAAATGCTAGGTGAAAGGAAAATTAAAATAATTGATAAGTTGATTAAGGGATAATGAATCATATCAAATCAAATAAATTATTTTATTGTGATTTCATGGCCTTATCAAATTATTTTAACCTTTTTTTACATATTCAATTTTTATAGAGGTGACATATATTTACAATGGTGACTATTCATAATGTCCAAAATAAAAGTGAAATATTTTTAAATTTTTTAAATGTTGATTCCAAATTTGGAATCCAATTTATAACATTCAATACATATAAATGAAAAAAATTTCATATATAATATACAAACATAATGCATCCAAAAATGGTTTTCCATAAAATTTCATTTATAAGTATAAAATAGTTTTTTATAAAATAATTATGAATAATGTGTATTTTAATGATATTAATTGGAATATATTTATTAAAATCTATAATTAATATGAAATAAATCTAATAATATAGAATACATGATGAAGTTTTCTATAAAATCTATATTTTATCAATATTCAGTGAAAATTTAATATTTTTAAAAATACCAAAAAATTTATCCTTTAGAAAAATTTATAATAGTTATTTAAAAAAGATAAATTATTTATAAAATAATATTTCTAAATGTATAATAAATTAATAAATGTTATCATAAAAATAAATAGAAAGAAATTCTGATGAAAATTATTTTGTATCATAAAAATTCTTCACTAAAAACTGATTTCTTATTTCCTAAGAATTAATAACTACATTTTTATTGAGTTGAATAATTATATGTTTATTTTATGATGTAATTAATACCATTAATACCCATAATGTTGATATCTAGGTTTTAATTTTCACATTTAAGTAATAATAATCCAATAGTATAATGTGTTTCATTTGTACACGATGTTGTGTATAAATCAATCTATCTAACATAATATTGTTGTAAACTAAATTCTTGGGGAGATACATCACTATTAAATTTCACCCTAATAATAATACTATTCATATACCCCTACAGAAATAACATGAAAAAGTGAAGACCCTATTATTAATCAGGATCCACCATCCCCATAATGTTGTAAATATTTCTTCTAATCCTCATTCCCCACATATCAAAAACTACACTTCCAATACATCTTTGAGCTTCTTCTTGATGAAATACTCCTTAGGATTCCCTATTTGAAACCCTCTCAATGATAACCCCAAGATCATGAATCCTTCATATTAACTCTATATTGTTTTACTACCAAATTAAAATGAATCATAAATGAGATTATCATATATCATATTATTGGGCACAACTCATCTTCAAGACATTGTTCTTTGGAATCTTAATCATAGAATAAATCAAGAGTAAAATAAAATTTGTACTTGAATGTGACCCTATGATCCTTCACACAGTATTGGTTGTTAATTTATATAATCTCCTACCACCTTTCATCCCTCATTGTTGATGATAAAAATTCAAAATGGTACACCTAAATATTTTACCAAGAAACAACTACTTTTTCATGATCACCTAGACACAATGTCCCCTAATGACACACAAATGAACACATATGACTGACCACTAATGACATCCAAAACTCATTCTAAATTGGAATCAAGCCGAAATTGATCTCAATCGCTTCCATCCAGTGATATTTCTAATGATCAATTACACAAACCACATATATTTCAATGATGCTCCACTAAAAGGAACATAGGAATAATTATCATCAATTAACTTCATCGATAGGGTAACTCATCTATGGATGAACTATATTATACAATTATATCTATACTTCCCAAGATTCAAATAAGCAATAACTAGGTTACATTTCTAAAATATAATGGAGATACCACAAACCCAATCGTATTGTCTTTATTCAATCATTACTATATCTATTCCATTTTTTCAGAAGATATCAAAATTCATATATTATTTCCAAAAATAATTATTAATGTACCATTATCTAAAAACTAATCTACAAATAACACCACCATACTTGTCCTTTTGATATAATTTAATCATTTCATTATATATCTTCAGGAAGTCCCAGGTCATGTCCCTTCTCCCCATCTTATGCCATCAACAAAGATCAAATGGAACTGTTTCCCTATAAACCCAAGAAATCCTCATAATTCTTAACTAAAAACTCTATCATGCGTCTGAAACAAACTTTAATACCAATGTTTTATGAAAAAATTATTATATCCCCAAGTATATATATGAGATGAATGTTTTATGATTGGTAATTATTTTTGAATTAGTGGATGAATAATATTATCAATTATGGTTTTAAGTCCAACTCCACTAGTATTGGATAATAAAAATTCATTTTTTTGAATGAGTTAGGATGTTATTAGATTTTAATATTTTCTCCTAAGAACTATTTGATTGTTGGGTGGATGATGTAGTTGAAAAAATCTAAAGACCGCTAGAATAACAGTATTAAATAAGCCATTTGGTTTCTATAAAAAAATAGAGAGAGTGTCCCAACATCAACATGTTCGTGGAATAAGGATGTAAACCCAAAAATCAATAGGTTACACCAGCTTTCCAATTATATAGAATTAGCTTGTTGATTGACATAAAATGGGGGAAATTATCAGCTAAGTATTTTACTTAAAAATGGTGATATTTATAGTTTCCCCTAGAATATATGAGGGGATAACCAACCCCAAACTTCATAATACCCTAATAATACATGAAATTAGGTGAGTATTATCTCCCTTAACTCCCCCCCCCTCCAAAAGATTTGTGTTGATTTTTTGGGGTGTTTTCTTATATATTTAAGTTGTTTAACAACCCATATTGGCCTCTACCTCCACGTTACTACTTCCTCATTGATTTTTTTAGAGTTTTGAAAACAATTAACCATATCATGGTGTAAGTGTTCAATTATCATGGGAATTTGCTACTATTTAGAGATCATACATCCATGGAGACATCCCAGATACTACAACTCACTGAATCATTGAAGGTATGTTATCGTGTCAATTTTTATTTGTTTATCCATCAATTTAAAATTTAAATTCTTAATAAAAAATTTTTATTTAATATATTATTGATAATAAATGAATTAATTTCCTCACATTGTGCAAAATATTTTTATTTATTAAATATTTGGGATTAGATCATTCATTTGAAATATTGATGGAAATTCTAGTTTTAACTTTTTAAAATTCATTGTAGTATTTTTAGAAAAAATATTTTTCTAAACATTAATTTGGCCCAAAATATTTTTACTATGTTTCAGACATAGTGAAAAACAAATTCTACATAGGAAATAGGAGATGGATCATGAATTAGAGTGACGTAAATGGCCCATGAATAAAATATTGGACTGAACTATATAGATTGGACATCACTTACCAATAAGGGTTGTATCTTTTTCATATGGGCCTGTATTGTGCCCCAATACAGAGGGAAGCTCGAGGAAATGATTATTCATAGATCATCCATGTAGATGGCGAGCCAAATAGAGCATTTAGGAGGTAAACTATTTAGTGAATATGGGATTAAAAATTTTTTCCGAATTTACATTTCACATTTAAAATTGTTTTTTATCCTTAGTCATCCCCACCTCTATTTCAAGGATTTTTTCACTATTTGGGTGGGTTGGTAGAGTATTTGGGAATTTTAGGCCGAAAGGGTGGCTCTTGGGAACCCCTCAATTTTTTTTAAAGAAGTACGGCCTTGTGAAAACAACTCTTCCAAGAAGGATCTCCTCTCCCACCACCTCTTTGTATTTCGTTTCCTTCATTTCAGTATCTAGAATTTTTATTAAATTAATAATTGGTGTTTTACCTTTTAATATTCATCTTCTTTTTATTTCGATGTAATATAAGATAGAAGAATATATTTGGTGTTCCCCAATCAATCAATTTCATATGAAAAATATATCTACAATGACAACTCTGCACAGGGAAGTGTGATTTCTTTCATAGATTGAATAATCCATACTCACTTGATTTATTAATTTTGATTATATAAACATACATTAATTCATAAATTTTTTTAAATTTTTCAAGATTTAATTTCTATGTTACTCGATTGACTTTCATTTGACTACATTGTCAGGCTTGTGTAAATCGTGAGAGTGAAATTGTAGCAGCAAACTCCAATCATCTTGGGATAGAATTGTATGGTTCAAGTCTCATCCCAAAAACAATTAATTATCCAATGTTGGGATGATATGCTGCCAAAATTGAAAACTAACAACATGTTGGATTTTGGATCACAATCAAAGTAGGGTGATGCGATTTGAGGTCTTTAAGTTAATATAAGGCTCATTTTCAAAAATTTGTGCTCTTTTTAATTTCCATAGGGTTTGGGGGTTGAAAAGATCAGTTGATCATAATTGAATTTATTATAATCACATGGGATAATGATAAATTAATAGTGAAGGGTTGCATTAGATAAAATAAATCTTCTCATATAATTTTTTTAAAATAAATTGTCTCTCTGATTGTTGCTTCTCATTTTCTAGTTTAGTTTACTATTCAAAAGGTCACAAAACAAACCCCTCATCTTTCTTTACATTTTATTTTAACTATTTTCTTACTTACATCATGAAAATTAATAGATGTTTAAATATATTTATCCTAGAGAGAAAGATCTAGTTGAGCCACTGTGCTGCACTTAGTTAAATCACAACCTTTTTTTAGATCATGTGTGACAACTCTCATAAAATTGGCACTTTTTCCATGGAGTAAAGTGTTTTATTTAACCAATTTTAGGTAATATATTTGTTATTATTTATTATTTAGTTTCTTTTCTTATCATACGTTATCATATTCTTTATTTCTTCCCTACCACATTATTTGAACCATCAATTGAAATATCATTTAATGATAATGTTGTTAGCTGCTTTTTTTATATTTTCTATGATTTTGGACACAGTCCCACTCCAAGTATCTCGTTGATCTAGACCCCCAGATTGAGTATATCCTTAGGTATCGAATCAGATAATATTGTTCTATATGGAGTTTCGACATTTACCCATCTAAGGAATTCTTCCACTCTAGGAATTTTGAAATTGGAAACTCTTCTAAAAAAATATTAAGCAAGATACAATGGGTGAAAATAAAAACAATGAACTCAATAAGACTATCAAAGAGTTTGTTTCACCTAATATTAATTATCATCCTTTATGAATAACATATCTGACACTCGAATCAGATTTGAACTAAAATAAATTTTAATTCACCTTTTTACAAAATTTAATGGCTTATATGATGAGGATCCAAATAAAGATTTAAAATAAATAAATGTTGTATTCTCATCAATGAAACCAAGAAATGTATCTGAAGATAAAATAAAACTTATCACAATCACATTCTCAAATGATGAAATTGATAAGGATTGGATGTATTATTTACAACCTAATGATGTAATAAGTTGGAATGATTTGTAATGTCTTTTTGCACTGATTGTTTCTAGTATCATGGACCACTTTCATTCTAAAGGAGATCTCAGGAATCAAGTAGGCACATGGGGAGCTGATATATGAGTATTGGAAGAGATTCAAGAAGTTTTGTGCAAGCTTCCTTCATTACCAAATCAGTGAGAAACTCCTCATCTAATTCTTCTATAAAGTACTCACACCTATAGAGGGAAGCACAGTGGATGCGACAACTAGAGGGGAATTTATTGAAAAAACACCAACATCTCCATGGGCATTTATCAATAAGATGGCACAAAACACCCCACAACTTGGTGATCGAGGTACCCCAATTGTTTGAGGAGTATATGAGGTATGTCTATATTCTCATGACATTTATTTTATTGATACCATGTTGGAATAATTTAAAACTATGTTGAGATATACTTCGTTGGTGCAAAAGACATAACAACCCCTCCTTTAAGGCCTTGTGTAATTTTCACTGAGACAAGCCACCCAACTGACTATTTCCCCCAACTAAAAGAAACAGAATATTGTCCAGAAGTGTTTCCTAGGAGACCCTATCAGTAGTAACAACAACTATATCCCCAAAAGATGTTTTATTCCATTTCTCCAATATAAAACCAAAGGTGAAACAGTCAATAGAACATTTGGTATGCCTTTGGATGACATCAAAGGCCGCCCTTTCAATAAAACTTCAAGTATCCTTCACCTTACCGATAGGTTTTCCAACAACCCCAATGAAATTTGAAGCTCAAGAATAAACAATTCAATAAAAGGGGACTTCTCATGAAAAGGTATATTATAATACTGATTATCTTTTGAAACAAATTATTCTTAATCAACAGAATGATTTGAAGAGTCAAGGTTTAGAGCTGAGGGAGTTGAAAACTCAAATGAGCTAGATTGCCACCTCCCTCTATGATCTTGTATGTAATAATTCTAGAAATCTACCTTCAAAACCTACTCCAAAACCAAAGGGGAATGTCAGTGCCATCACATTGAGAATCTAGAATCAAACAACTGATGATTCTTCACCTACCCCATTCAATAACATCTGATGAGTATCCAACAAAGAATGAAAAAGGTAAAAAAATTATTAATGATGTTCCTCCTAAATGCCTTTCATTTTCAAATAGAGTCATAAAAACCAAGAATATGGCTTTTTTATGTGATGTAAAAGGAGTTTTTGGACACATTCAATCATGTGGATATAAAAATCCCCCTTATTGAGTCCATTATGAAAACCCCATGTTATGCAAAATTCATAAAAAAATTACTAATCAAAGAGGGATCAAGGGGATTGAGAGGATCAATATTGGAAGGAATCTGTCAGTAGTCATTACACCAACTCTAGAAATTCCAATTGAGTTCAAGTATCTAGGGACATTCACCATCCCATGAACCATAGGGAAGTTACCCTTTTCGGAAGCTTTATGTGATTTTGGAGCTTCTATATATAAGATACCTCACTCTATATTCTATTCTTTACAGGTTATTAAGTTGAATCCAACAATATTAATGGTGTAGTTGGCAAATAGATATATTACATATCTAGGGGTGTCTATGAGGCTGTATCTGTCAGGGTAAGGTACATGATCTTTCCCGAAGACTTCTACATTATTAACATGGAAGATGATAAGGTATGTTCTCATTCTCTGATTATATTTGGCCGGACCTTCATCAAAACTAAAAAAACAATAATAAATGTCCATGAGGGTACACATTACATGGATTTTGGGTATAATGTTGCGATATATAATATTATGGATTCCATGAAATACCCCTCAGATGACAATTCAAGTTTTTTTCTCAAAATTTGAACCTCCAAAAAAAAATTCTACGGAATTTGATTGTCTTATGGTTAGAGATATTATGATAATTAGTCCATGTTTGATGTCTAATTTCACTTCCACAACCATTTCTAATGAACTATACACTCTTAGATTTTATTTTGAAATTGATTAATATTATGATTTTGATCATGTGAACTCAAATTATGACATGGCTATTGAGTATACTGATCGATTTGGTGAACTATTCATTGATTTTAGTGATTTCTATACTTATAATGATGATATATATGAACTTATTTCAGTTACATCACTATCTCCATCCATACAACACCCCCTATGTTGGAACTCAAGACATTTCCACCTAATCTCAAATACTCATACTTGTTGAGTGGTAAAAGATTACCGGTTACTATTTCCAACAATATCCATTTTAAATGTGAATAAAAACATATAAAACTTTTGAGGTAGAACATCAGGGTAATTGGGTGGACCTAGGGAGACATATCAGGTTTTAGCCCCTCCATTTGCAAGAATATGATTCTTTTAGAGGATGGGGCTAAACCAGTGAGGCAACCAAAAAGGAGGCTCAGTCCAACGCTTCTGGAATTTGTTAAAAAATAAGACAATAAATTTTGGGAGGCAAGTATTATCTTTAACATTTCAGATTCTTAGTGGGTAAGTCCTATTCTAGTTGTACCTATGAAAAGTGGTGTTATAGTTTTTAAAAATTATAATTATGATTAAGTTATAATGTGGGTTCAAAACAGTTGGATTGTGTGTATTTATTATAAGAAACTAAATCAAGCCACTCATAAGGACCATTTCCCACTCCCATTTATTGATCAAATATTTGAGATACTAGTAGGAAAGACACATTATTGTTTCTTGGATGGATTTTCTGGATATTTTCAGGTTTCTATAGCTCCGTAGGATCAGAAAAATATAACATTCACCTATCCATTCAACACATTTTCCTACCGTAGGATACCATTTTGGAAGTTCAATGTCTCAGGTATGTGACACCGCAAACTTATTTCTTATGTAGAAACATTATTGTATGATTTTACATCATTTAATTTCCATACTATAAAAAATAATACTTTCATATAAATACAATACATTATTTATTCAAATATTAAAATGAAAATGATTTCGTTATAACAAGACCAAGAAACTCACTACCCAAGGATACATAATAAAATACTTATTAAAATCACAAGGAGACAACAAAATACAACAATAATCCCAAGATAATAGTGTGGTTCCATTGAATCTGTCATAATGAACTTCAGTATAGCCAGAACCACCACAACTATACAAATCATAAAAGGAATTATTAGCACCATCTTCACAATGATTTCTATAAATTGGAACACCCTAAATTGTGTTTTTATATGGCCATAATGATAATCTGACTATTGCCTATGTTAGGTGACTGTTGAGTCACCAACAGCTATAAGACCTCATAGTAATTGGGTATTATGGTGGTTTAATTTCAAATTATCTATGTATAATAAGTTTTCCAAGTGTTTAAAGTGTGGATTTTAGTTACAACTATAAACATGTTTCTAATTAACTATTTATATATATATTTTAAGAATTATGATTTAATGTTTAAAATGGGTTTGAATCCGAACCATTATTTTTTAAAAGAAATACCATGAGAATTATATACTTTATACTACATTGTTTTGGTACAATGTAACATATTTTTGAGTTTGAAATTTTAATTTGGGAAAATGAAGATAATAACTATTATTGTATTTAATATATTAGCTATACTTAGTGAATTAGATATTTTATTATTTCAATGTTTTATAAAGTCACCATGAGATGTTTTTCAAACTTAGATGAATAAAACTATGTTTTAATTTTTTAGGACTAAAAGGGTACTATATACCATGAGAGGGGAGGTGAATTAGGGTATAGATATTCTATTTCAAAATTATTCCTACCCCACTAGATATTGGATTCGTTATTATATGGGAAACATTTTTTATTTTATGTTATTAACCTTTATATTTTTATTTCCTTGACTTTATGATAATGATGCTATGGATGAAATGTAGGGAATGAAGCAGGCACACACACATATATTTATACTTGGTTCACCTTCACTTGGTTACATCCAAGGAGCATACAACGACAATGTGACGCTATACGAAATCCACTAAAACTCTCTTCAAATTTACAATGTTCGGGCTAGATCACTTCTATGCCTAAGATCACTAACTTTACAATATTTATGGTTAGATCAATGAATTGCTATGGGTCACTCCCTATTTCTCTCTTTGGCTCACGGGTGGTAGGAAGGATCACCTTCTTCTTCTTCCTTTGTTAAATGATTAGGAAAGGATCCACTCATAGTTTATGGACTTGTAGGTTGACTAATTACCAAAAATGAATGCATATTTCTCTGAATATAGATGCTCTATTGATGTCTAATAAACACCTGCAGATGAATCTCACATTGCATCGAATGTAATGAGAACTTTTCTAATGTTCACTCAACCCTATATTTACTAGCACACTTTTCTATGCTTGGTGTGCTTCACTACGCTTGGTGCGAAAGTGTATCCTAACAACTTGGGTGACACTCCCTTCTTCAACACAAAACATGGTCTACTCTCACCCTTTTACGTACAAACCTATATTGGTGTGCAACTATCTACTTTTGTGTCACTTCTGAATATCATAACTTGTGTGTGACCAAACTACCACTTACGCGACCAAACCACATGCGTGACTAGAGCTCTGTTTTTCTCATGGTTTTGAGATTCTTTTAAAATTATTAGGGTTCTCCCTCTAATTATAGGCATTTCAGACACCCTGAGTGATGGAGCACAAGCCTCCTCACAGGGTTCAAGTCTAGCCGCCCACGTCTCTGTCGCCCTAGTCACCTTGCGCTCCCAAACTAAAACATGGGAGGCCCTCTTTCCATTTCCATATTTTGATATTATAATCTTGAAAAAAATGGCAGGTAAGTTTCCAAGCCTCCAAGACATCGGCGCGCATGTCCCTTTTCCAAAAACACATTTCTTCATTTTTTGATTTTGAGGCCCAAAAATTTGGGAAACATTGGAAAAGGGTGTCACCATGTATTTTCTCATTTTATACTGCATATTGATCATAAATTTCTTTTTCAAGGTTCTTAAATCAATGATGTATTGTTGAAAACGTCCCTTGAAATTGAAAAATCACCATGCATACCCCCTTTGTCAACAAATGTGTACATCATGGTATTCTTTGTCAACAAACACAACACAGAGGACCACATTTTCAACAAATAGAATCACATAAAAAATGCTTCAATGATACCATGAGGGATTTTTTCTCAACATAATTAAAAATATGTTTGGATTTTAAAAATTATAGTAGTTTGGATTTATTTTATAATACATTAAACCGTGATTATTAATCTTTATGTTTGGAAAGTCAAATGCTTATAAACTAATGAAATGTTTGGTTTAATGAATTTTTTAATCACTGATAGTGAAATTATATTCCTTGTTTACAAATATAATAAATTTATAATCATTTTTATACTAAAAAATATTTTTTTTTCTAAAGAAATAGGTGAGTACCCCACCTAGCTGGGGGCAACCTTGTAGCCACCACTCAAGGCCTTGGTGGGCATCTCAGTCACATCCCCTAGAAAATGGCCAAAGACAGTGCATGCATGGTGCATGCTAAATCACAGGCACAATGGTGTATAGTAATCCCTATGTGAACATGAGTGTGCTTGTGCAAGGGAACTAGAGCGAACCACCATGCTGGGCGGCATGGAAGTAGGGGTGGGTGCAGAAGCACGACCACTGAATCTCAGTATGGGGCAGCACCGGGGATGGTGGAAGAGGATAGTGAACTCATGAAAAAAGGTATGAGCTTATAAAACTAGAGTTTAGGTCACCTCATATCGATGTGGGACAAAATATTTCAGTTGAAATCAGATCCGGATAGTCAGATCTCACCATGCGGAACCAATACCATCCAATAGATTTGGCCATCAAACCCTCACGACAATGGAGTTCCCTCCACATTATTATTAGTCATTAAATATCATCTAATATAATCTAGACCGTCATTTTTTAAAACGCCTCATTGCTAGAAACCTTCTGATCGAACGAGTTCTTTAGCCATGATCGTTCATCCGTTTTTAAATCTTTGAACATTTCTCAGCTGTCTGATCTTGTCTTGGCTGATCTAACTAGTTCCTTATTTTCTGAACCCTCTATCACGCCTTCATCTTCTTCCTCCCATGTGTGATGCACCAATATCATTTCTACTCTTCTTTTCATTTATTCTAGACATGTGACTGAGTGGCCCCTGTTCTGTTTCGTTTTCCAAATGACCAGACCCCCAACATCATATTTTAAACTGAGGAGCCTTAGTTTTCAATGAATGTGGCCTTAAATATATATATATATATATATATATATATTAAAAAAAATATATTTTTTTTAATCTGAAACCATATGGTGTTAATCCTCTCCAGCTCCTCCATCAAGCTCCTCCCAACCTCTTCCCCTTCTTCAAACTGTGTAAGGGACCTAGCTTTCTTACACTGTTATGGTTTTAATATATTTATTTAAATATACATAGATGAATATACATAATTTTATATTTAAATGGTTATGTATAAGACCAACTGGTTTCTCTTAAGATGGTGAATTTTTTTCCTCAAATTATATTCTTGATTCTTTACCATTCTAGTGCTTGAGATATCGTATTTGTTTGATAAATATATATATGTATATGTCAATCTATACATAAATATAGATATATGTATATATATATATGGGGTTTCTTAATAATGTAACTTTAGAAATTTTAAATCACGATTTTAAATTTAGGAACCTTTGTTAATTAATGTTGCCAATATATTTATGTCATATAAGTTCCCTTGAATTTTTTAGGTAAAACCATTTTATACATTATGTATATTCAGTTATGTGTATATATTTATATATATTTATACATATAAACTGTGATCTTCAATATTATTTATATTTTCCACGGATTGTTAATATTGAATAAAAAATGTTTTTTTTGAAATATGAATGTCTTATAATGAACAATTTAAATATATAATCCTTTATGTGCACCCTTGTGTAAAAACGGATTATACAATACTCAATCTTATATAATTTTAAATTTTCCAAAAATTATTTACATGTAAAATTTGTGTGTATAAATATATTCATATATATGACTCACTTCCTCGCTGGAGGAGCTCCCAAAAAACCGGATTCCATTACATTTTAAATATTTTAATTTGATTCTGTCTTTTTGACTCATGTAACCTTTATTTTTGAAAATAAAATTACTTTCGTCTTTTGATCAATGCACCACCTTCATAAAAAAATGAATATATGAATCAATTATTTTCATAAGTTTTCAAATCGTATTAGTAATGGTTTTTTTCCATGATTTTCTATTTTTTACAATATGTTTAAATAATTGATAATACCCTTGTGGTATGTTTATGAATAAACATGTATGTAATGGTTGTCTAAAAAACTATGTGTTTATTACAGCACATAGAATATATTTTTTATCATTAAATTAATGGTGAATTTTCATTATGAATTTTGGAAAGTAATATGTTTACTTTTTTAATAAGGATTTAGGAATTTATGTGTAATCATTTCATGTTAAAAATCTCTATTTTATGTGCATTAGTTATCATCACATGTTCTATAATCTACCTACCATACTGGTCATTTATAAATTTTCATGAAATTGATTGTTTTGACACTTAAGTACATGATTCACTATATATAGGCAAATTAAAAGTATGTAATTAAACGAATATGACTAATTATGGATTATTAAACTAACTTATTCAAAGTGGTTTGGGACACCTTGAATAATATGAAATGATAAAATAAATATTAAATGTTGTGTGGGACACTTTGATTTTACGACCTTACTTGGCATATTAGGATTGTATTGTACTCAGTATGAAATGGGTTGGGGACCAATTAATGAAAGCCCTTTTAAATGATATCCCTATGGGTTCGGGACCAGTTAATAAAAGCCATATGATTCATTGTTAGTTCTCATGAGACAAATCATATCATGGCATGAGGCCTTGGCACAGTCTAAAATTATATTGTTCCCTCTATATGTTATTGATAATTTATTAACCATGTGGATATTCGACTTGTATAATATTATTGGATAAGATCATGTAAATATGAGTATTAGAAGAATTAAATACTTATGGAAAAAATTTATTCATCATTAAGAGATTTATTTTCAATTTTATGGTTTACATTTTGTAAGAAGATAAATTGAAATTATCATTTTATGTGAAACTCTGATCATATATTACTTTCATTTATAAAATTCTGTACATTCTCTTTCTCATGTCACACTTAAGATAGTTAGAATAACTCTTTCTTTATATGCTACAGACCAGATACTATGTATAAGAAATCTTATGATTGGAACATCTTTCATTGTAACTTTGTAAATATTCCTTGAAATGTTCACATGTAAATTTTGCACAAAATGTTATTATATGAACCTTCCATTGTCCCATTTTTTAAGGAAATGTTTTATGAATGATTTAAAATTAAATTTTTCAAAAGGGTTCAATAGAAGAATTATTTTATTTTTAAACCCCCTTACTGGGTATTCATATGCTCACCCAGTGGTTTGATTGTAATCTTATAGGTTTAATAGATTTGATATACACTGATTGATGGATGCTTTATGGATATTATTTTTCTTTTTTAGTTTTGAATTAATTGTAATATTTGTATCTGGTTCTCTAAGTCCTAAACCAAAAAGATCCTTATTATTGGAGCATGATGTGTTATTTATAATCCTTTATTTTTATAAAAAAATTACACACCATGTTTTTTTAAAACCGCACTAGCTCTAGGGAAGTCTGCGGCTGAGGTTTGATAGTTGGTATTAGAGGATTTGTTTAGATAACCTTAGAAAATTAAAAGAACATTAGAAACATGATTATTTTTTATGATGTAGACTTTTTCATAAAAATTTTATTTGCAAGATGAATAAAGTATTTTGTCTCTCCACGCTGAATTACTAGAACACATTACTGTTGATTCATGTTTAGAGGCATACCAGCCATTTGTGAACATGGATCTAATAAGTGTGTACTTGATACTACATGATTTTGGTACGATGTAACATATTTTGATGTTTGAAATTGTACTTTAGGAAATGGAAATTTATAACAATTGTTATATTTAATATTTTATCTATACTTAGTAAATTAGATATTTTATTATTTCAATGTTTTCATGTTTCACCTTGAAATTATTTAACCATATATGAATAAAACAATGTTTCAATTAATAGTATCTTTACATTTAAAATATGATACTAGTTAGGATTTATTTTATGATAAATTAAACCTTGATTATTAACCTTGGTGTTTTGAAACAAAAATGTTTATAAACTAATGAATATTTTGGTTTCAGGATTGTTGTTTAACCCTGATAATGAAATTATATCCTTTTTGTATAGAAATAAGAAATTTATTGTTTTATGTATAATAAAAATGACTTTTAAATTGATAAAATAATAGGTGTGTACCACACCAAGATGAGGGAAACCTTGTAGGAAGCCACTCATGTCCTTGGTGGGAATCTCACTAACATCCCATGGAAAATGGCCTAGGGTTTTCCACGCATGGTGTGTGCTATGTTGCATGAAATGGTGTGCATAGTAATCCCTAAGTGTGCACGTGTGTGTGTGTGTGTGTGCAAGGGAACCATAGCGTACCACCATGTGGGGTGGCACGACAGAAGTGGTGGGCACAGAAGCGCGCCCTCATAATCCCAGTATGGGGTGGTACCGGGGAGGGGGAGCGGAAATTCTGGGATCATGTAGAGAGATCAGAGCTTATAAAGCCAAATTTTAGGATACCTCATTTTGATGTGGGATGAAATATTTTAGATGAAATCAGATTTGGACTATAAGATCTCACCGCGTAGAACCTGGACCGTCCAATCGGTTTGGCCATCGAACCCATGCGGCCACAGATTTCCCTATTCATTTTTATTATCTATTTTATCTCATAGGATCTAATCTTGAACATCCTTCTTTTTTTTAAAACATTGTGTCGCTAGAAACCGTCAGATCGAACCAGTGATGTAATCATGATCATTCATCTGTTTTAAATCCTCAAACATTTCTAATCCGTCTTACCATGTCTTGTCTAATATGAGTTTTTCCTTAATTTCCACACCCACTCACATCGCCTTCGTCTTCTTCCTCCAATGTGATCTTCATTGGTATCCTTTATACTATTCTTTTCATTTCTTCCACAACCTTGACTAGGTCTCCCCTATTCTATTTCCTTTTCCACAAGACCGGGCGCCCTCAGTCTTATTTTAAACTGAGATGCCTCAGATTTACATGAATGCGGGCTTAAAATATATTGTATATGATTTATAAATATATCTTATTTTTCATCCAAACCCTATGGTGTTCATCCTCTCCCGAGCCTCCATCAAGCTCCTATCAATCTCTTCCCCTTCTTCGAACCAGTTAAGGGACCGATTTTTCTTTCTTTGTTATAGTTTAAATATATGTATATAAATATACATAGATTAATATACATAAATATATATGTACATAGTTAAGTATAAGACCTACTGGTTTCTCCTAAGATGGTGAATTTTTTTCTTTGAATGAAATTCCTGATTCATTACCATGCAAGAGTGGAGATATATTTTGTGTTTGATATATATATATATACATATATATCGATTTATACAGAAAGATATATATGTGAGTGTGTTTAATAAATATACATTTTAAATTTTAAATCATTATTTGAAATTTAGAATCCATTGTTAATTAATGTTCCCAATATATTTATGTAACTTATGTGCCATTTTATTTTTAGTCTAAAACACTTTTATACATTATGTATATTTGGTTATGTGTATATATTTATATATATATTTATACATATAAAATGTGATCCTCAATCTTATTTATATTTTACAAGGATTGTTAAGAATGAATAACAAATGTTGTTTTTGAAATATGAAAGGCTTATGAGGATAAATTTAATGATACAATCCTTTATATACACCCTTGTGTAAAAAAGGATTTTACAATTCTAAATCCTAATTAATTTTGGATTCTCCAAATATTATATATATTGAAAATTTGTGTTTATTAATATATACATATGTATGAATTACTCATTTTAAAATGTTTTTAAATGGTATTAGTTATGGTTGATTGACATGATTTTCAATTTTTAATACTATGTTTAAATAATTGAGGATACCCATGTGGTACGTTTATTCCTAAACATGCAAGTAATGGGTGTCTAAACAACTATGTGTTTAATAACTCACATATAATATTTTTTTACCTTTAAATTAATAGTGAATTGCTATTATTATTTTTGGAACGTAATATGTTTAATTTTGTAATATGGATATAGAAATTTGGGATTTATCATTTCATGTGAAAAATTATGTATTTTAGGTTCATTACTTATCATCACATGTGTTGTGATCTTCCTACCATGATTTTCATTTATTAAAATGAAATTAAGTTGATCATTTTGAAACTTAAGTGCTTTATTGACTATATATAAGTAAATTATAAGTGTGTAATTAAACTATTATGACCAATTAATGGTTAAGAAAGTAAATTATTCATAGTGGAATGGGATTCCTTGAATAATATGAAATGAGAGATTAAATATTCAAATTGGTATGGGAAACTTTAAATATATGACCTTACTTGGAAGATGAAGAATGTAATTGACTCAGTATAAAATGGGTTGGGGAAGGATAATAAAATCCCTACGTGTTGGGTATAGATTAATGAAAGCCCTATGGGTTGGGGACTGGTTAATGAAATCCCTACGATGCATCTGATGTTCTCATGAGTCAAATCAGTTCATGACACGAGGTCTTGGCACAGTCTGGAATTAGACAATTCCATCACAATGTTTATGATAATTAATTAACAAAGTGGATATTCCAATAGTAGAATATTGTTGGTTAAGATCCTGTACATATGAATATCAGAAGAAGTAAATGCTTATGGAATAATGTTTATTCAGAATTCATAGATTTATCTACCAGTTTAAGGTTTACTATTCATATGGATTGAAATTGAAGATATCATATTATGCACAACTTTGATCATGTATTACTTTCATTTATAAAATTCCTTACTAGAACATTCACATGTCACACATATGATAGTAATAATACCTCTTGATTTATATGATGCAAACCTTATATTTTGTATAAGCATGCTTATGATTGTAACATGTTTCATTTTAACTGTAACGAACCAAAGTTTCATTAATAGAAAATCCCTCTTGATCTAGTTAAATTTTTCTTTATGAAAAATGTTTTTATAAGATTTCAACTTCTTTAGTTTTAAGTTATGATTTGTGACCGTTACTATTATAGTCGTTGAACAGTGATCATCTGGGTAGTTTAAATACAAGGCTTTAACGAACCAATTTTCTACTCAGACAAAGGAAGTGATGGCCTCATCCAGTAGAATTGCCCCTTATGAAGCCCATTTGTCGGAGCTCGGAAAAGAGGTGGCGTCTTTGGTATTTTCCCTTGACCAAGCCCAAGCTGAGCTTCATCAATTCAAGCTCGAATGTGATCATCTACGGGAAAAATGGAAGTTGATTGAAATTACAACTCGAGCGATGTTATCCGAGAAACCCCAAGAGTCTGTCACCATCGCACACCTTACCCTTAGATCTTATGCGGCTATTTTAAGGGGTTATGTAATAAATAAGTAGCACCATGTTCATGTAAATTATTTTTGTATATAATAATGAATATAATTTCTAGTCATTTTTGATACTTTGTAATTAGTTTTTAAAGTACAAATGGTGTTTTTAGTTATTACTTAATTAAGAATTATATTTAATTAAATTAAAGGATTTTTGAATTAAATAATATTTTAATAAAATATTATTATTAATATTAAATTATTTTTTATTAAATATAAATGATCTTATAATTTTATGAATGCAATTAAAAGTTTTATTAAGGTTTGAAAGCCATTTCGGTCAAAACCCGTGAATTTTTTATAAATGTCTGTTTTTATTTTAAAAGTGAAAATTCACATATTTAGAAAATTATTTAGATAAAATAAATATTATTTTTGGAATCAGGACGTCGAAATTATCCAATGGTGAATTTTTCATAATTTTCTGAGACAGTAAAATTTTTGGGTTAAAATTAAATACCATTTAAATATATAATGTGTTTTATGACATCATAATGACCCAATGGTGATGTAATAAATACCATAATACTTATGTTCGGGCAATATATGTTTTATCATTAAAATAATGAGGTTTTGGGTTTGTTTGACTTACATTTCAATGAATTAATGGAGCCCTCAAGACTTATTCAACACTTTGACTTTTTAAATTAATTTCCATGGGAGTGTGACTCACCTCCACATAAGCAACCCTAATTTTTTAATAAGTTCAGACCTTGGCCTTGTAAAATATTTTTTTCCTCTTTCTTTTTCCAGAAAACCATGGGCAAATACCATGGGATGGTTTGTGGTTTGGATTATTTTAATATAAGGGGTCCCAAACCTAAATAATAAAGAATTATCTCACCTTTCCTATATAAACCCACCCAAGATCCCACTTCCTCCTCACTAAAATCCCTTGGAGTTCGTCGAACCTCTTCCCTACTCTCTCTATAATCCTCCCAATGTTCCCCATGCTCCCAAGAATCCTCTCACAAGCCTTTCTCTAGCCTTTGGAAGCACACTTCCATGTAAGGGGTTTTCTTCCATTCTCATTTTTGTCAATTTTCATTAAGTTGTATTGCCCTTTTAATTTCAATTATGAATGTTGGGGTATGGTTTCTCACCACTCCCATACTGACCACTTATTGTTTTAATTATGGGAGACCCCTTTCTCTCTCATTAAATGCCTCCCATATACACCCGTTACTATGCCGAAATTCCGAAAGGAACCTTTTTCTCCTCTTTTATATTTCAAGCAATACTTTTGTATCATGAATCTAAATTCCTTTTCAATTGTTGGGACATGTATCTATATGACCTCCTTATTTTCCATTACATGTAAATATGATGAGGAACCCCTTTCTCTCTCATCATCCTTTTTTATGAATTCTTATGTCACGCCGTTACGCTGCCGAAATCACACCGATTTTCTAAGCCAATATCATTTTGTAGTGAATACCTTTCCCATTTCTCCATCAAGGGTATTCACCTTTATGAACATTTACTTATTGATTATAAAGTTTCATGTATGAATTCCACATCCCTTTATCGTGGAATAAATTATTATGTTTTATGAATCCATGTTTTATGATCCATGTGGCACACTTATGCATGAAATTAAATGTTTAAGAAGGGTGCGCCCTTTATAGAGCTCCAATGCATTGGGTAAAGTATATTATCATGATACGTCATGTGCAATGAGTGTTGAATCATACTAATTCAAGTTCAACGAGGGTTTACTCGTGCTTCAAGTGCAATGAGGGTTTACTCATGCTCCATGTGCAATGAGCCTTGGCTCATGCTAATTCAATGTTAAGTGTTGTTGCCACATTTCCATGTTATGATTGTCATGCTTTATCATGCCTTTATGTTCATGTTTCTCTTATTCTCTATCGATATGCCCATTGCCTAACATGTATTGTACTCCTCATGTTATTAATTATGTACTCCCTTGCTGGGCTTTATAGCTCACCCTTTTCTTATGCATGTCCTCAGGTTATCCCATGCAATGCTAAGTACAAACAAATGTAGTGGTCATGTAAAGGAAGCTTTCAATAAAGATGTTGTATTTCAAGTTTATGGTTTTTATGTAATGATCCTAAGCCCAAAAGACACTAATCCTCTCAATCTTCTTTGTTGAATCAAGTGATGTTTTATGTAATAAAGCATGTTTAAGTTGTAATAAAAAGCAGGGTTGTCATAGTTGGTATCAGATGATAGGTTTAGTTATTTTTGGGATTAGGAAACCCTAGTAATGCCTTAGATACAAGAATAAGCATAATAAAAACATCCCTAAGTTTTGGTAAATACTATGTATGTGGTTTATCAAACAAATACATCCCTGTCTGGATACGAGCAGGTAGAGGCGGCTCTGGCACAGATGTAACCTAGGGGTAAAACCCGAAAACACCGCTTTGAGCTAGGCTCGAACAGGAACTGGTGCACGACAACAGGCCTTGCTGCACTCTTGGTTACGACACACCCGGGGGATATGTTTTGATAAATTCACAATCTTAGTATGAACCCTTATTAAGGGAAAAATACCCCTAAGAATATATATTAGAAGGAAGATCATGAAAAGCCTAGATTGAATCCTATAGACTAATGAGTTAAAGAGATTAAAGTTTATTTATAAGTCATAAACTTTTGTCTTTGGAATACCCTTTATGTGTTACCCCTAAATTTCCTTTTATTCCATCCAATGCCCGGTAATAGGAGAACTTGGGCTAACAACTGTTGTGAAGATCAGTGTGATGATTGTACTAATGAGATGCCCAATCCAATGGGAGCGGGAATCGCAAACTTTGTCACGCTTCTCTCTCAGCTAACTCATTTTTTGAATAGAAACACTGTCCAAGAGGAATGTTCAACCCCCCCTAAGAAAGAACAAGTCGCTATTGAAAGCTTCATGAGACAAAGGCCTCCTACTTTTAGTCGATCATCCGATCCCACGATCGCTGAACAAAGGATCAACTCCATTGAAAAGATATTCTCTATCCTCCAATGCTCTGAAAAAGAGAAGGTTCTCCTGGAGGCTTATCGTATGGAGGGTGAAGCTGATCAATGGTGGATGTTGATCAAAAATACGAAGCCTGAGGAGGAGATCGAGGCTTTGGAATGGAAGGAATTCCGGAAGATGTTTTTCGATAAATATTTTCCGCGCACCCTCCGTCTTAAGATGGAAAGGGACTTCCTTTCCCTCAAGAAGGAAGATGAAGAATCTGTGGGAGCGTACGAGGAAAACTTCACAAGGCTTGCACGATACACTTCTGTCTTTGTCGTTACCCCCGAATGCAAGGCTGACCGCTTCTTTGGTGGGCTGAAGCCTAGCTTGCGGAAAGCATTAGCGATCCGTGACTTCGACAGGTATGAGGAAATTGTCCGATGTGCCCTCAAGGTTGAAATGGAGATCGGAGAATCACAAGGGTATCATGGGGACATGAAGCGTAAGGTGGACTTCAATGCTGGTGGTCCGATGGATAAATCCAACGGTGCTAAGAAGTTCCAGCACCCCACTTTCCAAAAGTGTGGAAAGAAGCACCCAGGAAATTGCCTTAGGGGGACAAGAAAATGCTTCAAGTATAGAAGAGAAGGGCACCTAGTTGTTAACTGTCAGCAAGAAGGACCCGCGGCTACGACAGAGGAGAGGAATGCTCCGTTCGAACCTCAATGTGTTGTTCAATGCTACAAATGTAAAGAACCGGGTCATTTTTCAAATCAGTTCCCTAATCCAAGGGTTATCGGAGGCAACCAGCAACCTCCAAGACAGCAAGGAAGAACTTTTGCCATCACTTCTGCCGATATGAACCCCGACAACGAAGTGGTGATAGGTACGCTAGTTATTCATTCAATAATAGCGAACATACTTTTTGATTCAGGTTCTACGCATTCTTTTATATCTCAAAAGTTTAGTAGAACAGTCCCTGCACCACCACAAATCATGGAAGTAAAGATGTCGATGAGTACAACAAATGGGGAAATCATTGAATCCCATGAGTATAAGTCCTCCCCAGTTATAATCTGTCGATTGAATTTCCCGGCGAACCTCGTCATACTTCCTTTGGTGGAATTTTATGCAATTCTTGGCATGGATTGGCTTTCCTTATATAGAGCCAACATAAATTGTCGGGAGAGGGAAATCACACTCCATATGGAGAATCGACCCCCGATTCTTTACAAGTGTCAGGAGAAAGATGAATCTCCTTTAGCTCCATCATCTCAAGCATGGATATTACTGCCTTATGAGCATGCATATATGGCTCAGATGATTGAGTCCAAGGAAGAAACTACCCTTGAAGAAATGCCTATTGTGAGGGAATTCGCTGAAGTATTTCCCGAGGAACTTCCTGGTCTTCCTCCAAGAAGAGATGTTGTGTTCTCAATTTAACTTATACCTGGGGCGCTACCAATATCCATGACTCCATATAGAATGGCTGTTTTTGAGCTTGAAGAGCTAAAGAAACAACTACAGGAGAATCTGGATAAAGTGTTTATACGCCCAAATGCATCACCATGGGGTGCACCAGTACTCCACGTCAAGAAGAAGGATGGGTCAATGCGTCTTTGAATCGATTATCGTGAACTTAAAAAAATCACGATAAAGAACAAGTATCCTCTCCCAAGAATCGAGTACTTGTTTGATCAGCTGCGTGGAGCACAATACTTCTCCAAGGTGGACTTGCGGTCGGGATATTATCAAGTAAGGGTGAAGAAGGAAGATATCCCCAAGACTGCTTTTCGTACAAGGTACGGGCACTATGAATTCATAGTAATGCCTTTCGGACTCACCAATGCTCCAGAAATATTCATGGAATTGATGAATAGAGTCTTTAGAGATTACCTTGACAAATTTGTGGTAGTCTTTATATATGATATTCTTATATACTCCAAAACTAAGGAGGACCATGAGGAGCATTTAAGAACTGTACTGGAGACTTTGCGCTAGGGGAAGCTCTATGCCAAGTACAGCAAGTGTGAGTTCTGGTTGAAGGAGGTCTCATTTTTGCGCCATATCATCACAAGCAATGGGATATATGTGGAACCCTCCAAAACAGATGCAATTGAGGGATGGATGAGTCCACCATCGGTAACTGCTAGCCGTAGCTTCTTGGGGTTAGCTGGATATTATCGATGATTTCTGGGAAATTTCTCACAATTGTCCAACCCTCTTAACAAGCTAACTCGAAAGGGAGTAAAGTTTGCTTGGAGTGATGAATGCAAAGAAAGCTTCAAGGAGTTGAAAAGGAGGCTTATCACTGCACCCGTACTCACTTTACCCACAAGTGGGGAGCTTTTTGTGGTATTCAGTGATGCTTCGAAGAAGGGCTTAGGATGTGTGCTGATGCTGAATGATAAAGTGATATCCTATGCCTCAAGGAAGTTAAAAATCCATGAGCGAAACTATCCAACGCATGATCTGGAGTTGACGGCGGTGATCTTTGCCTTGAAAATCCGGCGGCATTATCTCTATGGGGAGAAATGTGAGATATATACTGACCACAAGAGTCTTAAATATATATTCACACAGAAAGAGAGTAATATGCGCCAGAGAAGATGGTTAGAGCTCATCAAGGATTATGACTGTTCAATACATTACCACCCTGGGAAAGCGAAAAAGGTGGCGGATGCCCTAATTAGAAAGGATCCAACGATTCTATCAATGATGAGAATTGAGAAGGATCCAATCTTCTTAGACTTGATGAAGATGGACGTGGGAATCATAAATAAGGGAACATCATCAATCCTTTAACAAATGATTGCTCAACCATCTCTTTTGGAAGGGTTAAAGGATGCTCAAAAGGATGATGCGGGAATCCAAGAAAAAGTGGAAGCTATCAAAAAGGGAAAATCCTTAGAGTTTAATGTTAATGAAGAAGGAATTGTGCGGTTTGTGAAAAGACTATGTGTTCCATCAAGTTCAGAGATGAAGAACGAACTTTTGGATGATGCACATAGTTCAAATTTCTCTATTCACCCAGGGATCACAAAGATGTATCGAGATCTCCGAGAAAACTTTTGGTGGGATAATATGAAGAAGGAGATCGCTGAATATACATCAATGTGCCTGGTGTGTCAGAAAGTGAAGGCAGAGAGGCAGAAGTCTAAGGGTATGATGCAACCATTGCCCATACCAGAATGGAAATGGGAGAACATCACCATGGACTTTTTCACCGGACTTCCAAGGACATCCAAAAGAAACAATGCAATCTGGGTTGTTGTGGATCGTCTTACAAAGACTGCACACTTTATTGCTATTCGAGAGGATTTCTCTTTGGATCAACTGGAACGGATATATATCAGGGATGTGGTACGGTTGCATGGAGTACCACTATCTATTATTTCTGACCGAGATCCAAGATTTACATCTAAGTTTTGGAAGAGTCTTCAACATGTTCTGAATACTTAACTGAACATCAGTACGGCCTATCATCCTCAAACTGATGGCCAATTAGAGCGGACTATCCAAACACTTGAGGATATGTTGAGAGTGTGCTCCATGGACTTTAAAGGAGGATGGGATCAACATCTTCATCAGGTTGAGTTCTCTTATAATAATAGTTTCCACTCAAGCATCCAAATGGCACCATATGAAGACCTGTATGGGAAAAGGTGTAGAGCACCAGCATGTTGGGATGAGGTCGGTGAATGTATGCTGCTTGGACCAGAAATGGTCGAAGAAATGGTGGATAAGGTGAAAACCATTCAGTAGCATATCAAGGAATCCCAAAGTCAACAGAAGAGTTATGCAGATAATCGCCAACGAGACCTTGAGTTTAAAGTCGGATACATGGTGTTTTTATGCATATCTCCGTGGAAGAAGGTCATGAGGTTTGGAAAGAAAGGGAAGTTAAGTCCAAGGTACATCGGACCCTTCTAGATTCTTGATCGTGTTGAGGCTGTGGCCTATCGACTGGCACTTTCACCTACTATGGACAAGGTGCATGATGTCTTTCATGTATCCCTCTTAAGGAAGTACATACTGGACCCTTCACATGTACTCTCTTCCGAGGTGGTACAATTGGAAGATGATATTTCTTATGAGGAGCAACCAGTGAAGATCTTAGATCATAGAGAAAAGGTTCTACGAAATAAGACAATGCCCCTCTTCAAGGTGTTGTGGAGAAACCACAAGTTTGAAGAAGCAACATGGGAGTCGGAGGATATGATGAAGTTGAGTTACCCACATTTGTTTTAGTGTGGGAAAAGGAAAATTTCGAGGGCGAAATTTCTTAAGGGGGGAATATTGTAACGACCCAAAGTTTCATTAATAGAAAATCCCTCTTGATCCAGTTAAATGTTTCTTTGTGAAAAATGTTTTTATAAGATGTCAACTTCTTTAGTTTTACATTAATATTTGTGACCGTTACTTTTATAGCCGTTGAACAGTGATCATCTGGGTAGTTTAAATATAAGGCTTTAACAAACCAATTTTCTACACATACAAAGGAAGTGATGGCCTCATCCAATAGAATTGCCCCTTATGAAGCCCATTTGTCGAAGCTTGGAAAAGAGGTGGCGTCTTTGGGATTTTCCCTTGACCAAGCCCAAGCTGAGATTCATCAAGTTAAGCTCGAACGTGATCATCTACGGGAAAAATGGAAGTTGATTGAAATTACAACTCGAGCGATGTTATCCGAGCAACCCCAAGAATCTGTCACCATCACACACCTTACCCTTAGTTCTTATGAGGCTATTTTAAGGGGTTATGTAACAAATAAGTAGCACCATGTTCATGTACATTATTTTTGTATATAATAAGGAATATAATTTCTAGTCATTTTTGATACTTTGTAATTAGTTTTTAAAGTACAAATGGTGTTTTTAGTTATTATTTAATTAAGAATTATATTTTATTAAATTAAAGGATTTTTGAATTATATAATATTTTAATAAAATATTATTATTAATATTAAATTAATTTTTTTTAAATATAAATGATCTTATAATTTTATGAATGCAATTAAAAGTTTTATTAAGGATTGAAAGCCATTTCTGTCAAAACCCATGAATTTTTTATAAATTTCGGTTTTTATTTTAAAAGTGAAAATTCAAATATTTGGAAAATTATTTAGAAAAAATAAATATTATTTTTGGAATCAGGACATCGAAATTATCCAACAGTGAATTTTTCATAATTTCTTGAGACAGTCAAATTTTTGGGTAAAAATTAAATACCATTTAAATATATAATGTGTTTTATGACATCATAATGACCCAATGGTGATGTAATAAAATACCATAATCATTATGTTCGGCCAATATATGTTTTATCATTAAAATAATGAGTTTTTGGGTTTTTTTTGACTTACTTTTCAAAGCATTAATGGAGCCCTCAAGACTTATTCAACACTTTGCCTTTTTAAATTAATTTCCATGGGAGTGTGACTCACCTCCACATAATCAACCCTAATTTTTTAATATGTTCGGACCTTGGACTTGTAAAATATTTTTTTCCTCTTTCCTTTTCCAGAAAACCATGGGCAAATACTATGGGATGGTTTGTGGTTTGGATTATTTTAATATAAGGGGTCCCAAACCTAAATAATAAAGAATTCTCTCACCTTTCCTATATAAACCCACCCAAGCTCCCACTTCCTCCTCACTAAAATCCCTTGGAGTTCGTCCAACATCTGACCAACTCTCTCTAGAATCCTACCAAGGTTACCCAAGCTCCCAAGAAGCCTCTCACAAGCCTTTCTCTAGCCTTTGGAAGCACACTTCCAAGTAAGGGGTTTTCTTCCTTTCTCATTTTTGTCAATTTTCTTTAAGTTGTATTGCCCTTTTAATTTCAATTATGAATGTTGGGGTATGGTTTCGCACCTCTCCCATACTGACCTCTTATTGTTTGAATGATGGGAGACCCCTTTCTCCCTCATTAAATGCCTCCCATATACACCCGTTACTATGCCGAAATTCCGAAAGGAACCTTTTTCTCCTCTTTTATATTTCAAGCAATACTTTTGTATCATGAATCTAAATTCCTTTTCAATTGTTGGGACATGTATCTATATGACATACTTACTGTCCATTACATGTAAATATGATGAGGAACCCCTTTCTCTCTCATCAACCTTTTTAATGAATTCTTATGTCACGCCGTTACGCTGCCGAAATCACACCGATTTTCTAAGCCAATATCATTGTGTAGTGAATACCATGCCCATTTCTCCATCAAGGGTATTCACCTTTATGCACATTTACTTATTGATTATAAAGATTCATGTATTAATTCCACATCCCTTTATCATGGAATAAATGATTATGTTTTATCAATCCATGTTTTATGATCCATGTGGCACACTTATGCAAGAAATGAAATGTTTAAGAAGGGTGCGCCCTTTATAGCGCTCCAATGCATTGGGTAAAGTATAGTATCATGATACCTCATGTGAAATGAGTGTTGACTCATGCTAATTCAAGTACAACGAGGGTTTACTCGTTCTTCAAGTGCAATGAGGGTTTACTCATGCTCAATGTGCAATGATCCTTGGCTCATGCTAATTCAATGTTAAGTGTTGTTGCCACATTTCCATGTTCTGATTATCATGCTTTATCATGCCTTTATGTTCATGTTTCTCTTATTCTCTATCGATATTCCCATTTCCTAACATGTATTGTACTCCTCATGTTATTCATTATGTACTCCCTTACTAGGCTTTATAGCTCACCCTTTTCTTAGGCATGTCCTCAGGTTATCCCATGCAATGCTAAGTACGAAGAAATGTAGTGGTCATGTAAAGGATGTTTTCAATAAAGATGTTGTATTTCATGTTTATGGTTTTTATGTAATGATCCTAAGCCCCAAAGACATTAAACCTCTCGATCTTCTTTGTTGTATCATGTGAAGTTTTATGTAATAAAGCATGTTTAAGTTGTAATAAAAAGCAGGGTTGTCATAGTAACTCTGTAAATATTCATTGAAATGTTAACTTTTAATTTTTGGACAAAATGTTCTGATTTTCACAATGTATTGTAGCATTCCTTAAGAAAAGTATTTATGAATGATTATGAATTAATTTTTTGAAAAGGATTCCATAGAAGAAATATATTATTTTAAAACCCCTTTATTTGGCATTCGTATGGTCACACTATGTTTTAATTTAAATTTAATAGGTTTAGTAGATTTGAGATAAACTTGTTGGGGGCAGCATTGTGGTGATTATTTTCCCTTTCAATTTAGAAGGAATTTTAATATTTGTATATTTTTTCCCATGACCTAAACTGAAAATATCCCCTTTAGTGGAACATTATGTGTTAATTACCATCATTTATTTTATAAAAAAAACTTCACATCATGTTTTATTCAAACCGCATCGGATCTAGGGCAGTCTGGGGTCGGTCCATGACAAGGTACCTTCCAGAGATTCATGGTGAGTATTTTTTTGATTATCTTGAGACCTACATGGAAGTATTTATGGATGTCTTTATTGTATATGTATCATCAATTGATAAAGGTATTTGTATTTTGGGAATGGTATTGAATTGATTTATTGAAAAAAAATCTAGTCATGACCTTTGAAAAGTTTCATTTCATGGTAGATCAGGGCATTTTGTTAGGGCATGTAGTGACAAAACATGGGACATATGTCGAAAGATTTAAGGAATATATCATTTCATCCTTACCCTATCCTTTGTGTGGGGATGATGTTAGATCATTCCTAGGGAGTTTTAGGTTTTATCTGTGCTTCATTAACAATTTTAGAAAGATTCATATTCCTTGGACATTATTACTTCAAAAGGATTTTAAATTCTTATTTGAGGATTCATACAGGTCAGCATTTGATGAGATAGAAAAGTGTCTGACCACTCAACCGATTAAACAACCCTAAAAATGGGACATTCCATTTGAACTTATGCGTGATGCATTCAAATTTGTAGTTGGAGTTTTCTTACCATCATATTTGATTTAGATAAATTCCATTCATATTTTTTGGGATCGAAAGTAGTTTTTTTCATACCATGCAGCTCTAAGGTACCTTTTTAAAAATCCAGACACAATGCCCAGACTTATCTGATGGATGCTCCTTCTTAAGAAATTGATATTGAAATAAAGGACAAGAAGGGGTCAGAAACATGGTGGACGACAACATGGGTAGGATTACTCACATACTATAGGATGCAACCATGTCACATATACCAAATTGGGACACTTTCCCCAATGAGCATCATTATTCCATCTCAGGTATGCATCCTTGGTATTATGATTTAGTGAACTACATTGTTGCATCAAAAATATTAGAAAATTTAAACAATCATCAAGTCCAAAAATGAAATAGTGAGTCTCGGTATTATGAGTGGGATTATCCATACCTCTGGTTCTTGTGTAGTGATCATGTTATTAGGGGGTGTGTTCTGGATCATGAGTTTGAGTTTGTTCTACAATTTTGTCATAAACGTTCTTGTGGTGGACACATTTGGACCGTAATTAAAATCTAGGAAGGTTTTGGACTCTGGATTATATTGGCTCAGCTTATTCTCTGATGCTTGTGTGTTTTGAAAGTCATGATCATATATCCAACACATGAGAAACATTTCTATGAGACATGAGATGACCCAACAACCCATACTATTATACGATATTTTTTATGTGTGGGGACTTGATTTTTTGGGCCTTTTTCCTAGTTCAATTTATTTTTCTGTATATTTTTGTTTTTTCCTGATTGTGTGAGTAAATGGTTTGATGAAAAGGCCACCAGGACTGATGATTATCATGTTTCTATGGAATTTGTCATGACACAATTTTTTTATAGGTTTGGAGTACCAAATTCCATCATCAAGGACAAAGAGACACAGTTTTGCAATAAAAATTTCTCTTCCCTCCATTAGATGTATGTGGTGACACATAAAACTTCAAAACCATACCACCACCAAAAAATGGATAGGCTGATGTTTCAAACTGTGAGTTGAATCAAATTTTGGAAATAAATATTCTGCTGAATAGGAAGTATTGGAGAAAGAACTTGGATGATAAACTATTATCTTATAGGACATCATACATGAAACCCATGAGTATGTCCCAATTTAAATTGTTTTTGAAAATCATTTCATCTCCCCATGGTATTCAAGCATTGAACTTATTGGGTTATAAAGAAATGCATCATGGATTTATACCAAGATTGAATCCAAAGGAAGATACAAATTCCAGAGCATGAGGAGATTAGATTATCTTCATATGAGAACTTAATTCAGTACAAGTACTGTTCAAAAATATCCCCGGAAAGAATCATCCAAAAAAGGGAGTTTCATGTTGATGATTGTGGTCTTCTCTATAGTTCACGACTAAAGTTTTTTCTTGGTAATTTTCATTCCAGATGATTAGGTACTTATATTGTATCTAATTGTTTTCTATATGGTAAAATGGATATCACACAAGAAGACATTGTAAGGAGCTTTACATTCAACAGCCAACGTTTGAGGAAATACATTGAGGTACATCCTTCTGATGTGGTGGATTTCATCACACAACATTACCCCACCATCACTTCAGCAGATTAGGCTGTTCCTAACACATTAACATTTATATTATTTTTCCTATTTAAAATTTTTCTTTTCATGTGAACATATCATCTCATAGGATAACATTGAGCACATTTTTATATTTTTAGTGTGGGGTAGGGGACAACATTTTGGTGTAGATATTTAGGATTTTAATTTGTGTGTTTTTTGTTTATTTTATATTAATTTTTTGGTTATAATTTTCAAAAAACATACAAAAAATTTCCAAAAATATATATTTATATCATGTAACATTCTTATGTGGAACATATGGGGAATTAATGTTTTCAAAATTCATTGGTAGAATGATAAATACGAGTAAGATTTCATCAAAAAGGGTTTATTTTTATAAAAATTTAAGCCATCGATCATCTGATTGGATTTGTCATAATAAAACCTTTTATATTTTGACACCATTCATTGTGATTTTTGTGCATGGTAAATTGTGTCATAAATTTTTCTATACATATTTTCACACATTCATGAGTTGTGAGTTTCTCTTACCCAATTTAATGTGTATTTAGTGTATGTAATTATTTTTAGCTTATAACATGATCATTCCATACGTTCATTTTCTTCCGATCATTTCCATTATTGTACGAGATTGACCTATGTGTGTGAACCTAATATCCGACTGTTGAACTCCCTAAAACAATATATATATATATATATAATTATATCAAAAATAAAGAAAAGTCAATAAATAGGGGAGAGAATAAATGTAAAACATGTGGGGATGTTTAGCTCGAGAGTTCTTGGTGTAACTTCAAGGAATGCTTAAATGAGTCAGTTTTGGAATTTGACTTCAAAGTATATTGAACAGGTTTAGTGGAATAGAATCGGGTAGGAATAAAGGTTTTTATTTAAATAAATATACTGGATAAAGGGTAGATATACAAGCATGAAATGATTTCCACACACACACGTGGGGAATTAGTGGCATGATAGACCCATGAAATATTTTTTCTCTGATTAGTGTTATTAATCACATTGGATTTTATTTTGATACAACCTATGAGATAATGACTTTAAAATTTATTTATATTGACTATTTATTGGACTATTACTTTTCCTATTTTTCTACTATGGATTGTTGAATATGAACATGCATATTTTAATAAAAAAATTGTTTTGAATACATGATATGATGTTTTTCCTATGAGTGAAAAAATGTATGTATGGGGTAATTGATAAAACACAATTTTATTGAATATTTTATTTATAATAAATGAAATAATTTCCTCACATTGTGATAAATATGTTTATTTATAGAATATTTGGGAATAGATTGTTCATTTGAAAATTTGATTTAAATTACAGTTTTACCCTTTTATAATTCACTGTAGTACTACATGAATATATATATTTCTATAAATTAATTTGACTAAAAATTTTATATATCAATTCCTAACTAAATGCGATACTTATTGTATTCAAGACATGGGAGCTCTATCATGCATTAGAGTGGAGTAAATGGCCCATGAAGACTAAGTTGAACTGAACTACCCAGATTGTATATCACTTATCTATTTAGATTGTACCTTCTCTATATGCTCTTGTATTGGGCCCAAATTTAAAGGGAATCTTAGGTAAATTAATATAAATAAATAATCATTCAAGAATGCGGGCCAATTTGTGGGTTTTGAAGGTCAACTATGTGGTGAAATTGTGATTAAAAAAGTTGGCATAATTTCACTTTTACAATTATAAATGTTTGTAACCCTAGTCTCCCCAACTCTCATTAATGGAAGTTTTCACTATTTTGGATGGTTGATCGAGGATTTGGGAAGGTGTAGAAAAATTGGTGTCTCTTGTTAACCCCCCACATTTCTTGTACGAATTATGGGCTTGTGAAAACATCTCTTCCAAGAAGGCTCTCCTCTCCGACATCCTCTTTGTATTTATTTCATTTCATGCTTGTGTCTTGAATTTCTCTCCAATTAATCTTCTGTGTTTTTTTTCTGTTAATCCTCTTCTTCTCATCCATTGGCTGGAATATAAAATTGGATATGAGATTGGGTGTTCCCCAATCAATCCATTACTAATGCAAAACGTCTCCATGATGACAACTCCATCCATAGAAGTTTCATTTTTTTCACAGTTGATATAATCTATAATCAAATAATTTATTCATTTTAAATACATAAACATGATATAATTAAAAAAATTTGATCAATTAATTTAGTTTTAATGTATACGTTACTCGACCGACTTGCTTCTTCCCACTTGGTCAGCATTTAGTAAATTGGGAGAGTGAAACTTTAACCACCAAATCCAATCAACTTGGAATAGAATTGCAGTGTTCAAGTCTCATCCAAAACTCAATTAATTCTGTACTAAAGGGAGTAGATTCTCCCCTAATTAACCACTTAACACAAGTTGTATTTTGGATCATAATAAAATTACGTTGATGCGATTATATGTCGTGAAGACGACCTATGTTTCATTTTCACAAATATTTTGTCGTGTTAACTTTTTTAGGGTTCATGGGTTGATAAGATTTGGGTATCATAATTGAATGAATTATAATCAAATGAGATATTGATAAATTAATGGTGATGTGGGAATATTATATAATCTACATCTTCTCATATATGTGTTTTTTAAAAAATTGTCTCTCTAATAGTTGCTTCTCAATTTCTTGTTTAGTTTACTATTCGAAAAGTTACAAAACAAACTGCGATTCTTTTTTCATTTGTTTTGAACTATTTTCTCACTTAAATCAAGCCTATTATTAGTTTTCATAATTCACTTCCTCATTAATAGAACTAACTAGGACATCCACTATGTTTCTCTTAGTTAAATCACAAACATTTTATTGAGTGTGTGAGTGACAAAGCTCATCAATGCTTATTGTATCAATGATGATTGGTGGGTGTTTCTCCAAGGGTCATTTCAAGTACATTATATGGGTTGTTATTGTTAATTTGGTTGAATATATAATTTAATGTGTCCATTAGTGAATTTTTTATAGGTCATCAACATTCGAAATTAATTTGGTATATAATTTCAAAATATTAACATCCTTTAATGGAAATTCATTATTTTGGAACTCAGAAGTGTTAATGTTTCAGGTTGGCATAGGATATGGATAAAATATCTCTTGGAAGGCACTTTTGGATATTTTAGTCAAATGGTAAATCTTTAAAACAGAGAAATTTGGTCGCTATAATTATACCATAGTCTTATATCAATGTAGAAGTGAGGCAATGTGTGTATGAAACTATTGTGCTTATATTGGATATATTTTTAGTGAAAACATTTAATTATGTTACACATTAAATAAAATGGAAAACATATGATTTCATTACAAGAAAGAAATTTTATGATGTGAATTATATATTTTAAAATGGAATATCCAAATCACATTAATTTTATAGAATAACATAGCCATGGATTTTGGTATTTTTAATGATGTTTTTTTTGAAGTGGAAACACTGGAGAAAGTATTTTAAAACATGAATTGGAAATGTATTTTTAGGAACTATTTTAAAATAGTATTTTGTTTTTTTTTCTAAAAAGAAAATATTAAATGGGGTTACTGACATTGGATGGTGTATTTGGGAGTTATTTTTGTTAGAATGGGTTTTGATAATTTTTTTTAGAGTTGTTATACTGGTAATTGTTTCAAAAAATAAAATTGTATTCTATAAGAAAATTAAATTTTTATTTAATAGAACTGTTAGAAGAATTTTTTCCCTTATTTTAATTAATTTATTATGTATTTTTATTGTTATCTCTCGGTGAAGAAAAAACCTGGTGTTCACCAATAATTATGGTTTACATGGGGACAACATATTATAAGGGGGTGTATGAAATTATGATTAACCCATGGTGAACATGGCCCTCATTGGAGAAAATATCTTTTGGTCAACATATGGGGAATATAGAATATGGGAAACATAGAGTTTTGGTTATGTTTATATTACCCCATTGGTGCTACTTTGGACCAAGTATGGGAATATTTGTCATGGTTGAGAGTGTAATGGTTGTCACTATCATATCTAGTTTCTCAGAGACTCGCCTTCAATGGCCTATGTGAATATATACCATATTTTTGGTAAACCCAAAACCTAGGTTCAATATTTAATTTATGAATTGGGTTCTCAATTTTTTATTTATTAAATATGACTATTATCATGATAAAATGATCATGTTGATTAATTCAATTTTGTTATATTTTTTGTGATCATTAGTGGGGAACAGCTATGATATAATAACACATGACTCTGGTCACCATTGTACTTGGGTACATGAGTAGTCATACACATGATTCATTATCATGTTTGTATAAGGCCCTAATATTTCATGATCGATATAAAGTGGCTCAGATGATCTTATATTTCAGGATGAAGATATGATCTTGTATGGTAGTGAATCCTCATGATCTTTCATTCATTCTATGTTTTTATTGATTCTATTGTATATTTGCATGTGATTGGTAGAGTGGGGGGCTCTATCATGTTTGTTAATATATCATATTCAATTTTATTCATCATATTCACTTTATTGCATCCTTTTTCATACTCTGGATGTTGTTATATTGTTGGTCGATTATTGGTTATTTATTTTATAAATGAGAACTCATGTTTAGGGTGTGTATGCTTTCAATGGAATCATTTTGGAATCTAGATATTAGTTGTCACCCATTATAAAATAGGTAGGTGAAGCTGAGTTATAGTAGTGACCTTTTTTTTAATTTTTTATTGTAAAAGAGTGAACTAAAATTTCACCCTCTACCAAATATACCTTCCTGGTCAGGTATTGAAAGAAGAGAGATAATGAACCTTTAGTTACACATTCATTAGAACTTGTTTTGGTGTATTTCATAGAGGTTATAAAAATATCAAATTACTAATACACTACCCAAAATAATAACATATAGATAATTGGGTTTCATTAATCAACTCCAATGAAACTCCATCAAATAAATTTAAAATTGAAACTTTAAAAAACCAAAATTTATGAATAATATCAAAAAATACAAATAATTGTCTCCAAATAATTAGAAACAATAATTTTCCAATATTAGTGATAAAATAGAACTAAAATTTTTAATAATGTATTATATATATTGATCCCAAAATCCCTTATAAAATGGGATAAAATGTACACATTTGGATTGTGAGCATAGTATATATATACTCTGTAGAAACCTAAACAAGATATTTTATGTGCATGTTCAATGATCATAATAATTCATTGATGAATAGAACATAGAACTAAAATAAACCTAAATAGATTATCTAATTAATAAAAACCCCACCATGACATTCTCACCAAATAATCTATCCAATTTTGTAACATAGTATCAGTATAATATTAAAAATGTACCCTACTACTAAATTTCCCTATTTTACCACTCTTATGTGTCAATGTGATAAATCTTGGTCTCCCATCACATCAATGGATATCTAATCATATATCCATATATCATTGATGATGTCTACGATATTTAACAACCAAATTTTTCATATATAGTATGAATCCTTTTACTTTTTAGTTAAACCATTGATAAATCTATCTTTTCTTCTTTACACAAATACCAGACCTTAGGGTGAGTCATTTATTTATTTGAAGAATTGTTTTCGGGGGATATATTATGAATGTAGGAAAAATACACTTTGTTTATTTCAAAACATGGAATGTATTAAATACATGACATGTATTATTCTTGTCTGAACCTCCTCATGACGTGTTGTGTTTTTTCCCTGAGGGAAAAACATAAAAATTATATTGAGTGTAATGTTTACACACTATTTAAATTATCTTGGTCTTTTTATAAAAAATGTGGTGGCCTCTTACCTCAACATAGGCCACCTCCCACTTCTTTCTCATATTGGATTCCCTCCTGGGAGCCCTCCCTAAATCCTGACTCCGGATTTGATAATATTTTACCATTTGGACTCAATTCGAGATTTGTATATAACATTGGATTTCCTCTAGTGTTCTCTATATTACATAGGAAGATCATTTCATTTGTCTTACAGGAAATGGAGTATTTTTCAATATCTTATGCACTATTTTAGGGATTTCATATATTTTTCTGATTTTTTCTTATCTAGTCATAGATGGAAGCTGATATTGCATGACTACTCCTCCAACACTGTTAATTAGGTGGTCAATACATTTTACCTTTGGTTTTTTGGTTCATTTTATATTTATTGTTTTTCCTCACTCCAGAACGTTGGTTTATTTATATAAAATTTAATAATAGGCGATTAATATATTTTCTTCACTTAGATTGGTTTTCATTCATTGCCCATATTCATAGTTTATGTTCCCCAACGTCGTCCTAGGACCCCTATGAGTGGTTTTATTTAATCATCATTGTGTTACAACACCCCTTTGGGTGTGTAAGGTTTCCATTTTTTAGTGGGATCCATCTTTAAATTAAGTGATTTTTTAATAGTTGAATCATTCCTAATTCCTAATGTTATTAAATTATATTAAATTGGTTAAATTTTTTAATTGAAATTTGAAATGGGTGAATGATCTCTGGGATTGTACCTTCAGTATTGGTAAATATTACTGGGTATAAAGACTAACACATACATTAATATTATTATATTCATGATTGAAGTTGGACATCATGGTATGGAACCAACATTTTATTAAGGTTTGGAAACCATTTTCTGTATAGTATAGCACCAACTAGTGGATCAATGTATGGAACCTACAACATATTTGTATTATTACATATAATATAGAACCGATTAGTGGATAAATACATAGAAACCGGGATCCATATATATTCTCTTATATGGTATGTCACTAATGAAGATGTTTGAGGTATAATGCCTATTACATTTATATACTTCTACAAATTCAGATATAGGTCTCTCTAGTTATATTCCATTGGACCTCGAACATGTAGGTCTATTACTCATTTCGCATGAGGTGTATATCGAGCTATTTGTTCCCTACTATTGATACTATATATATATTGATGAAAATCTATTACTGGATTTCCTTTTAATAGAATATTCTTATGGACTTGTTATTATCTATCATTTGCTTAGTGTTTATCTATTATACCTTCGCATGGTTCTAGTTATTATACACATGCTGGATTTTTTGTAGACACTATATGGTTGTGGAAAACAATGTTTATTTCACCCCATGTTTGTTCTACCAATTGGTGTGTGGATAGACTTCATTGATATATGTAGTGACATAGGCAAGTGCCAAATGTCTCATGATTGACTTATTATATCATTAAAGTGGGGATGAAAAAGACCGAGATACAGGTCAGGATGCTATTCGGAGATAGGCTTTTGGTGTTTTGGTTATTTTTTATACCTGTATGTATGTATACTAGATTCAATGTATGTAAATTTGATTTTGTTTTAATGACTTGATATTAAATTATATTGAACACATTGTTGAATTTTTCAAATCATGTCGTATTTATTATTTTCATTTGGATGTTAACTTCCACAGTTTATGCAATTAGTCATTATTATGTTCCCACTAATATATTATCCTTTTATATAATTATTGGATGAATTTGGATTTTAGAATATAGTCTCCCCACTATACCACCATGCACCCCACTAATTTTTGAAGAAACTTGTGTATGTGTAGGCATGTATGAGGCCTTCTCATGAACTTTATCAGGGTATCCATGAGTGGAATATAGGTTTTGATTTTAGAATTTGGTATCAGTGGGTTTCATTACATTTACATAATATTTTGTGGTGGAAAAAAATAGAATGTGTCAGTATTTGGTAATGATATTGTTCATAGAAGTAGGTAATCCATATATGGGGAAAAACATAATACCTATGATTGGATCTGTTGTTCTGATTTATGAATACTATAGTCACATTGAGTCCACTGTTTAGTGAAACACATATTATGGGATGTTTTTTTATTATAATGTTGGATTAAATTCTACCCATGACCTTGTATGGGATTGAAGCATTGATCATGAATCATTTTAGTTTCCTTATAGGATTAATTTTTCTTGCACTATGCTTGGAAATTTAGGTTGCATTGCCTGAAGGCATGACATTTATTGTATATACCTTGACTAATATAACTTTTATGAAACTAAAATTTCATCTAGAAAAATAAGATTAGATATTGGGTTGTTAAAATGAGTACAATAAACTAAATGGTTTTTTACCATATATATTGATGATATCACTTTAATAAATAAATTCTCATAGGTTTGAGTTATGCATGTAATGTTACATAGTCTAAAACATTAGTTGATTTGAAATATATGAACTTCATTTGTAATCTAAAGTGTGAACCATCCCCAATATATTTGGAATAATGATTTATTTAGTCAAATCATCAAATATTACATGTTATAATCTCCTATTGAATGTGAGTGTCTGGATTTAGTAAAATGATCTATAAATGCAGTTTATAAGGAATAAACTCCTATAAATTGGAAATGGTACATTAGATAACTGGTTTATTATTTTAATACAAGAATTGAAAAAAAATTATGGTCACCATTAAATGATAATTTAATTGGATGTTAAGGAGTTTTCCCCTATTTTTCTAATTGATAGTCTATATACCGAGTCCCTTATAGTGAAACAAAGAGATTCTCCAAGACCTCACCGTAGTCGTGGGAACTATAAAGTGACTATGTGGTTCTCTATTATCATTCCTACCATAATGACCTGTGTTTAGGTGCATGAAGAGGGGTGTTACTCTTATATATAGCAAGTATTGAACATATCCTATTATTGAATCCTTGAGATTATCATTATTAAATACTATATGAGTTGTTTTAATTCCATTATTGAAGTTATGGCAACATTACATCCTCGATTCATCTGTGAGGATGGTGGTGAAGACCATGATATGAATGAGGTGGGATTGGATCGCCCATTGTTTCCTCTAGTAGTGTCACATGTTTCACTTCCAATTATTTGTAATGTGGATGATGGTTCCCACATTCAATTTCTTTTTATGTGTCGTTTGTAGACTATTAATTGACTTGTATTAATTTCATATTTTATGGAAGAGTTGAAGGGAGAGGTCTGGTATCAACATCCACCAATGCTTTCATTGAATGACAGCCCACATGTAGTAGAGTCATGGCTACAGTCCACGCTGACTATCATTGAGAATCATGAGACACCTCTGGAAAGGTGATTGATTCTTTTTATGTATATTATTAAAGACACATCCAGACTTTTGTGGGATTCCATCTATCATATTGATCACTATCAAGGTATAGAAGGGTATGGTTTTTATATAGAACATTATGAAAACTATTTACCAATTATGTTGAGGGATTATCGCTTGAGGTATTTTATAATCCTATCATATTGTTCGATGTTTATTATAGAATATTCTGTTAATATTATAGTGTTTCAGTTCTTCGGGCCTATCTATAATTCTAAAATCCAGTGAATGTTAGAAAATTTTATGATGGCATTTTTCATTCTATTCATTATCTAGTGAATGTTTGTTAACAAACGAACATGTTTGATATATTAAATCATGATCATATGGAGATTCACATGAGGAATGATGGATGTCTAAATCATAGTGGACAATATCCACCAACTAGTAGTGTAGTAACTAGTTGAAGTAAGCATCAATTCAGTTATAATTGTGAGGGTAGTAGCATTCATAGAGCATGTACCAATAGATTTATAGTCTTTTTTTAGTATGAGAAGTTGGGTCACATGAAGCCTCCGGGTGATAGGATCCAGTTTAATGCAAATCCTATAGATTAATGGTCCATTAATAGATCTTTAACATGATATTCTCTATAGTGGGTAAGGATAGATGATAAGTACCTAATCAGTGTCCTATAATAGGATCATTTTCACCACGATATGTAGTATTATTTTTCCCTACTATCTATATATCCCACAGTGGTGATAATGGTTATGGTAGTCAGAAAATAGTTATGTAGAATTTATACAGAAGGCCTGCTCTGGGTAGTCATTTTTATCCCGAGTCCATGGAACATGTTTGGATTATGAAATTCAATATTTCATAAGAATGTAGAGTCTCCAACCATCTATAGTTTGAGGTATGATATTATTATCATCTACCAAGGTATCTATTTTTTAATATAGTGGAATAAAATTCCTTTTATCTTTTGGCAATTTTGGAAATCCTCAATATCAAAATTTCATACATCTATGGTATGATATCACTTGATACCTAGTTAGGTACTAATTGAGAGAGTGTATTCTAGGGTAAGGTGATCCCACTTAAGATATTGAAATAATACTTTATGTGGAACTATTTTATCCTCTAGATCGTACTCATTGATTACATTATATAGATGGACTGGTTAGTTCCCTATCATTCCAAAATTCATTTCTATCTTATAAGTGTGATTTTTTACATCACTTGAGGGGAGTACTCAAGTGTGAGTGGGATTTTCAGTCTGGTAGAAATGGAGAATATATTTTTGGGTGGAGTGGAATTGCAGCACATATTTTTATAAATCATATGGATAAGCATGAAATATATCAAGATAAATTCACACCTATAGTAGATAGTTTTTTGGATGTCTAATGGATGAATTATTAAGTTTTCTCAAGATCAAGAGCTGGAGTACATTATTGACATGATTCTAGAGGTTTCACCAGTCACTAATCCTCCATATATGATGGACACTAATGAGCATTTAGTTCTCAATTGACAATTAGAGGACATAGAAAATAGGGGTTTTCTATAATCTAGTACTTCCCCTTTGGGTTCTCTAGTCCTTTTCAAAAAGAAAAAATATGACCCCTCAAGATTTGTGTGGATTACTAGATGTAAAACAGTCTTATATTTATGAATAAACAAAATTTTCCTTGATTTAATATGATCTTTCATTTTCTATGAGGTCCTTGAGTTTTCTAAAAATTTATTTGAGGTCCGGATATCACTGTATATGTTGAAAAACTTTAGACATACCTCATATGGATTTCTATATTAGGTATGTTAATTAAAAGTATCTAGTTATATTTTTCAGTCTCAAAAATATATCATCCATTTCCATGGACTCAATGAATCTGATTTTTCACCATTATTTGTATTAAAGTTTGTTTATCTTCATAGATGAAATCATATATTATTATTAAACATGAAAATACCATGTTATTCATATTGAGATCATTCTGTAGACACTCATAGTGAACCAACCATATCCAATGATCAGTAAATTCTGATTTTGGATTTATCTAGTTAACATCGGGTGTTATATTATCTATGAGGTTGCTATATAAGTTTTTCTAGAGAAGGTTAGATTTGTAGTTACCATGGGAAAAAATTAAGGAGACATTTTGAAATACATAGTTTCTTGGGAAATGATGGTTATTATGGGAAATCTATTCAAGATTTATCACATCTTGTATCACCACTCATGGGTCTGACAAAAAATTATGTGAATTTAATTAGTTTTGAAGCATGCGAGACATGATTTCAAGAGTAGAAAATTATAATGAAATCTACACTAATTCATGATTCTTCTTGAGTTGAGAATAAGTTATATAGACAATTGTGATGAATCCATTTTAGTTATAGGGATATTTTTAATATAGAAAGATCATGTCATTATACACATGACATGTAAGATAAGGCCTTATTAATAGAATGAAATTATGAATGATCTTGAGATAGATGACATGTTCCAATCTTTCTATTATTGGATTAATTATATTTATAGAGAGTATTATTTCATGTTCACATACCAAAAAAGCCATAGGTCAATTTTCACACCATGTAACATGAACCTCAAGAAGAGAAGGTGGGTTGAATATATATATTATTTTAAATTTGGTCATGCCTATTAGCATGGTAATGGAAATGTTTTAGAAAAAATTTGGAGCTTAATGACTCACACATAGGTAGTTTGAGAGGCTAGTATTGAGTGGTTGCTTATTGATCTATTTCCTGATATGTATTTGGAGGATTAGGACCATCATGGATATTATATACATTAATCAACATCAGTTTCCTCTTAACATATCGATATAGTGTATATTGATATGTTATTGGATCATGAGGGCTTGTTCCCAAGGGAGTGTTTCTCCGCAATGGATATTACAACATTTAAATCGTTGATGAGTGTAATGTCCTACTCGTACATAGATGTTTCCGGAGAGAGAGTGTCTCCACAATGGATATTATATCATACTAAATCTCTATGAGTATCCACCCACACCTCCCAATTGACCTTTATTACCATCCTACCAGACCAGAAATGGGGCCAAGCACGATGGAGAAGATAGAGAGAGTAGTGGAAGAAACCCCCAACAGCAAGGTTGGAGTGAAGACAACCAAAGAAGAAGTCGAAAAGTTTAATTAATCATCTAATGATAGATTTTCCAATGTTAGAGGAAGAATCCCTTAGAGGAGAGGCTCTCAATAGAGTGGACCGGGAAAGAGAAGAGGCATCCTTCCTACCCTGACCTCTCAGTCCTTTGCTTCCCTCCAGGTCGGTCGAATGCGACTGATTCCATGGAGGTTTTGGGATGTTCTTGTGGAGCGTTATGATTTCACGGGTACTGTGAATGGTGGTGAATAACTATAGTTTCTATGTTCTTGCGTTTTTCTCCTATGATGAGGGATATAGTTCCCTTGATTTTTGTGGATGTTGTCTTTCAATGGTAGCAAAGGATATGAAATCGGGGATTTTTTGTTGTTCTACAGATTATTTTTAGTTTTTCTTCTTTGAAGTTATTAGAAAAGCCTTTTTCATCTTTGGTTCATGGTATTATTTGTTCCTAGTTATGATGGATCAACAGGAGACGGTGATGAAGGGGATATTTGGTGGTTCCCTAGTTGTAGCAGTGGAATCGATGTGGTCAGAATTACATGATTTAGGTTATCTCCTCTAGCAGTGAGGATGATGATATCGATGTTGATGACTCTGTCGATGGCAGAATGTAGTGACGTGACTATCTCTCATGGTTTGAGGACTCATTAGGGATTATGTCATGTGGATCAAGGTGGGTAACTTCGTGGTTCATGGTGGATTTTAGCTGTTTTAGGATTGTTTCATTTTGAAATATCAATTGTGGATTTTGGAAATTTGAATGTGGTTTTTCTGGAAGTGGGATATGCATGAAAACCATTCTCTCTCTGTATGGTTCACCCTTACCCAAAACGTAGATATTTTTAAATACAATATTAGTGTTCACATTATATCTTAAGATTGTTGTGATTCCTAATTTTATCATCACATTCATCCACTAGATTATAATTTTGGGGATTGGGAATCATTTAATTTCTCCAGTAGACTTGGTAATAGATGTTTTAAATTTGAGTGAAATATTTTACCTATATCATTGGACATTTTGAGGATGTGTTGAGACTCAGGCTGGTATCCTATCTGTTACAATAAGATCATAGGTACATGGGTATACACAAAATCTTCCATCTTCCATAGCTTCACTGGTACAATTTGGATATATCTTATAGATTTCATAATTATGAGTTTTATTTGAATTTTGATGCAACATTTACAAATCATTCTATTTTTATCATGTACTAGGAGATGAATGCTCTCTAGGTCTTTTCAGTTCCTCTAGTATAGGTGTTATGGAAGCATGGCCACATGTAGAATGATACAAGGATTGAGAATCTAATGTATATTCTCAATGTGTGGGTTAACTCTCATATTATCCATTACCAACCTCTAATGAACATTTCATGGGATGAGTTATCCTTGGTGGGGAAGGCTGTAATAGCCTTGTTTATCATATAAGGTATCAATCATATTTCGTTTCTATTAAACCCTCGATATAATTATCTGTTTGGATTTACCCAAAGATTGTGCCTTAGGGTAGTTCATTTATTATTTGGAAGAAATATTTTTTGGGGGATGAAGCTTTTTTATAGTCCAAATACATGAAATGTATTTAAATACATATTCTATAATAAATACACATCCTGAATTAGTTTTTTCAGACCCATCTGATGATGTGTAAGGGGTTTTCCCCTGAAGAAAATACCTGATCATTACATAGAATGTAATATTTACACACCCTATAAATTCCATTGGACTTTTTTTTTAAATAGCAGGGTCTCTTATTTCGATAGAATCCACCGACACTCTTCACTCTTGTAATGGGGTCTTTTCATAGGAGGTATCCTTTATGATAAACCTAGGATTGGATCATATTATTCCATTTGGAATACTATTATAGATACTTTTAACATATTTTAATGACACAAGTAATCTATCTATTCATTTTTTGCCTCTCTTAGTTTTCCTTCTTATTGATAATGTTATTTTTGGTATGATCACTTATAACCTATTATCATGATATTTTTATGTTTTTATAATTTCATTTGATCAGGGAAAATCGAAATTTGATACTTGATGAGTCCTCCTCTACCACCATAAAGAAGGTGGTCTATAACTTTTCCCGATAGTTTTTACTCTATTTTACATTCTCAATTATGTCTCATGTTGGACCTTTCATTAATTAAATGATAATCATGTAATTAATTATTCCACCAAGTTTGGATCACCTTTGTAAAACCTAATTATGGTTGGAGGTTATCAACCTCAATCTGGGCCAGTCATTGGGTTTGTTCCTTGTTTTTACCTATATTACACAACACCATTGGATGTGCATGACTTACATATTTTAATGGGAGCCTTCATAATATAAATAATTTTTTATAGAGGGATTGTTCTTCCTCTTCCATTTTATTAAATGATATTAAAATTGATAAATATTTTTATATGGAAATGTTAAATGATATTAATGATATCAAGTATTATTCATCTATTATTTAAAAATATTATTTATAATGGACACTAACATAGCCCTTGTTATTATTATAATCATCCTTGATGTTTGAAATATCATTATGGAACAGACTTCTTATGATGTTATGGAAGATATTGTGTAATAGCCCAAGAAATTATGCATTGTAATAAAATTTTTATTGAATGGTCTTCTTTATAACTTAAACATGTTAATGTATAATTTAACATAAACATAAATATTTTCCTTACAAAATTTGCTTCTATTTATAAATTAATTTATTACATTTATTTTATTAAGTAATATGTAATTATATTAATATATTTATATTCATAAATTTATTTATTTCAATAAACCAAGTAGTTATATATTTTAATAATATAATTTAATGTGTTAATTTTATATATTCAATAGAAGTTATATGTGTGGTTATTAATATGACATTTAATATGAACCTTCCTTTTATAAAAAATATTCCTTTAAGTAAATGTATAATTACATTAATATAATTGTGTGTGTTTGGTTCTAGTTTTCCTAATTTATATATTTAAAATATAACTACTAATTATATAAATAAATATTTTTAGAATTTTTATAATTGAGGACTTTAATTTTAAATTTTTTCTAAAAAATGATAAAATGTTATTTCATCGAGTAATAACATAATAATAAATAATAAAACCATTATTTTTAAATATTTATTTGGTACATTATTTTAATAAATAATCAATTGGAAATAATGACCAACATAGCATTAAATATATTAGAAAATAATAATAATAATAATACTTAGAAAATATTTAAATAAATTTTATATTAAAAATGATTTTGAATAATTTAATAATTTCAAATATTATAAGATGGAGTTAAAAATTAACATTTTCTAATAATGAAACTTGAAATTAATATAATCAACTAAGTAAATTTTGATATAATGTTAATAATATTTAACATTTACAACTTTACTATAAAACATTGAAGGCCATCCAGCCAAACTATCCTCGCCATCTCTACCACACATTGTTGAATCACACACCTAGTATCCTCAAACACCTGATGGGAGCTATCCAAACCAATATCATGATGTTAGGGGATCTCTAGGTGGCCTTTCTAGGAGTAAATATTGATTTTGTGGTCCAAGGCCCAAGTCATGTGTAACTTAGGCCATTTCCTGCATGGTTTTGTGTACAATCCTCGATAAGAGCGCACCCCGTTAAACAATTTTCTCTAGGGATTGACTGTGATTAAGTCATATTAAATATAAAAAATGATCAATGTTTTGATGTGGTATCACCAAATATGATTACAATTAACCATTTAAAACATTTCTTATATCATTACCATTGGATTAACTTAACACATCCGCCAAATCATCCTCCCAAGTCATCTTTTTCCCTGAGTTGATCCAGCTGAATCCCTCATTAATTATTCCTAGACTCTTCTTCCAAAATCAGGTTTAAGAATCCCTTCCCACATTATTCTCCATATGTGTCCATAACTATCTCCTTTGTTTCTAAAAAACATCAATTTAGGAACCTATACATTATGATCTATACATCCAATTTGAAAATACCAGAACACCAAACTATTTTCAAGATCTTGACCCACTTAACCATTGATTAACCATAAATGATCATTGGATATCAATGAATCTTGGACTAATGTATATTCATATTCTTAGTTTTACCAAATTTTTAATCAAAATTTTCATTTTCAAAATAAAATTGACTTAATTATTAAAAAAACATTGTTTCTTTGGGTTAAATAAATATGAAATAGTAGCATTTTGAACACTCAGTTAAAGCCTTACATGATAATAGAGATACTTTTTTTAATTGTTTCAGCATATCATGTTGGATAATTCTGCATTACAAATGAATAAATATATATATGCCTCTATTTACTGACAGAACACCCCTCATCACCAAGATAAGAAGCCTATCCAAAAATCTCATTGTTTCAACCTCTCATTCCAAAAGTTTTACTACCACCATGGTGTTAGAAGCCACTAAATTCGTTTTAAATTTTCAATGTGGGAAGAATTCACTAAATATATATATATATATTTCTATTTCTATTTCTATTTTCTTTAATTCATGAATATACATATATATGCATTCTAATTTTTCAATCTAATATTTTTTATATATATATTCTTGTTAATAGATACTTTAAATATTATATATTAAAGACCATTTATATTTTATGTCTTAATGAAATTATTGAAAATGAATAATTGTTTTCTTCTTATGAAGTATCTTTTTATATATTCACACATTTAACTATATTTTCATGATTTTAATTCTTATACCAAAATATGTTATATGCTTTTCTTACTGACTTTGATATTTTTTTATAATTATCCATTGATGATATTTTTTTCTTAATGTTACACATATAATTTTATGTGTATAATATAATTACTTTTTCTTATTATTATTTTTGGATATAAATTCTTTTTCATCTATATATTTGATAGTATTATTTTATGTGAACATTAATATTAAAATTACGATTATTTTTTATGAAGTCTTTATACATTTACACCATTGATTTTTATATATAATAAAATTTAGAAATAAATTAAATTGGTATCTAAATTATTTATCCATGAATAATATTTTTATATAAAAATTTATCATGTTTTAACATCTTTCAATAGAATATATTTTATGAGTTTATGAATGAAATTGTAAATACACGGCTGTTAATAATTCTTTCGTTAACATCCCATGCATTAATGAGTAGGCAATTTTTATCATATATGATTTTACCTAATCAAATAATAGATTTAGTTTGAATTTTCACATTTAAATATTTTTATAAATATATTTTCATATATGTAACAATTAATTGTCTTTTTTTTAATCAAACAATCTCATGAATATATATATATATATATATAAGGAAAATTCATATTTTTTATAAGATTTGGATGATGGACATTCTAATCATGATTGGAAATATGGGTGTGAAAGCATCCCTCTTGAATTTGTGTAGTCTCATACATCCTTCAATGTTTTAAGTGGCCTCATTGTTTTTTTTAAAAGCATAAACAATATTTTCTAAAAAATATTGGATTATTTTAAAGAAATATTGAAGCATAAGTATTTTAAATTGTATCAAAATATTCTCAAAAACATATCTATTTTGGAAGATATAAAATAATTTTAAAATTTTATGAATTTTCAACTGAATTAAAAAAATTTAAAGCTATAAAAATATTCAAAAATATGATAATGCCTTAAAAATCATCTGTATTTTAAATGATGTTATAAAATTTTAAAATGAAAATGTATTTTCAATGGTTTTATCTAACTTTTAAAATAATTTTTATTTTTAAATATGTTATAATGTTTTCATCATGTAAGTATTTTTAGAAGTATTATAATTTGTTCATAAGAATATGCATTTTAAATTTTTTTATAGAATTTTCTAAGGTGTTATTATATTCAAATGTGTTTTAAAAATCTTATTTTAAATTGTTTTTTAAAATACATTATAATGCTGTTTTATTTTGAAAAATATTTTTAAACTGATATTTTAACTACTATAAATATTTTGGAAGAATTTTCAAAAAATTATTTTCTAATGGTTTATTTTAAAAAATGTCTTCAAAAAATATATTTCAATAACATTATTTAAAAACCATACTGGTCAACTATGATCTCCTTATGTTTTTTAAAAAAAATTCATGATCCTTTTGATGATTAAATGAGGTTATATTTGATAATAAGATATCATGAGAAAGATTATACCTATGCCACTCTATTTGTTTTCAAATAGTGATAATATGTAATTTTTGACCTTATCCTTCAAATCCTAGACCAAAAAAGATTCAAAGATGTATAATGGGATTTATATTTTTAGTTAATTTTTATAAACAAATATTCAATTTTATTTTACACTAGATCTAGAAGCATGGGCCTCGGTGCCTCACATGATTCTTTATGATATGCTGCCAAATTGGGGATCAGAGCATGGGAAATGTTACCCCTAGGTATTCTCAGATATTGTATATAACTAATTAAGGGAATGAGTTATGGAACCTTCAGCCATATATTTGATCTTATATGGTACTCAACTGGTTAATAAGTTCATAGTATGGCACTTGTGAGTTCCTTATAATTCCATATCCTTATATATTTTCCACCTAGGATATATGCCTTAGACCTATCCTATATAGTTCTATTACTCTTTTAACATGTGATGTATACAGAGAAACTTGTTAACATCTATTGAAACTTTATATATATTGATTCTCATCTATTAGAATCTTCTATGGTTACAACATGTGATTATAGAATTTTAATTATCTTTTATTAACTATATATTTACCTATTATAACTAAACATGTTTCTAGTTATTGATAATTGGCTAGATTTTATATAGACATCATTTGTGGTGGCCAATGGAGTTTATCTCATAACCTATTCAGGAAAAAAATTAGTATCCAAACAGACTTCATGGATGCAGATAGGGATTGTAAAAATTGCACAGTATTTTATAGATGACTTAATATATCCTGGGATCAGGGAATAATAGGACAAGGCTATGGATCATGACACTATCTTGATATAGTTTTTTGGTCTTTTTGGTTCTTTTAGTGTAAATTTATACACATGTTCCTATTTCAATTTATTGTAATTTTTTTAGATTAAATACATGATATTAAATCATATCTTATACAATATCAGTTGTTTCTATAGATGGCCTATTTATTATTATAATTTTAATGTTTATTTAATAGTTTCCACTATCATTTATTGTTATCTTTTTGCTATTTTTAATACTTTTATTACAAATCTATGTTACTATGATTATGAGGGTATACTATCCCCACCGTACCACTATCGACCCTCACATCTATTCAACAACCTATAGCGTGTAGGGAGGAGTTTTTGAGGTCATGTGACCACCCAAAATAGGGCACATATTACTATCATATGGGTCATGATTTCATAAGATGCATCCCAACCTTTCCCAGCCTCATATGTTCTATAATGCACTAATAGTATAAGTCATCATAATGTGAAAAACTCATCCCCATAACCAGGGAAATATTGTATCATAGACATAAATCATATCAACCTCATGCACTACACTAACGAATATATAATACCACCACATATCACACCTGCATAATCTCTAGGTGGTCCCCAACACCATCTAATGGCATCACCAAGTTACTATCCAACAATAGCCTATATAATCACCTGGGTAATCTCAAACACCAAAACATGTCATCATTGCTACTATAGAAGAATGATCTGGGAAGAAGTTCTGTAATGTAATTTGATTCTCCCCTAGAATTGATACTGGGGAAAACACCATAAAACCAAAGTATTATGGAATTTTTAAGGTTATCCAACTTGGGTGGGGTGAATATAAAAATAAAATAAATATACCTGATAGTTATGGGTATATAATTCCGAATATATGGGATAACACCCACCCCACTATCATACCTAACAACACCACCACAATACCTCACAACATTCGAAAAACTAGTTCCACGTCAAATTGAATCACAACACCCCACCCTCATACAAACCCAAAATAAATACACATATTTTTATATGATCAAAATTTCCAGAAATTTACTAATTATGATGAAACATTGGTTAAAAAAATGTAATTCACCAATTAATTTTTAAAATATTAAATTTCATATAATAATTAATTATTTTGAATCAAATATCACTTATTATTAATTTAATTTAAATTAAATTACTCCTATCAATTTCAAATAATGATATTATAGTTTCATCATTTCAATTTCTACCATGTATAAAAAGTAAAATAATATAAATAAACCATATAACGTATCATAAATCTCACATATAACATTTTACATTATAACACATGATAATCTAGTACTGATGCATAACCATATCACCAAATCACCAAAAATGTAACCATAGTGTATTATCTAACATCACACACAATGAAAACTTATTATTGCATCGCTTCCCAACACATTATAGATCAATCTAGGTCATCATCATCCTTGGTAAAACCCCAAAGGATTCCCACAAATTTCATGAGATGATTAAAAAATCACATCAATACATATCAGCACAATCCATCATATATAATTAGGAATAAAAATATATTTATCAATGGATTTAATAAAAATTATTTATTACATATGATGGGTATTATAAAAATATCATTATTTCATGGGCACGAAATTCATTTTAAAATATATATGTTATTAATATTTTTCCTGAATTATTAACTCAATTAATGAACACATAAAGGGTTTTATAATTCTAAAAAACTATAGAAAAATAATGGTTTCCATGAACCATTATATTCAATAATACTAGTATCAAAGTAATATTGAATTTCAAATTTCAAAAAAATAGTGAACACATGTAAATACTCCCAATACGATCAATTTCAGTTCAATACAATGAATTAACTTTTTAAGATAATCCTTACCATTCATCCAATGGATGAAAAAATTCAATCACCACACATGAACATGAATAGGGAGGTACTTAGGATTCAATTTCCAAATAAATCTTTCTAAATGATAGTTTATAACATTGAAAATATGAAACAACTAATAGATCAAGACAACGTCGTGCGACACTTGATTATCCTAAATCATTCTATATGCTTATCAAAATCATATCCCAATAAATCATGGAATCAAATCTAACTCATCTTTGAGAATTAATTTAATTGATAAATTTGGGAAATTGAATAAAAAGTTGATCTAATCTCTGTGGATTTCTAAAGATCAAACAACTAATGTCACAGATCCCTGACATAGAAAGGGGATAAAATATCCCGTAATTTCAACTCAGGATATCCTAAACGTCAGATGAATGAGAGATGGATGAGATAAATTGGAGGGTTTAGAAAATATATAACTATGTTGTAACTCAACTCATTAATTGTGTAAATCATTGATAGATTCAATAAATATTATTTATTCCCATAATGTTAGGTCTTGAAATCTATTTAGTCCATTAATAACATTAGATTAATTTCTAGTGATCAACCACTAAATGTTATGGAACATCATTCGAGAATCCATTCACTCCTTGAACACAACATGCACATCATGAATTAATTATCTACATAATTTCCATATGAAACTCAAATCTATGAATGGGAAACTTCAAATACATGAACAACCATTCACATCATGAATACAGGTTCACACCATGAATTACCTTCTGTAGTATAAATTCAACTCCAAATCCCATAAAACATTCCTCATACCTATTTGGAAAACGTAAATCTCCAAAATAATAAAATTAATAAGATTTCAATTAATATATCATTAAATTTCATTTATTAACAATAAAATAATTTTTTTAGTAATTTCACCATTTATTAGTAATTTATTTAAATGAAAATTCTTTAAAATATATTAAAAAAGTTCATTATAAGATTAAATTTTAAAAAATTCATATAAAATACCCTAGTAAAATTTAAATAACATCAATAGTGTAACTTTTCAAACTAGATTGAATGTCTAAAATGTTATATTGATCATTGTTGAACATATGAAAACAATTTTAAATTTTTTATATTGTTTTTTACTATTTAATTTTCAATGTGTCGTAGCATGGAAATAATGTTTATTATGAATTATGTGAAATGAGTAGGACACTATCTAAATTTTTTAGATATTAATATAAAAATATTTTTATTGGGTTTAAATTTTCAACATACATATTAGGTGAATCCAAACATTGGTGAACAATGGGGTATGATTAAAAATAACCCAACACATAGAATGTGACCTTGTATTTTATGAAACTATGGATTAGAAAATATAGTTTCTTATTTGGTTAAATATTAAAAAAATTATTTATTTAATACTGATTGATTGTATTTAATTAATTTAGTAAATTATTTTGTTAAAATTAAATTAAAATGTATTGATGTTGTAAATGATCCATTAATATCAGAACATCAAGCATAAAAAGTTTAATATGAAAATCAATATGCAATATAGCGTGACATAATCTATAGGTGGAGTGTAAATAAAATTAAATCTTATAAAAATATTATTAAAAATTAATTTTGATTAGTAGAAGATATAAATATTGATATTTAAAAAATATATACATGTCCCATTTCATACTCAAATAAATACAATTATGGATGAATAAACACCATAAATAACGATATATTAATGGATTTTAGAAAATGAGTGATGATTTAATTAAATATTGTATTCACAATAATGATGATAATTAATAAGATGAATGAATTTTAATCATTGAATATAAATATAAAGACGGTGATGGTGAATTATGTGTTATGTATTAATTATTATCATAGTTAATATATGATATTTATTTTAAAAAAAATTTATTATTTTTTTATTTATTATTTGTATGAAAAATTATTACCAAATAAAAACATATCCCTTGGTTAAAGTCAGTTAAAAAATTTAATATAATTTAAATATTTATCATTTTCAAATAAAATAATTAATTTCTCAGGAAATCATTTTTATTTTTTATATTTCTTGAGAGATATTTTATGAAATATTTTTTAGGTTGGTTAGGAATTATTCATTCAGTGATGATCACCCTTTTTCTTCTAATAATGGTTCTAATATTGTTCCAACAAGTATTAGGGGTGAGGACTTTCTTGACTTATGATCCATTATTATATATTTTATAAATATCTATCATGTTATTTAAATCTTATTGGGTGGATGTTTGTATAATTTTTTATTTTAAACAATTTTCTATTAAATATGGTTTTTGATATTTATGTTAAAAAATTGTCCTATTTTAAAATATTTTAACATATATCCATTGTATATCCTTCAAATATTCATTGGGAATATTTTTTTGACACTATTGGATTCATGGAAAAAGTTTCTTATAGACATACATTATAACATGTTCAAGTAATAGATGTTATGTTTGACTAAATAATGTTTTTATTTGAAATTTATATAGTATCACATATACAAATTTAATAAATATTTTTATGTTTTATGTTATTTTCTTTTTGATGATAGGAAATACAATATTTTTAATTCATAGGAGGAATTCCTGAAAGATCTATTCTACAATTTTGTAAAAATCATTCATTTTGTTAGAATGGCTATAAAATATGTTACTTTCTTTGATGAAACATGTGGTCCATATGGCCAGATTAGGCCCCTGTCCTTGTTTAGGATGAAATTTTCCCTAACATGGTAGGGTATAATTTATATAAGAGATAATATTATTGTTGAAAAAATCTAGTATGATATGGTGCTACACAATGAGTATGAAGTCATAATTTAAATATGCATCAAAATTAGGAAGTATGAAATTTTATGAAATATTTTTTAATTATATAGATATAAATATATATTCATAAAACGTATAATATGTTTAATTTAGGTAAACATTAGTTGATCCCAAAATTAATGAGTTTTAATAAGAGGAACTACATTAATATTAGTACATGGATTATTTAAAATACGAAAATGTGGCCAAATGTTGGTTATTTTTAAAATATTAAATTGTCATAATATATTTTTTTACCTTTGAAATTAAAATTGTTATGTTTTTGGAAGATATAGGTGACATAGATTATTTTGGATGTAGGGGATTTATACTAACAAATATTATGGGTATATTGAGGCCATGTGAGAGTTACATTTTCATGATTCACCACAGATGAGGGTAAGGATTAGTCTTACTAAAAAATGATTGGTTATTGATATCGGTTCCCCATTTGTGTTTTCTATATACTATTATACTAAATACTTTTTATCATGTGTCACAAAAAAACTTCATTTTGGAAATCATCAATTACTAATATAGAGTTCAATCAAAGTATGTAGGCTCGTGGTGAGACTATACACATATTGATTGTAGAAATCATGTACCTGGGACACTAGCAGGAGAAGCTATATATATGGACTATGGAGTATAAATTGTGACTCTACCATAGATTATGAATGTAGTTACCTTCACCTAATAGACATGAACCACCCAATGATATTTCATGTCTATTATATTTTTGAATTTCTTTATATTAAATGTATTTTATTTTTATATTGAATATTTGGATTTATTTTTTATTTTTTACTGTATATTTTTTGATTATTTTTTATTTAAATAAATTCGTGGTTAAATAATATATCTCTCATAAAATTATTTTAGTTGGAATTTATAAGCCCACATAAGTAAATTTTGTGGATATTATGTGTGATTTACAATCGAATATATATAAAATATTGTGTTTGATGAATAAATATTTACATTTCCAATAGTATGGCCTCAAATTTATATCAATAGAAATTGTAATCCAATGAAAAAGGTTTCCAAACAATAATTTGAATTAGTCTTCATAATCTAATGAACATATTAATTTCAACATATTTCCAAGTCTATCGCAAATTGTATATTCCTCAAAAAAAATTTGATGACCATTGAAAAATAATTGAAGTTGTACGGTACTTTTAAATGAATATATATATGAAATAGCCCTCCATCACACAACTTTTTTGGATGTTTTTTATGTAAATATCCAAAGATGAAAATTATTTTAGTGAATGATGTATTTTGGATCTGTATATGAGATATTATTTTGATAACATGAAATATGAAATTTAAAATTCAAATTATATATTATTTTATTAAATAATAAATAATATGAAAATATGTATCCTATTTAAATTATGAATGATTTACTAATACCTAGATGGAAGTCTTAAAATAACATAATGGATACTATTACTAGTTTTTAATGGATATAAAAGGATAATAATTCAATAATGATGGTTTTTAATCCATTCTATAATTCAATACATATCACAACAAAAAGAAATTATACATTTAATTAACATCATTATAGGATTTAAATATGGTAACATATAACAACCCGACCAACTTGATACTGCTTGATTGTCATCATGCTAACCCAACACAAAACCACGTCCCCAACCAATAGTCTTATGGATGGAGAAAAGAAATGATAAGGAATATTATAAAGGGGAGGCCTTATCCTAAATTCAATTATTCATGAAAACAACCTTATCCATGTCACAATATAGATGAATAATATAAATATTGTCGCATATAGAGTTATATAATGCATATAATTACTTATACATAATAAAAGATAGTGATATAGTATAATTCAAAATTCAAAATTTAAAAATCAGCATAAGACACTCACAACTTGAAATGAAGCCCCAACCTAACACTAATTGTAATAAATGAAAATTGATATATCATGGCTCCTAATCTCCATGTAAAAACACCGTACAATAGAAATTCACCCATGTATTACAATTATCTACTAATTTCACCACCCATGTCTCTTTCATATTCATATTACATGACACGTAATGGAAATATCATGAAAGGGTGATTATATACATACCTACTATGATGATTTTAAATCCAAAATTAGAGAAATAGACAGAAATAGAAAATTTATGATCAACCCGTAACAAGATGTAAAAGAGAACCATCATAGATAAAAAATCAAAGAAATCCCAAATGAGAGATAAATGGGTTATCAATATTATAGGTCAGCCTAGGATAATGAGTCTTCTTGGAGTTCCAATGGTCTTTCTCCAATTCCTTGTATCATTCATGTCTATCTTAGAAATCCATGAGGAATTAACCCACCTCCATTTATCTCCACAACTCAAGAAGGTATAATCATCAATATTGATCCCCTTCCACAGTATGATCATGGTATTTCACTCAATATATAGAGTAACCACACCAAAGAATGATTGGGGTAACACATAGTGGATCAATAATGGACCTTCCCTCTAGTGTATTGGGAGTTCCCCCAAGTAGGTATTGATTGAGTTCATATTCTATAGTGTGTTATGAGATTCCACTCAGTTGTACTAGAAACTTGACATGTTCCTCAGTTTTTTAGTGGGGTACTACTCAGTTGATATTGGAAAACCCGCTAACAATTATATTTCATAGTCATGGGGGGAAATTATGAACTTGAGGACCAACACCCTAGTATGTCTAGGGTACTTATCATCTAATTAAATGAGTATAAGGACATGATCAATGGTGCACCAGGGGTCAAATAGTGTGTGTCCTCACCTAGACATACTAGGGTGTACCAGGGGTCAAATAGTGTGTGGCCTCACCTAGACACCTGGTTGAGTTCTCACCTACAAATTAATTAGCTAGACATGAAGTAATACATGAACTATAATGAAACTATATAGTGTGCCTCGACTTCCTAGGTCTATCCCATATTCTCCTAGCCATTCCCTTTTACATATGGTTCTTCTCACAAACGTCAAGATTTTCATGTATACTTGGTCATGTCTGAGTTCCTTGTCATTCCAATGTACTCATGGTTATGTTAGTGTGTTTTTCAATTCCCATTCTTATTTACTAAAAAATTACATATTGAGACACTACAAATGTGTCATAAAGAATGTGGTTGGGTCCACATGAAATTTGATCATTAGCTTCCCTAAAAAAACAGATGTCGCAACTGGGGGAATAAAAAACATGTTTTCTTGGAATACATGATGTGTAGTTGTATTTTATATAGAAATGTTGGTAATATTCATATGTAGTCATTATATTATCAGAATTTTTGTTTATACCTCTAAAAAATCAAGGATTTTGGCTATGGGGTGCTCCATGTGCGCTCTATCTCTAGTGGCTAGATTCTGTCCAACCAGACCCTACACATCATTCCCCATCACCACCACAATCATATCATTTCCATTATGGATCCATTATACTTTGAGGTATCACCAAAAACGCACAATCAGTCCCAATACACCTGAAAGTCACTATCCAGATCACCGTTCTCACATACAACATGAATCTAGGGGTTTGATCAAACTCCAAACCACCCTACCAATGTCAAACTATGACCTTATGGGCCAACTTTGATGAGTGAAAAGAAAAGTTGAGATACATGAATAAAAAAAATATAAGACCACTATTTTAAAAGAGTAATCAAACAAAAATCACATAATCTGAGAAACCATAGGGTTTTTAATGTAAAAAATATAAATTGATTTCCAAAAATATATTTTTTAATTGTCTCATTTGATGGAAAGATAACCACATATCAAATTAATTTAGCTTATATCCCTTGCTAAGTCATTAAATAATAATGGTGGAAACCATAAATAATGATACCTACCTTGATTTAAAATAGATATTTGGTGAAAATTGTGTTTTCTTCAGAAGATAATGACATACTAAATTTGGTTCCTCTCAATCCACCTTGTTCAAACTACCTGTCATTCTCCAATCATGATCCACCAAAAACATATCACACATCATCTAATCTTAAATCCCCCCAGGTTTATATAGTTAACCATCAAGATATTATATAATGAGTTTAAAATAGTGTAATTTTGAAAATATGAATTTAAACTAATATTAATAAATAAATTTATTTATTTTAATTAATTTACAATAAACACACAACTTCATGAAACATTTAACACAAACCACCCCTATGTCACACATATAGTAAAACAAATGTTTTAGAATCAACAATGGTCTTAGATTCCCTATATAATTTATCAAACAATTGGAATAAAAAAATACATAAATTATGAACACACATGCATTAATATGTATTATTTTTGTAAAATATATTAATCTGGGGGTCCCCAACCATGCAAGAAAAATCTACAACTCTATTGATAAATCCATAGATATATAGTGAAATGTTCAAAGGAAAATTCCATTTTAAATAATCATGAGATTATTCCTTACATCAAGGATTTTGACTGCAAAAAGTAACATCTTAAAAAATTAGGGTTGCTAAACCCACATCTAGTTCTAACACACCTAGATTCTCTCCTTCACGCTCACAAGAATTTAAAGAACATGAATCCATGTAATAGTCTATCCTCATTAGATAATCTGAATTATATCCATGATTATCATTGGGCAGTCAATGATGGTGGTTCTATCCTTGATGTACATCGTGTACCAGTCAATAAAATTTATATATACATGCATCTATCTCTTCATATTTGAGACATGTAATATGTTATGAATCCAATCCAACAAATGGGGGTAAGGCTGGGAGTTAGGTACCCTCTCCATCCCACCATATGATCTATAACAGAAAGAGTAATCTTATCGATTTCTTATCTACTTATGAAAACTACCATAATACTCACTGTAGGGAAATAATAATGAAAAAACAGTCTCAATTCCAAAAATTCTTGGGTCTATGACACATATATTTATAATATTTCTATCATATCTAGGGTATCCTCATATTACTATTCATCAACTAAAACGTCCCTTTCATCCCATGTACTATCTATTGACAAACTCGAGTAGTCTCACCAATCTCATTATAGAATAAGGGAGACCAATATGGTCTCCATTGTAGGGCCTTATATGGTTTCCCGGTGATAGTTGAGTGATAGATATAATTTTTAGAAAACTAAAAATGGAATTTTATCCTCCAAACCCTGGTCGAAGTTATATAATAATGTCATAAAATATCCTCCAACACCTGTATAGTTTGATCAGACTAGTTATTCTTATAGGGGTGGAATTCTATAATAATCCTCAACTAGGTCCTACAAATTTATTTTAGCCCTCTATACATTAGTGATTCTAACTGAGCATTGTGATTGGAGAAAATAATCGCGGGTACCCCTTGATTTCGGATAGTCTATTACAAATATAGTTACCTCATACACACATCGAAACTCTAATCCTTGATATAAATGAAGTCTTTCCACTTGGTATGTCATTCATTAATCACCATGATAGCACAGTGGCATCCAAGGTCTATGTAATACCTATCATTAATTATTTACATATTCCATCTCATCTCCACTCAGGGTCTCAAGAATCCATCAAAATACTACTAAAAACTTGTTCTTATCCATTGCCGTTGTACATGTGAGATAGTGAGAGATTTGCTCATATATTCTTGACCTCATGATATCCCACCAAAACTACAATTGAAGTTCTTTGTATATATTCATCACCCAGGGATGTATGAACAAGTGGAAAGTGTGAGGAAACCTTACTACCTTCTAAAAATATTAAAATAGAAGCACCACCCAACCATATAAATATACGAATTCCACCTCCATCAAAATATCCATATGGTTTATCTCGTAAGAAAATATATTCATGTAGAAACTAATAGTAAATTTCTCCCAATATATCATTTCTCATATCCTAAAAATATAAAGTATTGAACTACTTATAGTGAAGAAATAACTGACCCTTTCAACCATAAGCATTAACTATAATGAAGCCAACTTCTCAGCTTCCACCTCCACTAAGGGAGAACGAGGCAACATACCATGAGGATCATCAAATATATTTCTATTCCTAGTATGATTTATAATATAATTGATATATTTATGTAGGATAACCAACACATACCTCTATCTTAGGTTTCTATCATTGGAATGAAGATATAAATTATACTATAATGGTTAGATTATAAAACAATGATCCATCCTAGAAGACAGTTGATTCACATCTCTAAAGAAAATTCTACCACTACCACCTCTAGGATGTGATTAGCATAATTTTTCTCATGGTTTGTCAACTACATTGACCCATATTTTATCACTTCCTACCTCTATATCAACACACATCAATGACCAACTCCAGATAAATTTCAAAACACTACATTCTTCACACCTAAATCAGGTAGTCCAAACATTGGAAAACTGAACATCATCAACCTCAAATACTTGAAGGATACCTAACATAAATTACTAATGTTAAATGAATTCCCATTATTTGTAAGGTTTGACAATGGGGTATCGATCCTCGATAATTCCACCAATAACCTCCTATATTACATCACTAAGCCATAAGAACATCAATCCTTATACATGATATTATGTGGATCACAAGAAAACACCCCACCAATAATAAACATGACCATAGCTAAAAAATACTCTAAGATTACATATCCTAAAAAGTGAACATCAATGATCTAAAATTTTCAATTCAATAGAATTCGATGATATTCATGATCCCAGAGTAACTCTAATATAATCCTTATAGGCTCTACATGCTCTTCCTCTTATGAATTGTAAATTATTAAGTCATCAATGATGAAAATAAAAAATAAATCCAATATTGTCTTCAAAATATCATTTATCATATCCATAAACACTACGGTGGAGTTCATAACATCAAAAGGAATCACCATTAACTCATAGAACCTGTAGAGACAATAAAATTTTGTAATCAGAATGTCATCCTCATAAACCCTCAACTAGGGGTTTTCGGACCTGAGATTCATCATTGATAACCAAATATGCCTTTAAATTGGTCGAAGAGTTCATTAATCCTTTATAATAGGTAATTTTTACTTATTTTCATCTAGTTCATTCAATGATAATAAACTCAAACCCTCAATGACATATACATTCATGAATATCACTCATGCATCAAAGGGGAGACTATAGGTTTGACGAAACAATTTCATTAAAATTCCCCTAACTACAACCTCATTTCCGGGAGAATAGTAGAGTAAATTTTAGGTAGAACCTAATATATTGGAGTTCTCCCAGTGTAAAAATCAATATAAAAGTCCATCTCTATCTAGGGAGTTATTCCTAGAATGTCCTTGGAAAATATATATATGTATTACTCATGTACCAAAGAAATTTCGATCCATGAAGAGAATATTACACAATGGTCTAAACTCAGCAACTGATTGGTGATGGGTATTAACTTCTCCCTCACAAGACCAATGAGGTCATCCACAAGATCACTATTTCCCAAAAAGGAGAAATTGATCACTCAGACATGAGGAAATCTAACTCATCCTTGATGACTCTCAATCTGGTCATGAACTATGGACATAAATTCTAAATCCATGATGACGTAATATGGTTTCATCATATCGGTCATTCAATATCAGATGAAAATATTTTTAGCCTAAATCTTCTCTAACTAATGGATGATAATGGATATCCATGAAGTCATACCTATATGAAACTCTAGCAAAAACATCTAGTCTAAAAATTGAAACGTTTCTCTCACACAAATTATAAATAAATTAAAGATTGAATCATACCTATGTATATCAATACTAGATACAGATTATAATAGACACATGTCATGAATCGAATCATCTATTGTGTAGCATCGTTGTAACACCCGGACCCCCAAAGCCCAGATTTGATGCATTATTATGTATCATTGGCATGATCAGAAATAACAAGTCTCAAAAAATCGATTAGTTTAGTGGACTTGGTAGTACTAGATAAATTCATATGTTTTATAATACTTTATAAAATGGAAAACTACAAAAATCATTGCTTCCATAGACAACACGGAGATCCCATAGACTATCCATGCAGGTCAGTCATAATATACTTCATCGCATCCTGTGAAAATTAAAACCTAAAAATGGATTAGCTAAAATTCTCAGAAAGGATAACAATATAGTGGAATCTTTCATAAATAAGTAGAAACATTTAAGGAAATGTATAAAACTATAACAAAAGCCATTAAAACATGATATTAAGAATAATATAGAAATGATAAAATCAAATAATTCCATTTACTTATTCACATGGATATTCTACTAGTCTAATAATCACATGCAATATCAATAGCCACTTTCATAATGATGTAATTCATACTGCTAGACATTCATAACCACATAGCCGAGGCCGTGTGCCAAGACAACAAATATGATTTTGTCAAGGCCTTATGCCAAGACTCTAGTTTGTCTCATGAGACCTACCGATAAATTGAGGATCTATAGTAGGCTCTACCCGTCAAATACTAAGTCCAATGCATTCCTTATATGAAAAGGTTTAAACATAACCTAAACATTAAAATTAAAACTAGCAAACGAAATTACAATACTTTATCCATAATCCATGAATGGTATAAAAATATCACATCCATAGTGAATCATATCAGAAAACCTTCAATACAATAGAGAAGTTTTGTATCATAATAAATCAACTTCAAATATACTTAAATTCCATCAAAGTATGTTGACATATATTAAATCAAAAATCATTTTTTAGAGAAATGTCTATTTCTATTTTGAAATTATTTAATATTAATATAATTATAAAAGAAAACATTTATTTTGGAAATATTATTATAAGCTTGTAAGGGAATCATTGATGATGTTATAATGGTTTAAAATATCCACACCCACCATAGAAGTTGAAAAAGACATTATTTCCTTAATATTGTCGAAAAAGTTATTAAGGACCTTGTTTGGAAAAAAATAGAAATATTCCTTTATAAACATCTTATATAAATTCAAAAAAAGGTTTAAATGACTTTAACCCATAGTCTATAATATAATAATAATGTTTTGAAATATATATTTAAGAAACATGGATGTGGATGATAAAGAGGTCCCAGTAGATACTTATGTAAAAACAACCTCAGGTATTAAAGAGATTGTAAAAGTAACCCTTACCTTGTACTTTTCCATGGACAAGGGTAGGTTATCCTCATGTATAATGGTGAAATAATTTTTATTACATTATAAAAGATTCAAATACATTAATATGATATCATATACGATCTTTTAACATTGCTTTCTTAATAATATCTTAGTATTGTTGTCGTTTTGGTTGTTAAAGGATTCGTTTTCCTTTATATTATTTGTTATGTGAGTCATATTTTTTATGTATGGGATGTATCTTATAGATATACATAATGATATGAAGTATTTAAACATTATTTTTAATCATCAAATTAAAATTAATCTTGAATGGATATGATGGGGAATTAATCACATCGGGTTCGTGGAGACGGAAATCCGTAAATAAGCACGAGTGACAATATCATTCTTTTGATATTAAAATAATATACAATGGGATGTAATATCATATATACAGAATCAATAACATGTTATATTTATTATTTACATCAATTACATATCATTTTTAGACCCATACAAATAATAATATATTGAATAACAATTACAACACGACGTAGAGACGATAATCCATACGTGCGCACGTAAGGTGACATGTCATTCAAAGGATGGACAGAATAATGATTTTGGTTGTACCATATTTATAATAACTTCACTGTATATAAAAGATACTGGATTTGTTATTTTATAATGTAAATAACAAAGAAATAGGAACTGGACGAATAAAGGAAACTGAAAGAGGGGATGAAATATTTACCTCTTCTTCAGTGTCTTCCATTTGATTTGATCAAAAGGGCTCCATAGATTGGATTTATGACTAATGTAAGGTGAAGATGATTAAGGTAGGATAGTTTATAGGGTATTTTGGTAGATTTTGTCGAATCCAAAAGTCTTTAAAGGTGTGAATTATATAGAAGGGTGAGTGCCATTTTATAAGAGGGGTGAGGGGCACCTTGGGAAAAACAAGACAAATTATTTTATAATAAAAAAAATTTCGTTTTATAATGTCTCCAAAATGGATTATTTAAAGTCTTGGGTGGGGATGGGTTGAAATACACTCAACCAATAGGTTTTATACTGGTTTGGGTCACTATATTAACCTTATCTTTAAAATTAAACTCTTAGTTAAATAGTTTGACATTTACCATGTCTCTTTGTATTTTTATATAATATGGTTAATAAACATACTATATACATCCAAGAGAACCCAAAGTAGTTCATTAATGATAAAACTATAATTATATAAGTCTTTTTGATGATCCTTAGATTTTTAGTAATATAATATCAATTAATAAAATAATATTTGTTTTAAAAACTCTTTTTTGACAATTTTGACTCAATTTGGTAATTTTTTTTCTCTAAAGTTATCATAGAATTATTACTTCTCAAAAAATACATCTAATGAACCCTAATATTTCCTATTAATCTATAAAATTAATTGAATTCATAAAAAGTCAAAAATTACAATTATTTGGATATTTATAATATAAATTATTTTAATCATTCATTAATACGGAAATTACCGCATCATCATTGTGTCATAAATAAATTTAATTATTTAATGTGTAAAAAATATAAATAAAATTCCATTATGTAATAAATATTTTTATCTTTCCAATGAATATTTATAGTCGAATTTATCTTATGTATAACCCTGTATTAAAATTTCATAGTTATTAAACATTGATTTTAACTCTTTTAACTCTTCTTTGAATTAAATAATACTAAAAGTCCTAATATAATCCAAGAGGACTTAAAGGATCGTATTTTATTTATATGGTTGTATTTGGTCGAATTACACTTATCCAATAGTATTAGGATATGTCTTATGGTAATAATAATATTATTTTTACCCTTAATTATTTTATTTACCTTTAACTGTGGTAAATAAAAGTAAAAAGTTACTATTTACCAAAAAAATTATTTTCATCTTATTGATCCAAATTTTACTTACTAATATAAATATTTTCTCTCATATATTTTAAATTCAACTCTTATAAGTGGTTATATTATGTTTTATATAAATTTGCAAATTCTCCTAGGAGGTGGGTAAAAGAAGGTAAAAAAGTTCAATAACATTTTTATATTTCTAAAATTATTATAAACATACTCTAATGAATTACATTGAAGTTATATTGGTATTGTGTATTTATTTTGAAAAAAAATAATTTTAAATAAAATAAATAATTATTTAAATAAAAATTCAATTTTAAACAATAACTCAGTGTTTTTCTTTATTCATAAAAAATTGTAAGCTTTTAGAAAAATACCAAAAATTCACCCTAAGCTAATGTAGATATCCTGAATCGAAAAATAATGTCCATTTTGAATGATAAAATTTATAAAATTTCAAAAACTGGGTATTACTATTCATAATGGCTAGTTTGATTGGTTGTGGTGTGTTAGAACTCAACGTTGCGTACAACACATGATATTGTATTATTCAAATAGAAGCATACCATGGAAGCTTGGGGTGTTACATTCTCCCCTCATTCAAATAATTTCATCCTTGAAATTTCTAGAATATTATAGCATAAAACGACACGGGTGGTTCTTCATCAAAATTTCCTCAGCTTCCCATGTTGCCTCTCCCATCTTATGGTTTCTCCATAGAACACTTAACAGGCGTGTCGTCCAGTTTTTCAGCACTTGTTCTCTTATATAAATAATCATGACAGACTCTTCAGAATAAGATAGATCGGGTTCCAGTTCTAATTCCTCATCGGTGAGTACATGCGTTTGTCCAGACATGTATTTTCTCAATTGTGATACGTGGAACACATCGTGAAATTTGGAGTGATTTGGCGGCATTGCAAAAAATTTAGCTGTAGCCCCAATTAGTTCTAGAATTTTGAAAGGTCTGATGTACCTGGGACTCAATTTTCCCTTCTTACCGAAATATATAACACCATTCCATTGGACATACCTTCAAGAAAATGTGATCTCCTACCTGAAATTCAAAACCCTTTGGTTATCAACATAGCTCTTCTACCTACATTGAGCTGCTTTGATCTGGTTTTGGATTACCTTCACCTTTTCCATCGTTTCCTACACTAGTTCTAGGCCTATGATTTTTCATTCACCAACATCATCCCAACAGGTTGATGTGAGAAATCTCTTTCCATATAACGCTTCAAATAGTTCCATTTGAATAATTGAAGAGAAGATATGTTTATAGGAACATTCTATTACAGGTAAATGTTGATCCCACATACCATGAAAGTCAAGTGAACATGATCTCAACATGTATTCTAAGGTTTCAATAGTTCGTTTTAATTTTCCATCAGTTTGGGGGTGGTAGGAAGTGCTCAAACGAGGTTTAGTGTCCTAGTCTTTCTGATTAATTCTATAGAATATTGATGTAAAACGAGGATCATGATAAGAAAAAATCTATAGTGGTACTCCATGAAGTCTTAAAACATCATAAATATATAGTTTTGCAAAACGTTCAAGTGGTAAATCGTCCCTTATAGCAAGAAAATGTGCTAACAAGGTAAGACAATCAAGAATGGCCCATATTACACCATTCCTTCTAGGAGTCTTTGGTAGTCCCATGAAAAATTATATCATAATATTATCCCATTTCCACTCAGGTATGGGAAGAGGTTGCAAGACTCCTCTAGGCTATTGCCTTCCTGCTTTTTCTTGTTGACAAACCATACATCTTGACACAAAATCAGGTATCTCCCTCTTCATGTTGTCCCACAAAAAATGTTCCTTAAAATACCTATACATTTTGGTGCTCCCATGGGGTATAGAGAAATTGGAACTATGAGCATCATCCAATAATTTCCTTTTTAGATTTGGTATACCGGGAACACAAAGTCTCTTCCCACATTTCAAAATTCTATCTTCATACACAAATTCACCCAATCAACCATTAGTCACAGCTTTAATCTTCTTTTGGAACTTTTCATCATCATCCTGAAAAGAATTTATCATCTCTAGTAATGATTGTTTGGAAACAATTTGAAATAGTATTGATGTTTCAACTTCCATGGTGATTCTCATATCCCTCTTTTCTAGATCCATGTATATAGGATCTGTTTCAACACTCATCTTCTTCAAGACTCCATGATCCTTTCTACTCAAAGAATCTACCACCTTATTTTCCTTCCTTTAGTGGTAGTGTATCATGAAATCATAATCCTTGAGTAGTTAAAGCCATCTCCTTTTCCTCTTGTTGAGGTATTTCTATAAGAAAATATACATCAAACTCCTGTGATAGGTATATATCTCACATTTTTCACCAAAGTGATAGTATCTCAAAATCTTCAAAACCAAGATTACAGCTTCTAACTGAAGATCATGAATAGGTTAGTTTTTCTAATGAATTTTTAGTTGTCGTGATTCATAGGCAATAACCCTATTATTCTTCATAAAACTCAACCAAGTCCTTTCTTTGAAGAATCACAATAAATAACAAACCCATCATTCCCCGATGGTAGAGTCAAAATAGGTGCATTGAGTAATTTTATCTTCACTTGTTCAAAACATTCTTCACACACTTTTGTCCAAACAAATTTATCCCCTTTTGATCTGAGATTTGTTAATGGGTTTTCCAACAGGGCAAAATTCTGGACGAACCGTCGATAATAACCTTCTAAACCAATAAAACTATGTACCTCAGTTATACTCATCGGTGCAGGTCATTATTTGTTTTCCATAGTCTTAGAAGGATCAATAGAGATTCCATTCATGGAGACAATATGGCCAACAAAAGAAATCCCCTGAAGCCAGAATTCACACCTGCTAAATTTCCATTATAATTCATGTCTTCTAAGAGTCTTTAGGATAATTCACAAGTTATTTTCATGATATTTTTTGTTTTTGGATTATAACAAGATATCATCAGTAAATACCACTACAAAGTCATCATGATATTCCTTGAAATCTCTACTCATTAGATCCATGAAGATAGAGGATGCATTAGTAAATCCAAATGGAATTACAGTAAATTCATAATGCCCGTACCTGGTTCTAAATGCTGTCTTTGAAATGTCTTCCTTATTCACACACTCCTGATGATATCCATATCGAAGGTAAATATTTGAAAAGTATTCAGCTCCATGAAGTTGGTTGAAGAAATAATCAATGCGAGGTAGGGGATACTTGTTATTTATTGTTATAGAATTGATCTCGCTATTTTCAATACACAACCTCCTAGATCAATATTTCTTCATAACAAAAAGGACAGGGGCTCCCCATGGAGAAACACTAGGGATAATAAATACCTTATTATTCAATTCTTCTCGTTGTTTATTTAGTTCCACTAATTCTATAGTGACAATTCTATAAGGGGTCTTTGATATGGGCCTTGATCCAAGAATTAAATCAATGGAAAACTCAATTTCTTGTACTAGAGGATATCCATGTAAACCTTCTAGAAACACATCAACATATTATTTCCAAATAGGTAAATATCCTATTTGAAAATTAATTTCGTCTCCCAAAGTAATTTCATTTTCTTCCTCCCCAATAATTGTATTTTGTTGAGCTACTAGGAGTGGATCTAGATAAGAATCAGGTGGTGACGATTCTTCTATAAAGATAAGGTGTTCTTTATCATCGTCATCAAAAATATTAACCTCCTTCTTCTTACAATAAATTTTCGTATCATGGTTCAAAAGAAAATCCATATTGAGGATTATATCAAATTCAATCATGGGTATGACGATGAGAACAGTAGATAAAGAGAATTTATATGCCCTAATGGGAACTGATTCAAAAACAATTGTTGTGATGATACTTCCTTTAGGATTGTTGACTAAAAAATCCCCTGTAAAATCAAATTTTAAATATCTAATTTTCTTACAAATCTAGAATGATAAGAAACTATGTGATGATCTTTAATCAAATAAAGCATTTGATAAACTTGAGGAAACCATTAAATTACCTACCACCACATCTTTCGGAGCTTCAACCTCAGTAGTAGGGATAGGATAATCTTAGCCTTGCTCCCTTGGCCTTTTCTGAGGTAATTTCCTCTAATTCTTAATACATCTATATGCCTAATCCCCCATTTCTCTACAATTGTATCATTCAACATCGACAACCTCTTTCTTTCCCTTGCAATCACAAGCTTGGTGGCCTTTTTCACCTCACTTGTAACATACCCCCATTCTCCTCAGGCAAGTATCGAGTTGTTTTTTACCACATTTACTACCAGATGGATATTCCACATTTCCCCTCTTCCCCTTATTTACATTTCCAGATTGTTCGGTAGATCTCTTATTCTCTTTATTTTCATTAAAGTCGCAAGACATAGAGAATTATTTTTCTATCTTGATAGCACATGAGACAATATCCTCTTACGACGAGAAGTATTGGAAGACTAATTCTAGACGGGGAAATGGTTTTAAACCATCATAGAAATGAAAAATCTTACTTCTTGTGTCACATATATAATCTGCATCATGCCTCACTATCCTTGTAATGTTAGTCTCGTACTTTAGGACATTCTCACCCTCCTTTTTCCACACACTCATAAATTGTCTTTCCATATCTGCTCAATGGTCACGAAGAAAGTATTTTTATATGAAAATATCCTTAAACTCCCTCAATTACATATTTGATACTTCATCATCTTCATTTGTGTTTTTAATCAATGACTACCATTGATCAGTATCTCCAGTGAGGTGGTAAACTACCATGACAACTTTTTCCTTTTTGCTACTCCCAACGGTGTGGAATATTATCTCTAATAAATGTATCCATTGCTCAGCTACTGTTGGATTTGTAACCCCATTTAATGTTTGTGTTTTTTACCTCATCAAACGATCTAACATTGATCCTTCACACTATGAATCAGGGTGCTCCATATGGGTAAGGTTATTATTCATAACCTAAGTGAGTTGTCCCAGTATGGTGATATGTTAATCATCACTAGTTGCATCACCAGCTCCACTATAATTATCTTGAGTATGAATGAAATCCCTACATGGAGTGCGTGCATTGATACAGTGTCTATTCCTTCCACTAGGAACCATTTCTAAAAAATATCATAATCTAGATTAGTTTATGAATTGATATACATAATTCCAAAATTTTAAAACACTTAAAATAAATTTAACAATTTATGGATATAACCCATAATCATAAAAAATCTTTTCATTGAAGATGTATATACTCATAAACCCTTCATATTGGTTTTCTAATAAAATGAGAATTATCTTAAACATATCCCCCAGGAGTGTCGTAACCAAGAGTGCAGCAAGGCCCATTGTTGTGCACAAGTTCTCATTCAAGTCTAGCTCAAAGTGTTGTTTTTTGGTTTTAACCTTAGGTACATCTGCGCCAGAGCTGCCTCAATGTGCTCGTATCCATACATGGATGTATTGCTTGGAAAAGTCACAAAATCTCTACAATACCAAAATTCTAGGAAGTTCTTCTATACTAATCATCAAATTATATATTAGGGTAATGTGCTCTAATCATAGTTTATCTAAATCTAGATTCCAAGGTTTGTACTAAACTTCCTCTAATACAACTATAACACCCCAACCCCGGAAGCCTAGAGTCGGTTCATTATTACATAACATTGGCATGATAACAAATATGAAGTCTCAAAAGACTGATTAGTTTAGTAGCCTTGGAAGTACAAAATACATTTATAAGGTTTACATTACATCATTAAATGGAAAACTACAACAACAATGTTTCCATAGACAACACTGAGATCCCATAGACTATCCCTACAGGTCAGTCATAATATACTTCTTCACATCCTGGGAAAAATAAAATATAGAAATGGGTGAAAAAAGATGCAAAGTAATAATAATAAAATAAAGGAAGCTTTCATAAATAAGCATAATCATTTAAGGTAATGTATAAAACTAAAACAAAAGCCTTTTAATCAAGAAATTCAGCATAATATGGAAAAACTAAAATCAAATAATTCCATTTACTTATTCAAATAGATATTCTACTAGTCAAATAATCACATGCAATATCAATAGCCACTTTCATAATGATGTAATGAATAATGCCATACATTAATAACCACATAGTCAAGGCCTTGTTCCAAGACAAAGATATGTTTTTTTCAAGGCCTTGTTCCAAGACACTAGCTTGTCTCATGAGACCTACCGATTCATTGAGGAGTTATAGCAGGATCCACCCATCACATACTAAGACTAATGCATTCCTCATATGAAAAATTCTAAATATAACATATACATTTGTATTAAAACTAGCATAGAAAATATAAATACATTATCCATAAACCAAGAATGGTATAAAATAACACCCCACAGTCAAACATACCACAAAACCTTCAATTCAATATGGATGTTTTGTATCATAATAAATCAACTTCAAATAAACTTAATATCCATCAAAGGATGTTTTCATAGAGGATATCAAAACCATTTTTCAGAGAAATATGTATTTATATTTTGAAATAATTAAAAATTCATATAATTATAAATGAAATAATTTATTTTTGGAATATTATTAAAATCTTATAAGGGAAGATGTGATGATTTTATAAGGGTGGAAAATATCTGCACCCGTTGTATAAGTTAAAAAATTACATTCTTACTTTAATTTTGTTGAAAAGCTTATAAAGGACCTTGATTTGAAATAAAAAAAAAGATTCCTTTATAAACATCTTATAATAGTCAAAAAATGGTATAAATGACTTTAAACCATAGTCTATATAATAATAAAAATGTTTTGAAATATATATTTAAGAAACTTGGATGTGGATGATAATGAGGTCCCAGTAGATACTTATGTAAAAACATCCTCGGATAATAAAGAGATTGTGAAATTAACCATTAACTTTTAATTTTCCTTAGTCGAGGGTAGCTTAAACACCTGTATAATGGTGAAATATTTTTTATTAAATTATTCAAGAATCTGATAAATTAATATGATATCATATATGATCTTTTAACATTACTTTGTTAATAATATCATAGTATTATCGTCATTTTGGGTATTAACGGATTCGTTTTCATTTATATTATTTTTTATGTGAGTCATAATTATTATTTATGGTTTGTATCTTATTAATATCATGAATGATATCAAGTATTTAAAAATTATTTTTAATCATAAAATGAAAATTAGTCTTGAATGGATACGATGGCGAATGAATATAATCATGTTCGTGGAGACGGTAATCCGTACGTACACACGAGCGACAATAAGATTTTTTGATATTAAAGTATTATAAAATTGGATGTTATATCATATATAAAAAATAATTTTCATGTTATATATTATTACCTAAATCAATTTCACTTCACTATTATACCAATGAAAATAATAATGTATTGAATAACAATTACGCCACGATGTGGAGACGGTAAGTCGTACATACGCACGTATGGTGAAATTTCATTCAAAGGATTGATAAATTAATGAATTTGGATGTACCATATTTATAATAAAATCTTATTATATAGATGATAATGTAGTATTTATTTTTGTATTGAATCAAAAAAGAAAGAGGAAGTGGATTATGAAAGGAACTTGAAAGAGGTGATGAAATACTTACCTCTTTTTCAGCTTCTTTCTTTCGATTTGATCAAAAGTACTCCTTAGGGTGGATTTATGACTAAATAAAGGCCTATAGGATGAAGGGAGGACAGTTTAGAGGGTATTTGGGCAGGGTTTGGTGGATTTATACTGCTTTGTAGGTGTTAATTAGAGAGAATGGGAGTTTTCTTTAATAAGAGGGGTGACAGACACCTTAGAAAAATCTAGAAATATTATTTTATCATAAAATCTTTTTCGGTTTATAATGGATCCAAAAAAGATTATTTAAATTCTAAGGTGGGGATGGGTAGAAAACACTCAACCAATAGGTTTTAGACAGGTTTGGGTCACTATATTAACCTTATCTTTTAGATTTAACTCTTAGTTAAATAGTTTGACATTTTCTATGTATCTTTTTATTTTTATATTATATTGTTAATAAACATACTATATTCATCCTAGCGAACCCCGAGTGGTTATTTAATGATAAAACTAACATTATATAATACTTTTTGCTGAACCTTATATTTTTAGTAATAGAATATGAATTAATAATTTAATATTTGTTTTAAAAACTCTGTTATGTCAATTTTGACACTATTTGGTATTTGGTTTTTTCGAAATTCATAACAACATTATTACATCAGAAAAAATTTATCTAACCAACCCTAATATGTCATATTTACCTTGAAAATTAGTGTAATACATAAAAAATCTCAAATTACATTTATTTTTATATTTATATATCAATTATTTTATTTTTTCGTTAATTTGGTAATTACTGCATCATCATTGTGTCATAAATAAATTAAAATATTTTATGTCTAAAAATATAAATAAAATACCATTATGTAGGAAATAATTTTTTTTCTAATGAATAATTATTGTGGAATTTATCTTATGTGTAACCCTACATTAAAAATGTTTTAGTTATTAAACATTGATTTTAACGCTTTTAACTCTTCTTTTAATTAAGTAATAATAAATGTACTAATCTAAACCAAGTGGACCCAATAGGTTCATATTTTATTACTACAGTTTTTTGGGTCAATATATACTTATAAAATAGAATTATGACATGTTTTAGGGTAATAATAATATCATTTCCCCCTTTAATTACCCTATTTACTTATAAATATGGTAAATAAAAGTAAAAAGTCACTCTTCACCAAAAATTATTTTGATCTTATTGAACCAAATTTTACATACTAATATCAACCATGTGTCACAGATTTTTGAAATTAAACTCACAAAAGTGGTAAAGTTAACTTTTATGTAAATTTGTAAATTCTCCTAGAAAGTGTGTAAAAGACCGTAAACAGTTCAATAAAATTTTAATATATCTAAAATTATTATAAACTGACTCCAATGAATTAAATTTAACATATATAGGTATTATGTATCTATTTTTACCTAACATAAATTTATATAAAATAAATAATTATTTAAATAAAAATGTAGTTTTGAACAATAACTCAGTGTTTATCACTATTCATAAAATATTGAAAGTGTTTAGAAAAATACCTAAAATTCACCATAAGCTAATTTTGATATCATGAATAAAAAAATTGAATTCAATTTTGAATGATAAAATTTATAAAATTTCAAAAAGTGGGTATTACTATTCATTACGGCTAGTTTGATTGGTTGTGGTGTTTTAGAACTCAATGTTGCGTACAACACATGCTATTGTATAATTCAAAAAGAAGCGTACCATGGATGCTTGGGGCATTACAATGATCATAACCCATCATAGCTAGTAAAGGGTTCTGTCCCTAAGAACCATCCCCCTAAACATAATGTGGTCCACATAGTGATGGTTGTGGGAGTAGTATGTAGTTTCATACCCCACCCACAACTCCTACATCCAGAGCTACACCATATCGTTTTGTAGTAACGTCACCTGAAGGGCCTCCCTAGTCTATCATGGGAGATCAAAGACCACATTTCTTATATTTATATGGTATTATATCAACTATCTTCCTACCCTCATGAGCATGTTGGTTCATAAAATTATGTTTCATGGGACCTTTGTCATCATAATCAATGAATCACCCCACTACAGGAAGACCAATACCTCTTCAGGAACCATCTATTACATGTTCATGTGACTAATTCAACACATGATAAGGTCTACATTTCCTATACTGTTACAATTTTTGCTAGATAGATTCCATATTTGACTCAACCCTTGAATCCCACTACTAGCTCCAACATTCTGGAATCCCATTTATAGAAATACCTACATAACCAAATTCATCTCTAGCACTCCATAATAGGTATGAATTAAAAAGAGGGAGACACTGGTATGTATGTATTTTTGTAGTTCCTTATCAATATTATATAATTTAAATTAAAAATTCTACACCATGTCGAGCGAGTATTGAATATTTCTAGTGACTGTTAGGTATTACTCAGTGACTATTATTATACCATACTACTGCTCCAGAAACTATTTGATCTTAACTATGTGCCTAAATATGAGGTAATACTCCTCAGGAAAATAGATTCATAATGTTGGTTCTTGATAGCATCATCTCCTCTTGAGTCTACATTACTAGAATCCACTAGGTTCCAACTGCACTATAGACAACATTGGATACTATTGTAAAAATATTATTCGTTGGGGTATACATAATCATGAAAAATAAGATAATTTAATCAATCCAATCCTCAGGTACATGGGGATCTAGAATTTCATTAATCCATAGTATTAGCTGATACAGAAACAGAAGGACTCCTCTATTACTACATGAATTATCAGCTGACCATGTATGTACTATCTACTACTCGATAGGACATGGTGTTACTCCCTATATGGGTCGAGTAAACACCTAATAAGGTAACAAATGAACTAAGGTCTCATTACACATAATAACATCACCATGACCCCAAATTTTTATTATCACTGGTTTTACTCAAGGAGGCATCCATAATGTGATCATTTAATTCCATAATTAGGTGAGAATGAATATATGGGAAGATGAATCAATAAGAAAAGTCCAAGGACTCAGTCCATTATAAGTCATGTACTAATGGTTCCCTACTTCTCATTCAATAGTATTAAATCAATAAAAATAAGTGGTCAAATTCCTAGTATATAGGTATGTCATCTCGTGGAACCTCACTTAGTTCTCTATCCTAAAACACATATTCGATATCCTCGGACACTGTTTCTCTATATTCAATAAAAATCCTCAGTATAGGTATATATCTATATCTAATCACGGATGAACCACCCATGGTACCACTCTATAATGAACTAACCTTTTGGGGCACACCTGAAAAACATCATGCTAAGTTGTTACATACTCAAGTACGTATTTAAGACGCAAAGGGATATCAATAATTACTATAAATGAATAATATAATTTGAAGTAATTCGCCTCAGTACCTATTTTCATGCAAACAAATATCTATATTTACAGGTATAGATGAATAAAATAATTATTGTCAAAATTATACTTTAACATTGCATGTAATAAAATATAGGGAATATATCAAATAATGACAGTATATGCCAAATCAAAAAAGTTTGGAAATTATATGCCCAAGAATAAATAAATTAATAAAATGAACTGAACTTGAATAATGTAAAATGTAGAGTAACCATCTCCCGATCTCCATGTTTTGATGGCTGAACATGCTCAACTAATTTCATAATTGAGCTATATTTCATTTGTATTAGCACAACTTTTTTTGGAAAATCCCATTCACTAGTGAGTATATTAATACCCCGTATTATTCCCTAAAATATAAAAATGTTGAAATTGAGTGATATATAGAAAGTAAGAACAAGATAAAAAAAATTGACAATGAGATAAATTGATGATATATTCTCAAATATAGTTTTAGATGTGAGAAAAAGGGGCCCCATTTAATAGCCACACTGAAGATGATGAGTCTGACTGAAACTCCAAAGTTCAATCTCTAGTTCCTTGTATCTCAGGTGTATGTTTAAGAAATCCATATAGATTTACTAGACCATGACATTTCTCCACAATCCAAGGGGAAACATCCTAATTTAGAGGACCTACGCTATGGTATGATAAGGCGTTATAATTCATAGATGGATGACCCATAACCTAGAATAATTGTTGGTTCCACTCATATGGTAGATAGAAAATATGGGCCCCAATTTTAAGGGTAATTCCAAATATTGGGTATAGATATATGACATACACCATAGGAAATCATGAGGTTGAAACACAATAGTTATCAATAGAATACCTAATACCTAGTGTTTTAGGTGTCTACCACTCAATTGCTAGAGGAAACACACCACACCATTATAAAACACAATCTAGAGAGAATAATCTCTAGTAGAGGACCCACATACTAGTTTATTAGGGGATACCACACAACTAGTTAAAATATATGGGGACCCTCTCCCTAGATTTATTGGGGTTTTCCCACCCCATCCTATTTCTAATGATCCTGTAAGATCATTTTTCTAGGTCCATCACCACTCAAAGATTAATCATGCTCTCAAAACCTCATAGCATATCTAAAAATACACTATAAATGATAATATAACATTATATGTATAAAAATAATACAGAAAGAATTATCACGGGGGTAACTAAGTCTAGAGAATATAGATAATAAAATTTGATGTTACTAGGAATGATACATTTTGTGTACCTAGTTTACACAACATTTTTCATCACCTAGACATGTGGGTTTTTCCTCATCTTCCCACAGATTGGATGGTCTAGTTGAACTACATTTCATGTGATGGTTATACATATTGTTTCTTAGCCTCCTATGTCCTATCCTTATGCCCCTAGTCATTATCATGTATATTTTCCCACTTCCATGCACATATGGTCATGCATGGGTACCTGCCCATTTGTTTGAACCCGGTCATGCATGTGTAATCTTGGCCAGGTCGGTGTGCTTGGTCATTCCCAAAACCATTCACTCAAAAATTTATTTTAAGGCTTCCATTATAAGATCCCATGGTCTATGGTGGGGTCTATGCTGTAGGTGATCCTTATCATTCTCAAAACACTAGTTTCCACAGTTGGGGAACTAAATAGATTATTTTCCTGGTCAACAATCCTTGTAGATGGGTTTTTTAGAAACACTGGGATGCTTTGTGAATCATTGTGACAATGTAAAAGACACTGTTTCCACCTCCAAATATTATATTATTTCTAGATCGCTGGTCATCCATGGGTAACACGTTGTAGTGGGTAGGATTCTAGCCACCAAAACCTAGTACTACTTCACACGACACCAGTATAATCATGATGATGTCGTTCTGCATCCTAGATGAATATATGTATCAACCAAAACACATAAAAAATATTGATTTGTTTGAAAAAATCCCTCATGACTATTGTTCACACAACTACCATGAATATGAGTGTTCTATTGCACTCAAACCCATCCTGAAAATGTTGAATAATTTCCTAGTAGAACATTGTTAAAATATATAGCACAATGTATGTGGAAAAATTCACATTTTAAAATTTAAAACATTCATTGGATGAGTTATATTTTCCAATGATCACATAATCAGTGAAAATTTGGTTTTTATCAATGACAAAAATAATAAATTGAATTAAAAAAATTAATTTGTAATGACCTCATGTGATGGGGGAATAATAAAAATTAAAATACCAAATACAAATAAAATCTCAAAGATTTTATTAGAGGGGAACAACCAAAAAATGATCAAAATTATCTCAATTTTAGATTGATTATTTTTTTGAACATCTTCACTATCTACGAGGATGATCCACAACATTATCTTCCATTGGATAAAACATTATAAAATTTCCCATCGTTTTCTATCCTAATCCATCAATGAATAATGACAATGACCGCCTCTTAATTCCTCCTATGGTTATACTAATTAATGCATCGATTTTTTATAAGGAGCTATAAATAGAGGAATGTTGGTAATGGGTATTTAATATAAAATAAAAAATTATTTATTTATTATAAAAAATGTTCTTTGAAACACAAAATTCATGAAACATATGATGCTAAACAATATTTGGTTTATCTCATGAAAATAATTGTGTTTCAGAATCAACTATGTTATCATATTCCCCATATGAGGTCCCACAAAATGGGATGACCAAAAACAATGAAACCAAGTATATGTCTGCATAAAATTATATTAATTTTTTAAATATATTTCTTATGGGTTCCTTAGAAACAAAATATATAATCAATTCTATAATAACCTCGTATTAATGTACATATACATTACATCACATTTGTGTAATACCTAAAACAATACACAAATAGATTACCAATCAATGTGTTATTTTAGTGCCTTTGGAAACATGGAAACATAAAAACTCGTAAAAAGGTGACATAAATTAACTCCCAGTAGGTTCTTCCTAACCAGAATACTTATTGGAAATATCATACCTAATATATATCTTCATAACCTTGGGAATGAAACATAAAAAGGGGTGACCTCATATTTTCACCAAGGGTAATCAAGGGATACATGTAATCATAAACATGAAAATATAATTTTGAGAACATGACAATAACATGATAAGATTATACCTTATATATACAAGATAATAAAAATTATTCATTTAATAAATCATTCTTGTTCATTATATTTGAATCATATAGGAAAAAATATTACATGAAATGAAAGCATAACATAGGATTAAGAGATGTAATTATAGAATAAACATAAACATGTAACATCATTCAATATAAGTCAAGACAGATATCTAGAATATATCATGGAAGATAATGGGGACTAAACCACATCGTAGGTACACACCCCCATCCCTAGTCATAGTCATATATTTATAAGGGACTGTGATTCCCTATCTTCCAATAGTGGATCATTTTCCCCATCATTCAATGGTGGTTCATATTTCCCCATCTTCTATCATTATGTTGACTACACCAACATGGTGAGACACAAAACCAAACCCACGAAAATCCATTCCAGGTAAGGGATCAGGTTTCCCAATATTTTTATAGTGTATGAAGCTAGTATACTTTTATTCCATCAATACCTACTAAGAAATATATCATTACTCAATGCATTTGAGGGAGATATTTATCCCACCCTTCTCATTATAAAATCATAAAAACATATTAAAAAATATAAAAAATCATACAACATTTCATTACCCATAATACCATATGGTCCACATAAACATGTTATCGTTACCCATGATTTGGAATGGTTATCATCAACATTTAATCATATCATAACCTATGAAAAATATATGTGTTTAAAAGTAATTTTTTTTACGAATATAGCCTTATGGGAAAAAGGTTTCATAAGTATTTTTCATGGTATAACCCATTTATGAGAAACAATATTCATATTCATATATCTTGGTATAACCCGTTGATGAGAAATATGATCATAAGTATATAACCTATGGAAGAGGAATGAATTTCATAATCATTTATCATTGAATAACCATTTCAAGAGAATTGGGATTTATTAGCATTTATCCTACAAAAGATGATTGTGTTTCATAAATATTAAACCCCTAAAAAAGGTTTTTCTTATACAAAATTTCATCTAAAAGAAAACCATTCAATTAAAGAACAAGGATCATAACTTTGGACCATTTACTAGAAAGGAATACACATCATCAATGAGTTTTATCTGAGATGGAAATTAATTTTGAAATATATTTTAAAAATAATTATTGAGGAAAATATATATTCATCTTCTATGAAAGACTTTTGAAAACATAAAACCTTTTGAAAACCATTTTCTTTGAAAAACATTTAAACATATATAGAAGGATTGAAATCATTTTAAAAACAATTTCCCTTGAAAAGTTTTTAAAATAATCCTGAATATATTATCAAATTTTTTTTCTAGAAAACAATTTGAGAAAATATAAATTATTATTTTAGATAATTGATATCCTTTTCATTGAAAGGAATATTTTGAAAACATATAATGGATGATTTGAATTTTATTTCAAACACATTATAAAAATAAATCAATTTTTTAGAACCATTTTTCTTAGATTTACATATTAAGATCATAATATCTACAAATTAGTCATAATTTTTTTTTAAAAAATATTAATGTAAACATAGAGTGGAAAAATAAAATAAATTATGATAATGATAGCAGGTAGGTAAAAACATTACAAACATTCCTTTTTAACCTTAATTGTTCATAAAAGTTATTTGATCGAAAAATATAGAGAATATACCTTTTTAGAGGATTTTGTAAAAAGGCAATACATTGGAAAAAAAATTAATTTAGACTTCATTAGATTATAGTAAATCTTTTTGGAAATATTTTTTAGAAAACATGATTTTGAATAAACTCATATTTCTGACTGAAAATGGAAAAAATAAACACTGTCATAAAAAACATTTCTTACTTATCATAAGAAAAAAGAGGTAAATATGGTATTGTTACCTATATAGAACATTCATACACATAGGTTAATAAAATTGGTGATATTTATTTAGATATGGATCATAATATATCATTAGATGACACCTAAACATGAATAATCATGATAAATGATGAGATTGAGGGTATAAATAGTTACTCATTTGGTTACATTAAATCATAATAAAATGGAAAACAATAAAATTACATAAAGCTTAAAATATCATGAATATAATTAGGTATATGATATAAAATTCCAATATAAATATATACAACTTTTAGAAATATATAGGTGCATAACATAGAATGTGTTCTAAAGAAGGAATATTATGATAAAATTACAATACAGATTTCATAACTATTGAAACATAAAACCCATGAAAGAGTTAACATAAAATTTATACATAATTAACCGTATATTTATTTATATTATTTATATAATACATACATGGGAGTATAGGAACAACATAATGAAATGAGTAGTGAATAGGACATGTATCTCATGGAAATAAAAAGTGAGATAAAATTATCTTACCTTATGTCTTCAATCTCAAAGTTCTCGAACAAACCACCTATATAATAAATTCAAGATTATAATATGTATTTTAAAGAAATATACTCTTATATCTTACACCATATATGGTTTTATTATGACATCAAATTACCCACTTGTTAACAATTCCATGTTTTGGTTACGCTTCGGGTAATATCCACTATTTTTTCTTATATGTTTCTTAATTTTTTATTTTTTTCCTAATAGTTATATAAATATTTATAGAATTTAAATATTTATATAAAATAATATATATTCATTATATTAATATTTATTATAATTTATAAATTATAGGACGATGAAATGGAATACACAGTTCATGGAGATGGCTGGTCGTATGTATGCATGACTTTTGCTACTATTTTTTTGCGTATTGAAAGAAAGAGTATAAATTATATATATATATATATATATAATAATTTATTTAGAATTATTATATCATATATATCAAATAGGTTCATTATATTCATCCTTAATACATTCCATGTATCATGCAAATGAATCAAACTGCATTGAGGAGGCGGTAGTCGACACATCTGCATGTGAAATTATCAAATTTACACAAAATGGAGAGCATGAATCTATATGTTATATAATAATTCTAGAATAAAAAAACATACCTCATTAATATAATATATAAATAATTAAAAAATTCAATCATTATTCCCCACCATAAGAGGTGGAAATGGAAAAACAAATAACATCATTCTGTGAGAGATAGGTCGCCGAACTAAAACATTGATACCCATTAAACAGATGTGAATTCTAGTTTAGGTATAAAAATTAATATAGAAACATTAATTTATATTTAGGACAAGGATATTATTATTTAATCATGTATCATGAATAATTGAGTGTCACGACCCGTCCTCAGGGCCAGTACCATGACTACCTCAAGCCCGCCTTCCATAGGCCAGGGGCTGGCGACTAGCACCAAAGGCGTAAATCCCGATAAAAGGGAAGACATTGCCTTTATAAAAGCAAACGAACACAACAGAGTACACAACATATGTAAGCACTATGTAAACTGAGTACAAAAGTAAGTGCTGAAAAGTAAATGGGCTAGTATACAAACCCAACTGGAAGTACATTATAACTAAAAATGAATGTACAACAGTAGTAAATAAATGAAGCAACCACTAAGTCATCCTATGGATATCCCACCTGAAGGATGCGTAAAGATGGTCTCCTCAGCTCCTCGGGTCCAGCCGTCCGCCCCGTGTACGTCCCGCCAAGTGGTCCACCTCAGGGTACCATCCAGCTCCACCAGCCTCCACCTCAATCAGTGATGTCTTTCGTCTGCATCCAACACAATGTAGTGTGATCATAGCCCGTGTAGGGGGGAGTATATGATACTCAGTAGGGAACCCAAGACCCCCAAAAGTCTCATATAATCCACAAAGGATAAACCACAATGGAAATATACAATCACAAAGTATGAACTGACTCTACTTAGGTATATGCTCATACATATACCTAAGTCATCAATTCCAGTTCGTCTCCAACTCTTGAGCCCATGCACATCCAAGTCCACAGAGGAAAGAAGTCAATCACACCAATGATAATGATTGAATAGTAATGACTCAGCTCACATAGGTATACTACATTCGATGAGTGGTGGAGATGATTATATGTTGCCTCTAAATCTTCTCCTCTGTCAAACCCACGTAGTATCCAAGTACATAAGTCATCGATGTCGAATCCACATAGGATCCAAGTACAGTAACCATCGCTGTAGAACCCACGTATGATCCAAGTGTAGTTGACATCGTTGTCGATCCCATGGAGGATCCAAGTACAGTCGCCATCACTGCCAAACCCATGGAAGATCCAAGTACAGTTGTCATCATCGTCGAACCCAGAGAGGATCCCAGCACGGTAGTCGTCGTAGTCGCAGCCAACTCTAGGCTTCTCGCACACAGCATGCTCAATTCTGGGAGGGTCTACTCCTCGAGTCAAGGGCGGTCGATATATCAACTATCACTGTAACTCCCCGACCGCAGTTACCCAGATTCGGTGCATTATTACAAAACATTGGCATGATCACAAGAAAGATCAAACCTTGAAAGACTGATTGGTTTAATAGCCTTGCAAACACTGAATATATTCATAATGTTTTACATTACCTCATAAAGTGAAAAACTACTACAACAACATATTTTCTCCATAGTCCACACTATTATCCCCTCATAAAATCCATGTAGGTCATTCATAATTTACTTCTTCACAATCTGGTAAAAATAAAACATAGAAATGGGGTGAGCTCAAATGCCCAGTAAGGATAACAATATAGCGGAAACTTTCATAAATAAGAATAAATATTTAAGGCAATGTACAACTAAAACAAAAGCCTTTTAAACTTGAACTTCAACATAGTATGGCAAAAATAAAATTAAATAATTCAATTTACTTATTCACATGGATATTCTACTAATCGAATAATCACATGCAATATCAATAACCACTTTCATAATGATGGAATTCATAATGCCAGACTATCATAACCACATAGCCAAGGCCTCGTGCCAATACTAAAAATAATATTTTGCCAAAGACTTGTGCCAAGACACTAGTTTGTCTCATGAGACCTACCGATGCATCTAGGAGCTATAGCGGGCTCCAACCGTCACATATTAAGTCCAATTCATTCCCATATGAAAAGGTGTAAACATAACATAAACATTCGTATTAAAAATAGCATATGAATTGTAAATACTTCATTCATAAACTATGAATGGTATAAAAATAAAACATTCACAGTCAAACATATCACAAAACCTTCAATACAATATAGATGATTTGTATCATAATAAATCAACTTCAAATAAGCGTAAAATCCATCAAAATATGCTGACATAGATGAAATCAAAACTCTTTTTAGAGAAATATCTCTTTATATTTTGAATTATTTTAAGAGTCATATATTTATAAATAAAACATTTTCTTTGAAAATATTCTTATAAGATTGTAAGGGAAGATTCGATGATTTTATAACGGCGGAAAATAGCCGCACCCACCGAATAAGTTAAAAAAACATTCTTACCTTAATTTTGTCGAAAAGGTTAAAAAGCACCTTGTTTGGAAAACGACGAAAAGATTCCTTTATAAACCTCTTATAAAAGTAAAACAAGGGTATAAATGACTTTAACCCATATTCTTGTAAGTGGTAGAAATGTTTTGAAATACATTTTGTAGAAACATGGATGCAGATGATAATGAAATCCCAGTAGATTATTACGTAAAAACAACCTCGGATAATGAAGAGATTGCGAAATAAACCCTTACCTTGTACTTTTCCTTGGTTGAGCGTAGTTTACCATCCCGTATAATGGTGAAATAATTTTTATTAAATTATAAAAGAATCATATATATTAATATGATATCATATATGATCTTTTAACATTGCTTTGTTAATAATATCTTAGTATTATCATCATTTCGGGTGTTAACTTACTCATTTTCTTTTATATGTTTTGTTATGTAATGCATGTTTGTCATGGATAGGTTGTATATTATTCATATCCAGAATGATATAAATTCCATAAAAATTATTTTTAAATCATCAAATGATAATTATACTTGAATGGATACGATGGAGAATGAATCTCATCGCGTTCATGGAGACAACAGTCCGTACGTACGCACGAGCGACAATATCATTATTTTGATATTAAAATAATATATAATTTGATAGTAGATCATATATACAGAATAATTATCATTTTATATTTAATATTTACATGAGTTACACATCAATATTATACCCATCCAAATAATAATATTTTGAATAACAATTACACCACGACGTGGAGACGGTAAGCCGTACGTACGCACGTATGGTGACATGTTATTCAAAGGGTGGATAGAATACTGAATATGGTTGTACCATATTTATAATAACATCGCAGTATATATAAGATACTGGAGTTATTATTTTATAATGGTAATAACAAACAAAGAAGAAGTGGAAGAAGAAATGAATTTGAAAAAGGGTGGTGAAAACATTACCTCTTCTTCGGGTTCTTCCTTTTGATTTGATCAAAAGAGCTCCTTAGGATGGATTTCTGATCAAACTAAGTCCTCTAGGTTGTAGTGAGAGAACTTGAGAGAGTATTTGGGCAGTGTTTGGCCGATCCAAAAGGTTTTGAAGGTTTGATGTAATGAGAAGGGGGAGTGCCCTTTTATAAGAGGGGTGAGGGGCACCTTTGGAAAAGCTAGAAATATTAATTTATAATAAATTCATATTTGGATTATAATGGCTCCAAAGTTGATTATTAAAAAGTTAAGGTGGGGATAGGTCGGAAATCATTAAAAAAATAGAATTTAGACAGTTTTGGGTCATTATAATAACCTTATCTTTAAGTATTAACTCTTAGTTAATTAGTTTCACTTTTACAATGTCTTTTTTGTATTTTTATATTATATGGTTAATAAACATACTATATACCTCTAAGAGACCCCAAAGTGGTCCATTAATGATAAACCTATCATGATATAAGTCTCTTGGCCTAACCTTATATTTTTTATGAATTTAATATCAATTAATAATATAATATTTGTTTTAAAAACCCTTTTATGCCAATTTTGACACTATTTGGAAAATTGATTTTTGTGAAAATCATAACAGAAATATTAGTTCGAAAAAAGTCAATTAAATCAATCCTAATATGTCATATTATCCTAGAAAATTAGTTTAATTCATTAAAAGTCTCAAATTATATTTATTTGGGTATTTACAATACCAATTATTTTAATTTTTCACTATTATGGTAATTACTGCATCATCATTGTGTCATAAATAAAGTAAAATATTTAATGTCTAAAAATTATAAATAAAATTAAATTATGTAGGAAATATTTTTATATTTCTAATGAATATTTAAAATCGAATTTATCTTATGTTTAACCCTATATTAAAAATGTTTTAGTAAATAAACATTGATTTTAACTCTTTTAACTCTTCTTTGAATTAAATAATAATAAATGTCCTAATCTAATCCAAGTGGACCTAAATGATAATATTTTATTCCTAAGGTTATTTTTGGTCGAGATACACTTGTCCAATATAATTAGGACATGTTTTAGGGTAATATTAATATCATTTTTACCTTTAATTACCCTATTTACTTTTAATTGTGGTAAATAAAAGTAAAAAGTTACTATTCACCAAAAATTATTTTCATCTCATTGAACCACATTTTCTTTCTTGATATTAACCGTGTCTCTCGGATTTTTTAAATTCCATTCACAGAAGCGGTAAAATTACGTTTTATGAAAAATTCAGTTTTTTAACTACCACTTAGTAGTTTAACTATTCATCAAAAATTAATGATTTTCAGAACAATGCCAAAATTTCACCCTAAGCTATAATTGATAGTCCGAATTCAAAAATGATGACTATTTTACAAAATTCCAAACATATAATTTGCATTAATTAATTTTATAATTAATTCCCGCTGTCACAACAAATAGCGTGTTTTTAAGAAACAATATATACCAAAAGATTGACAATTGTTTAGGTCTAATTTCAAAGTGAAATTATTTCTATCGAACACCATTGGATAAAATGGTAAAAATATATTCTAATTATACTTTAAAACCACTCAATAATATAATTTATTACTATAAATTATTTTTATTTAAAATGCTGTTTTAAAGTATTTTTCACTATTCATAAAAATTGGAAGTTCCCAGAAAAATACCAAAAATTAATCTTAGGATAATTTCGCTATTCTGAAACCAAAAATGAAGTCCATTTTGAAATATAATATATATATAATTTCAAAAAAGTAGGTATTACTATTCATAAAGGCTAGTTTGATTGGTTGTGTTGTGTTAGAAATCGATGTTGCGTACAACACGCGCTATCGCATTATTCAAAGAGAAACGTACCGCAGAAGCTTGGGGTATTACATTCTCCCCTCCTTCATATAATTTCATCCTAGAAATTTCTTGAATACTACTGTATGAAAAGAATCTGTTGGTTCTTCATCATAAGTTCCTCGGGTTCCCACGTTGCCTATTCCAACTTACGGTTTCTCCACAAAACTTTTACCAGACGCATCGTCCGGTTTCTCAGCACTTGTTCTCTCGTGTCAAGAATTTTGACGGGATATTCGAAATAAGAAATATCGGGTTCTAGTTCCCATTTTTCATAGGTGAGTACATGCATTGGGTCAGGCATGTATTTCCTCAACAGAGATACGTGGAACACATACTGAACATTAGAGAGACTTGGAAGCGTTGCCAATCAGTATGCTACGGCCCCAATTCGATCTAGAATTTTGAAAGGTCTGATGTACCTGGGACTCAATTTAACTTTATTACCAAAACGTATGACTCCCTTCCATGGAGATACCTTCAGGAAAACATGATCACCTACTTGAAATTCCAAATCCTTCCTTCGATTATCGGCATAGCTCTTTTGCCTACTTTGAGCTGCTTTGATGTGATTTTGGATTACCTTAACCTTTTCCATCGTTTCCTCCACCAGTTATGGACCTACATGTTTTCTTTCACCAACGTCATCCCAATAGGTTGGTGTGCGATATATCTTTCCGTATAACGCTTTATATTGTGCCTTCTAAATACTCAAATGGGAGCTATTGTTATAGGAAAATTCTACCAAAGGTAAATATTGATCCCACATACCCTGAATGTCAAGTGAGCAAGATCTCAACATGTCTTCTATGGTTTGAATAGTCCGTTCTGATTGTCCTTCTGTCTGAGGGTGGTAGGCAGTGCTCAAATGAAGTTTAGTATCCAGGGATTTCTGAAGACGTTTCCAGAATTTTGAAGTAAAACGGGGATCACGATCAGAAACAATCGATTGGGGTACTCCATGAAGTCTCACAAATTCATTAATATATAGTCTTGCTAGACGTTCCAGTGGTAGATCTTCTCTTATAGCATGAAAATATGCTGACTTGGTAAGACGATCAACAATAACCCATATTGCATCATTCCTTCTAGGATTCTTTGGTAGCCCCATGACAAAGTCCACCGTAATATTGTCCCATTTCCACTCTGGTATGGGAAGAGGTTATGTGACTCCTCCAAGGTGTTGCCTTCCAGCTTTCACTTGTTGAAAAACCATACATCATGACAAAAAATCAGAAATCTCCCTCTTTATATTGTCCCACCAAAACTGTTCCTTCAAATCTCTATACATTTTGGTTCTCCCAGGGTGTATAAAGAAATTGGAACTATGAGCATCATCCAGCAATTCCCTTTTTAGATCAGGTATATCGAAAACACAAAGTCTCTTCCCGAATTTCAAAATTCCCCCTTCATACACAAAGTCTCTCAATCTCCCATCATTCAAAGCTTTATTCTTCTTTTGAAATTCTTCATCATCGGTCTGAGAACTCTTAATTCTTTCTAGTAGAGATGGTTTGGCAACCATTTGAAAAAGCATTGATTTTCACCTTCCCTGGTTATTCCCAGGTCCATCTATACTAGATCCATGAAAATTGGATCACTTTCAATTCTCATATTGTTCAAAAATCCATGGTATTTCTTGCTCAATGCATCTGCCACCTTGTTTGCCTTCCCCGGGTGGTAGTGTATCGTGCAATCATAGTCCTTGAGTAATTCAAGCCATCTCCTTTGCCTCATGTTGATTTCTTTTTGTGAGATAATATATTTCAAACTCTTGTGATCAGTATAAATCTCACATTTTTCACCATAGAGGTAGTGCCTCCATATCATCAAAGCAATGATCACATCTGCTAACTCGAGATAATGAGTAGGATAGTTTTGTTCATGAATTTTCAACTATCGTGATGCATAGGCAACATCCCTATCATTCTGCATAAGTACACAACCAAGTCCTTTCTTCGATGCATCACTATAAATAACGAACCCGTCATTCCCAGATGGTAGAGTCAATATAGGAGCATTGACTAATATTCTCTTCAGTTCTTCAAAACATTCTTCACACTCTTTTGTCCAAACAAATTTAACCCCTTTACGTGTGAGATTCATTAATGGGTTAGCCAATCGGGCAAAATAATGGACGAAATGTTGATAATAACTTGCTAAACCAATAAAACTACGTACCTCATTTATATTCGTAGGTGCTGGCCATTCTTGGATTGCCTTGGTATTAGATGGATCGACATAGATTACATCTTTAGAGACAATATGGCCATGAAAATAAATCTCCTGAAGCCAGAAATCACACTTGCTAAACGTCCCATATAATTCATGTCTTCTCAGAGTCTTCAAGATAATACGCAAGTGATTTTCATGATCTTCATAGCTTTCTGAGTATACCAAGATATCATCAATAAATACCACCCCAAATTCATCGAGATATTCCTTGAAAACTATATTCATCAGATCCATGAATACAGAGGGTGAATTAGTCAATCCAAAAGGCATTACTGTGAACTCATAATGCCCATACCTAGTTCGAAATGCTGTCTTCGGAATGTCTTCCTTCTTCACTCACAACTGATGGTATCCAGATCGAAGGTCAATCTTTGAAAAGTATTCATCTCCATGCAGTTGGTCAAATAAATCATCAATGCGAGGAAGGGGATACTTGTTCTTTATTGTTATAGCATTGATCTACCTATAGATGATACATTACCTCAGAGATCCATCATTCTTTTTAACAAAAAGAACAGGGGATCCCCATGGAGAAACACTAGGATGAATAAATCCCTTATTACTCAATTCCTCTAGTTGTTTCTTTAGTTCGACTAATTCCACAGTGGCAATTCTATAAGGGGTCTTCGATATAGGCCATGATCCAGGAATTAAATCAATGGAAAACTCAACTTCTCGTTCTGGAGGATGTCCAGGTAAATCATCCGGAAATACATCTACATATTCTTTCACAACAGGTACATCCTCAATTTGGACAATCCTTTCCTCACCCACAGTTATTTCATTTTCTTCCTCCTCAATAATTTAATTTAGTTGAGTTACTGGGGGTGGAACTAGATAAGAATTAGGCGGCGACTATTCTTCTATAAAGATAAGGTGTTCCTTATCATCATCATCAAGAATCGTAACCTCTTTCTTCTTACAATAAATCTTTGCATCATAGACTGAAATCCAATCCATACCGAGGATTTTATCAAACTCAGTCATAGGTATGACGATGAGATCATCGGATAAAGAACATTTATGTGTTCTAATGGGGACTGATTCCCAAAAATTTGTTGCGATGATACTTCCCTTAGGAGTTTTAACTAACAACTACCTTATTAAATCAAATTGGAAATATCTAATTTTCTTCGAAAACTGGGAAGATATGAAACAATGCGATGATCCAGAATCAAATAATGCATTTTCTAAACTTGAGGAAACCATTAAATTACCTGCCACCACGTCTTTCGGAGCTTCTACCTCAGTAGTAGTGATAGCATAAGCTTTCCCTTGATACGTTCTAATTTTCTTAGATAAGTTCCCCTAATGCTTAGGACATTCATTTTCATAATTCCCTATCTCCCTACAATTGTAGCATTGAACATTGGTAGCTTCCTTCTTCCCTTTGCAATCACGAGCTTGGTGGCCTTTTTCACCACACATGTAACAGACTCCCTTTCCCTTCAAGCAAGTACCGGGGTGTTTCTTCCCACATTTACCACAGGATGGATATTCAACATTTCCCTTCTTCCTCTTATTTCCATTCCCAGATTGATCAGCATATATCTCCTTCACTTTCTTTGCTTTAAAGTCATAAGACTTAGACAATTCATTTTCGGTCATGATAGCACATGAGACAATGTCTTCGTACGATGAGAAGGATTGTGATACTAATGCTCGACGGAGAAATGGTTTTAACCCATAAAATAAATGATCAATATTACTTCTTGGGTTACATATATAATCTCCAGCATACCTTTCTAACCTTGTAAAGTTAGCCTCATACTTTGTGACATTCTCATCCTCCTTTTGTCTAAGACTCAGAAACTACCTTTCCATATCTGCTCGATGGTCGCGAGGAAAGTATTTTTCTAAAATAGATCTTTGAACTCCCTCCATTCCATATTTGATACTTCATCATCTTCCTTTGTATTTTGAATCACTGACCACCATTGATCAGCATCTCTAGTGAGGCGGTAAACTGCCATGATAAATTTTTCCCTTTCACTACTCCCCAGATCCTGAAATATTTTCTCTAGGGAGATATCCATTGTTCATTTACTAAGGGATTTGTACTCCCATTGAATGTTGGTGGTTGTTGCCTCATTAAGAGATCTAACATTGATCCTCCATGTTGTGGATCAGGGTGCTCCATACGGGTAAGGTTATTATTCATAACCTGAGTAAGTTGTCCCAGTATGCTGATTAGCTGATCGACACCAATTGTATCACCAGCTCCACTATAATTATCTTGAGAAGGAGTAATATCCCTACATGGAGTGCGTGCATTGATACAGTTTCCATTTCTTCTACTAGGCGCCATTTCTAAACAATGGTATAAACTAGATCAGTTTATGAATCAAAATACATAATTCCATACTTATAAAACACTTAACATAAATTGAACTATTTAAGGATATAATATATAAAAGTGTTTTCTTTGAGGAAGTACATACTCATAAACCCTTCATAATGATTTGTAAAGAAAATGAGAGTTATCCTAAGCATATCCCCCGGGAGTGTCGTAACCAAGAGTGCAGCAAGTCCCGTTTTCGTGCACCAGTTCCCGTTCGAGTCTAGCTCAAAGTGGTGTTTTCGGGTTTTACCACTAGGTACAACTGTGCTAGAGCCACCTCTACCTGCTCGTATCCAGACATGGATGTATTTCTCGAAAAACTCACAAAATATCTACAATACCAAAATTCTAGGAAGTTATTCTATTATAATCCTCAAAGTCCATCTTAAATCTATGTCCTCTAATCAGAGTTTATCTAAATCTAGCTTCCAAGGATTGTAGTAAACTTCCTATGATACCAACTATAACGCCCCGACCCCAGTTACCCAGAGTCGGTGCATTATTACATAACATTGGCATGATCACAAGAAAGATCAAATCTTGAAAGACCGATTGGTTTAGTAGCCTTGGAAACACTAGATATATTCATAAAGTTTTACATTACATCATAAAGTGAAAAACTACTACAACAACATAATGTATCCATAGTCCACACTATTATCCCCTCATAAAATCCTTGTAGGTCGTTCATAATTTACTTCTTCACATCCTGGGAAAAATAAAACATAGAAAAGGGGTGAGCTCAAATGCCCAGTAAGGATAACAATATAGCGGAAACTTTCATAAATAAGAATAAACATTTAAGGCAATGTATAACTAAAAAAAATCCTTTTAATCTTGAACATTAACATAGTATGGAAAAAATAAAATGAAATAATGCCATTTACTTATTCACATGGATATTCTACTAATCGAATAATCACATTCAATATCAATAACCACTTTCATAATGATGGAATGCATAATATCAGACTATCATAACCACATAGCCAAGGCCTCGTGCGAGGACTAAAAATAAGATTGTGCTAAGGCCTTGTGCCAAGACACTAGTTTGTCTCATGAGACCTACCGATGCATCGAGGAGCTATAGCGGGATCTACCCGTCAAATATTAAGTCCAAGGCATTCCCATATAAAAAGGTGTAAACATAACATAAACATTCATATTAAAACTAGCATACGAAATGTAAATAATTCATCCATAAACTATGATTGGTATAAAAATAACACATCCACAGTCAAACATATCAAAAAAACTTCAATACAATATAGAAGTTTTGTATCATAATAAATCATCTTCAAATAAGCGTAAAATCTATCAAAGGATGTTGACATAGATGAAATCAAAACTCTTTTTAGAGAAATATATCTTTCTATTTTGAAATCATTTAAGAGTAATATATTTATAAAATAAAACATTTTCTTTGAAGATATTCTTATAAGCTTTTAAGGGAAGCTTCGACGATTTTCTAACGGCAGAAAATAGTCGCACCCGCCGTATAAGTTAAAAAAACATTCTTACCTTATTTTTGTCGAAAAGGTTAAAAAGCACCTTGTTTGGAAAATGACGGAAATATTCTTTTATAAACCTCTTATAAAAGAAAAACAAGGTTATAAATGACTTTAACCCATATTCTTGTAAATGTTAGAAATGTTTTGAAATACATTTTGGAGAAACATGGATGTGGATGATAAAGAATTCCCAGTATATTATTACGTATAAACAATCTCGGATAATGAAGAGATTGCGAAATAAACCCTTACCTTGTACTTTTACTTGTTTAAGGGTAGGTTAACCTCCTGTATAATGGTTAAATAATTTTTAATAAATTATACAAGAATCATATATATTAATATGATATCATATATGATCTTATAACATTGCTTTGTTAATAATATCTTAGTATTATCGTCGTTTCGGGTGTTAACTTACTCATTTTCTTTTATATGTTTGGTTACATAAGAAATGTTTTTCATGGATATGTTGTATCTTATTCATATCTAGAATGATATCAGGTCAGTAAACATTATTTTTAAATCATCAAATGATAATTATACTTGAATGGATACGATGGAGAATGAATCTCATTGCGTTCGTGGAGACAGTAGTCTGTACATATGCACGAGCGACAATATCATTATTTTGATATTAAAATAATATATAATTGGATATTATATCATATATACAGAATCATTATAATGTTATATTTATTCTTTACATGAGTTACACATCATTATTATACCCATCCAAATAATAATATATTGAATAACAATTACACCACGACGTGGAGACGGTAAGCCGTACGTATGCATGTATGGTCACATGTTATTCAAAGGGTGGATAGAATACTGAATATGGTTGTACCATATTTATAATAACATTATAGTATATATAAGATAATGGAGTTATTATTTTATAATAGTAATAACAAAGAAAGAATAAGTGGAAGAAGAAATGAATTTAAAAAAGGGTGGTGAAAACATTACCTCTTATTCGGGTTCTTCATTTTGATCTGAGAGAGTATTTGGGCAGATTTTTGCCGAACCAAAAGGCTTTGAATGTGTGAAGTAATGAGAAGGGGGAGTGCCCTTTTATTTGAGGGGTGAGGGGCACCATTGGAAAAGATAGAAATATTAATTTATAATAAATTCTTATTCAGAATCTAATGGCTCAAAAGTTGATTATTAAAAATTTAAGGTGGGGACATGTCGAAAACCATTCAACCAATAGAATTTAGACAGGTTTGGGTCATTATACTGACCTTATCTTTAAGTATTAACTCTTAGTTAATTAGTTTCACTTATACAATGTCTCTTTGTATTTTTATATTATATGGTTAATAAACATACTATATATACCTCCAAGCGACCCCCAAGTGGTCCATTAGTGATACACCTATCATTCTATAAGTCTGTTGACCTATCCTTATATTTTTAGGAATTTAATATCAATTAATAATATAATATTTGTTTTAAAAACTCTTTTATGTCAATTTTGACACTATTTGGAAAATTGATTTTTGTGAAAAACATAAAAGAATGATTAGTTCAATCAAATTTAATTAAATAAATCCTAATATGTCATATTATCCTATAAAAATATTTTAATTCATTAAAAGTCTTAAATTATATTTATTTGCGTATTTATAATATCAATTATTTTAGTTTTTTACAATTATGGTAATTACTACATCAGCATTGTGTCATAAATAAATTAGAATATATAATGTCTAAAAATTATAAATAAACTATAATTATGTATTAAATCTTTTTAACTTTCTAATGAATATTTACAATCTAATTTATCTTATGTATAACCCTATATTAAAAATGTTTTAGTAAATAAACATTGATTTTAACTCTTTTAACTCTTCTTTGAATTAAATAATAATAAATGTCCTAATAGAATCCAAGTGGACCTAAATGATAATATTTTATTCCTAAGTTTGTTTTTGGTCGATATACACTTGTCCAATATAATTAGGACATGTGTTAGGGTAATATTAATATCATTTTTACCCTTAATTATCCTATTTAATTTTAACTGTGGTAAATAAAATTAAAAAGATACTACTCACCAAAAATTATTTTCATCTCATTGAACCACATTTTACATCTTGATATTAACTGTGTCTCTTGGATTTTCGAAATTCCATTCACAGAAGTGGTAAAATTACGTTTTATGAAAAATTCAGTTTTTTAACTACCACTTAATAGTTTCACTATTCATCAAAATTTGAAGTTTTTCAGAACAATGCCAAAATTTCACCATAAGCTATAATTGATATTCTGAATTCAAAAATGATGTCTTTTTTATAAAATTACAAACATTTAATTTGCATTAATTAATTTTATAGGTAATTCTCGATGCCACAACAAATAGCGTGTTTTTAAGAAACAATATATACCAAAAGATTGACAATTATTTAGGTCCAATTTCAAAGTGAAATTAATTCTAATCAACACCATTGGATAAAATGGTAAAAATATATTCTAATTATACTTTAAAACCACTCAATAATAATATTTATTAATCTAAATTATTTTTATTAAAAAATTTGTTTTTAAGTATTTTTCACTATTCATAAAAATTGGAAGTACTCAGAAAAATACCAAAAATTCATCTTAGGATAATTTCGATATTTCGAAACCAAAAATGAAGTCCATTTTGAAATATAAAATATATATATTTTCAAAAAAGTAGGTATTACTATTCATAATGGCTAGATTGATTTGTTATGGTGTGTTAGAACTCGATGTTGCGTACAACAAACGCTATCGCATTATTAAAAGAGAAACGTATCATAGAAGCTTGGGGTGTTACATTCTCCCCTCCTTCAAATAATTTTGTCCTCAAAATTTCCATAATACTATCATATGAAAAGACTCGGGTGGTTCTTCATCATAAGTTCCTAGGGTTCCCACGCTGCCTCCTCCATCTTATGGTTTCTCCACAAAACTTTTACCAGACGCGTCGTCCGGTTTTTTCAGCACTTGTTCTCTCGTATCAAGAATTCTGATGGGCTCTTCGCAATCAGACAGATCGGGTTCCAGTTCCAATTTTTCATTGGTGAGTACATGCGTTGGGTCAGGCATGCATTTCCTCAATAGAGATACGTGGAACACATCATGAACTTTGGAGATACTTGGCGGCATTGCCAATCAGTAAGATACATCCCCAATTTGTTCTAGAATTTTGAAAGGTCCAATGTACCTGGGACTCAATTTACCTTTCGTACCAAAACGTATGACTCCCTTCCATGGAGATACCTTCAAGAAAACATGATCACCGACTTGAAATTCCAAATCCTTCCTTCAATTATCGGCATATCTCTTTTGCCTACTTTGAGCTGCTTTGATGTGATTTTGGATTACCTTCACCTTTTCCATCGTTTCCTCCACCAGTTCTGTACCTACATGTTTTCTTACACCAACGTCATCACAAAAGGTTGGTGTGCACATCTCTTTCCCTATAATGCTTCATATGGTGCCATCTGAATATTCTAATGGAAGATATTGTTATAGAAAAATTTTACGAAAGGTAAATATTGATCCCACAAACCCTAAAAGTCAAGTGAGAAAGATCTCAACATGACTTCTAAGGTTTGAATAGTCCATTCTGATTGTCCGTCTGTCTGAGGGTGGTAGGCAGTGCTCAAATGAAGTTCAGTATCCAGGGATTTCAGAAGACTTTTCCATAATCTTGAAGTAAAACGGGGATCACGATCAGAAATAATCGATAGGGGTACTCCATGAAGTCTCACAACTTCATTAATATATAGTTTTTCTAGACGTTTCAGTGGTAGATCTTCTCTTATAGCAAGAAAATGTGCTGACTTGGTAAAACGATCATCAATAACCCATATTGCATCGTTCCTTCAAGGAGTCTTTGGTTGCCCCATGACGAATTCCATCGTAATATTGTCCCATTTCCACTCCAGTATGGGAAAAGGTTGCATGACTTCTCCAGGGTATTGCCTTATAGCTTTCACTTGTTGACAAACCATACATCTTGACACAAAATCAGCAATCTCCCTCTTTATATTGTCCCACCAAAAATGTTCTTTCAAATATCTATACATTTTGGTGCTCCCAGGGTGTATAAAGAAATTGGAACTATGAGCATCATCCACCAATTCCCTTTTTAGATCAGGTATATCGGGAACACAATGTCTCTTCCCAAATTTCAAAATTCCATCTTCATACACAAAGTCTCTCAATCTCCCATCATTGACGGCATTAATCTTCTTTTTAAATTCTTCATCATCAGTCTGAGAACTCTTAATTATTTCTATTAAAGATGGTTTGGCAACCATTTGAAAAAGAAGTGATGTTTCACCTTCCCTGGTTATTCACAGGTCCATCTTCACTAGATCCATGAAAATTGGATCCCTTTCAATTCTCACATTGTTCAAAACATGATGGTATTTTCTACTCAAAGAATCTTCCACCTTGTTTGCCTTCCCCAGGTGGTAGTGTATCGTGCAATCATAATCCTTGAGTAATTCAAGCCATCTCCTTTGACTCATGTTGAGTTCTTTTTGTGAGAAAATATACTTCAAACTCTTGTGATCAGTATAAATCTCACATTTTTCACCATAGAGGTAGTGCCTACATATCTTCAATGAAAAGATCACAGCTGCTAACTCGAGATCAGGAGTAGGATAGTTTTGTTCATGAATTTTCAACTGTCGTGATGCATAAGCAATAACCCTATCATTCTGCATAAGGACACAACCAAGTCCTTTCTTCGATGCATAACTATAAATAACGAACCCCTCATTCCCCGATGGTAGAGTCAATATAAGAGAATTGAGTAATATTTTATTCATTTCTTCAAAACATTCTTCACACTCATTTTTCCAAACAAATTTAACCCCTTTACGTGTGAGCTTCGTTAATGGGTTAGCCAATCAGGCAAAATTCTGGACGAAACATCGATAATAACCTGCTATACAAATAAAACTATGTACCTCAGTTATATTTGTAGGTGCTGGACATTCTTGGATTGCCTTGGTCTTAGAAGGATCAACAGAGATTCCATCTTTTGAGACAATATGGCCAAGAAATGAAGTCTCCTGAAGCCAGAATTCACACTTGCTATACTTCCCATATAATTCATGTCTTCTCAGAGTCTTCAAGATAATACGCAAGTGATTTTCATGATCTTCATAACTTTTTGAGTATACCAAGATATCATCAATAAATACCACCACAAATTCATTGAGATATTCCTTGAAAGCTCTATTCATCAGATCCATGAATACAGAGGGTGCATTAGTCAATCCAAAAGGCATTACTGTAAACTCGTAATGCTCGTACCTGGTTCGAAATGCTGTCTTTATAATGTCTTCCTTCTTCACACACAACTGATGGTATCCAGATCGAAGGTCAATCTTTGAAAATTATTGAGCTCCATGCAGTTGGTCAAATAAATCATCAATGCGAGGTAGGGGATACTTGTTCTTTATTGTTATAGAATTGATCTCCCTATAGTGGATACAAAACCTCATAGATCCATCTTTCTTTTTATCAAAAAGAATAGGGGCTCCCCAGGGAGAAACACTAGGGCGAATAAATCCCTTATAACACAATTCCTCTAGTTGTTTCTTTAGTTTGACTAATTCCACAGTGTCCATTCTATAAGGGGTCTTCGATATAGGCCTTGATCCAGGAATTAAATAAATGGAAAACTCAACTTCTCGTTCTGGAGGATGTCCAGGTAAATCTTCCAGAAATACATCTAGATATTCTTTCACAACAGGTACATCCTCTATTTGAACATTAGTTTCCTCACCCACAGTTATTTCATTCTCTTCCTCCTCAATAATTGAATTTAGTTGAGCTACTGGGGTTGGATCAAGATAAGAATTAGGTGGTGACGATTCTGCTCTAAAGATAAGGTGTTCCATATCATCATCATCAAGAATCATATCCTCTTTCTTCTTACAATAAATCTTCACATCATAGTCCGAAAGAAAATCCATACCGTGGATTATATCAAACTCAGTCATTGGTATGACGATGAGATCAGCAGATAAATAACATTTATGTGCTCTAATGGGGACTGATTCACAAAACATTGTTGCGATGATACTTCCCTTAGGAGTTTTAACTGACAACTCCCTTGTTAAATAAAATTGGAAATATCCAATTTTATTATAAAACTGGGAAGATATGAAACAATGCGATGATCCAGACTCAAATAATGCATTTTCTAAACTTGAGGAAACCATTAAATTACCTGCCACCACGTCTTTCGGAGCTTCTACCTCAGCAGTAGTGATAGCATAAGCTTGGCCTTGATCCCTTGGCATTTTCTGAGGTAAGTTCCCCTAAATCTTAGGACATTCATTTTCATAATGCCCCATCTCCCTAAAATTGTAGCACTGAACATTGGTAGCTTCCTTCTTCCCTTTGCAATCACGAGCTTGGTGGCCTTTTTCACCACACTTGTAAAAAACCCTCGTTCCCTTCAAGCATGTACCGGGGTGTTTCTTCCCACATTTACCACGGGATGGATATTCAAAATTTCCCTTCTTCCGATTATTTATATTCCTAAATTGATCAGCAGATCTCTTCTTCACTTGATTTGCTTTGAATTCATAAGACATAGAGAATTCCTTTTCGGTCTTGATAGCACATGAGACAATGTCTTCGTATGACGAGAAGGATTGTGATACTAATGCACGACAAAGAAATGGTTTTAACCGATCAAAGAAACGATCAATCATACATCTTGGGTTGCGTATATAATCTCTAGCATACCTTGCTGACCTTGTAAAGTTAGCATCATACTTTGTGACATTCTCATCCTCCTTTTGACTCAGACTCAGAAATTGCCTTTCCATATCTGCTCGATGGTCGTGAGGAAAGTATTTTTCTAAAAACAGATATTTTAACTCCCTCCATTCCATATTTGATACTTCATCATCTTCCTTCGTATTTTGAATCAGTGACCACCATTGATCAGCATCTCCAGTGAGGCGGTAAAATGCCATGTTAACTTTTTCCCTTTCACTACTCCACAACGCCTGAAATATTTTCTCTAGGGAAAATATCCATTGCTCAGCTACTAAGGGATTTTTACTCCCATTTAATATTGGTGGATGTTGCCTCATGAAGCGATCTAACATTGATCCTCCACGTTGTGGATCAGGGTTCTCCATAAGGGTAATGTTATTATTCATAACCTGAGTAAGTTGTCCTGGTATGGTGATTTGCTGATCGGCACCAGTTGCATCACCAGCTCCACTATAATTATCTTGAGCAGGAGGGAAATCCCTACATGGAGTGCGTGCATTGATACGGTTTCCATTTGTTCCACTACGTGCCATTTCTAAACAATGGTATTAACTAGATCAGTTTATGAATCAAAATACATAATTCCATACTAATAAAACACTTAACATAAATTGAACTATTTATGGATATAATCCATAAAAATGATTTCTTTGAGGAAGTATATACTCATAAACCCTTCATAATGATTTGTAAAGAAAATGAGAGTTATCCTAAGCATATCCCCCGGGAGTGTCGTAACCAAGAGTGCAGTAAGGCCCGTTGTCGTGCACCAGTTCCCGTTCGAGTCTAGCTCAAAGCGGTGTTTTCGGTTTTTACCCCTAGGCACATCTGTGCCAGAGCCGCCTCTACCTGCTCGTATCTAGACAGGGATGTATTGCTCAGAAAACTCACAAAATCACTACAATACCAAAATTTTAGGAAGTTCTTCTATACAAATCCTCAAAGTCCATATTAAATCTATGTGCTCTAATCAGAGTTTATCTAAATATAGCATCCAAGGTTTATACTAAACTTCCTCTGATACCAATTGTATCACCTCGACCCCAGTTACCCAAAGTCGGAGCATTATTACATAACATTGGCATGATCACAAGAAAGATCAAATCTCGAAAGACCGATTGGTTTAGTAGCCTTCGAAACACTAGATATATTCATAATGTTTTACACTACTTCATAAAGTGAAAAACTACTACAAAAACATAATGTCTTCATAGTCCACACTATTATCCCCTCATAAAATCCTTGTAGGTCATTCATAATTTACTTATTTACATCCTGAGAAAAATAAAACATACAAAATGGGTGAGCTCAAATGCCCAGTAAGGAGAACAATATAGCGGAAACTTTCATAAATAAGAATAAACATTTAAGGCAATGTATAACTAAAAAAAGCCTTTTAAACTTGAACTTCAACATAGTATGGCATAAATAAAATGAAATAAGGTCATTTTCTTATTCACATGGATATTCTACAAATCGAATAATCACATGCAATATCAATAACCACTTTCGTAATGATGGAATGCATAATGCCAGACTATCATAACCACATAGGCAAGGCCTCGTGCCAAGACTAAAAATAAGATTTTTCCAATGCCTTATGCCAAGACACTAGTTTGTCTCATGAGACCTACTGATGCATCGAGGAGCTATAGCGGGCTCCACCCGTCACATATTAAGTCTAATGCATTCCCATATGAAAAGGTGTAAACATAACATAAACATTCGTATTAAAACTAGCATACGAAATGTAAATACTTCATCCATAAACTATGAATGGTGTAAAAATAACACATTCATAGTCAAACATATCACAAAACCTTCAATACAATATAGAAGTTTTGTATCCTAATAAATCAACTTCAAATAAGCGTAAAATCCATCAAAGGATGTTCACATAGATGAAATCATAACTCTTTTTAGAGAAATATCTATTTCTATTTTAAAATCTTTTAAGAGTCATATATTTATAAAATAAAAAATTTTCTTTGAAAATATTCTTATAATCTTGTAAGGGAAGCTTAGACGATTTTATAATGGAGGAAAATATCCGCAGCTGCCGTATAAGTTAAGAATACATTCTTACCTTAATTTTGTCGTAAAGGTTAAAAAGCATCTTGTATGGAAAACGACGGAAAGAATCCTTTATAAACCTCTTATAAAAGTCAAACAAGGGTATAAATGACTTTAACACATATTCATGTAAATGGAAGAAATGTTTTGAAATACATTTTGGAGAAACATGGAGGTGGATGATAAAGAAATCCCAGTAGATTATTACGTATAAACAACCTCAGATAATGAAGAGACTACGAAATAAACCCTTACCTTGTACTTTACCATAGTTGAGGGTTGGTTAACCTCATGTATAATGATGAAATAATTTTTATTAAATTATACAAGAATCATATATATTAATATGATATCATATATGATCTTTTAACATTGCTTTGTTAATAATATCTTAGTATTATCATCGTTTCATGTGTTAACTTACTCATTTTCTTTTATATGTTTTGTTACGTAAGCCATGTTTGTCATGGATAGGTTGTATCTTATTAATATCCAGAATGATATCAACCCCTTAAAGATTATTTTCAAATCATCAAATGATAATTATACTTGAATGGATACGATGGAGAATGAATCTCATCGCGTTCGTGGAGACGGTAGTCCGTACTTACGCACGAGAGAAAATATCATTCTTTTGATATTAAAATAATATATAATTGGATATTATATCATATATACAGAATCATTATCATGTTATATTTATTATTTACATGAGTTACAAATCATTATTATACCCATCCAAATAATAATATATTGAATAACAATTACCCCACGACATGGAGACGGTAAGCCGTACGTACGGACGTATGGTGACATGTTATTCAAAGGGTTGATAGAATACTGAATATGGTTGTACCATATTTATAATAACATCACAGTATATATAATATACTGGAGTTATTATTTTAGAATGGTAATAACAAATAAAGAAGATGTGGAAGAAGAAATGAATTTGAAAAAGGGTGGTGAAAACATTACCTCTTCTTCGGGATCTTCCTTTTGATTTGATTAAAAGGGCTCCTTAGAATGGCTTTCTGATCGAACTAAGGCCTCTAGGTTGTAGTGAGGGAAGTTGAGAGAGTATTTGGGTAGAGTTTGTCCGAACCAAAAGGCTTTGAAGGTGTGAAGTAATGAGAAGGGGGAGTTCCCTTTTATAAGAGGGGTGAGGGGAACCTTTGGAATAGCTAGAAATATTAATTTATAATAAATTCATATTCGGTTTTGAATGGCTGGGATAGGTCGAAAACCATTCAACCAATAGAATTTAGACAGGTTTTGGTTATTATACTAACCTTATCTTTAATTATTAACTATTAGTTAATTAGTTTCACTTTTACAATGTCTCTTTGTATTTTTCTATTATATGGTTAATAAACTTACTATATACCTCAAGAGACCCCCAAGTGGTCCAATAATGATACACCTAAAATGATATAAGTTTCTTGGCCAAACCTCATATTTTTAGGAATTTAATATCAATTAATAATATAATATTTGTTTTAAAAACTCTTTTATATCAATTTTGACACTATTTGGAAAATTGATTTTTGTGAAAATCATAACAGAATTAATAGTTCTAAAAAAGTCAATTAAATCAATCCTAATATGTCATATTGTCCTAGAAAATTAGTTTAATTCTTTAAAAGTCTCAAATTTTATTTATTTGGGTATTTACAATATCAATTAATTTAATTTTTCACTATTATGGTAATTACTTCATCATCATTGTGTCATAAATAAATTAAAATATTTAATATCTAAAAATTACAAATAAAATTAAATTATGTAGGAAATCTTTTTATAATTCTAATGATTATTTACAATTGAATTTATCTTATGTATAACCCTATATTAAAAATGTTTTAGTAAATAAACATTGATTTTAACTCTTTTAACTCTTCTTTGAATTAAATAATAATAAATGTCCTAATCTAATCCAAGTGGACATAAATGATAATATTGTATTCCTATGGTTGTGTTTGGTCGAGATACACTTGTCCAATAGAATTAGTACATGTGTTAGGGTAATATTAATATCATTTTTACCCTTAATTACCCTTTTTACTTTTAACTGTGGTAAATAAAAGTAAAAAGTTACTATTCACCAAAAATTATTTTCATCTCATTGAACAACATTTTACTTCTTGATATTAACTGTGTCTTTCGGATTTTCGAAATTCCATTCACAGAAGCGGTAAAAATACGTTTTATGAAAAATTCAGTTTTTTAACTACCACTTAGTAGTTTCACTATTCATCAAAAATTGAAGTTTTTCAGAACAATGCCAAAATTTCACCCTATGCTATAATTGATATTCCGAATTCAAAAATGATGTCTATTTTAAAAAATTCCAAACATATAATTTTCATTATTTGATTTTATAATTAATTCCCGTTGTCACAACAAATAGCGTGTTTTTAAGAAACAATATATACCAAAAGATTGACAATTGTTTAGGTCCATTTTAAAAGTGAAATTAATTGTAATGAACACCATTGGATAAAATGGTAAAAATATATTCTAATTATACTTTAAAACCACTCAATAATATAATTTATTACTATAAATTATTTTGATTAAAAATTTTGTTTTTAAGTATTTTTCACTATTCATAAAAATTGGAAGTTCTCAGAAAAATACCAAAAATTCATCTTAAGATAATTTCAATATTCTAAAACCAAAAATGAAGTCCATTTTGAAATATAAAATATATATAATTTCAAAAAAGTAGGTATTACTATTCATAACGGCTAGTTTGATTGGTTGTGGTGTGTTAGAACTCGATATTGCGTACAACACACGCAATCGCATTATTCAAAGAGAAACGTACCGTAGAAGCTTGGGGTGTTACAATCACAAAGTCCGGAGTTGATATATCCCAATGTTCCGTCTTGTCAATAGGAACTCAACGAGATAGACGACGTGTCAATCGGACGCCCAATCTAAGAGATATTGGGTTTTCTGTTCTAGGGGCCCGGTTGGAAATATGCTCCATCCAAACCTGGACATTTCTAATGTTTTCCAAAACTCAATTAAAGTATCTCAAAAGGACCGCATCTTCGATAGGGTCCCAATGCCGCATACGGCGCGTTGATCGGACATGCAGTCTTTATGTTGTTGATGTTTAAGTGAAAATGGGCCCAATCCGTTAAGCCCAATGGGATGACGGGTTGGGTTAACCCAGTTTTGGTAGGCCCGACCTGGCATGGGTGTCAGACCGGCCCGAAGAATTGCGCAGCCTGTTCCGATGGGGCATGTCCTGACCCGAAGAGGCGCGACCCGGCCTGACGCGGCACATCGTGGACCAAAAACGAATGATCTGGCCCAGTGCAGCGCGGCGCGGCTCGGTAGGGCACGACCCGCCCTGAAGAGGCATGACCCGTCCTAGAGGGGCATGGCTTGGAACGACGCGGCGTGGCCCGACACGTCCTAGCAGGGCGCGGCCCGGTTCTCCGTGGCTCAGCCGGCTGGTCGGGCGGTCCGAGCCCCCCCCCCCCCCCCCCCCCCCCCGGCTACCCGAACCGGCGGTGCCATGCGGCACCGCCCACCCTTACTGGCTGGCTGAAGCCGGCTGGCATTCTTGGCGCCAGCAGCCCGCTCGGGAGGGCCGCGTTTCATCTAGTGTGGCACCCTCCTGGCTCCGCGGCTAACCACCGCCCGGACGGCCAACGGGTCGGCCAGTTCTTCTGCCAAAGCGGCCCATGGAATGAGGGCCACATGAATTCCACAACGCGGCGCCCCTTGTGGCGCCGCGGTCCTCCTTCGGCCCTGCCGGCTTTAGCCGGCCGGTTCTTTGTCGGATGAGCGGCCTGTGGTTGCGGTCCGCGGTTCCTCTGCACGCGGCCGGCGCACGGCCCTAAACACCGTTCATCACCTCCTTATTGTCATTATTCCCATCGCAATCAAAGATACTATGGAGGGTCGTCGGTCCGTGTGCGTTCAGCCCGCGCTCGCCATGTTAGGTGGTAGCAGTTGGCCAAAAATAAACAAATATTTCCAACAAGAACACGGTATGAGATAATAACATCAAAATAAAAAAGCCCCTACCTCGAATAAGGTTTTTTTGTCATAGACGTAGAAAGTGATGTCACTCTATCAACGTCGGAGAAATAACCGTCATCATTGGCGAGTTCCCCGCATCAGCGTCTCCTCCCTTGATGCGGAGGAAGAAATGGATTGGAGAATCGTGGAGCGTTCTTCTCCTAGTCGTTCTTCGTTGAAGGGTCTGTGTTCTTCGTCGAGGAAGAAAACCATTCTTCGTTGGGGAGAGGAATACCTTTCTCCCTTTTTTAAGAGCTATCTCCCAAGTCACTACAACACAATGAATGCCCCAAAAATAAAATAATAGGGTAATGCTATTATTTTATTAACATAAACAGTTTAAAATTAAAAAGATCAAATCACTTAATTAATTAATTGAAGAGGTTCAATTCATTAATTATGGTGTGTTGGAAAACATTAAAGAGGGAGAGTGGGAGAGGGTGAGTCCTTATAATTAAGTGGGGGGGGGGGTTGTCCTGAATTTAATACAAGGAATTTTTAATGGGGTTCAAGGGAGGTTATGGGGAGATGAAAGGTTGGGGCTCATGTGGGCCCCACCCCTCAAATATCCACACATGGGAATTTGGGTGGGTGTGGGACCCGCCAATAACTTTCCATGGAAGAAATTAACTACGATAGTTATAAATAAAATTTTTCTAACAATTTTATTTAACTTCTTAATTTAACCTCAATTTTTAACTAACAACGCTCATAAAACACAACTGCGGTAAAGGTCCCCTTAAGTAATTACCGGTGCTGCGAGTAAATCGGTGCCCTCAGATTTCAATTTTGAGCACCACTTCAAATGATAGAAAAACACGCTCGTTTGTTCACTGAACGTACCCGATCTAGACATGAGAAAATTATTCCAGGCACACTGGGCCTCGGAATCAGGTGTCGTCATAAACTACGTACTCGTAAAACTCCAAAGAATTTAAGAAAAAAATTTCCTTGAAATTTCAGAATCTTTAAATTAAACGCACCTCAAAGATTTACGTACCAGTGAAGCTACATCAAAGACTAGGGAAACAAATGAGGGTACTGAGCATGCATCTGAGCCTCCCTCTCCCATGTGCTCTCCTGGAGGTTCTCATGCTTCCAACGAATGTGCACCAGAGGAATCGACGACCCACGTAGGACCCGCTCCTATCGATCCACGATCTCCATAGGGACCACCGTGAAGGTCGCCCCGTCATCGATGTCTAGCTCCCCGTGATCGATGATGTGGGACAGGTCGTGCACATATCTCCTCAGCTGATATATGTGGAAGATGTCATGCACCCAGTGCAACTAATGTGGATGGGCCAGGCGGTAAGCCACCTTACCTACTCTGCTGAGGACCTAGAAAGGTCCAATGAAACCTGGAGATATATTTCCGCCCCATCCAAATCTCAGTACACCACGTCTGTGTGAGACCCGTAGGAATACGTGGTCCCCATCCTCGAACTCCAGTAGTATCTATATCTTATCTACATAGGACATCTGTCTACTCGGTGCATCCCTCATCCGCTCCTGGATGATCTGCACCTTCTCTATCGTAGCCTGGATCATTTCTAGTCCTACAAGTGCTGACTCCCTAGGGTGTGTCCATCATAGAGGTGATCTGCATGGTCGGTCGTATTGTTCCTCATAAGGTTCCATTCCAATGGTGGATTGGTAGCTGTTGTTGTACGCAAACTCCACCAAGTGTAAATGATCCTCGTAGCTGCGACCAAATTCTATGTCACATGCACAGAGCATGTCCTCAAGATTTTGAATGGTCCTCTTTGACTGGTCGTCCGTCTGAGGATGGAAGGTGGTTCTCAGACATAGGTGTGTCCCAAAAGCCTCATGTAACCCCCTCCAATGCCGGGAAGTAAAGTGAGCGTCTTGATTGGAGACGATAGACAATGGCACACCATGAAGCCGTACTATCTCCTGAACATACAGGAATCCCAATATCTCTACTGAGCCCTGCTCTCTAATTGGTATGAAGTGGTCCGACTTGGTGATTTAGTCAACTATCACCAAGATAGGGTCATTTCCTCTGGATGTACATGGAATCCCCATCACAAAATCCATGTATATCCCATCCCACTTTCACTCTATGACCTCTAAGGGTTGTACCATGCCTGCTTGTGCCTGGTGCTCTAAATTCACTTGCTGGAAAGTAAGGTATCGTGAAATGAACTCTGCTACAGCCTTCTTCAAACTCGGCCACCAGTGCTGTTGTCTGAGGTCCTGGTACATCTTTTCCCCTCATGGATGTACTGCTAGATGGGAAGTGTGAAACTCCCTCATCACATCCTCCAATAGTGCAACTGGTACCATGGTATGTTTCCTGAAGATGATGGCCTGCTATACTCCTTCAGTAAATCCATCAGGCGCCTGCCCTATGGAAATCTGAGCATGTCGCATCTCACAGTCAATGTCCCCATGTTGTGCCTCTCTGACCAGCTAAAGTAGTGGAGAAGTGACTATGTGAGACTGATGAAAATCTACCCCATCTCTATCCATGAAGGATATATGAAAATCAATTAGATGCTCTGTCGCCTCCCCTAGAATGTGTATGCCTTATCTTCTGCTGAGAGAATCAGCTACTTCATTCCCCTTCCCTGGAGTATAGACTATCTCATAGTCATATTCCTAGGGGAACTCGAGCCATCGCCACTGTCTCAGGTTCAAGTCCTTCTGCAAGAATATGTACCTAAGACTCTGGTGGTCAGAGTAGACAGTAAAGAGCGCACCCATAAGACAGTGTTGCCACATCTTCAAGGTGAAGACCACTACTGCTAACTCTATTTCATGGGTAGCATAGTTCTGCTCATGCTGTCTCAACTTCCGGAAAATGCACGAGATCACTGCTCGCTCCTGCATTTGGACACATCCGAGTCCAATCCCTGGTGCGTCACAATAATCTACGTACCCTACGCCCTCCTCCAGTATCCTCAAGATGGGATCACTTATCAATCTTTGTCACAGCTCCTGAAAGCTCTACTGACATCAATCTGACCACACGAGGGGTTTCCCGTTCTTCATCAAAGCTAAATGCAGTGCTGCAACTCTGGATAATTCTGCCACAAATCTCTAATAGTATCCAACCTGAACATCGAAACTCTGGACCTCCATCGCGCTCCTGGGTGGCTCCCAAGAATGTACCACCTCGATTTTCATTGGGTCCACTACAACCCCAACCTATGAGATGACATGTATCAAGAAATAAACCTATTGAATCCAGAACTGGCACTTCGAGAGCTTACCATAAATCTGGTGCTCTCGGATTGTGTCCATTACAACCCGATAGTGGTAGTTGTGCTCCTCCTTAGTAGTCGAGTAAATCAGTTTGTCATCAATGAAGATGATGATAAAACAATTGTGGTAAGGCTGGAAGATCCTGTTCTTGAGACTCATGATCATTTCTGGAGTGTTGGTTACAAAGAAGGGCATAACCAAAAACTCATAGTGCCAATTCCGACACCTGAATGCCGTCTTATGCACTTCCTCATCTCAAGCTCTGAGCTGATGATAGGCTGACCTGAGGTCTATCTTCGAGAACCATTGTGCCCCCTTGAGCTGATCAAAGAGGTTTTCAATCCACGGAGTGGGTACTTGTTCTTTACAGTCACCTGATTCAGGAAACGGTAATCGAAACATAGTCGTAAGATTCCATCCACCTTCTTTGCGAATAGAATCAGAGAAGCCCATGGTGAAACACTGGGTCGGATGAATCCCTTTCCCTGTAAGTCCTTCAACGTTACCCGCAGCTCATGAAGCTCAGAGGGAGCCATCCGATAAGCTGGAGTAGATATCGGTGATGTCCTGGGGTACAGGTCTATGTAAAAGTATACCTCTCTGTGAGGAGGTAGTCCTAGAACGTTGCTAAGAAAAATGTCTGCATACTATTTCACCACAATAGGAAAACTCGGACTCCACACATCAACTGCTCTAAGGACGTGCCTAGCCATCTGATGTGTGGTCGGATACCCTCTCCTCTGCGTAAGTTCATCCTGCACAGCGAAGGCTCCCTTCTCGCTGGTGAAGGTGAACCTACTCCCATCTAGGCAGACACACCACACTTTGCGCCTAATACTATTGATCTGGGAATCAACTGTAGATAACCAGTCTATACCCAAGATGACATCATAAGGCCTCGACGCTGCTGCAAGAAGATCGCAGCCGAAGCTCTAGCCTCCGAGAGTAAGATCACACTGCCGGAACCGGTGCTTAATCATCGAGTCTCCTCCCGTATGAGACTACAACCATAAGGATTGAGCTAAAGGCTCCATCGGAATCTTCGGGCACTGAACAAGGGCAGTGACAATAAAATAATGACTCGCTCCTCTGTCGATAAGAACTGCATAAAGGGTGGAGTAGACACAGATTGTACCTCGAATCATCTCAGGTGTGCCGTGGTCATAGGCCTTGACTACCTGGAGATAAGAATCCCCTGTCTTCCAGCTCCTTGTGGTCAGGGTTGTCCTCCGGGTGGTGGTGGTGGTAGATCCTCAAAGCATCGTCCACCACCCACTGCATGGCTAGATCCTCTACCTCGTCTGCCTACTCCCTGCAGACCGCTATGGTCGATCCTCTGCCTTTGCCTAGGAGTTCCCTCTACTGTCTGATGCTCGTCTGCATGGCGGGTCGGGGGGTCACGAGCCATGTGGCCATGCCCTCCGCATGAATAGAATTGCCTTCCCCTCGTATGGTTAGCTCTGATTCTTGTACAATGAACATATAAATTAGTATCCTTAGGTATCCCACTGGATAGCCTGGTCTACTTGGACCTCTGCAACATCTGTCTACTGCTGGATACAGAAGACTCTGCTACGTGTCCCCCTGAGGTGGGTCTCGCTGCTGGCATCGGCTCAGCAAGAAAGCTCTCCAAAATAAGGACTCACTCCTGCACTCCTACCTGCATCGGAATGCTAAAGGAGATCATCGAAGCCCTAATCTCATGCCTTAGTCCCTGCTCAAAGGTCCAGGCCTGGAAGAATGGTTCTCGTACCATGTCTGTGGAGTAGCATGAGAGGTTGGTAAATCTCACCGAGTACTGAGTTACTTTCATACTGCCCTGCCGCAGATGAAGTAACTCATGGATCTGCACCGCACGAAGGGTTGCTGAAACAAACTCAGAGAGGAAGGGACTCTCAAAGTCCATCCAAAGAAGAGATGCCTCGTCGTGAACCTAGAGCATCAGGATCCACCATTTACCAGCTGTTTCATGCAGGAGACTCGCTGCAAAGATCACCATATGGTCAGCTGGTGTCCCTACAAATCTGAAATCTCTAACGATATCCTCCAGACAATGCTCGACTACATGAGGGTTTGTCTCTCTGTGGAACCTGTGCGGCCTCTGTCACTGAAACTATGGAAACGCACTCAATTATCGTGCACTCTCTGCTGCTAGGGCTGGTAGCATCGGTTGCTCAGCGGGTAGTGGTACCGCTGGTGCCTCCGCAGTAATGGGGCTCTACACCGAGGCCTAACTGCTCGGTGGGATGTCATCTCACACGTAACTAGGACCCCTAGCCGGCTGCCTTTGTGGGGCATTCATGAAAAGAAAACAGGGGTACCACGGTCAAATAGTATACCTGGTGAGCGGACACAAAGTAATCACAAAGAAAACTTTTGAAAGACACATGAAATCAATGTTTTCATGCACTGAGTTGGAAATCAGAAGTCAGGGTCCTGGTGTAGGGATACGTCAGTTGTCGCACCAACACTGGACTCCCTGGACTGAAAACCACACTCAATACTCTTAACACTATTGCTTCACTAAGAAGAAATTTGTATCAGAGGAGTCAGTTCTACCACAGAATGTGTCAGACCAGCCAGAATAATCGTGCGTCTTGGCCCGAGGGGCAAGGCCCGACCTGAAGAGGCATGACCCGATCTGAAGGGGCACGGCCCGGCCTGGCGTTGTGCGGCCCGGCCCGATGAGGCGGTCCTTTTGCGATACCTTAAGTGGTTTTTGGACAACTTTGGAAAATGGCTGGGGTTGGAACGAAAATATTTCCAACCGGGCCATTGGAAAGGAAAAGACAATATCTCTCATACCAGGTGTCTGATTGACGTGTTTTCTATTGAATTGATTTTATATTGACTAGACGGAAGTTTGGGATACATCAACTCTAGACTTTTTTGTTGTTGATGTATCGACCCCCTTGAATCGAGGAGCAGACCCTCCAGGAATCGAACGTGTTGTGTGCGAGAACCCTAAAGCTAGCTGCAACTGCGACGACTACTGTGCTGGGGTCCTCCGTGGGTTCGACATTGATGACGACTGTACTTGGATCCTGCATGGGTTCTGCAGTGATGATGACTGTACTTCGATCATCTATGGGTTCGGTCGTGATGATGACTGTACCTGGATCCTACGTGGGTTTGACAGTGATGGTTACTGTACTTGGATCCTCCGTGGGTTCGGCAATGACGACTTCAGTGCTATTGTCCTACGTGGGTTTGACAGAGGATATGATTTAGAGGCTACATCTAATCATCTCCACCCCTCTTCGAAATTAGTATACCTATGTGAGCATAGTCTTGACTATTCAATCATTATCATTGGTGTGATTGACTTCTTTCCCGTGTGGACTAGGATGTGCATGGGCTCGAGAGTTAGAGTCTAACAGGATTTGATGGCTTCGGTATATGTATCGGAATATACATAAGTAGAGTCGGTTGATACATTGTGATTGTATATTTCCTTTGTCGTTTATCCTTTTCTGATTCTGAGAGACCTTCGGGGGTCTCGGGGTCCCTACTGAGTATCGTATACTCACCCCTGCACGGGCTATGCCCGCACTACGTTTTGTTGGATGCAGATGACGGACAGAACTGATCGAGGTAGAGGCTTGTGGAGCTAAAGGGTACCCGGAGGTGGAACACTTGGCGGGATGTACACGGGGTGGACGGCTGGACCCGAGGAGATGAGGATACCATTTTTACCCATCCTTCAGGTGGGATAACCGGAGGAAAACTCAGTGGTTGCGTGTTTTCTTTACTTCTGTTGTACTTTCCTTTTCATTTGTAATATACTTCCAGTTGGGTTTGTATACTGGCCCATTTACTTTTTAGCACTTACTTTTGTACTCAGTTTACTTAGTGCTTACTTTAGTTGTGTACTCTATTGTGATTGTTTGCTTTTATAAAGGAAATTCCTTCAATTTTATCTGGATTTACGCCTTTGGTGCTAGTCGCCAGCCTCTGGCTTATGGAAGACAGGCTTGGGGTAGTCACGGAATTGGCCTTGAGGATGGGTCGTGACATTGAGTCGGAGGATAAAGGAAATAATGAAAAGGAGTTTGTGGGAGGATGTTACCTATTCCATTGTTAACTCATTTTGGATTGCACCAAAGGGATTCCATAGTTGGATTTCTAAAACAATGTATGATTGAAGGAGTAATGGAGTTATTTTTTTAAGGTTATTGGGTAGATCATGGAATATTCTATTTTGTTTTAGATGTGCAATTAAGTGGGGTGTTTCTAGATTTTTTTAGGGGAGGGAGGGTACACACATTGATTTTTTAAAACATGTTAGGTGTAAAATTGTTTTTACAAAACATAATTCATTATAAAAATAAATAATGGATGATTTATTACTAAAATATTGACATCTAATTGGTGATATAAAATTTTTTAGTTCATTTTTCCCTTATTGTTATGGTTTAGTCCATTATTAAACATAATATTACCATAATTGTTTTAATTAATTTTATTCACTTTCACTACTCTTTTTGGTAAAAAATCAATTTACTAGGTTAGAATATAAATATTATTATTTTTAAATAATTTTATATTTTTTTCATAATTAAATTCATAGAAGTGAAAAAATTATGTTTAATAATAACCACAAAATCATGGTAAGAAAGTGGAGTTTTAATGTCATAATTTTCAAAAGATCAATAAGATTTTATATCTAAGTTCAATATAAAAAATAATTAAAATAAACTCAATTAGGTTAATAGATTTATAATTTATCTATAGTGAAATTAAAAAGAACTTAAAATTTAATTATATATATATATATTAGTTGAAATAGAAATTTTGAATTAATGTTAAGCAATTTCTTATCAATTTATCTAAACATAAATTTTTTAGAAAAGTATAAAAAATATCACTAATCTAATTTTGGAATTCTAAATTCCATAATGAAATTTTTTTTACCAGATTAAATTTCAAAAGGTTTCTAAAATAAATCTTATAGTTGGTAATAGAAAAATATTAAAAGGGGTTCTTTGAAGAAAATAATATTTTCAGACATATAAATACATTACAAATACCATTATTTTTCTTATTATTAAAATTATTTATCTATTTAAAACTATCATAAATAAAATTTAAAAAGTAGCTATTATTATTAATATTAGTTTTTTTGAGGTTTATGTTATTATTATCCGCATTAAAATAATTATTTCAATAAAATTATGTTTTATAGAAACCCGGTGTTACGTCTAACTGAAGACAAGTCAGTGTTGAATGTAGTGGAAGCTAATATAAGTCTTAGATGTAGTTTGTGAAATCCAAATATATTTATTTAGTATATATTAAAAACAATATTTAGTGTTTCATGAAATGAAAAATTTCCAAAACATTAAATAAATTTACAATAATATTCACAAAATATCATCGTGTTATTTTCTACCCCCCTAAAAAAGAATTTCTACCTCAATATTCATCTTTATTATAAAATTCTCAATAGATGATTGTTACATTCATCAAAAAAAATCATAAAAATTAATACTAAAATGTAAATTAAAAATAGGAAATTTGTAAACATGATAGTTACCCAAATTTACTCATAAATCAGTTCCCATGAGGGAGAACATTGGTGGAATGTGAAAATATGTACTTGAATGAAAAAAAATTTCTTTTAGGTGTGATTGAGGTCCTAAATAACAAAAAAATAATGATTGATGTAATGTTGAGTAACTCATAGTCATAAATCTATAATGATTTAAAATTTCATTGGTTCAACATTACATAATATATTATGAAATAAATTGATCATTTTCCTAATGTTGAGAAATTATTTTATTGGATAAGAATATAATGAAATATACATTATTCATATATTTATATATACATAATTTCATCATTCTATTGTGAATAAATCAATTCCCTATTCTTCCATTACATCAATAAACTTATATCCAAAAAATAACTTTGATTCCTAAAACACTAAAATATAATATTATTGGATCTTATGGCCCATAAAATATTTACAAGTCTAACTATTTGTCTCCAAATATTATCCAAAGTCAATATGGTCATTACCTGAATCTGTAAACCTAAAAAGAGACACTATTGATTCATCAATAATCTTTTTAATAAATTTTTTAAAATACAAATAACAATTTCATATTAACTAGGACATCGTGTACACCAATGGTAGGTGGGAAACCCTTATCGTCCTTTGGTCATGGGTTCACGTCCCATGACCTTGCTAAACATAATGAGATTTCAAACAACATACATGATTTCCTTCTATAAAACAATATTATTACAATTACCAAATTAAATATGATGGGAATCCTTGATATAATGTTAATCACTATATAGACTTTTATCTATGGTTTTAAATACAATCCCAATACATAAATACTAATTCTGAAGTCTAAAATAATCCTATGATAAATGGTTAACCTTATAACCCATCTGAAAGATGAAAGTACAAAACATAAGAATAAAATTTGTGAAATTAGATTAACAATATTTCCCCATATGTAACAATGTATCTCTTGGTTGTAAAATTACAAACACGTTAATACCCTCATCATATATTCTCTTGAAACATGGTAATAACCAGAATTACTAGGACTACATTTAGAAAACAACTATGATTCCTTATTCTGAAGATTACTTGATATATTAATTATATCCAATAAGTTTTGAACATCATTCATGATAACATATACTTCTTTTTTAATAAATACATTCTCAGTTATGAGCTAATAAAGACAACTAAATATATATTTATCCTAACATTAGTATATCAACATCAAGACTAAATAAATGGTTACCTTTCCAAAATTAAAATATCACCTTTCCATGAAATCAATTTTCTACCACCATCATAATTAAACATATCCATTAACATCCATAATGAAAAACAGATACTGAACAAACATATATATTTCCTGATTAAGATAACAAAATAATTTATTTCCAGAACATATACACATTAATTATCTAAGATTATACTTAAACCATTACATAGACTTCATCATCCCCTCAATTAATACCAATTTACTAGAATATGAAATATGAAACATGTGTTAAGGTTAATCAAACTCAATCCAATCATTCTTCTAATGTTTAAGGTAAATAATACTAGAATAACATAACATACCCTTAATATTTTATATGCATTCTATTTATCTCCAGTAGTATGAATAATATTCATTGACCTTCCTGATTCCCTTCTTGATATTTAATCATAGAAAATATATTCTCATCATTCCCATACATTCCAAATAAAAAATATTCAATGTCAATATAGTTCTTTTAAATTCTCCCTATTGATAAAAACTAGGAAAATATGGAGATAAATACTTATCATGACAGAGAACCACATAATCATGAAAAATTTCTTATATGATGTATAAATCAAGAAAACGAAATATTTAATATCTATAACACTAGGTTTATTTTAGGTTATTCATATTAATATTTTACATAAATACTTTATCATGATTCATAAATAGTTTATTAATTCTCAACGAATACCCCCTAGGAGTATCAAACCAGGTGTGCAGTAAGGTATGTTGGTGTGTACCAAGTTACGCTCGAGTCAGACCTGACTCAACCATTATAATTTTTTACTCCTAGATAAATATATTTCATTGACACATCCTTTTTTTGTATCCATACATGGATTTAATTCATGGAAACCACTCACTCAATATTATACCAAAATTATAAGACATTTTCATATACATTTCCTCATCTTTAATCTTATCCTTAAAGACATACCTATAAATTCCCATAGAAATACCCATAGGGATCTCACTAAATATTTCTCATTATACATTATAAAGGATTAATAAAAATTCTTTTAGATACCAACTATAACATCCCAGTTTTAATGTAAATAGAAATTATAATAGTATTTAGGAATATATAAATCATTAATAAAAATGGTGCATAAATACATTGTATGTTTAGTGAATTTAGAAAATGAAAATATAAACACCAGAACATAAGTGAGAACAATTATCTCCCACAATGTTCTTCATAATTAAAACCATTATTATACACATCATACACAATATATATCTTCATATCTTGAAGAATGAAACATATAAAGGGGTGTTCTCAAATTCTCCATATGGGTAAAAAAAGAGTCATGTAAGAATAAAAATAAAGAAATGGGTATGATTACATGATCATTGCATTAAAATATCATACCCTACATATATATGATCATAAAAATTAATCTTTGAATAATAATTGAAGATCATAAGATATGAATCCTATGAGAATTATTTTCATAATCCATGAAATCCTAACATATGAGTAATACATGGAATTGTGGTATACATATAAAAATTAAAAATCATTCCCTATAAGTCAATAAATATTTATTGAACATACTAGGGTACTTTATGGGGACTACACCTACTTGGTGGACCACACCACCATCCTTGATGATAGTACCTTATATAAAATGGATTAGGTTTCCCCATATTCCCATAGTGGAATTGGCTTCCCATCTTCCCAAAGTGTATCAGATTTCCCCATTATCAATCTTCGAGGTGGCTACACATATTGGGTGGGAAACACTATTATCCCCAGTCACAGTATTTTTGTGGTAAGGTATTGGGTTTCCCCATCTTCCCTTAGTGGATCAAGATCATTAACTTTGTTCCCATAATTACATCAAAAGATATAAATATTGATCCAATGTATTTTAAAGAGATGATGGCCTCACCCATCTCATAAAAAAATCATGCATACATGGTCCTCATGATAATAAATCATGCATCATGTCATCAACCCTAAAAGATATGGATTTAAAAAAAAATTCATAACCCTTGAAATGAAATAGGTATCATGAATATTTAAACATGTTTTAATACATGTAAAATATATATGTTTTATATTCATTTCACCAAAGAATAACCTGTGATAAGAGTTTAGTTTAATTATAATTTGTCACTGTATGACCCATTGAAGAGAAATGGGTTTCAAAGGAATTTATCATGATATAGCCCACTAAAAATAAATAGGTTAATAAGAATATAACTTGTGGAAGAAGAAAAACTTTATAATAATTTATCATGGTATAACATGTTGAATATAAATGGGTTTTAAATTAATATAACCAGTAGAAGAGGAATGGGTTTCATAAACATATCACCCATAAAAAAGGGTTTTCATAAAAACTATTCTATCAAAACATATACAATTCTAATAATGAATATTAATTTAATATTTGGATCATTTAATAAGAGTACATGAGTAACATCATATATGGTATATAATTATGAAATATCTTCCAACAACATTTCTTGAAGAAAATATAATTTCATCATTGAAAATATTTTTAGAAAATAAATATTTTTTGAATTTATTTCCTTTGAATATTATTTTAAAACATAGATAGAATGAAAGAAATTATTTTGAACATTTTTCCATGAATAAATATAAAATAAGACTGAAAGAAGTTTGAAAAAAGTTTGGATGAAGGTAATTTGAAAAAATATAAATGATTCTGTTAAGTCATTGAAGTTATTTTATTTAAAAACAACCTTTTGAATACAAAAAAAAGGTATCATTGAAAATCATTTAATTTTTTTTAAGAAAAACCAATATTTGAATACCCTTTTCTATGATAACCATTTTAATATATTAATAATTATATAACATTTGTTAAAAAATATCCATTAAAAAATATCCTTATAGACATACAATTTAAAAATCAATAAAATAATATTCCTGGTGTAGGGTAGGTCTGTATATTCCCAACATTCCTTTTTCACCATAAAAGTGTAGAAAAATTGTCTTATTCAAAAAAATTATAATATTAATTCTATTAAAACCATTTTAAAAAAACATAATACCTTGGTAAAAATGTACTTGAAAAAATGTAGGATAATAGAAAAAAAATTGAAATGTGTTTTTAGAATACTTTGTTTTGAAAGAACACAAATTAATGATGGAAAAGAGAAAGAAAGTGACCTTTTCATGAATTTAGTATCATAATTATCATATGTATAAAAGGTTGAAAATGGAACCTTTATTTGGCTACGACCTAGATACCCATTGGCTGAGAAAAATCATGATAATTCAAGAGATATGTATAATAATATTCAATCAATTGAAGCATAATTGTAAACAATCTCATTAAAAAATTATATTAAATCCACAAATCATTAAGTAATTTGTAAAATAAAATCAAAATAAAATGGGAATAATAAAATTACATGAACCTAAAAATAAAATTAAAATAATATAGTTTCTTATATACCATATAAATCTAGTATTTACACCTCATAAAAAATGGAGGTGCATAACATGGCTTGTGTCTCAAAGAAGGAAAATTGAGACACAATTAATTTAACAATTTGGTAAATTTTGAAGTATAAAACCCATGAATGAAGGATAATAAAATTTAAATGAAAATATCTATACAATTATGTATAATAATCATAGAATACATTGAGGGGTAGTATAAACACCACACAAAATAATTTAGTGGTGAATAAGACATGTATATCACAGAAATAAAAATGGATATGAATTCTCTTACCTTATGACTTCACTCTTGTAAAACACATAAAAACTCATTATTAACAAATATTAGTTTGTTATAAATAATATAAATAAACATATTATAATATATAATACTAGATATAAAATTATTATTACTTTGTATTACCCACTTTTTAAAAAATCCATGTCAAGGCTACACCTCTGGTAATATCCGCTTTATTTTTCTTACACATGTCTTGATTTGTTATGTTTTCTGAACTCACAAAAATATCATTATTTAAAAAAATTTATTAATGAAATAAAACAATATTCATTAAATTCATATTTATAAAACTATATAAAATAAATAATGATAAAGAGGAATACACTATTCATAGAGATGATAGGTCGTATGTATGTTTGAATGATGTTTCTGTTTAATTGTCGTATTGAAAGAATGAATGTAAATGAAATATATTTATTTAAATATTTATATATATAATAATTCAAATATAGTTATTAGATCATTTATAAATTATAATTTTTCTAATCTCATCCTATTTATATTCCATGTAGTGTGTGAACGAATCACGTTGCTTTGACTAGGCTGTAGTCCACACTTCCCTATATGAAACTATCTTATTTACACAAAATGGAAATAATGAAGGTATATGTTATTTACTAATTAAATAAACATAAATACATTATTAATGCAAATATACCACAAAAACACAATATACATCATAATTAACAACCATGGGAGGAAATAAGATATAAATGAACAACATGGTTTTGTGATGTGGTCGATACGTGTTCAAAAAGTTCATTACCAATTAGATTTAAGTATGTGTAAATGTAGGTAAAACCATTATTATAACAACATATCAGTATAATTAGTATACTGATTAAATTATTTAATCATTTAATAAGAATAATTTTGCGTGACAATGAATGGAAATAATTTAACGGAGATTTACGGAGGATGTTACCTCTTATTTTGTTAACTCATTTTAGTTTGCACCATATGCATTCCTTGGATAAATTTATACAAAAAGGGAGGAATTAAAGAGGAATGTAGGGATGTTTATAATTTTATTGGGCATCTATTGGTCATTTATAAGTGGTTTGAGAGGTTTGAAGAAGGGGGGATTTCCATAAAATTTATAGGGGAGGTAGGGGACTCACTTGGATGTTTTTAAAACATTTTATGGGTAACAAAATTTTTAAATACAAATTCATTACTAATTAAAAAAATAAATAGTTTATGTTTCAAGGCAGATAAATGGCCATAAAATTGGTGTTGGACAAATACCTAAGTCATTTTGGCCCTTTTATTTACGGTTTATTCCCTTGCTAAACTTAAATTTTCCTTAAACATTATAATTAATTTAATTCAAATTTAATAATAATATTCAGAAAATTTATTATGATATTATTAGAATATAAATATTATAGTATTTATATCATCGAATTTATATTTTTCAAAATTAAATTCACATAACCGGAGCATTTATGTTTGAAGCTAATCTTGTAGACATGATGAGAAATTTGGATTTAAAAGTGATAATTTTCAAGAGTTCAGTTATGATTTTATTACTAAATTCAATATAAAAATGTTTCCAATGAATTAAATTTGATTAATGGATTTATAATTGATCTATTGGGATAATAAAATATACTTAAATTTTAGATTAACTATGAAAATTAATTATATAAAAATAGAGTTTTCAAATAAAATTCAGTATTTTTTTATTTTTCATCTAAAACTAAAATTTCCATGAAATGCCACAAAAAATCACCCTAAGAAATTTTTTACAATTTTAATAAAAAAATTATTTTCATTTTATCCAATTAACTTTATAAATTTTTATAAAATTATTTTTATTAACTCTCAACGATTGCTCTAAAATAATTTACTTAAGAAAATAATATATTAAAATATATAATGAATTTAATAATACCATAATATGTCTTATTATCAACATGATTTATCTATATAAAAACATTATAATTAAAATTTAGAAAATAGTTATTTCAACTCATATTACTATTTTTTATAGCTACATAATAACTATCCTTGATTTAATAATTACAATAATAAAATGATGTTTTATAAAAACTCAATGTTTCATGTAACCCAAGGCAAGTTGGTGTTGCATGTAACTAAACCTAATATGAGTCTTTCTTAATGTGTATAGAAGCCAAACATTGTAATTTAATATTTAAAAAATATATTCAGTGTTGTGTGAAGTGAAATATATCAAGATGAATAAATTATTACAAAAAAAAATATTTCAAAAATTCTTGGGTTGTTACAAATGACATTGATAAATCATGATATATATAATTTAGTATTATAATTAAAATAAATAAATAAATAGTCATTAAAAACTATTATGTAATATTATTTCAACTCTCTATTGGCTATTATTTTGATCTATAAATCTGTTCAAGATTTTAGAAGAGTTTCAAATTTGTATTATATAATGGACTATATCATAAAACTACATTACTCACATAGATAGATATTAAATACATATGGAATATTGATATGTTAATTAACATGTTATTCTAATGTTAAATTACATTCCATATAAAAATCTATAATAACTACCATTGGAAAATTTCTCATAAAATAAAAAATACCATTTAAGAATTAATGTTGCACATTTCACATGCCCAATTGGAATAAATATCAAACATAATCCTGATAAGATAACTTTATATAATATAATAAATATGTTTAGAGATAATTATAAGGACCACAAAAAAGGTAAATCATATCCAATAATTCATAAAGGAATCTACAACTAGAAACTATTCTATAGTGATAACTAAAATCAATATTTATGGTGTTAGGGTTTTTATCATGTATTCTTAAATATATATCCATGGAGAGATATCTTGTGTTTTTTAGGAATGATAAAACTATGACCAATGTTATAATGATCCCTTTGAAAAATATTAAAAAAATTGAAAAATGGATCATCGATTAAATTTACTACCAAATATTTCTTTGGTTAAAGATTTAATTCATGTCTGTCTACTAAGGTTGTATATGTTATACTCATCACAGGTACATCATATTGAAGAGTAACAACTAGAACATGATATATCCTAGAGATATAATATTTTTTATATAATCAACTAGAGGGAACATGTGATTGAAAATCAAGAAAATAGAATAGTGAATGCTCTCTAGAGATATCGCATGCATAAGGAAGCAATAAGGGTAAGTGAGGAATAAAAAAATAAAAACTACATAGAGGTGGTCACTTAACTAGGTATAGAAATAAAATAATAGATTAAATTTATAAAAGTGGAGAAAATATAATACATTATAAATCTATAAGAAAATATTTCATTAATATTAATGATATAATAAAATTCAAATGTAAAAACATACTATGAATTCTATGTCTAAAAATGGGTAATATATATCAATAAGTTATTCAAGTTCAATATAGAAGTATTTTGGTTTATCTTCCCCAGTTAATATATGTAATTATATATTAAAATTAAAGGGATACATAATAAAAGAAATAATGTAGTAATTATTAGAAAATTATATCTCTATATATGAATTATTATTTTGGTGAATTATATTTTAAGAGCTCGTTATTATTGTGGAGTAATATATACATTGTTCATTATCTCTATTATGCAAGATAGCCGTGTATAAATAAATTATAATTTTACAAATAGTAATATTATATATTATGATGGTAATATTATATTATATTTTCAAAAAATGGGAAACAATGAAATCAATGAGTTGTAATATCCCAAATGATGTACATTTATCATAGATTGGGTTAGAGATGAAATAAATACGATTTTCATGATACCATGCGAAATATAAACATAAAAAACTGATGTTCGACTTCAATCTTCAAAAAGTGAAGAAAAATCTACTTAAAATACCTAATATATCTATCTTATCTAAACAATCCAAAGAAGGTACCTAAATTGGACCCCACACCCAAAGGGATATTTTCGTATCATATTGGTTCATGTGTCAAGATTTTCTGATTGAGTTTATATGTATATTAAATTACTAATAGATTACAATTATCTAGAAACTAATATTTTTTAATATATTATATATTAAATATATATATATATATATTATTCATCGTTTGATGTTAAATTATAAAATATATATTATACATTATGAATTAGTATATTGAAACTTTTTATGGTGTTAAATTTTGATTTTTTTATATAAATAAAAAAATAATATAAAAAATGGGGAAATCTGTTTATATATAGTATATATTACATCATATAGATGAAATCATTCCCAAAATTAAACAATTTTGTTATATTGTTATAAAATTCACACTGTAAAATGTATTAGTACATTATGGGGGATTATTGTGAACTCAAGGTGTATTAGAGAACTTGACATAAATGAATAATAAATTAATAAATACTAAATTCCATGGAATTAAATAGGCCACACAAATAATTAACCACTACTAAAAATCCATTCCATACACGAAAAGAACAAATCTACTATTTATATATTTTTCAAAGATTCTAATAATAGTATAATAATTTTTCATATACAGTTTTGGTAGTTTTTTTAGTTAACTTTAAGTGAATAATTCCATGTGAGGTATGAGTTCATATTGCCATACATTCTGTTCTCCAAATGAAATTAGTTTTTATGAAAATATTAAAATTAATTTTATATGATAATATTCTTCTATTTAAATTATATTATAATATAGTATACTTTTAGTATGGAAATTTTATTCTCTAACACAAATTATTCTTTTATTCTTGAGTTTTTACCATTCTAAAACAATGGTTCAAAATAAACATAATTTATTTTCCTAAATAAATTATATAATTTTAATTAATTTTTAAATCATATATACTATGGTTTCATAAAATTAATTATATGGTATCATCACTCTCAAATATTTTATCTTTTTTATATTATCTTATAACTCTTTTTTTTTATTTTGATAAATCATTTTTATTATAAATTATTGAGTTTTTTCTTATTTCCTGTGTTTTTAAAATTGAATATTTTTTCTTATAATTATTTTTTATATCCAACATCACAGGAGACAATGATTTTAATTCAATAGTATTCATATCAAAATTTTCATTTATCTATAAATGAACAATCATTACTACTATTTGTAAATTTTTTCAAATATATACAATGAAAAATTTAATTTTCTATGTTCATATCATTTTTATGGTGATTTTTTAATATTAAAATTTTAAAATCAGTGATAATATCAATAAAAAAAATAAAAAAATACCTACAAAATAATTCATTTAGATATAGTGTTAATATAACATTTCCCAATATTTTCATTATATTTGACTAATATTTTATTATCAATTACCCTAATTTCAATACATAGATGATGCTATTGAAATAAAATCTATTTTGATGGATTCATCCATAACATCAATTTTATCTTCTTAATAAACATAGATTATTATAACTTTTCCTTCCATTATCTTCACATCTACTTTTATGATAAGAAAATATGTTATCATCAATATATCATTCTATCCCAATGAATGTTTTTTGAGGGAATGTATTTCAAAAAAATAATTCCAGATATGTTAATGGATAACTTGGCCTCTATAGGTTTCAATATAAGATCACAAGTATAACGCAATTTCTAATAATTCCCTAATATAATTATCATATTTGTAACTCTTTATTATATGATACATTAGAATTTTATGAATTTATAAAAAAATTTATGTTTTATTTATTGTATTCCCAACACTAATAATACAATTAATATATATATTTTTGTTAATATTTATTCATATTAATAACATTAATATCATTTTATTACGGATTTATAATATCAAAACCCATATTTAAAACTCATTTTCAAATTATAAATAAGTATATAAATTCATATTGGTTTATTTTTATGTTTTGATGACGATATTGTTTCTGTTATATAGGGATCATTGAACAAGTTATATGATCTGTGGGTGAAGTTTTGCATCCTAAAAATTCTTAATTAAATGTTTTGCCTCAAAAGATTTTACATAAATGGAAAGATTATGATTCCATAAAATAACAGGAATCCTCATCATAAGGGTAATAAAGAATCTAATTATTTTACTATCATGAAACCGATATATATTGTATATATTTTTAATAGTGGTAATAATAAATCTATATTTATGGTATAATTATGAAACTTGTAAATGGATTTTAGCATTGTTAAATAGGCTATCAGTATTCTATGAATATTAAATTATTTTGATAATGTGGAATAGAATGTATCCTTGTCATGAGGTTATCCAAATACTATGAATATCACGTGATTATAATACCAAGACATTTCAACTAGCCTTATCATTGGTGAAATTGCGATACCGCAAATCATGAAATTTCATAGGGGTTCGTTGACAAAGTGTTTATAATATTTTGTTTTAGATAAAGTACATATGTATAAATTTTTATATGTATATCATATTATTAATCTTTTTATATGTTTATCAATTTCTAAATTAATAAATATTTCTAATATAATATATTTGTTATCATTACATGTATATTAAAATTATTATAACCATTATTAATGTTCTATTTTTAGGTATCTTATGTGAATTTCATGTTATGTATAGATACTAGATAAATTAACAACTGATTTCGATATTTTATATAGTCATCTAAAGCCTGGGGAATTTTTTATTTCTATAGGTAATATTTATATGGAAGGATTAGGAAACTATGGCTTCAGAGGGACACACTTCCATTGAATCCATTCATATAACATGTAATTAATTTGTAGAATTTCCATTGATAGTATTTGACCACATGTTTATAATTTTTTTGTTTATATTCATTACTTTTTATCCTTATTTTTATATTTATCGTGAAACTTATACTATATTATTATTTATCTATTCTTTATGATGATTTCTATATTGACACACTTTAATTATTATCCATATATTTGTTGAGAATCAGATCACACTATTTATTTTATTTCATAAATACCCATTAAATAATGAGAATTTTGATGGATATATATTCTATGAACAAATTGATATATTCAAGAAATGATAAATATTGTGGATTATGTTTTTATTTTAATGTAATTCATATTAGTTCCAGATGGCACTAAACATAGATATTTTAGCAGGTTTTTAGTTATAATGATTTTTATGATATTTATTTAATGTATGGATTTATAAAACTACATCCAATAGTGTGTGTCATGAATAATTCTTAACAAATCTACAACATTAAATTTTATTATTTCATGTATAGTTTATTTATTTGAATAACGTATAATCGGGAACATAATTTCACAATATGACTCCCCCACATACATCAAACACCCATCGATTTCATAAATGAACACCACCACAATCTCTTACTAGAAATAATTTAACACAGATGACTAAATGACCATGAATATTTCAAAATATTAAATGGAATTTTTAGGAAATAAAACAATTTTGAATTGTCTATAGTGACATATGAAGATCTAATTCTAGATAACATCCTCCATTGCCCTTATGTGGTGTTATCTAGATCATTGATTAATTATAAATAACTGCTTTTATTGCATTAATTGATCTACCAAATTATCAATCCAAGTCATACAAAACATTATATTCTTAATAAATACTAATAAAAAATCATATGATTTTTCTAATCCAAGAAAATATATATTTTTCATAATTTTTAGTGATATGTTTAAATATGTTAATTATTTAATCTTCTCTTTAATCAACTAACAATCATGATACTCCATATCCTTTCTATAACAACATCCCATTATTATATTCATCCATAGATGAAATAGATTATTTCCAATATTATGTCCAAAATGATGGAAAAAATAATGTGTTTTGATATATTAAATATGACATATAATAATCATTAAATATATTAATAGATACAAAATAAAATGGGTACGTTAGTGAAAATATATGATGTGAAATTGGAGCTTGTAGATTTCATAGGTTATTATGATTGAAGTTCCTTCATTAAGAGAGTGAAAAACAAGGAGATAAAATGTTATCATTAATATATACCATATTATAACATTTATTTTTAACCATTAATATAAAGTACTCAAAAAAATAGAACTCTTCCTAATATTGTAACTTTAGATAAACGTTACCTTAGATTTATGATAACAATTATTTGTTATTAAAATTCATTCAAGTTTTAGAATGGTTTTTAATTTATTTTTATTTGAAACATTGTCATTAATTGGTAAGATATTTGTTAAAGGATAGTAACAAATCATATATTTTAGTTTTCCCTTATAAATTTAAAAAAATAACATGTTATATTATTCTAGAAAACAAATAGAATGTTGTGGGGAAAAGATTATATCTTCCATATGGTTATTAAGTAGTTTTTTAAGGGATGATTTCTAAATCTAATAATATGAAGTAATGATATAATACTATATATATATATATGCTCATGTGAGACTTGATGTAATGATTTTAGTAAAAAGTATTTGTTATTTTAATAGTTGAGAAGAAAATTTAGAACTCAAACATTAGTTCCAATGTAATAAAAGACAAAACTATCCTAAAACACTTCAAAGGAAGCATCCATACTATATTCATTTTCATAAAAATTATTTATTTGTATTTTGATTGATGAACTTAGGGATTCACTAGGTCGTTTGAATCCAGTCATGTTATAGAAGTACAAAATATGACAAGATCATAATATAAAGGGAAGTACCACTCTACAGAAAAAAAAATATAAATGTTCAATGATTGTAAACATTTTGAGTGTCTTTACATGTCATTACATAATATTTTTCTCACATGGAAATGAGTTATAAAATTGAGGAATAGTTTTTTCTATTCATATAAATATATTCCTATCATCATGGATAAGGTATTCATACTACAATTTCATCCAATGATAATATGAGATAATTTGAAACTATTTTCTCCTGCATCATTCTGATAATAGAATAATGTTTTCAATAATCACAATGTTACTCAGTATGTGGTTTCTATATGTAATCTTTTTTCACTAAAAATTAATGTTTTTTACATCTAAATTAATCATTAAAACATAAAATAGATCATTTTAAAATTTATTTGGATTGAAACTATGATTATGAACAATGGTGCACATACAACCTATATTTTAATGTAACATGGTGTATGATAAGTTGACATTGTTCTAATTGTTGGATCAAATCATTATATATGGTAATTATTCATCATATATACCCTTTTACCATAATACTTTTCTTATAATAAAATATGAACAAGGGAAACATGTAAAAAACTATTATCTACCATGTATTAATCAACAAATAACATGGGTGAAATTAAATTAATTGATGATGAAGTTAAAATTTACTGAGAGAAGGGGTTTCCAAAAATAAATGACCCCATTAATATGGTAGTATTATATTTCTTATTATAAGAACATTATATCAATGTAATGAACCCATTCATATCATTAATAGGGTTCTAATAGTATAACAACAAACACATGGTATTAGATCATTCATGATGTTTTTCAAGGTATTATTTGTAAAGATATATGTTTTCATACAAATTAATATATCTATGAATAATAAGATTCATGGTATCTATGACCACTATCAATAAAAATTGGGTCATCATTCTTACTAGTGTGGGATTCCCTCAATAAGAAGATCGATTTTTTTGAATCTTCTATCTCTTTTCTTGTGTATTACTATTATTACATCCAAGGTTATTATTATTCTCGATATTATGATGAAAATCAAGATAATGGTTAAGAAGTATATGAATAATTATGGGCGAGAGCACAATGAATTACTCTAATCTATCAAAAATACAATGTTTAAATGAGTCATGGGATTTAATATTGAAAAATTAATCAAAATCAATGTAAATAATATATAAGAAGGGGATATAATACTTATAAATTCTCTAATATAGTTAAATGGGAGAATATAAATTATTGTATGGGTTATGCATTTATGTATAATAATTTGGACACTAAACTCAATGATATAAAAATGTTCTTTAGGATTTTATTATGATGAAGATGTTGATATGAATACTATGTAATAAATTCCATGAGAAACATTCTACCATCATTGATCAATAAAATTATGATTGGACCATCAAAAAACTCAATGATGTTACGACTTTCTATGTTATGTGTACAAGGAAACCGTAAAAAAATAAATTATTTATAAGATGGAGACATTGAATTTTATAAAATATTCCAAAAATATTAAACCAAAAAAGTATCTTAAAGTTGAAATTGATCCAATGGTTATTCAAAGATTTTTTTATGAATTCGAACCCCTATATTATAGTTTTAAGTGTTAATACCAAAAAAATATAGTAGAATCCAGAAAAATGTAGAGAAGGGTGATCAATAAAATATATTGAAGAAACTTAGTGGATCATAGTCATAGTGGTGGAAAATTTTTTAATATACAGTGAATAACAATGTAGAAATAAAGATAAATAAATAATCACAACATGATGTGAAATATTAATTTCTAGAAAGTTAAAAATATAAAATTATGACTCTATATATTAATGGAAAATTAATTTCATAGATATATATTACTAAACTAATCATCCCCTTTAGAATGAATAAGAAAAATAGTCCAGGGAACAGTAAAAATTAGTGACTTTGAGATGCCAATGTAATTCCTATTCCTAATTGATATGTTTGTTTTAATAAATGAAAAAATGTAAGATAACATGATAGATAAAGAATGAAATTTAATGGGATATAGAGAATGTTTAAATGATAAAAACCCTAGGTGAGTAAAAAAACTATTGATAATAAGTAGATATTATCTTCTTATGAAAGATGAGTGATATTAGTCAGACTCGTGAATCTAAGGACAAGATGTTTGAGGAAACCAAATAAAATATAATTTATTATAATAATTATTTCAATTAACTAGACCATTTTTCTTTAAAGATAAAAAAATTCAATCACTCATCATGTGTTCAAATATTATGTTTATACAGTTTCGGAATAATCAATAGTGTAGGATTCTCCTGTAAATTATACCATGAAATATGATGATTATACCATGTTTCACGATAAATTATTATGGAAATCCATGATTATAGTATTTAAATTATAAATAGTCAAAATGTTATAAAAAAAATTAATTGAATAATTAAATAAATAGAAATAATCCATTGATATATCTAGTGTTTATTAAGAAATCAATAAGAAATTGGTTGTTGTAAAAGAATGATATGAGGTATAAGACTAAGATAATTCCCGCGTTGAATGAAGAAACTTATAAAAATAGTATAATGAGATATTTTCGGGGATTTATAATCAAAATAATTCCAAATATAATTTTTTAAAAAAATTAATGTATTATCAATGGTGATTTTTCATTAAAAGAAGTTGTTATTGTCATGGAATATATTTTCCTATGATTTTTTTTACTAAAAATATTTTCCATATAGAAAATCAACAATAATTTTTGAATCAATGGGGTGTTATAATGGTTGATTAAGTTTCATATACTGCAAACAAAATAGGTTAATATATAAGAAAATTTAAATATGATAATGTGATAAATGATCATAAAACTATAATAACGGTTGAGGTTGATATCAAGGAAACAAAAGGAGGGAACCAATTGATATTGGATAGTTTTTTTCCTATCTGAGGAAATTACATAAAATATATTTAATTTTATGAAAATATTTTTCTGAATACATTTTTACATTTATAAATAATTTATTAATAAATATACATGTAATGATATTAAAAAATGTAAAAATAAATCCATGAATTTTATTGATAGTTTGTTTTAAAATATATTAAGTGTTTATAAATATAATTATAATTTCAATGTTTATATTTTCTAAAATAACTATTGTTTGAAGTGGATGTTATAGCATTCCACTATCATTTTTGATGTGTTTGTAATACTGTTGAATTATATTTCATATTTCATTGGAACAAAAATCATGTTTCTTGAGACTAAAAAATGAATATCTATTATGGTGTACATGTATCAGATGTTTTTGGAAATATAATATGGAAATTATGATCTTTCATGATGTTTTAAAATATGATAACCAAAAAAATGAAAGAATCGTCACATTAAATATATCCCATAAAGAAATATTGATGAATATGAAACAATTGTATTATGAAATGAATAAAATGAAATCCACTAAATAACTATACTCAATTGCAGCTGGGTTGATGGACTTGGAGTCACCCGATGGAGACAAGTACTTAATCAAATTTATTAATGATTTTAATAAAATAAATTATATCTATTTTATATTATGTGAATTAAATTCTCTTAATATCATCAAACACATTCAAAATATTATTGATAATAAAAAAATTTATTTTATCAAAATATTTCAATCATGAAATGGTTCTAAATAAAGAAGAGATGATTTTTAGAAACACATAAGAAACAGGGAATAGAGTATGAATATCATAATCCTTATATGACTCTAAAAAAGGTTTATCTAAGATGAATAAATATTTATTTTTGGACAGATTATGATCAGGTTTTTGAGAGCATAGTAAAATAATGTATTTTGAGACAATATGCAACCATTACTCTCTTTATTCTCAACCATTACTGACTAAAAACTAATATATTAATCATGCCAACTAATTTTTTTTAGAATATATCTATTACAAATGAATTTTAAGGGTTTTATAATATGATGTTATATCATGATCAAATTAAAAACATGTTGATAAATGTGATGAAGGTTTCGAGGATGGTATATCTCTTGGAAAAAGACATTGTAGTGTGATTTACTGATGTTCAACAGTAAAATAATAAATAAATTATAATAAATCCATGTAATTATTTTTCAAAATAAATTTATAAACAATAATAACTAATCATTGGTTGTGAAATTTATTAATAAATTCTAAAAGATACTAGGCCACATGGTAGAATTATACATGATTTTTTAGTTATTCAAATATCTCAAGATGATTAGAAAATCTCTAGTTATGTTAAAGGTTATACTAAAGGATGTTATAAGTTCAAATGGGTTCAATAACACATAAATCCTAAAAATATAATTCAATATATAATTAATAATGTAAAAAATAAAACATTCATTTTCAATTCCAATCATAGTATCATATTTTTACAAGGTTAACTAGAGTAAAGAATCTTTTAAAACTAGCATTGGATTTATATAAGGGATGAATAGTAGAATCATATTTTGAATAATGATGCATGGAAATTGAGTCCATATCATAGTGATAATATTTCAATAATGTTCAAATGGCTCTTTTGGGATAATATTAATGATAAAAAAGTATGACATTGAAAAAATCAAATCATTTTCTCATGGGATTCTCACAAAATGAGAGTATTGGGATCAATAGGTTTTTTTATCCACTATGTATTTTTAAACAATTACAATTTTCAATATTTTCTCACACAAAAAAACGATACTTTGTTTCCTAATTGAATTTCTGCTCATTGATTCTTTATAGATATCATTTAGATGATTAATATATCAAAAAATGTTAATGGAATATTAATGATAGTAATATTTATAAATTGTTTTCATTACAAATGGTTTCTTATACACTGTAGAAAGTCCTATATGCAAGGTATTCATGTATCATTACAATTTTAGAATAATTTCTTTCATCACGGTAAAAATTGGTTAAAATAAAAATGTTGGGAACCTATAAAACACATCCAAGAAAAGGAAAAATGAGTAGTAACCTCTCTAGATTCCTTTCTAATTTCACATTCATATAATTGACTCATTTTAGAGTTTGGAATGTGGTACAAATCAGATGTTATTGTCATTCAAAGACAGAAATTAAAAAATGGATAACTAGGGAGAGTGTTTATAAAAGTATGGATTTGGTCCCAAGATTCAAAAAACATAATGAGACTCTATCACGGTCACAGAACTGGGATTCATGTGCAAAATTATTTGAAGTTCCTTATAGACCCCTCAGTCCAAATACAAACACATGTCCCATGAATGCAATAAAGTAGTGTTGTGCACAAAAAACTGGAATATTTCTCCTAAACCTAATGAAAACCATCATATTTCATGCCGAAGATGAAGTCAAATAGAGAAGTTTCATACACATATGAGAAAGATCCAAGAGGTGGATTAATTTTCATAAAAATCTCTATAGTATAATGCTAGTGTAAAAAGTTGAGTAGAAAAGGGTGATGTTCCACAAAATAGAGGAAAGCATATAAAGATGGAATCAACCACTCATTCTACTAAGGATTTCTTCTAGTGTATCGTGTCTTCACAATTATGAGTTCTGTCCATCACGCAACACCTTTGTCTAATTGTTATGTCTTATTATCCATGAAAACCCTCTCATGTGGGGGGATTCTGATAAGATATTTTCTAACCCCTTTGTTGTGTTCAACTTCCAAGTTGCACTCAATTGTTCCATGTTATATTTTCAATCTCATAGTTTCAGTCAATAGTTCCAAATTGCACAAAATTGCATGCATAAATGTTTGTAAATGCGTCTGTTAAGCTACACCAAATGGATTGTTCCCCCATACCCCCACTCTATAATACTGTTGGGCTGGGGTCTTGGGCCTTTGGGTCATTCCCATCCCTACCTTATCTAACACACATGAAATATGGAGAGTCACACTATGAACATTTCAATTTTAGATGATGATGTTTTGGTGTTATCTCTTATACCACCCCCGCATACACCCCTAATTTTCCTCACTACATGATATTAAACATTAGTATACCACATCATTCATGTATAATATGACTTAAGCATCAAGTATAATATTCCTCATGCCATGATTATGTGAAGACATTCCACTATCTCTACTACATGCCATTAAACTATTGAATAACCTATATTACAATCATCGGATGTCTCTTATGATAAACATGAGATGCCTTATGAACCCAATTTAATTTTCCTAGATGTGCTCACTACATGATGCTAACCATTACTATGTCATATAATTCATTAATATGATTTTTTATACATCAAACATAATATGGGTCATGTTATGATCATGACAATACATTCCATAGTCCTCATTGCATGACTTTAAACTATAGTATACCATATATAAAAAATAGAGGATTCCTCCTCTGAAGAACATTATATGCCATATTTTCCAAGAATAAGATTCCCAGTAGTCCTCACTACATGACATTAAACTATTGTATACCCTATATGATCATAATATGATTCCTCCAATCAAAAGTACAAGATGACTTATGTGTCATGTTTAGTATGCCTCGTGTAATAATCATGAGATGAACACAAACTATAAACCATGGGATGGTTTTTTAGTTGTAATCCCCAATCATATCCATTGAACCATCAGTAAGTCTAGATTCCCTCATTCGTTGATATGAGTAACAAACAATGTGCATCTTTCATGCATAAACCTCAAACAAAATTTCCTTCCACGTGATGTTAAAATGTAATATTACTCTATCAAATAAACATGGGATTCCCTCTTGACTTAAAATGAGTAATAAATAATAGTACACGCCCACCTGTATGCCCACCCAAATCATCATTTCTCCTAATTGGGAATCAACAGATCCCTCGCGTAATCCCCAACTAGATCATCATTAGTATTAGATGCACCACAAGAATCTAAAAATTCTATGTCCCAAACCCTTAAACCATCAGAAATCCTCTTTATAAGGGAAGAGTATACCCTTTATACCCACACCATCCCTCATCGATTATCTTTCACAACATGAGTATCCTTACCACATGATGTTAAACGTCATGGATAAGTCCAATCGTAGCACATTAAATGTGGCATAAAACAATGTGGGTTTTTATCCTTGACTTCTAAAAATGGTATTAATGACATGTCCTTAATGATCAACCCAGAAAACGGTAAAATCACAATATTCCCTCATAGGGACTCACCCCCATCCACCCCCCCGCCCCCAATCCACCACCATGAGGTATTTTAATTCATATTTTACAAATATGTCTCCACGTTGTGTTCTGATCCATTGGTAAACTATTAAATGTGTCACATCATCCATAATAGGGATGAACCACCAAGATCCACACCCACATGGAGTTACAATTCATCTATTCCAGACCCCCATTTATGTGATGTTCTAATCCATTTGTATACTATCAATTTATAAGAGCTCCTCCCCTAGGGACACACCTCCTTGATCAACCTCCTTGGGATTTTATGATTTACCTTCATGTCTCCGTAGGTTTTCAAACACATCCCTGTATGATGTTTAGATCCATATCCATATTATGTATAAATTGTGACCTGACCTAGAAAATGTACATCATGTAGTACACATGGAATTCATTAGTAAAATATCATTGGATAACATACACCCCCAATGTCAAATACTCATTAACAATAGGGGATTCCATGGGTTCAATACCTATGATACCTCAAATGGGATGGCTTTGTAAGAGGAATATACATAGGTGACCAATGATCCTAAAATCCTAGAATGAATAGTGATGTCCAACAGAAAACTCTTCATACTCAATGATCATTCCTTGATATTAAAGAAGTAATGTAATTTAAAGGCATCCCCAAAGAGATGAAACTAGGAATGAGTTCCATGAACACAACATCATTTATGAGGAACATCCAAAATTGACAATGATATCCAAGTAGAAATCCCTGAATGGTATAACTGAAACCACGTAATGTTGTTCTGATGAAGGATCATAAATCACTGATGAAAGTGATGAAATTATATCCCCTTTGGATGGTGGGAATGAAAGGAAACAGAAAGACATTGTGCACATCTTTGTCAATGCACAGAAGGGACTCAGTGAAAGCGTAAGAAACTAACATTCCATGTGAAAAGACAAAAAATATCTAATTATGATTATTTATGTTGGTGGATTAATTTTTACTAAAAACATTGAGGGTACATGTTATCTTTCATATCCCCAAGGTTCTTAAAACATACAAAAACATATGATCATTATGATTAAATTATTATTTAATTCACTTGTATCTTATAAGAAGTTAATGTTCTATACCCATAAAATTTGAAAGCTCAGTAGTTATTGAATATATTAGGTATTCAATAATATGGAAATGAATTCACTTCTATTAAACAAGAAAATAAACAATACCTTGATTATGATACATAGAATTTTTTTAAAATGGGGCATTGAAAGAGTATTGGTTTTGTAAAATACTTTACGGTGTCAGGGTAACACATTATATTATTAGTTTCTTAATGTTTATTATTTTAAATAATCTCAATGAAATCACATAAAATGACCACAAAATATATAAATTTTCAATCAAATATAGACTTGATTATTTCTTCATGTATGATACATATTTTTTATTTTACATTAATTAAGATAACAATGTAGATTATATACAGAATTTTAGTGATTTCCTAACTTCTTATATAAAGGATTTACATTTTAGAGTCGAATATATTGAATGGAACTATGTGGTGATGAATTTAATAACATTATCAAAATGATTATTGTGTATGAAAATGAATCAAAAAACCTAATACAAATGATTTTCATTAGGTCACAACCCTAACACATAATGGTGGAACTTTCATAACAATTATTGAGTGGGTATAGTGATCCAATATTTTCATACATAGATAAGAAATATTGATATTTGATTAATAAATTAAAACTTTTTGTTTCTTTTTCTTTTAAGGTATGGAATGGGTTTCTATTGATGGTTTAATTTGTGGGGATATTTTGTACAAAATAATGAATGTGGGGCTACCATTTTCAGTTTTCCCAGAAACTCCCAATGGTTCCCCTATTTGCTTTTTAGTATGTACTTAGTTTCCAAAATCCTACAATCATAAATGTTTTGAATACCATTAACTCTTGTAGACATTCATTTATATATATGATGGGATTTCAGGCACATCGTACCCTATTAAGGGGAATTATATCTATCTTATAACTCTCTTACAGATTTAAGATATGTTCATGAATCTTTTCTTAATCCCAAAATCGGAACAGTTATCCAAATAAAACTAATGTAGGTCGATTCTCCACTTAAACAAAGAAACATAATCTCATTGATGAACAAAATAAAGTGTAGTATCATTAATGAATCCATAAAAATTCATTAAAGTTTCTCCATCCATTTCCCTAATGGTTGATAACTAATTAAAATGATGAATCTGTATAACCATATGTGTGGAAATATGCCTCTGTGTTGGGAGGTGATTCACATTATGATGAGGGGATTGAGAAATTATGAGGATTCCTAAATATTATGATTATTGTAAGAATCAATACCCATGTAGTTCATTAAACCTGTGATGTTTATCATCATGAGGAGAGGAAATATGTGAAGGTACTAAGCCACCAAATATTTAATCTTAGATATCAAGGAGACGTCAAACGTATCCTCATTATGAATGGAATCTAAGTTACCAATGTTTAATCATTTCACTTAGAACGGAATCAAGGTATATTCCATTATATGAGGGGTGTTCATATAATGCTACTCATCATGGATTACATACATGTATTTCCCTAGATATTAGAGATGCATGATACCAAGGATGTGTTCACTGTGACACCCTAATATTACATGAGTTATGCTCAATTTGAGAAACAAGGGGGAAAATATGATCAGCCTAATTTCTTATAGATATGGGACTTGTGTACTTGGAAAATTTTATGGCTGTTTGATATGGATCGTGGTCCCTAATAAGGTTTCTTATGTATCCTGAGTGTGGAAGGAATCTGTGTTATAATAGTAAATATGATTTCTCTGACCAAAAAGTTATGATTTAGAGTGAACATCCCATCAAAATGATTGGGCCATGATGTTTTAAATATCATAGACATGGGGTTTCAATAGATATTGATTTTTATTTGAGCTTGGCCCTTTAGGAAGGAATCCTTCATATCCTGTCTAGATTAGGAATATGAGTTACCATATTTCATTTGATTGATGATTACATAGTGACTTATTCCTTTGGATGGGGAATATAATATTATGCCAATTTATGGGTCCTACCCATATGCATTTGCCATACCATTGTGGTTGATTATAAGTAAAATAATTATATTATTGAAACTCCCTAAGCCATGTGATCTATGATTGGTTTGAGAAATAAGGGATATAAAATAATAAATTTCACTACTTTATGAATGTTGGAATGAAGCATTAGAATAGAACTAAAATAATTTATATGGACCTTAGGCCTAGAAGAGGATTCATATAAATCATATTTATTTGTTGGAATCATATTTAACATAGATCATTTGAATAGGGACTACACTCTATGGTTTCTTTGTGGTCTGGTCATATTATATTATTCCACTGGTTATGGCTTACATGCTAAGTTTTCCCTTACCTTTGTGGAGGATTATAATGAATATGATATGACTATTATAACCCCCTATCCTGGGTGATTTATGATTGGTGTGAGAAACCAGGGTTTGAAAATGATCAATTTCCGTTCATTATAAATGAAAGGCTTATATATTAGAATGACCCTATGAATATTTGATACAGAGTTTGGGACATGGGGAAGTTTCCTACATATCATGGTTTTATGTAGGAATCAAAGTCTTTACGATTTAGTTGATTGGTGATTATATACTAACATTGTCCTTTATTAGGTAATTTCATATTATTCCAGCAGTTAGGGAATACAGACTAATGTTTCCCTTTACTTTGTAGAGGCTTCTAACACAGATGATATGATTATTGAGTCTCTCTAATCCCATGTGAGCGATGATAATTTTGATAAAAAGGGATTTGAAATGATAGATTCCATTTCATTATGAATGTAAAAAATTCATATTAAAATTTCCCTAAAATGATTTTATATGGATCTTAAGCCTGGAAGAGGTTTCTTACATATCCTTGTTATTATAAGGAATAAAAGATGTCATAGTTACTTTAATTTGGGTTTACACTCTTAGGTTTGCCTATTGTCAGGGCATACAAACCGGGTGTGGAAAATGTTATCTAAACTAGGGATTCCATTTTTTGTAGTCTACATTCATGACTAGGATGTTTTTATTTTCCCCATTAAATGCCTCGGTTTCCTTCTGGGTAAGTTAGAGAGTGTCTTTATTACATATACTAGGGAACCATATTATCAATTAGTCTGGTCCAATGTACTTAATGTATCCTTGATTGAATTCTTGAGGACTATTGTAGGATCAGAATTGCATTGACAAGAAAATGTAACATCATCTAGCTGACTATCCCTGGTTTCATTATGAGAGACTACTGACATATGTAGAAGGTGTCTCAAGATTCATTATGACATGTCTCTGAGGGCATTTCATGTCAAGGCAGACATCCCTGGAGGGCATCTCGAGTCAAATCAAAGATGTATTGAGTGAATTGTGATTCATATATGACTCGATCAGAAGACCTCTCAATAGATTTCTTGATATTGAAAAGTAAAATTGTGAGACTTATCTGATATGATCGGGACTCATTTTATGATTCTGTAGATGTATCTGATAGATGTATCAAGGATTGAATGACAATTCAATGGAAACTTTTAGGATAATAAGGTTATATATGCGGTAATACTATAAGACCTTCTATTTATGTATAAAAACATTATCATACCCCAAATAACATGTTGAAGGGGTGTCACATGATTTGGGCAACATGTCCTTGTATTGTCACATGTCATCAACAATTCTCATGAAATACATTAAGAATAGTTAACATTTATTTTATTTTATTCATTAAACATTAATCATTATTATTATGTTCGAAATTCCATATTTGCATTCAATGATACATTATTTTAAGTCATTCCAGATCTATATGGTTTGTGGGATGTTCTTTTCATATCCTACCAGAGATCTATCACATGATCTATAAATGCTCACTTTAAGTGATTTATTCCTGTCTCATGATTACACTAGTTTTTCACCTATATATTAACTGATGTAATATTTTCTAGTAACATGATTGGTTTCTACTTGATATTCTCTCAGGTATATGGTTTTAAATCAACCTTTTTGTTCTTGAGAGTTTCCTCCCACTCTTTGATGTTGGGGTGGGGGATTTATTGGCCTCGAAAAACTATTTGTTCACAATTTTCCATGGGGTATCTATCATATATACAATATAGAGTTGGAAAATGGTTATGTGTACATGTTTATTTGTAATCCTTTGACTTAGATCATTACAATAGCATATCCAGATTTTATGCGACCGTGATACCTTCCTATCAATGATTCCTTTATTAGATTATGTCTAATTAATGAGAAAATTCTTGACTCATGTACGCATGACGAAGGACATCCATTTTTTTCATATTAACATATCCAAAGGCATTATATGAAATCGTGGAACCCATTAAAAGGCATCAATGTGATGCACGATGCCATTTTTTGCTTGTCTTAGAGTATCGCGAGACTATGAAATGGACTTCCTTAGCACATCAAAAGCTCTTTACAACTATGAGAGTTCTCGTATCCTTATTTTTTGTCCCAATTGATTTATTTTACAAAATTCATGGATTATGTGAGTTTTTATGGATGTTTTTAGGACATTTTTCCCTTCTTTTTTGTGATAAATCACATGACCAATATCGGTCATATGGATTGTTTTGAGCATTTCCTGGATAAATTCATCTGTTTTATCATTGGATAGCCAAAGGGGTTGTGAGAGGATACATATACATACCAGGTAACATTCATGTGTCGAGGATTATAAGAAAAAGGTATTTTTAGAGGTGGTGCATACAAGTTAATAATACATCGCGGTGTCCCATGTATCGTTTGAGGAACATTGTGTTTCTTTCATGACCACAACTACCTCAAGCATCCAACCTTTTTATCTTTTTTTGTTTTATTTTTATATGTTTTGAGAGACATGATAATTTTCTTCAATTTTTCTGGTGGAATGTATTCTTTCATTTTTTGATGCACCAAATGATCATTATGACCACTGGGGGTTCCACCTTTTAGGTCTCTTTCTCTTATTTAAAAATTATTTTCAGATGGGGTTTTTGGAAGTTGACCATTACAAACTATGTGAACTTGGAGAACAAGTTAAGTCATCGTCATTTTTCCAATTATAACCTATAAAGCCTTACAATAGTTGAGTGACTTGTTGAAGGGGGTTCCATGGGATCCACTATAGGTTATTTGTTTCTTTTGGGGACTTTATTTGATCTTATGATGGTTACATGATCACAAGTCCCTTAGAGGCCCACATTATTCGCATGTTTTAGCCACATATTCATGATTTTCTATATAATAGAAAATAATACCCATATTCATTTGTTTATTCCATTGTAATTTTTTTTATTTTGACATGGAGGGTGTAAAAAGATTTCACACCCCCTCAGGAGAGATGTACGAGGGGACATGGGAATTATTTTGAAGAATGTAACTGCCCAATAAGTCATTGATGGTTTCACAAATCAATGTTTTGTTTGAAATTCGGTCTCCTGAGTGATTTTTTGTGATTCTGTGTAATTCCATATATATACTGTAGAAGATAAGTTCATTCCATTGTTCACCCCTATATAGAGTGCTCCCGCATTTTCTTAAGTCGTGTACCGTTGTCATGAGACCATTCCGTGAACCCTAATCATGAGCCCCCTCATGGGAATGTTCCACAATTCCATTTTATAGATATGATCTACAATATAGTTTCATTATCCAATTCTTATCTGAACCAACCACGAAATTATAATCAATAATTTATTGATCATTGGACATGATTTTACTAGATGGTTTCACATAATCTTCTGTACTTGTGGATGAGTATCCCCTTAACAGGAATATGAGGTAAACATTAGAGTAATTGTAGCAGGGTCATCAGCTGATATCTAAAATGAAAGCTCAGATGGATGCCTGGACCATATAGATATGGAGATGTGAGGAGATCATTGTCCACTTGATGTATGATATTTCAACATCAACTTCCAAATTGGCTGCTTCTTAGAAGATATTCAATGATTTTGCTACATTGGTTGAGGCTCTCCATCCTAGAGAAGATATAGAAGATTTGGCGAGAGTGTAACTCCAATTCCCTATTGATTAATCTTGTCATAGTTCTTATAACCCTGTCTTTGAAGCCGATGAACATTTTTCATAGTTTAGACCTAATAATGCATCATGTTATTTTTGATACTTCAGAGAGAGTCCAAAATATGACACCCCCCCATTTTCGACTATATTAATGGATTTTCAAAACTTTTTACATTTTTTCAGTTTCTTTTAATATATTATATAAATATCATATCACTATCTTTGATATTATGTGGACTACCAAAGACTCCAATCCATTTCATAAAATCAATTAAACCTAAATTTTTGGACCTGTAGATTTGTTTCATGATGTTCTCTGCAATTTTAACTAATATGTCATCTATTACTGATGAATCTATTCCAATTACCTTGAGCTCAATTATTTTATGAACGATAAATGTATAGAATATATTTTTCAAATTGAGTGTAATCTTTTTTTTTTCAAAGTAGATGTTCTTGTTGAGCATGGATAGGCTTTTCTAATTTCATTTGGAGAACCTTAAAATCTCTTACTAACAGACTTGAAATCATTATTTATATTTAGTTATTTTATCTCAGACATAATATTTATTTTTGTTGTGCTACTTTTACTCAGACCAAATGTTGCTTTAATTTAGTGTCTTTTCACACAGATCTAATGCTTTTTTTAGTGTCTTTTATCTTGGACAAGATATTGATTTCGTTTAGGGTATTTCTAGATTAGACCTAATGTTTATTTAGTTTAGGGACATTTTAGTTTAGACGTACTACATTAGTTTATGGTTCTTTAGCTCGGATCAGATATTGAATTTTTTTCGGTTCATTTAGCACAAACATGACATTTCATTTAGTTTAGGGTTTTTTAGCTATGACCTGATATCAATTTAGTATAGGGTCTTTTGTAATAGACCAGATATTTCATTAGTTTAGGGTCAGTTAGCTAGGAAATGATATTGTGTTAGTTTATGGTCATTTATAATGAACTTAATCAATGCTAATGGGATATGGGGAAGACATGCCGGAAGTTTCCAAAAACATACTGGAGTATTGGGTGATGTCATGGAGTTTCAAGGGCTCAGAAGGATCAGTATTCTATTTTTGTAGAGTGACTCATTGGGTTAATTTCCATAGGCACGTATTCCGGATCCATGGGAATGTATTCATAGTCATGAAAATGGTCCTTGAATTTGGGAACCATTTCCAAGGGATGTTAAAGATTTATATATGTAATATGGTTAATAGAGAAATACTAGGGAAGTTATCTCTACCTAGATTGGTCAAACATGGATGATGTAAATCACCACCCAAATGCTTGATACCATGAATATTAGATGGTGGATACATATCAGGCATGTCCATGAAATTATAAGATGCCATGATCTGCAAGCAGAATTTCTAAGGCTCCAAAGGATTGAATCAGATTCCAGGAAAGGAGGAGATTTCTTTATTTGACTACTCAAAGAGCACATACCACATATGTTGGTAGCATGCCAAGAAAAATATGATATCCACTTCTCCATGAGGGTTATAAGTTATTTTGGAAGACTCAAAAATCTAGATGAAGGGGAAAATTATTGATGGAATGATATCCTAGAATGGATCTGGTAAACATGGGCGATTCAGCTCTAGATTGTGAAGCTCTAGTTTTATTCCATGTGGTTTCAAATCAAAAGGTTTAAAAACTAAATGGATCACGAATGGGGTGTTTCATTCTTTATTCGTGAAAGGGTACATAACACAGTGAAATAATGTTGAGAATTTCTTATCATCATGGATAGTTTGGTGTGGAGACTGTAATTCATGGTCCAATTTGATCAGATAAGGAGGATGATATAGGATATTTATACGCATATTATTTCAAACATGGGGATATTTTAATTGATTTTTCATTGATTTTAGGGATCACAAGGATTATAATTACCATTTTAATGAGTGTCACATTCAGTTGAAAACCATAGTCACATATAAAATATCCATAAGCATACATGCATAGTCATGAAATGGGTCCCTTGAAGCTAGATATTCTTTCCAAGGGCCATGGTAGGTTTATATTGATCTTAAGTTGTGTAAATCTTGATATTCGATTTTTAGGTAGGATAATATCCACGAAAGGTATGTTCACCCTAAATGTAGTGCCACAACCTAGATAAAATGTTCTTATGGTGAGGAAATGTGATCATCCATTTCCATAACTTATTTTTGGACCAAGGGGTCCAATGAGCATAGCCTGGATTTTAATGGGGGAAAAATGTTGACCGCATGAGATTTATGCCATTTATTTTCACGCTATTTTATTCAAAACATTGGAGGTGAACATTTAGCGAGAAAATAAATGACTTTTTCTTTGTCATCCCTTTATAGGATTTCAAAATAGAATGTTTTTTATCTCATTCAGTAGATCTTTAAGGTTTTGCAATTTAGACCATTATAGGCTAGTGTTTAAGGTCGTATAACATTCCCCAATTTGTGGGTTGTTTAATATCATTTCAAATATGGCCCTAAACTAAGAGATGTTATATAGGAGACCTATTAGGGTATCCAGGGTTAGGAGTACCCATTTATCCATATAAGTTGGATATGAGAATATTTTAAATCATGAATTAATGTTCTCAAGACATGATTGATTTTAAGAGACAGTCATACTAGGAGAGGATCAGATCACACTAAGGTGTTGAGTTCTTCCATAGTGGTTTCTGGGCTAACAAGGATTGGAATGTCTTTTTTCAGAGTGATTCATTTGGGTAACCAGCATAGCCACAGATACAGAAGCAATGAGAATGTATTCACAGTCAACCAAAGGACCCATGAAGTTGTATATCCATTTAAGGGTCCACAGATAGTTGTGATGAAATGAGGTACTCGAGGCATGAAGTATCATTTATGGATTGAGGTTATTTAAATGATGATAGATGCACCACGTACTATGGTTGACTAAGGTATGTCCATTTTGGCTTTGTGATTAGGATTTATGATGGGTGATGGTTTTCATAGTTTGATGTATTGTAGTTGGGTTGTAACATCCTTCATGTTGTTTAGAATCATGTGATAAGGATGTATTCTCATGCTGTTTATCATCATATAGTAGGGACATAATTCTGTGTGGTTTAACATAATATGTGGATGAAGTGTTTAGAGAATTTTAATATCTTGCAGTAAAGTGTTATTCTATATACTTTATCATCATGTGTTTAGTATTTGGGAACCAACATGAAAAGGGGAATGGTGGCTGGACAAAAGGATGGAAATACAAGCGTCACTACATATCACATGCTGACAGGAATCAAGATACACATAGTTCCTGACGTTCCTTACAATTTATCATCATATAGGAGAGATGAAGCTAAATTTATGTGAATGAATGGAAATTTTTTAATTGGGACCATGGATGGACGTTTGGACATCACTATGTATCCCATTAGAATTAGAATCAAACCATGCATAGTTCTTAAAGAACTATGTAGTTTAACATCACGAGACAAGGAGATTAACCATGTAGTTTAACATCATGCGGTTAGGACTCATGATGTGCATTCTGTGGTCATTAATTTAGGACCATGAGGAACCTATTGTGTAATTCTATACCTTTATCATGAGGGTAATAACTTGGCATATTTCCTAAGCTCATGTGAGACATTCTCGATTAGAGAAAAATGGAATAGAAAAGATTTCACTACATTACAAAAATATTTAAGGGTAGAACAAGGGAATTTTGTATCAGGAAGTGGTTAGACAATGATATAGGATCCTGGAGTCCCTATGTTTCTCACTATAAATGAAAATCAATCCATACATAGTTATATAAGGTTTATGCAGTTTAATATCATCCAGTAAGGATGTGGGTGAATCTTCATGGATGGAGATGGATGTTATAGATTCTTAAAGTTTATTGTCATGTGGTAAAGACAAGGATCACCTAACCTAAAAGATCATTGTGGTTGGTCCCGAAACTAATTTTTTATTTTCACTATGTATCATGTGATGATGGGAATCACGCCTTATAGAGTTCTTGATAAACAGTGCATTTCAACATCATGTAGCTAGGACATCTGCCTTGATGAATTAATGGCATGCGGTAGGGTTGAGATTGTACAGTTTAACATCATGTAACAAAGATGAATTTGTATTATTTAACATCACGAATCTAGGAAGAATTTACATTGATGTGTGTTCCCTTCTGCTAACACCAATGGAATGTATTTAATGAGAAATCTTGCATTGGTGTGTGGTGCGATAGGCTCCCCATCCATTATAGCTAATGAAAAAACCCTTTTCTGATAGAAAATATGTATGATGTAAGGTCCATCCCATTTGGGTTAAATATTTGGGGGAATAATTCTTGTTATCATTGGGGTTTTGAGGACCAACACCAATACCCCACGAAAAGATTATTGGAGGTGAACCCTTTTATTGAAGAGTCATCCAATATGATTCTGGTGGACCACAAAGTTGTTCAGTGTGGGAAAAATGTTCCCATAAAGTAATTTTGATTCATCAAACATATATCATGATTTCTCTTCTTCTTAGAGTTTTCTATAGATTAATATTTAGAGCTAGGGAACCTGGACTTCTATGGGTAACACTGCCTCAGTATCGTACACCAGTGAGTATAGCATTTCTTAGGTTATAGTATGTGTGGTGGAACGTAGGCTTGTAGAGCATGAATGAGTTTTTTTGGACCAGATTTATAACCACTATTCACCATCTTTTGGAGTATATCCGAAATTTTTTATTAAATTCCTATATCAGTCCATCATATACTACATGATAGTCCTATAATTGATTAGAAACAATATTGTACTCCTAGTAGAGTTTCGTCGACTAAACAGAATTGAATTCGGTTTATTTTTATGTCAATATATTTTGAGGGACCCAAAACCTGGTGATGATATGGGACTTTAATAAGTTGATGGTGTTCATTGTCCTAACATCCTTGTGGGGTATTACCTCATCCCCTTGGGAAAATAATTACGTAGCAGTAATGATGTACTTGAAATTCTTAGTTGTGGCTAGGAGATATGGACCCATGATAGCCATCTCCCAAAAAATCAATGAGGAATACTTAGCTATATATTGAAATTATAGGGATTGATTGATGAAGCCTGCATGGATTTGGATCACTTGAAATTTCATGGTGATTTCCATATAGTCTTATATCATGGTTTTCCAATACTGCCATAGCCTATTTATTTATTGGGAGTGTCTAGTCCCAGATTGATGGGAACCACATGATCCTTCATGGACTTATTCCATTATGTTGGATGTCTCTCCTTATGCTATTAATGTCAAGAGGATCCAGTCAAATCTAGTCATATAGAAGAGTTTCATCACATTCGGGCCATCCTGCAAGGTAAAGTTCCCTACAGGGTGCCAAATTTGTTCCCTACCGTCTTAATCTATTGGAATAATCTAATTTTTAATAATATAATATTATGGGATGCATACATATAATTGTGATCATTGTTTCATCCTAACTTGGGAAATTGTTTACCTCGTTGGTATCTTATATATCATATATAACGATCACCAAGAATATTATTTAATGCGTGATACATAAAATATATTCTTCCTCCTCAGGATCATCCATGATGGTGGCTGCATTGGTCAGTGAGTCATTGTTACCATTCTATGATTGAGGAACATGATGTAACATTTTCTTAAAAGGGATCTCTTCCACTAGTCCCCTAATGTAGCTAGTGAGAGGGGCTGTTATTCTTTTTTAATGCCAAATTTGTCATGGATTTTCATTATCACGAAATGCTAATCTCTATTGATGTTCATGTTGGTTTTTTCATATTTAGGGGTAGTTCCAAGTTTTTAATAAGGTCTTCGTACACTTTCTCTTAATTTATCATTCCTTTGGATAGTGCGAATGTGTAGGGAAACCCAAATTTTTTAGTGAAAAATATGACCCTAGGACATTCTTATTGAACCTTAGTTTTTTCATCCATGTACAAATAAGACATCTTGAGGCACCATGAAAATACATATTCCATGTTTGGGGAGTGTCATACACAAGGAAGACCTATTAATCTAGAAGCTTGATGTCTTCCAATGTATTTTCTGAGGTAGGTTGTGTTTCATAAAAATCATCCATGGATTGTCCTTTCATAGAATTCTATGATACAAACTGAATTTCATATTGTTGAAGGATAAATTCCCATAGATTCAAGTACCCAGTCATCATTTTATGATCAAGGTTATAATTGAAAGGATTTATATGAGATACCCGTTGGACTTTATGGTTATTTATGTAATTCCTCGTCGTTTTCACTTAAATATGAGTCCAAGGAAGTTCTTCTCAACATCATAGTATCCGGTATCAGTACCTAGTTTGGTCAAACAGAGTTAATAGAGGATATTATCACTTCCTGTATCAATATTTTATGTGAGGGGGTTCCAAATGAACATTTCATAGAGAACATATATAAGAGGAGTGAACTCCCTTCCAACGGAGGCATCAAGAATTAGTGGATGTAGGATTTACTTCATAAGACTCTCAAAGTATTCTTAGATGTTATCATCCCATTGATAAGGTATTCCATTATTCTTGATTGGGATGATTTCATAAATCCATATCGAGAATTTTACTTCATGTACAACATTGGATTTTATATCATCTCAACATCAACCACTACATTGGTGGCATGAGAGGGGTAAATTATCTTAGATTAATGGTTGAAACCTGGATGCTCATCTGGTAGTCTAAGATGGTGTGTACCTATATTTGGATTAAGTCCAGGCATTTTTAGGTAGATCCAAGAGAACACACATTAGCGTGGCTTCAGAAATGTGATGTAGACATATTTCCCTTAGAGGGGCATTGTAGATGTAATCATTGCTGGTCACAGTTCTTTCATTGATACCAGAATTTATCTACCCAAGTTCATCGATTGTGGATGAGACACCATCCTCTAATATAGGAGGGTCGTTCCAAAGGCCATTCTTATCTTCTTCTATCTGTGATTCTATGGAGACATTTTAAGATCGAGATTAAAATCCAGGCTCATCTATGTCACTATCAGGGTGATAGAGTCCATGAGAAGAGACATTAGCATTCCTTTTTTTACTAATTTATAGTAGATATATGGAAGAAATGAATGTTTTTTATGATGTCACTTGTGATAAGAGGGGCCTAAAACTTCTAGATTATTTCGATGACCTCAACCAGGTTTATGGGGAGAAACGTTCCTCCATCGAGCATACTCTATGGATTCATAATAGTGGCCCCCATTTAATATAGATCTACAAACTATATATCATCTTCCATCACTAGATTTTTTCCTCTAGATCTATATAAATCTGCTTCAACATGTGTGGACCCACATGTTTCTACTAGGGAACTATCACTATGTTGTATGATGAAATTTCCATTAATGAGATAATTTATATACTGATGGAAAATATATGGTATCTCTATGTGTCTATGGATCATGGATCATTCATGTAGTACATTGTATGTGGTGTCTAACAATTCTATCATAAACACAACATCTGATGTAACATCCCTAATATGGGATTCAAGCTAGATCATCCCAAGGGGTATTTCATAATTCTTAACTTACCATTGGATGGTCAGTATATTGTTAGAAAAATCCCCTTTACCATACACCAAACATTTTCAGCTTCAGACTAGAATAAGATTTATCCTAGAACCATTATCAATTAGACCCTTTTAGACATTGTCATTATTGAGTCTACCCGAGACATGTAGGTGTATGATGTGACCTTCATATACATCTAAATTTTCTTGATCATTTAATTAGATAGAAATAAGAAATTATGATCAAATGGTTTCCACTAATTAGATCTTGTCTTCAATGAGTTTTGTCTTTAAATCCTCTGGTATCTTTAGGGATGCAACTAGTTCTAGAGCTTAGTATGTACTGCCACTTACAGTTTTAGAACTTCATTTTTTTTATGCCAGAGGATAACACTTCTTAAATTTTGGATTCTTCTTGGATTTTTGTTTAGGAGACGAGGAATTTGATGTGTTCAGGTTTGGTTCTTGTGATGAGTATGAGGGAATATCTACTAATAGTGGGGCATGTCACTCCATCACTACCCATTTCGTACTTTGATCGAGTTGAGACCCCGCTAGGCAGTCATAAAAGACAGTTGGGTGTGGGAATCTATTTTAGGGGTTTGAGATACCTATATTCTCTTTCTAAGACCATGGTATTTATTTCCCACCAGTATCAGTTTTAAATTCATTCTTCATGTGGAGATGGCCTAAATAATGGGTAGACCTAGCCCATGTTATCCTCTATTGCCTTGGTTATTATGCATGTGACCTCCTGTCCCTCAGTTATGTGTTGGAAATTTAAATTTGGGGCATGTAATATATTGGAATAGGGTTTTATCAATTTTATCACATTAATAGAGCCAAATATGTGCTCTTATCTGATGAGGAATCTATTTTTGTGGGTTCTCGTGTTTTAAATGCTATAGGAGAAGAATTTTTTGAGAGTTATCGCTCAAATTAAGGAAGAATAAGATACATTCATTTCTAATTCCTTATTCTTTTGGTGTTCATGACCACCTTTGGGAGGTATATTTTATTTTACCTCCTTCGATGTTGGAGCTATTTTTAGTATTCACAATAGCGCTTTCTGAGTGACACAAACTTAATAAACTCTCTTCCAAGTCATCCAGTTTTCAAATATTCATGCATGCCTTGTTTTTAAAATTTTTTCAATCACTCTACTCTTCTAGTTGGATCATAGTTATTTAATTCAACTACTCTACTGTGTTATATAACACTATTTGTCTGGAGTCGATCATTCCTTGAATCAAGTCTTTGATGATGAGGTGGTTTTGGATATTATGAACCAAACTTCTAGGGAATGTGTAGTAATTGAGAGAGTGTGTTAGGTTGACCTCATCAGGCTTCCTAGGTTTTGGGAACATGATTATGTTATTGTCCAGGGATACCAAGAAATAACTTGGGACATATTCATTCTATAAGTAGTGTTCCTTATTCATCCATTCCATAAATCTCTAGAATCCATGGGATCTATGTTCTTCTCGAAAAGTGTGATTTTGTGGATATCACCACTCCAAATGTGGTTTTGGTCTATGTGGGCCCTTCAAAAATGTTTCAATGGGAAATTTTTCTGTGTTGAGAATGATAGGTACTTATTCTACATTTCCTGGCCATTTACCTCATGTTGTGAGCTTGATTCATGTTTTTGATTGGGTATGTGAAATGGATTCTTCAAATATTTTTAAAATTTCACAAATCTCATAGAATCCACCTGGATATTTCATTATAATTAAAGGAATATATAACTCATCTCTATTATTTTTAAAAAATTGTTCTAGTAGTTTATATTTCATGATAGGGATGATAAGTGAGTAGGTTAAACCATTACACCTTTCTACGAATCCATACACCCTCTCATTTTCATTTTTCTTGAAGTTTTTTATGTCGATGTTCATTATCTTCCACTATGTAGAAATAAATTGATAAATGAATCACAAAAAAAGACATCCCATCTTGTAATGGATCTTGTAGGAAGACTGCTATATCAAATAAAGGACAGGTGTATCATAGTATTTTCAAAACACCTCTACATCATCTCATCCTGTTGATCTTGATATCCCACCATCAACCCACATTAGAATACAAAGTGTGTGAGATGTTTTTCAGGGTCACTTGCACCATGAAAGCTAAAGAAGTTAGGATTTCCATTATTGGGCAGAGGAAAATTGTTATCCACTGAATCCAAATATGGCTTTCCGTCATGCTGCACAGGTGCGCATCACCCTTCGATGGATTCCATTTGAGAAAACAAGGACTTGGGCATGTTAATGAGTTATGGGGTCAGATTTTTCTAATAAATCACTAATACATAGGTAGTAGGTTGGGGCTAATTAGGTGACACCACTTTTACTAGAACGTAATTTTTTATTGATCCCAATACAGAATGATTATCCTTATGAGTGAGACGCTTTTTGCATAGTATATGAAACTCAAAATCATTTTATACATCCTTGATTATGTAGAATAGCTGATTAGATCTGGATTGAATATGACTCTATTGTAGAACTATTTATGGTGTACCATCTATGGGTGGAATAATTTTTTTCTATTCCGGATGATGATACCTAGTGAGAATATTTCACCTTAGTATATCTTTCTTGAGCTTTCTAAGATCTTGTTTCTTACTCTCATATTGTGACTGTTGTTTCAATGTGGAAGTAACATAAAATCTATCATGTGGAAACAAGGATGTGATCACATCCCCCCATTCTCATTTGGTAGTATTTTTTGTGGAGGTGGCAACTTTGAATTTGGATGTGCCAGGTTTTGGATCCATTATTGGTTCTAGGTGAATGTAGCCTCATTTGGTGCATCCTAATAAACCCCTTCCTGGGGAATGTTTTCCATGTTTTTGACCTTTGAATTAGTGTCTTATTCCACAATATATATCCTGTCACATTTGATGGAATTTATAGATGAATATCAGGAAACAATGGAAATTCCATTAGTTTCAATAGAACTGGATGATTCTACACTATCTTCTTTAGGGTTATTATTTGTACCTTTGTCAATATTGGGATATTTTGGTTTATAGACCCATTGAGGTATGATTTTCTTCACCATAGTATTCTTCAAAGTTTTATATGAACATGCACTATTAGGTATTTTCCATTCATGGTAGCTCAATGGGAACTGAAGAGCAGGGGTCTGTCTTGCGGTGGGTGGAGTTGGTGAAATGTTGGTCGTAGATTGATTTATCCCAACCTATGTAAGAATGATTAGCTTTTTGGTGGTGATAGTGATTAACATTACCTCATCCATGTCAGGTGGGTCTCATTTGGGTCTGTAATTTGAATTTATTAGCACATTTTTTAAGTATACAACGTCTCTATTCGGGGATTTGAAGACTCTCAGGATGAAAATTTAGGTATAAATTCCAATATCCCAGGGGGTGGGGTTGATATATAATTTCCAGTATTGTCTCTAGGGTCCTCTTAGGGGAATATAAACCAAGTTTTGGTGATTGAAATATAAATACTCCATCCCATTGGGATGGGGTATTCTTTCAGTTGCAATGAATCTGTCCCAAATCCATTTAGGAATTGATGATCTGAAAGGTGGAGGTGGTTGTAAATGTTCCCCTACTATGGTTGGATGGGTATGCCCTTAGATTGATGATATGGTAGCTCTGATAATGGCCCATTTGATGTGGAACATTTTTTATCATGTAGGAAATGAGTGTGATGATTTTCCATGATGAGAACCATTCCTTATGAAAAGTTGTCCTGATGATAAAAAAATCAGTCTATGTGTTCGAAATGCATTTTACATATTTTCATAGACCTAATTTGAAATTGTTTTTTCTTTACTCTCTCTCCATTCAAAATGGTTGGACATTGTAAGAGTGTAGGAATTCCATTATAGTGACCAACTTTTTTAAGCGTTACACGGACTCCTGATCTCAAAGGAGGCTATAACATTGCATGATGACATATCTGAGGTGTTTTGTTGTTCTAAGGAAGTGGAAAAGTGTAATTCTCCGTACGGTTCCCATCCTATGATATGGATTCATGATGTGGATTTGGAGATCAACTAATGAAGAGGTGTGTTGAAATTCCTGAAAGAATATTGGATATGTGATATGTGATTTCCCTATTTTGGATCTCGATCCATGGAGATATAAGCCAGGTCTAGCTATGAACAGAGTATTCTAATGGTCTAAATTCAACACTCATACCCTTGATAAGGATGTTTTCTAGAATTCATCGACTAATGAGTTGAATATATATTTTTGTGTAGATTTGGAATGTAGTCCCATTCTAGCTCGTCTGGTATCTCATAACTCGATGTTGTGAGGATCTAGAACATGATATGGATGTTGTTTTTGGGTAACTCTCTTCGTATGTCTATGTTATCCTCCTATTCATCAAAATTACATGACTATATCTAGTCACAACAAAGAATATGATTTGGAAGGTCACATTCAAATTAGAGTGGAATGTTTTTGAAGGTTTATGAAGAACTGTATACAGTTCAAACCCATTTATCAAGAAACTCTCAAAAAAATGGGTTTGCGCTTGTGTCACCTATATTTGTAGAGGTGTCAGGGAAAAGATATTATTTCAATTTCTGTGATAGATTTTTAAATTTGGAGGTTTACCATGGTTGATGTCATGGAGTACAGTCCCTACAATCCATCTCCACACTATCATGAGGAGTAATGTTGTGGTAATGAACACCCACTACATTCACTTCGATAGAAAAGTCAATGGGTCCTATTTATGTTGAAAATATATCTCGAATCACCTCAAGGACAATGTAATTCATGATATTAGAAACATAGTATATGTTTTTCATCGTGGTTGGAATATGATGACGTGGCTTTTTTATCATATAAGAGTATGAGCCTACTATATTATGGTTTCCAAAACATGAATATAATTGACTAGTGTTGTGAGAGTACGAGCCCACAGCTAAGAAGCTTCTAGAATATTATGATGATCTCTCTCACTAATTACAGGAATATTATCCAACATTAAGGCATGTTTCATTCTCACATAGTGATCCTTGGTCAGGATGATATTATGATCCCAATCCTGAGGATTTGGAATTTTTCGCTGGGCTTTCATAGTAAGAATATGAGCCTACACTAAGGCATGTTCAAATATCACATGGTGGGGCGGAGTTGGATCATGATTACCAGACTTGTCTGAATATTAATCTACCATTAGAATATGTCAACAGAACTCCAGAATGGGAGAAGGAACATAGGCCCCCTATTTATTTCCTAGGAATGATGCTAGAGAAGTCATTCATCTAAGGATGAATGAATATGCACCTAAATTCCATGATCTACAAGAATATGTCCGGATAAATCACTAATAGAAACGGATCATATCCCAAGGATTATTCTATTTTCGCTGGTGTATCCCCAACAAGAATGAGTAATATGAACCTATCTTGAGGCATGTTATTATCTAATGTGGTGAGGCCCATCCATAATTATGATATGATCATGATCATGGGCCTCCGGAAAATTCCTACATTCTTCATCGACTGGGATGTGCCTCTATCCCTAGGCATGTACCGCTCTCACCTCACAAGCCTTGGTTGGAACTAGAATATCATCTAGGTCTGACGCATTACCCATTATCGAAATATACGAATAATCCTACTATGTGGGGGAATAAATGTGCACATGATCTAGTACAAGAACTTTTTCACAATGTTAAGAGTGTTGAGTTATCATAGTTGTAGGTTTAAGAGTATGATTCTGTCCATTAATCTTCAACTATTAAGGATTATTTCGGTGGAGTTCATCAATTATTGATAAAATATATTATCATTTTATTAAAGTGTTTGCAAGAATATATTCCTTCCCATTCTCTATCTCCACTATATACTAGATGATTAGTTCGACTAATGTGGTGATATATTCACAATTCATTCCACTTTGTGAGATCTAAATATGACAATGGGATTTATGCATGGAGAAGGAATATAATCATCTTCAATTATTTCAGTGGGAATATCCCTATAGACTTGTTCCAAATGGTTATGACTATGACCATGCATATCGGTTCCATCATGAATACGCTAGTAGTCATCATCTTTTAGCTTGGGGATATGAGCCCTCTCTTTGATATCTGACACCTTCCTCCCACATTGAGCCTTCCTTGTTTATCATTCATGGGAATTAGAGGCGACAGCTTGTCAGTCGGTACCTTTTGAAAACCTTTGGTGGGTACCCATGGGATGGTGCTAAAGATGAAGATTATAAGGAGCCCTGTGGGAAACTCCTAATCTATAAGGGGGAGTTATTTGGCTTCATAGTCCACCTTCATTAGATATGCAATATCAAAACTGTCATGTTACGGAGATGAGATCCCAAAGATACTGGTTGTGATAAAAAGTTCTACTCGATTAGTAGTAACATTTCATGTAGAAATTGGAATCACTAGGATTCATTCATTGATAACATCATGGATAGATTCCATCGTCATTATTGTCGATGTTACTCTTAGACCATCATTTTCCTCCTTTTTGGATTTCTTGAGTATGTGAGCACTCCTTTCAAATAATGGATGTTGAAATCACATATGATCTACTATAGGGAATGTTGGATGATGAATACATTTTCTAAAATTGTGATTTCTGGAATAGTATCGGCAATTTCTCACATGACAATGAACAAGGTATCAGATTAGTTCACTATCATAGGTATAGTATGCTAAATCATATATTCACAGTTAACTCATTTGTTTTTTTATTTCTAACTCATAAATTTACCTATTTTGGACTTTTAAAAACTTGGATGGACTTATGTGAACCCAATTTAAAGATAAAAATTTTAATATCATGCATGCCTTACTTCTTTTTTAGTATAGGGTTTGAAAAACAATGTTTCCTGACAAATGATTTTCCAATATTTCCTTTATTTTAGATTTCAGGATGGGCCCTATTTTTGTTTTCATATTGGAAAAAATGGAATGAACCAATGGAAAATAACCAATCATTTTTTAATTAGGTAGATTGAAGGAAGTTTCTCCATTTTGGTTTCTCCAGGTTTTATGGTGTGTTATATGTTTCTATTAATAGTTTTATTATGGGGTGAATGTTGTGCTCAATCATGAACATCAGGATACCATCATACATTCTCCTAGAAACTCCAAATAGTTCCCCCATACATTTCAATGTATAGACCATATTTCTAACGATTAGTGGTTAGCAGGGTTTTCTATCCCATTATCTATTGGGAACTCGCATTAGTAGAGAGGATGAGAGTTCATTCCCATCATAACCTTTTGAGTGGAATTATTTCCTACTGTGGTACTCTCTTATATATTTATAATATTTTTGAAAACCTCTCCCTAATCCTGATACGATACTTGTTACCCAAAAAACACGATTATAATTTAATTATCCTATAAATCAAAGAAAGGAAATCTCATTGATGAACAATGGAATGCGTGGTCTAATTAATTAATTCATATATATGTATTCAAGGTTCTCCTTGCATGCCCCAAATTGTGAATACATTCCTTAGATGCTAAAGTTGTATAACCAGATTCTTTATAATATTTTTCCACATATGCATGGAATTCATATTCTTAGGATGGTATTGATCCATTAAGTGGTTTCATATATGTCCTTATTATTTTAGGAATCAAAATCCACATATTTTATTATCATGGTGCAGTTTAATTTCATGTAAATAAGACATATGTGTGGGTACTAAGGCACCAAATATTAGATTCGAGGTCTCAAAGAGATATCTTATGTAACTTATTTATGGTATGAATCATAGTTATTGTCGTTTAATCACTCCCCAATGACAGGCATGAAGATATATTCCCTTACACGAGGGGTGTTTGTATCATACCACTAACTAGGGCTTATATAATAGAATTTACCTTGCTAGTATAGATTCATTATGCCATGGAGGAGAAAAGTTTGTCACCCTGTGACCATGTTATCTATGATCGTTGTGGGAAACAAGGGGGGATAGGTAAAAACCTTATGGGATATAGATGTGGGACTTTTGTATGGGGATTGTCCTTGGGGTATTTGATATAGATCTCAGGCCATGAGAAGGAATCCTGCATATCCTAAGTGAGAAAGGAATCCAATTCATGATACTTTAGTTTATTTCCCAGTCCACAATGGAATGAGGTAGAGTGATCATCCCATGGGAATGATTGGGTCTTGAGGTTTTAAATAAGATATATTTCTGTTTTCTATTGATATTGATGTATATTTTACCTTGTCCCTTTATGAATGAATATTATGTATCCTAATTATAGAACGAATCATAGTTTTGGTAGTTCAGTTGATTGGGGATAACATATAACATTTCTCTTTAGTTGGGGGATATCATATTATTCCATTAGTTAGGGATTGCACATTGATTTTTCCATTCCATTTTTGATCATTATAATTAAAATGTTATGATTACTCCAACTCCCAATGCCCATGTGAGCTATAATCATTTTGAAAAACAAAGGATAGAAAATGATCAATTTTATTACTTTATGAATGTAATACTTACACCTTAGAGTAGCCCTATGATGATTTGATATGGAGCATAGGCCTATAAATGGTATCCTATGTATCTTGGTTATTTGTAGGTATAATAGTTGTCCAAGTTATGTTTATTGGGTCTTACACTGTGGGGGTTTTCAGTGGTCATGGAATATCATATTATATCACCGATCGAGGCATATATATTGATGTTACTATTACCTTTATAAAGGATTATAACCAAAATGATATGAATATTACAACTCCCTAATCCCACATGTTCTATGATCGATTTGAGATACAAGGTATGGAAAATAATAAATTTTATTTCTCTATGAATGCATAATTTAGGTATTATAAAGTCCCTATGAAGATTTGATATGATGGTCGGGCCTCAGGGAGGTTTTCGACATATCATGGTTATTTAATGATATTAGATTTGACGTAGTTTAGTTGATTGAGGCTTACATACTGACATTTCTATTTGGTTTGGTATATCATATTATTCCACTGGTCGGGTCATACACCATAATGTTTCCCCTTTCATTAGAAAGGCTTATAACACAAATTATATGATAATTAATAAACTCTAATACCACCTGATCTATGCTCTGTGTGAGAATAAAGGGATATAAAATGATTAATTTCATTACATTAATAATGAGGGATTTACGTATTAGAATAGTCCTATGAGGATTACACATGGAGCATGGGCCATTGGGAGGTTTCCTAAAGGCCCGGGTTATTTTTTAGGAATCGTAGTATTTATTGATCCATTAATTGGGGCTTTACACTCTAAGGATTCCCTATGGTGAGTAATACACACTAATAGTGGACAAGTTATCTAGCCCTAGTATGTCATTTGGTCCAGTCATCTTGTATGTCTGGCATGCATTGATTATCCACAAGACATTACTCGATTTCTTTCTTGGAATGTCAGAGAGTGTCTATATAAGATAAAATATGGAATCATATGGTCTATTTGGAAATTCCCTATTACATCTCATATCACGGATTTTCTTATTGAGTAATATTTCATGATCTAAATTTTCATTCCTAGAATATGTCACATGATCCATCTGACTTTCCTTGGTATCATCACGAGAGCTAGATGACACATATGGACGGTGTCACAAGAGTCTGTATAAACCGCCTAAGACGGTTTCTCATGTCTTAGATGAAATCCATGTATGGAATAATGAGTCTCATCTAACATGTATAGATGGAATCATAAGTCACAATTTACTCACTCAGAGGATATCAAGAGAAATTCCTTAACATGGCATGGTGAATCCACGAAACAAGGTTAAAATGATTAGATGACATTATATGATTCAATAGATGTGAATCAAATAAATTTCAAGGCTTTGGTGAAGATTCCGTGGGGAATTTTTTGAGACTAATGTGGTATGGAAAAAATGAAAATACCACCCACTATGATATGTTTGGAAGCATTCACCAAACCAAAAAAACATGCTTATGGGGCATCAAAATATATGGGTGACAGGTCCAGGTGTTTTCACATGTCTTTGAAAATTCTCGCAAAGCACATGATGTTCATAAAATATTTTTCTGGTTTATATCATCCACTAATAATATTTTTCTTATATTTTTAATGAATTTTATTCTATTAATGTTAGTTTATTTTGAATATCACATGATCTATATGGTGTGAATGATTTTATTTTCATATCACACCGGATATCCTTCTCTTGACTTGAGAAAGATGACATGGTGTAATTTATTCTTGGGTATTGATTACAATGGATGCTCACAAGTATATTACATGAAAAAATATTGGTTGATCGCATGATTTGTTATTGTGAGAAATTATCAATGATAAATTCGGTGTAAAGCTATCCTTTTGTTCTTGATAGTTTCACCCATCTCTTTGATGTCAAGGTGGGGATTTTATAGTCCTCACCACTCCAATAGTTCACATAGTTGCATAGCATATCTAAAAAAGATCTAGGATAGAGTTTGGGAAGGGCTCTGGCACCAAGTGTTATTGTGATCATTGTCATGGATCATGTTGGGGGTACTGCCTGATTTTCCATATTTGTGAGTCTATCCCATCAATGATTCCTTTAATCGATTATGGAAAATTAATGAGGAATATCATGAATCATTCTGGAATGTCAAAGGACTTTACATTCTTCATTTTATCATTACATAATGCCTTCCCTGAAAACAAGGTTACCACTAAGAGGCATCCATGAGATGATTTATGCCTTCTATGGCTTGTCTGGGAATCATATGAGACTATGATTTTTAACACCTTAGTACATCTAGTTGTGGGAGCTCTCACCTAACTCTTTTGTATCCCCTCTATTTTATTTCATAATGGTCATGTATTATGCGAGTTTTCATGGGTTTTTTGTGGAATTTTTCTATATTTTTTTGTGATGAATTTTATGACCAATATGGTACATATGGGGGTTTACAAGAATTTCATGGATAAAATAATCTATTTTATCAATGGATATCCAAAGGGGTTGTGTGCTGCTACATATACATACATAAGAACATCCTCATGGAGAGGATGACGATGAAACGATCTATCACAAGACAAGGTGGACATGTCACAGAGGCCTCATGGTGTCTCATGGTTTATATAAGGTACTTCATGTGTGTTTTATGACAATCTATACCTTTCGAATCCTCCTTTTTTATATATTATTTTTAATTTTCAATGGTTATAAATTCAATCGAATTTTCTAGAATGCTGAAAGTAGGAATTATTCATCCCTTTTTTTTGAGTCGCATGTTCATTATGACCACTGGAGGTTTCTACCATTTGGATTTCATTCTCCCATTTGAAAAGGATTTTCAAATGGGGTTTCAGGTTCTTTCCATTTCCAAACTATGTGACTTGGGGAACTCATTCATTCATCACCACCTAGCCACCAATTTCCCAAAGTTTCATCACATGAACTAGAGTACTTGTCAAATGGGGTTCGGTGGGATCTACCATAGGTTATGCATTGGTTGCAGGGACTTCTAGTGACATTATGATTATTATAGGATCGATAGTCCCCTGGAGGCTCAAGCGATTCATAGTTATCATCTGTCTTTACCTTCCAATTATTTACAGAGGAAAATTATATTCATATTCAGTTATTTCTTCCTTTGTGATTTTTATAATGTTTATTTTTTGGGCATCACCAATTATGATCCACACCAGAACAATAAAGGAATAATTCCATGGGAATCATGTAAATAAATAATTTATTCATAATATTTTTACTTCATCCCCCATTCTGATCTTTATAACAATCAACCATATTATAATTATCATATTTACAACAAATCATCATAGACTGCGAAAGAAAACACCATAAAGGGTGATATATTATGATCAATATGTGTAATGAATAGATTTATCAATCATAAATTAACCATAGAATGTGTAAAATTGTATGATAACATGATCCTAACATTTCAATATTGTAACCAACATAATAATGATCATAATTATGAGTTATGGAATAAATAACTGTAATTCATGTCAGTTCCAGGTAGAGTAGAAGTGTCCTTCAATGGTATGACCATCTCAACCATTAGATGTAAGTCACATATAGTCATTAATTCACATGATCAAAACATCATGTCTAATGGAAGTATTGGATTACATGACAATATTAAAATTATGGAAATTGAATCAAAGTATCTTCACATTGTATTTATAATAAAATTTTTAGAAGATATAAAATTACCATTAATTGTATTTCTTCTATCATTGATGATATATATAACAAGATATTTTCATTCTATAATTGAAAATATATAATCTGAGTGATGAATCCCCATATATACGATTCACATATGCACCAAAATATCTGAAAAACACCATATAATAATTGGTTTATTGCATTGATGATCCTGATCACTTATGTTGTTGATGGTTGATTAAGGATGAATTTTTCTCGATATAGGATGAACTCTTGATGTTCTCTCATTTTATAGAGAGAGGTAGTGATGAGAAAACACTATATCTATTGACTCTCTCTGGGGATAGGGAGAGTAAAACTATACCTATTTTTCACAAAAAGTATGCTTCTAAAAAGTGATATAATTAGTTTATTACTATAATATGTTTAGTGTTGGGATATTGCACAAAAAAAATATTCCCTTTTTATAAGAATTTATTTAACCAATGTTTGATTATTGTAACAATAATATTATTATTAATCACTTCAAATTTACAATTTTATTAATAAAATATAAATAAATATCATTTATCTTATTTCCAATTGAACCATTAAACTAGGTCCACATTCCATCATTGACATTTAAAAATAATCTTATAATTTCTATTTAGTTAATAAATAAACATCAATATTTTATTCCCTAATAAATGTAAAAAATATTTTTTTCTGTAAAATTGAAAACAAATATTTATTAGTTTTTTGACTCCGTTATTCCTTTGAATAGCATGGGATAAAATTATTTTGATCAACCATACTCAAATAAATATAATTAAAAATATTATGTTATGTTCAATTCTATAATTTAAACTGTAATGAGAGCATACTTAGTTTGTAACCCTATATTCGTCTTTCCCAGTGGCTTTATTCGTAATTCTAAAAATTCCAAAGATAGCATATATAAACACACAATGTTATCCAATGAAAATGAAGTTAACTTTGAAAGGAGATATGACTTCCCATTAATGATTACAACGTAATATAATAATTTTAACACAATTTCTTAAACAATGTTGGATTCCAATTGGTTCCATTAACTAATGTTCTCTCTGTCTATTTCTGTGAAATTATAGAAATAAACCCATCCAATGAACTCAAAATTCATAGATTTATTTAGGAAATATCGTTCGCATCGAAAATGATATAGTTACCAAAATTAGTCTTTAGACAGATGTGGGAAATCCTTTCTCATGTTATCTAATAATAAATAATCACACATGATTCACCAAACATATCCTATATCCCCATATGATTTTGTCTTTATTATTTTCATCCGTACATGAAATCAAATTATTCTATATATTCATTAATGATATCCATGATGTCTTTTAATTAATATACACGTCTATATATAGGAACATCCAGTGACATATGGAAATGTGGATTTATTAATAAGAGTTATTTTTTCATTAATATTGATATTAGATATTACCATGGTTAAAAAAATGATATGGTGTCTCAATATCTTATGATCATCCCACCCCTGAAATTATTTATTTTATGTCTCTCATTAGACAATATCATCCTTCCATATAACATGGCTAATGAATAATGTTGTGCCTCCTCTCAGTTCTGAACACATAGAGAAAGTGTTATGGCCTCATAGTGAGCCATATATTCTAAATGTATTATTATATGAAATAGAATATATAATTAAACCCACTATTTGATAAGAAAAAATATTTAATAATAAAAATATTTCATCAAGTACTAAGAAATTTGGTTCTAGATAACCACCTCTAATAGTACCCCACGTGAAATAGAGCCAACCAAAAATACATTTTACTGCAATAGTACTCACTTGATACTCATGAATCTTATCAGATTAAGTACTCATTAAGGTGTCACCAACATTTTCCCCTATGGGCAATATGATCACTATAACATCACCTCATTGAGTAAAATACCTCATGATATGAAACATCAAAAGAATTTGATTTTTTATTTTGTTTGTCCTTGGATATTTTGATAGATCCACATCTCTATTGTTATCATACTAAATTGTGATAAAATCACAACTTATAGGTACCACATTTTGAACTTGGAAAAATATTTAAATCCAAAATTCTTCCGAGTATGAATAATAAAAAAATATGCTAATAATATACAATAGAATTGGTGAAAACTACTGAAATTGAACTCTTTCATCTAACAAAACCTCTTTTGATACAAAATATAAGGCCCCAGCCTTAAAAATTACTCAATCTTCAGTTATATTGAGAATACACATTGAGGATCTTTTCATGTTTATAGTTTTAGATAATTAGATCATAAATCATGCATTACATTCCACATTTAGACAAGGTGGTTACATAGAATAAAATATTCACTTTTCCCATCATAGGAAGCATATTTGAAATAAATGATGGATTAATTCTTGACACTTCCTCAACACTATCATCACATCATGTACCTTTCTATTGACCTATGAAAAACATTTCAAAAATATGGGATGCGCATAAAAAGCTTAGTAAGACAAATAAAAATACTAAAAGAAAACTTTTGTACATATATACATAAGAATAATTGAAAACATACATTACATTTAAAAATAATCACATTAACATACCTCGTGAAATAATAAGGATTATTAATAACTCATACAAATCATAAGACATAATGGTAACTTGAGGCATTCACAACATTCTTACATATGGAGTAACCCTCATGGTTACGTTTGGAATACGCATTATAGTGTATTCCATAATTATCTTCAGATAAACCTTATCATTTAACTCCTTCGTGTTACCCAATTCATTTGAGATATATCATGGGCTCACCCACCCTTAGATTATCATGGAACCACCCGTCTTCATAAGCAATTTCCAATAACCATAACATAATCGTATCATATAATACATGCATAAAGGAAACATAATATTTCCACATTTCCATAACATTATATCAATACAACACATTGATATAATCAAAACATTATCAATACCATTTTCAATACCAAAATAAAAGAAAATTAAAACATGTTATTTATTTTTCATTTAGAAAATGTTATGGCTTGTAGAGGAACCCCAAACTCAAATAATGGTTGCGGTATTAGAGAAGTCGTTGTCGCAGCATACGTAAGACAAACACATTCCCTTTGGTCATTTAGAGAAACACTTCGTATAAAAATATTCATTTTGATTAAAATTAAAATTCAAAAAGGTTTATACACCATATAAAAGAAAGTTTTGTATAAAACAAAATATGCCTCAATGAAAGGAGATTGAGATGAAGACCCTTACCTCGTGTCCGACTTGACTCGATCATTCTTTAATCTACTGAATAATAAACTAGAGTAAATTTATTCTTTCTTAAAAACCTTTTTAATGTTCATTATTCTTTTTATATCACTTCCTACCATGTTATGAACATTATGTAATTATTTACGTTAATAACGGTCCTTTTGTCGATCTTTGGTACATGAGTCAAAAATAAACTTCTTATAATTACATGTTGTTCATGTGGTAAAATATCCATTATATACAGAATTATTTTCATCATTTGGATATAATTTATATCATATATATCCAGTATATACATGCATTTAAAATATTACAGAACATTTCAATGTAATAAATTAAATGCAACGTTCATGGAGACGGTAAGCCGTACGTACGCACGAACGCTACTTTCATTTCTATATCATATTTAATGGAATGAAATCATAATTATATAAAGGTATATTATAATTCCAATATAATAACATATATGATATCATTAACTCCATCCTTTATACATCCCACATATGGCATTAACGATTCAAATCACTTTGAGGGGGCAGTTGTCCGCACTTCCTAAAATGAAATTATCGCGTTTACCCATAATGGAAACCATTAAGGTATGGAATAAATTAAAAATACAGAATCATAAGGAAAACATAAACATAATATATGTCATATATAAATATAGTGACATCATAATGGCCACATTTAAGGGTGTTAAAATAATATTGAACAATCATCATTTCGTGGGGAAGTAATTTGTCACTCACAGAAACAGTATGTTTTTTAACCATTAGAAGAATGTGTGTGAAAGTGTAAATCAAATCCTTCTCATAACAACATCCTAGTATATTTAAAATACTAGTTTTGTTAAAAAATGGAGGAAAAAAAACAGTTTAGTGGGTTGGAGAATAAAAATAAAACAAAAGGACATAAGAGAAGACATTACCTTTAAATCGGGTAACTCCCCTTGGTTTGAACCAAAAGGTTTTATTGAAGAGCTTTCTACCTAATGTAAGGCTTCTAGAATGAAGAGACGGATGTGGAGAGATAAAATGAGAAGTGTTTTTTCAAGAAAATGGCTCGAGAGGTGTGGGTAAGGGGGTATAGGTGGGGTCTTTTATAAGAGGGAGGAGGGGAACTTTTGGAATGTCATGAAATTTTTCTTTATTATATAATGAGCTTCGGATTTTAAAGGTCCCACAATGATGTATTTCGAGTATAAGGTGATAAGGGTTATAAATACACCCATCCAATATGATTTTGACAAGTTTATGCCTTAGGTATTACATTATCTTTTCATTTTATTTAAATCATTCATTAATGAGGTAATCACTACATCCTCATGGTGTCCTAAATAAATTAATTGATTTAATGACTTAAATTATAAAAATAATACCATGATGTAGGAAATATTTTTTAGATTTCCAATGACTATTTATATTCTAAGAGATAATTTATGTAGACAAAATTAAATATTTTTACTTAGGTGTTACATACTTTTGTTATATTTAACTTTCTTTAAAAATAAAAAGATAAAATGTCACTATCACAAAATGTGATTACATGGGGTCCCAAAGTTGGAACAGGGCATACAATGGTCGGCCATGACACAACCAGTAGCATTTGGACAAATTTTGGGGTCATTTTATATTAATATGATATTATTTTCTTACCCTTAAATACCTGATTACTAATTAATCACGATAATTAATGATAATTACCATCGTTACTATTCATAATTTCCAAAAAGAAAAGTTTATTAATTACATAATTTGGACCTTATAATTCCAAATATGGAATCCATTTAACCAAATTCTAAACATAAAAATTGTAGTAATTAATTTAAAAATAATTCCCATTGTCAAAACAAATAGATGGTTTTTTAGAAACAATATCTATCCAATGTTTGACACTTTTTTATTCCCAATTCCAAAGTGAAATTAATTTAAATGACAAAAATTGGATTAAATGGTAAAAATATAATCTAATTAAACTTTAAAACCAATTAAAAGGAAAATTTATTCATATAATTAAATTAGATGAAAAAGCAGTTTTAAGTAAAATGCAGTATTTTTCACAATTTATAAAAAAATGAACATTGTCCTAAAAATACCAAAAATTTATCCAAAGTAAATTTCAATGTCCCAATCCTAAAGAATAAATTTATTTTTACATATATATCTTATAAAATTGTCAAAAGATATATTTAAAAAAGGTTCACCATCAAAAGGAGGTAAAACAATCTTTTAAAAATATCACATAATTCAATGCTTAAGATTGGATTTATTTTCATTTTAATCCTTTAAAACACTATCTAATTCTTAAATAGACATAGATATGAAAATCCATAATTCTTTACTAACTTGGGATTTTACATCCTTCCTCCCTTTAGAAAATCACGTCCCCGCAATTTATTTACATATCGAATAAGTGGGGGTATTTATCCCTCATTGAATTTTCAAATTCCCATGTTGCTTCTTCAATCATGTGGTTTTTCAACAAATTATTTACATGATGAATCACATAATTACACAATACTTGCTCCCTGTGGTCAATAATCTGGATGGGTTGTTCCTTATAAGTTAGATTCTCTTCCAGTTGAAATACCTCTGGACTCAAAACATGAGATAGATCTGGCATGTACTTCCTTAACATTGAAACATAAAAAACATTGTGTACCTGAGATAAACTTGGAGGTAAATCCACTTGGTATGAAACTGATCCAACTCTCTCAAGAATTTTATATGGTCCAATGAAACTTGGAATCAACTTTCTTTTCTTACCAAATTTCATCACACTTTTCCATGGTGAAACTTTCAGGAAGACATGATCACCTACCTCAAAAGAGAGATCCTTCCTCCTATTGTCTGCATAACGTTTCTGCCTGCTCTGAGTTGTTCTCATGTGTTTCTGTATCAGCTGAAGTTTTTCTTCCAACTCATCTACCAATTCCAGTACCATCAAATTCCATTCACCTACTTCATCCCCAAAAGTCGAAGTTTGAAACCGCTTCCAATATAATGCCTCAAATGGTGTCATCTATATAATTGAATGAAAACTGTTATTATAAGAAAACCCAACCAAAGAAAATTGTTGGCCCCAACATCCCTGATAATCCATAAAACATGCATGTAGCATATCCTCCAAAGTCTGAATTGTTTGTTCTGAATTCCCATCGGATTGAGGATGAAAAGCAGTACTAAAATTTAATTCAGTACCCAACGACTTCTGAAGGCCTTTCCAAAAGTTATAAGTAAACCTGGGATCAAGATCAGATACAATGGATAGGGGAACTCCATTAACATGACTATCTCTTTAAGATGCAAAGGAGAATGTTGATCTAGGGAAAATGTATCTCGTATATAAATGAAATGAGAAGATTTAGTCAAGCGATCAACAATAACCCATATCGAATTATTACCTCGAGGTGTCTTTGGAAATCCAACAACGAAGTCCATGGATATATTCTCCCATTTCCACTCTGGTACTGGTAAAAGCTGAAGCATCCCTTTCGGTAACTGTCACTCTATTCTGACCTGTTGAAAATTCAAACACTTCATAGTAAAATCAGCAATATCTCTTTTCATTCCATCCCACCAGTAATACTCCTGAAAATTTCTATACATCGTAGTACTTCCAGGATGAACTGAAAATGGAGAACTAAGAGCTTCACATAACAACTCTTTCTTCAACTGTGAATCACAAGGCACACACAATCTCGTCCCAAATCTCAAAACATAATCATTATCAATGTTGAATTCCGGTAACATACCATTATAAACTAGCTCTACCTTTTTCTGCAATTCATTGTCTTGCTTCTGAGCTAGATTAATTCTGTCTGATAGAGATGATATCAATGAAACCTGAAACAAAATAGAAGAACATCCTTCACAAATAAATTCAATTCCAAGGTTCATCAAATCCTTAACCAAAGGATCATGTTCCAAACATAACATGGTTAATGAAGAATTACATTTTCAACTCAAAGAATCATCCACATTATTTTCTTTTCCCTGATGGCAATGAAATGTATAATCATAATCCTTGATTAATTCTAGAAATCTCCTCTGTCTCATGTTCAATTATTTATGAGTGAATATATACTTTAAACTGTTGTGATCAGTATATTTTTCACACTTTACACCATACAAATTATGCCTCTAAATATTTAAAGCGAAAAAAATAGAAGCTAATTCCAAATCATGTGTAGGGTAATTTACCTCATTAGTTTTCAACTAAAATGAAGCATAAGAAATTACCTCTTCCTTCTGCATTAAGACGTAACCAAGTCCATTTAATGAAGCAACACTGTAGATAACAAACTCACCGTTCCTGGAAGGTAGTGCCAAAACTAGAGCATTCACCAATCTTTTTTTCAACTCCTAAAAACAATCTTAACATTCTTTTTCCCAGATAAACATAACACCCTTCTAAGATAGCTTAGTCATTGGACTAGATAACTGTGAATATTTTTAAAAAAACCTTTGGTAATAGCCTACCAAAACAAAAAAAACTATGAATCTCAGCTACATTTCTGGGTCTTGGCCATTCATCAACAACCATTGTTTTTGCAGGGTCAACAGTTATTCCATATTTAGAAATAGTGTGACCAAGGAATGAAATTTGTTGTAACCAAAACGCAAAATTGCTGAATTTCCCATACAATTTCTTTTTTTTTGGTTTGAAAAATAACCCATAAATGACTTCCATGCTCCTCTTTACTTTTTGAAAACACCAAAATATTATCAATGAAAAAACCAAAAACTTATCGATGAACACATGAAAAATTAAATTCATAAGGTCCATGAATACAGCAGGTGCATTGGTTAACCCAAAAGGCATTACTAAAAATTCATAATGGCCATATCTTGTACGAAACGTAGTCTTCAGAATATCGTCTTCCTTTACCTTCACCTGATGGTACCCCGATCTCAGGTCAATCTTTGTAAAATACTGAGCTCCCTGTAGCTGATCAAACAAATCATCGATATGAGGAAAAGGATATTTGTTCTTAACAATGATGTTATTCAAGGCTCTATAATCAATTCAAAGTCTCATTGAACCATATTTCTTTTTAACAAATAAAATAGGAGCACCCCATGGTGATGTGTTCGGTAGAATGAAACCTTTCTCTAATAAATCTTTCAATTGATCCTTCAACTATAAATGTCATATTTTAGCCATCCGATAAGGTTGTTTTGAAATTGTCTTAGAATCAGTAACTAATTCAATATTAAATTCAACTTCCTGATCTGGTATTACTCTAGGCAACTCATTAGAAAAAACATCAGGATACTCATTTACCATTGGCACATCATTAATCTGAACGGTTACTTTTTTTTCAACAATATGTCAAAGGTGACATTCATTTCTATATTTTACAAGTTTCCCAGCCTCGTAATATGTTATCAATAGTAAGGGTTAATTATTGTACAAAAACTGAAAGTCTTTCTGAAAAGAAACTTCTTTATCTCTACAATCAATCTTAGCATGGTAAACAGAGAGCCAATCCATACCCAGGATATCATCAAACTCTACTAGAGGTAAAAAAATATGGTTTGCAAGTAGGTTCCTTCCATGGATAAGGATATGAAGATTATTATAAATTATTTTTGCCTTAACACATCCCCTGTGTGTTTTTACCACATGTTTAGGAGTCATTTCATGAGATGGAATTCCAAATTTACTCGAAAATATTTCAGAGATGAAAAAATGTGTAGGCCATGAATCAAACAACAGATTGGCATAATCTGAAAAAACAATCAAAGTACCTGGTACAACTTCATTTTATGGCCCAACATCTAATGAAGTAGTTGTAAAGGATTTCACCACACCTTTTTGCTTGTAGTGTGACTGCTTCCCATCATTTGAACTCTTTGTCAAACACTCGTTTTCATAATGACCCATCTCATTTCACATGAAACATTTCACTAACTGTAAATCAAATTTTTCTTACCATCACACTGTTCTTTTTCAGTTCAATCATGGGCCTTATGTCCAATCTTACCAAATCAGTAGCACTTTACAAAAATCAAAAGACATTCCCAAGAATGATTATTATAACATTTATCATAAAATTAATACTTAGTTTTCTTACCATCAGACATTTTTGAAGGATTCTTCCCATTCTCCTGCCACCTCGGTCTCTTCTTCTGTTTGGTGTTATAGAACACTTGATCATCAGAAAACTCCATTTCCACCTTCTCATCACATCAAACAAGCTTTGCATAACATTTGAACTCACAAGATGCTAATGCCCTTCGATATTTTGGCTTTACTCTTGAGTAAAAATGATTGATTTTACTATCAAGGCCTTGGATAAAATTTTGAACATTACTCGCTAATCGAGTGAACCTTTCTTCATAAGCAGCCATTGAATCATCCTCTTGCCTCAATTCCATGAACTGTTTTTCCATCCTATGTCGAACAACCTTAGGAAAATATTTCTCAAGAAACATACCTTTGAATTCATCCCAGTCAAGAGCATGAATCTCATCTACTTCCCTGATATTTTTAACCATCGACTACCACTGATATGTTTCATCGTCCAAACAGTAATCAAAAAGACTAACCTTTTGATTTTATGAACACCCCATTACAATGAAAATCATCTCCAGTGCTTTTACCGTCCCTTCAGCTAGCACAGGGTCATATGATCCTCTGAATGATGGGGGATGATGCCTCGTGAAATGTCCAACCACTAACATGTTCCTCTGCAGTTGATCTGGCTGATCTCGTGCTTGGATACCACAACTATTTATCTCTTGAGTCAACTACGCCATTGCTGCAACAAACTGTTCAGTTCCAATTCCGACCATCTCAAGATGCTGATTTGGAAGGTCATTTCCTTCTATATTTCTTCCTAGCACTACTTCCCTATTTCCTATGTGGAAAACCATTCTGAACAAACATGTCTTAGAAGAAGCAACATGGTAATCTACAAATTCTATATCATTTCAATTTTACCATAAAAAATATTTTTGGATAATCATTTAATAGAATTATAACTCTTAAAGTTTTCTAAACTGACCTCTGATACCAACTATAAGGCCCCAGCCATAAACATTACTTAATCTTCAGTTATTTCGAGAACACACATTGAGGATCTTTTCTTGTTTAGTGTTTTAGAGAATTAGATAATAAATCATGCATTACATTCCACATTTAAACAAGGTGGATACATAAAATACAATATTCACTTTTCCCATCAATGGAAACATATTAAAAATAAATCATGGATTCTTTCTTGACACTTCATCGACATTATCATCACATCATGTACCTTCCCATTGACTTGCGAAAAACATTTCAAAAACATGAGATGAGTATAAATATATCAGTAAGGGATATAAATATATGGAAATAAAACATTATTCCATGTATACATAAGAATGATTGAAAACAAACATTACTTATAAACATACACACTTTAACATACCTCATGAAATCATATGTTTTATGAATAACTCATAGAAATCATAAGACATAAAGGTAACATGAGGCATTCACAACATTCTTACGTAGGGAGTAACCCTCATGGTTACGTTTGGAATACCCATTATAGTGTAGTCCCAAAATCTCTTCCAAGAAACCATAGAATTTAACTAATTCACATTAAACAATTAATTATAGAGCTATCATGGGCTCACCCTCCCTTAGTTTATCATGGATCCACCCGTCTTCATAAACAATGCGCAAGAACCATAACATAATCGTATCATATGAATCATTCATAAAGGAAACATTACATTTCCACATTTCAATATCAAGATATCAATACAAAGCATTGATATAATCAAAACATTATCAAAAGAATTTTCAACACAAAAATAAAATAAAAATAAAACATGGTATTTAATTTTCATTTAAAAAATGTTATGGCTTGTAGAAGAAGCTGAAACTCAAATAATGGTCACAGTGGTGGAGAAGTCGTTGTCGCCGCATATGTAAGACAAAAAAATATCATTTTTTCATTTAGCAAAACACTTTGTATAAAAATATTCCTTTTGAATAAAAGTAAAAGTCAAAGGGGTTTATAAACCGTATAAAAGAATGTTGTGTTTAAAACAAAATATGCCTCAATGAAAGGAGATTGAGACGAAGTCCCTTACCTCATGTCCCACTTGACTGGATCATTCTTAAATCTCTAGAATAATAAACTAGAGTTAATTTATACTTACACAATAACCTTTTTCAAAGTAATTATTCCTTTTATATCACTTATTACCATGTTATGAACATTATGTAATTATTTAAGTTAATAACGGTCGTTATGTCGATCTTTGGTACTTGAGTCAAAAATAAACTTCTTATAATTACAAGTTGTTCATGTGGTAAAATATACATTATATATATAATTATATTCATGATTTACATATCATTTATATCATATATATCCATTATAAACATGCATTTATAATATTACATAACATTTCGAGGTAAGAAATGAAATGCACCATTCATGGAGACGGTAAGCCGTACCTACACATGAACGCTACTTTCATTTCTATTTAATATTTAATGGAATGAAATCATAATGATATAAAAGTATATTATTATTACATTATAATATCATATATAATATCATTAACTCTATCCATTATACATCCCACATATGGAATTAACGATTCAAATCACTTTGAGGGGGTGGTAGTCCGCCCTTCTAAAATGAAATTAGTGCGTTTACCCATAATAGAAACCATAAAGGTATGCCATAATTGAAAAATAGAGAAGCATGAGGAAAAAATAAACATAATATATACCATATATATAGTGAAATATTAATTTCCACCATGAAAGGTGTTAAAAAAATTTTTAACAATCATCGTTTTGTGGGGTAGTAATTCACCACTCACAGAAATAGTGTGTTCTTTAACCACTAGACGGAAGTGTGTGTAAGTGTAAATAAAAAACTTATCATAAAAACATACTAGTAGATTGTAGATACTAGATTTGTTAGAAAATAGAGGAATAAAAGATTTTAGGGGGTTGGAGAAGCAAAATAAAACAAAAGGACATAAGAGAAGACATTACCTTTAAATCGGGTAACTCCCCTTGGTTTGAACCAGAAGGGTTTCTTAAAGAGCTTTCTACCTAAGGTAAGGCTTCTAGGATGAAGAGAGGGATGTGGAGAGATAAATGGTGAAGAGTTTGGCTGAGACAATGCCTTGAGAGGTGTGGGTAAGGGGGTAGAGGTGGGGTCCTTTATAAGAGGGAGGAGGGACACTCTAGGAAAGTCAATAAATGTTACTTTATTTTATAATGAGTTTCGGATATTAAAGGTCCCACAATGATATATTTCGAGGATATGGTGATAAGGGTTCTAAATACACCCTTAAAATATGTTTTTGATAAGTGTAAGCCTTAGATTTTACATTATCTTTTCTTTTTATTTAAATAGTTCATTAATGAGGTAATCACTACATCATCATGGTGTCAAAAAATAAAATTATTTTTTTAATGTCTAAAAAATATATAAAAAAAATACCATGATGTAAGAAATAATTTTATCATTCCAATTACAATTTGTAGTCTAAGTGATCATTTATGAAGACATAATTAAAATTTTTTACTTAGGTGTTACATACATTTGTTATAATTATCATTCTTTAAAAATAAAAAGATAAAATGTCACTATCACACAAAAGTGATATCATGGGGTCCCAATGTTGGCACAAGGCATACCATGGTCGACCATGACACAACCAGTAGCACTATGACACATTTTGGGGTCATTTTATATTATTATGATATTATTTTATTACCCTTAACTAGTCGATTACTAATTAATAATGATAATTAAAGATAATTACCGTCGTTACTATTCATGATGTCATAAAAACAAAAGAGTGTTAATTAAATATTTTTTTACTTTTTGATTCCAAATATGGAATCCATTTTACCGAATTCAAAACATAGAAATTGTATTAATACATTTAAAAATAATTCTCGTTGTCAAAACAAATAGTGGGTTTTTTAGAAACAATATCTATCAAAAGATTGGCACTTGTTTATGCTCAATTCCAAAGTGAAATTAATGACAATGACCAACATTGGATTAAATTTTAAAAATATATTACAATTAAACTTTAAAACCAATTAAAAGGACAAACTATCTATATAATTAAATTAGATGAAAAAGTAATTTTGAAGTAAAATAAAGTATTTTTCACTATTCAATATAGAATGAACATTGTTAGAAAAAAACCAAAAATTTATAAAACGTAAATTTCAATTTCCCAATCCTAAAAAATAAGTTTATTTTGGCCAATAGTGCTTATAATATTGTCAAAATATAGATTTAAAAATGGTTCGCCATCAAAAGGAGGTAAAACAATCTTTTAAAAATATTATAGAATTCAATGCTTAAGATTGGATTTATTCTCATTTTATGCCTTTAAAACACTGTCTAATTCATAAATAGACATAGATATGAAAATACATAATTCTTTAATTACTTGTAATTTTACACAAAATACATATCTGAAAAGTGAATTTGGATCATTTTGATCTTTTTGGATACTTTCATATGGATAATTCCTGATGAATAGTAATCCAACTCCACCATACACAAGGAATGGTTCCTTAGTACACATTAGATGCTTATATATAGCCTTAAAAGTTGTCTAATATTTTTTATGTTGATATACTTGATATCTTCCTATCATGGTCAATGAAATTTAATTATAAATCCCCATCCATGGAATATAATAAGTGATACATCATACCAAAAAATGTATGTTTTCTCACTCATTCATTTTCATTCTTATTGTGTTTGAGGACACATTTTCATTTAATTATGTATACCCAGTGAAAATTGAACAAATACATTCTTTGATTGCTCGACATTATACCTCATTATTATCTATTCAATATATATATATGTTTACTTAGTCCATGAAGTCTCTTTGATATATCACCCATAATATTGATACCTATTATGTAGGTTGTTTCACCTATATCTTCAATGGAGAATCATGTTTTCAAACAATACTAAACCTATTGAATGGAATTATTATAATTCCCAAAATATTAAAATCTCACTAATATATACTACTATTAAAGAAATATACTCCTAATTATATTTTTTGTAAACACTTCAATCACATTCATTCAAAATAAAACAAAATATTTTTATTTATTCATTTACATAGTTGTTTTATGACCTAGTTGCTAGATTTAATCCATAAATGCATCTATGAAACTAGCATAACTTTTTGGAATTTCCTAGATTCAAAAACCATTTTTTGTATCATAAAAATATCTTCTTGTAGGATACCATAATGGAATAGAGTTTTGACATCCATTTTACAAATCTCATTGTCACGGTATACTATTATAGAAAGAAATATCATGGATTTATACATAGAAACTAGAGAAATTAAACCCTCCTAGAAAATTAACTATCACTTTTTAAATCATTCAGTCACTATTTTTTGGGAATTTACTTTTACTTCCATGTTTAATTTCCTCTTCAATACCAACTTATATCCATTGTGTTTTATATCAACTAGAAAATCAAACAAAACACATAATCACATTTGAATCATGGAATCCATATCAAAATTTATTGATTATTTCTATATAAAAACATATGATATCTCCAATTCCTCTTTATAGGTGATAAGATCATCATTGTCATGAAATAAAGTGTTTTCATTATCCATAAATTGAGACACATACCTCTCATGTTATCTTTCAACTCTAGAATTCCTATGTAGTACTTGTGTTTGTGGAAAAACATCTTCTCTGGGGGAATATAAACCAGTTCATGTAATAACTCATGTGTTTTTTGGAAATAACTTCATTGAAGATATATTAGGTCCCAATATACTCTTTAAGGACATGATCCTAATCATGAAAATGCAAATGTCTTGTGAAAATTACATTATTATGTAAAGGGTTGTATAGATAATATCCCATTCTAACATTGGGATACCCTATAGAGAAAACATTCTTTCCTATGGGTGATATTTTGTTCATTGAGTGTGCTTAAGCCCACAAATCATGATCCCATGCATGAAAATGTAAAAAAAATGTTTTTTCCACTCTATAACTCGAAGAGAATACAACATTAATCATTAGTTAGTAAATACATTATTAATTATAATTTTGACATTAGTGTATTTTTAGATATATCTAAAATGGAAATATTGTATGACTATTAATCAAATGTACCATGTCCAAAAAGGTGTCATTCATCCTTTCACTAAATTCATTCAACATGGGTGTACAAGTTGTAAAATTTTGTGATAAAATCCCACATTCCCTTATAAATTCAATATATCCTTTCATTATATATTCACTAATTCAATTCAACGAATTTTTATTTATCTTTATATAAGTAATATTCTCAACCGCATTCTTATTCTCTATGATTTTTTAATAAGATTAAAACTTATAACATATTAATTAAATATTACCACACCTATTAAATTCTTCAAAAAAAGTAACGAATTTGGTGAATTCACCTCTAGATTCATCTTGAAAATGTCCACACCCATAAATTTATTTCAAATATAAAGGAAATTTTTTTATTTAATCTTGACCACTAAATGGTGTTTTCGTCACCATAACTTGTAAATAATCCTAACATCATTAAATTGTATTCATGTAAAAAATTAATAATTACCCATCGTGATATATCTTTTTCATTAACATCTCATTTATGTCACTAAGACGATGATTCCATAGATTGATGTGATATTTTTCATGTGTGTTTGTTTCATTATTTATCTCGAATATTGGGATTTTTAAATTTATTATAGAAATAAATTTTATCAATTTTTCCATACCATAACATATTCTATCTTTAAGAAAGTATCAATCCTTATTTATAAACCCAAAATAAATACCTATGTACCAAAAAAAAACTAAAATAATATTCATTGTATCACTATAAAAATAATAATAGTTATTTAAAAAAATCAATCATGTGGGAAATGTGATATGGTAGTGCATATTAGAATGGTCATAAAACATTAATCCATTAGCATATCATAGATACATGAATTCTCAGGTAATCTTAAGAACTCTACTTGGATCCAATAATTAGATACAAAATTTGAGAACCATAGGTAGTGTATAAATACTAAATTATTTATATTGAATTATTACACTCAAAAATGGACACATCTAGATCTTCCCATTTATTATTTTGGATGTGTTTAATTCATATTATTGTGTCCCTCCACTCCACATAAAAAGAATTATATTTATTTTAGTTTCCATGCCCATGGATCTTCTTCATATTAAAGAGAAGATGTTATAAATATTTATACATAAAATGAGTCTTTCATCCATTATCCTTATTCCTCTTCCTTTTATTTAACATAAAGACAAGGGGGTTTTCCCTATCCAACTCATTATCATCTTATTAAAAATGTGTAAGAAGATTTGGAAGTGTCTTCTCACTATTTCTCCTATTATAATTAACAAAAAAAGTAGAAATGTTTTTAGATAGTGAGGAAAAATGGTATCTATTTGCATCTCATAAAGGATCATAATCCCCACGATGTATAGGATCCTAACATTAACAATAATCATTAATATATGTTCCCCTCCTGGAACAGAGTCTCCATGTTTTAACATGAATAGTGCATTATAGATCTCTTATATATTTCATATTTATTTATCTCGATGGAGTTCTTTATATTGAGAAATGAATCTTTGAAAATCAATATCATTATATTGGTTAAAAATATCTGTAGACATAAAGGAAATCAAATTTTTTTTACATCCATAGCATCATAAAAAATTTTCAAAATAGAAATACTTATTCCCCATTAGTATCTAATAAAATGTTCTTATGAATTAGGTATTCCATGACTTATAAATTTTTTTCATGGAAAAGTATATTTAAATATCCACAATATAATTCCTAGAAATTAACACAGATAAGAATATTATCCTTCTCAAATATGGATGGTACATATAATTTTTATGTCATTTGATTTTCCGATCAAAAAATAATTTGATAATTGAATTTTTCTTATTATAATAACACTTAAATAAATTTTAGTTATATTATATTTCATTAATCTCTTACTATTTCTTAAAACCCAAGGACCCTAACCATTATTTTTATAATATATTATTAATTAGATTTTCTATTGGAAGTGAACAATAATTCCTTTCTCATAACAACTAGTTGGACATTAAATATTATTATAATGTTTTTAGTTTGTAATAACATTCCAACTACTTTAATTATTATTTCCTTATCAAATGAATAGACTCCATAATCTTAAAATACTAGTATAAAATTACCATAACCTTCGACTCTTAGTTACACCAAGTCAAAGTTGAGAAGATATCTCCTAATGTAAACTATGTTATCTCAACCCAAAATTTCAAGATAAACATTCTATAGTAATGGAAAGTACACCAAAATGGGTTGCTCATGAACTTTAAACTATGATGTAATTAATAACCAAATTAGTGGAAGTCTATACCGATATAATATTTTTGTTAATGTATTTTTAATAATTTTACAGAAATCCCATTTTATCCATTTATATTTCTTGTTATTATTATGTGGATTTAATTTATGTGAATAACCATGTCTGATAAAACATTTAAAAATCTTCCAATTTTATGTTATTCAATCATTTATCTTGTAAATTCAACAATAAAGTGATTTTGTATAGTAAAAATGTTAAAACATTTACCATGAAATATAAAAAACCAAAAATAAGTGGAATGATCAAGATATTTTCTAATGGTATGGTTATCTATTAGATGAAAAACTAATTATTGAGTCTAGATGAGAACACTCCATGGACCCTAACGTGGTTCATGTAACAAAAATCTTCATTTGGTTATATGCATGGAATTGATTGGTTTAAACATGTCTCTTTGACAAGGACCACCTCTACTCTCATGGTATCTATGTCTAGCTTATAATTCACTAACACACATGTGGGGGATTAAATGAAATGGGTAAAGTTGGTTTACCTAAATTAAGCCATATAGAAAAATTCTGTTACCTAACAGGGGGAGAGGAAGACATGCATGCCATCAATAATAATTTCATTTTGAGAGATTAAATGAAACCAATCGCATTCATGTTTCAGTATAATATCATGATCATCCACAGATCAAGAAACAATAATAAATTTTTAATCCAGTTATAAATTAATTCAATTATTATCTAATATAGATAATGAAGAATTAATTAATCCAATCAATTATATTTATCCTAATTCCATCCAACAATCATTAACACAAACCCATTAATAGTTTTATCTCTAATTAATATCATTTATAAATAATGTAGTGAAAAATTTTACATGGAGAAAAATAAGAGTCTTCATTAAAAAAATTCATATAATATATAATTGTTAATCCAATGACATGGTGTGTACAGTTTAATGAATGATAAAAGTGAAACAAAATAAAAAGTTTTAATTATGAAATTAAATTATCTCTTGAAAACTTTAGGAATCATAATAAAGGGCATGTATTATTTTACACCTCAGGTAATTTTCTACTATCCATGTCGACAGTAAACACCTTGGGATAGGGCATGTTATCTGCCTACAAACAACATTGTGGTACATGGTGTGTTGTTCATTTTACCTGAAGTTAAACCTCGTAGTTGAATATAATACCTTTAACCTTTTCAAGTATTTAATATATATTTCACTAGGACAACCCATGTTCTTATCCATGAAAATATAGGTACTACATATCATGTAATGTACATAAATAGTGAGTAGTTCTAATTTCATGTGCCAGTCTATCTGAATCTACACAATGATCCACTTTTGTCTGGACCTATCTAAGATTAGGTCAGCTTTATCGTACTCTTTCCCAAGATCTGTACATTAAAATAATGTACACAACATTTACATTGGACGTACAAATATTGTACTCTAGTTTGTAAAGGTAGATAATTTCACACCACTATATTTTATAAATTGAATACATATTTATTTTTATATATTAACTGAACATTGATTATATTATTGAGAAATAATAAATGAAATGGGTGATAATATTTATAATTAAAATGAAAAATTTTAATTAAAATAAAAGAAAAACACATGGATACAATCATGAAATAACAAATAATATTAAATTAGACATGTGGAAACTCTGCTTCCCCTTTTAGGTTATGGATGCAGCAGAAGCCTCCTATGATGTTGTGTATATTTTAGATTTTAGTCATTAATACTTTTTAATTGTTTCATAACATGATAAGAATTTAATTTAAAATAAAAAAATTATATTACATGACATGATTAAAATGTTAGAAGCATAAGTGAAGGAGACTAACTTGTAATTTGTAATTAATTTATGAGAATCTATATAATTACCTAAAGATGTAATTCCTCTTTCATTAATGATATAATTAAATTTATATTATTGAAATATTTTTTCACTATAGTATCCATTTATAAAATAAGTCCATTGTTGATCCACATTTTCAGAAAATATATGAACGATTTCATTGAATCACAATGTTCTTGAATAGCTAATCCTGGTCACTTGCATTAGTCATGGTTGATCTAAGTAGAATTATTGTTGATTGAGAAATAAATCATAATGTTCTCACATTGTATTGAGATTGGGTTGGAGGATCTCACTCTTGATCAATTGATCTCTCTCTAGTTCTTATGACAATCTTAATCTATATATTATGAACTCTAACTGTGTTTTTGGAATGTGATATTATTAGATATTTATTATGGTATATTTAGGATTGGTAAATTTCACACAACATCCATTCCATATTTATAAGTCCCAATTGACTTGATGTCCTACATTAATAATAATTATATTATTATAATTTTCATGAAATGTGAAGAACCACTATAATGTAATAAATAAATATTATTTATATTATTCTCAATTAAACCATTATATTCAGTCCACATTAAATCATTGACATTTAATAATCGTAAAATAATGGGTAATTATTAAATAAATAAACATCAATGAATTATTTACCAAAAAATGTAATTACTTTTATATTTTATAAAATTTCAAACCAATATTTTTTAGGATTTTACTCCCATATTTTTCAAAGAAAAGTGCATATAAATTATAGTGATCAACCAAAACCAAATAAATAGTAATTATTCCGACTTGTTAAATTAAATACTTGAGTTTAACTTATATTTCATATATACATAGTGTTCCACCATCAAAGACTATTTCAACATGGAATTATACATAACTACATAATGTCTATGTTTATAATCATTCCTCACACCACTAAATCCATAAAGGAACAAGTTTATATAGTAATGAGTCCCAACCTTCACCGGTCATTTACAAATAAATATAATCTTTTTATCATAATATATAAAATCAAGAAAGTTCCATTCTTCTTCCATCAACCTATATTATTGATGAATCTTTCTTTTAACCTAGGATAATTAACTTACTCATTGAACACTATGGATGATGATTTATTCAGGAAGTTATATGCCTATCAAAGGGCCTGAGATATCAACATTTTTTCGAGATATAAACTTTTTAAATACTTTCTTGAATTATCAATTAAGTCAATAACACTCAGGATGCACCCAATGTATCGTAAATTTTCATGGGATATTCTATCCTAGATTCCATAAAAACATCTAATAAATGAGTCAAAATATCAATTAATGATAATATTAATGTATAAGGATCACTAAAAACAACCACAAATAGTATCATCCAGTGACACATGTAAATATGGATTAATTGTAAATTAGTATTTTTTTATCCTCCTAAAATAAATATTTCCATGGTAAAACACCATGGAACGCATCACAATGTATTATGATCTTATTATCCTTGATTAAATGTCTTGTTTGTGAACTATAAAAAAATATAATTTATCTATTGAATAATTAGCAAGAATAATGTTGTGTCACCTCTAGGTTCTCATCATGAGACCTGAATCATATTGAAATCAAAGAATTTGATCCCTAAGATCAGGACCTTAACACCCCACGTAATTTAGTGTAATACTAATAAGCATGGAAAAAATTCCCCAGTAGTCCAGGATCACTACTAATTCTATCATAGTGGACTGGGTTTACACCCTAAACCATTACAGTAGTCAATGATACCTCTCTAGACTATCATTGTACACATAGTCCCTTAATAAATAGGGTTCACTCACCTTTATAGTATTATTAATATCATTATAAATCCAATATTTCCAATTAATTATAAGTATATATAATTCAAGGATCACCCATGTCATAAGGAAAATAATTTATATTGGTTCAAAAAATCAATTACACATTCAAAATATCATAACATTTGAAAAAGAAATGGGTTTTGTAAACAATTCATCATCACATAACCTATGGGATAGATATATATTTTATAAACATTTCATTATTTCAACATAGATTAACCCATGGAAAGAAAAAATGTTTCATAAAAATATTTCCATCATATTTATAAGCTTTTTATAGAAAGAATAAGGAGAGTTTCATTGGATAATATCCATATTAAATGATTAATAAAATAAATGGATGAAATCTTATATGAAAACACAATTAGAATTCAAATTTAAGATTTCGTCAGGAAAAAATGTTTTCATTTTGAAATCAAATCATTGAAGTCTTATGTTTTAAAAAATATAATGGGAATATATTTCCTGGAAAATAAATAATTAAAATTGAAAAGGAAGCTTCAAATGAAATTTTTTATGAAATGGTTGGAAATTCAGTTCATGTCATATTAATGACATTAAAAAATTCATTTAATAATTTTGTAAAAAAATTAAAATGTACCCTCTTCAAAAAACGAAAATTATATTCAACTAAAAAATTGTTAAAAACATTTCCGGGTTCAAAATTAATTTAAAAATTATTCGATGTTATTTATAATAAATTCTCATGAATTTTTTTATAAAACATTGAGATGTAAGAGAAATTATATTCATCCAAAGAGTGAAATAAATTTTATTTCCCTTAATAATATTTATTTAGATTCATTTAGTACTTATATAGAGGAAATTTAAATAAAGAAATTTAATTTATAAATAATTAATATTTATTAGTGAAATTAATCAAATTATTTAGTGATAGGGAATAATTTTTCATTATCATAAATTAACCATAAAAATTACTATTAAATAATGGGTTTTTACATTAAACCATTACAAATTTGATAACATTTGAATCATAAACCAAATGGAAAATCAAGATCAAATGAAACATTAAATATCATGGAAATAAGGATTTATATTATATAACAGGTCATATGTGAGATATATTTACTTCATAAATGTATATAGGTTCATAAAAAAACATACATTCCAAAGAAAGTAATATTATAAAATAATCCCTCAAAGATTTTGTGATATCAAAATTAAAAACATCATGAAAGGGGTAAAAAAATTATTTTTTAATCTCAATTTTTTTTGGAATTATATCAAAAAATAAATAAATGGTTAGTATATTGTAAATAAAATTAAAAGAAGTGTTGAATATTAAATATTCCCCATTGAAATAAATGTGAGATGAGATATACATTACCTTAAGTCATGTATTTATTTATATGTGTTTGAACCACCAATTGAATTAGTATTTATTTATTATACATATATTATATAATGATACTCATATCTATCATATCATTTAGTATTTAATTATTAAATATTATCACATGTTTATAAACAGTTTGGTATTAAATTGGTGGTCTCTGTGATAACTTCTACATTTTTCATTCATGTTTGGGTTCAGTAGTTTAATTCCCTATACATTAACCATGGTTCTATAATATGTATAATTTTATTCATCTTATATATATATCATATATTTTAATTATATATAAATATTCAACCAGCAATATTCATTGAGATGTTATGTCATATATAAACTTGAACATTATTTCCCCTTTTAATATGTGTAATTAAATAAAAGTAAATATTAATTAAAATTTCTACAATCATTATTATATAAAATATATAATATATATTCATCAAATCTATCCTCATTACATTACATTTTAATTAAAAAAGAAAACAAATTGTATCTCTTCATAGAGGTGGTAGTCTAAAAGTAAGCATAATTGATGATATAGATTTCTAACTGATAGTATGGTAATATAGTAAGTGTGATAATATAATTAATTAAGTATAAATATATCAAAAATATAACGTATAAACCAAAAAAACCTCATATTTTCAATCAGTGAAATATAGTGATGGAAAATCATTTGTATCAATATGTGTAAACTATAAGTCAAGTGCACGATAAAGTGATAATTTCACTTACCATTTGAGGGGATGTACACAAGTTAATTTTGATAAAATAATAATAACATTATAGGGTTTTGAGGATAATAATTTTATTAATTTAATATGAAAAAAAATAATTATATGAGTTGTAAAAATATTTGAAAATAACGTGACCAGTTAAGGCGATTACAACTTCTTTGAAGGAACTCAATATGATTTATTCTTTGGGAAACTATGGTTGGAATTTCTGGAATTATAGTACCTTTAATACATGTATAGAGATGTTTAGAAGAGAAAATGATATGTTTTTATCATGCTATAGAGCTCAATGTTGTTCAAATAAGAGAAACAATGGGCGTTATTTTATAAGGGAGGGAGTGAACACACTTGGAATCTTGTAAAATAGAAACATATAATAATGTGATTAAAAATAAAATTTTTCAAATTGAACATGAATTTGAAGAAAAAGATTCTATGGCCGAAATAAAATCATAAATTGATATTTAGTAAGGTTTATGTGTCGTTTTAAATCATATATTTTTCATTAACCATTTCATTAACCATTAATAACCTAAACCCTCATAACAATAATATCTATATTAAAGGGTTAAGAATATAACAATATATGGGAATGTTGCACATCAATGGACCATAGATGATATTTTTCATAATATTATATTCATTATGATGAGGAAAATATTTTTAAGAATTATGATTCGATAAATAAAATAGTATTTAGTATCAAATTTCACTAATTTTACTTTTGTAATGTATCATTTAATTTTACATTAAAGACACCAATACAAAGTTTTAATTATAATGCAATATTTTACTGCATCCCTAATTTTTCATATTTATATAAAAATTCATTTTAACAAAATGATTAATCTATGTTGTATTACCTTTAACACTTTTAGAATAATTTAAATTATTTTTCAATTAGTTGAATAAATAATTTTTTGTTGCAAAAGAAGTTATGGTAATTTCTCGATCATTAAAAATTATAAATAAAACATTTTGATTAATAAAATTTGTTAGCATTTCAGCTAAAAATTTATTATTGAAAAAAACTACTTTTTACCATTCCAATAAAATATTATAGATATTATTACCACTAAAATACTTTGGTGGAATGTGGTTCAATGGGATGAAATTAATTTTTGGTGAATAGAAACTTTTTTAATTTACCGCGGTAAAAGGTAAATAGGGTAATTCAAGGTAGAAAAAATATTATAATAATATAAAATTACCTTAAAACTTTTCAAATTTTTTTGGGATGAGTCATGTATGACCAATAAAATACTTGGTTATAACTTTTGTCCTTTGAAAGCGATTTGGGTAAGATAATGACGTTAATAAAATTTCATTTAATGTTGAAATAAAAATATCATAAACATTAATTATTTTTCCAAAACAATTTTAATATAATGTAATATAATTGATATCTTTGACTATAAATATTTATTTAAAATATAAAATGATTTCTTACATCATTTTATTTTATTTATAATATCTAGAAATCAAATAAATAAATTTATTTATGACCCAATGACGATGTAATGATTACTTCATTAATGATAGTTTTAAATAAATGAGATTATAAAATGAAAATAAATTTATTTTGAAACTTCTTATGCCATAAAATAACTTGATGGATAATTATAACCTATTATATTTGTAATACTGTAGTGTTTTTTAAAGAATCAGGTTTTTATAGTTTTTTAATATTCTTGATATGAATAGTTTATATATTGACATAAATGAGTTTTTAAAATGAATACTATTTTAATAAATGATAAAATAAGCTTACAAATCAATGATTAAAAAAAGACATATATGATGTTATTAATGTCATTAATGATCCATTTTTTGGTCTCTTTTCATTTTATAGTAAATATATTAACCATATAGTATGAATATACAAGAGGACATGTTAAAAGGTAAATTAGTTAACTAAAGGTTAATGTTAAAAGATAATGTTAACTTTACACCATAAACATGTATAAAACTCATTTTATTAGAGGATGTAGAACAATAATCATCTTATATTCGAATTAGATTATTTTGGGACATTTTTAAATCAATTTTCAGTTTACAATAAAAAAATATTTTCAAAATTTACTAAAAAGCCCCTCCTCCCTCTTATAAAATGTCATCACCTTTAACCCATTTATCACACCTCTAAAACCCCTTGGATAATCCAGAATCTGCTCCAATAAGTTCCCAACATCCCTCTCTTACACTTAAAAGAGTTAATTTGAGAATAAGTCAATTTAATGAAGCCTTTTGGTAAAACCAATAGGAGTTACTCGATTTAAAGGTAACATCTTTTCTGATGTTATTTTTCTATTGTACTTCTCCAATCCCTATGATACTCTTATTATTTTTTACATAAAAACACCAATATCCTAAATATACTAGGTCTCTATTGTGTTATGAATTCTAACTACACTTCCAACAACCTCCGTCTAATGGATATAATCATATTGTTTCTGTGGATGATGAACTACTTCCTCACAAAATGATGATTGTCCAGCTGTCTCCTACTGACTCTCATAGTGGCCATTATGATGAAAATTTATTGATATGTGATATATAATATATTTATATTATCTCTATTTTTTTGTATATTTATTTATATCCTACCATTATGGTTTCCATAATGGGTTAACACGATAATTTCATTTGAGGAAGTGTGGATTATTTCCCTCTCAATTTTATATGACTTGTTCATGCCATATGTGGAATGTATAAAATATTTTCTTAATTAAATTATATATGATATTATAATGGAATTATAATATACTGATCTATCATTAATATTTCATTCAACTAAATAAGAAATAGAAATAAAAGTAACATTCATGCGTACGCATGACTTACCGTCTCCATTAACAGTGCATTTCATTACTTATCTCCAAATGTTATGTGCTGTTAATAATGCATATATATAATGGTTATATATGATTTATATGATATCAAAATCATGAATATTATTCTGTAGATAATGTAATTTTGACAACATCAACAACATGTAATTATAAGAAGTTTATTTTTGGCGTAAGTACCAAATATCGACAAAATGACCGTTACTAACTCAAATGATTATGAAATGTTAATAAGATGGTAATAAATGATATATACACTTGAAAAGGGTCTTAATAAAGTATAAATTAACTTTATTTTATTATTCATGATATTAAATAATGAACGAGTCAATTCGGAAATGAGGTAAGGGGTTTTCATCTCACTTTTTATTCCTATGAGATTCATGCTATATTTTCCACTATTTAATTTTGTGTTTTTTATGTACTGCCCATTATTGGATTATTTGTGTAATATTATTTAATTTATGGGTATTTACATCTTCATTTTATGATCCTTCATTCATGGGTTGTATGATTCGTAAGATACCAAATCGGTAAGGGAACCATTCACCCTTATCTCTTAGTCAAAGACTATTTATATGTCATATATTTTAATTTCAATTTCATCTCTTAGGATATGTTCTTAAATATCATTATTTCTGTACATTTTATGTCCATGTGATGAGAATCCCTTTTCTCTCCCATTAACTCATTTTCTAAAATTTAATGTGACGTCGTTAGGCTGCTAAATTTTCTTAAAGGGCTTCATCCCAATCTCCTACCATTAAGGAATATATTGATATTATACACCTTTATTATTGAATAAGGTGTATATACAACCATTTTTACATTTTATATTCTGAATTTCTATTTTTCCATGATATTTATAGTTTTATTTGATATTATTATTTATTGATTTTAATTCAATATTTTCTCATGTGGTAAAGGATTCTTTAACTAAAACATCAATTTAAATGTTTGCAATGATTTAATTTTATAAATACTTCTCTTTCATGTAGATGTTTCAGAAATGATTTTCAGGATTTATTTATAGGGAAATGAGTGTTTTTAAATGAAATTAATTTGATAATTTTCAAATTGCTATGGGGAACTTTGATTCAAAAATCACTTTATTAAATGTTTTAAATGGTTTTGGAAATGGATAGAATATTTCAATACATTGAAATGTTATATTTTTATTCGAATGTGGGGATTTTATATTTCTTTTATTATTGTTTTATATGTTAGGAATATGTTATGGTTATTGGGCATTTTATACATATATAGATGGTTCCTTGAGAACCTAGGGCAGTTGAGCCCGAGATAGATCTCCAATGCATTGGGTAATGGAAAAGATGTAAATGTTAATGTTTCTCCTTAGATATTTCTTGAATATATTGTGGTGGGTATTCCAAAAAAAACACCATATGTAGTTATGAAAGATATAATGTATGTATGTTATGGATGCCATAAGTTACCTTTACGATTTATGATTTCCATGTCTTATACATAAATATTATGATCTTGTGTAGAATATTAAAGATTAAGATGCATGATTTAATTGAATTCTATGTATTGATGATCTAAGGTTGACTTTCCTTATTTTTTAACCCATACTAAGCTTTTGGTGTTCGTACCAAGTTTTTGAAATGTTTTTCCACATGGTATAATGAATGGTAAGAGGAAGGAAGAATTTAAGAAGATTTATATTAAGAAAATAACTCTTGTTTTATTTTAGGAGTTTTATTGTTGTAAACAATTTAGATAGAGTAGAAGTGTCTAATTTGTTATTTTTGAGATGTAATGTAATTGTTAATGCCTAATTACTTACAAATAAAAACATGAAAATATCCTCAATTTGAATTACTAACCAAATTAAATATTATGTAATATTTTAAGGATGGGTCCTCACAGTTGGTATCAGAGGTCAGTTTAGAAAATTTTAGGAGTTAGGATATTTTTAAATTTATATCCATAAATTAATTTATGTTATGATTTAAATGATATATAATTTAAATATTACCATGTTTTTTGCCTATGTTTTTTCTATAATCATAATGGTTTATCATAGAAGAAATAGTGAAGCTCTACTGGGAAGGAAATTAGAGGAAAATGACATCCCAAATCAGACACCTGAGATAGTCAGAATCAAAATTGAATAGTTTCTTGTAGTGATGGCTCAGTTGACTAAGGTGATAAATGGTGGTTGTTCTTATAGCTGATATTTTGGATTATTGTAAAAGTAAAGAGGAACATTCAGGTCATTTGAGGGTTTTCTTGAAAACCATAAAAGAAAATAAACTGTATGGTAAATTCAGCAAGTGTTTGTTTTGGTTACAATAATTTTCATTCTTGGGGTAAATTGTTTCAAAAATTATCATCATTGTTAATCTTGATAAAACAAAATTTGTTGAATAATGGCCAAAACCCACATATATAACCATGACCCATATTTTTCTTTGTTTAGTTGGTAATTACCAGAGTTTTGTTGAAACTTTTTCATGGGTATCTAACTAATGGATAAGTTAACATGAAAAGGTGTTAAGTTCATTTGGATAAAAGAATGTGATTTTTTTTCAGGAATTGAAAGAAAGATTTGTGAATTATCCAGTTTTGGTAATTCCTTTTAGAAATGGTGAGATTTTTATCTACAGTGATACTTCATTGAAAAGACATTATGGTTCCATATACAGAATGTGGAGGTAATTGCTTATTATTTATGCCAGTCGAAACCTCATGAGTTAAATTACCCTACACAAGATTTTTAATTAGCTATTGTTTTTTGGTTTAAAAATTAGATGCATCATCTTTATGGAGTAAACTGTAAAATATATACTAACCAAAAAAATTCAAGTATATATTCAGTAATAACGAATTGAAAATGAGATAGAGGAGATGGCTGGAATTATTCAAATATTATGATTGTAAAATTTATTACCATCCATGAAAGAAAAAATAGAGAGGTAGGTTCATTGAGATGAAAAGGTAATGCTACCTTAACCATACTAAGTTTAAAATGAGATCCTTTGTTTTTTGATTTGAGGAATTTGGGATTGGAATTTATTAGTGTATGAAATTATTCTATTTTGTTTTAGGTTTTAGTACAATCATCTCTACCAGATAGAATTAAGCAAGAACAGAAGGAAGATAGTGAGTTGCAGAAAAAGATAGAGTTGGTTTAGAAGGGTATGTTTCATGATTTTAACATTGATAATGGTTGTATTTTGAGATTTGGGAGGAGATTATGTGGGCCTTCTGATTCACAGTTGAAGAATGTGTTCTTTTGTGATGCTCATAGTTACATGTTTTTAGTTTTTATTGGAAGCACTAACATGTACATAGATCTTTAAGAGTATTACTACTGGGATGAAATAAAAAGAGATATTGTTGAAATTACTATGATTTTTTTGATTTTTCAACAGGTTAAAGATGAGAGGCTGTTACCAAAAGGGATGATTCAGCCTTTACCGGTGGGAGAGTGGAAATAGAAAAATATGTCCATGGATTTAATTGTGGGGTTACCACAGGCTTCATGAGGTAGCAATGCAATATGTGTTATTATTGATCGATTAACTAAATCTGGTCATTTCCTTCATATTCGAGCAACCCAGTCTCTATATCAACATTCTTAGTTATATGATAAAGAGATAGTTAGTTTACATGGAGTTCCCCTCTTCATATTATCTGATCGCGATCTGAGGTTCACTTATAACTTTTTAAAAGGCCTTCAAAAGTCATTGGGTACTGAAATAATTTTTATTGCAGCCTTTCATCTACAATTAGATGGGTAGTCAGAATGAACAATTCAGACCTTGGAGAATATTCTAGGTGCTTGTTCAAAAGATTACTGGGGAAGTTGGATCCAACATCTTTCTTTGGTTGAATTTTCTTATAATAACAGTTTTCATTACAGTATAAATATTGCTCCATTTGAAGCATTATATGGAAAAAATTATCGAACTCCATATTTTTGGGATGAAGTAGGTGAAAGAAAGTTGATGGGACTAGAATTGGTAGAAGATATGGTGCGGAAAGTTTATCTTATTTAAAAGAACATGAGAACAGCTTAGAGAAGGAAGAAAATTTATACAGATAACCGTAGAAAGGATCATTATTTCAAGGTAGGTTATCACATATTTCTCAATGATTTTCCATGGAAAAGTGTATTGTGTTTTGGTAAAAAGGGAAATTTGAGTCCAAGGTTCATTGGACCCTTTGAATTTTTTGAAAAAGTTCGATTAGTTACCTACAGAGTGGCTTTACCCCTAATTTCATCCGAGGTACATAATGTTTTTCAGGATTCATTGTTAAGGAAGTATATTCCAGATCCATCTCATGTTTTGAGTCTAGTAGTACATCAGATGGAATAGAATATCTCTTATAAGGAACAAATGGTCCGGATTATTGACCAAAGAGAGCATGTGTTATGGAATAAGGTAATTCATCAGGTAAAGGTTTTGTGGAAGAAATATATTGTTGAAGAGGTAATGTGGGAATATGAAAATAAAATGAGGTATAAATACCCCCATTTATTTGATACGTGAATAAAATTGTGGAGATGTAATTTCCAAAAGGGGGAAGGATGTAACATCCTATGTAAATAATGAATGTGACATTTTCATATTAATTAATATTTGTTAATTAAATATTAATTTTACATTAAAGCGAATTCTATGTTCAATGGCGTACCCGACACACAATAATGTGTCTCTTTGATGTCTTATGTTGCACAAAATGTTGAGTCATATTAAAAAAATATAATTTTATTATTTTAAATGGTAGTTAACATCTAGCCAATTTATTGACAGGAATGTACAGAACTAACCATATTATGATTATTTTTGTTTTCTAAATGTATTTATCTTTATCAAATAATTTTTAGATGCTTAAAATGTGAATGAATCGAATTTTATGCATAAAATACTCTAATATTCGTTAAAAGGTCGATTTACCACCATTTAATGGAAACCCCTTATTAAATATTGGTTTTTCACTTTTATATGTCTAATATGACAAAATAAACATCTTCTTTAGAATAGGGATATCAAAATTTACATTTGGTATTGTTTTTGTATTTTTCTAATAAAGTCCATTTTTTAATTAATAGCAAAAAATACTGATTATATGTCAAAAATGCCTTTTAATATAATTTATTTATATGGATAGATTAACTTTTTGAGTTGTTTTAAGGTGTAATTGGATTATATTTTTACCATTTAATAAAATTTTGGTCATTAAAAGTAATTTCACTTTAAAATTGTACATTAACACATGTCTATCTTTTTGTAGTTTTTACTTCTCAAAAATACGTTTTCTAGTCTTGAAAATAGAAATTAATTTCAAAATAATTAATTAAACTTATTTTTTTTGAATTTAGTAAAATATACATCATTTTTGGGTTTGGAATATCAAAATTATCTTTGGTTTATTTTTTGGTATGTTTCAAGAAAACGTTCAATTTTTGTTGAATAGTGAAAACACAACGTAGTAGTTAAAAATTACTTTTTCATTTAAATAAAAATTTTCTGCTTTTGTGAATTTAATTTCCAAAATACTACATACATGGTTGTCATTATTAAATAATGTATTGTTCAATAGGATGAAAATTATTTTTTGTGAATATTAACTTTTGATTTTTATTTACCGTAGTTAAGGATAAATAGGGAAATTCAACGTAAAAATAATATTATAATAATATAAATTTACCATAACACTTTTCCAACCCGTATTGGATGTGTCATGGAAAACCAATACAATCATTGGGTAGAACATTATTCCTATTAAATCCATTTGGGTAAGACAATGACATTAATAAATTTTTATTTAAAGTAAAAATTTAAATATCATAAACATGAATTGTTTTTCCATAACAATTTTAATGTGAGGTTATTTAATTGATATCTTTGAATATTTATATTAATAAAATAACTAAGAATATTTCTTACATTATGGTATTTTATTTATAATTTTTATACATCAAATAAATAAATTTATTTATCACACAATGATGATGTAATGATTACCTCATTAATAATAGTTTTAAATAAATGAGATTATAAAAATTAAAACAAATTTATTTTGAAACTTTTTATGCCATACAAAAATTTTATAGATTCTTATAACTTGTTATATTACACATAATGTAGGTTTTTATAAATAATAAAGTTGTAATAGATTTTTAGAAGTCTTGATATGAAAAGTTTTTAAATTGATATAAATGAGTTTTTAAAGTTATTACTATTTTAATAAAATCTAAAATAATCCTATAAATCTAATATTCGTCAAAATAACATATATTATGTTACTAATATCATTAATTATCCATTTTTGGGTCTTTTGGAATTTTATTGTAAATATATTTTCCATATGTTATGAATATACAAGAGGGCATGGTAAAAGTTAAATTAGTTAAATAAAGGTTAAATCTAAAAGATAAGGTTAATTTTGCAATATAAACATATCTAAAACCCATTGTATAAGAGGATTTATAACAATAATCACCATATATTTGAATTAAATGATGTGGGGACCTTTTGAAATAGAAATTCAGTTTATAATAAAATAATATTTTTAAACATTCCTAAAGAGACCCTCCTCCCTCTTGTAAAAGGCCATCACCTCTAACCCATTAATCACATCTTAAAATCCCGTTGGATCATCAAATATATGATTAAATAATTTCAAAACATCCCTATATTAAACCTAGAATCCTTACCTTGGGACGAATAAAATTAAATAAAGAATTTTGGTTCAAACAAATGGGAGTTACCCGATTTAAAGGTAACATCTTCTCTCGTGTTATTTCTTTTATTTTCCTTCACCACTCCCTATGATATTATTATTATTATTTTTATATACCAACACCAGTATACTCAATATAATAGGTTTTTATGATAATTATTCAAAATAAACTTCCACACACCTCCATCTAATGGATACGAACATACAGTTTCAGTGGACGGTGAACTACTGCCTCGTGAAATTATTATTGTTCAATTTTCTCCTACCGCATCTCATGGTGGCCATTATGATAGAAATATATTTATATGTGATATATATTATATTTATTTTGTCTATATTCTTCTTTATGTTTCATTTATATCCCATCTTTATGATTTCTCTTATTGTTAAATACTATAATTCACCCCCTAAAAGTTATATGACTCATTCATACCAAACCTAGAACGTATAAAGGATAGTGTTTATTAAATAATATATGATATTATATGGGAATTATCATATATTTATTTATCATCTTGTTTCATTCCATTAAATATGAAATCAAAATGAATGTAGCGTTCATGCGTACGTATGACTTACCGTCTCCATGAATGGTGCATTTCATTTCTTATCTCCAAATGTTTGTATTGTTATAAATACATATATATACTGGATATATATGACTTATAATGTATCTAAAATAAATAATAAACATTAAAATGGTTTGTGATAAATTATAAATTAACATTATTTTATTATTCAGGAGATTAAATAATGAACGAGTCAAGTCGATAACGAGGTAAGGGGTTTTCATATCACTTTTTTGTCTTGTGAGATTCATGGAATATTTTCCACTATTTCATTTTGTGTGGTGTATATACTTCCTATTATTGTATTCTTGGTGTAATATAATTTAATTTATGGAGATTTAACTCTTTTTTTTATGATCATTATTTTATGGGGTGTATGTTCGTTATGTTAACAAATCGGTAAGGTAAACTTCCACCCCCATCGCTTAGTCAAAGACTTCTTTTATGTCAGGTCATTTAATTTAAATTTTCTTATGTGGGGATATGTTATTATATATACATATGTCGGTACAGTTTCTATCCAAGTTAAGAGAGACCCTTTTCTCCCCAATCAACTCATTTTAATAATTTTAATGTGACTCTATTATGCTACCGAATTTTCATAAGGTACTTCGTCTCAATCTCCTTTCATTGTAGAATATCATGATATTATGAACCATTATTATTCAATAAGGTGTATATACAACCCTTTTGACATTTTATATCATGAATTTATATATTATCATGATATTTATAGTTTTCATTGATGTTATTCTTTAATGATTTTTATTCAAAATTTTCTCAAGTGGTAATCGATTATTAAACTAAAAAACTGTTTTCAATGTTTTAATGATTTTAGTTTCTAAATCCTTCTCTTTAATATCAATGTTTTAAAAAATTATATTAAGGTTTTATTTATAAGTACATGAGTGTTTTAATTCATAACTTCCTTTGAAAAGTTTTACAGTGGTATGGGACAATTTGATTCAAAAATCTCATTATTGAATGTTTTAAATGGTTTCAGAAATGGATTGAATATTTCAGTATCTTGAAATTTTATTTTCTGATTGGAATGTGGAAATATTATCTTTTTATTATTCTTTTTTTATATGTTATGAATATGTTATGTTTCTTGAGAAATTTTTACGTATATGGGTGGTTTCATGATAAACCTAGGGCTGGTGAGCCTAAGATATCTCTTCAATGCATTAGGTAATATGATGGAGTTAAATGATATTGTTTCTCTTAAGACATTTAGGAAATATATTATGATGGGTATTCCAAACATAACTCCATACAATGTTGTGAATGTTACAATGTATGTATGTTATGGATTACATAAGTTACCATTATGATTTATGATTTCCCTGTGTTATTCATAAATCTTATGATCTTTTGGGGAATGTTAAAGACTAAAAAGATTGATTTCATTGATTAGTACGTATTGATGGACTAATGTTTTATTTCCTTGTTTTGTAACCATTGCTGATATTTTTATGCTCATCCCATGTTTTTTAAATGTTTTTCACGTGGTATAAAGAAGGATACGAGAATGTAAGAATTCAAGAATATTTTTATCAAGAAAAGAACTCTTGTTGTATTTAATGAGTTTTATTATTGTGAAAATTTTGGACAGAGTAGAAGTGTATGGTTTGTTATATTTGAGATCTAATGTAATAGTTACAGCCTAATTCTCTAAAATGTGAATCCTGAAAGATCGCTAATTTGAATTATTAACTAAATTTAAGATTATAAAATTTTTTATGGCTGGGAACTTGTATCTATCATACTCTACTTTTTAAATGAATGAATTTTATCTTCATTATAGTTTAATGCTCCACCAAGGAATAGAACTTCATGAATTGGTTCATTACATTTTTCTATATCCTCTGGACGAAATATATCACCTTTTGAGAAAAATTATCAATAAAGGATATAAAATATTTTTTCCTTCAAGGATATCGACCGCCATGTGGATGCATACATTTTATTTTTTTTAGATCCAACAACATTAATATCCATCATGATCTAGTATAGAATGAGACTATATTTATTACTATACAAGAAGTATTTTCATATATTGGATGATACATCATGGTTAACCATGATTTACATCTTATAATACAGAGAAGATGAAGCTCGTTCACTCAAGTTGTCTAGTATTATATTATAAATATTAGATAAAGTCACTCCTTGCACTGTTTTGAGGCTATATTCACATATCTTCGCAAGAGTTTTTGTAATACCTACCACAATATTTCTGCAAGAAAAAATGGTGGAATTTTTTTTCATCTTCTAGGATCCCATAATGAATAGGTTATTACATACTTATAGGTCAATGGATATACCTAGTAGTATGATGAGCCAAAGACATTGAAAATGTCCAACATATTTCTGGGTGAATGTGTATCAAATGTCCATATTAAAGTGTATATCACCTAAACCAAAAATATGCGCTAAATAGTTGTTCCTAATCTTGAATGAAATAAATTTACCATCATGATAAGTAAATAAATACTGATGATGTTGAGTGATGTTTTATGATGATGTTATATCATCCACCCATTCAATATCCTGGACTACTGTATGAGATCAATCCTATTATTTTTATTTATAGCTAAGTGTGATTTCCCGAAAGATTGTGACATTTCAAACATTATTTCTCTATTTTATGTTGCTACTTTTTCCCTTTTCTTGTACAAACATTCAACTACTCTTCTCCATGTCTCTGTATATTCTATAATGTTTATAGATTTATATTTCATTCCTACCCTCAATTGAACATATATAGATCAAAATTCATCCACATATTTCTATCCCTTGACCACCCCTTATGTATTGTCCCTCTATTAGTTATTGATTCTATAAAAGATATAATTGATGATTCAAAAGTGGAAAATAATTTTTTCTATGAAATGGTTTATATGATGGAATATCCTCCTAGATCGTTGGTATAAGACTATTATTGGTCAATATATGATCAAACAAATGTGAATTTCCATGAGTAACCAATGTTATTGAAACATCATATATATTAAATGGATCTGATCAAGAATTCCAGATAAGATATTAGAAAATGATTAAAAATTTTCTTGGTTCTATAACAATTCCATATTCCCTAGATAGAGAGTATTATAGAACATGAATATTGACTAAAATTCTTCTGATATAAGTGATCCATTTTTAGTTCCACTTCAATATTGTTTATTTAGTTCAAATCACCTCTACATGTCAGTTTAGAATCGTGATTATAAACATGATTCTATGAAACATAAATATTCTAGGCACTCAAAAATCTCCACTACAAAATGTTTGTCATCATATGTGGATCTCATACCACATTTGTGATTCACTAATCACTATGATGGAATAATTTATGGTTAAAAAAAGTATGCATGTTATTAAGAATTATGATTACAAGACTCCCCTCTCAATACGTATATTTCTCTCATATAGAGTTGTCTTATATCTCTCTAATAATATGGATCCATCTTGGATCGAATAGATGATGATAAAATTTAATCGAAGAATCATTTAATAGGCATGGTGGGTTGTTTCAAGTATGAAACCAACCCAAAAAATCCCATACATATCATAGACAATTCCCATTAATACCATTGTAATATGGGTTACACATGAAGATGTGTGGAATACATGTTGGAAATATTATGTTTTTGTGGTTAGTGTATGAGTTACATTACAAGGTAGTTATAAAAACATCATCACAATACAATTTCGTCTCACTACAAGTTGGCCATTTCCTTTTTCAGTAACTATTTTCCTACTAGGTCTACATCCGTCTACTATTTAAAAATGGAGAGAGGTGAAGATAATCAATGTAAAGATAATATACCCACACACATCTCACTATTTGATTCTATCAATTACAAGGTGTGAATGATAGTAGAGTTAGGGGAAGATTTTATAATCGTTCCATGGGTTGGATACATGTATTATTTTTCAGTGATCCTCTATCAATAAAAATAAATAATAAATAGAATTAAGTCATAAAATCTCTACTTAAATACAATATAATATGAAATAAAAATTATAAGAATATAATTTCTCAAAAATAAGTCATTCATTAAATCCTCATGAATGAAGACGACTAAAAAATTACATACATTACCATGTGATTTAATATTTTCTCAATGAGTGGTGTGATAGCACGAATATCCATTATTGAACCCAAAAAGAACATATTATCCTACATATAATCAATTTATCTCATCAATCTCTATTAATATTGTATTATGTTAGCAAACATTAATAATAAATTTTATATTGGATTATATAGAATTATATTTGAGTTTAATGTACCTAAATATGAATTTAATGGATATTCTTCATCCTAGAACTCAATACCCAGAGTAAATTATATCTCTCTTAGGTTAAACAACGTGTTTTTTAATCAATAAAAATGTCTATACTCATGTTCAACACTAATGTTTAGAGATTATAATTTACATTGAAAATCTTGTTATGAATATAAAAATATTTCATTATATATTAATTTTTTATAAATTCAATCTTCTGTTCGAAATTAACCAAAATTAATCAATGAAAAACAATAAAAATATCCATACAAATAATCTAAATGCTCAAATGAATATTTTTGGGCCACTAAATTGTGGTCATTAGTTGAATTTTGATTGACATACATAATTTTTTATCTGCACACCCACACTAACCCATAGATAACCATTATCTAATAGATATTTTTAAACATTTTTACCTTGAAAATTTAATATTATTCTAATGGAATCCCATTTATAATTAGGGATAACTATAAAAATTGAAATTTAATATTACCATAAAAACTATGTAAACTCAGTTTTAAATGTATTTTATGTTTATAAAATATAAAAAACAATAAATTTTAATCTATCATAAGTTTATTTATGATTCAAAGTCTATACTATAGTGAAATATTCAATTACAATGGTTAATTTTTTTCATCATGTTCACCATTACTTAGACCATTACCAAATCCTCAATATGAAATTTTTTAATATATATGTTCTTAAACAAAATAAAAACTATGGATAAATAAGGTTTATATTTTTTATTCTATTTTCCTTGAATATAAAAAAATAGCTTTCCTTGGATAATCGGCTATGAGAAATACATAACATAGTATCTTTAAGTAACTTGTATGATAATATTTCAAAACATTTGTAAATATTTTATCCTCTAAAATTAAATCTTATTATTATGTGTAATTTTGATTTAATATGATGAATAATATCAATTTAAATAAAATAAATATATGAAATATTAATTTTTTATCATTCTTATTATAGGACAGTACACATTGGATACAGTTTTGAAGGCTTGTGAAAAAATAAATGTTCAATTTGATTGAATATACTAATTTTTCATGGGATAACGACTACTATTAATGGTATAAATATAAAAATGATAAGAATTACCTATTAGAGTATAAATTAGATAAATATAAAAGAAAATTTATTCCCAATAAAAAGAAATAATTGAAAACCATTTTCAATAATGATCATTTTAAAAAATTAATTATTTCCATGTATCTATGTCAAACTGATATATATATAAACATAACAATGATAAAAGATTCACTAGACCATGTATACATAAAAAATAATAATGAATTATTTCATTGGTGCATAAGGTAAAAAAGAAACACATTTTAAAAATAATTTACCTCTTATATATAGCCCACCCAACAAAATAAGTACATGAACAACATCATTTATACATAAAAGTATTACTAATTGTTATTTTAGACACATATATGGAATAATGTCCCCTAAAGATAAAAAATTATATAAATATATTTCATTATTAACAATAAATCCTGTAAATTTAATGATATTTAGTCTTAATATATTTAAAATACAGAATAGGGTGTTCTAAGATTGTTGTTATCTATAAAACGTCCATTTAACAAATGCCTAATATGATTACAATGAAATTTTTTTTAGTTAATGTATTAAGATCATAATAAATTAAATAATTATCTAAATAGATTATTATTTTTCAAATTCTCCTCAATATAATATAACAATATATAATATATTATGCATAATATAACACGTGCCATTAATATATTAAAAGCACACTAACAACTCCCAAAAGAAAGAATCACGTCACCTAACATTTAATATCAAATAATCAACTAAAATTAATTAACTCATAGTATATATATCCTAATATAGATCATAAAAACAATCTATCCAATCCTTATCCTTTCAATATCATTTGTATTAAAAATTAAATTTGTGAAAAACAGAATATTATAATACTCATTTGATTAGTTTTATCATGAATATATATTTCTATTAATTCTAAAAAAATAATCCTCTAGTTATGGTTTCATAGGGAAAGTTACACACATTACATATATAAAACCAAAACTATAACAATTAATTATGTTAAAAATAAAATCCAAAATAACATGGTCATTATAACCATTAGTATTACCTTACTATTTATATCAAAAAACAACATTCATTATCATCATCAACAGATAAGTTTATATTCCAAAATATAATAAATCATGGAAAACAAGTTTTATGAAAATTTAATAGGTTTATTGGTCTTAAAATCAATACAAAAATCCAAATACCCTATGATATTACAATAGAAAGAACCACTAAAGAGATCCCTCTAAATAAAAATTGATGATTGCTGATATATTTAAAACAATTATCACTCACCCATAACTCACAAATTTATGGTTATGAAATGGAATTTTGAAAAATTATAACCACATAATAGATCTGATTTCTATGAACCCCAAAATCCATTGATAACCAGTGAAATGATTATGGTAAAGTAGATGTTATAAAGAATTATGGGATTAAAACATAATCCCTTACAGGTTTCATATGCACCCTTAGAACTAATATAATAAATTTATATTTATTATACTTATATAAAATATCAATATCAGTAATCAAACTATGATATATGATTCAATTAAAAATTACAACTTCTCATTAATGATTAAATCAACCTTAAAATAATCATTTATGGATTTATATATTTTATTTAACATGATTATTTCAATTTGGAAGTTCATGTCTATAATCCTGGGTCAAGGTTTCATCATATCAGGTGTCATAATCCTAACATAAATATCATATTCACTTATTTAGTAGGTAATTATAAATTTCAATGTAATAATTATATTGAGAAAATTAATTATGTCACTCCTCAAGATGGTTTTATACATGTATACATGAATGTTACATTCATTTTTTAATGAGTAAAAATAAATAAAATTAGATAATATTGTATCATTAAAAAGTTATTATTATATCATAAATATAATATATATTATTTATGTATATCTATATTCACATCCTTGGAATCCATTAATGAAAAATGAATCACTACACTTTGTGGAGGTGTTAGTCCACCAGTAGACATAAAAAAAGTTATCATCTACCCATAGATGAAATTTTAAGAAGGTGCTTAATATATTATATTTAAAAAATAATAATTAATTTATAATCATTATATATATTTACTAACTACATTTATATTACGATACATAATGCATAGTGATGGAAAATAAAATATATTCTTCTATGGATGTGTTAGTCCATATGAACGCATGAGCAATGTTTTCATTTTAAATTATTTAATAATTATATATAGTAATGGCCTAAAATTTCCATCAAAGGTTTTTAATTAAAATTATAAGATCATATTAATGACCCAATGATTTGAATAAATGGGTTTGTATTTGTATGTTTCAGAAAATACTTTATTTTTATTCAAAGTTGGGAAATTTTTAACCAACTAGAATAACTTTTAGTCTATTATAATATTTTATTTAAAAGAAAGTCATGTGGTTCAGATTATGGTTTTAAATTAGTATATATTTGTAATAAAAGGTTATCCTAAAGTGTTTTACAACTATAAATATATTTGGAAATACAAAAATATTTATTTCATCATGATATTTTATTTCTAATTTTTAGGAAATAAATAAATAACTTAAATAATTTTGTCATGTTAACGAAGTAATTAATAATTTGATGAGAAAATAAAAAAAATTATAATAAGAATATTAAAATAAATATAATTTGAGATTTGATATTTAATGAAAGAATTATCTAGATAAATATGATTATTATATGGTAAAATAAAAAATATGATTTGAATTTTAATAATTTTTTATTATTTTCAATTCATAGTTTTTAATAGTGTTTAAATTGACGAAAATTATTTTTTATGAATAAAATATTTTATTAAATTATTAAAACATAAAAAAAAATCGTAATAAAAAAATAATATATGATTATTCCTGTAATTTTATCTTTTATGGATTTTATGAATTTTTTAAATCTTCTCCTTTATATTATAATTTTTATATTTTAATATTTTATTTGATTTCTAAATTACCCCTTACCTAATTATAAAAAGGGGCTCATTCATTCATTAATTTCGTCAACATAATCCCTCTTGATTGACTATACACTACAAAATTATCTTATAATCATTCCTTGACACATTATAGTGTTCATGGACTCACAAAAATATGAATTCCAAGTGCGTTATTGATGTTCTCAATAAGAAAATATTCAACAAAAATATTGAAAATGTTTGAGGGAAATCGTACATTAGGTAAGGAATTTTTCTTATAAAATCTTATTTAAGGTATTTTTTAAAAAATTAAAAAATAATTATTTCTAAATTATAATGAATAATTGGATTTTACTTCCTTCATGATTAATTTTTGTTTTAAATTATCCTTTATGATATTTTATATCTATTTTTGATGATAATTATTTCTATGGTATATGCGTACTAATTTTTTAAAATTAGAGATTTTCCTTAAGAAATTTATTTATGGTGTAAATTTTCATGTTATATGATTATTTAAATGTTCTTGGCCATTATTTATGATTATTGTGGGGACTTAAATCTCCCTCCAATGTATTTGGTATATTTATGTCAGATGCTGATCGTAATGATAATACCTCGTATAAATGCGATGGTTACACCATAAGGTATCTGTGAGGGTTACATCATAAAATACCTATGAGGGATACATTTTAATAAATCCATCTAGGTTATTCATATGGAAGCCACAAGGTTTATAATATTATGTTATTAATTCCCCATGTTACCTAAATGGTTAATTAATGTTTTTTAAATCTCCATATTCCACAAAGTATATAATACATTATGGGTGGGAAGTATTCTTCGTAAAAATGGATTTCATGTGTTTATTAGTATTCATTTAATAAAGGTTACCTTATTTTTTATGTACCTTTCTGATATTTTTTTCTCATCCGAATTTTTAAGTAAATCACAAGGCATATGGATGGGGAAATAAATAGAAGTATTCATGTTTAAAGTCTCATGTTTTTCTCACAGAAAAAAGTATGCATTATTTACAAATATTAACATTGTGAAAAATAGATATTGTTTTAGAGGTCTTCACATTGTAATCAAATGTGTTGTTATGTATGATTTATTACCTAAATCACTAAAATTCTACACCAAAATTATCTTTTGGAATCTAATAATTGTAATTCTATGTGAATTTACTCCATTATATAGTGTTTTGGGTGTGGATCGTATTGTTGGTATCAGAGTAGGGCTCAGATGTATTTATAGGTAAGGATGATGTTAATATAATACCACGACATATTTTTACTATATGTTTATATTGAAATGATATTGAATTTGAAGATTACCATGTTTCTTTATCTATGATATTTCTGTTAAGAATGGTTTTTCATTGAAGAAATGGGGAAGCTAATGTAGGAAATAAGAAAAATGGTGGTGTCTTTCAGAATCTTCCACATGGAATAATTGTAATTGGAACCATGAATATTGTAATACTAATGGATCAGTTGACTGTTTCTATAAATGGTGATGGAATTCATTCAAGTGAAAAACAAAATCAACAATATAAGAACATTATAATGGTGTAAAATTTATTATCAAATACCCTCATATTATTATTATATATTCTAATATAGTGGTGGATGAAGTGTGTATTAAATATATTAAAAATTTATTCTATGTCATGGGGAGTTTAGATAATCAATATTTTATCTTTCAATTTACTGTTTCAAACATGAATCTGACCAGTGGTGTTCAATGGATAGGAATGACAGGGATATTATGGTGATTGATTCCTTGGAATGGGATGAATATAATAATAAGTTTCTTGAATAATATTCTCTTAATAAGGACGTTCTTATGGTGGAAATGAAATTCAATGGATTGAAACAAAAAGAATAATATTCATGGTATTATATGAATAAAAAATTACATAATTTGAAATATATGCTCTAAATCCTATTTGATATCTTAATAGTAAAATTATTAATTTTTACTCAATATTGAAGATAATATATCTATGATAAATTGGCCTCTCATGAATAAAAAAGTTATATGAAAAAGTTTCAATGTATTGAGAGGGTAGAAGTGATGTTTTATAATTACCTAGTGTACTTTAACAACAAGTAGAATAGAGGGACCCGATGAAAATCAATGGGTATGAAACAATCTATTAAATTTGAAGGAAATACAATTATGTTTTCATTTTCTGGGAACTGTGGTAAAAATAACCATATGAAATGTCTTAACAACTCTTGGAAGTTTTTTCGATGTGTTGTTCTTGGTCATATGGCCTAATATTTTAATAAAAATGATCTTATGTTTAATTTTGATAATAAAATAGTAAACTGTTTTAAATGTGTTTAGACGGGGAATTATGAAAATACATATCCAAATAAATATCTAAATGATGGAATGCATCAACATTATAAGTATAATGGTGCAATAAAATCCTTTTTGACTAATTTAGATGATGGTGGGACATCCAATGATGTATAATTAAGATCTTTTTTTCTTTATTCATATTTTTTAGTGCCTTTTTTGATAATGGGTCTACAAATTACTTTAATTCTTATGAATTTTATAGTAAATTATAAATTTCACCTCAATATATGAAACAATAACATATGGTTAAAACACTATGGGATATATTTAATAAAATAGTCATAACAATATTCATTATGTTGTCTATTGAAAAAATTTAACAAAAAAATTGTTTATTTTCCCCTACTAGAGTTTCATTTTATTCTATATATCGATTGAATTCTGGGTTACCATTATATGATTTTCTAAAGAGATTTAGAAGTTTTTTTAGTAAGAGTGTCAGTTTCTATAAAATAATTAATCCATATCATTGATAACGTATCATGATGTTTCGGAACTGTTACAAGATGGAAATGAAATTTAACTTCCACCTTTTTTTCAAAACAATGAAACTATCACAATTAATGATCATTCAGTGGTAGATGAAAATCACAATGTTTATTATAATGACTTTCCCTGTTTTATACAATATTTGGATGTTGAATTTACTATTTACATTGTCCCTAATGCTAATAAAATTTCAAAACACCACTATCGAATTAGTCAAGTAGAACTTGGTGAAATGAAAAAGTTGTTACATGTGTTTCTTCATAATGGTTTCATTCATCCTATCACTTTACCATGGGGTTCTACAATTTTTATGTTAAAAATAAATATGATTTTATGAGGATTGTCATTTATAAAATATATTTGAATAACATTACTATTAATAATAAGTATCCATTGCATCATATCAATAAATTTTTTTATATGGTCCATGAAGATCATCATTTTTTCAATATTAACTTGATTACCAAGTAGTATTAGATGAAGGTGAAGGATTACGACATTTTAAAAATACCATTCCGTAATTTATAAGTTCTTTATGAGTTTTATGTGAGGACCATTGGATTCAAAATTTCCCTTGCTAAATTTATGGATATTATGAATAGAATATTCCATAAATATTTGGATGCATTTTTGTTGTTTTTATTTATGATATTATGGTGCTTTTAAAGTGTTCTTAATATTATGAAAAACATTTATGTATTGTTATAGAAATTCAAAAAAAAATTATGATAATTTTAAAATTTGGAAAATATGATTTTTGGTTCCTACCATTTTCTTCTCATGTGCATATTGAACATTTGGATGGCATAAAATTCGATCCCACAAAAACAAATTGGTTGGTGGATTACCAAGACCCAAAAATGTTACTGAGTTTATAATTTTATTTTATTAGTAGGATATTGACGACGGTTTGTTAATAAAATTGCATGGTTATCTGGACCATTGGATAAGTTAACACTAAAAGGGTTAAAAGTTATTTGTACATAATAATGTGATGTTTTTAAGGAACTAAACAGGATATTATAGAATTCTCCAGTTTTGCCCCTTCTATACATAAATAGTAATTTTTTCATCAACAGAAATGCTTTACTGAAGGGACTTTATTGTGTTTAGATGCAGAATGATTCGGTAATTTCTTAAGCATGAAGAAAACTGAAACAACATGAGTAAAATTATCCCATGCATGATTTGGAATTAATAGTTATGGAATCACTTTAACTATTTTGTGCCATAATTTATATGGATCGAAGTGTAAAATATATACTTATTTGAAAGTATTATAGTTTATATTTTATAAGATGGAATTGAACATATGGCATAGAAGATGTTTGGAAATGGTAATGTATAATGATGAATAAACAATTACAACCCTATAAAATAAAATAAAAATTATGGATAACTTGACTAAAAAAAATCATTATGCGTTAATCATATTTAATGTTTAACATGACCCATTGGTTAATGATTTGAAGGATTTTGTATTGAGAGTTTTTGGTGTTGGCGATACCTTTGTATTGTTCCAGGTATCAGTGCAATCGTCTCTCTTAAACAAAATTAACAATTCTTATAAACACTATTATTAGTTATAGAAAAATTTAGAATTTGTTAAGAAATGTATGTTGACTGAATTTGATGATGATAAATATTTTATCTTGATATTTTGAAGGAGAATAGTTTTTCTTTTTGAGTCCTATGTAAAGAAATATTTTTTATGTGAAGATTATAGTTCTCCGTTTCTATTTCATCCTAGGAGGACTAAGATGTATAACGACCTCAAATAGTATTACTAGTGGGAAGCAATGAAATAGGATATTGATTATTTTATCATGAAATGTTTGACTTATCAACAAGTTACAGAAGATTGATAGCTACCAAAGTGCCTACTTCATCCTTTAACAGTTCCATTTTTGGAAATGGAAAAATATATCCATGGTTCTCATAGAGGGACAACGAAATACTTCCTAATGTAAAAATGTGATTCGGGTTATTATTGGTAGAATGACTAAATCCCAATAATTTCATCCAATTAAATATAATAAATCTCAAGATAAACTTTCAGGACTATATCACCAAGATATTTTTAGGTTACATGCAGTTCATATCTCCATTGTATCTGACAGTGACCCCAATTTCACTTCTAAATTTTGGAACAACCCTCTGAACTTATTGGGAATAGAATTAAATGTCAGCAAAACCTTTCATTGTCAATCATATAGATACACTAAGAGAACAAGTTAAACCATGGAAGATATGTTATGTGATTTTTTAATGTATTTATTTTGATACTGGGATCATCATCGCTCATTAGTTTATTTTTATTATCATCACAATTTTAATTTGAATATTCAAATGGAACTATTTGAGGAAATATATATAAATTAGTGTTGAAATCAGTAATTTTATAATGAATTAAGGGACTGGAAATATATGAGACCATAATTAATTGATAATATTTCTTAGAAGGTGAATATGATTAAGCAACACTTGAGGAAACCATAGAGTATCTAGAAACATTATGCGGATAATAGGATGAAAGACCATTTTTTATGTATGTGAACATGTTTTCCTTAAATTATATACTTGTGAAAGAGTTATTTATTTAGGTAAAAAATGTATTCTATGTTTTTGGTTCATTGGATCTTATGAAATACTGGATAAATGTGGACCAGTTTTCTACCGAGTATCCTTTATCCCATGTTTATCCAAGTTACACAATTTATTTAATGTATCGATGTCAAGAAAGTATGTGCTATATTCTTCTCAGGTGTTGAGACCATAATTAATTCACTTAGAAGAGAACCTTTCTAATGTAGAGGAAATTATTTAGATTTTTGGACATGTAATGATTGTATTTTAGAAAAATTCAATTGACTTGGTTACAGTTTTCAAGAGAAACCACATGGTTAAAGAAGCAACATGAGAATCTAAAATAATTGAGGGAAAATTATCCCCATTTATATATCATGTGAATGAAATTGTGAGGAATAATCTTCAAATGTGGGGATAATTTAATGACCCATTTAATTATAGAATAATTTTTTCTATATTTATTAGTATTGTTGAATTAAATATTTAAATTTAGTATGTTATGTAATTTTTAAAATTAATAATTTTATTAATCTTATTTCTTGTATTATTATATTTAAAAGATTAATATTAAAATTATAGAGTTTTCATTTGACAAAAATTATTTCATTTTATATTGTTTACCTCTAAATTCTCTTAGTATTAATTTTTTAGTATTTTATAAAAATAATTAATTTTTGATGAAAAGTAAAAAATAGTTTTGTAAAAATAATATTTTATTATATGAAATCTTCAAGACATCATTATGATGTAAAATTTAATAAAATTATAGTATTACTAAATTATTAAATAATAATATTAATATTTCATAATAATTAATTTAGAATATTTAAATGGAAATTTATTTCATGATAAGTATAAATATCAATGTTAGTTTAGACGATGTGTCTGTGCATCAATAACAAAGTAAAATTTTATTTCTTATAGATAACAATTGAGTGATAAAAATAATATTAATGACTTATTTATTAATTATTATGTGTAATTGAATTTTTCAGATGATATTTTCTGAATATAGTTTTATATAACATGAATCTCATCAAAATGTCTTCAGAATTATTGAGGAAGGAAGGAAAAAAACATAACAAATTAAAGAATTTGTATTGACATGGATATGATTAATTATAAATAATGAATAAAAATAAATTATTATATTGAACATAATTAATTTATTTTTATGATATTAATTTATTTATTTTATATTCTAAATAATTAACTTTAATTCTTCTGTTTTGCTAATGCAGTGCTTGTGCAAGAAAATATATAAAAAAAATTTTCAAGTAAAATTATAAGAACACTTAAATGACCCAACAATATGAATAAATATTTTTTTACATGTATATTATGGCCAATAAGTTATTTTTATTTGAATATGGGACCATTTTGGACCCACTTGAATAACATTAAGCCTACTATAATATTTTATTTTAAAGGAATTAAAGTGTTTCACATAATGGTTTTCATTTAGTATATATTTTTAAATTGTAGTTTTTTATAATTTTATTTTGAACATAAATATTTTATGGAAATGAAAAATATTTTTCTTTATCGTGATATTTTACACATAATTTTTAGGTGAAAAATAAATACATTAAATGATTTCACAGAGATGATACAATAATAATTAAATTAACAGAAACGTAAAATAATCGATATTTAAAATATTAAAATAAATATATTATTATATTTTTTACTTAATCCACTAATTATATATATGAATATGATATGTATATGATATAATAATAAAAATTTATTTTTATTCATTTTGTTTATTTTTTAAATGTCATAGTTTGGAATATTGTTTAATTTTGCCAAAATTATATTTCACAAATAAAATATTTTATTAAATTACTCAAAAATCAAAACAAACAACATTAATAAATCCAAATATGAAAATATTATACCCAAAATGTGATAAAATATGATTTTTTATCTTTTTGAGGTATTTACCCAAAATTTAGAATTGTTATATTTTATTATTTTATATAATTTCCAATTTTACCCTCACCTCAATTATAAAAAGGGAATCATTTGTTAACATAATTTCATAACAATAAAAAATCATTCCTGACTATCCTCTACGAAATTCCCCTAACCTCATCCCTTGAGACATTATACTATTATTGGTCTCCCAAAAAGTACTATTCATGTATCCCTAAATAGGTTCTCAAGGAGAAAATAATCAAGAGTAATTTTAAACATGTTTGAGGTAAGTCAAACCTGAGGTACATATTTGTTATTTTAAAATAATATTTAGTTTTTTTATATAATTCAAAAGATTTTTTTTAAAACAAATATGGTATGTGTGGATCTTCACCTATCAAGAGGCCTTACTATTTTGAATTCTCCTTTACAATATTACATGTTTAATTTCAAAGAAAAGTATTTCCTTTGTATTTGTGAAGTATTCTTTTAAAGTAAGTTATTTTACTCAATAAATGTTTTTATGATTCATTGTTTTGATGTTTTATGATTATTTAATAAATATTGGGAATTTTTTATGATGAAAGGTGAGACTTGTATCTCCCTCCAATTCATTGGGTACGTTTATATTTGAATGTTTACCGTAATGGTTATTCTATTTTTAACTTTTATGGTTGCACAGTAAGGTAGTTAAGATGGATACATCATATGGTAGTCATGGGGGATACCTTGTAAGGATTCTATTAGGGTTACAAATCATATTCTAGGTGCAATGGTTACAATCTTTTGTAATTATCTCCCCATGTTTTCTAAATGGTTTATTTATATTTTCTATATCTCCTTTTTTCAAAAAGTCACTATATAATCCTTTATGTATGAGAATTATGACATTGTGAAAATGATTTCATATTTAATAGACTAATATTGGATTCTTTTTTATGTCCTTTACTTCACTTTTTATGGTCATTTATTGTCTCAAAATGTTTTTCACATGTTTTTTAGATCGGTAAAGGAATGGAAGGATTCATGTTCAAATTAATTACGTTATTTAGAGACAGATAGAATGTTTTGTTTTAAAATAATCATATTTTGAAAAAAAAATATATATTGTATTAGTAGTATTGACTTTGTGTGCTTATTAGTTTTCATGTATGACTTATGACCTAATTCTATAAAACAGTATACTGAAACGATCTTGGGGATTATTAGAATCTAAATTCGAAATGAATTTACTCTATTATGTAATGTTAAGGTACATGTCCTTATATAGTAAGCCACCATACCAAATTTATTAGAAAGTGGATTTATTGGATTATTTAAAAGAATCTAGAGTTTATTTTTTATCAATTAAAATACATTTCATTAGGTTATGTGGATCTATAATTAGTTTCATTAAATTTATTTGTTAAGGAATTCCAAAAAAATTCTCTATTACAGATGTGACAGTACCCCCATGTTTTGATATATAACACGCCAATATTTTCAAATATATTCCACTTTAATAAATAATTTTGTTTTATAGCTTATGAAACACATAACCATGAGTATATGTGAATAATGGTTGTTAGTTGTTAAATTAATCGCATTATTTGGTGTCAATGTTAAATATTGGCATAAAAATAATTTATAATTCACATAGGAAATTTGATTAATCCTTATGAACTATTTTGAAATACTTTTTTGAACATTGTTTTTATCATTTATTTTTTTATTAATAATTAATTTATTTGATTAAACATATTTTAAATTATGATTTCTATAATTATAAAATCAATTCATTTAGTATCAATTATTTTTAAATTAAAATAATATAAATTTTATGAAAAAATGATGTTTTTCTGGAAATATAATTTTATTTAAGAAAGAGGTTTTTAGGTTAATAAATAAAATTAATGAATATTAATGAATTATTTTCATATAATGCGATGCTTATATATTAAAATAATAATTTTATTATTAAATTGATGTTTTTTAATAGGAATGGAATGAGAATAAATTTTATTTTATTTTTAATAATTCAATTTTCAAAAAATATTTTTTTTTGTCTTTTCTATGAATAGTTTAAAAATTTTCTTCCACATATAGAAATTGAATAAATTAAAATTGTTTCCAAATTTTCAATAATTTTCTCCAAACTTACTGTTCAGTTCAACCTATTTTTTTCATTATGAATAGTCACAATAGTAAAAATCTTATTACCATGGTAATGATTATAAAATGTTAATAAGGGGATTAAACGTATGGATTATGTTTTAAATATCACGTAATCATGTCTATAAGTGATTATAAGAATGGATTTAGAAATTTACCCACCAAATAATTAAAGTATGGGAAATATTTTTCATTACAATAAAAATCAATTTATATTATTTTAATATAATGAATAATTTCAAGTTTTCCACACCCATCACATATAAATGGGCACCACCTCCCTCCAACTATCCACAAAAATTTTTCACAGAATAAAAAAATTAAAAAATCTTCAAAGATTATCCTCTAAAATACTATAGCTTTTTTTTTCTTCCCAAATGACACACTTTTGATGTTCTATTGTGTTAACCCATGGAGTATTCCAAATTAATTGGTAATTTTCATCACCAAATTCATTAAAAGTTATTTGTTCTTATACATTGAAAAAATGTATTTTATCAACACTAACATAATGAAATTAGTTAACATCACATATAATAATTTTATTATGTTGATGGGATAACCATTTTGGAACTCATTTTTATCCAATGGTATGGTAAATCATCACTCGTGTGTAATTGAAGACTAATGCCTCCATGACATGATTTGTTTTGCTTTTCATCATCACCTCACATGGATGTTCATGATGATATATTTAATTAATATATATGATATATATGACATAATAATTACTCATAAATTATAACATGTTATATACTTTTTTATAACCTCATTTGAAAATTAAATTATAGTTTCTTTTTATATACACACTATTATCTTCATGAATGATATATTTTATTTTTCAAAATCAACCATTCCATAAATAAAATATATATATTTAATATATATTTTATTATAACTAAATAAATATTACTCATTAAATTTTTTTATTTTGATTATAAAATATCATTTTCTTATCCATTTAGTATTTATAAAATGCTCTCATTTTTGTTAGTTTTTCCAACCACATGATTCATGTTATCATTTTTATAACATGGATGATTATGGAATGTTATATTTTGGAGATATATTGTACAAATGTATTTTTTTTAATCATTATTATCACTCAATATATGTTGTAACAGTGAAAAAAATTTATAGAGCATAGCTGCTAAAATAAAACATGCAAGAAAAATGAAATAATTAACACATATATTGATGATTTTAAGAAATATTATTAATTAAGTTTAAATTAAAAATAATTATTGGTTCATATATGGTAATATGTGTTTGAATATTATTCTTGTACATATATATAATTAATATAATTTTTAAATTTATTTTTTAGAATGTGTAAAAAAATTCAACAACTGAGGTACTGATTTATGTTAAAATATCATTTATTTTTAAGATTATTTCTATTAATTTATAAATTATTAACATTGTATTATAATTTTATATAATTCTAACAAATATTATTTTCCATTTTTTATTAATTATTTTTTAAAAAATTTCATTGAAGGTTTTTTCTCTTTTACACTCAATGAATTAAAGAAGGTTTTTAAAAAATAAAATTGAACTTACATCTTATTTTGTATCATGAATATAATTATTCAATATTTGGATTTTATAAAATAAATAATTAAAATTATATTATATTATCCAATCATTTTTTTAATTTCATTTTCAACAGTATTAGTCATTTACATCAAAGTGTGAAAAATGATTCTTTTTTTGTTTTGAAACTAGTTATTTTTTACTCACTTTATGAATGTGTGGAAGGAATTTTCTTTTTAACATATTTCAGGAAAATAGATGTTACAAACTCCACATTTTTTAATCAAAATGAGGATTCCATTGAATATTGAAATGATTTCACAAAGAAAATTAAACTTTTAAATTTTTTGGGAATTGTAGTTGTAAATATTACTAAACAAGTATAGCTTTCTCAAGATATTAAAAGTATATTTTAATTCAATTTATAAAAATAATTAAAGTCTATTTAAACATAAACTAATGATTTTTATAAATCATCTAGGATATGCTATTATTATACCATATACATTATTTATATTGATGGATAACGATAATGGTGTTTTTAATATGATACATGATTTTTTTTCTTTCTCACATGTTTACAATGATGTGATTAAATGATTCTTGTTTTGATGATCATGTGGCACACATATATATGGTTTTAAATTTTTTTCATTTGTTCTAGGAATTATATATACCTCAAATGTATTTGGTAATGAATTATTTCTCTTGAGATGATATAATAGATTATAGGGAGTTAACCCATTCCAATTGTGAAAATATATTGACAAGGAAACCTAATCAAGTATGTGACTTTATCCAATATGAGAATTTTTTTATTTTTCATCTTTTAAAAAATAGATCATTTTCTATGATTATGGTTTTGAGAAAATTCCTATAAAATTATTTAATGCTTATGATATGATTTCATAACTCACAATTGATTATTGATGATTCCTCGCTATAATGATTCATGAATTTGGAAATGAAACATTTCTGTTTAGTGACTAATGATTATTGATACATGATTCATTAGGGGTTAATTTCAAAGTTATAGATCATGTACATAGATTATACCCTCAAAACCTTATTATGATTCAAAATTATGATAAAATAAAATATCTAATGTTTACTATTACATATATATGATATCAACCTTTATTACGTCATAGTTATCCTTAGGTTTCATAAGAAATTGTTTATATTAAGTATGTCTAAGAAGGGTACCATGTGAGAGGACCATCTTTGGAGATGTAAAATATCTTGTATTAAATAATTTGTTTTTGTGCCTAGTCTACAAATATTTTACGAAATTATATTTCATGGTCATGTTTTATAATGGTAGATATTAAATATCCATCTAAAATGATGTAAAAATTATTTATATTGTTACCAGGTCACTATAGTCAGTATCAGTTTATAGTTTAGATATTTTATAAATTATTTTATAAATAATATGAAAATATAACACAAGAAAACATAAAATTACTAAAAGTTATATAAGGTGAACCAAAATGATTCATAGGTTGTTAATAAGTTTTCTTCATTTCTGACATTTCATGAATTATTATCATTAGTATTTTATTTCAAACTATGTTTATTTTATACGGATTATTAAACTATAATTATTGGATTAAGAAAATGGGTCCATCCAATATAATCATATTGAAATTTAATTTATATAGAAATATATGGATTCTCCTTTGGGGAAACAAAATTTTTATTAGGGATGAAATAAATAAATTTCATTTCCCTTATGCAAATATCTCAAAATCTAAATCATGTTGAGCATTCAAATGAGAAAATGAGAGACAATAACTTTTCTAAGTCTTTAGTGGGGAAATTTCCACCGTATTCCATTTGGTCCTCAAATCCACTAGTGGTTTTTTTATTAATGCCAAAAAAAAGATTTAGTATGTTTTATAGTGCATAGATGTTGAACCAATTTTTCCTAGTTTATTGTCATTTTGAAAGAGAAGAAAACCATTGGTGTAATATAATTCATAATATGAGGAAAAATAATGAAACTGACCTAATGGAATGGGTTGTGTTTAAGATTTTTTTCAGAAAGTACCTTCAAAAACCTATTTTTAAGACAATTGAAAGGGTATTCCTTGATTTTACCCAAAATTATGATAAATCTATTATTACCTATGAGGTAAATTTGACTTGATATATAAGGTAATATTTTAGTATTATCATTAAAACCGAAAGAAATGTTTATTAATTATTCAGTGGATTAAACCCATGTCTCTAAAAGGAACAAATAATTATAAACTATTATTCATATAAAGAAATTATTTAATGGTCTATCATGGTTAAAAGAGAGAGTGGAGATTCATAATATTTTCATGGTTTTGATAATATGAAAATGATAGTGTTTCGAGGAAATTCTAATAATATAACCCATATATGGTGGAAAATGAATCTTTTTGAATGTCATATGTATTGAATGAATAATTAACTATTTTTTGAATGGAACTAGTAAATGTGTTGTGTGTTGAAATTAAGTACATGGAGAAATTTAATATGGTGAAATTTAATGATTCAAACTAATAAAATAACTATAGTGAGATCTCAATTAAAAACACCAATCATAATCAAATTCTACGACCACAAGAAGTTTTGGAATTATGATAAATTTAGTATATATTTGGGTGAAAATTATGAAAGTTCATATAAAAAAATATCTTAAGTTATGAGATAAAGGGATAACTCATGTGATCACAGTCACTAAAATGCATCATAAAAAACAGGTTGTTAAAAGATGAGTCATTTTCTAATTTATAATTGAAAATTTATTATTTAATTTTATTTATACTCACTCATTGATATCTAATGAATTTTATTTTGTACCAAATTACCAAATCAATTATTCTATATTAATATATTGCTAAAAAATATTAATGGGATGATGATCGCATCTCATAACTATAAATCAACTCTGATAATGGATTGTCGGAATTTTCTTCCTAAAATCATTTTATTCTCTCTATTTTTTAATTTATTGTATTTTATATAATAAATTGAATATATTTTTGTAGATCCCACATTAGTTTACAAGAAATGGATGTTATTTTTCATATTAAAATGGATCCAATCTTTTTCTATTGAAGCAATAATGATTAACAATTTCCAATAGAAGACATATATACATTATATGGTATTGCTACTTATTCATTAGTGTTATATATGTAAAATTTTAATATAGATACTAAAAATTGAAGATAAATATATTTTTAAATAATATGACGAAGTATTTCTTGAAGATTTCAATATCTATCCACTAAATGTTAATATTCAGTTTTCAATAGTACTCATTACTTGTGTTCTGCCAATTTTTTAGAATCCTCATAAAATAGCCATATTGGAGATGTATGAATTAAATATAAAAACCCATGAAAATATTAATACGTGAATGATTCAATCAAGTGCTTTAATATAGGGCGCACAAGTCCCTTTTGATGAAGAAATTTTTTTGAATGAATCATTGTAATAATTATTCGGAACATAATAATATCATCCTCATAAAAAAGTATATTCTACCCCATATCGATGAATTTTATGGTCATATAAAACTAAATAATTTTAAATCATTGATGGTTATTCTATATATCATAATCTCAGGTAATAGAGGAGGATGTACCTAAAATGTTCTTTTATATGGGTCATGGTTCTTATGTATTTATCGTTATACCATTTGAACATACTAATTCTCTTCAAATCATCCTGGATATAATAAATTGAGACTTTAGATATTAACCATAATAGTTTATGGTGATATTTTATTATGATAATATAATATATTCCACAAAGAAGGAATATAATGGAGATAATTTGAGGATTGTGTTGAAGACCTTGATAAAGCAGATGTTTTCCAAATTTATCAAGGGTGAATTATAGATTTAAAAAGTATCATTCTTGGTTAATGTCATCATAATAAAGGGGTTATCAATAGATCCTTAAAAGAAGGAAGTTATAAAAATTTGTAATATAAGAGCCACTAGGTGTTAGATATATAGTTTTCATGTATTGGAGAGATACTATCGATGCTTTGTGAGGATTTACCGACAACCATGAAGTCCCACATTTAGAAATTTCACCTATAATAAAAGGCATGATCCCCATTGCACCTATTTTAGTTGATATATCCACGTCAAGGATAGGGATAAAACTTTTTTGACATAAAGAATCATAAAAATTCTACTTGTATTCATTAGAACCATTCATGTGGTGATGTCAATTATAAAAAAACATTTCTTGTTGTCATTTGATATTGAGATTCATTACTATAAGGTAAAGAACATTACCATTCAAGTACACCAAGAATTATTATATATATATATATAATTTTTTAAATATAGTTTATTATTATTACAATTCTTATGAATGGGAATGGTTTGAAACCATGGGTCATTATTCACATGACTAAAAGGAGTATTATTCTGAATATATAACCAAGATAACCTATGTGTGTGAATTTGATGATTTTGGGAGGGGTCCTGTAGCAATAAGAACTAATTTTAGTGGAATTATGGCTTCAAGGAAGTACCTTTTTCTACAGTAACCATTTCATATAGCTAATGGTATTCTAATAGGGGGAATATTTACACATAATCTTATAAAAATGGTAGAATGGACTCTAGGAAGAACCTATAGCTATGAGATCCTATTACTATGGAACAATATACTCTTATTTAGGGCCAATGGCCACGAAAACCTATTCTTGGGACTTTATGAACATTCTCACACCAATCATTATGGGAAACGATATTTATCATGCCTTCGATAAGAAAATAATCACCAATATCCACAGGCATGGAAATCCATGGCTCCAATCTAGTGGCTATATAAATGATTTATAATACTATCCACTAATACTGAAATCATCAAACTGATCTTGATTCTATTATATAGATGAATGTGATGGAATATTCAAGAAACTGATGTGGTGGTTGGTCAATGAAATTTTTTCTCAAACTATCCTAAAGTGGAAAAGGGTTTCTGATCTGCAATGATAACTCAATAAAGGGTCTGAGAATTATTTTAATGATTAATTTAATTATGGCATCGTATATCAAATTCCAATAAATGGTTAGTTAGAAAAATTACCAAACTCGTGAATTGTAATTAGTAATAGAAATTTTATATTTAAAGAAATTGAGGCATTATCAAAATGGTGAACTATGTGACATATTTATGGCACATCATATGGTTAAATATATATTTGTATGTAAATATTTAAATATATCAAAATTTATATGGTTGGAAATAGTAATGGAATATTACTATCTAATACATTACCACCCATAGAAGTTAAACAATATGGAAAATTCATTGAGTTGGAAGGGGCTTTCTACCTTTTCAATGGAGATTATTTTAATATATTAAATAAAAATAGATTTGGAGAGGATAGATATAGAAATCATTATTCAACAGGATAAATTCTATCATTCAAAAATGAATATTCAAAATTCAATTTATTTTATTATTTAAAAGGATTATAGGGATATGGAGATGAAAATGTAGTTATGTATTTTCTCATAGGTCAATTGTGATCATGATGGAACGATTAGGTTCAATAACTTGGAATGCGTATTTTTAAATCCAGAATTAATGAATGAAATACTAGTTGATTTAGGTAATTCGTTATTCATCAATATCCTTCTATGTATAGTTCCTTATAAATATCTCAAATATAATTTTTGGTGGGATAACATAAAGAGATATATTTCATAGTATATATCTCGATAAATGTTATATCAAAAAGTAAAATATAATAGACATATGTCTATGGGGATTAGATAACCATTACCTATACCAAAGTGGAAATGTGAAAACAATATCATTTATTTCACCATGAGATTCCATAATATTTATAAGGGGATCAATACTATTTTTTGTTGACATGAAATAAGTAAATCTTTTAATTGAAATAAGAGAATATTAATCATTTTATCAGGACTATAGGATATAAATTAGTGAAGGTGTATAGTCTAACAGAGTACCACTCTGAGTCATATATAATTCATATATGAATCTTACCTTGAGATTATTGAGAAGCCCTAAAAAAGCACGATATATAGATCTACATTTTACAACATCATATCATCTTTAAATGTATGGTGAGTTTGTTAGGACCATTAAAATCCATGAATATATGATGAGAGTCTAATTTTTGGAAATCAATTGTGGTTGTATTAAACTCATTTCATTTGTTCAATTTTATTAAATAAACTATTTCACATGACCCTTTAAAATACTTCTTATGAATTACTCTTTGTAAAGAAGTGAATAACTCTATAATGTTAGTATAAATTTAGAGAAAAAATCAAACAGGATATGGGTAAGCTGATGAAATAATTTAGAACATTAGATCCATTTAGTAGAATATTAGATAATATCGTCATCGAAATCAGAGTTATTCAAAAAACCAAAATTGGGCTTTACAGTTCAAAGATAGTGACTTTATGGTCCTAAGTATATCTACATGGAATAATAATAGGGGGTTTTGATGAATAATAATCTTATCCAAATGAATATTGACTCCTATGACGTTTATGATCACATGATAAAAGTAACATATGAATTTTCACTTCCTTTGAACCCTCTCCCAAGTCCATAAACAATTCAATATATCTCATTTTAGAATATAAATACCTAATCCTTCACATGTACCTAACTCAATGGATATAACATTTTATCATGATCTTACTTATAAATAAAAATAGATAGAAATCTTGTATCATACAGATATGGTTTAACAAATTAAAAATTCTCACATAAATATGTTTCCCTAGAAGAATCCATAATTTAATGAATAAATTTCAAAACCCATGTATTTGATGAGATAGATTTATCCATAGATGTTTGTATGAAATTCATAGTATTTTGAGGGGTAAATTCTTATAAGGGGTTGAATGTGGACCCTTGAATATTATTTTATATATATCATTAGTAAATAAATGTGTCAAAAGGATATCGAATCACACAACCTTAATATTAGGTGAATAATTCATATAAATTATAATATAAATAACAATATATTTCATTTAAAATAAATATAATAATTGAAACTAATTTTTGATTCACTTTAGTAATATTATTGATCGTAAATAACTATTATGAAATATTTTTTTATGAACATTATTTTTGAAATAGTTGATATAACTAAAAATAATTTATGAGTAATGAATTTTTTAAAGATTATTTATTACACATTTATAAAATGAATTTATATATTATCTATTAGTTGGAAATGGAAATAAAATCATTTGCCAATAAAAAATATATGTTTTTCTAAAAAATCATTATACATTTAAATTTGTTTATCATAATAAATTAAATTGATCACTATTGATGAAATATTTAAATTAAATTTATAAATAATATTTTCAATAAAAAATCACTAAATTAATCTAATAGTTGTCACTTTTCATGAAATTTTAATAAATTGTGTTTTTTGTTTGAAAAAACATTCCCCTAAAAATTGTTTTCATTATGTTTTGTGTGCGGTTTTTTGAATGTATTTCTTATACTTATGGAAAAAAATATTGTAAGATGTTTTTTTAATATAAATTTAAATATTTAGTAATGGGTTCAATATATGTTTTTTTTCAATCCTCTCTAGTTACAATTGTAAATTTTTTTAACCATTGTAAGGGCTCGAAAATGTTACCGTTGGGGTAAAATCTTGATATAATATAAAAATTTAAAAAAAATTAGGTTATTTTAACCATATCATATCTTATTTTATAAATATTGTACATATTGTTTCACTTTACAAATTAAATTACTTTATATTATTTTAAAACCTTAGACAATTACAAGTGGAATACTACCCTCACTAATAAAAGGGCATGTATTTCCATCAATTTTTCACACTAATTTATCCATATTATTCATCTAATTATTTTCCAAATATATTATTTAATTCCCTCATCATATCATATTGGATTTGGTATTATCAAAATTATTAACTATTATGAAATAAGGTGTAATCCAATGTAATATTCACAAATAAGAGGTAACCATCTTCATTGAATCCTTTAAATTTTATCCCTTATTATACCTCGAAAATATACATAGTGTCTATACTAATAAATTGAAATATGTACCCTGAATATACTAAAATATTTTTATAATGATAGAATAAAAAAATACTATCCAAATTCCATCCAATTGAAAATTAATGTGGTGTGCATGCTTACGTGTAGACTACTACCACCATAAAGTAATGAGATTTATTACACATCATCACCTCACATGGATGGTTATAATTATGGTTTTAAATAATATATATACTATTTTATATATAATTATTATTTTAGAATTATCAAATATCATATTATTTATTTTAATTTTAGCATTATGAAATTAAAGTATTGTTCTTATGTATGTATAGACTACCATATCCATGAGTGGTATAGTTAATTTCTAAATAATATCTTATCAAGAATGGTTATAGAATTAAATATAATTATTACATATGAATCTTATGAAATTAATAATCTTCTATAAAATTAATATTATGATTTTTAAATATCATGTTCTTAATTATTTTTTCTCTATAACACGTTCTTGTTTGGTTTCGTTTTATGAACTCTTCATATGAAATTATAATGTTTCAAACAAGAATTACTAATGAATGATATATTATGGTGATATCATATAATAATTTTTTTTTGTGATTATTTTCATTTTTTTTAATAGTGAAACCATGATCAATATTCTTGGAAAGGAATTTCCCAGCTAAATCATGCCTGAAGAATAGAGCAGTTAGAACAATGAATTGTGATTTTAGGATTATATTATTAACCATTGGAAAATTATAAATTGTAATTGAAATAAATAATGTAAAATTATTGTTAAAATGGTTTTAACATATATTTATAGTAAAATTATTTTTATTAAATATAGGGTTAGAGTATTTTTGAAGTAATTCAGGACCCAAGATAAATTATTATATTGTAATATCATTTTTCCTTATAATTAAAAATGTCAAATTTACAATGAGATAAATTATATGATACATATATTTTAAACCCCAAATTGATTCATTATTTATAGTGATTTATTGAGTCTCTATGTTTTTATTCTAACATTTACTCTCATTATAGCTCAAAAATTGAAAAAAAAATTAAAATAAAAGCATTATTTATTAATTGTTTTATGTTTGTAATATTTTATTCAACGTCGGTATTTTATAAAATAATTAAATAATATTATTCTATATTCACCATTTATTAGGTAAATTCATTTTCAACCCAATTTTTATTTCATTTTTATTTTGAAAAAATAATTATTTTATTATGTTCTATGGTTGTGTTGTTTAATAATTTTCATAACAATAAATTTTAGTGGAATGTAATTTTTAACATATAAAACATGAATATATTTTTCCTACAACAATTTCATTCACTTATAATGAATAAAACATTAAACATTTCTAAAATTTTACAAATAAATTCATATTTTCATTTTTTGTGGAAGTTTAGTTTTGTACATTAAAAAAATAAATACTTGTTTTCTATTGATTAACAATAATTATTTTAAATTATTTTATAAAAGATATTTTTAATCTATGTTAGCATACTTTAATAGTTATTATACTTCATTGGGAACATTCTCCATTGAAACCATCCATTGTATTTCTCTGGATGATTTTGATTATTAATTTTTTATAGAATATTTATTTAATACAATTTCCCTAAGAATTAATTACGCTATAATGAAATGATGAATTTTTAAGGAATATTTTGAAACAAAACATTATAGTTGTAATTTTGTGACAAGTGTGACTTGAATTATAAATCCATACAATTATTTTTTTAATTGCTTAGATATAACGATATAATATAAATGTGGATGGATATTTAACACATTCAATGAATTAAAAGATGTTAGGGAGTCAGCCCAATTTATAAGGAGAATTTTTTTACTATCTAATTATGGTATTTTCAATGATCCTTGACTGATAAAATAATTTTTTAATTTTCATAAATTTTCCAAAATTCATATGATATGTTTTTTTCTTGTGATATTATATGTAATGGTGATTGATTAATGATAATTATTCACTATTTTAATTCATAAATTATACAATCTTAAGGGTTTATGCCAATACTCATGGTTTAAGATCCCTAAATCATTGGGTATAAATTGTTAATTTCAAGCTCATATACCTTGATTGTTCTATAAGAACAATATTTTTATGATCACTTATGATCTATTTAAGTCTCCAATATTTAACATTGTGCAAGATATGATCTCTCCACATATTATTTTTCAATTTTATCTATTTTACATTGAAAAGTTTGATGTATCATTTGTATAATAAGATTACTACGTGGGATGAATATTTTATGATATATTTAAGAACATTTTTAAAATAATTTTATTATGTATCTATAATCTCAAAAAAAAATTAAACCTTTATGATTTATAGGAATGAATTATTGTGATATTTAATGAATATTAATATAAAATGATGTAATATTTTTGTTCATTATTCTTAGACCGCCATATGATATCATATCTGTGATTATGTAAAAATTGAGTTCCTCTATTATAATGATGCATTATTATCAAATAACAGATTCTAAGTTATATGATTTAAAGAAATATATGGATGATTTGATATATAATATATTCATCTGAACTACTGTATGGGGTGCTCTGAAGATATTTCATCTGACCTTCTATATCCTCTAGCAGGGTAGGGCAGTGGTCCTTGATGGTAGTTCCAAGCTTACCTCTAGCTGAGCTACGTAGTGGTCCCTAGTGGTAGTTCCAAGATTATCTCCAACTAGTCAGGGTTGTTTTCCCCAATGATAATTCTAGGATTACACTCTCATAGGTTTGGGCAGTGGGGCCCCAATGGCAATTCTGACTGGTACCCTCCATCAATGCTAGGCATGGGTCCTTAATTTTGAGACACAACGACTCAACAGTGAGGCATAGTAATGAGATGTTCCTTAACATACCTTTGGACTCTCGAGGAATAGGGACACTTTTAACACCAATATACATCTATGTGATTTGACTAAAAAATGTGGGGGGTGAGATAGTGCCTCACAATGTCGGTAGTATCAAGGTGTGGTGATTGAGTCCCTTTGACATGCAGTTCAAAGCATATGGTTGGGATGATAGGCATATATGGTGGATAATTCTGGACTATTGGCTACACTTCTTCTTTCTATGAGCTCTAAGATAGATATCCCCTTACTCTCTCATTTTTGTTACATTGGATAGGCATATATATATATATATGTTTGTGTGTGTGTGTGTTTCTATATATATATTCCCACTCCATGGTTTTAGGTTACTCTCCTTCGAGGAGAGGTGAACGAGCATGAGGTATGACACGTGCTTTACATGTCTAGATTCTCTTGGTTGGAAGAATCTACTCTCCTACTATAGGTAGAAAAGACTCTATAAGAACTTCATCTTTTCACCATTTCGGGCCCCTTGGGTATGGATATGTATACTTTACTCTCATATTTTGTTGACTTGAACTCCTTTTATTGTACCTTGTCCCATCTACTGCATTCCTTCTTTGAGTCTCTCTTACACCCCCTTCCTTTTCAGGACATCCTTCTGATTATTTTTATACTCACCCCAACATGGTATTTTCCCACACATGTTTATCTTTATGATAATTCTGAACAAGTTGATCATTACTTCACATGAGCATTATGATATGAGTGTCTGGATTGTGTATGATGGTCGTTGCTTGGGATTTAGGACCAGGGCTCTCCCATATATTTTAATTTGATAGTTGCTACCAGGTTGTGTCACTTATCATGTAAGGAATTTATTTTTCACTTTTTCCCATTCAGTGTACTCTATCATAGTATTAGTATTTAGTGGTTCCTGCAAGCTTGGATTATTTATAAAAGTGTTGCATATTTTTTTCCTTTTCCTCTACACTTTTTCATTGAGTTGGATGTGTGTGTGTCTGTTCATATTATTAGTAATTGGAGTCCCCGAGTTTTTGGTGCCTTCAGTGCTAGTCACTACCCCAAGCCTGTGGAGGCAGGCATGGGGTAGTTGTGACTCGAGCCCCAACTTGGGTTGGGTCATACAATTTCCCTCTCTTAATCTGTTCTAGAAGACTAGGAACAAAAAATCAATTAGTTAGAGTCACTAATCATTCAAACTCTAGAACATCTTAATGCATGTATGTAATTAGCTCCATCAACCACCACTCATAACAAGACTCCCACACTTCCTCTTCCAAAGTATTCTTACTCAAGGAATCATAAATAATGATAAAATTTTCTAGAGTTCATACCAACTAAAATTTTAAATACTGAAAATTTTGGCCCCAACACCTCTACTGAAAGATTAGTCCCCATTGAATTTTTTTTACTTTAGGCACATGTGAACATGTTACCAATAAACTTCTCACCCAAAATACAATGCTCCATGAATCTAAGGGTGTGTACCGCTACATCTAACTCCAAAATCAGTATATTGTTTATTATTATTTTACGACTTCAATATTATGGAGCCATAAAAAACTAAATGATCATCACACGATATTAATTATTTGATCCCTACACCATATGCATCATGTTATATGGTATACTCTATAACTGGCTCATGTAATGTGGGGATCGATGGTGATGTCAACCTACTCTCCAATTCATTGAAAGACTCCTCATAATCATTTGAGCCAACAAACATCATCACATTACTGTTCATCCATTACATTGGATATTAAAGGAGGGTGAATTCAATGGTGAAACACATGTATTAGCCAATATTTCATTGGATTCTCTAAATCATGAAGATGTTCTTGGGTTGATCAGAAAATACCATGGTTGTAACCCTCTCAAGGTCCACAGAACCTCCAGACTCTGAGATAACATTACCATTGATTTTAACATTTTAAATTGGTAATTTAAATTTATATATCATGGAATTCAAGTGATTACCTCTTAGAGTACTCAATAATATATCCACATTTTGGAAATAATTGTCTATAGACTGTGATTTCACCAAGATTTCATCACTGTAATCCATTAAGAAATGATCTAGATATGGTTGGAAAATCTGATTCATAAAGTCCATGAATAATGTTGGTACATTCTTCAAACAAAACAGAATCACCATGAACACATACATGTGATACAATATCTTGATAATTTTTAGGGTGTGTAAGATTTTTTTCACCTCAACTAATAGTCCCCTAAAATAAAGTCAATATTGTAAAAAATCATAGAATCTATATGTTATTAAAGCACATATTAGATTAAATGAAAGGGATATTGGTTCATTGACATAATATGTATTAGTCTCTAATAATACATGTATAACTCAAAATTTACATCTTTCTTTCTCGTGAAAATTATATAAGAACCCCATTGTGAAGTACTAGGTTGTATGAGTCCCATTGATTCTAGATCTTCCAATTTTACTTTTAACTCTCTACTCCTTACTAGTATTACAACGTATGGTTGTATATAAACAACTTCTACTCATACAACCTACATGATAGTGAACTTGATCACCCTATATAGTGGTAATATTATGAACTACATAGGATATAAACACTGAAATAGATCTTTTATTGGAATAAATGTTCGGTAATTAAAATCATTATCATTAAAAGAAAGGTTCTTTATCATTGTCATTATATAAAGTAATCTTCACTTAATTGGTCATGTATGATCATCCCGATGATTCCATTTATGCTGATGGATGTAGCTTCCCCTTTATAATGATAAATGGTAAATATTTTCTTATAATATTCTGTCTAATCTTGGTATAGTACAAGATAATCAACACCAAAAAGAAATTCAAATGATATTATTTCCAAAAATATACCACTAAGATGAAATGGTGGCCATTGATTTTAAGATAATAACCCTTCCAGTATCAGATACCCTCTAATAAAACCCCTAAAGGTGTGTTGATGGTCATTAACTCATCCACGGTTTCCAAATATAGGGTCAATACATTTAAAAATTGAGTAGATATCGAGGATATATTGCTCTTTTATCAAACAAAACAAAGGAAATGGTACATAATCCAAGAATTGTACCTCTATGGTTGGAAGGATTTGTATTTATACTAGTATTAGTAGATTATATTTCATAAATATTTCTCAACCCTTTGAAATGGGACCATTATTGAATCAAATTGTATTATTCATCTAGTTAATACTTCCACTCATATATAGGGGTACCACATCCCCTCCTACAGTCTAAGAATATGATGGAACTCCAACTACATGTCTTATGATGTGTAATAGGGTCGTTCCAAGACTCGTGGGCCTACCCATGTCATCTTCCACCACAGGAATGATGAGTTCTCATATATAACCTCTTTAGGTGTCCCATACTAAAACATGGGTGGAATTCCATAGTGGGGGAAGGACATTGGTGGAACTTATTCCCATCCATGTCACACTAAAAGAAATTATCATGGTCATGGTCCTAATATATCTAACCACTCCCTTGTTTACTCACCCAACCACATCTATAGTTGTAACTATTTTAGTGGAACTTCTCACCTTTCAGAAGTGGAGCTCCTAGATCACCCTATTGAGAAATTAATTCTGCCACTCAATGAATCTCTCATTATCCCTACCGTAATGAGATCTCAGTTCATAACATTTGTGATGTTTCTTAGATAAAAAGATTATCATATTTGAATTGAACTCATCTAAAATCACATATTGGGAGAACTTTTCTTCAGTAACCTCATCTGACACCAATTATGGTAAAAAACAACACTGGTTGATAAATACTCTTTTATATTCTATTATGGGGATGATTCATTATATCAGGTGTATAAACTCCCATGGTCTCTTATCAATAATCTTCTCTTGAAAAATGTTGGTGATAAACATTAGCTAGAAATCCTTCCATGTACTCCCAAATTTCATGATATATTTCTATATGATTTCGTAGGTTAGTCCTCATTGAATATAAAAAGAATCCTTAACCTCATTTCCATGTATTTCTCTAGGTTATTGGATATCATCTGAATGGACTCGATCTAGAAATAAACTACCCAAGCGAATACCTCCCTATTGAATATGGGAGGATTTTGTAGTTGGATCTATCAAGTAAAATAAATAATTAAATTAATTAGGCTAGTAATATCCCTATCCATGGATTTCATGACCCACCAAAATCTAATGTGAATTAGATATTCAATTATGTTCCATAGATTCATATGAAGTTTCAGTTCAGCTGTGTGTTTATTTTTTTGGTTTCCACTCTCTTGCTGCTCAAATAGAAGAATTATTATATAATTCTCTCATCAAGGGTCAATTTGTTCCTTATAGAATAAAATACATTAAAATTTCAACCATACAAGGGAAAATAAAAACATGTGATCACTAACACTAGGTTACTCAAAATATGGATTAACAAGTGAATTGTCATGTCACAATATATCCATTTATTACATTTTATCAGATATGTCAAATAGGTTTCTATTTGAAAATTTTTATAGGAAAATACATCAAATGTAGTTAACATGTCCCTAGAATAAAAAAAATTATATATATTTTCTTATTTTCCTACCATAATGCATGAATATACACTTTGTGTTATACCATCCAAAGAGTAATATCCCAAAAAAATAGTAACATCACACAAAACATGCATCATGCTATGTTAAATGACATCACAAATATGATTGGTAAAAAATAAGAACAACCACATCATCCCTAGAAAGCTTTCTTTTACCCTACACATGGGTCATTTTATCTAATACATGAGATAATTTATAAGCCTCGCATCATCCATTTCTCGTATCCACCTTCCCTTAATAGAACATCAATATAAAAAACTATCTCTGTTAACATTTTGTAACATACCTATACTGACTCTCCATAATTTGAATGAGATGTCCAGATATGTGACCTCAGGAAGGCCTCTACATATACTAGAGGTTACCACCTACCTATGAGGGTGTAAGTAATATAGTTGGGAGACTATACCCTCTAGAATAAAGTATAAATCACAATTTAAATAAAAACAAATCAATGAAAAATATAAACTATATATATATATAATATACCAAATAAACAAAATTTAATATTCCAGACCATGACATATTAGATTTTAACTAAATTCCATAATGAAGTCATTCCAGAAATCAACAAAAAGATAGACTCTACAAATAATGAGTCCATGGTCCATGGTCCAAAACCACATTCTAAATCTCAAATCAATGATCTTATCCCATCCAATAAGAAAACAATTGAGAATTGGAAAACTTTACCTTATCCAAATCTACATCCCTGAAGTTGATGTTATTAATATTTTCATAATTTTGTATATACTCCCTTTACTTATTTTATATGAAATGATCATAATTTGGGTGAAATTTTAATAATTAAATATTAAATAAAATTATATTTCACTATTTGAATTAATCCAGATTCAAGTCTATTTAATGTTTTAATAATAAATCTAAACCTCCTTATCCAAATTGCATTATTATGGTTTTTAGGGTTCCTTACCCAAATAACAACATTCTATTACAAGGATCTTTTGGTCAAATAGTGCATCTACGGGTTCATATGGTCCACACAACAAAATTCAATGAATTTGTGAAGAAAGAGGACCAACCATGATGATTGAGTTACTAGTATAAATTTTTTAATCCAAAATATTATAAAAAACCACTATTTTTTCTTTATTTTCTCTAGGGATCAGGTATAAAAATTTTATGGATCAACAACAAGAACAAGGGGCCCAACTAGTGCTTTAAAATCCTCACTAGCATTCGATTCTGGAATTAGAATTTGTACACTATTCATAACATTGCTCATGTTATATTCATTAAATCAAGATGACATTTTCAGTGTCAAATAGGCGATATAAAAGGCTATAATTGTTGAAGAAAGTGTTAATATTTGAGGGAATATTCCTATTCAAAAACCCATTAACATTTTATACATCAAAAATTTTGTATTGAAATGGACAGATTACAATTTTTTAATAAACCCGCCTTAAATTTGGCTCATTAAGTACAATGGTAGCTGAATTTTAAGAGTAGGTAGAGGAGATAAATATCTAAATGTTATAATAAGATAATATCTCAATATTATCCAGTATAATTTATCAAATTGGCAATGCAAGTGGAGGGGATGTTTTGGAATGAAAAACAACCACACCATTGGGCTATAAATACATCCTCCTCCTCACCTTTCAAGAGTAGGAATTTTAGAAGATAGGATCACACGTTAGTTGGACCAAATAATTTCAAAAGGATGGAGAGGACATGAAATAGTCATATTCTCACTTGAGATACCTTTCCTCCCCACTTGGTTTTCATTTACTTTTGTGTTCTTCATTGTTGTAATCATGAAGGTTTTTTTCGTAATTCTGTTTTAATCCACGTTTCTTCATCAATATGTCTTGTTATCATCCACATTATATAGTTTAATATTATTTTTCTTATGAACGTTTAAACCAAGTTGAAATCCATTTTTTTTCTTCCTCCTTCAATTGAAATTCTATTTTTAATTTTCATCATTGTTCGTGTGTGTCTGTGTTCGGCGCACAACTATTTTCTTATCCATTTCTTTTTTCATCACTTATTAATTCATCATAATAAAATTATAAACATATTATTAACAACCCAAATTGAATAGTAGATCTCTTGTGGTGTTGGATCATAATTTGGGGATATTAAGTGATTGAGTGCCTTCACTGAATTATTATTCTTTAAATTAGTATTATGTATGTTGAACTTAATATGTCATGGATTAATGACATGTTTTGTTTAGAATGTGAATTCCATAGATTATTGGAACCAAAAATACACTACCATAAACAAGTAATGTAAATTATTATAACCCTATATTAAGTTATGGCTTGGATTAAAGATATAACAATTGAGAATTATGTTCAAAATCATCTTGTGAAGTGGGTATTAATTTAATGTAATATAATGAAAAGATCAAGGATATCATAAGATAAAATCCCGAATAATGAACTCACCAAAATATTTCTATATTTGTTAAATCAAACATAATAAATAAATTATTTCATAATATCTGAATACAAACCCCTCAATCCGAATACAATCAACTAAAAACGATCGACTATTAAAAAGTATCATCGTCGAAGGATTCGACCTGAGTGCTGCTATACACATTAGCAGAGCACTAGAACCTTGACTGGTTGATTGGTGATAATTTATCATGATTTAAAATGGTGTTGTTTCTAAGGATGGTGCATTAAGTAGTCATTAATTTTTTCATATTGTAAAAAAAGTAAATAAAAACAAAAAACACGGAGAAAAACCCACCTTATCTTAAAAATCATAGAAGGAAAAAAGAACACAAAGAAAAACATGTATTTTTATTTCTTTCATAATCTCTTTGAATACCCTGTATAATCCCAAACAATCCCTCGGGTGTGTTTGACCCTGAAATTGAGCAAACACTTCTCCACGTTTTGAGTAACATTAGGGAAAATCATATAAATCAAGAACCAATACTTGTCTAACCAATTGAATTAGAAATGACTAATCCTAGGGAACAAACACTTAACGAACTTGATGCCCCTAATATAATTTAAAAACCCCTTGGAATTCCATAATCAAACATAGAGGCTGACTTCAAACTCAAATTGGGTTTGATTCATCTTCTTCCTCATTTCCACAGGCTTTCCAGTGAGGATCCACGTCTTCATTTTAATGAGTTCCATGTGTTGTGCTCTACCATGAAGCCTCATGGAGTTTTTTAGGAACAAATAAATCTTTGAGAATTCCCTTTACCCTAGATGATGCAACTCTTTCATGACTCTACTACCTCCCTCCTAGTTCCATAACCACATGAAATGACATGAAGCATCTTTTCTTTGAAAAATTCTTTCCTAAGTCTCATATTGGTTCTATCTGAATGGAAATAATAGGTATCCTTCAATTCCCAAATTAATTACTTCATGAGTATTGGGAGAGGTTCAAATGTTTTGGGTCAACCTCCCCACAACACTAAATCTAAGACCAAATCTTGATCCAATACTTCTTTGAGGGGTTTTTGGCTATGGAGATAATTATTATTGATGTCGCAAGTGGCAATGCTCTTGTTGATAAATCTAATGCAGATACACGATATCTCATAAGAAACATGGATGCAAACACATAATAATTTTGTGCTCGAGCACATGATCAAATCAAACAGTCCCATGAGAATCAATATGTACAGACCAATAAGATGACAGAGTGGATGATTGAACTTACAGGTCTTGTGCGACAACTAGTTGTGGAATCTAAAGACCCAGCCTAAAATTTTCCACAATCATTGTTCCCAGGACCTGTCAAGAAGTATGTAATCTATAGATCCACATCTCATCCAACAGACACATGTCCAAAACTTCAAGAAGATCAATCTGATTCATCGAAACCAATATAGCTTAAGGCAGCATATTCTCAACAGAACCCCAACCAACAAAAATCAGGCAAGTTTGATAGAAACATCAACCAAACCCATTATAAACTCTTCTCTTCTATATATAACCCTAACTTTATTTTTGGGAATTCCATTTTTAATCCCCCTTAGTTTCGTCATCAAAACCCAAAACAATTACAATATGATAAAGGTGGTGGTAACTTCTAACAACTTTACCCTTTTTTACTCAACCTCAATGGAATAGTCCTCCTTTTGGAATCCACTTTCCTAGTGAGCCTTCCCAATTCTCAAACCAATAAAATTGCTTCCCCAGAACCAAAATCAATGTAATCCTAATTCAGTACAAGCCTCTTCTTCCAATCAACCATGTGAAAGTGAATTGGATGATCTTGAATCCTGCACCCATTCTAGCATCAAGAACATTAAAACCCAAATTGGTCAACCCGATTCTCACCTAATCTAGTAACAACAATAAAATTCTTCTTGACTCCCAGCTCAACCATTACCCAACCCAAAGTGTAATCTAGGTGAAATTTCACATAGATCAGGAAATCGAATTTATATGCCTCATGATGAGACCTCCCACTCCCCTTTAAATATTGATCATGAAAATTAAAAGAAATATAAACATGAAAAGTAGTATGAATCCATTTCCCTCACCTCTATCAATTCCACTTAGGAACCCAATTCATTTTCCTCACTATTTTTCTAATACAAATTATTCTTTTGATCCCAATTGTAAAATGATCAAAATGTTTAGATGCGTTGAAGTTAAAATTCCCCTAAAATATTCCTTAAAAAATTACTAAGTATGCTCAGTTTCTTAAGAAATTATACACCCATAAAAGGAAACATAGGACCTTCAAAAAAATTTCCACACAGTAGTCTATTCCCAAAATTTGCCAAGATATAGGGACATTTATGGTTCCATGCCATATTGGAAGTTCCAACATTGATGATGCACTCATATAACTAGGAGACTCAATTAATTTCATGCCCAAATAGATCTCCTCCAACCATGGTCTTGGTCCCTAAATCCCATGGGTGTTGTCATTAAATTGGCCAATTGAAGCACTACATGTCCTAACAGTATAATTGAGGATGTCATTGTTCGTATGAATGATATTATCTTCCCAGCTGATTTATTTTTCCTTGACATGGAAGGTGAGGAGAAATATTCTTGATCTCCATTAATTATAGTAAAACCATTCCTGATAACAATGATAACCAAAGCTGATGTCCATTCAGGAATCTTATCCATGGAATTTGGTGACCAACTTTTCAAGTTCAATATTTTTCAATCCACGTGATACCCATTAGAGAATCAATCTGATTTTTCCATCCATACTTTCAAAAGTTTCTCTAAAAGTGTATTGAATCTGAATCAATCATGTTATTTCTGTTCTACAGATGTAGGAGTTTGTGAATATTGGATCCTCATTAATAAGTCCTAAATGGAGAAGTTGAAGTTGAAATTACAAATTAATACTTCATTGATCTAAAGGATCTTTGAAACACATTGAAATCCCATCTCACCTATGACATACAGTACTCTATCATGGATGGTAATGGGAAAAATGAACAAGTATGTTCATTTTTTGATTCAAATATTATTATCCCATATTTATTGTTTTCTATCCATGATTCCGAAAATTCTCTTATTTGTGAGGTGAACCCCGAACCAATGTGTTTATATTGGCCCGATGGTAGTGAGGTTTGTGATATTTGTTCCCTTATTAAGAAAGTGATTATTAGTAATGTCGAAATTGAACATTCATTGGAAAAAAACATTAATATAAAGGATATTGAAAATTTTAATCAGTCTTATGACTCCACTTATCCTCATTACACTACATTGGTATGTGATGAAATAAATGAGTCAAAAACAATTGGGATCTCATATTCTAGTTTCATGTTATATGAACATAATAATGTAACAATAAGAATTTAGATATCTTCCTGAATTTTCAAGCATAGAAAACCATCACTTTGTGGATAAATCATTACTCACATTGACGATCAAAGGGAGGATAGTCATATTTTCTTCCCAGCCCCATTGAATTGCATGAGAAACAAAAATTAATGTATGCAACTATCCAATTAATCATCAGGCCGCTCAAAGGATTAGATTATCTAGAAGCATACAGGATTTGAGAAAATATATCGGCCATCATCGGACTATGGGTAGTCCAATACAATTGTCCAATTGTAAACAAAATAAATGCAGTGCTTCTTGAAAATTAACCCATCTTTTAAATTACTTTTATGAAATTTTAATTTATTTTTTGTTTTTCATTAGATAAAAAGCTATTTTTATTGTTTAAGTAACATCCCACATGAGGATCCCCAACAACTGCAGTTGACCCCCCACTGGATAGAGATGGAAACCCACAAAATCCAAACTAGGGGGAACCCCTTTCCCTCTAACTCCTATTCTCCCTCTATCTATCCTCCTCTCTTCTTCTTCCTTCTCTCTCTCTCCCTTTTTCTTATTCTTCCTCTATTTTTCATTTTTTACCATTTTCATCATTATTTTTTTCTCTCATTCTCTTATATGAGGGTGTTTATTTTAAAAACACTAAAAAACGTATAAAAACTAAAAAATTATGAAAAATCTAGAGTCATACTTACTCACCTTCCAATTTTCAAATTGTGTCCAAATATTTTGTGGAGTCCAAAGACATGGTTCAACTCAAAAACTATGTAGTTTCTTCATAAATTTGGGTAAATAAAATTGTTTCAAAACCAATAAATTTTTAATGCTCATTTTTTTTATATTGAAAATGATTTTCCCCACCCATGTGGAACAACAACTTCTTTCATGTCAAGGCTACCTACGACCAACATTCAAAATGTGTGTTTTTCACCCCCATTTGTGAATCTTGAGTGTTTGGACCTTCAGGATTAATTTCCTACTTTAGTGTGCATTAATATGATATAGGAATTTTATGAGTTTCATGAGAATCACAATAGCTACATAGCCTCTCATTAAACATACATTAATCCTCTTTTTGAAACCCCATTAGAGCATATGAAAACCTTTTCTTTGATAACCAAATTACAATCCCAATACCTTATCCCAACCAATATAAACATTGATTTTAATTAATTTTTTTTTTAAATTTCTGAGTTGGGGGAATAGAGTTCATTTTGGGTACACTTTTTTTTGATTTTAACCATGATATTATATGCTTGAAGGAAAGAATCTATTTAGGTGTGTGGGAGAGGTTCTCATTCAGTGAGTCTTACAGCATATGAAAACATTTTAATTGATTACCACATTACAATCCCAATACCTTATGCCAACCAATATAATCATGGACATTCATAACATAATTTTTTTTGAAATTTCAAAGTGGGGGGAATAGATTTCATTTTAGGTACCCTTTTGTTGATTCTAACTATGTTATCATATTCTTGTGGGAAATAATCACATTATGTGTGGGGAGAGGTTTTCATTCAGTGAGTCTTGGAGAATGTACTTTTTTTATTTAATTTTGTAAAATTTGTTGACAAGTGTTCAAAAAAAGATAAAAAAATCCAAAAAATCAAAAAAACAATAAACAATGGTTGTGTCTTGGGTGGGTAAAAAATCACTTTTTCTCAGCCTCTTATCTCTATATAACTATTAAAATTAGTGTCATGAAGAGATCACTCATGTGTTGGGATATGAGGGTGAGATCTTTTTCAAGTTCATCTATCAAAAAAATAATAAAAAAAGAATAAGAAAAATGAACACTTATATCATTGGGAGAAGTTTAGTGTTTTTTAAATATTCCAACATCTAGTTCTCATCAAATTTTCATCCAATTTTTGTGTCCTAATTCACACAATTTGTCACTTGTAAATAAGTGTTTCTATTTCATTCCATGATTTATTTCAAAAAATATTGTGAATTGTTTTTTCCATGTTGGTGTTTTACCCCTACTTCTACTCATTTGAATACTGAATTCCTAACGTCCCATATCCACAGAAAAACCCCCTTAGAAAGACATCTTTATTATTTTGCACTTTAGGATAGGGAATGGAAGTAGATATCTCTTTAAAACTCTTTGATTTTTACTTTTGGATAGTGAAAGAGTGTACCTCTGTAAAGGAATTTTTTTCATCTAGAGAGGAGTGAGTTTTGAGTTCCATAGTCTTCAATTATAATTTTCAGAATGAAAGAACGAATTGTTTTTGTAATAGTATTTCGGTAACAACTTGTGGTGAAATTTGATATGGATGAGTGACATTTTTTAAACCTCCCCTGATTGGGGAAAACAAAATTTTAATATTTTTTGGTGAGTAAAAATGATTTTTTTATATTTACATAATTCTTGGACATGAGGTCATGTACAAGACGAATTGTGTGGGATTTGATATTATTAATATTTTCTTAATTTATTATATACTCCCTCTACTGAATTTATATGAAATGTTCCTAATTTGTGTGAAATATTAATTTTTAAATATTAAATATAATTTTAGAGAACTTTTGGAATTCTTCCAGATTCAAATTTGTATAATATTTTAATAATAACTATGACCCTGCTTATCCAAATTTCATGATTATTATTTTTTAGGGTTCTTTACTCAAATTAAAACATTTCATTAGAAGGAAACATTGTCCAAATCTTCCATTAGGAGGGCCAAAAGGTCTACCTAAGAAGACCCAATGAATCTATAAAGAAACTATAACAACAATGATGAATGAGTTACTGGTCTAAATCCTGAATACCAAATTTTATGAAACTCTACCTTATGTTATTTTTTATCCAAATTAATCCTGGATAAAAATTTTAGGGTCCTAATAAAAGAACATGTGTCCTAACTGATGCTTTAATGTCCAGCGCACCATTCTAGCCTGGAATTAAAATTCGGATACAATTCATGAAAATTCTCTTGTTCTAGTCCTTAAATAAGGCTGAGTGTTTTCATTGTGAAAGAGGTGATATAGGAAGCTGAATTTTTTTATGAAAGTTTTCAGATTTGAGGGAAAATTATTATTCAAAAACCAATTCCCATTTTGTCCATCAAAATGTATGGATTGAACACGACATATTAAAATTGTTTAAGAAAGCATCCATAACGTTGGATCATGTTTCCCAAAGGACACCACATTTTCTAAGTATATATAGGTTATAAATATATACAACTTGTAAGAAGAGACTATCTCAATATTCAGCTATCTACTTTTTCAAATTGGTGATGCAATTGGAGGGGCAGTTTTGGAATGAAAACAACCCACAACATCAGGCTATAAATACATCCCACTCCTCGGCTTGTGATAATTGGAATTTCAAAAGATAGGAACACACATTGGCACAATGAAAGCCTTTCCAAAGGCTTGGGAGGACCTTCCATATTCATGTTTTCATTTGAGAGACCTTTCCTCCACTCCTTGCTTACATTTACTTTTGTGTTCTTCATTGTTATAATATTTTAAGTCATTTTTTTAATTATATTTTAATGCATGTTTCTTCATTTATATCTATTATTCTCACCAAACATCTGTAGTTTAATATAAATTTTCAAAAAACTAGTGTAAACCAATATAATAACCATTTTTTCTCTTTCTTCATCTTTCAATCAAAATTCTATTTTTAATTATCATCATCATTGATGTGTGTGTGTGTGTTCGGCACACAACTCTTTTCTTATCCCTTTATTTTTTCTTCACATATTAATTCATCATCCTAAAATTATAACCATATCATTAACCACCCAAATTAATGAGTAAATATATAATTTTGGTGCTTGAGAATTTGGGGAAATTAAGTGATTGAGTGGCTTCAATAAATGAATAGTAATTAAATTAATATTGTGTGTGTTGAACTTAATATGTCATGGATTAATGACATGTTTTCATTAGCATATGGATTCAATAGATTGTTTCAACCACACATACACTACCATAAACAATTCATAGTAATTACTATAACCCTAAGTTATGTTACAACCTGGACTAATTCTTTAAAACATGGGAATTCGAGTAGAAATCCTATTGTGAAGTAGGTATTAATTTAGTGAAATATAAAGCAATGCTCGAGGATATCATTAACGTAAATCCTAAATAATGAACTAACCCCAATATTTAACAATTTTTTAAATAAAAAATCTTCCAAAAATTATTTCATAAGCTCTAAAAACAAACCCCTAAATCAGAATACAATCACCTGAAAACAATTGACAAGTAAAAAGTATCATCACCGTTGATTCGACGTAGGTGCTGCTATACCCATTAGCAGAGCACCAAAACCATGACCAGTCGATAGGTGACTATTGACCATGATTTCAAATGGAATAGTTTCTAGGAATGGTTCATTAAGTGTTATTAGTTTTTTGGTTATTTTAAAAATATTATAAAAATAAAAAAACACAAAGAGAACCCATCTTCTCATAAAAAACATAAATAGAAAAAAAACACAATGAAAAACATATCTTCTTATTTCTTATAAAATCTATTTGAATGCCCTGTATCCTACCAAACAATCCCTCAAATTTTTATGACCCTGAAATTTATTGAACACATCAAAAAATTATGAGGAACATTAGAAATAATCAAATAAATCAAGAACCAGTAATTGTCTGACTAATTTAATTAGAAATGGCTAATCCAAGGGAAAAACACTTAAATAAATTACTTCTCTTGATATGAATTAAAAACCCCTTTCGATTCAATATCCAAACATAGAGGCTTCTTTCAAACACAAATCGGGTTTGATTAATCTACTTCCTTATTTTCACAGGCTAGCCGGTGAGGATCCACATCTTTATCTTAATGAGTTCCAAGTGGTGTGCTCTACCATGAAACCTCAAGGGGTTTCGGAGGAATAAATCAAAATTTAATCATTCCCATTCTCTCTATATGACACTACTAATTCATGGCTCTACTACCTCCCTCCTGGTTCCATAACCACTTGAAATGACATGAAGCATCTTCTCATAGAATAATTCTTTCCTGCATCTCGAACTACTTCTGTCTGAAAGGAAATAAGAGGTGTCCATAAATTCCCCAAATAATCACTTCATGATTGTTCAGAGAGGTTAAAAATCATGTGGAAACCTACCCACACCACCAAATCCATGACCCACTCTGGATACAATAATCTTATGAGGGGTAATTGGATATGGAGATAACTCTCATTGAAGTTGCAAGTGGTGGTGCTCTTACTAATAAAACTCATGAAACTGCAAGAGATAACATATGAAACATGGATACAAACACACAGAAATTCCATACTCAAGCACATTCTCAAGTAAAAAAACCCCAAGAAAATCAATCCGTATAGCTCAACAAGATTACAGAGTGGATCTCTGGACTTACAAGTCTTGTGTGACAACTAGTTGTGGAATCCAAAGCCCCAACCTCATATTCTCTACAATATATGTTCCTTGGACATCTCAAGAACTATGGAATCTATAGCTCCCCATATCATCCAACTAACACATGTCGACAACTTCAAGAGGATCAATATGATTCATCTATAAAAATGGAGCTCAATACAGCATATGTCTGCAAAACCCCAACCCTCAACAATCATGTTAATTTTTAAGAAGCATCAAACAACCCCATTCATTTCCCTTATCTTCAATATATAACCCTGTCTGGAGGTATGGGAATACCATTATTCATCCCCATAAATACTATCATCAAAACCCAAACCAATTCAAATTTGTTCAAGGTGGTGGTAACTTCTAACAACCTTACCCATTTGTTCCTCAGCCATAAAGAAACAATCCTACTCGTGGATTCCACTATCCCTGTTAGCCTTCCCAATTCCCATATTAATACATTAGATTTCCCAAGAACCAAAATCAAGGTAATCCTAATCTGGGACTAGACACTTCTTCCAAAAAATCATGGGAACGTTTAGTGTATGATCATTCCTCCTTCATCTGTTCTATCCTCAAGAAAATTGAATCCCAAATTGGTCAAATTTCTTCTCAATTAAGCCAGCATCAATAATAAAATTCTTCCCAACTCCCAGATCAACCATTACCCAACCCCATGGGTAATTTAAGTGAAATTTCACTTATATCAAGAATGAAAATTTTTATGCCTCATGATGAGACCACCCACTACCCTTTAAATGTTGAACTAGAAATTGAAAAGAAAAATAAACATGAAAATGAATTGTAAACCATTCCCTCACCTCCTTCCATTCCACTTAGGAACATAATTCCTTTTCCTCAAGCTATTTATAATCCAAATAAGTTATTTGATCCCAATCCTGAAATGCATTACAAGTTTAGAAATTATGAAGTCAATATTCCCTTCTTAGATTCCATAAAACAAATCCCTATGTATGCAAATTTTCTTAAGGAATTGTGCACCCATAAGAGGAAACTTAGGAGCTTCAAAAATGTTTCCACCTAGAACTCTTTTCCCATAAAGTGAAAAGATACAAGGCCCTTTATGGTTCAATGAAAAGTTGGATGTTCCAACTTTGATGATGCACTCCTAGACATAAGATCCTTAATTAATGTCATTCCCAAATCCATCTTCTCTAACCTTGGTCTTGGTAGCTTATATCCAACAGGTGTCTTCAATCAATTGGCCAATCAAAGAACTATGAGTCATGAGGGTATAATTGATGATGTCCTTGTTTGTGTGAATGAGCTTATCTTCCCTAGTGATTTTTATGTCCTTGACATGGAAGGTGAGACGAACTCTTTTTGATATCATTTAATTCCAGGAATACCACACTAAATGATAGATAGAACCAAAATTAATGTCCATTCAGGCATCTTATCAATGTAATTTGGGGACTAACTTGTCAAGTTCAATATTTTTCAATCCATGTGATATCCATAAGTGAAATAATATGTATTTTCTATACACTATTTCAAAATTCTCTATGAGAGTGTGTTGAATACCAATCAATCAAGTTCCTTCTATACTAATGATAGAGGAGTTTTTGAATATTTCATCAACATTAACAATGTCATAAATAAATAAATTGATGTTGACATTACAAATGAAAACATTTTTATTCTAAATGATCTTGAAAACTCTTTGGAATCACATCTCAGCTCTGACATACACTACTCAAACATGGATGGTAATGGGGAAAATAAACAAGCATGTTTATTTTTTGATTCAAATATGATTATCCAACATTCATAGTTTTCTATCCATGATTCTGAAAATTATCTTTTTTGTGAGGTGAACCCTGAACCAATGTGTTTATATTGTCCCGATGGTATTGATTTTTTCATATTTGTTCCCTAATTAATAAAGTGTTAATTGGTGTTGTTGAAATTGTCAATTAATTGGATAACAACATTGATATAAAGGATATTTATAAATTTATTCAGTCTTATGACTCCAATGATCCTCATTACTCTATAATGGTAAGTGATCAAATAAATGAGTCAAAAAAATTAGGATCTCATTTTCTGGTTTCATGTTATATGAACCCTACAAAAATGAACCATAAAAATTGAGACACCTTTCTAAATTTCCAAGCATAGAAAACCATCACATTAGGGATTAAATAATCTATTACAATGAAGACCAAAAGGGGGAGAGTCATATTCTCTTTCCACCCCTATTGAATTTCAAGCGAAACAACAAGGAAGGGGTGAAGTTATCCAATTAATCATCAGGCCTCTCCAAGGAGAATTTTTTCTAGAAGCATACTTGTGTTGATAAAATATGGTGTTCACCATCTTACTATGGGTAGTCCACTGTAATTGTCCTACTACAGACAATATAAATTTATCGCTTCTTGGGAGGCAACCCATGTTTTGATTAACATTTATAAAATTTTTATTTTATTTTAGTTTTTCATTAGATGAATGATGATTTTTCTTATTTAGGTAACATACCACAATAGGATCCCCAAATTCTATAGTTGACGCACCATTGGATAGATATAATAACCTACCAAATCCAAAATAGTGGCTCCTCCTTCCCTCTAACTCCTCTTCTCACTTTCTCCCTTTCTATATCTCCCTATTTCTCTCTCTCCATTTTTCTTTTCCTTCCTCTCTTTTTCATTTTTTAACACTTTAATCATCAATTGTTTTTCTTTCTCTATTTCTCTTATATGAGGGTGTATAATTTTAAAACAGTAGAAAATTTTAAAAAATTTAAAAAAATATGAAAAATAAATATTCATACTTACTCACCTTTAAATTTTAAAAAAAATTTGCAACCATTTTAGGGAGGAAAAATACAAGGTTTCATCTAAATTTTTTTTTGGTTTCTTCATAGATTTTGATAAAGAAAATTGTGTCAAAACCAAAAAAAATTAATGCTTAGTTATTTGATTTGGAAAATTATATTCCCCACCCATGAGGATCAACATTTTCTTTCATGCCAAGGCTACCTATGACATATTTTCAGAATCTGTTTTTTCACCCCCATTTGTGAATCTTGAGTTTGTGGACCTTCAAGCTAAATTTACAACTTTTACGAGAATTAATATTATAGAGGCACTTTCCAAACCTCATGATAATCACAATAGCCAAATATCCTCCAATTAAACATACATTAATTATCCTTATGAAATCCCCTTAAAGCCTATGAAAAACATTTCTTTGATAGCCACATTACAAGAACTATACCTTATCCCACCCAATATCAACAAGGATTTTTATTGATTTTTTTTAATTTCAATGTGGGGGGAATAGATTTCATTTTGGGTACCCATTTGTTGATTTTAACCATGTTATAATATGCTCTAGGGAAAGAATCACATTAAGTGTGGGGGATAGTTTGTCGTTAAGTAACTCTTTGGGAATGTACTTTTATTAATATAATTTTGTAAATTTTGTTGAAAAGTGTTCCAAAAAAGATTAAAAAATAAAAAAATCCAAAAAAACATTACAATTTTGTATATGTATTTGGTGGGTTAAAAAACCGAAACGGAAACAGAAAACACAGCAAACCTTCTCCCTTACCTTAGCTTGGATAGGAGTAGAAAAAGAACGAAAAAAATGAAGTATAAGGGACCCGAGGTATATACATGGAAGTTTTTCACCCATATATATATATATATACACAACCCGAATATGCTTATATTCATATGAAGACTGAAGTTTAAAATGAACACTTTAGAACTGAGTTTTTCCCTTACCTGCTCGACGAGAAGGAGGAGGAGGAAGGCCGAAGCTGTGTCGGTGTCGTCTGGAGGTCGGAGAAATCAGGGGAGCCGATCCTTCGGCCCTCGATGCAACAGGGGGGTAAAAAAAATGAAGAAGAAGAAGAAGGAGACCTCGGGAGAGGCGAGGGGTTGGTGTCGGCTGTGGAAAAGAGGGGAAAATGAGGTCTACTGGCCGGCCTAGGGGAGAAAACGGGGCCCTATGCTACTGGTTCGACGATGCACAGAGGGGGAAGAATCCGCGGCGCGAGGAAGAAGAAACCGCGAAGAAGAAAACGTGAAACACAATGAACGACCGGGATTAAATTCCGGTCGATCGGAGGGCTCGGAGCTGACGCGACATTAAAAGAAATTGACGGCTGCGATCATGGGGAAGAAGATCGGACGGCCTGGAGTTCGCCGCAGTTTAAAACACAGTTTTTCTACAGATTTTTTAAAAAAAACTTTGTTAACATTAGTTTATTAATTCTTTGACTTTATTATTATTAATGAATTCTATTATTAATCCACCTTTATTATTTTAAATAAAAAAAATTCATTGGTTAATAAAAAAATATATATATATATAAATTATTTCAATTAAAACATCTATTTATATAAACATATGTAAATATATATATTATATTTTAAAATACCAATAATTTTTTTATTATATTAAGTATATTATTTTTAAACCATAATTGTTATATTTTGGAAAAATTAAAGGTTCATTTAATCAATTAATGAAAGCATCGATTTATTCATCATAATACATATTTATTTATTCATTTATTTATTTATTTTCCCTTTGCTGAATTACATAATAATTACGTTAATTTATAATTTGATGCAAGCATTTGGATATACTCCTTTAAGAGAAGAAAAGAAAATTGGTTGCTTAAAAGAATTTGTGTAAGCTTAAAGATGCGATATTTGTAATTAAAACCAAAATTTAATATCGTTTCCAAAAATAGTTAATAAAGGTTAATTTATTAAAGAAGTAATGTATCTACTTTATTTCAATATATATAACTCATAAAAATTCATTCAGTTTGATATAAATAGATAATAAAAGATCAATTGTTCAAATTAATATGTATCATGGACGAAAACAATAATATTGATTTTCACTGTTTCGGAACATAAACTAGATTTTAACATTTTGGAAAAAACTAAATTATCATTGACGACATTTGAAAACATTAAAGCAAGAATACACAATTATCATTCTGATTTTATTCCAACGGTCAAAATAAACCAACTGTCGAATTTGTGGTTGTTTGAGGTTCAACGGTCATATTGGTGCTTATAAAAAGTGTTTGGTCTCGGTTTACCCTTACCCCAAGTGACTGAAGGAGAAAATGAAGATGGTTCGTGTGATCCCCTTGGTGCTGAGCACGGTCGCGGTGGCTTCAGCAATCCTTATGTTCCTTATGATGGATGCTCGAAATCCCTACCGCATTCTCGGGCTCCTAGTAGTTTTAAGCAGTCTTCCCATCATTGTAATCAGATTCTTGGTTGGAATATTTGGTTAGTGATGTTTTGTTCGTGGGAAGTTGTAATCGTCAAGGTGTTTCTTAATAGAGGATTATTTCATTCATGCTTGTTGCTACGGGTTTTCGTTTATTTTCATTTTCTTTTTATAGAAAGATGGTCCAATTAAAGGGAAACATATCATTACGCAAAACATGAATCATCGGGTCGTTACAGACCCGGGTGCTTCTCTACACATTAGTAGAGCACTGTATGCTTGACTGGTCGATAGGTGTCAATAGACCATGCTTTTAAATGGATTCACAGCCGAGTATGATTCATTATATAGTCATTTGTTTTTGGTTATTTATAAGAAAACAAAAACAAAAATAATAAATAAAAAAATCACTACAAAAAATATGAAATCTCTTAAAAATTATAACAAAAAGAACCCAAAGAAAAACACATCATCCTCATTCTTCCAAAATATTTTTTAATGACCTGTAGCCTCCCAAACAATACCTTGGATTTTTTTACGCTAAAATTGAGCGAACACTGTGCCAACTTATGAGGAATATTTGGGATAATAAAATAAATCAAGTAATAGTCCTTATATGTATAATTGAATTGGATATGGATAATCCTAGGTAACAAACATGTAAAAAAATTCTACGATATAAATTACCAATCCCTTTTTATTCCATATCCAAACATAGAGGCTAACTTCGAACACAAATAATGTGTAATTAATCTTCTTCCTCATTTCTGTGGGCTAGCCGATGAGGTTCCACATATCCACATTAAAGAGTTCTAAGTGATGTTCTCTACCATAAATCCTTAAGGGGTTTCTGAGGAACAAATCAATCTTCTAGAATTCCATTTCTCCATATATGACACTTCTAAGTCAACACTCTACTACCTCCCTCCTGGTTCCATAACCACATGGAATGACATGAAGCGTCTTTTCGTAGAAAAATTATTTCTTGCTAGTCTTATTGCTTATATCTGAAAGGAAATAAGTGGTATCCTTCAATTCCCAAATTAATAACTTCATGAATATTGGGAGATGTTCAAAAAGATAGGGCAACCTTCCCACACCACCAAATCTCTGATCAACAGGTGATCCAATCCTTCTATGATGGGTAATTGTAAATGGAGAGAACTCTCATTAATTCCGCATGCGGATGTGCTCTTGTTAATAAAAATATTATAGCTGCAAGAGATCTCTTAAGAAACATGGATAATAACACACAATAATTTCATACTCGATCACATGCTCATGTCTAACAAGACTAAGATAATCAATCCGTATAGACCAATACGATGATAGAGTTGATGAGTGAACTTACAGGTCTTGTGCAATAACTACTTGTGGCATCCAAAGCCCCATCTTCATCTTCTCCATGATCACTCTTACCTAGGCCTATCAAGAAATATGGAATCTGTAGCTCCCCATCTCATCCAACTAACACTTCTCCAAATCATCAAAAAGATCCATCCAATTCATCTGATCCAATGGAGATCAATGCAGCATATGCTATGCAGATTCCGAACACACAACAATCAGGTCAGTTTGTTAGAAACATCAACCAAACCCATTCCGAGCCCTTATCTTCAATATATAACCCTAGTTTGAGGTATGAGAATACCATTTATCATCCCCCTCAATTCCCTCATCAAAACCCTAACCAATTCTAATATGGTAAAGGTGGTGGTAACTTTCAAAAACCTTACCCTTTGGTTCCTCAACCTCAATGGAACAACACTTATCCATGATTCCACTATCCAAGTGAACCTTCCCAATTCCCAAACCAAAAAAATATTTTTCCAAGAACCATAATCAATGTAATCCCAATCCGGGACAAGCCTCTTCTTCGATGAAATATTGGAAAGTGTAGTGGAAGATCGGGCCTCTTTATGCCATTCTAGCCTCAAGAACATCGAAACCCAATGTAGTCAACATTCTTCTCACCTAAGATAGAGACAATAATAAAATTCTTCCAAACTCCCATCTCAATCATTACCGAACCCCATGGGTAATGTAAGTAAAATTTTACTTAGATCAGGAAAGAAAATTCATATTCCTCATGATGGGACATCCCACTCCCCTTTAAATATTGAACTAGAAAATGAAAAGAAATTGAATCATGAAACAGAATCAGAATCCATTCTCTCACCTCCTTTCATTTTACATTGGAGAATAATTCCTTTTCCTCATGTTGTTTCTAAGACAAATAAGTCCTTTGATCATGATCCTATAATGATTAACATGTTTAAACGTGTTGAAGACTAAATTCCTCTCTTATATTCCATAAAACAAATCCCTATGTGCGCCATGTTTCTTATAGAATTGTGCACCCATGAGAGGAAACATAGGACCTTTGAAAATGTTTCTACACAGTAGTCTAATCCCATTAAGTGAAAAAATTCAGGAAAATTTACGATTCCATGCCAAATTCGAAGTTCCAACATTGATGATTCACTCATAGACCTAGGAGCATCAACTAATGTCATTCCCAAAAAGATCTTCTCTAATCTTGGTCTTCATCCCTTAAATCCAGTGGTTGTGGTCATTCAACAGGCTAATCAAAGCACTACTAGTCTTGAGGGTAAAATCGATGATGTCCTTGTTCGTGTGAATGATCTTATCTTCCCTGTTGATTTCTATTTCCTTGACATGGAATGTGATATTAACTCTTCTCGATCTCCCTTAATTATAGGAATACCATTCCTAATGACAGTGAGAACCAAAATTTATGTCCATTTAGGTATTTTATCCCTGGAATTTGGTGACCAACTGGTCAAGTTCAACATTTTTCAATCCATGTGATGCCCATTAATGAATAAAAATGTATTTTCTATCCATTCTTTTGATAGTATCACTATGAGTGTGTTGAATCCCAATCAATCATTTTCTTTCTATTCTATTCATAGAGGATTTTGTGAATATTGGACTCTTATTAACCGAGTCATAAATGGAAATGTTGATGGTGGAGTTATAAATAAAAACTCCATTGATCTAAAGGATCTAGAAAACGTTTTGAAATATCATCTCACTTCTGAAATCCAATACTCAAACATTGATGTTATTAGGGAAAATGTACAAGAATGTTCATTTTTTTATTCAAATTTTATTAGCCATCATTCATTCTTTTCTATCCATGATTCTGAATTTTCTGTTCTTTGTGAGGTGAACCCTAAACTAATGTGTTTTCATTATACCTATGGTGGTGATGTTTGTGATATTTGTTTCGTAATTAATAATGAAATCATTGGTGATGTTTAAATTGACCATTCATTGGCTGACATCATTGATATAAGATATATTGAAAAATTTATTCAGTCTTATGAATCCACTAATACTCATTACTTTACATCAGTAAGTGATGAAATAAATGAGTAAAAATAATTTGGATCTTATATTTGGTTTTTGTTTTATCATCGCAATACATAAATGAACCATTTGAATTGATACATATTCATTAATTTCCAAGCATAGAAAATTATCACTTTGTGGACAAAATCATTCCACGCATTGAAGACCAAAGGGGGGATAGTAATATTCTCTCTCCACCACCATTAAATTGCAATAAAATCAACAAGGAATGGATGAAATAATCCAACGAATCATCATGCATCTCAAAGGAGAAGCTTTTCTAGAATCAAAATGAAGTTTCGAAAATATGGTGTTCACCATCGGACTATGGTTAGTCCGCTGCAATTATCCACTTGTTGAAAAAATCAATGCATTTCTTCTTGGGAGGCCCCACATGTTTTATTTTACTTTTATGAAATTTTAATTTCTCTTTAGTTTTTCATTATATGAATAATGATTTTTTTCAGGTAACATCCCTTATGTGGATCCCCAACTTCTGCAGTTGACCCACCACTAGATGGAGATGGAAACCCACAAAATCCAAACTAAGGGCATCTATTTCCCTCTAACTTATCTACTCTCTATCTCTCTCCGTTTCTCTTCTTCCGCCTTCTATCTCTCACCATTTTTCTTCATCTTCCTTTTTTTTCATTTTTTACCACATTCATCATCAATTTTTTTTACTCTTTATCTTATCTGTGGGTGTTTATTTTAAAGACAATAACAAATTAAAAAAAATACAACAATATGAAAAATAAAGAATCATACTTACTCACATTAATATTTTAAAATTTTATCCAACCATTTCGAGGAGTCAAAATAAAATGTTTCACCTCAAATATTTTTTGGTTTCTTCATTAATTTGGATAAATAAAATTGTGTAAAACCCAACAAATTTGGAATGCTCAATTTTTTGATTTAAAAAATGATTTTCCCCACCCGTGAGGAACAACATTTACTTTCATGCCAAGTATACCTATAACCATCTTTAAAAATGTGGGTATTTCACCCCCATTTGTGAATCTTGAGCTTGTGGACCTTTGAGATTAATTTCTACATTGGTGGACATTAATATGATAAATACATTTTCTAAACCTCATGAGAATCATAATAGCCAAATATCTGTCCATTAAACATACATTAATCCTCCTTTTGACTACCACTTCAAACCTATGAAAACCTTTTCTTTGATAACCACATTTGATTCCTAATACCTTACCCCACCCAATATAAACATGGATTTTCGTTGCATAATTGTTTTTGAAATTTTATTGTGGGGGGAATGGATTTCATTTTTGGGTACCCTTTTGTTGATTATAACCATGTTATTATATTCATGAGGAAAATCATCACATTAAGTGTAGGGTAGAGGTCTTAATTTAGTGATTCTTAGGGAATTTACTTTCATTATTTTATTTTTTAAATGTTGCTGATAGGTATTCAAAAAAATATTAAAAAAACATTAAAATAAAAAAACAATAAAACCCATGATGTATCATAGGTGGATCAAAAATAACTTTTTCTCAAACTTTTATCTTGTTATTACTATTACAAATATTTTGTTGAGGAGATCTATAATGGGCTTAGATATGAGTGGGATATCTGTTTCAAGTCCAACTTTTGAAAAAAAAATACAAAAAAAGAAAAAATTGAATACTTATGTCATTCGGAGAAGTTCCGTGTATTATAAATATTTCGTCTTCTACTTCCATTATAATTTTATTCCAATTTTTTTGCCTTGATTCACACAATTGTTCCCTTGTAAATATCAGATTCAATTTCTTTCCATGCTTTTTTTCAGAAATATTTTGCATTTCTTTTTCCGTGTTGGTATTTTACCACGATTTCTACTCTTTTGAATGTTGAATTGCTACCATCACAAAGCCACAGAAAAACCTCCTAAAAGAACTCTTGATTTTTTTTCACTTTAGGACAGGGAATGGAAGTTGAGATCTATTTCAAACTCAAAGATTTTCACTTTTTGTTGGTGAATGAATGAACCTCCATAAATGAATTTTATCATCTTGGGAGGAGTGAGTTCTGAGTGACCACATTTTCCATTTCTAAATTTCCTCATGAAAAATGAGTTGTTTTTGAAATATTTTTACTGTAAAAACTTTTTGTAAAATTCAATATGGATTAGTGAAATTTTCTAAACCTCCCCTGATTGGGGAAAACCAAATTTTAATATTTTTTGGTGAGTAAAAATGATTTTGTTATTTTTTTATATTTATTGAACATGAGAACATGAAAAATACTATGTGTATGGGGAAGTTGATGTTATTAATATTTTAATAATTTATTATAAACCCCCTTTAAATAATTTAAATGAAATGTGCATAATTTGGGTGAAATATTAATGTTTAAATATTAAATATAATTTTAGACCACTATTTGAATTCATCCAGATTCAAGTCTGTTTAATGTTTTAATAAAAAATATCACCTTACTAATCCAAGTTGCATGATAATTGTTTTTAGGGTTCCATTATCAGTTAAAAAAATCTCATTAGAAGAAACCTTTGGCCAAATCTTCCAATTGGAGGTTTATATAGTCCACACAAGAAGTCCCAAATAATTTTTGAAGAAATTGGACCAGCCATGACGATTGAGTTACTGGACTAAATACCAAATCCCAAATTTTATGAAACTCCACCATATATTCTTGATTATCCAATTTAATCATGTATAAAAATATGAATTTTGAACTACAAGAACAGGGGTCCAACTGATTCTTTGAACTACAACCCACCATTCTGGCCAAGAATTAAAATCCAGAAACTATTCCTGAAATTTCTCATAATCAAGTCATCATATCTAAGATGATATTTTGCATTTTGAAATAGGGGATATAGTTGGATGACATTGTTGAATAATGATTTCAGATTTGAGGGTATATTTCTATTCAAACACACATTCACATTTTGTCCTTTAAAAAGTTTGGACTAAAATGAACAGATTAAAATTGTTTAAGAAAATTTCCATAAAATTTGATCATTATGTCCAATGGACACGAAATGTTTTGAGTATATATAGGAGATAAATATATAGAACTCTTAATAAGAGACTATATCGATATTCGGATGTCTAATTTATTAAATTGGTGACGCAATGGGAGGGGTTGTTTTTTAATGAAAACAGCCCGCAACATTGGGTTAAAAATACATCCCCTCCACACCTTGTAAGTGTTGGAATTTCAGAAGATATGGTCACACAATCTCATTACCAAGTCCTTTAAAAAGGCTTGGGAGGACCTGATATAATCTATTTTCACTTGATAGACCTTTCATCAACTCTTTTTTTTCATTTACTTTTCTGTTCATCATTGTTGTAATCTTATGGGTCTTTTTTTGTAATTTTGTTTTAATGCATGTTTTTTATTCAATGTATCTTATTATCATCCACATTATGTAGTTTAATATTAATTTTCTTCAAAAAAATTTAACCAAGTTAAAATCCATTTTCTATTTTTCTTCCTCCTTAAATAAAAATTATTTTTTTTAATTTTCATCAATGTTCGTGTGTGTGTGTGTGTGTGTTCGGTGCACGACTCTTTTATTATCCCTTTCTTTTTTCTTCACATATTAATTCATCATCATAAAATAATAACCAGATTATTTATCCCCTGAATGGATGAGTAAATCTCTCATTAGTTTGATTCATAATTTGTGGATATTAAGTGATTGAGGGACCTCCCTAAATGAATATTCCTTAAATTAATATTGTGTTTGTTGAAATTAATATGTCATAGATTAATGACATGTTTTGTTTAGCATGTAGATTACATGGTTTTTTAGAACCACAAATACAGTACCATAAACTAGTAATGGTAGTTATTAGAACCCTATGTTAAGATATGGATTAGATTAATGATTTAACACTTGGTAATTTCGATCAGAATCATCTTTGGAAATGGGTATTAATTTAATACACTATAAATCAAAGCTCATGGATATCATAAGATTAAATCCCCAATAATAAACTCACGTAAACCATTATCAATTTGTTAAATAAAAAATAAATTGTAAATTATTTCGTAAGATCTGTAAACAAACCCCCCAATCAGAATAAAATCAACAAAAAAACATTCAATTATTAAAATGTATCATTGTCGAGGATTCGACTTGAGTGCTGCTATAAACACTAGTAGAGCACCAGAAACTTGACCAGTCGATAATCAAGAGTTAGAAACCCTTTTAGAAGTATTCCTAGGTACTAAAGGACCAAAAATGGTGAGTGTAAAACTCAGTAAGATAAAAACACATTTTCTAAACATATCATATCTGAATAAATATTTCATGAAATAGTATGATAAATTGTAATATTTGTTCATAAACTATTTTAGAATAATTGAAATCATTACAACCCTTGAGATCTGGGTTGACACCCGAGGTCATCTAAAGTTTCTTAATTCTTTTTTTAGATATATCTACCCCTTGGAGGATTCTCATACATCATGAATAAAAACACATTACTAGTGTAATGTAACCACAAATCATTCACTTGGGAATTATTACTAGGCTAAATGTGAATTCCCATTCTAGCTCCTCTCATGTGTTCTAATGGAACATTACCCTTGATATGGAGGAAATGTATCTATCATGTGGTGGATTCTCAAATATTAGATTGAATCACCCTTGTTGGCCCTAAATAAATCATGTGACCTTACATATATCCATTAGGTAGCGTGTACCAATTCATAAATCCCTTAGTTGATATGTAAACATTCATATAACCCAAAGGTGACATCTAATCAGGCTCCTCTTTCTATGGAAACAAACATCTCAACACTGGGAATCCAAAATAGAAAAAGTATCATCATAATATCTTCTTCAGGGAAATTCATTTATAATACCAAACACCAAACATGATGAACTTGTTATTATAATACATATTGATTAATTTATCCAATTTTCCAACTAAAAGCCATAAAATCTATTATTACATGTTACCAATTAAAATAATTGTAACAATTGATTAAAATTATTGAAAAAATCCAATTTCTCTGTTTCCAAGTCATTATATCAGCTTTTTTCCTAGTTATCATTCCAAGGAAAATAATATTCCATTAAAAATTTAGAACCAATTAATTATTTTTCACGATAATTAAATATATTCACATTTTTATCCAACTTACACAACTCATGGAATTATTTAATAAATTTACATGTATTCATAGGTCTCTAGGTTCATATGTTCCATGTTCTATCCTACTATCAAGCATAGGCTCACATATCGGGTGAATAGATATTTTATTTTTAAGGGAAATTCATCCAATAGGATCCATGAATGTTCTATTCATGAATAATTTAATATTTAAAATTTATATACGTCACATGAATAGTGTGTTATCTCAATTTCAGAGGTTGATCATACTAGGAAAACCAAGAAGACAATATGGGCTTGTTTTTGACTAACCTACTAATGAAATGGGGAATAATGAAATCAATATCTTGCATTGGATTTAGGTGAACCAACACAATATCCTATGGATAATGGTCATCACTCTTTTCAATTCCTATAATATTGGGATCCAAGAAGGGAAAATGTGAAATTCATTGATAATGATTGGGAGGTTGTTACATATTTTGGATCTCATATTAAAGACGATGTCATAAGACCAAGGTTAAGTATTAAAGGGCACGTATAAGACCAATATAACCATCAAAATATGAAAATCATGAATTAGAATCATAAAAGAGGATTAAAAGTTCTAAATTGTGGTTTTAGGGTAGTAAAATAAATTTCATCCCCTAACTTCTGTGACCTATCCCGACCACACCAGTAGGCCAATGTGTACCAAATTCCAACTAGTGGGTCTCCTATTGGTGACAGAATCTATGTAAGCTCACCTATTAGTCTCTATATCACACCATCTATCTAGTTTCACTATGATATATTACAAACTATACAACACCATTATCATCTTTTTATCTCTACTAGTATAAATTCTTCGAGAACCCAACAACCATCAAAACCTCAGTTTTTACAAGGAAAATGGATTAATTACAGAAATAAATGAGTTCCATAAAAACAAAAATATAAATCACTAAGGTATAAGGTGTGGTCTTAGATATCTCAAGGTATATTATTTATTTAATCCAAATTTTTTATTTGAATCACTGTTTTAGTTTTTGTTATTAATTATTAAAATATTATGAAGAGTATCCTTTATAAGGGTTTGTGATTTAAAAAACGCCCCATTTTTATTCCCTAAGTATTATAGGATTCTGGCGGATGTTTCCTAGTATTTTTTTTAATGGTTTGGAATTTTAGTGTCAAATTATACTAGGATTTTCCATTTGAAATCATAAAAAGAAATTTTCATTAATATGAATTTTTCTAGTTTGGATTTTCTAAATATTATTTAATTAAGATTATATTTTGATAGCACTTGTTGGAATGTCATGTATGTTGATGATCTTTTTCAAATTATAAAAATTTACGAACCATTTTTTCTTTTTGTCATTAATTGATAATGTGTAAATTTCATTTATATCATATAATTTTAAAATGTAATAGTCATAAGAGGCTATGTAATTGTTTTACCATGTATAAAATTCTATTCATAAGATTATTTATTAAATTTTTTTTTTAAATTTCATAATGAAAAATATTCGTTTCTTTCAAATTGAAACGATCCATATATTTACCTAGAGGACCCTTTTGATTTGGTTAACATATATCCACAATTTAGAAAACAGTGTCGTATGTTATTTCATGCCCTTTGTAAGTTTCATCAAATCCTATTTATCTTTACACATTTAATAAAATTCATTCCTCATTGGAACACTCCTATCATTAATTACCTGACATTAAATGGGGTTTTATGAATAAAACGGGGACATTTTTAAAAATATTTTATGACTAAATATATTTTAAAATTATATTAATCTTTCACCTATGGATTATAGGTACATTAATTTTAGAAAAAATAAATGGTCTCGTCTGATAAAAATAATAAAAACATGTTGAATTTGAAATAATTTGTTGTTGATCATGTATTTTGAGGTGAAAATCCAATGAGAAGTTTCATTTATTTTTTGTTATATTATCTTAAATTTTTAGAGGCCCTCCCTCTTCAATCCATATTATTTTTTAAAAAGTTAATTATAATAAAACACATCCCATTGAGTCTAGTGAAAACATTATAATTACATAATGTTTATATGTGATTTTGTGGCTATAAAACATTCATTAATATAAATTTCCATGTCTAGTGAAATGTGGATGATTCTAAATGGGGTAGTGGATATCAAAAGTCTATTGATTAATTTTTATGATTTGTTGAAATCCGATGATATTACATTAAGGTACATAATTGTGTTAAATGAATTATGAAGTAAGATAATAAGAATTATGAAATTCAAGAATGAATTTTTTTCACATGTGCTTCGTCTTTTCCAATGTTATTTCAGGTGATACATAACTAATTCCATTCTTATTGTGTATTTTATTATTGGTTTGATTTCTGAAATTTTCACAATGAATAAATGTTTAAATACTGACACCAACATGAATAATCATTTCAATGTCATATCAAATTTTTTTTTGGTTGAACTAGAAACCATGATGATGGTAATACTCGCCTTAAATGATCTACTTGGATTGAATGAATTAATGGTTCATTATCTTATGCGATAATCATTATTTATTATTTTTTTCTATGACTATTTTTTACGAAATAGAATTCTCTATAAGATGTTGTGTATGAATTGGAGTTGTTGTTATATTCAATAATTATGGTTGTTACTTTGGGTTTTCATAGTCGGCCTCAGATGATGGGATTTTTTTATTTAGTAGTGGTTGTTACATGCATGGATTTGCATAGAAGATGATATAGTGAATGGTTGTGTAATGACCAAACATTACATAAATAAATAACCCATATTTTTATATGAATATTCAATATATGACACAAAAACTCACTAGAGGAAAGTAATGTCTTAGTCCCTTTAGAGACTAGATACGCTATACACCTAATTATTAAAATATCTTCAATATCCCCACTAAATATCTTCCCATATTTAATTTTTCTTTGAAAAAAACTAAACAACCCATTTTTTCATAACATGGAGAATGGAAACATAATAAATAGAGATCTAAAATTATAAATAATGGTAACTAAGTGAGATATTAACATATCTTGAGAATAATGGTATGATAACAAGGGAATAATAATTGAAAACCATACATTGCGTATCATAGATCATAAACTCTATTTATAGAATAAATCCTTATATTTCATAAGACATGAAACATAATGTAATAAAATAATATGATCCATGAAAACCTAACATTGATATAAGATTTAAGTTCTTTTCATAAACAAAACTATTGAAAAAAAATTCCTTTGTTGTTCAAGCTGCATTTCAAAGACTATCATAGTGGAATGTGTTCCCTCCGTAAACCATCATAATTGTAAAGGATTACTCCCAAGGATATCATAGTGGATAGAGTTTTTTACAGAACTGGGTTCACTCATAACTCTAGTCCTATTTATCTATATGATTTCAATATTTATCCAATTCATTTTAGAGAGATATAGGTTCCAGACATTTTTTGTTATAATGTTACCAACATCACATTATGAAAATCATACACAATCATTCCCCAATATCATAAAACCTTAATCATATCAGAACCCATAAATTAAATTAGTTTCATATACATTAATCATAAAATAATTTATGGAGAAGACAGAGGATTCGTAATCACTTCATAATTTCCACAAATAAAAACCTATATAAAAAGTAGAGGGATTCGTACAAATTTTATCATTGTATAAATTATTGAATAGAAAATCGTTTCATAAACATCATTTCATCATAAAAATAAATCGTCCCTATAAATAATAAATATGATATCATTGGATCATATCTCCACAAAATATTAAGTAACATTGAAGTATTTCATCTTACATAGAAACTTTTTTTGAAAGAAAAATCCCATTTAACATTTAATAAGGAACATAGCCTCTCATATATGAAAAATAATTCTTAAAACATAAATCCTTTTAAAAATATTTTTATTTTATACTATCATTGGAATCCTAAAATTAATCATTAAAATTCAATTAAAACATTTCATTAGGAAAATATCCTTTTTATTTTTAAATTAAATATTGAAAAAATAATTGAAAAAACATTTCTTAATTCCTTATTATTTTAAAATATACATTGAAACCAATAAAGGAAGCTTTAAAGAAATTATTTTAATGATAGTGTAAAATAACATTCATTTCATACATGTTAAAAAAATTCTTTTAAATTTTTTTATAAAATATAAAGTGATATTTATTTCAAATGATAATTGATTCCTTTTAAAACACTTTAAAAGGAAAAAATGGTTAAAAAAATTAATAACAATTTTTATAATGTTATATTATTTTCTTGAAAATATTTTTAAAAAACATGTTTTTTGGATAAATAGGTATTTTTATCAATGTGAGAAATAAAGATGGTTTAAATTGACAAAAATCTTTTTGAATATTGACTGCACAATGAAAGTAAAATGAAGGGGTAACATGTATTCAAATGAAATAACTATAGGATAAGAAATAATGAGATTTTTTACAAATGGATCGTAATATTTCATCATTTTAATTACAAACTAAAACAATCTCAATAAATGATGAGATTGCTGCATAAAATAATTAAAACATAGTAAATATTAACTCAAAATCCACAAAAAAAAATGGAATTAAACCAAAAAATTAAACTTGATAAGAATAAATAAATTAATGATATTACATGTCTAATGATATTTATATATACATTATAATAGAAGATAAGTGCATAATGTGACATACGTCCAAAATAAGGAATATAGTGAAAAAATATCTTAGATTTTGAGAAATAATTATAATTTTAAGCCCTAATAAAGAGTAATATAGAATGAAACATTAGATACAATTGGGATAAAAATATTCATGAAATATGTTGTCAAATGGGTAGTATATACACCATAAAAAATGAGTGGTGAATTTTTATTTGTCTCCAAAAAATAAATAAAGATTAGAAATCCATTACCATATGTCTCAATATGTATTATACATATTTTAACCTCCAGCACAATTAATATAATTTTATTATACATATATTTTTTAACCATATATATGTATATAATACCATATATGATTTACTTATGAAATTTTATTACACATTTACTAACAATTCCTTGTTATGTTCTCATTTCGAATAACAACCACATTTTTTTCATGTATGTTTTGATTTTTATTTTCAATCCTTTTACATTGAATATGGTTACATAATATATATAATTATAAAAATTATATATATATCATTTATATTAATAATTTATTTATTTATCATAATCCATTAAATTTATTGATAGAAAATAAAATATAATGTTTATGAAGACAGTAGGTCGTATGTATGCATAAAAATTGTTTCCATATTATGGAATGAATGAATAAAATATATATTACCATTATATAATAATTTTATTTCATATATATCACAAGTTATTGTTCAAAATATCCTTATAAAATTCAATGTAAATCATACTTTTAAAATGTATCACATCGCTTCACAAGGTTCTAGTACACCGTATGAAAAAATGAGAATATTGTATCCCCGATGAAAAAAGAAAGTAAGCAGGTATTTGTGATATCATAATTTCATAACATTATTTAGGTTAAAAATATCATATAAATTTACTCAATATTTTTTTATTACCATACAATCAAATTATAAATGTAAAACACCTCAAATCGGTTCCTAAGATGATAGTTCATCTTACACATGAGCGACGTTTTTGTTTTCCCAATGCATTTGGAGGTATGAATGTATATGTGGTATTATAATTAAAGATGATTAATAATATCATAAATATAAAATATAAACATTAAATTTATAATTATATTCATCCATCAAATGTGGTGATTGAAATCAAATAACATCGATTTGTGTGGTGGCAGTTCTCCATACACACGAATGATAAATTAGTATCCAATTTGTTGGAATAGGAAAATTATTTTCATTATTCCTTTGACAAAATAAAATATTAGTATATTTAATATACTAATTTTATTATGTATTCATGGTTTAATAGTAATTTAATGTAACATCCTAAAATTCTATTGTTAAACTTTTTATTCGATAGTGTGCATGACATGCATCAGCAAACACGTAAGGGAATATAATATCCCAAGACTCTACAATTTATTTACTATTTTAAATATATTCAATACATGATATAAATTTTAATGGATTAAACACTACGTCATCTTTATTTTCACGAAAGTGAAACATTCCTCTATTGCTTGTGTCACAAGCAAGAGCACCCTTCATTGGTAGCCTGCGTTGCACACAAGACTGAGTTTCACCAAATAACAATGTATTACTAAAATATTATTATTTAATATAATATGATATAACCTAGTTGTTATGTTATAACTTATGAATCTTATGAAATTATTATGAAATTTTTTGGTTTATATAAATATATAACTAATTCATTGGTTACTAACTAATGAGAAATGAAAATAAGATCCAATTGGATATAAAAAGAAATATTGTTATTTATATGCTTACAAACTATTTTTTTATTAGTAAACCTAGTTAATAAAACTTATTCAATGATTTTAATTAAATATATATGTAATATGTTTCAATAAAATAGATTTTATATTCATACATTATGTTTGATAGTCATAAGATAAGAAAAAATTAAATTCCATACATAAAAACCTATATTTATATAAAGGAAATTTTACCGACTTTAAATGGAGAACCAATATTAAATGTGAATTTTAAATATTTAATTGATTAAATATTTAAAATTTAACTTTATATTTTAATTATACAAATAATATTTAGGATTGGGTGGATTTTTTATGTTTTTTTTAAACATTTCATTTTTTAGTGAATAGCTAAAAATGATGAATTTTTATTCAAAACTACAATACCATCTAATATATTTATAAGAATAAATTATAAATTTAATTAGTATAAAAAATTAATTATATAATATGTAAATAATTTAATACAATTTATATTATTATAATCATTATAATAATTTTCACTTTTAAATTAATTATAAAAACACATAATACTTTCAGATGTTTTCAGTTTTGAAACATGTATTATCGTTCTGCCTGCATGATGAATTTTAAATTAATTTCATCTAATTATATGATTGGAATATGAAAAAATGGATTAAATATTTAGAATAAAAATAATTAATAATATTTAATAATATAAATTTTTTTACCTAAAGGATTAGTAACATTTGTTAAAATTAATTATGATTATTAAGGAAAAATTAATCATAATAAAGAACTAACCGTTTTTATATGGGCCCAAATAACCTATACACATATCTAAAACCAATTTTATGGATATAAATATTCCATGGACATTAAATTATTTTTTTTATTGTTTTTGATGATTTTTAGGTAAAAATGTGTGTACACCTAACATGTTTTTAAAATACCAAGTGAGACACTATACTCCCATATTAAAGGCCACCACAACTCCACTTTCCTCAAACCTCTAAAACCATAATGGTTCAAAAAATATATTCTCATATAACTTCATATAATCCCTCACCTAGACCTTTAAACATCCATTTTATAATAAATCATTCCAATTCAATCGTTTGGTACAAACCAAAAGATGCTACCTGATTAAGAGGTAATGTCTACTATCAAACTCTCTAGTATCTGTTCCATTCATCACCCCGTAAAATATCTATGTTCCATTATTATATAAAAAATAGTATCCTTAATATATTACTATATATTTATTTAAATCTGTTGACCTAAATATACACACACCACTATCTAATTGGTAACAAACATACTATTTTTATGTACGACGAACTACTCCCTTACAAAACAATGGTTTTTCATATTTTTCCTTTACCAACTCACATGGTGGTAATTATGATGTAAAATCTATTTATATATGATATATATGATAATAATTATTTATTTATACTTATATTCTCAATTTTTTACAAATACCATCAATACTTTCCATTTTACATTAATATGTAAACATCGTTTGAAGAAGTTGGGACTAGGGCCCCCTCAATGTGATGTGATTCGTTCACACTATACATAGAACATGTAAAGGATGGTTTAAATTAAACATAATTGACATAAAAAATCTATATGATATTCATTTCATAATTACCTTCTATTAGATATACAATATATATATATATATAACATTTTCAATATTAGCCTTTCATACACATTAAAAGTGATAATTTTGTTTCTGGACATGTGGATTACCACCTCCTCGACATGATGTGATTCATTTTAAAACACAATAATTATATATTTAAGTAAATATTTTCAAATAAAATATTATTTTTGGTAAAAGTATCATTAAAAAAAAATATGATTTCAATTACCTTCTTTCCCAAATGATCATTGAAAATGGGAATGTTACTCATGCATACGTGAAGCCTACCATCTCTATAATCGTATCGTTGATTAATTTTTCATAACCATATTTAATTACTGATTTAAAAATTATAATTAACATATAAATATTATTTTCATTTCGGGATTATTATTTTATAGATGTTATATAATTACCCATTTGACCATAGTTGACCTACTAAATTCGTTTTTAACACATAAACTAAATTTTGTCAAAACATCCGATATAAACAGAATTTTTTATGTTTTTGAATAAGTCATATTAAAAATTGTAATAAATTTAATTATAAATATGAAAAAAAATTATCAAAAAACGTTAAAATTTACATAATTTTATTATAATGTACTTTAAATGATGTCTACCCAAAAGAAACATGTAGTAAGTGATTCTCAAATCACTTTTTGCGTCTATGAGATAAATGACATGCTCACAATTTACTTCTTTTGTGTAGTGTATCTACAAACCATTTTGAAAAATTATATAATGAATTATTTTTTCTTCATTAAATTTAAAACAATACTAAAATATTATTCCTTCATTTGTCTTTTGAATTAAAATGTTTTAAAGAGGTATTGGACACTCTGGTATGTTTAATGATTAAATTTCTTCAGACCAATTCAAATGATCTTTCAATGGAATTTTCACTCGTGGAAATTTAAAAAAAAATAAAAAACCCTTTCATTAATACATATTTATTCAAGACCATTTTGATGTATTATTACCATTTTTCACTATTTGGTACTTAGAACTTTTTATAAAATGTTTTTATGAAAACTTGGATTTATTTCTCTCTTTAGTCAAAGAAACTGTTTTCTTCTATAAACTATATTTTTTATTAAAATGATGTCAAAATGAATTTAAAATGATTTTTTAAAGTCATTTTTTACACATTTTTCTTTTACTAGTGTTTTCATCTGAATATCCATGTTTCTTTTTGAACAACGTATTTTTATAACCTTTAACCATGAAAATGTAATGTTATTTTACCTCGTATGATATGTATGAATTTTCAAATCATCATTTCTTTGAGTCATAATTTGCATGTTTAAAAGGTTAATATTTAGATGAAACTATTTTAATAATAATTTTTAATGAAAATATTTTTCAAAAAATTCAAAAGAAAATGATATATTATTCAAGAATGTTTTTAAAAGGACTTTTAATTTTTATTCATTAACTACAAAAAACATTATTTTCCTTCCACTTGGGATATATGTTTTGTTGTCATCCTTATTCATACTATAGTTGTTTTTTGATTGAATTAGCTATAGATAGAATTTAAATTCAATTCTTGGATTTATTTATTATCACCGTTGAAATATTGAATATCCTATGATCATTGAATATTGAATTTTTCCTAAATAATTAATTTTATTTATCATGGATATAATTATTTACCACACCATACAGCTCTTTACATATGGTGTCTATATTTTTAGTTGTATGATTATTTGAAGAAATATTGATAAATTGATATTCTTTATTCAATATGGATATTTGATAAGGCATATTACATGTTAATTAAATTGATTAATCTATATGAATAATTCTGTAGAAGTGAAATGATGGGTAGAGCCCGAACATTATATAGCTCTTTAATTCATCGACATGTTCTATTGAGAAAAATTAATTGCACAAATCAGAATTGTTTAAACCATATTGTGAAAGGACTTAAAGGTATAGGTTTTTATGTGCCTCATACATAAGTAATGTAAGAACCTGGTTTTTTCTATAAAAGACTTTGGAATTTTCTTGATGTTATTCCCGAGCAATTCATCCAGACGGTATGAGATTCTGATCCTTGGTGTGGGCGGAATTAAATTTTCAGTTCATCCATAGTGTGAACTCCAAATAAATGGGATAACTATTAAACGGTAATCAGGATCAGAAAGCTGAGTGCATGAATGGGTCCAAAATTGGGTTTTTACCCTAGGGACGACACAAAACATGTCGGTGCAAGGTGTTGGGACCCCTCGCCCGTTAATCGAACATTAAACAAATAACTAAAATAATTAATTTAGTCGTTCAATGTTTAAAACTAGGTATCTCTTAAATGGAAGGTTGGATTAAAAAACTGAGGGCACCTTTCGGTCCAGAGCATGCCCTTTAACCTATGAGGGGTGCAATTTTCACGTGCGCGACCCTTCTGTAGAAAATCGCTCGAGGGGAATTTTCATAATTTACTGGCATCGGGTGTTGAGTTTTATAACTTTTGAACAGTGCCTCGTATTAAAATTCTGAGACCTCCGTTGTGCTTTGTTGGTAGTGTTTACCCTAGGGGAGGCTTAACCTCGATCCTGCCGAGAGTTTTGGATATGGGTCCTTTCATGGGTGATTAAAAATTAATTAAGTTAAGTTTTATTTACCTACTTAAATCAAAGCCCCTATACTTCCCCATGGGTTTTATTCTGGAAGATACTCCCAACAAAGAGGCCCTTTCCCTTCATCAATCCCTCCGCTCCACCTATACAAGAAGGTGATTGTGGATTTAGCAAAGGCGGATTCCTCCCGAAGCTGCAGGCTACACCCAAAGCGGTAGGGATTTTTGTTGTGTATTTCAATTTCAAACATCCCTATTTTAATTGATATATATGCGTCAAATTTCCATTTATTTACCAAGAGAAGACCATGTTTGTGTAGTATATGTTCTAAGATTTCTGATGCTTGTTTCTGATTTAAATTTTGGGTCCTAAGGTGTCTGTAGTTGTTTGATGAATATCCAAAGTTGTCTGGGAGTTTTCCTCCGACTTCAGCCAGATCATGCGATAGTCCGACCATCCTAGGTGGTGGCTCCTCAGTGGCTTAGAGTAGCAGGTGGTGGCGTGAGCTCCATCGGGCGGAGGCAGTCGAGGGGGTGTGGCGGCATCGTAGTGGAACTCGGAGGGAGCAGCGGGCGGAGGCGGTTTGTGGTGGCCCTGTGTGAGGTGGCTGCGGAGCTCGGTAGGCCAACAGGAGGTCGGGGCAGCATTGAAGAGGCAGAGGCGGAGCAGCTCGTGGTGAGCCTCAGTGGTGCTGCGGGAGGTGGAGGCGGAATATTCTGGTCGTCGTCGTCGAAGGGAGCCCGAGGTCGGGCCTCAGGAGTGCGGGGGAAGCCAGGACCCGCGCCACGCGAGTCCTGCCGCTGGGTCAACGAGGACCAGCCAAACAGCCAGTAGGATGGGAGACAAGGACTCGTGAAGCGCAGTTCTGTCTGGGCGACACGCAGAGACCATCCAGTTGGGTGGTATAGTTAAAAATAAAATAATATAAATAATAAAATAAATAATAGGTTTATAATAATAATAATAATAATATTATTATTATTATTATGAAAATGATTTATAAATAATTAATCATCCACAGGGCATCTGTTTTGGGCACCATCTACAGTCACAAAATCCTTGAATAAAGACTGAGTTTTTAATATGGTCTCGGGGGTTTCTAATCCCCAAGACGAGGGGCTCAGTAGTGCGACATGCCCATTAAGTTGTTTGGCGTTTTTATGGTGTTTATTTTTTTGGATGGCGAAGACACAACCAGAGTCCGTTTTGAGCTCCGTTAGTGGAGTTGGGACCCTAGCATCGAGACGAAGATTTCTAGTATGGTTTTGGGTGTTGAATCCAAAGTTAAGGTGAGGGCCCCATGGGCTGTGTTTTATGTTACAAGCAGTGTTCTGTAACTTATTCACCGGACGTCTATTCGGGGCATGTGAATAGTGGATCCTGGGTGTTTTTTCGAGGGTATTAAAATGGCACAATCCGCCTTCTTTAATTCTACATGATGGTGCGGGCCCCATGAGGGCCATTTTGAGAGTTGGCAGTGATTTCTGTCTTTATCACTGGGTGCCCATTTCGGACAAGTGGATAGTCAATCTTGTGTAATTTTTTGAGACAATCACAATCGTGTGATTCTTTCATAGCACTTCGGGAATGAGATGTGGGTCCCATGAAGCACCATTCATTTGTGGTACAACAAAATGCTTCTTTTTCTCTGGACATACATTCCACGTAGTTAAGCAATCAATTTGACGTGTCTTTCCAAGGAGATTGCAACGGTGCAATGCACCCGACTGTTTTCGGGACCGAGGCATGAGACCACAGGACGTCGTTCGGGCATAAAGCGGTGTTGGATGGATTTTCTCTTGTAATTCCATTTTAGGTGAGTAAACTATCTATCTCACATGTTTTTTTGCAAGGATTACAACGATGTGATCAATTTGGACATGTAGAGTCTCATTCGACATCTCATTTAAATGTGTTAAGCATGACAACGTGTACCTGTGGTGGTTCTTCTTGCGGTGTTTGTAGAGAACCCTTGGCATGTGACCATGTTCACTCATGTGAGAGGGATGTAAATGTTTGAAGAGATGTGGTTGGCTGAGTTAGGGCCGTGGAGGAAGTAGGTTGGGAAAATTACATTTTCACTCTTCGTGATGATGTTGGGAGTCGTGTGCACGATAGCCCTTGAGCTGGAAATGTGGTATACTCTGGGATTATATGGGAGTTCATGGAGGTACATGTTGTAGTTTGTACCTAGAATCATTTGTGAGCTTGGTTTGGAGATGAGTTTGGGCCACACGTTGTGTGGGCCCCATGTGTGTTATGTGTTCTACTATACGTACCTTTGACCTCTCGTGATGTAGAGGGTCCTCCAATTATTAATGGTTTGGCTGGCAGAGTTGTTTGGGTTCCCCTATTTCTTCAGCTATGAGGGTTTCATTATCACGTCCCTTTCACCGGACTGTGGCATCATTTACGACTACGTGTGTTCATACAGTGTGGGTGTGCTCCCACTTTCTGGTGTGAGTTGTCTCGGTCTTCATCGATAGTAGACTTTGTGGATTGGATCATGTATCACCCCGAGAAGCACAAGGAGATCATCATGTCCCTTTGTGTTTTCTTGTAGGGTTATTTTGGTATCAGTGTGACCAACACATTACGCTGGCACCAATCCTCTACCCAAGAGGTTGTTTCCAGTAGGGTACGAAGCCCCCAGTGATCCCTGAGCGCAGACTCCCTAGTTGTGTATCGAGATCATATCTTCCTTCCCCAATCTATCGTGACGTGTTTCCCACCACATGTTCCGGTTACCAGTGGAGTACCATCCAGTAGGTATTGATTTTGAGGTACCATTCAGTAGGGATGGCCAGTGGTGTACCGTCCAGTAGGGATGGCCATTGTGGTACCATCCAGGAGTGATTGCCAAATCAAATCCAGGTCTCCCACTAGGGGATTACCCTTTCACTGGGCTGGGCAGTGGGAACCTGTGGACTTTGAGAAGACCTCTAGACTGTGTGATAGTGAAGAGGTGTGGTTTGACTTCCCCCATAACTCTCATGTATGAGGGGTCATTTCCCTACTAAGACGCGTCCTTGACATGTGACCTAAAACCGTGTGGGAGAGTCAGTGCTTCCCAAAGCGGGTTGTGTCAAGGTGCAGTGATTTGAGCCCCTTGAGTTGTAGTTCGGGGCAGACGTGCGGATACTGAGCATCGATGGTGTTTAATTCTGAGACTTTTGGCTACTCACTTCCCTGGGCTGAGCTACAGGATAGAGGTCCCCTTACGATCTTGTTCAGTTTTCTTGAAAGAGAATATATATATGTATACCTTGTTCCAGTATCCACTTCTTCTATTTTGGTTACTATCCTTACGAGATTTCCGAAGACGCACAGGGTATGCCACTTTATTTATTTGTCTAGATTCTAGTGGTTGGATGAGTCTACTCTCCTGCTATAGGTAGCGAATACTTGACGAGAATTTCATCTTCTCACTGTTTCTAGCTCCTTGTGTTTGGACGAGTCTACTTCCTTCTTATTGTTGGGTTGAGTTGTACTATTTACTGAACTCTCGGTTGTAATGATTTAATTTTCCCTGTTCGATCTACTACTCACCTCTTCAGTACCTCCTTTGTTTCTCCCTCGAGCCTTCAGGGCATCCTACATAGTATTTTTTTACTCACCCCTAATTGGGCATTTCCCGCACTTGGTGTGCCCTTGGTGATGACAGACAGGTTGGTCGTGACATCAGAAGAGGTTAGGAGTTCATGATCTTTGACCGCGTGTGGTGGTTTTAGTTGAGTTATAGTTGTGGGACTCTCCCAGCTATTTTACTTTTGTTTACCTATTGTCGTGTTGTGGAACTTTTCTAGTTGGGCGTGTGTTTTCCCCTTTTCTTTTCTTTTTAACTTCAGAACATTCTATGTACTGTTTAGAGGTCGATGCACATTGTGGTTAATTCATAGTAGTTGGTACTTTACTTTTCTTTTTTACTCTACACTTCTGCATTGAGTGGGTTGTGTGTGTGTACAGGTACTTAGGCAAAGGCATCCCTAAGATGTTTAGCCTTCGGCACTGGTCGCCAACCCCTGGCCTATGTAGGCGGGCTTGGTGTAGTTTCGGCATGAGCCCAGGAAGGGTCAAGTCGTGGGAATGGGGTATCAGAGGTGGTTTATTCCTTGGGACATTGTGCGGACGTCCCTAAAAAGGAATTGGTTGGGATTTAGGGCAACAGTGTCAACGTGTCTTGATAGAGACTCTCGGGCCAGGGAGTCCAGTGATGGTGCGGTGGCTGACGTATCCATTCACTAGGACCCTGATAACCCGCTTGTCGACTCAGCATACAGAGACACCCATTGCAGGGAAAATTGGTTTGTACATGCCATAGGATTGAGTCTTTGACTATACTTCTTAAGTCAGCTCCCCATTGTTTGTACTGTTATATACATATATGCTCATCTTCCAGCGGCACTCCTTGGTAACATTCAGGATGTCTCTACAAAGACAGCCAGCCGGGATACTCGCTTTTGTTCATGACGACATCCATGTGATCTACAAGGCCTTAGTCCAGTACCCATTATGATATTACCTTTCTCCGGGTGGGCCAGTAGCAGCACCCCCACCTGGTGAGCTCCAGATAGGTTCAGCAGAGCTGACTGACCTTGAGTGCATGTTGAGCAAGCTCCACGATTTCCAGCAACAGATACCGCTAACATTCAGTGTTGAGCCAAACCCTCATGCAGTAGAGCTTTTGCTCGAGATATTGGTTTGCCTCTTTAGGCTTGCACAGACACCGGCAGATCTGATGGTGACTTTGGCCGCCAGCCTTTTTCATGAAGCAGCTTGGCGTTGGTGGAGTCGGGTGACTCAGTTTCTTGATGATTCGTTTCTTTTGTGGGATGAAATTCAGCTGCTATTTCGTGATGAGTTTTACCCCTATTGCTTACGCTCCCTTCGGATCCAAGAGATCCTTTAGTTTCAGGAGGGGGGATGATGGTGGCTGAGTATGCGACTAGTTTCACAGACCGTGCATGTTTTTACCTGAACACAGTCCACAACGACAACTTCTGAGCGTGAAAGTTCGAGCAGGGTCTCTGTAGAGAGATTTGTGTTGTCATAGTACCCTTGGGCTTTTCCAAATATACCGGCGTTCTAGAGCAGGTGTTGGTGATAAAGAAATTTCTGTCATGATCTACAGTTGGTGGTGGCAGTAGGCTCGATAGAGCAAAGATATCTTCTGCAACTAGCGGGCGTCAGCTGACAGAACCTCGATGTAGGTGGCTTTCCGGTAACTAGACGCAGGGGCGTGGCCGAACAACACAGTGGCGCCGGAGGGAACCGGTGCAGCCCAGAGAGAGTCAGAGCTATGCTTGCGATTGGCGAGGTCACCTAGCATGGGACTGCCCGACCAGGCATATGGATAATACCGGGCATGTAGTAGGTGAACCACCACGACAGAGGCAGCATCGTGATCATAGTAGCGCCCAGAGAGGTGGTGCTAGCCGAAAAGCGGGAGGTGTTGGAAGTGGTGGATGAATTTACTGAGGTCGGGGTGTTACAGTTGGTATCAGATAATGTTTAGAAATAACTTTGGAGGCTATATTTAGATAAACTCTGATTATAGTATATAGCCATAATATATACATTGAGGATTAGAATATAAGAACTACATAAGATTTTGTTATTATAGGGATTTTGTTATTTTTCTAATTAATACATCCCTGTCTGGATACAAGCAGGTAGAGGAGTCTCTACCACAGATATACCAAGGGGTAAAACCCGAAAACACAGCTTTGAGCTAGACTCGAATAGGAACTGGTGCATGAAAACGAGTCTTGCTTCACTCTTTATTACGACACTCCCGGGGGATATGCTTAGGATATTTCTCATTTTTTTAAAAACCATTATGAATGGTTTATGAGTATATATTTCCTTAAATAAAACATTTTTATGATTTCATATTATATCCATAAACTGCTCAATATACATTAGGTATTTTACAAGTTTGGAGTTATTCATTGCAATTCATAAACAGACCTAGTGTATGCCATTTTTTAGAAATGGCGCCCAGTAGAAGGAATATGAACTCCAGTAATATGCATGATCCAAAGAGTAAGAAGGATCATATATTTCATGTTCGTAAGCCAGAATTTAGAAGAGAAATAGTCTCTCATGTATAATCATTATATAAAGAAATAGTATCTTATGTTGATAAGATAAGTAAAGAATTCTTAGAGTCCTATGGATTTTAAGAGAAGCAAGAGAAGAAAAAGATGGTACAGAAGAGGACCGGTAAAGGGAAGAAGGTAAAGAAAGATATTCCCATGTGTGATAACTGTGGGAAGAAACACCCTGGAACTTGCCTGAAGAGAATGGGAGTTTGTTATATGTGTGGAGAAAAAGGACACCAAGTACATGATTGCAAGGGTCGGAAAAAGGTTTCAAATAAACAATGCTTCATCTTTAAAGAGTTGGGACACTATACGAACCAATGGCCAAATCATTAGAGTATTCCCCAAAAGATGCGATTAGATAATAATTATGTTATGATACTACCTCAGATGAAGAAGAATGACTAGTGTTCTTATGTTTTTATTATAGGATTATTTCATTTGAGTGTTGTATCAAAAATATACTGGTTATATGAATTATGGAGATAAATAAGGATTGTATTACAGTACTATTTTATTGAGGATTTGAGATTATAGGGTTCTAAGAAATGTGACTTAAATAGTAAGCTACACTTTTGGTAAAATACATGGTTGATGGAACGGTAATCCTTAATATTGTCCTGATAATGATGTAGTGATTTTGGAATAAGAGATGGTTGATTTGAATAAATTATATTGGATATTATTCACTACCTTGAAACTAATTTATGATTTGTCATTGTTGGATTTTACAACTTTTTTGGATAGAAGTAGTATATCCAGTATTCTATAAATAATAAGGGAGCATGTATGTAATCAATAAGGTTTTATGGTAATTCGAGATGTTACCATGTTTTAAAATAATACATGATGAAGGTGTTCACAAGTTATTACCTGGAAAAGGAAATTCATTGTGCTTAACTTCCTTATAAATTTTGGACAGTGAGTTTGGATGAATGTATTTTGGATATTTCTAAAGGATGGAATGGGTTATGTTTGATAGGTTGTTGTTGGATTTTTATTAAAGGACAATACACAGACCGTGTGACAACCCGTCACATCATACAAAGCTGTGGGAATCGAACTTACAACCATAGTGAGATTTGGATTTATCGCCTACCACTGGACAATATGATGTTCCTTGATGGTATAATGTAGTTTCTTTTTTTTAAAGGGTCTAATATGTGAATTATAAATTCATTATATTTGAAACCCTATACGATTAGGATAAATAGAGTATTTTTGAGTTGTATTATGTTTTGGGGTGAAAGATGAGTTTGTGGTAGAAATTTATTAATGGATAAAACTATAATTATAAATTATCTATATCTCCTTATGATCTTATCTAATCTCATAAATAAATTCCTCAACATTAAGAAATGTAACTTAGCACAAAAACATTGTCCTAGATGATACCTTACATCATCACAAATTTATGGCTTTGTGATTGTTGGCCTTTTCATAGCAATGTTCTCTACCACTATCCATAAAATATTGATGGTTATATTTCTCTTATAGATCCATGTTTTCCTACATGGAACCCTAGTATGTGTTATTTTTGGTAACATTCATACTTACCTCTCTTTATTTTAAATAGAGGCCTTATTAATCCATTTTTCGATGTGGGATTTCAACTAAGATATTTTGAAATGTCAACCCCATGTTTTATATATCGAGAATAAATTTTGAGGATGAAAATTATTAAAGGAGAGGAGAATGTAACACCCCAATCATTCACGACACTCTTTTCTTTGAATTCTAAAGTAGCGTGTGTTGTACGCAACTTTGAGTTCTAACACACACCACAACCAATCAAACTAGACGTTATGAATAGTAATACCCAATTTTTGAAATATTATACATTTTATCTTTCAATATGGACTTCATTTTTGGATTAAGAATATCGAAATTATCTTAGGGTGAATTCTTGGTACTTTTTTGATAACATTCATATTTTGATGAATAGTAAAAATTACAAAATTATTATTAAAAACAACTTTTTTAGTCGAAATAATTAATAGTGATAAATTATAAATTTTAGTTTTTTAAAAGTATATTAAGAATATATTTTTACCATTTAATCCAATTTTGGTGATTGGACATAATTTGACATTTAAACCGGACATAAACAAGTGTCAATTTTTTTATAGTTATTGTTTCTTAAAAACACAGTTTTGGTTTGACAATGGAAATTAATTTTAAATTAATTTCTGCAACTTCTGTGTTTTGGATTTATAAAAATGGATTCCATATTTGGAATTAGGATGCCCAAATTTTGTAAATAGTTATCTTCTATTTTTAGACTTTTTGAACAATTACTTCGGTAAATATTTTATTTTCCATGGTTAAATGGTAAATCCGGTAAATAAAGGTAAAAAAATAAAAATATAATAATATTAAGCTACATTAAAACATGTCCTAACCCTATTGGTTGATACATGTCCTACCATGGGAATCATTGGGTCTATTTTGGGTCCCCATGGATCCACATGTAAGTGATAATGACACTATATTAATTAAGTTAAAGTGAATACAAAAATGGCATAAGCATATAACTTTTATAAAAACAATTTTTACACAGGGTTATGTATGTTATATTTTAGACTATAAATATTCAATAGAAATATAAAAATATTTTCTACATATTGATATTTTATTTATAATTTTTATACATTTAATAATTAAATTTACTTATGACACAATAATGATGCAGTATTTTCCTTATTAATGAATAAATCAAATAATTCGTATTATAAATGTTACAATAAATATAATTTGAAACTTTTGATGACATAAAAAATTTTAATTGGTTAATATGACATGGTAGGATTTCTTAAAGGAAATTTTTTGAATTAATAATGTTTTTAAGACTTTAACAATGTGTCAAAATTGACAAAAAGGATTTTTTAAAACAAATATTATATTATAAATTGATATAAAATTCCTAAAAATATATGGTCTGTCCAAAGGAATTATATAATGATAGATGTATTATTAATAGATTACTTGGTGTTCTCTTGGAATTATATAGTATGTTTATTAAAAATATAATATAAAAATACAAAGAGACATGGTAAATGTGCAACTATTTAACTAAGAGTTAAATATAAATAATAAGGGTAATATAGTGACCCAAGCCTGTCAAAAACCTATGGGTTGTGTGTTTTTCGACCCATAACCATATTATAATTTAAATAAAACAGTTTGTATCTATTATAAACCTAATAATAATTTATTATAAAATAATAATTTATGTTTTTCTAAAGTGCCCCTCCCCCCCCCCCCCCTTATAAAAGGACACCACTACTAACTAATTCTTCATACCTTCAAAGACTTTTGGATCAGCCAAACCTGGCCCAAATATCCTATCAACATTGATCACTTAAACATAGAGGCCTTAGTTTGATCAAAATTACAACCTACAGAGCCCTTTTGATCAAATCAAAAGGAAGAACCCGATGAAAAGGTAATGATTTCACCACCCTCTTTGAAGTTCCTTTCTTTTTTCACATCTTATTTCTTTGTTATTTCCATTATAAAATAATAATTCCAGTATCATATATATACTTTTATGTTATTAAAAATATGTTACAACCAAATTCATTATTCTATACACCCATTGAACAACATGTCACCATATTTGCGTACGTACGACTTACCGTCTCCAAGTCGTGGTGTAATTTTTATTGAATACAATATTATTTTTATGGGTATAATAATGATGTGTATTTGATGTAAAAAATAAATATAACATGATAAGTATTCTTTATATATGATATACCATCCAATTATATATTATTTTAATATCAAAAAATGATATTGTCACTCATGCGTATGTACGGACTACCGTCTCCACGAACATGATGAGATTCATTAACCATCATTTCCATTCAAGCCTAATTATCATTTTATGATTAAAAATAATTTTTATGGACTTTATATGATTTTGGATATGAATAATATACAACCTGTCCGTAACAAACACGGCTTATGTAACATATAAATGAAAATGAGTAAGTTAACACCCGAAACGACGATAATACTAAGATATTATTGACAAATAAATTTTAAAAGATCATATGTGATATCATATTAATCTATATGATTCTTGTATAATTTAATAAAAATCATTTCACAATTATACAGTAGGTTAACCTACCCTCTACAATGTAAATTTACAAGGTAAGGGTTTATTTCACAATCTCTTCATTATTCGAGGTTGTTTATACGTAATTATCTACTAGGACCTCTTTATCATCCACATCCATGATTCTTAAAAATGTATTTCAAATAATTCTTACTATTTTGAAGACTATGGGTTAAGGTCATTTATACCCTTGTTTTAGTTTTAATAAAATTGTTTTAATGTAATCTTTCAGTAATTTTCCAAACAAGGTCCTTTTTAACCATTTCGACAAAATTAAGGTAAGAATGTTTTATTTTTTATCATATGCAACGGGTGTGGATATTTTCTGCAATTATAAAATTTTCAAAGCTTCCCTTACAAGCTTATAAGAATATTTTCAAAGTAAATGTTTTCTTTTATAATTATGTGACTCTTAAATGATTTCAAAAAAATAGATATTTCTCTCATATAGTTTTGATTTCATCTATGTCAACATCTTTTTAAATGTTTTAATGATTTATTCTTCTAAACCATTCTCACTAATGTCCATTTTGGAAAAATGGTTTTAAGGAATTATTTAAAGGGACATCAATGTTTTAAAATGTTAATTACTTTAAAATGATTCAAAGTGGTATGGAACACTTTGATTCAAAAATTTCTTTAAATGTCTTCCTTTTTAAATTTTGTGACTTTTAAATGTTTTCATGAAAAGGGATATTTCAATCAAAGAGTTTTACAAAACATTTCCATCTATTTAAAATCATTTAATCAATTTTAAACTTTTTTTGAAGTTTATATATTATGATACAAAACTTCCAAATTGTATTGAAGGTTTTGTGATATGTTTGACTATGGATGTGTTATTTTTATACCATTCATGGTTTATGGTTAACGCTTTTAAATTTCATATCCTTGTTATTATACGAATGTTTATGTTATGTTTCAACCTTTTTATATGTGGAATGTGTTGGACATAGTAAGTGATGGGTGGAGCCCTCTATAGCTCCTCGATCCATCGGTAGGTCTCATTAGACAACTAGACATGGAATTAGCTGAGGCCCTTTCCCAATTTGATTTATAGTTTTGGCCAAGGCCCTAATCATTTTAGACGTCTTGGTCGAGGCCTTGACAAAATGTTTTAGAATGTCTGGCAATATATGTTCCCTCATTATAGAAATAATATCTTTGGTTCATGTGGTCATTCCACTAATAGAATCCCTATGATTATGTTTTATTATAGAATTATTTACTCAACTCATATACTTTCAAAAAAATTATTCATGTTTATTATTGGTAAAGGCATTTGGTTTCAATTATTCAAAATTCTTAATATTTATGTCATTTTCTGCTTTATTCCTTACCCATACTGAGCGTTTGAGCTCACCCCTTTCTATGTTTTATCTTTCCCAGGATTCGAAGAAGTTTATTATTATTGATATGCAGGGTTAAGCTAAAGGGAATAACGGTGTTCTCAAAGAACTATTTAAGCTGTGTTTTAGGTTGGAAATTGTAATGTAATGTTAATATATGTAAAATATTTTCCAAGAGTGCTAAACTGATCGGTCCTCTAGGACTTGATTCCTTGTAATCAGGCCAATGTATTAAAATAATGCATCGACTCTGGGTAATTGGGGTCGGGGTATTACAATTGCGACCATGGATAGCCGCTAGCTTTGGATGTCGATGATCCTACAGAGCATGAAGTGATAAGAGGTACAATTTTCTACTCCTCTACTTCTTTCAGTAGAATTTTTAGACTCTATGTCTGAAATGATTTTTCTCCATGATCCATGTTTGAGCTGTTATTAGGGTAACACAGGGAATCGTTTTAACTTTGTGTTAGTGGAATAGAGGGCATGGAACCTTTCTCTTTAGTCGATGGTGTTGACTCCTTCACATTTAGAGCTTGTAATAGAGTCTTGGTCTTGGGACATCGACTGTGAAATCTTGCGTGACTAGATATCCTTGGGTGTTTCACCATATGGATATTCTGAAGGAGGGAATCACCGGGCATTGTCCTAGGTCCAAACGGTGATTCCAGTCATGGAATGCGACATAGGATTTTGTTCGGGGAGGTGAGCTACCCCCGAGGTCCTTCAAGCCATTTGAGACCATGCGAAGGGATGACGAGGTTCCCTACCGCATTTCCCTAACCCCATGGTCGGGAGTGGGTCCATGACATCTCCCGCGTGGCTTACCTGGGGAGATGTGTGTGTGCTCCTATGCACGTCATCAACAAGGGCAGACCTCACGTGAACAGATCAAACCCTTTGGTCTGTTTGCAGTGGTGAGGGACTATGCATGAGTCCTTTTGGGTACGGGAGAGCCAGGTGGGGGCTTAGTACCCTGAGTTTTTCCCCTAGTTTTTATTTTCGGGGATGAAAATCTTGAAGGAGTTAATGATTTAAGAACCTTTTTTTTTCTATAAAAGACTTTGTAATTTTCTTGATGTTATTCCAGAGTAGCTTATTCAGTCAGCATGTGACTCTGAGCCCTAGTGTGGCTGGAATTAAATTTTTAGTGCATTCACAGTGGGAACGCCAAATAAATTGGATAACTCTTGAATGGTAATCTAGATCAGAAATATGAGTACATGGATGGGTCTGAAATTGGTTTTTTACCCTAGGAACGACATAAATCATGTCGGCATGGGATGTTGGGACCCCTCTCCCATTAATGAAATGTTAAACAGATAAATAAAATAATTTATTTATTCGTTTAACGGTTAAACACATGTATATCTTAAATGGTAGATCGGATTGGAAAAATGATGGCACCGTTGAGCCAAGAGCATTCCATTTACCATAGGTGGGATGCAATTTTGGAAGGTGCGGTCCTTCTGTGGAAAATGGCCCCAGGGGCTTTTTCGTAATTTAGCGGCAATGACGTTGAGTTTTATAAATTTTGAATGGGACCTCAGATTAAAATTATAAGACCACCGCCGTGCTCAGGAGGTTGTGTTTACCCTAGGGGAGGTGTAACCCTGATCCCACCGAGAGTTTCAGATGTGGGTCCTTTCGTGGGTGATTATAAGTTAATTGAGTTAATTTTTATTTCCATACATAAATCCAACCACCTTTCCTTCCCCATGGGTTTTCCTCTAGTGGATTCTCCATACAAAGATCCCCTCTCCCTTCATGAATCCATCCTCCCCCCACCCCTCTCTATGAATGTGATTTCGGATCCGGCGAAGGCGGATCACTCGCGAAGCATCGGGGTACGCCCAAAGAGGTGGGGATTTTTGATGTGTGTTTCCATTTCAAACATCCCTCATTGAATTGATATATATGCATAGAATTTCTGTTTTTTACCAAGAGAATCCCATGTTTGGTTAGTACTTGTTCTGAGCTTTCTAAAGCTTGTATCAGATTGAAATTCTGGGTCCTAAGGTGTCTGCAGTTGTTCGATTAATATCCAGAGTTGTCTGGGTGTTTTCTGCCGACTTCAGCTGGATCCTGCGGCGGTCTGACCATCCCAGGCGGTGGCTCCACAGTGTCTCGGAGTAGCATGCAGCGGTGCTGGCTCCTTCAGGCAGAGGCGGTCGAGGGGGTGCGGCGGCATCGCAGCGGAACTTGTAGGGAGTAGCGGGTGTAGGCGGTGTGAGGCGGCCCGGTGTGAGGCAGCTATGGAGCTCGGCAGGCCAGCAGGAGGCCAGGGCAGTGTCAAAGTGGTAGAGGCGGAGTGGCTCACAGCGAGCCGCAGCGGTGCTGCGAGAGGCAGAGGTGGCTTCTTCCGGCCACCGCGGTTGAAGGGAGCCCGAGGCCTGGCTTCGGGCGTGTTCGGGAAGCCAGGACCCGCGTCGTACGGGTCCTGCCGGTGTGTCAACGAGGACCGGAAAAACGGACAGTCGGTTGGGAGATGAGGACCGGTGAAGCGCGGGTCCTGCTGGGCGATGCGCAGAGACCAGCCAGTTGGCCGGTCTAGTTAAAAAAAATAAAAAATAAAAGAAATAATAAGTTTATAATAATAATAATAATAATATTATTATTATTATTATTATTATTATGAAAATGATTTATAAATAATAAATCATCTGCAGGGCGTCCGTTTTGGGCACCGTCTGCTTCCGTGAAATCCATGAATTGAGAATGAGTTTTAATGATGGTCTCTAGGGGTTTTTAATCCCCGAGATGAGGGGATCGGTAGTGCGACACGCCCATTAAGTAGTTTGGAATTTTTCTGTGGGTTATTGTTTTGGATGGCGTGGACACATATAGAGTCTGTTTTGATAACCATCATCAGAGTTGTGGCCCTGGCGTTGAGATGAATATTTCCAGTATGGTTTTGGGTGTTATATCTGGAGTTGAGGTGAGGGCCCCACGTGCTGTCTTTTAAGTTATGGGCAGCGTTTTGTAATCTTTTCATCGGACGTCCATTCGGGGCATGTGAACAGTCAATTATGGGTGTTTTTTTGAGGGAATTACAATTGAACAATCCACCCGCATTAATTCGGCATGATGGTGCGGGACCCATGAGGACCATTTTGGGAGTTGGTGGTGATTTATATCTTTATCATCGGGTTTCCGTTTTGGACAAGAAGATAGTCAATCTTGCATACTTTTTTGAGAGGATCGTAATGGTGTGATCCATTCGTTGAGCTTCGGGACCGAGATGCAGGTCTTATAAAGCACCGCTCATGTGCGGTACGACGAAATGAATCTTTTTATCTGGACACTTATTCCATGCAAGTAAGTAGTCATCTTGACGTGTCTTTTGGAGGATATCGCAATGGTGTGATGCACCCGAATGTTTTTGCGACAAATTCTCAGGACCACAGGACGTCGTTCGTGTGTAAAGCGGTGTTGGATGGTTTTTCCATCAGATGTCCATTTGAGGCGAGTACATAGTCTATCTCGTGTGTTTTTTCACAAGGATTAAAACGGTGTGATCCATTTGAACATGTAGAGTCTCATTCGAGATCTCAATTAAATGTGGAAGCATGATAATGTGTACCAATGGTGGTTCTTCATGCGGTGTTTGTAGTGAAACATTGGAGTGTGACCATGTTCACTCCTGTGAGAGTGAAGTAAATGTATGAAGAGGTGTGGTTGGATGTGTTAGGTATATGGAGGAATTAGGTTGGCGAAATTATGTTTTCTCCCTTCGCGTTGATGTTGGGTGTCGTGTGAACGATATCCCTTGGGCTGGAAATGTGGTATACTCTGGGAGAATACGGGAATGCATGGAGGTACAAGTTGTAGTTTGTACCTGAGAATGTTTGTGCACTTGGTTTGGAGATGATTTTGGCCACATGTCGTGTGGGCCCCATGTGTTTGGTGTGTTCTACTCTACATTCCTTTGAACTACCGTAACATAGAGGGTCCTCATGTTCTCGATGGTTTGGCCGGCAGAGTTGTTTGGGTTCCCATGTTTCTTCAGCTATGAGGGGTTTCACTATCATGTCTCTTTCACCAGACCGCGACATCCTTTACGACTATGTGTGTTCGTACAGTGTGGGTGTGCTTCCACATTCTAGGGTGAGTTGTATCAGACTGCTTCGATAGTAGACTCAGCGGATTGCAGCATGTATCACCCCGATTGGCCCGAGGATATCATCACATCCCTTCGTGTTCCCTGGTTGGGTTCTTTGAGTATCGGTGTGACCAACACATTATGCGGGCACTGATCCTCTACCTAGGAGGTTGTTTCTAGTTGGGTATAGTTACCCCAATGATCCATGGGCTCAAACTCCCTAGCTGTGTATCGAGATCAGATCTTCCTTCCGTGATCTATCGTGATGTGATTCCCACTACGTGTTCCGGTTACTAGTTGTGTACCATCTAGCAGGGTTGTCCAGTGATGTACCATCCAGCAGGGATGGCCAGTGGTGTACCATCTAGTAAGGATGGCCAGTGTGGTACCATCCAGTAGGGATGGCCAGAGCAGATCCATGTCTCCCTCTAGCAGATTACCCTTTTGTAGGGTTGGCCAGTGGGAACCCGTCAATTTTGAGAAGACCTCTTGACTGTGTGATAGTGACAAGGTGTGGTTTGACATCCCCCATAACTCTCTAGTACGATGGGCGCTTTCCCCACCATGGCGCGTCCTTGAGATGTGACTTAAAACCATGAGATCTAGTCAGTGCCGCCCAAAGCAGATAGTGTCAAGGTGGAGTGATTTGAGCCCCTTTACTTGTAGTTCGGGGAATACATACAGATACTGGGCATCGATGGTGTTTACTTCTGGGACTGTTTGCTACTCACTTCCCTGGGATGAGCTATAGGATAGAGATCCCCTTATAATCTTATTTAGGTTTCTTGATATAGAATATATATATGTATACCTTGTTCCAGTACCCAATTCTTCGGTTTTGCTTACTCTCCTTCCAGGAGAGGTGAAGGTGCATGGGGTATGACACATGGTTTTCGTTTCTAGCTTCTCATGGTTGGATGATTCTACTCTCCCGCTATAGGTAGTGAAGACTCGACGAGAAGTTCATCTTCTCACTATTTCTAGCTCATTGTGTTTGGATGAGTCCACTTCCTTCCTATTGTTGGGTTGAGCTGTACTATTTACTGCACTCTTAGTTTTACTCCATTACTTTTCCCTGCTCGATCTACTACTCACCTCATTAGTGCCTCCTTTTTTCTCCCTCAAGCCTTCAGGGAATCCTACAGAGTATTTTTATACTCTCCCCTACTTGGGCTTTTCCAGCACTTGGTGTGCCTTTGCAAATGACGGACATGATGGTCGTGACGTCAGAGGGGCTTAAGAGTTCGAGTGCTTGGACCATGTGTGGTGGTTGTAGTTCGGTTACAGGTGTGGAACTCTTCCAGCTATTTTACTTTTTTTTACGTGTTGCCAGGTTGTGGCACTTTTCTAGTTGGGCGCCTGTTTTTTCCCATTTATTTTTAGTTTACCTTCAGCACATGCTTTATATCTTAGAGGTCGATGCACTTTGTGGTTTATTTATAGTAGTTGGTACTTTAATTTTATTTTTACTCTGCACTTCTGCATTGAGTGGGATCTGTGTCTATGTAAAGGTACTTAGGAAAAGGCCTCCCCACGTTTTTTAGCCTTCGGCACTGGTTTCCAGCCCCTAGCCTATGGAGGCGGTCTTGGGGTAGTTGCGACTTGAGCCCGGGTAGGGTCTGGTCATGACAAGGACCATTAAGAAAGTATTACCATTATTTGGTTTGAATTATTTTTCATCCATGAGATTTTGTGTCAACTTATCTATGGATACACTCTATTTTCAGTTCATTAATTAAATTGAATGTGTTTTATTTTCTTACCTTTCCAAATTTATTCTTCTGTATGGATACACTAAATTTTCAGTTCATTAATTAAATTGAATGTGTTTTAGTTTCTTACATTTCATTATTTATTCTTCTGAATCTTTTTATTTGAATGGAATGTATTTTTAGTTATAACCTATTCATATTGTTTACACACTTCCATTCTGTTTATTGATTACATTTCATGTGTGTTCAATTATTTACCTTGTCATATTGACTATTCTCATCGATTCAATATTTATTTTTCTATATTTTTCCTTACTGATCATTTTATATCACCCTTATTTTGTTTCATTCCATATGAATCCAAGAAGTGTATTATGAAAGATATACATGGATTAACTAGTTAGATTATAGTTATCCTAAAATCAGTTTATTTATATGAAAAAAATTGTTGTAATTGGTGTATTATTTTTTAATAAAGGAACTACGTATGTATCTAGTTTACTCGGACTACAAAAGACTCGTTCCTTTGAGATTTGATTTCTTTTAATCAGGCCAATGTATTATTATCACAAAACATCTATAGGCCTTATATAGTCAAGTCACTATAGTTGGTATCAAAGGAAGTTTATTAGAAACCTTGGGAACTAGATTTTGAAAAACATTGATTAGAGAACCTAACCCTATGGTAGAAATTTTAAAATAATTATATAAAAACACCATAATATTTTTGTTAAAGTATATTTTATGTTATTATTCCTAGAAAAAAATACATGTATGGATACAACAAGAGGATGTGGTTCTAGAATAGATGTAACTATGAGTAATATATCTAAAAATGTGTTCTGAACCTGACTCGAGGTAACTTGTTACACAAAAATGGGCCTTACTGTGTAGCTGGTTTGATATTCCCTGGTGATATTCTAAGGAAAATACATCTTTAAATTAAAAACCATTATGAATAATTTTAATACATAATGAAAATGAATTACAAACATTTAGCCTAACATGTTCTAGATTGAAGATAAGGTTTCATGGTATAGAAATCATAAGAATGTAGTTATGGACAAACCATATACCATGTAAAAACCTATTTTGATATAAGAGGATTAACTCATTATGTTTTGAGGATCTATTGAAAATCATAGTTAAGAGTCTACTTAATGATTAAATTTCAAGAATGTATATTAGAATTATTTCGAAAATTATACTAATAATTTTTTAGAAAAGGATAGAATGTAAGTAGGGTGAAAATCAAACATAAATCTAGTAATGCCAGTGGTATTGAACACATGACCGAAGGACAATAAGAGTTGTCACCCCATCCACTGACCTATGCAATTTTATGGTAATTTTTTCATTATTTTTAGTTAAATAACATATGAATAAATTTTAATGATGAACTGTTAGTATCACATTTGAGGAGTAGAGATTAATATTCTCACATATTGATTTTGGGAGATAGTTAAAGACAAATAGTTAGACATGTCGCTATTCTATAGCCCTTATAATAAATTAAAAGTATATTTTAGTGCTTTAGACAATAAAAAATCATTATTTGAAATTAATTTCAAGGACAACAAGGTTGAATTATAATTTGATCGAAGCGAAACCAAAAGGTGTGATTATTTATATGAAATTTAAACCTATAAAGTAAGAATATTTCCTTATATTCCTTGTTAGAAAAATAATTACCCAATATTAGGAAAAATACATAGAAATAAAATGTTGTCCTAATATGTAAATTTTTGTTGAACCGATTTATTTTAAATTCATAACATATTTATTTCTTTGAGGCCCTAAACATTATATTGATCATTAACTTGTGTTTTTATTGATTCCCTAAATAACCCTTATAAATACTTATTCTTTTCCTCCAAGTATGTATCTCTTCTTCCCACTAGCATTATTCAACTTAAATACCCAGTTATAAGATAGTCCATGTGACCATTGTACTTTTTATTCTCACATTAATGGGGGATGTTTTATGAACCCTTCTCACAATTTGGGTCTTCATCATAAGAAATATAAAAATATAATTTATAAACATTTAGTTTAAATTGTGAGGATACAATTTAATTAATGCGGGTAGAATAGAACACCCTGAATTTCTAATGGAAAACATTTTATTCAAAAACATGCATGACATGCATCACCAAGCGCATATAGAAATATAATATCCCAATAATCTACTATATATTTAATATTTTATATATATAAAATAAAAGATATAGCTTTTAATGAACACAACACTAATTTATCTTCATTTTCACACAAGTTCATCCTTCCTCGATAGCTTGTGTTACATGCAAGTCTGGGTTTCACCAAATAAGAATTTATTATTAAAATATTGTTATTTAATATAATAAGATATAACCTAGAAATTATGTCAATATTTTTGAATATTTTCTACTAAATTATAAAAATTTACAGTTTATATAAATATCAAATGAATTCATTGGTTACCAAGTAATGAGAAATGAAAATAATAAACATTTGTATATAAAAAGAAATATTATTATTAATATGCTTACGAAAGATTATTGTCTTAATAAAAAAGTTATTTAAAATTACTGTATGATTTTAAGGAAATATATATTTTTTATATTCAATAAAATATTTTTGATATTAATCCATTATGTTTGATAGGAATAAGATAAAACATACCTAAATTCACACATAAAAACCTATATTTTTACAATAGAAATTTTACAACCTGTTAATGGTGAAACCAATTTAAATAAGAATTTTGAATCTTTAGGATTAATTATTTTATATTTTTTTGAAACATTTTTATTTTTAATGAATATTTAAGAATAATAAATTTTTATTCAAAACTAATATTTCATATAATTTATTTTTAAGTGTAAATTATAATTTTAAATAGTTAAATTTTTTAATTATATTATATTATTATAAATTAAATCAATTTAATTAATTTTAATCATTTTTACTTTTTAGTTAATAACAAAAACATAGAAAACTTTCAGAAGTTTTTAATTTAAAAACTCGCATTATCGTCCCATTTGTGGGATGGGATTTTAAATAATTTATAACAATTATATGATTTTAATTTTGAAAAATTGATTACATATTTTTAATAATTATAATTTATATTGTCTAAAGATTCCAACTTTTTGGACAAAAAATGTTAGTGAAAGTGGATAAAATTAATTACATTAATTAACACAAAATTAAGCTTCATAAACGACTAAACCATTAACATAGGGGTCCAAATGACATTGTCGCATGACTAACACCAATAGACTAGAAATAATTAGGTCATTAAACTTCTATTATTTTGTGGTTTTGGTTTTGTTTTTTGATTAATTTTTTACGTAAACCGTGGGTACACATAACTCTTTTTTAAAATACCAATTGAGTCATTTTCCTCCCTAATAAAAGGCCACCACATCTTTTCATCCTTATTACATCTCAAAAAAATTAGTTTTGGCCGTATTATTACCATATATGTTCCCAAAATCCCTATCTATTAACTTGAATCCTCTATTTGGGATAAAATCCATCTAAGGAAGTCTTTTGGTACAAACCAAAAGAAGTTACCTAATTAAAAGGTAACACCTTCTCTAATGCTATATAGTATCATTTCAATTCTTCAACCACTCAAAAAACGTTATTACATTATTATATAACAAAAAATTATCATAAATATACTATTAATTTTTAATGTTACGGTTTTGAACTAAAATTACACACAACACCATATAATGGGTAACAAATATATTGTTTCTGTGTACGGTGAACTACCGCATCATGAAATTATGACTGTTAATTTCTTCTTTACCCCCTCTCATGGTGGATATTATGATGAAAACTAAGTTTATATATGATATATTTGATAATTATTATTTATTTATACTTCCTCAATACATTAATTAAAAAATTACTTTAATAATTCTCATTTTACATTAATACGATAACATTGTTTTAGGAACTGTGGACTAATGCCCCCCTCAAAGCGATGTGATACGTTCACACTATACATGGAACGTATAAAGGATGTATTCAATTAAAAATATGTGAATAAAAAAATCAATATTATATTCAGTACATAATTTACTTTATGGAATTATATATTATACTTATATATATAATTATTATATTTCCCTTTTAAACACATAAAAAGTGATAAAGTTGTTTGTGGGCATGTGAACTATTTCCTCCTCGACACGATGTGATTAATTTTAAACCAAAATGAATTATATATATATATATATGACTATATATGTTTAAATAAAAATTTATTTATTATATAATAACCAATCTATAATTATATGGTGTTACTTAACTTCTTTCCATAATGATCATTGGGAAATGGGAACATTCCTTATGCAAACGTATGGCCTACAGTCACTATGAATGTAACGTTGATTCATTTTTCAGAACCATATTTAATTATTTATTGAATAAGTATAATTATTGTTTAAATATGATAATAATTTCCGAATTATTTTTTTTATGTTATATAATGACCCATTTGACAAAATTTACCTACCAAAGTCATTTCTAAGAGATAAACGGAATTTGGTCAAAACACTTGACAAAAACATAATTGTTTACGTAGTTGTATAAAGCATAGTAAAAATTGAAATAAAAGTAATTATAAACATGAAAAATATTCTCAATAAAGTATAAAATTATCATGAACATATTATACATTACAATAAAGGACATTCACCCAAAAGGAAACATAAGGTAATGGATTATCATATAACTTTTTACACCTATGAGATATATGTCATGATCATTATTTACATCATTTCTATGGTGTACCTACTACCCATTATGATATATTATATCATGAATTATTTTATATTCATGGTATTTAAAACATTTATTCAATATTATTCCTTCATGAGGCATATCTTTTAAAATTTTCAAAGTTTTATGGGACAGATTTGGACGTTAAATGGTTTTTTTAATGAAATAAAAAATAATAGGATATTTTCCTCATGAATGTATTTAAAGAAATCAAAATAATAGGATACTTTCCTCATTAAAATATTTTTTTTGAAATTTGTTTCGAATGAAATAGTTTTTTAAAGAAATCAAAATAATAGGATATTATCCTCAGGAATGCATTTAAATTATTTTTTATTTTTATTCATCAATGACAACAACCCATTAATTTAGTATACTTGGGATATATTTTATTAATGCCATCCATATTCTTCGTCTCAATTTTTTATTATTTATTTGAATAAGTATAGTATTAAAATTTAGTTCGTTTATTTATTTTCCCACTTGAAATATTGAATCTCCTATAATCATTGAACTTGAATTTACCCTAAATTATATGATTTATTTATCATGGATATTAATACTGACTAAATCATATACCTCTTTAGATATAGTTTTTATTTTGAAATTTGTTTGATTATTTAACAAAATATTGATGAATATTTATTATTTATTAAATACGGATATTTGATGAGTCATATTATTTTTTAATTATATTGGTTACTCGATATAAATAATTCATTAGACAAGAAATTATCGGTACATCTGAGACATTATATATCTCCTCAATGCATCAACATATTCTCATTAGACAAATTATTTATTCAAATTAGAATATTTTAAAACATATTATTAATGGTCTTGTTGGTATAGGTTTTCATGTGCCTCAAACATAACATCCATTATGAAATAATTACAGTCATTTAGATTCAGTTATTATTTATCGATGATATTTTGTGTCACTATATATATAAAGATACACATCATTTTCAGTTCATTGATTAAATGTCATGTGTTTCAGTTTGTTATCTTTCCATATTTTTTCCCTTATATAGTTATTAGAATGGAATGTGATTCCAATTAATACCATGTCATATTTTTAATTCACTTTCACTAATTTTATTGAATACATGGAATGTGTGTTCAGTTATTTACCTTCCCATATTGACTATTCTCATTGATTAATTATTAATTTTGCTATATTATTTTCTTAATAATCATCTAAGATCACCCTTATTATGCTTATTTACCTAGGAATAAAGAAAATTACAATGAATTATATGAAGGGACTTACTATATGTATTAGAGTTATCTTCAAATTTATTTATTTATAAGTCAAAAAATATGTTGTAATTAGTGTATTATTTTGTAATAAAAGACCCATGTATGTGTCTGGTTAACCCAGACAACTAAATTCTCATTCATAGTGATTTTATTTCTTATAATCAAGACAATTTAATAGTATCAGTCACAGGCACCAGGCCATCTATGGTCGGGTAGCAACATTGATGGAGGTGCAGGATCAAATAACCTAAAATTATTAGTTAGCGATGATACATATTCTTAGGAAAACTTATTTTTATCTTCATATAAATCTTTATTTGGTGATATTTCATCCAAATATAATGATTCTTTGATTAGTGGATGGAATTATAGATGTGATTTGTTCTATTATTGGATCATTGAAATGTATTTGATGGTGCAATGAGGAAAGAAGATTGGGTGGCCTTTTATAAGTGATGTTAGTATCACACTTGTAATTTTTTAAAGGAAAACAGTGTACCCATGTTTCCCACACCAAATAATTATCCAAAAACCTCCAATTGTTAAACAATAATATATATATACAAATTATGTCAACCAAATAGGTTTTGTAATGTTTCGGTCATATTAGCCATATATTTTTAGTTTAACCCCCGGTAAACCCATTTTTAGCATTACATACGTAATTTTTCTTTTCATTTTACTATTAATTATAGTAAAAAAATTGTTTTTAAAATTAGAAAATATAAATTATTTTAATTACAAATATATAATCCATTTTTCTAATTTAAACTCACATAATTGGCATAATATAATTTAAAATTAACCCTGTAGATTTGATGAGAAAGATAGTTTTAAAAGGTATACTTTTTATAAATAGAATGGTTTTAATATCATAACTCAAAATTTAAATTTATTATAATGAACTGAATTGTATAAGTTGACTAATAATTGAAATAATTTTACTTTTATTCCTTATTAAAATTAGTTTTATTTTTTAAAAATCATTAAAATAATTTACAATTATTAATAAAACCCAATACTTTTAACTATTCATTAAAACATTTATCTTTTAGTAAATTTCATAAAAATTTCAAGTTAAATTTTAGATATTTATTTTAGTAATAAATTTAATTTTATAAATTAAATTTTTAAAATTTTTCAAAAAGTAATTTTAAAATGAGCACCAAAAAATGAGATAAAAATACTTTTAAAAAATAATGGTTTTAAACGTAAAATAGGTATTATTATTTTGACTTGTATAGAAAAAATAATATGAATGTTGAAATTTTTAATGAATATATAATATATAAATTTCATTAAAATCATTCATCATATTTTTTGGTAAATTTTTTTAATGTTAAGGTTGTTTTGCGTATAAAAATACTTTTTTTCAAAAAATATTACCTTTGTTTTCAAATGGTTTTTTAATTTATAATTAATTTTTAACCAAATAATTAAATATATATGTATGTATGTATGTATGTATATACTATTTATTTAAATTATTTAGTTAATCCTATCCATTACCACCATTTTAATGACTAGGAGATAACTATCTTATAAAATAATTATATTTCCATAGCTTTTCATGTTTCATTAGAAATAGGTGTTTCATGTAATGTAGGTTAAACTCTATCTTACACGAGACTCAATATAATACAAAAGTTGTATAAAATAAAATAAGAAATTTTTATTTAATGTAACACAAAATATTGAAATGATTAAATTTATTTAAATTATATTTCACAAAATATTTAGGAGTTACATTCGACCCTCAGTATATAAATTGCTTCATCACAATTGAAACATGTGATCTGTAAAAATAGGTATATCATTTTAAATTCAATTTTTGGAAAACTAAAAATGTAAAACTGGTTAATAAAACTCCTCTAAAAATAGTTAAATGGATTCAAAAATGTTAATTTGAATGAAACACACTAGGTTCCCAAATTGGTGAACATAGGTGGGATGTAAATATTTTTACATGGATAAAAATTGTAATGTCCAAATAATGATGGAGAGTGATAGAGATAATTTATACTGATATAGTTAATTATCATGTGAAAATAAATAACCACAAAACAAAAAACAAATGGGTGTGAAAAAAATCATTTATCTCATCTGAAATGATTGTAATAGGAAAAAAACTATATCATGATCCTTTTCCAAATATGGTTGATTTTTCATGAGAATATATAATTATATGGTTTCATTACATTTTTCATGTACAATATCATCCTTTGGTGGTGCTTTGGTAAATTTAAAAATAATCTACTACTTTAAAAAATGAAGATGATTTTTTTTAGAAGCACTAGAGGATCATAATATCTATAAAATAATGATAATTAATTATTTAATTATCTATTTATTATCTATGAACAATAGTTATCCAATAACATCCAAACATCAACAAAATCCAATTTATAAATAATTAACCAAATTCCTCCACATTTTCTAAAAAAATTGGTTTTTATATAATTTGAACAAAGGTCACCAAATTTCAAAAAATCAGTATAAAATTAATCCCCAAAATATTCATAAGTTTTTCATAATGGTGGAACACCAAATATAATAATACCATGATCATATATTCTCCAAAATCATGGTAATATTCATAATTACAATAAGACATCAATTAAAAAAATCATTCTTCCTCATTCTTAAAATAAAACAATAGATTATTTAATATATTCTATAAGTGAAAATAAATTTAAAACTCTATCCCTGATAACATATACCACTTTTTAGACAAATCATTACTCAGTTTTGGGGTTATGAAGACAATTTAATTTATTTAATCCATATAAATCTTCTCTTCTTCCAAAATAAATTGAATTTTCTCATGATTATAAACATATTATGGTTTATATTCCATTTAATAATTTTTTTCCATTAAATTTCACATTCCCATTAGATAACCTTGGAATGACATGAATACCATTCATTATATTCTTGTAAATACATAATGAAAAACTTATACTATATAATACATTTATATATTATAATTTATATAACATAATTCTTCAATTCCTATACACAAACAATTTAATCATTCAAAAACATTGTTTTTAAGAAATATAACATGGCATCTTCATCTTATTCCTTAATATATCTTTACATTAATATTTAAATAGTATTATATTCATCATCTATAATATAACTATCACTCATACCTCCTTTATTATATTATTCATGAATATTCCCCCTTGGACTTTGATTCATAGAATTGTCAAACATTCCACATTTATAACATTAGACCATAAATAAAGCCTTAGGGAAACCATAATTATCATCCAATGTGTTAACTAAAAAATTCATATTTCTATTTTCATTACATACTTAGTACCCTTCTTCATGACACATAAAAAATTATTCATTCTTCTGTTGCATTACCTAGAGGGCTTATTCCCAAATTCTCAAATATGGAAAACTATATCATCTTTTCTTAAAAGACTTTACCACCCTAACTCTCAATGATCTCTATCCTCCTATTATTTTATAATTAAAATATTCAATTAAGGTGCAAGTTGTTAATCATTGATCATGATAAATGATTTGTAATAATCACTAAATCCTTATATAGAGTCATCATTACATTTGGTTCATCCTTGACACATTATCTATCACATTTAATGTTAACATAGTTTCATCTATTTCCTTCTAATAACTAAAAAAACGCATTGTGTGAGTAAAAACTTTTGAGTCGGAAACCACATAATAATAAGATTTCTGAATCACAAAACCTTCCTTTCAATATATGATACCATTATCTTATCATATTTCATAACAGGTCCTTATTTAAATCCTTCTTGATGGTTTGAAAAGTGTTTATAAATTTAAAAAATGATATCTATAAAGTGTATAACTATGTGCACAACAATTCCCATTTTCATAAACCATATGAAGATAAATTCCAACCCAATGCACCCTTTTGGGAGTTATTACCCCTTGTTACCTATATTCAAGAGCCACATAAATATTTTGTATCCAGATATGGATATAATTTCTTGGAAACAATTCACTCAATCCTTTACCAAAATTCCAAAACATTTTATTATAATTTGATACATCATCTTCCTTGTACATAGATGTATCCAAAGATATATCCTTATAAAAACTGCAAGGTATATCACTAATGTTTCCTAATATTATATTCCAATGGTTGAATAATCCTTTTCACATATAAAAACTGTAATTAATTGAGATTTATATATTTAAATATTCTAAATTTTGATACGAATATTAAATACATGTCACAGAAACATTCCTGAAAATAAAGGATTAGTTCCTTTAGAGACTATACACACAATAATTTTATATCTTAAAATGTAATCAATATATCCCAATAATATCATCCAAATTATTAATCTTATAAGACATAACCTACATAAAAAGTTTATTCATATCTTAGGGAAGGGAAACAATAGAAACAGTGAGCTTATATGCTTATTAAGGGTTCACAAATGATATATCAACATATCAGGAGCATAATAGTCTGATAAAATGAGAATAAAGTTTTAAAACTATACCATACATATCATAAATCATAAACATTAGTCATAAAATAAATCATGAGAATTCATAAGATTAAATAATAATTCAATCAAATAATGTAATCCATGAGAACATAAAATTATCATAAGACATAGATTTGTGGGACAAATATAATCCAACAAAATGATTTCCATGGTATTTCAAGGATCATTTCGAGGACTATAATGGTGGAATAGTGTTACTCCCAAACAATTGTTATAGTAAAGGTTCACTCCCAAGATACCATAGTGGATATAATCCCTTATTTAATGGGGTTGAATCCCCATTAAAGTCTAATTTATCTTGTGAGATAGTAATATTTACCCAAAGCATTTTATGGAGATATAGGTCCCAACCATATTTGGAAATAACATAACCATCATCACATAATAAAAACCATACATAATTTCACCATAATATCATAAAATAGTAACCATAACATAACCCATGAAAATAAATGGGATTAAAAACATTCATCATATCATAACATTTGGAAAAGAAATAGGTTTTATAATCATTTCATAGTTTCATTGATGCATAACTTGTGGAAAAAAGATACCAGTATCATGAATATTATAAAATGTTATATCCCTTGGAAGATAAGTGGGTTTTTATAATCATCTTTTAATCATAGACATAGTCCATACAAATAAATACTAAATATGGTATAATTGGATCATATACCCAATGATGATTAATTAAAAAAATGGAAGTTTCATAAGGGAAAACAATTAAAATTTAAAAACATATTAAAATATAAATATTGTTTTAAATGACTTTATTTAAAATTCATCATTGAAACATATAATGAAATCTTTAAAAATAATTAAAACGTTTCTTGGCTAAAATATCCTTCCAATTTAAAGAATCTCTTTTTAATTTTAAAAAATTTCATAAAATTTGGAAAAAAATTTCAATGAAACTAACATTTGATAATTATAAATGTATAATTAAAAATAATTATTTTGTCATGATGGTATAAAATACCATTCATGTTGTACACATTAAAAAATTATTCCTTTAAAATATTCAGTAAATTCCAATCATGCATTGTTGTTTTTTAAGACATATATATTCTTTTAAAAACACTTTGTAAAATAAATACATGGGTTAAAAAATTAACAATTCATATTTAGAATTTTGAAAATTTTTGAAAATATTTTTAGAAAGAGTTGATATGGATGAAAATGGGATTTTTGACCGAAGAGAGAAATAATGTTTGTATACATAAAAACATTATTTTTAAATCATGTGTACATAATGAGAGTAAAATTTATGTAAAACATGTATAATCATGAAGTAAAAATAGTAAAAGAAATTTCATTAATTTATTAAGAGGTGGATAATAATATTTCATCACTACAATCATAAACATAATCAATTCCAATAAACGATGATATTATATCATAAAACCATTACAATTTTGAGATCATTGAATCGTAATCCCCATGAAAGAATAAAATTAAACTAAACTTAAAATATAATTAGAATAATTAAATTCATCATATTAAATTTCAATGGGTCTGTATTTATAAATCATAAAATAATATAGGTGAATAACTGGATATATTTCTCAAAGAAGGGAATTTGAGACAACAAGTCACATGAATTTTTAGTAGTCTTTTCAAATGAAAGACCCATTAATATATAAAGTCAAATGAACCATTAAATATCCTGAAAATAATGAGATTCCATATTTATCATATCAAATTGGTAGTATATATACCATATAAATTAAAATAGTGGTTAATTTACATATGTCGCCTTGAAATAAAGAGAGGCTAGAAATATCTTACCTTATATCTTGACTTCCCTCGTATACTTTTGTTCATCATTACCCTTACATTGATTCTGGTTACATAATTTCCAAAATGTTGAAAATTATATAAATATCATATATATTCATTATATTTTTATTTATAGCTATCTATAAATGTTTGAGATAGAAAACTAAATACATCGTTCATAAAGATGGTAGATCAAATGTACACATGAACAATGGATCCATTTTATCGATAGGATGAATAAAAGAATGGTAAATAATATATAAAAATTATAAAATTATTTTTATTTCATCCATATCACATATTTTTTTTGAATTTTTACATATTACCTTTTATTTAAATCATACATAAAAAATAAATCACATCACTTCACGAGGTGGTAGTTCATTAAATACATGAATGACATTTTTGTATCCCCTGAAAAATAGAAAGTAACATGTTATTTATGATATAATAATTACATTAGTAAATTTATTTTTATAATATCATATATATATATTTTAAATATTTTATTATTATAATCCATGTAAGTTAGAAATGGAAACCCATCACATTGGTTCACACAGCAGTAGTTTACTGTAGACATGATGGATGTTATTGTTTTGACAATGGGTGTTGAGGTAAGTAGGTAGATGTGGTATTATAATTATAGAGTTATTATAATATAAAAAATATAATATATTTATATTTATATTAAATAAATAATTATATCTATCTGTGATAGGTGGTGATAGAAAATGTAAATCAACAATTCTTGATATAGAAGTCCTCCATACACACAAATGATGATTTTGCTTTTAATTTCATGGAATAGGACAAGAATATAGGCTATGAAATTAATTAAATAAAATCTCATAAAATTAATTATATTTAGGTTATTAAATATACATGGTTAAATAGTAATTTAATCATGTGGATGAATAAATAATATAAAATTCTATGTTAGGGATGTTATCTCTACTTCAAACAACTTATGTTGGTTTTCACCAAAATCACTATAAGTTTGGATTTTATTGAAAAAGGGATTATTGGATGATATTTTGGAATTTATTAAGTTATATTGGTATGTAATGACTGTGAAGATGTTTTTTATGGTAGGAAAAGTAGGGAAGAGTGGTTTGAATTTTATAAGTGATGTTAGTGGCACACTTGTAATTTTTTAATATGAAAAGGTGTATACATTAATTTCAATTAAAAAAAGGTTCCAAAGGTGACCATTACTGAATATTGAAGTAATAAGGTAATTTTATTTCCAAAAAATTAGTTTTATACTATTTAGAGACATTTTTAACCCATTTATGTTTAGTTTAACCCACTAGTAAATCCATTTTTACCTTAATCGTGATAAATAATTTTTACTATTTTTACTATTATTTATGAGAATATATTATGTTGAACTTATTATATGATATATGTTATGATTATTCCAATTATGAAATCAATTTTTTAAAATAAAACTCACATATTCCACATAATATAATATAAAATTAACCCCACAAATGCGACGATAAAACATGTTTTCAAATAGGAAATTTTCATAACTAGAAAAAAATTTAAGATCAAAAGTAAAAAATTGAAATTAACTAAGATGGGATAAATTATATTAAATTATTTATATCATAAATAATTTTATTTTTAAAACATTATTAAAAATATTATTATGATTTTAAATTATTTAACTAAAATAAAAATTCATAATAAAAACAGACCTAACCATCAAAATATTTATCATTTTAGAAAATTATCAAAAAATTCACTCTAAGATAATATAGAAATTATGTTCTAAAGAAATAATTTTACATGTAAATATTCTCTAGTTTTCAAAATTTTAATAGAAAATTAGAACGCTAATGGTGATAAAACTAATTTTTTGAAAAATATTGTTTTTACGAGTAAATTTGATTTTAATATTATACCGTATCTAAAAAATAGATAAATTTAAAACATTTATTGATTATATGATATATAAAATTAATTAAAATCATTCACAAAAATTTATTTATTTAATTTATTAATGTAAAATTCTTTTTTGGGTATAAAAATAAATTTTCAAAAAAATAATCTTTGTATTTAGATGGTTTTTTTACTTTTAAAGTGATTAGTCACCAAAGAATTAATTATATATACATGTGAACACCATATATGTTCGTAATTTCTTTAATCATATTCATACCCTCCATTCCAATGGAAAGGTTATAACTATCATATTAAATAATAATATTTTAATAGTATTTCATGTTTCGTTTAAACTCGGTGATGCGTGTAACAGAAGCTAAACTCAATGTTGTGTGTAACACAATCTAAATTAAATGTTTTCTAAATTGAAATATGTAGTAAATGATTCAAGTAAAAAAAATACTAAGGGGATTATATTTATTAGAGAAAAATATTTCAAAAAATCTTAATGAATTACAGGTTCTATGTTGCTGGGCCTTGTCCCACTAATATTTTTTTCATTCTTAGATCAGTTTCTTCTCTGTTTCTCAGTTTGTTATATTAGGATTTGGTTATAACAGGTTGTAACTTTGACAGTATTTATTTCATTATTTTTATCATAGATATTACTGAAGGGGTTTCCCATTGAGTTTTTTTGACATGTGTATGTTTTTGTGTTAATTATATGTGGTGCGTGGTTGGTGCATGGTAAAGGGAAACCATGCTCCTTTTGCAAGAATCCATTAACCAATGTGTCTTTTTTGGAAGAAGATAAATCACACTATTAAGGAATAATTTTCCAAACAATGTGGACTAACTGAGCGACATTTCCCTTTTATAAATTGGTTGTTACATGTTATTTTCACAGTTTAGTAATCCTTGTAAGAAAACCATGAGAACTATCCAGATCATTGAAAATATTTAAATGATCAATGTGTCCTCCTATGATTTAACCATATTTAAACTCTTGTTAGTTCCAATCTAGAATTTATACCATGGGAACATCCTCTAAGCTCTCTTAAGCTCCCTATTCACCATTTATTTGGTGGTTCTAACCCCAATTCATTAAGAATTCATCAATTATGTTCCTTATCCTTCGATTTCGTCCATATATCTAGGATTTCATTTCTTCTTTCATGGGTTATAAATTACCAGTATGGTTTTTGATTTAAGAAGGTTTCGATCTTCTATTATTGAGTGAGATATTTATATTTATTGTCAACTCATTCCTTATTAGGGTCTTGTGGTGATGCGGTTGTGGTTTCAAACCAATTTCTGGATGCTTCCAAGATTGTGATAGGTGGTTCCAGGCACTAACACAACTGGGTGGTTTTAATATGATTTTGTGGTTATTTATTTGTGTTATATGGTTTAATTGTGTGGTGATAAATGTATTTTGGAAGTGTTTTAGCATTAGTATATAAACTAAGTAGATTTACTAAGGAAAAGTGGTTGTGTTTTGTGTATGTTTCACTGTAATGTTTCTTGAAATGGGTTTTTTAATTTTTGTGGAAGGTGTGAAAAGGGATTTCAGGGAAATTTAAATGTTCAATTGATTTTTATAAATGAAATTATTTATTTCATGTTGGCTTCCTTTTAGATATCTTTTGATATTAATTGTGAATTTTATAAATGAAGGGAGTCATGTTACCAAGATAGATTGGTTTTTATGTTGATTTAAAAGGGTACTTCTGCTTGAAAATGGATAAATTGATTATGTTAATTTATTGTGATTATTTCAAGGGAATTTTATGAAATGTCCATGTGGTGGAAAATGTTTTTGAAAATGTTTTTGGTGTTTGTAAAATGGAAAGTGGTTTTTTATGGAAAATGTTGATTTCCCAATGTATTTATATTTCCCAACATGTGTATTTGAAATTCCTGATATGTGTGACATGTGAACATGAATCTAAGTATAAATATACTCCAGATTTTCTAGGTGTGTAGGCTAAAACTACTATTCTTTTCATTCAAAATTGGCATGTCATGTTTTCGCTTATCTTGATTGATTATTACAACACTAACTAAAATATGATGATGATTGATCACCACTATAATTTTGGGTGATTATCCTCTATTGTTGTTTTTATATGAGGATTCCAACAATTTCGGTTACAATATCATGGGTCACTGAGGTATGAGGTTCTAGTGTCTCACACAAGATAAATTACTCATAGGATTTACATATGGTGCTCTTTTATGACATGAAACTTAGGTGTTGTGGTTCAATCCATCGAAATATCATAGACTTTGTGTGTATTTATTTTACCATTAAAAAATTATTATAGTAAAAGTTTTCTTTAGGAAAATTACCTTTAAAGGAATTTTTACAAAAACAATTTCGCCATTAAATGGTTTCCATTTAATGGGTTCCCTTGAAAATTGTTTTCATTTCAAATTTTTTCTTGAAAATGTTCTATAGGCTTTTGAATATATGTGTTTTTTAATTTTTCATCTAATGTTATTTCATAGAATCTTCTATATTGGGTGTCATTTAACTGGTATTTAGCTCACATCCTACATATGCCTCTGGGTGTATGTAGACATTGTTTGTATAACTCTAGTAATGGAAGGGTGTGTTGTGATGGTGGTTCAGGTTTCTAGTGCTCCATCTCATGCATGTTTTGTTGGTTTTTTTAGATTAAGGGTAATTACCCTATTGATTCATCGTGTCTTGGGTTTCTTTTTACATTTTATTTTTAGTTATTCCACTTGGGTTTTTATATAATGTTGTGGATCATTGAATCTAAAAAAATTGTTCTTTATTGGGATTTGGTTATTTATTATTGTGATGTATATTTCTGTTGGTTACATAAATCCTACTAAATTGGGTGATAATCATTCCAAAATCATATAATTGATAACTTGGCACTATTTTCAAACCCATGGGGATAGGGAACTCACTTTGGGCCATGACACGAGCCTTATCTGGTGTCAAGTTGGATGGAAGTCTAGTTTGGGTCAAGAAAAAACATTATCAATAGAGGTTTTTCTCTTTTGGGTCATATTATATTTGAAAGTGTATGGGTAGACCAGAGATAGGGATTTCAAGAATAGATTTTCTAATTATGAGTAGGGTTTATGGCTACAACACCCTATTATAGGACAAGAGTACCTATGGGAATTCAATTTTATTTTGGATTATTTGGTTCTTGTGGGTTTTTTGTGTTTTGGAAATGAAAATAGAGTTGGGATAATGGTCTCAGTGAGCTTGTAGGTCCTATAAATACATTTTGAAGTGGGCATATAATCCTATAATACTCTCTATTATGGTAGTGTGATTGGTATTTGGACACCAACATGATGACCAAGTCATCCACCAACACTAGTTTCCTCTTATGAATGTTCATTGGACTTCTTGGGTTTTGAAAAAAAATTGACAATTTTTGAAATTATAAAAACCAAATTTTAAAGTGAAAACATTTTGGTTTTTGAAAGGTGGGAAATGAGTTTTCATAATCACATTAAGGTAATCTTTTTAAAAAATAGAATTTTATAGATTAAACTTTTTTCTAAATGGTGATGATATTATAATGAAAGGATTTTTGTAATTAATGATTATAGATTATCAAAAAAATTCATAGAAAACCTGAACTATTTCAAGCTGGGTTATTAAAGTCTAATATAAAAGAGATTTTTTTGAAATCTGAAAATTGTTTTAATTGGAATAAACTGGTATTTTAAAATTGTTTTGAGTGGGATGCTATGTTTTGGGATTGATGTGTGGTGTTTTAAAGTTGTTTTTTACATAGTGGATAATGTGATTTGGAAAAAAATGAATTTTGAAATGGATTGTGGATTGTAAATGTGAAAATTGGGTTGAAGGTTTTGTTTTCAGAAGTGGAAAAGGTGTTTTTTGGTATCTATTTTTCTCATGAACACTCACATGATTTGATATATTTTAAGGAATTTGGATGGTTAAAGTCATGGGTGGATGTGTTCCTGGTGCGGAATAATAATATGAATGTGTGAGAATCCCTAAAATACCATTGAAGAGTGTGATACCAACCAAGACTATTTTATTTTTGATGTATATTTTAAAATAAAATTTGATCTTTGATAAATAATATTTATGTGGCGTGTCTTCTTGTTGTTTGGGAATGTCGCTCAGAATGTTTCCTGAATTTTAAAACACATCTCACTAGAACAAAGTTACCATATTTAATTTTTTTCATTAAATTGGTTTTGAAAATAATGGTTAGTGGGTTGTTTTATGGAATATTTTGGTAAGCCTTTTATATGGTTCTCTATGATGTGTTCATAGTTTTTTTCATTGAGTTTGGATCAATTGATAAGTTTTATTGGGTCCACGGTGACATTGGTTAATGTACACCCCGATAAAGAATTAGTGCATATTCAAAGCATGGTAGGGGTTAGTTCACCATTGGAAGACCCTCTAGTTGATCAAAATAAGGTCTCCCATCTGGTTTTTTGGAATTGCTTCCACCCCAATTTCTCATTTAATAATATCCTCTCAAAGAGGAAGAGTAGATGTGAAGAGAATTTAATGATTTCTTAGTTTTCTTGATTTATCTAACTCGTAAAAGGTAATGTTTTAAACCATTATTCTTAAAGGTCTTGTCTAGAAGTGGTGTAGGGAATTCTAGTGAGGGGACTAGAAATTGGCATAACACTGTTGGTTTTGAACATGATATTAAAAAGGCCTATATATTTTTCATCATTTTCTCTCATGCATGGGATCATACTATTATATTGAGGGTGGAATGTCTGGTCATAAAGGGTTATCTTGTCTATTTTCTAGAATAGTGTACTATTCAGTGGCATCAGGGTGTCATATTTTATTTAAATTATAAAAGTTTATGTTTTTTAATATTTCAATAACTTTTATTTCAATATAAGAATTCCCCTATATTAGGAAATATGAATTTCCACATTTTTTTTGAGGTGTCTCGTGTTTGTTGTTTTTCAATTGTTTCTCATTTGAGGTGAAAAGAGGGAGATACATGTTCATATTAAAATTCCTTGTCTCAGTGATTTTCAATATTGAGATGAAGTGAGTTCCATGACAAGTGGTGTTTTGTTGGGTTATGATTCAAGTGATGTATAGTCTCTTATGAAACTAAACAAAATGTTATGATTAAGAGTTTCCAAATTATAGTTATCTGGTAGGAGATTCTTCAAAAATTGAGACTCTATCCATAGGCCCCAAATTGAATCTCACACACATTTTGGAACCACGTGGGTGTAAGGGACCATTATTTAGTTATTGTCTACAGTGTTGGAAACAGATACAATTTATAGTTTGTGCATAGCTATTTTGTTTTGAATTTTCCTATTTATGTAATGAACATATATGTCGTGTTCCATAATTGTAGATCAAGTGGTTCGGATTATCTTCTTTGGTTGTTAGGATGGTGGGTGGTCTCATGGCACTAAAATTCCAATGGTTAAGCTTTTCAGGATGAGATCTATGTTTTGTTTTTTCATTCATATGGCCTACATGAATTGGTTTCTTTCTTAGCCCATCCCATGGGTGTGTATTTCCTTAAACATGTTTTCTTCATTTTTTTAATGGTATTGTTTTCTTATGTATGTTAGTTTTTGTGGGGATTTCATTTTTATTCCATTTAGGTTTATGTTTGTCAGTTTCTAATGGTGGGGAGACCCAATGTAATTCTCATTTTTAGTTCTTCCATCATTGGTCATTGTTGTTGGGTTTTCATGGTGGGGAGTCTATTCAAGATTCCAGTTTTGATAATCTAGTTCAGTCATTGGTGTATATTAGCATTGGGAAGCTTCATTATGGAATATTGTATTTGATCTTTCCTTCGAGAAACTTGAGGCTCTTTAAATTATTCCCAATCCTCTTGTTCAAATCAATAATCATAAAGGTTGTTGTTTACATTTTTCGACAATCCTCGATAAGTGGTTTGGATTTGTTTGATCCTTTCATCTTATAGATATGTGTTTTAGTTGTTAATGTCTGTAGTGATCTAGTATTGAGTGTTTGAATTATCTATTTGTTTGTATTCCATTATAATGATCAGTCAACTGTTGGTGTTGTTTCTTTTTGTGTGAAGAAGGCATATAGTAGGGAGACTATTCTATCCTATAATGTTCAAACATGTAAACCTATTTTTTTTCATTCATGGTGTTATTATTACATTTTGATTTGATGTTTTTGGGAATATCCTTTATATGTAGAGGATTATTTGTTTTTTCCGATTTTCCTTTTTTTCAATTCTATGGGTAGAAAGAGTTATGGTGTGGAGAATTGTCACACCCGGTTTTCGTATTTTAATTCTTTGATCCGGTTCATTTATGTGTATCAGTTTTTATCTTGGTATATGAGTTTTAAGGGTTGAAATTTTTGAAATATTTCATTATTTATTTTTATCCTAGAGAATATACATTGTTTTTCCTCTTGTGTTTTAGTGAAAATGTATGTTTTTGGGTAAAGAGTATATAGCACACAGTAAAAGGAAATGGTGCTCCCTACCTAGAAAACTGCTCCCCAAGGTGTAATTTTTTGGATAGATCCAAATCACAAGGTTAGAACATGATTTATGATACTATGTGGACTAATCATGCAACTTTTCCTTTGTGGATGGTGGTGCCGACATTGTTTTCACGGAGTTTAAAGAACTATGTGGGAAATATTTTAGACTTTCCATGTCATTATACATCTTAAAATAAAAACTTTTTCCTCTCGATTTTTTCCATATTTCCACCCACATCTTCCCCACTTGGTTTTTTACATAGTATCCTCTTACAAACCCTCCTAGGATCTATGGGCACAATTTATTGAGTGGTTTTGACCCCGATTCATCAAGGATTCATCAAATAATTTTCTTGTTCATAGATTTATTCCATATTTCTAGGGTTTCCTTCTCTCTTTCTTGGGTTATGAATTTTTCGTGGGGTGTTTGACTATGAAATTATTTGATGATGTGTGTCTAAGTTATATCTTAATGTTTTTCATTAAATATTATGACAATAGAGACTTTTAGTGGTGCGGTTTTAGATTCACACAAATTTCTAAATGATTCAAAGCATGATGTCGGTGGTTCTATACCCAAACATGTCAATATACTTTTAATATTCTTTATTGGTTATTTATATGTGTTTGATCATTTAATTTTGTTGTGATAAATATAATTTGGTAGTGTTTTGGCATGCATATATTAATAAAGTGTATTTTATAAAGGAAAACGGTTATGGTTTGGAAATGTTGCATTGTAATTTTTACTGAAAGGGGTTTTATACTATACAGAGAAGGTGTGAAAAGGGATTTAAAAGTGATTTAAATGTGAAAATGTGTTTTCAAAATGGAATAAGTATTTTTTTCATGTAGGATCCCTTGTAGTGTGCTTTTAATATGAATTGTGAATTGTGTTAATGAAGGGAGGCATGTTTTATTGTTAAATGGGATTGTATGTGGAATTTAAAGGGGTAGGGCCAATAATAATGGTTAAATTGATTATGTTACATTATTTTGATAATTTTAAATGGCATTCATTAATTTTCCATGTGGTGGAAAATGGTTTTGAAACTGGTTTTGACGTGTGTACAATGGAAAGTCGTTTGGTTTAGGGAAAATGGTTGTTTCTCAGTATATTTATAATACTTGGAATATGTATGTGAAATTGGTGATATGTGTAACAACTGAACATGAATCTAAGCCAAAACATAGTGATGGGTATCTATGGGGTTAGGATAGATTTTGTACTCTGGTGATTTGTAAGGGGAAAGTCCCATTTTCACTTTTATGGATTGATAATTTCATTATTAACTAAACTATGACCACTATAATTTTTGATTCTTCTCTTATATATAGGATCATGCTTGAGGATGTTGATGGTTTTGTGTTCTATACCATATTTCATCCAGGTATTAGGTTTATGCTTTTTACTTGAGCTATATTATCCCTGGTTATTTACCCATATAGATCTCTTGTGACGTGAGACTTATGTGATGTGCTCACATTAGTCATCATGCGGTGGACCTTGTGTGTATTTATTTCACATTAAATAATTTTTTACTTAATAAATGTTTCCTTTTGGAATATTTCCATTTAAATTTTTGTTCAAGAAATTTTCCCTTGAATAAATATATTTATTTGCATTTTTTCCCTTGAAAATGATTTCCCATTAAAATTTTTTCATGAAAATGTTCAAAAATAATTTGTATATATGTTCAGGATAATTTTCCTACAATGGATTTTCTATTTTGGGGTGGCATCCCACTGGGATTTGTCTCCCACCCTATATACACATATGTGTGTAAGTCTACTTTTTTCATATGAATTGGGTAAAGGAAGGTTGTTCCATCATGGTAGTTGTGATTTCTAGTGTTCTTTTTCACGCATGTTTTGTTGGTTGTGATTTCTTGAGGGTGGTGCTAGTATTGTTTCATAGAGTCATGGGTTGGTATTTCCTTTTTATATTCCATTATTTCAATTATTTTTCTGCTTAATGTTGTAGAATATTTAATATGAAAAATCATTGTACCTTGTTTGGATTTGATTATTTGTTATTATGATGTTTATTTTTATTGGTTAATTTACTATTATTCAAATTGTTAAAATTGTTCTCAAATAATATAATTGATACCCAATATCTAGTTTCCATCCTATGGGGATTGGGAACACCCTTAATGCCCGGCCACAGAGCAGGTTAGGAGTTAGGTTAGATGAAACTGCATCCTTGTCTGTGAAATTATATGTTAGTAGATTCTTAATAGTATGGATGATGATGGAAAATTATATTATTAAATTGTGAATGGGGTGTAATTAGAAAAAATTACATAGATATAAATACAAAAATAAATTAGTTGATAAATTGTTGGTTGTGATATATATGGTGATCCACAATAATATTGAATTCAATAATACATTAATCTCATGATTTAAATAATCATTCTTATAAATATTCAGATATACAAAACACTGAAAGGATTATTGTTATGTAGATGAGCTGTATAAAAATAGTATCTTATTACACATGAAAGCATTTCCCCATCATCTTTCTCCTCATGACCCATTCCTATATATCATTCATGATATAGTAATATTTGTATATTAGAAAATGGGGACATAAGAAATGGGTGGGGTTAAATAATTTATATGGGAGAACATAACAAAGTTCATAATGGTTAAATCATTAACATGTAGTAATGTATGATTTAGGAAAAATATCTAATATAAAATAACATAAATTAATATATTATATCATGATTATGAATGATGGGTATAACATCTCAAAGGATAACACATTTACAATTTCACGAGAATATAAAATATAAAACATATTACATGATCAATAAATGATAGAAATATACTGATATAATAATAAACCTAATTTTTCATATGGATGTGAAACTAACTACCCACCAACCCATTTACTCATAAAATTTTTAGTAGAGATAAAAATCATCACACTGAACCTTTTTTAACCTAGCCACATTCTATCCTATTCAAACATAAAATTGTAAGTAGATAATAAGAACATCAAAATAAATCTTTGGCTACTTGAGAACCTGGTCATATAACCTTAATGTATCATGATATATAACCCTTTAACCATTGTATTAGAGGGAGATATCGGTCCCAAAAAATTCATAAAAAATATTTTTTTGTTCTTCTAGAAAATCATCCATTCATCATCTCATAATATACCCATTGAAAAAAGAATGGGTTTCATAAAACATTAAAAATAAATACAGAGTTCGAACTTAAAAAATCATATAATATTAAACCAATCATTTAACAATTTTAATTATACCATAATATCATATAAAGTTCAATTAAAATATCACTTCAATAATGTAAAACCTTGTAGGGTAAGTAGAATAAAAAAATTTAACAAAACCTTTTACAATTTTGTTAAAAGTGGTGTAAAATACTATTTAAAAATAAATTTTAATGAATTTAATAAGATTAATTTTTTATGTAAAAAATATAAATACTTTTATATAAATTACCCTACAAATGAAATAATGTTTATCTTAAATAATAATTGAAAACATATTTAATATATTTACATTTATGATATTCATTAATAATAGAGGCCTGGAAAATATATAATGTTTTCAAAAAGGGGAATTAAAAATAATTTCAAGTCATTTACATTTAAAAGAAATATTTAATAATGTATCATTGAAAATGAAAAAAAAATTATCAAAATAAAATATATTATGGATGATAAAACACATTTTTTGGGATAATTTAAAAATGTTTGATGTTTTTAAAATAGCCTTTATTTGAAAACCATCATCGTTAAAAAGAATATGAAACTGTTGATTTAAAATGAAATAAGTTAAAAATGGTATTATTAAATATTTAAAAATTTAATTTCAACTAGTTAAAAGTTAAAATTCATGGGAAGAAATAATATGGACATGGGAGAGAAATTCATTAATAGAAAATGAAATTGTCCATAACAAAAAGTTCTTTTCACAAAATAATTATATTATAAAATAATAATATTTCGGTTTGGAACATGATTTCCTATAAAAATTAGGTTTAAATAATACATGAAATAATCATAGGTTAAAATTTATAAATCATAAATGATAATAGAAAATTGAGAGTGATTATTAACCAATGATATGATTTGAGTCATGAAAACACCATAAAACAATTGTAACTTTTGAATCAATGCCCCATGTGAGTTAGGAAAATAAATTTTCCAATTTATATGATTATGATTAAGATGATAGAGATAAAAAATTATACTAGTGTTATATTAAAACCATTTAAATACAAACATGGGGTGTAACATAAACATATCTAAAGGGACTCGAATTTTAGAAAAAGAAACCATTATAGAGTTAGTAACTATTAAATCATTACATCTTAGGGGATTGAAAATAATATAGTTATATAAATACCGTGAATTAAATAATTTATTTTATCAATTTAATAAAAATTTGTATATACACTATATAGATAAGAAATTGGTGTATAACATGGAAACATGTCTCAATAAATAGAAGTTGATGTAAAAACCCCTTATAGAATAATATACATTCTAATAAAATCCATCAAAAGAGTGAAATCATAAATTTAGAGTTTAGATAATATTAATAACGAACATTAATGATATTTCATGTCATATAAGAAGTATACTCATCATTTAAATGATTTTGGGTGAATAAAAGAACTTGCACCTCAAATGTGGAATTTTTAAGATGAAAGCTTTCCTTGAAACCTTCCTTAGTTGATGACATAATAACATCCTATAATTAAAACATATCTAAAATAATAATATATATAATAATCATATTCATATATATTTCCTATCATATCCCTATTTTAAAATTATTTATTATGGGTATATTGGATAATTATAACTTATTTCATCCAATGGGTATTAATAACTTTTACCATTTTCATATGTTATATAATTATGGTTCTGTTACTCATCCTTGAAAAAAAATTAAATCATTGATATATCTTTTAAGATAATTTAATATTTGTATTATATTTATTTTTAAATATCTTATATAAATCCAAGTGTTTTAGTTACACTACGTGAAAATATAATATTCATTATCCTGTTTCGTGGATTTTAGCGATCAAAAAATATTACTTAATCAATAAGTTAAATATTCAATAGAATATTTCCATATATATTCCAATATTTATTTTCTTATTATGATATAATATTATAATTTTTCATGTTCCCATAGTCATTGATAGTTTCATTTTAAATCATTGTTCATGTAGGTGGTTAGACCGAACCAAACAGGGATGTTCCTTATCCTCACCATTGAGTATGGATACATATCTCTTTATTTTGATATAATATAATTATAGCATAACAATAATGATATTATATTTATTTTCTTATGATTAATATCCATATTATTTATTTCTATGTAAGTAATCAAATTATAAATCGAAATTGAAAAATGTTTCGCCATTAAAGTGGTAATACGTAGGTAGGCAGGATTACTATTACTATTTCTCAACGCATGAGTGGTGGTAAAGTTTCATACTAAATATTATATAATATTCATAATTATATGAGTTATATAATATTTATTAATCATTTCCACCATTAGAATCATCTAAATTTTTTTGAAATTAAATCGAAATGATATTGCATCATAGAGGCGGTAGTCCTCGCAACACCCTAAAGAAGTTCTTCTTTTTGTTTATAGGATAGAAATTTTTACATGAGGGTATTAAAAATATAAAGTAATTTATGTATACTGATAATATATTATTAATTTTTTTATTACATAGATGATATGTTTTGAAGATTAATATTAATATGACAAATTCTAGTGAGAGATAATATTTACATTGGAGAAGTGATGTTTTTCAGGGAAGATACCTTGAAATTAAATGATTAGGATAACAATGAGTGTAAATGGGATTATGTTTTGATAGGTTTATAGGGAGTGTAAAACTTTAGAGTTACTAGGGGTTTTTGGAATGTTTGTAGCATTATGGGATAAAAGTGCCCCCATTTTAATGTGCATGGAAGGGTTGTTTTGGAAAACCCCCTTTATATATTTACTTATATGTTTACACTATTCATGGTAAAATAATCAAATAAATTGAATGTATAGGGTGTGGGAAATTTTTAGGTAACCAATTCCTCACATAATCTCATTTTGGAGGTATCCTTATTTGATTTAATAATTTTTCCATTTTACTTTTTTCCCATGTGTAATTTTACTGATATTTTTTTTCCCCATGGTAGTTCAATATAATGAAAATAATTAAAATTTACATTATCAAATTATTTTAATATTAAAATAATAAATATAAGAATAATTTTATCAAATACATTTTGTTATGGTTATTATTTTTTAGTTTTAAAAAAATGTAATTAATGCATGAAATGTTTTTGGAAAATTTTGTTTTTTATCTTAAAATTTATGTTTGAGATAAAATTATCAATGTAAATATTTTTAGTGACATATATTTATTTATTATTAACATAAAAATTGATATTTAACTTCTATATTAAGTGAAAACTAGATTCTGTAATTAAATATTAATTAATAGAATAAAAATACCAAAAATATTTTTTATTTTAAAGTAATATTTTTTTAGTTCAAAATATTTTCAGCATAGAGTTTATATTTAAAAATATTATTTCAAAAGGAAGTTTTTTATTAATTAATATAAAATTTTATTTATTTAGTTTTTTAATCCTCTTCCTTATTATTAAATTGTGATATATCTATAATAATTATAATTCTCATAAATCCAAATTTTTTGACTAAATTTCATCCATTTTAGAAAATTCGAAAAAAAATAATCATAATCTAATGTATCCACCTAAATAAAAATATTATTTTAATTTTTTCAAATTTAAATTCAAAAATTAATGTCGAATAGTTTTAATTAATATCAAAAAATATAGCAAAAATATTTTTATAGAAAAACAAATTTTATTATATATTAACTATATTTTTATATATATAACTCATTAAAAAATAGTTAATATATTTATTAATTTTTTTATAAATCATATTTGATTAATAATTATTTTATTTGAATTAAATTTACCCAATATAAATTCATTGATATTAATACAATATTAATTTTAAAACAAATGTTTCAACCTTATTGTGTAAATTACAATTAATCCAAAGAATAAAAATTTTATTAAAAAATATGAAATTGGCCATATTAAATAATATTAAATTAATTTTTTAAAATATTTGAATAATTTTATCAAATTAACTTTCTATGTATTGCTATATTATATATAATGTGAGCACATTTAATGAGTAAAAACTCATTTTTTAGAAAAATAAATATTTATACATATTGTTTTTTAATTGGAAAAAACTGCCAATTTTTTCAATTCTAAAAAAAATATAATATTTTAATTTTGTAAATAAGAGTTATGTGATAATAAAATAAATATATTCATTAATTTCAACAAGTTTAATTTCAATTATATAAATGGGTGAAAAGATTTTTTCTTAAAATATAACATGATTTTTTAATGGTAATAAAAATTAATAGTTTATAATCTTACTATTTTTTTACATATTTATTAATTATGTATTCTTAATATATTTTGGGTTTTTTACATATTGTGTATCACGTGAAACATGTAATAAAAAATTATATGTATTTTAAAGGATACAAAATCTAGATCATTTACATTATACACCTTATATATATTGCACCTTTTAAATTAAATTATTGTTTTCTTGTATGAATAGATAAAGTTGGTAAAGGACATAAATGTCTCCAAATATAATCTGAAGTGAGATTCCATAGGTAATACTAGAATAAGCAGTTTTTTCATATTTATTTCAAGTAAATGTATCTCATAAGTCCTTATTAAGGCTTTTGTGAAGGATTTAGTTTTCATATTACAAAATTAATTGTTGTCAATCCACTAATAAATGGTTATATTTTCTTTATAAAGTGTTTCTTCATATTCTATAAATTTATGTCGAATAAAATTGAAGATAATAATTCAATTCTTAAAATAAAATTTTTTTTAGAGTATGATATTATGGTTTTCAAAATATGTATTTCCATAAAAATTAATATAACCAAATGTTTTCCTTAAAATAAAAAACATTGAGGGTGGTACTTTATGTTCAAAGGAAACACCATAGATATTATAGTGTTGATGAAACTAGAACAAATCAACTAATTATGTTTGGAGGGTATGTGAAACATAATTTCCACTATCATATTTATTTATAGTCATTTCATAGGTTCTTACTTCTCCCTGGGTTTATAAGGTTATGGATTCCTCCCATCCCCATTAATATTTAAATTATGTAATTTTATTAGATAGATAAAATGTTTGCAAATCATGATAATTTAAAATATATTTGGTTCCTTGTTAAGAATTATATCATTTTTTATAAGGGTGATTGGACAAATCATTTTCCCTTGATGGTTTAATTATCTATGACCTCCTTTATCATAATTAACAAATCTTTGAGTCCCATTATGGAAATTTCCATATATATTCTTTTCACGTTTTTTACATATAATAAATTGAAGATTTTTTCTACATATTAATTGTCACATGCTCCTTCATGAGAATCTATATTACTTTTTTTTTGATATTTTGACAATGTTTAAATTAATAATCATATTTAATGATAACTTATTTAGCCTAATCATAAGTTTTCAATTTCGAAATTCTATTTTGATGTATTTTTCATTGAGGAAATCTCTAAATCATCCCCAAACCCACAGTTTCTTCTAGTCCCATCCATTTCTAACACCAAAAGGATTGACCTGAGTACAGAATCATTTACAAAATAGGGATGTTTTCATAATCATAAAATATAATTTAATCATAATGAAGTCATGTTCTTTAATATTTAAATGTTTCCCATTATTCCATTATTTTCAAATAGATCAATATTATTTAATCTATATTACTTAATTTTGGGTTTTCTTCCACTCCTCAAAGAAACATGGAAATAAATCCTTCAAATAGGTTTTTAAAATTATATGATCAAACAAATAATATCATCCAATTGTATCGAACATGATTTGAAGTTGGGGATATTTGTCTTGAACCTTGTGATGATTGAGTTAATACCCAAAAAACCTTTTTAGTGTTATTACACCAAGGAACAACTGTAACATATTCTGAATACACTTATATTATCCATAGAAAAACAATTTTAAGGTAAATCCTTGTTCTCAAGAGTTTACTATTATTCCAAAATATCATCCTACATATAGACCCCACATAATGGTTTTTAAAAGTGTTATCTAACCCTAGTACTAAAGGTATGTAAATAAATATCCAAACATAACATAACTGGTCTTCAAAATAGATAATCCCCAAACTGATACAAAATATGGTGACCCATTCAAAACAAGATTGAAATAATACATTCATATAATATTTAATGTAACACATATCACAAACAATATAATTACCCAAAATCTAATTTTTTTTCATTAATATTAGAAACATACACATCTTATTTTAGTATACAAGTGATCTTTTCTCTTAATCATGGTCCTCTAGACACATTCATATTTATTTCAGATGATATAATCATCTTTGTAACCCAGTGAATGGAAATACAATAATGTGGTGATCACAGACACTCAGTAAGGGATAACATTAAAACAGATATAATGGTTATATCATATACATGTATAACTTTAAGAATAAGGAAACATACATGGCATAAAAGAAAATAAAAAGAAATATGTGTTAACCATGGGAGTCAATTATGATTATAACATTTAAATTGATAATATTTATACCATTTATATAGAAAATATAACATGAATAATATAATATAATCCATGAATGTAGAAAACAAAGTGAAAAAATCATAAATATTTTACTTCTTATATTTTTGAACCTGTCAATCCACCAACCCCTTCACTCATAAAATCAAGAGTAGAATTAATTGGAATCACACACACCCTTTTTAAACATATATACATTTTAACATTTTCACACACAAAATTATGACTAGAGGATAAAAATATCACACTCACACTTTGTGAACATAGTTACTCAGTAACTCACTGAAATAACATTTCCAACTATTGAAATATAAGCCTTTACTCAATGAATTAGAGGTATATATAGGTCCCAACCATATTATTATTCTTAAACTTTTATTCTAATTTAATTTAAAACATTAATCATTTATTAACACACCCATGAAAAAATCATATTTTTCATAAAACATTCTGATGAATCGCATTATAGGAAAATAGAATATCCTAGAATAACAAAACTCTCCTTTCCAAAATGAAATAAAAAAACATATACATGGTGATAAAAACATAAATAAATGAAATATATAACTTTTAAGGTATGTAAAGGTGAAAAGAAGTTAAATTCATCAAACCATTTCAGTATTATCTTAAAATATGTTGTGAAAATTACTCTTAGAAACCCATTTTACTGAAGGTAACGTGTCAATATTTTTCTAAATAATTATTATAAATAATTAAAAATTAATTATACTTGAATTTAAAAAAAAAATATTTACAATTATTTGTGATATTTTTTTTGAAATGATTATTTTAAAAATAATATTTAATAAAGGGGATTTACAAAATATATAAAATTTGAATAATTTGGAAGTGAAAATATTTTGGAATTTTTTTATATTAAAAATAATATTTAATGTTTTAAAATAGAATAGTACATAAAGGTTATCAAAAGAAATTATATATTTCTAGATAAAACTTATTTATTTTCAATGGATTGGAAAATATTTTTGAATAATTTAAAATAAGCCTTCTCTGAAAACCAACATTATTGAAAATATAATGTAACATTTTCTTTTAAATAAAATACGGGTAATAAAAAGATGCTTGCTGATAAAAAAATGAATTTTACACTAGTTAAAATGGGAAATTGGGGGGTAGTGATTATATAGACATGGATGAAAACTAAATAGAAAATAATGGTAATAATTGATAATAAAAATGAATTTTCAAAAAACAAAAGGGATCATTAAAGAATAATAATTTTATATGAAATATTATTTCGAAAGTAAATTAGTTGGAAAAAAAATAATTTAACATAGGTTAAAATAGATAAAGTTTTATTTATAGTAGTAAAATGTTAGATATTATGGCTTAGGGGATAAATTTGAGTCATGAAAACCCCTTACAACCTTTTTAACTTTTGAATAAAACCCCCATGGGAGGAATGTCATTAAAATTAAAATCTCATATGGTGAATTATAAGAGGATCAGTATATAAAATAATATTCTAGAAGTATTTACACCATTTAAAGGGAAAAAAAGGTGTGCAACTTATACATATTTCAAGGGATTGAAATTTCAGATAAAGAAAAACTTGCTTCTTTTGTAATTCTTGAATCCAATGACATTGGAATATGAAAAATCATATGGGTATGTAAATAAATTAAATTAAATCACATATAAATTTAAATTTAATATTTAGAAAGTATATAAATCATATAAACCAGAAATTGGTGCATAAAATTAAAACATTTATTAGTTAAGAGAAGTTGAGACATAAACCTTTTATGGATAAAGATAAATAAAAATAAAACCCTATGAAAGAGGGAATGAATTAATTATAAGTATCATTAATATAAAGAAATATATTTAATGATATTATATATAAAATATGTATTTTTAACATCATTTTAATAAAATTAGGTGCATAAAAGAACTTATTCCTTGAATAAAGAAGTTTTGAGATGAAACCTTTAATCAGATTCCTCACCTAGTTGATGACACAACATCTTCCTTTTAATAAAAATTAATAACTCAATAATAATTTTTATAAAAATATTATTAAATGTTATATTTTATATCCATCATTTAGGGTTATTTATTCATGGAATATCTAAACAGATATAACTTATTTCAACTATAAATTGTTTTTAAATTATACCATTTTTACACATTTTATAATCTTTATATTGTTACCCATAACCTAAAACATAGTTATTTATTAATATATCACTTCAAAAAACATTTTTTTTCATTTATTGATTTATAGTGGTCATAAATTATTCCATATGTTTTTTAGTTAAATTATGTGAAGGTTAATATTAAATTTTATTTTTTTAGATATAATTTTATTAGATATATAATATTTCTTCATCTTTACCACCATTATGTCTGTCCATGAATGGTAGTGATGAAAATAATTTGATGCCACATCAAGGAGGTGTTAGTCCACACAATTAATTAATGATGTTCTTTTGTTTATATAAGTGTGTGGAAATGAATAACTAAGGATCAAACCATTATTCTAAAAAATACTATTATACTAATGATATTGTACTAATAAAATTATTATAGTGATAAACTACTTGGAAGAGTAAGTTTATGAAAAAAATATTAGAATGATATAATACTTATGTTATAGACTTGATTTATTTACTAGTAAGATCCCCTATTATTGAAGGGTTTATTATATATATGAGTGACTTGAGCCTCATTATTATGGGATAGGGTTCTATAGGGATTTGAATTTAATATCTGAAAGTTTGAAATCAATGGAATGTGTGTAACATAAATGGATCAAACTATCCCTTTTTATATGTAACTGGAAGGGTGGTTTTCCAAATATGATTTACTTTTTTACTTATAAATATTCACTTATCAAGGTTAAATACTCAAATAATTAAAATTATTATGGTTTGGGATATTTTTAGGTATTAAATTCCTCTTAAACAGTCATTTTAGAAGAATACATAATTCGTTTAAGTATTTTAACTTTTATTTTTTTTCATGAATATTTTTTACATGATAAACTATTATTTTAACTCCTCGATGTTATTTAAAATTTCCATAATTATATTTTAAAATATAATCTTATTTTTGAATTAATAATATAAATAGAAAAATAGAAAAAACAATTTGTAATTAAGAAATTTTATTTAAAAATCATACTTAATGTATAAAATTAGTTTTTGGAAATATCAATATTTATGGTTAAAATTTATGAGTTTTATAAATTTTTACATTTTAATGATTTCTATAAAATTGATTTATTTATTCTAAACAAAATTGGTGTTATTTAACCTTAAAATCATGGAATAATATAATTTTTACCAAAAATTAACACAATTAAAATAAAATTCCAAAAACTATTTCTTATATTAAATTATATTTTTTTATTATATGTAAAAAAATTTAACAAATGTTTTCTATATAAAATGAATATTTTAAAATTCTTAAATATATAAAATAATTTCATATTTAATTACATTCCAGGTTTTTAAATCATGTATTCTGTTATTATATAGTGATAAAACCATAAAAAATATATTTTTTGTAAGTTCAATTTATTTATCTAAAAATAAATCTTTATATAAAATGAAAAATTCCTATAATACGTAAATTTCAGTTATAAAACATATAATTTTTAGAATTTTTATTTTAATTAAAACAAATTTGGTATATTAGCCACAATTTTAATAATTTACAAATTAAATGAGTAGTAGTGTATTTTTATGTGTTTATAAATCATATTAGATTCATTTTTGGAAGTATTTCAGTTGAATTGATTCGATATAAATTGATCATATTAATTAAATAATAATTATAAGATAATTGATTTTCCTTTCTCATTGTAAATATCATTAATCCTAATAATCTAATTTATACACCCAAAAATAAAATTTTCCATATAAAATAATATTGAAATTATTATCACAAATATAGAAATAAATATTTCATTTTATTTTCTACGTGTGTGATGTCTAATAATAAATATATTACATTTATCGCATAAAACCTTATTTTTAGATAATTGTATTTTCAAGCATACAAATTACATATAGAAAAGAATTATAAATATTATTGATTCTAATAGAATTATAAATATTATAATTGAATAAATAATAGTTATGTGTCATTAAAATAAATCAAAAACATAATTTCTTAGTGACATAATTTATTTAAAGATATAAATGAAAATAAAATTCATTAAATATTACTTGATTTTATAATGGTAATAGTTATTTCTGGTTTAACTTATTAGTGTTTAGTATAGAATTATTAATAATGATTATTAATTTTTATATGTTGTTAGTAGCATATTACACAAGTTATATATCATAGTATATATTTTAAAGGATCTAAAATAGGGGTCATTATAATAGATGTTTAACATGGTTATCAATGGTTTATCTTTAAAAATGGTTAATTTATGTAAAATTGAGTGTATTATTGATAGAAAAAGATAAATTTATATCTATATAAATATTATTTTCAAAAATAAAATTATTAATGATGTCTCGATGGGTATTTTAATGGGAATAGGGTTTATTTAATATATTATACGTGGAAGTTGTGGTTAAATAATGGTTTTGGTGGTCTAGTGATGGTTTTGGGTTATAGTAGTGATGTCTGATAAATAATGATTTGGTCAGTCTTATGTTTTTGTTGTAATTTATATACATATATTTTATTTTACATGTTATTTCAAATTATCCACAGAAAGATGGTTAAAATTGTCAATTCCTAAATTATTTTGGTTCTATGCTTCTTCCACTTATATCAATGTTGGTGGGGGGAAATGATGATACACTACATTATTCTACCCTCTCTCGCATCTAGATTTGAAATGACTATGATGATCTGGTTTTTATTTTAATGGGTTTTTATGACCATAATCCAAAAGTGTGACTCATTTTAAGATGACAAGATTTCGATATTTTATATATTGGTCTTCTTTCATACGTATGAGATTGATTCCCTATATCTTCATTATACACTTAAACTATATGATTTTTATGTGTTCTTGGGATATAGATATGTATTATATCAATTTGGAGATATAGATATGTGATTATTATGTGGTTTTTTTATATGCACATCTGTGGATATAGTTATGATGTTATAGAATGGATGAGAGCATTATAAATTTCTTATTGATATGTGTGAACAAAACAACTATTTGGGATGTGTATTAGGTTACCTTATTAAAATAAAAATATAATTTATTTTATTATATTTATATACCATATTTTTAGTGTGTGCAATACTCATGTTGGAGTTATTGATTTACTAACCATTTATGTTTATTTTACAATTTATTCATTTTGATATTAATATGTTTTCTCTATGATTGTATAAGGATTTTTTAGGGGGAACCATATAAAAATTCCTATATGATCACCCATATATATATATATAAGTTTTATAGAGGGGATGGATGACTAATAGAGAAATTACTATATTTGAGAATGGTGATTATTGATAAAACATATTCCATAAGAGTTTTATTTTTATATTTTTATTTTGGAGACTCTATATTTTTATCACATTTAAATATATAATTTGAGATATTATTTTTTGAAAATATATAATATTTTTAATTGGTGGTTTCATTAAAACATTACAAGTATTTTTATGGTTTTGACACAATTATTCTGAATTTATAACCATAGTTATATTCCCTATAACATGACCAATTGGAGGTAGAAATTTTTGGGTCACTCTAATATCTACTAAATTACTATAATGGGTATCTAGGTGTGAGACATTACATGAATAAATTTATTTGAATTGTTGTGATTTTTTCCCTTTTAGGGGAACCCAAAATAGATTCCACATTTCATAAACATTTTAATATGTGAAAACATAATTATATTCATTTATATATACCAGAAAATTAAATTCTATACCAGATATAACATTTTGATCTGAGGAAGTTATGTAATTATATTTCTATTCATCATATTATTCATTTACATGTGTATGGAAAACATTTTTACTAATGGAATTTCCTATTATTTTAGAGAAAAAATTAATATAAATCTTCTGATTCGAATAGCCAATGAATTAAGTGAATAAAACATGAACCTGTAATTTTCCCATTGGATTACTTTAGTTTTTTAAAGATATTATTATATGATAATTAATCCAAGAAGATAAAAGTTTTAAATTAAGGTTTTCATTAATAATGCCTATGGGTCTAACAATTTAGAAACTATGAGTGAATTTTATTTTAAAAAATACCATATAATTGTAATCTTCCTATTTTTTTAAAATAATAGTAATTGTAAAATTTTACAAGTATAATTTTTTTAGGATGCTAAGTAATAAAATATATCAAAAGTGTCAGTAATATTATATAAACTATAAAAAGTTATTTATTTAATATCATGACATATTGTTACTCATATGACTCAAAAAATAGAGACATACATTTAATTATTAATGGTTTTAGGAAGGAACCAAAATCCCTCAATTTAAATTTAGTGTAAACCTAAAAATACAATGGAATGAATATATATTGTCTTAAAACAAGACTAATGATCTGTAATATACAATATTACTCAATGATTTAAATTAGGCTATGATATATCAAAGTGAAATTGTTAATAATTGAAAATATAATAAATATTTTACCAGGTGACTTAAAATTGATTAATATTTCAAAAAAAGATAAATTATCACTAGAAATATATTCATAATTGTTAATTTACAATCATAAGTGTCTATTGTAGTCTATTTTATCAACTAATGAATGAAATGAATCAGTAGTATAAAATAATAGTTTTTTATTCAGTAAATCAAGAGTGTTAAAATTTTAGATTAACTCATTGAAATATATTTAGTTGTGTGTAAATGTTTGTGTGGGATCTTGTGGGAATGTATCTATAATATAGGATATATAATAGTTATAATCCAATAATATAAGCATAATTTTTTTATTAGTTCAAGGTGGTTCTAAATTAGACCATTAATGATCATGTTCTACCTATAATAGTTTTAGATTTGATGAAATAGCCACGACATCTCCCAAAATACTTTATAAGGTTATCAAATATCATTCCAGTTATAAGGAAAAAACCATAGAACTATTATTTTCTTTTCCTCATAATATATATCATTCATACGGTCAAAATGTTACTTATGTTACCTATAGTATATGTTATTCTTACTAAAATTCTCTTAATAATATTGTTAATAAATAATTTAGTCAATTGAGTTCATTAAAACGAAAATAATGGTATGAGATCTATGAATAATATTTTGTTCATATGAAAAATTAATGTATATCATATATATTGAAAAAATCATTTATCATTGACATGGTGGTCAATAAGGGAAATTTTATTTTGGATAATTTATAACAAATAAATTAAAAAATTTCTAAAATCAATGAAAAAAATTTGTAATTTGTGTTTTAATGTATGAAAAATATAATTATTATTAATTTTTTTATTTTTATACTTAATTTAAAATTTTCAATAAGATTTTAGGAAATAAGAGAATTCATTTTGAGACCCATATAAATTACAAAACGTTAAAAACGACACTTATTATCATATTGGAAGAACATTATTATATAATATGCTTAATTTATGGACATATCCATCACACATTTCACTTGGATAACTTTTTGGAAATTTTAATTACTTACGAGATATATGATACAATCACTCATAAGGATATTATTAATTATATAAAATAAGTTTCATTAAAATCAACACTAAAACGATCATTGATAATGATTACCAAATAGAAAATATTATAAAAGATAAATGTAGTTCATATTGATGTGACCCTTGAAAAAGTATCTTCCAAATATATAAATTTTATTAAAAGATAATAACATAATATATAAATTAAATCAATCATCAAAATACATTAATTTTTCACATAATAAAACGTAATCATTGGTTGGTAATGATGATTTAAGGCATTTCGTTGTTACTCCCAAGAAAAAAAATATAAGTGGTTTATAAAATCATATTATCACACTATTTTTTTAAAAATATTTAATTAGAATTAACTTTTTAAAAGTATAATTTAAATTAAATATAAAAAATGAAAATATTTTATCGTATTTTTTTAAAGATATAAACATTTAAATTATAATAAATAAATGGTGTGTAGTAATGAATTTTATGGTATAAAATAATGAATTATTGTTATAATGTCAATTAGTTCTCACATATATTTGGATTTCATAATGTTAATAATATATTTGCAATATTAATTTTCTGTATAACAAATTATCATTGGGTATTAATATTGCATTTATCCTAATATAGTTTTATTTTTTTATCTACATATACACATTTTTGTATAAAATCTATTTTATATAATTCATGAATTTTTTCAACATTTTAATTTTATTTGATAACTAATTTAATCATACTAATATTTTTATTCTCAAATTATCATTTTAATGTAAATTTTTTCAATATAATTTTGTTCCCAAAAATGTGTTCTACATGTTTTCATAATTATATAATTGTATCATATAATAATGAAATATGACCTAATAATTTTAATGAAACATATATTTTATGTTTATAATATCATGAAATATGTGGATAAAAAATCCTTTTCATTTAAAATTCTACTATGTATTTAAATTCTTATAGTATAATTTTTAAATTATTTTTATCACATTCTTTGTGCATGTTTTGATACTCCAAAAATATTCTTCTAAATATTTATTAAAATATTTTACAATAAATTAATACTATGAAATTTGTATAATTATAAAATGAAAAGTTATTTCAAGTATAATAAATGTTTTTCTATAATATGATATGGATTATATTTTGATAATTTAGTCATTGTAAATGTAATATTTTCATTTACATAACATTTAAAATATGTATATCACTATTCATTAAACAAATTTTAATTCATAAATATTTATTTAAATGAAAAATTTCACAAAATTATATATATATTTTTTTTTTAAAAATTAGTTTTTACATATATAAATAAATAATTAAAAATTAAATAATAAATAAAGAAGAATAAAAATTTGCAAGGTAATCACAAATAGTAAAATAAATAATTTATGAGACAAATTTCATTCCATGATTTTGTGGATTTTATTTATAAAGTGAAATTATTTAATTTTATAATTTTAATAGGACAAATTAGGATTATGTATTGGAATAATAGCTTCAAATTTTACTTACTATTAATTGTTTTTTATTTTTCTAAGAATTAATATTTTGTGATGAAAGGTAGAAAATACAATTTTATTAATATGGTAAGATGCATGATCCTATCATGATGTAAAAAAAGAAAATTTTAATAAAACCATGTAAGAGATATAAAATGTATTTAATAAGAAAATATATGTATTTAATAATAATTTAAAATTTTCCAAATATATAAATAAATTTTCATGATTTATGTTATATTAATTTCTAATAAATAACTATTTTTAATTAATGAACACAAATATATTAATTTATTGATCCACATCAATTTTTTATTTTTAAAAATGTAACGCCCCGACCCCAGCTACCCAGAGTCGGTGCATTACTTCGTAACATTGGCATGATCACAAAAGATCAAGTCTCGAAAGACCGATTAGTTTTGTAGCCTTGGAAACACTAGATACATTCATAACTCTTACATTACATCATAAAGTGAAAAACTAATAACAAAGTCTTCATAGTCCACACTCATTTCCTCTTCTGACTATCCCTGCAGGTCATTCATAAAATACTTCTTCACATCCTGGAAAATATTAAAACATTGAAAGGGGTGAGCTCAGATGCTCAGTAAGGATAACAATATAGCGGAAGCTTTCATCAATAAACATAAACATTTAAGGCAATGTCTAACTAAAACAAAAGCCTTTTAAACTTGAACTTCAACATAATATGGAAATAGTAAAATGAGATAATGCCATTAACTTCTTCACATGGATATTCTACTGGTCGAATAATCACATGCAATATCAATAAACACTTTCATAATGAGGAAATGTATAATGACAGACATTTTGAAACATTTTGTCAAGGCCTCGGCCAAGACATCTAAAATGATTAAGGCCTCGGCCAAAACCATAAATCAAATTGGGAAAGGGCCTCGGCCAATTCCACGTCTAGTTGTCTCATTAGACCTACCGATGCATCGAGAAGCTATAGAGGGCTCCACACGTCACTTATTAAGTCCAATACATTCCTCATATGAATAGGTTTAAACATATCATAAACCATAACATAATCGTATCACATAAAACATGCATAAAGGAAACATAACATTTCCACATTTCAATCACAAGATATCAATACAATACATTGATATAATAAAAACGCTTTCAAAACCATTTTCAATACCAAAATAAAAGAAAGTTAAAACTTTGTATTTATTTTTCATTAAAAAAAATGATGGCTTGTAGAGGAAGCCGAAACTCAAATAATGGTCACGGCGGTGGAGAAGTCGTTTTCGCCGCATAAGTATGGAAAGAAAAACATTCCCATTTTTTTTAGAAAAACGCTTCGTATAAAAAAGATTCCTTTTGAATAAACGTAAAAGTCAAAGGGGTTTATACACTGTATAAAGGAATGTTGTTTATAAAACAAAAAAATGCCTCAATGAAATGAGATTGAGACGAAGTACCTTTCAAAGATAATTTCTAAATAGAATAGATATATTATGTGTATTCACTATATTTACACATAAAGAAAGTATAAATACTAGATAATATCATGACATAATTTTAAAGTAGGAGATTAACTCAAAGAATAGAAATTGGGTTAAGAAGTTCCCTTACCTTGCGTCTTGTCCTGACTCGACCGTTCTTTAACCTCCTGAATAATAAACTAGAGTTAATTTCTATTTACATAAGAACCTTTTTCATTTTCATTATTCCTTTTATATCCCCTACTACCATGTTATGAACATTATGTAATTATTAATGTTTATAACGGTCATTTTGTCGATCTTAGGTACATGAGTCAAAAATAAAATTCATATAATTACAAGTTGTTCATGTGGTGATATGTCCATTATATCCAGAATTATATTCATGATTTAGATATCATATATCTCATATATATCTAGTATATACATGCATTTATATTATTCCATAACGTTTAGAGGTAAGAAATGAAATGCACCATTCATGGAGACGGTAAGCCGTACGTACACATAACACTACATTCATTTCTATTTCGTATTTAATGAAATCATAATGATATAAAGGTATATTATAATTCCATTATAACATTATATATAATATCATTTACTCCATCCTTTATAGATCCCACATATGGTATTAACGATTCAAATCACATTGAGGGGGCGGTAGTCCACACTTCCTAAAATGAAATTATCGCGTTTTACCCATAATGGAAATCATAAAATTATGCCATAAATGAAAAATACAGAAGCTTAAGTAAAACATAAACATATTATATATCATATATAAATATAGTGACATCTTAATGGCCACCTTTGAAGGTGTTATATGAGTGTTGAACAATCATCGTTTCGTGAGGCAGAAATTCGCCATCCACAGAAACAGTATGTTCTTTAACCATTAGATGTAGGTGTGTGTAAGTGTATCTTGAATACTTCTTATAACAACATCCTAGTATATTTAGGATACTGTTGTTGTTACAAATGAAATGAATAAAAAGATTTTATGGGGTTGGAGAAGAAAAATAAAAAAACAACATTAGAGAAGACATTACCTTAAAATCGGGTAACTCTTTTTGGTTTGAGCCAAAGGCTTCCTTGGGAAGCGTTCTGCCCAAAGTGATGCTTCAAGGAGTAATAGGGGGAAGTTGGGAGAGTATTTGGGAAGAGGTTGGCCGAGCCAAATGTCTTGAAAGTGTGAATGATGTGGTAGAGGTGGGGGCCTTTTATAAGTGGAGAGGAGGGGCACTCTTGGAAAGTAAAGAAAAGTCACTTTATCATAAAATGATTTTCGGATTTTAGAGGTCACACACTTATATAATTAGAGTATAAGGTGATAAGGGTTCGAAATATACCCATACAATAGGCTTCGGACAAGTGTAAGCCTTGGATATTACATTATCGTTTCATTTTATTTAAATCGTTAATTAATGAGGTAATCGCTGCATCATCATTGTGTCATTAAAAATTTAAATTATTTAATGTCTAAAAATTCTAAAATAATAACCATAATGTAGGAAATATTTTTAGATTTCTAATGAATATTTATGGTCAAAAATTTAACTTATATAACCCCATGTAACAATTGTTTTAGTAAAACAACTCATGTTTGTGACATTTTTATTTTAACATTAAATAAAATGTTTTTAATGTCATTTTCCAACCAAAGTGGCTCCATGGGGTCCCCAAGTTGACCCATGGATTTTCGTGGTCCGCCATTGCTCATCCAATGAGGGTAGGACATGTTTAAAGCTCATCTCATATTATTAAAACATTATTTTTACCTTAAACTACAGTAATTACCTCTAATCGTGATTAAGAACTTAAAATTTACTATTCACCAAAAAATTATTTTAATCTCATTGAACCAAATTTTACTTCTTAATAACAACCATGTATGTCGGATTTTTGAAAATAAAATCACAGAAGTGGTAATATTTCATTTAAACGAAAAATCAGTTTTTTAACTACCACTTAGTGGTTTCACTATTCATCAAAAATTGAAGTTTTTTCAGAACAATGCCAAAATTTCACCCTAAGATATAATTGATATTCAGAATTCAAAAATGATATCTATTTTATGAAATTCCAAACATATAAGTTGCATTAATTAATTTTATAATTAATTCTCGCTGTCACAACAAATAACGTGTTTTTAAGAAACAATATATATCAAAAGATTGACAATTATTTATGTCCAATTTCAAAGTGAAATTAATTCTAATGAACACCATTGGATAAAATGGTAAAAATATATTCTAATTATACTTTAAAACCACTCAATAGTATAACTTATCACTATAAATTATTTTGATTAAAAAATTTGTTTTAAGTATTTTTCACTATTCATAAAAATATTGAATTTCTCAGAAAATTACAAAAAATTCAACATAGGCTAAATTCAATATTAGGAATACAAAAATGAATTCCATTTTGAAATATAAATTTTCTATAATTTCAAAAAGTGGTTATTACTATTCATAACGGCTACTTTGATTAGTCGCGGTGTTTTAGAACTCGAACTTGCGTACAATGCAAGCTATTGCATTATTGAAAGAGAGGCGTATCATGGAATCTGGGGGTATTACATTCTCCCCTCCTTCAATAAATTGCATCCTCGCAATTTGATATTTTTCTTTGAAAATAAAAGGTTGAAAATAGAAAATACCTTTGTGGAAAACCCACATCAGAAATAAGGTTAATAAAATTTAGCCTTAATAAGATGGAAATGGAAATAAGAAAGTCACCACCAAATTATGATCTCGATAAGGAGAACATTGGTTGCAATTAGAGACATATAATTGGAGGAAAAACGTAAATATTTTGTAGGGAGTGATTGAGGTCATCAATCACAATCAACTGTCAAATTGAGGGCCTCAAAGCCTTCAATCTATGTTGATTTAAAATATCATTAGTTCAACAACACATATGGTATTAGGATAACACATTTTTTTGTTTTAATATCCCTTTAGTAAAGTTTAAGAATTAATTTATTCATTGAATAAGAGATAGGTATATATATATTTATGCTTGACAATTAGAGTTTCAACCTTCAACTCATCTTTCACTCAAAAAGATAATATAACTCAAAAATATTATACGTATCCTAATTGTATAAGGTTCCAAATGTTAACACATTACATTTAGATTAGTAAAATAATTTTGTAATAACCAGGGACTTCATGTAGGCTAGTGGTAGGAAATAAAGGCCGGTCGCACTATGGTTGTGGGTTCGATTCCTGCAGCTTTGTTCGACGCGACAGTTTATGCCCCACCTTGGAGGTTGCCCTTTTCCTAAAACTATAGTATTATAATATTCCAAAAATAATCTTCAGAAATGTTTTAACCTTAAACAATAAAATCCAAAGTTCAACTTAATCCATTCCAACCATTATAGTTATCAAAAATACCTCCGTCCAGACTTTCTCTAAAGGGTCCTTAAATTCCAAAATCAATTGTAACATTAGATTACCTAAACAAAGTAAAGTTTATCTTATTGTCACATACTAAAAATATGATTTCCTTCATCATATTAAAACCTTAATGATAACCTATCAAGTACTGCAGTACAATCCTTATATATATATATCACATTATTCTAATAACCAGAATATAATCCATGAGTCCAAAAGCACCAATACATTAATTATTCTTCTTCAACTGTAGTAGCAGCATAAGATTGTCCCTGATCCCTTGGCCTTTTCTGAGATAAGTTCCCCTGACGCTTAGGAAATTCATTTTCATAATTCCCCATTTCCCTACAATTGTAGCATTCAACATTGATAGCCCATTTCTTTCCCTTGCAATCACGGGCCTGGTGACCTTTTTCTCCACATTTATAACAAACTCCCATTCCTTTTAGGCAAGCACCGGGGTGATTCTTCCCACAATTATCACATAATGGAAATTCATTCTTTCCCTTTTTCCCTTTATCCGTCTCTTGTTCCACCGTTCTCTTCTTCTCTTGCTTTACTTTGTTGTCATAAGACTTATAGAATTCCTTTTCTATCTTGATAGCACATGAGACAATATCTTCGTATGACGAGAAGGATTGTGAGACTAATGCTCTACGGAGAAATGGTTTTAACCCATCAATGAAATGATCAATCTTACTCCTTGGGTTACGTATATAATCTGCAGCATGCCTCGCTAACCTTGTATAGTTGGCCTCATACTTTGCGACATTCTCATCCTCCTTTTGTCTCAGACTCAAAAATTGTCTTTCCATATCTGCTTGATGGTCATGAGGATAGTATTTTTCTAGGAAAATCTCTTTGAACTCCCTCTATTCCATATTTGATACGTCATCATCTTCCTTTGTGTTTTGAATTAGTGACCACCACTGATTGGCATCTCCAGTGAGACGGTAAACTGCCATGACAACCTTCTCCCTTTCGCTACTCCCCAAGGCATGGAATCTTTTCTCTAAGGAGTTTATCCATTGCTCAGCTACTAATGGATTTGTACCCCCATTAAATGTTGGTGGTTTTTTCCTCATGAAGCGGTCTAACATTGATCCTCCACATTGCGGATCAGGGTGCTCCATACGAGTAAGTTTATTATTCATAACCTGAGTGAGTTGTCCTAGTATGGTAATAAGTTGATCAACACTATTTGTATCTCCAGCTCCACAATAATTATTTTTAGCAGGAGGGCAATCCCTGCACGAAGTGCGTGCATTGATACGGTTTCCATTCCTTCCACTAGGCTCCATTTCTAAACAATGGCATAAACTATATTAGTTTATGAATCAAAATACATAATTCCATACTTGTAAGATACTTAACATAAATTGAACTATTTATGGATATAATACATAACAATGTTTTCATTGTGGAAGTATATACTCATAACCATTCATAGTGGTTTGTAAAGAAAATGAGAATTATCCTAAGCATATCCCCCGGGAGTGTCGTAACCAAGAGTGCAGCAAGGCCCGTTGTTGTGCACCAGTTCCCGTTCGAGTCTAGCTCAAAGCGGTGTTTTCGGGTTTTACCCCTAGGTACATCTGCACCAGAGCCTCCTCTACCTGCTCGTATCCAGACAGGGATGTATTTCTCGGAAAACTCACAAAATCTCTATAATACCAAAATTCTATGAAGTTCTTCTGTACTAATCCTTAAAGTCTATCTTCGGGATATGTGCTCTAATCAGAGTTTATCTAAATCTAGCTTCGAAGGTTAGTACTAACCTCCCTCTGATACCAACTGTAACACCCCGACCCCAGCTACCCAGAGTCGGTGCATTACTTCGTACCATTGTCATGATCACAAAAGATCAAGTCTCGAAAGGCCAATTAGTTTAGTAGCCTTGGAATCACAAGATACATTCATAAGTCTTAAATTACATCATAAAGTGAAAAACTAATAATAATGTCTTCATAGTGCACACTCATTTCCTCTTCTGACTATCCCTACAGGTCATTCATAAAATACTTCTTCACATCCTAGAAAATATTAAAACATTGAAAGGGGTGAGCTCAGATGCACAATAAGGATAACAATATAGCGGAAGCTTTCATCAATAAACATAAACATTTAAGGCAATTTCTAACTAAAACAAAAGCCTTTTAAACTTGAACTTCAGCATAATATTGCAAGAGTAAAATGAGATAATGCCTTTCACTTCTTCACATGGATATTCTACTGGTCGAATAATCACATGCAATATCAATAACCACTTTCATAATTAGGAAATGTATAATGCCAGACATTCTGAAACATTTTGTCAAGGCCTCAGCCAAGACATCTAAAAAGATTAAGGCCTCGGCCAAAACCATAAATCCAAGTGGGAAAGGGCCTCAGCCAATTCCACGTCTAGTTGTCTCATGAGACCTACCGATGCATCGAAGAGCTATAGCGGGCTCCACCCGTCACTTATTAAGTCCAATACAGTCCTCATTTGAATAGGTTTAAAAATATCATAAACCATAACATAATCATATCACATAAAACATGCATAAAGGAAACATAACATTTAGACATTTCAATCACAAGATATCAATACAACACATTGATATAATAAAAACGCTTTCAAAACCATTTTCAATACCAAAATAATAGAAAGTTAAAACTTTGAATTTATTTTTCATTAAAAAAATGATGGCTTGTAGACGAAGCCAAAACTCAAATAATGATCACGGCGGCGGAGAAGTCGTTTTTGCCACATAAGTACAGAAAGAAAAACATTCCCTTTTTTCCTTTAGAAAAATGCTTCGTATAAAAAAGATTCATTTTGAATAAACGTAAAAGTCCAAGGGTTTTATACACCGTATAAAGGAAAGTTGTTTATAAAACCAAATATGCCTCAATGAAATGAGATTGAGACGAAGTACCTTTCAAAGATCATTTCTAAATAGAATAGATATATTATGTGTATTCACTATATGTACACATAATGAAAGTATAAATACTAGATAAGATCATGACATAATTTTAAAGTAGGAGATTAACCCAAAGAATAGAAATTGGGTTAAGAAGTTCCCTTACCTTGTGTCTTGTCCTGACTTGACCGTTCTTTAACCTCCTGAATAATAAACTAGAGTTAATTTATATTTAATTAAGAACCTTTTTCATGTTCATTATTCCTTTTATATCCCCTACTACCATGTTATGAACATTATGTAATTATTAAAGTTTATAACGGTCATTTTGTCGATCTTAGGTACTTGAGTTAAAAATAAAATTCTTATAATTACAAGTTGTTCATGTGGTGATATATCCATTATATCCAGAATTATATTCATGATTTAGATATCATATATCTCATATATATCCATTATATACATTCATTTATAATATTCCATAACGTTTAGAGGTAAGAAATAAAATGCACCATTCATGGGGACAGTAAGCCGTACGTACGCATGAACGCTACATTCATTTCTATTTCATATTTAATGAAATAATAATGATATAAATGTATATTATAATTCCAGTATAACATTATATATAATATCATTTACTCCATCCTTTATACATCCCACATATGGTATTAACGATTCAAATCACTTTGAGGGGGCGGTAGTCCGCACTTCCTAAAATGAAATTATCGCATTTTACCCATAATGGAAATCATAAAGGTATGCCATAAATGAAAAATACATAAGCTTAAGTAAAACATAAACATATTATATATCATATATAAATATAGTGACATCTTAATGGCCATCTTTGAAGGTGTTATATGAGTGTTGAAAAATCATCGTTTCATGAGGCAGAAATTCGCCATCCACAGAAACAGTATGTTCTTTAACCATTAGATGTAGGTGTGTGTAAGTGTAGCTCGAATCCTTCTTATAACAAAATCCTAGTATATTTAGGATACTGGGTTTGTTACAAAAGAAATGAATAAAAAGATTTTATGGGGTTGGAGAAGAAAAATAAAACAAAACAACATTAGAGAAGACATTACCTTAAAATCGGGTTACTCTTTTTGATTTGAGACAAAGGCTTCCTTGGGAAGAGTTCTTCCAAAAGTGAGGCTTCTAGGAGTAAGAGGGTGAAGTTGGGAGAGTATTTGGGTAGAGGTTGGCCAACCCAAATGGCTCGAAAGTGTGAATGATGTGGTAGAGGTGGGAGCCTTTTATAAGTGGAGAGGAGGGGCACTCTTGGAAAGTAAAGAAAAGTCACTTTATCATAAAATGGGTTTCGGATTTTAGAGGTCCCACACTTATATAATTTGAGGGTAAGGTGATAAGGGTTCTAAATATACCCATCCAATAGGCTTTGAACAAGTGTAAGCCTTGGATATTACATTATCTTTTCATTTTATTTAAATCGTTAATTAATGAGGTAATCACTGCATCATCATTGTGTCATTAAAAATTTAAATTATTTAATGTCTAAAAATTCTAAAAAAATAACCATAACGTAGGAAATCGTTTTATCTTTCTAATGAATATTTATTGTCAAAAAGTTAACTTATATAACCCCATGTAATAATTGTTTTAGTAAAACAACTCATGTTTGTGACATTTTTATTTTAACATTAAATAAAATGTTTTTAATGTCATTTTCCAAACAAAGTGGCTCCATTGGGTCCCCAAGTTGACCCATGGATTTTCTCGGTCGGCCATGGCTCATCAAATGAGGGTAGGACATGTGTCAAGCTCATCTCATATTATTAAAACATTACTTTTACCTTAAACTACAGTAATTACCTCTAATCGCGATTAAGAACTTAAAAGTTACTATTCACCAAAAAATTATTTTATTCTCATTGAACCACATTTTACTTCTTAATGACAAAAATGTATGTCGGATTTTTGAAAATCAAATCACAGAATTGGTAATATTTCATTTAAACGAAAAATCAGTTTTTTAACTACCACTTAGTGGTTTCACTATTCATCTAAAATTGAAGTTTTTCAGAACAATACCAAAATTTCACCCTAAGATATAATTGATATTCTGAATTAAAAAATGATGTATATTTTATGAAATTACAAACATATAAGTTGCATTAATTAATTTTATAATTAATTACCGCTGTCACAACAAATAGCGTGTTTTTAAGAAACAATATATATCAAAAGTTTGACAAATGTTTATGTCCAATTTCAAAGTGAAATTAATTCTAATGAACACCATTGGATAAAATTGTAAAAATATATTCTAATTATACTTTAAAACCACACAATAGTATAACTTATCACTATAAATTATTTTGATTAAAAAAGTTGTTTTAAGTATTTTTCACTATTCATAAAATTTTTGAAGTTCTCAGAAAATTACAAAAAATTCAACATAGGCTAATTTCAATATTAGGAATAAAAAAATGAATTCCATTTTGAAATATAAATTTTCTATAATTTCAAAAAGTGGTTATTACTATTCATAACAGCTACTTTGATTAGTCGCGGTGTTTTAGAACTCAAACTTGCGTACAATGCAAGCTATTGCATTATTGAAAGAGAGGTGTATCATGGAAGCTCGGGGTGTTACAAAAAATATGAGAGAAACCTCATTTTTTAGTCATAAACCTATAAAATTAAAATGAATTTTCAATATTCATAATTTTTCATAAATAATAAAATAAGTAATACTTTATTTTAAATTACAACTCCTCCTTGAATATATAAATACATCTAATCCAACCATTTGCCTCCACTCAAAAAATCATTTCCATTATTAATTATATACCCATATCCTTTTCTAAACTTAAAAATAAATATCTTTAAAAATTTATGTGGAAACAAATCTCACATTCTATTGTCTTAGATACTATCCAAACAAGGAATACCATAAAGATATTTTTCCAAAAAAAAATCATTATTATGTATTATTAATTTAAAAGAAAAAAATTTTACCGCACATTCCCATTATCTAAAATTATTCTATTAATTTTGCATTAATCTAATTTTCATCTATTATGGTTTATATATCCTCCATTTCCACCATATAATAACTAATTTGATAATTTATTTAATATTTTAAAAAATAAGAGTTAAAACCCATGTTCTCCATTCCAATTACAATAATATCTATTCTATTATTTATTTTACAAATCTCAACCTATATACTTCTCTCCCAATTTCTATAATTTTTTACTTATTTTAGTTTCATTATGATTCATTGTACTTCATTTTTTGAATATATACATATCTCCATGGTTTCCCTCATGTTAGTCACTTATGTCAACCCCAATTCTATTTATAATAGAAATGATAAAAATTTTATTATTTTCCACTAAATCATGCTTCAAAAATATAAATATTTCTTAAATTACTCTTATTATGTTTTTTTAATTGTTAAAATGATTTTTATGAGCTATTTTTTCCCAAATAAAAATTAGATTCTGAATGTGACTCATTAAATGCATTTTATGAAAATATAAAAAAACTATAAATACATCATTCATAAGGTCTCAAATATTTTTTCTATTTACTCATAGATATATTTTTTAGAAATACTATATTTATATTATCTTCGCTAAATAATATTTACTTTTAAAATTAAATTTTATTTCTACTTTTAAATATTTTATTTTTGTCTGTTATTGGAAATATAATTTCTTCTATTTCATAAAACGTTATTAAAAATATTCAATATTATTTATAAAACCTCTATAATTTCAAATATACCATTGATTATTAATTATATAAATCAAAAATATTTCATCTTCAACCCATTTTACGATTTCTTATATTATAGTTGCATGGATGATATCATTCTCATAATTAGATAATATATCAAATAATATTTTAATTAATCATTTATATTCATACATATGTGTGTTGTGGTAGAAATGAAAGATATACTAGAGAACTGAAACACCGCTACCTTTTTCTTACATTATCATCAATTATTTATAATTATATTCATTCATCCATTTTTAAATGTATATAGATACCCAATACATCATTCCCCTTATTTAAGATTGTTCGCATTTATTATTATATATTTGATTAACTAGGGATATTATTAACATGGAATTATTCTAATTATTTTATATTGTGTTACTATACTATGTTTCATTTTCTTTATTAAAGAATATTTTACTTAATATCCACCAAATTTAATTGGATTCCCATTATATTTCGATAGAGTAATAATTCTATATTTAATTTATGATTATTTTTATATTAATGAAGAATATATATATGTGTGTGTGTGTGTGATAATTAGTGGTCCCATAATTATATTACCTTAAATTTTATTAGGTAATGATTTATACCTCATGAGGCAATTTTAAATTGGATATGTGATGTCATCATTATCTGTATGTTATATGACATCCATGAATAGTTGTCAATGTGTATAATATTATTAATAAGCCATGTAAATTTAAAAATTTCCATAATATTATTCATGGGCCAATTATATTTATCATTTTACATAATTTATTAAATGGGTATATTTTTGATAATTATGTATATAATATTATAATATCTTCACAGGTATCCATTACCTCTGTTTGTACTGACATTCTTATGTATTTTTAAAATCACATTATTTAATGTCATTATACATTTTTATTTTATTTCACCATGGTTAAATATTTTTTTTTTGATTTATCTATTCATTACACCATGACATATAAATATTTAATTGAAATCCACTAGTAAATCATTTATTACATGCATAACAAATTCTTTTAATCATTCCTCCTCTATAATGATCATTTAAAATTAATAATTAGTTTAAATTTCATAGATGTCTAATATAAAATGTTTTACCACATGTTATGAATTTGACCTCACACATTTGTTAGGATTTCCCATTTCTAATGGTTCTTTTTAGGGTTAATGATATTGTGATCAAGTTTTAAGTGGTTTATAATTAATTATTTCATTAAATATCATTGGTTCATGATGTAATATATACCTAGTTACCAAATACATCGAAAATCAGATTCTAAAAGTTGGATTTAATTATTCTATGTATGAAAAATATGATTTTTAGCACTATATAAAAATGTTTGGGCCGAGGGAAATATCATTTTGTATCAGAGAATAATTTAGATCACTTTTTCTAATTAGTATTTACTGAAATTTTTTATATTCATAACTAACAATTATCCCTAGAGTAAAATTAAATAAAAAACTAATATCAACACATATGATTAAAAGAAAAATTCATTTATGTTAAGTAATTTTGTGACCTTATCATGTTTATTTCTTTAGATAAATTTAGGAATTAGTAATTTGGTAATTAAATATTCTAAAAGAAAATTAGGTGTTTATTAATTTGTAAATTTTTTGGATATATAGTTTATTAAATCATGATAGAATGTGATGTCATAAAATTTAAATGATATTTTATTAAAAGAAATTGTCCAAATTAGAATTATAAATAGTATTTTATAGTGAAAATTTTCAAAAATATTTTATTCTTTTAATTAAAAATCAAATTTATATTTTAAAGTATTTAACTTGTTAAAATAAGGTTTTTTTTAAACCTCTTGTGAAAAAAAAAATTCGGTGAATTTTTTTTGATAGTTTTGATTATTATGTTAATTGTAATAAAACATTTTTCAAAAATATAATTTTATTTATAACCCCATCATGATATAAATAGGATTACATATATTATATTTTTTTCTATAATCCAAAATTATTCAATTGACATTGTAATGATTTCAAAAATAATAAACTTAATTTTAAAACTTATAAAATGGTTTTCAAGATTGCTGTTTTTTTTGTAATAATAAAACAATATTATTGATTATTTGCCTTTAATAAAGTATTATCATCATTTGATTCATATTCTATCAGGACACTCCCCCATTAGAACTCCTCTCAGGTTGATAGTGAAGAAAAAAGTGGCCCAAATGTTCAGATTTCATAAGCCACAATTTGACAAGAAGCACAATGGTTATCCATGAAACAAATGGCATTAATCAAAATCATTAATTCCTTGTAAATAAAGTATTACCAAATATAAAATCCATATACATTAATTAAATGTTTAATGTACCACCCTCAGGATTTGGATTAGTTACACTAAGAGGGGTGAATCATTTTTAACTAGTTTAATAATTCCTTTCTTCATAAACAATTATCCAATTTTATACTAAACATCTCTATCCTTTTATGTTGAATAGAAATAATATTTTCTCAAATAGATTCACACCACATTCGAGGATAATTGTAAATTATGCATACAACCTGGTATTTTTTATACCTTCACCCCTGTGGTTGGTGAATACATATTTGATGTGTGTGAGTATAGTTTCAGACTTATATTTTACACTATTATCGTAAGTGTTACAATGAGGAGGCTAATACACTTTACTCATCTGCTGATATCATCATAAACTCTATTTTATCCATATTACATAGGTGATCATATATCCTTCCATGTATTACAGTGTTATAAGGGATCCTCCTAAGTGTTCAACAATCCTTTTTCATAAAATGATCTATTGTATATTCATGGATGTCTCTTCCTCGAAAATTAATACATTATTCTTCAATAGTAGTTCCATGACTACCACTGTGGAAAATATTAAACAAAATTCATATTCTCCTTTTATTTTTCTTAATAATCAAATTTTTTATGTTCTTTATTTATTATTATAATATTAAACAATATATAATTTTATTCAAATCACATTGTAATCAAAATATTGGTACACAAAATCTTCTCACCTTATTCCAAGTATCATAATTTCATAACCTTATATAGGATTATGATATATGTCCTCAGTATATATAATTTAGTTCTTTAACATTCATTGTTATGAACATCTTAAAGTAAATAATCATTCAAAACCTAACCACATAGAAAAAATATGTTAAATTTTCTCATTGTCTACTAGATTTAGTGACTTCTAGTTCCTTATTAGTTTTATACTATGGTATCTTATATTCTAGTTCAATTCCTTAAAGTTCCTTAGGCTATGAATCTATAACTCTTTGACCCATCAAACACCTATATGTTATTAATTTTTTTTTTCAAATCTTGTACACAACTATTTTTTAACATTAGGTGCTTCATGTAATTGATTTTCATGAATGTTCTTCACTAGAAAGGTTGAATCCTTTATATATTTTTGAAAGGAATTAATTCCACTATGATTTATGTGTGTTCCACGTACATGAAAAAATATTATATTAAACTCCACTTAAGAATGATTATTCTACTAATTTCATATTTTGGTCATATTTATATGAATCATCGACTAGAATCTCATCCCTGTGGAATTATAAAAATCATGGCTAAAAATAGGATCCTTTGAGAGTCTAGGAAACATAGATCCACCAATTTACAACCGAATATACAACAACCTAAAATCGGAAACACTTCGGATAAAAATTTATTTTCTTCTATGTTGCTTAATCTCTAGGTAGTTTACATATTTCTGATCACATAACATCTTTTATATAGTCCTTTATAATAGTTCTACATATATTTTATAATATTCTTTATAGAAGCATCCTTAATTATAGGTATATGAGTTTATTTTCAATATTATTCAATGGCTATGCTAATGCTACTTTAAAAATATAATAATTAAAACATCATTTAAACTCTAAAACATATTCAATAATTAAATATTTTTTACCAATCTATTTTCATTCTCCTTGTCATTTAATGATCCTCACTATCTTATCATTCAAATAACAAAGTATAAAAACACATAACCTAATTTATCTTACGAACTCTATCATTTTTCATAAATCCCTATGAGAGTCCATAACATCCATTTCATCATCCTTATAATTTCAAATGTTCAATCTTATTCTCACATTATTAATAAATGATGATTCTGAGAACATCTTTCACATCTAGAGCGTGATCATTTTTTGAATCTCATAATGAATCATAGTTGATACATAACTCATTGAAATGTATTTTCAATTGAACAACATCACAAAATTTTCTATTTTAACTTTAAGAAAAAACTTTCAGATATCGACTAATACTTCTAGAATATCGATAACTAATAGATGAATTCAAGTTCATTGCATGGTCAATGGTATTATCTACATCTCTTCATTATATTATAAACTCTTCATTTTATATTAACATATATTTCTATACTTATTTGATGTTTGGTAAAGGTATTATTCACCAAGATGAAAATTTTACGCATCATCCACATAAATTATTGTAGTTCTGTATCCATTAATTCACGTTCTATATATTTCATTTTATTTGAATTAAAAATTAATATTTTTTTATCTAAATAATATATTTTCTATTAATTCACCAACTATTTTTAGGAAAAAATATCTAATTTTGTTATATTTATATCTTCTGTAAAATCAAGAACTATCTTTTTCAATAATATAACTTCTCCAAAATCACCCTACTGTATTTTATCTTTTAAAGTATTTTTTCATAATTCAGGAACACAGTGATGGGTTATCACAAACATCAATGAAAACATGTATTCAATATTTATATAAATAGTTTTAATCACTTTTTGTGGATTCACACAAAAACTCAGCTCAAAAAAATTTCAAATGTGAAGGCTTTTTATAAAAATATAGAAACTATTCTACTCCATACACTTTTCCAACTAATCAATGATTCTTAAGAATCCTAAAATTATAGTAACTAAATAAATATATTTTCCCATTTCTTTGATACTCTTTATAAACCTTTGGAAATCACATTGATATCAAATATATTACACAATATTATCACACATATGCATCTAATCACATTATTATATTAAAAAATAATACATCACCAATTGTATAAGTTATTTTATATTCATTAGTTTCCACCATTGTTTTCAATAAATAGTTCATATATAGTAGAAACATTAATTAATTCCACTATATTCCAATTAAATTCAAATGTGTAATGATAATGAATGGATTTACTCATCCCATTATTCCACTGCTAAAAATTACATCTCTCCCCCCTTTATTCTCACCCATAATTAAAGGAAATTAAAATATCACTTAATTTATGGATAACATCACATTTTACTTTGAAATGATACATCAAATAATCAACTTTAATTATAAATAAGTTATTTATAGTATAGAAAATAGATAGATTAACTTATACATCATTTCTATCAATGAATTATTTAATATGTGAAGAAAATATAAAAATAATATTTTAGGGATTGTTCAAAATATTTTTAAATAATCTAAAATGTTCATCTATACAAAAATATTACTGTGTTGTATCAAAATAATTGTTTTCTCTATTCAATTTATTTTTATTTTTTAAGTAATTAATAATTTTCTCCACTTTAGTATTAACATTTATATTCCACATAAATATAGAATAGAATACCAAATCAATGACATGTTTAATTTTATTGAATTTAAATTTTTGGAGTTAATAGATCATTCCCAAAATGAATATTAGATCATCTGGATATATAATATATATGTGATGTTCAAGTCCACTCCTTATATATGGTTAAAAGCTTTAATCCTCTTTATTAGGGCCAAAATTAATTAATTTTCTTAGAAGAGACCATTGGATAATAATTTATGTAAAACACTCAGTTTTGGATATATTTCTTGAATTTTTATAAAAATCACAATATTTATTTATTCAGGTTTTTACATGAATTATTTTCTCACATTCAATTACTAATTAGTAAAAACAATCATATTTATAACATGGAAAAATGATTATTTTTTCACATTTTAGATTGAAAAATAGGGATGAGATTTAAATCCCATCCCAGAGACTCAAATTAAACAATTTTACTTATTTACATGTACTCATCCTGACTTTTCCATCTTTAACATTCATATATTTATATTTCTTGGGTATTATTTCATTATTTTTAATTCCCCATTTATAATTGGGTAGAGTATACATTTTCACATCATCTAAAAATCACATTATTTCCATATAATTTTCTATATTTTTATAGAAACAACCAATATATTAGTCTATATGATATTACATTCCCTGGGACAAATCTTATTTTTCTTATTGTGAAAGAAATTTTATTTCAATGTTGTATTCTAGACTAATAAATTCGTTGAATCTTTACCTTTATTTCATAAAATTTACCTATAACATGATATTCATTCCAAAAAAGAATTTTAAGAAAAATATTCATGTCCACATACACCTCACACAATAATTTGAGTAGCTTTTATGTAACAATTTTAAAGAATTAACTCTATTACATTTTATGGGATGTTATCTACCAAGACATTTTTTTAATTGAGTTATTTATTTTTCATCACCCAAACACTTGTATCAGCATTGTTTTTCATACATTGTTTGACATGATATATGATGTAACCTTTTATACCATACCAGAAGAATCTCTTCATTATTTGTGTGAAATAATTTAACATGTAATTCTTGGGTGTAGTTGATTCAAAACCCTTAATACTACTACTATCATAAGGAAAAAAGTCTTCATTTTATAATTCTTCATTTTATGTGGTCTTATATTCTAATGATCATATAAACCATGCATATTATGTTTATTGAAGGGGATTGTTTTTCAATGACTGCACGTGTTTCTATTTCCACAAAATTTTGTTAAGATTTCATGTTAATTCTTATTTAATATATTTAGTTTTTTTTCACTTTTCTTTTGAATTGAAATATTTATCATCACTATAGATCTAATATCCTTAGATGTAGAATATATTTTCCTTTAAGTTATTTAAAAATTATTCCAAAATTATATAGCCTTGTTTTATAACCTTCGATTGTAATAATAATTCATAATAATTTCTAATTTTTTATTTTTTGAAACATCTTGACTGGCTTTGAAACCATTTTGGTCATAGAAACAAATTTCCATATTTTGATCTTATAAAAGGAAATAATAATTCTATAAGGTCTTAGAGCCACCCATAATTATAAATTTTTCTACATAAAATATAATTTCACACATATATTCTAATATATTTGTTTATATAATATATTGAGAGATGAAATAACTTTAGTATAATTAAAATTATTAAGTTCAATGGTTACAATTTTCATTGATCTTAGAGTTTTTGTCCTCTAATAAAAAGTCAAAAAAAAATTTCAACTAATTTATTAAATTTTTGATGAAGTATAAATATTTTAAATAATCATTGAATCTATTCTCTTAATAGAATAATGGGATGATTCGTGTTATGTCTCAAACTATTTTATGAGTATAATTTCTATCTCAATACAAATTATGATTTAGATATTATTCTTAACCTTAATTCAACTCAATTATTATTTTGGTTCATTATTTACATTTCAAATATAAAATTCATGAAAATTTTTTATCTCTTATAAAAAATCATGGAGATCATTGATTCTATTCTTTCTAGCTAACAACCTTCATCACACATATTTGTTTTGTCTCATTTTTCTGATGAATGTATCACTTATATAAAATTTTTCAATCACAATTGCACATAAAAATCCCACATAATTAGTATTAAAAAAATAAAATAATTTATTATAAATTGATATAGATTTTATATAATTTCATTGCATTTAGGGTGACTGTTGAATTTATAGAAACTATTAACTAATGCATCCTTTGTTGCATCATCATTCTACACGAGTTGTGATTTATCATCATGTAGTCCCTTTATATATGAATTTATAAATTTTTCAACATCAATAAAGATATATTTCAAATACATAATTACATAAATATAAAATTCACTATGTGATTCAACGCACACATTCTTTTCACAACTTCTATTAGAATCATAAATAAGATCATTATTGTCATATTCAATATATATATCATTATTGTTTTAGCTAGTCACATGTCACAATTCCCAGTTGAATATTTTCTCAATATCCCTAGCCCTTTATTCAATGTGTTCATCTTAGTTTGAGCGAAGAACTATATTTTGGTGCTGTCAGACATGGGAATTATATTTTACACATGAGGTAGTTCAAAATCATTTATAAATATATACGTTAAATATTTTTGATAAATATATTAGGGAAATTAAACCATCGATCCAATCAAGGGGAACATTGTGTTCGGATACCATATTTAGTTACTAAGAATGGGTGTTATAACACTGAGAGGTAGGGTGAATTAGTGAGGACCATGTATTAAAATTTCATTTAACATACATTTTTACACCGTTTTATATTTGGCCTTTATCACATTTTCTAATGAACAGACGTCATATATTCTAAAATACATTCACTCATCCTAAAATATTGAAATAAATGAATCAAAACACATAGTATTTATACAAGGTTCTCCACTAATATTGATGAAAATTTCTTTTCACAATTATTGTAAATTCTAAGAAAAAATTCTCTATAATTATATTACATATTACAATACAATGGGTATCATATTATTCCCAATAATATAAATCATCTCAATATCCATTTTTACTATATTATATAGGTAAAATTTTCAATGTATTTTTATTACAAGACAATACTAACTAATCATAATCATATACAGTCATAATTTTGAAAAATATCTTCTATATACTTGTAGATTTATTTGGATCGCAATAAAAGTTCTTATTCCACTATAATATATATTTGAATAGAACTAAAAAATGAATAATATAAAACCATATATTTTATGTAATATTTTAAATAATAAAATGATGTACTTTTTTTAATTCTTATTATATATTTTCAACATGTAATATTAAATTATTCTCACTCTATAATCGAAAGATGTATCTTCTTATTTTTTTCACCATCTTCCATGTATCATAACCTCCAAACCCAATTCCATATTGATATTTTTTCCCTTGATTTTTTATTTCTAGTTTTTAATATTCTATAGTAGTTTATATCTCCACGTATGTTAACATTTAAAACAAAATGACTTATAAAAAATATGATTCTTTTAGGTTCCAAGATTAATTACATCATCAAGTACATTATATTATGTAACATCATGTTCAAACATAGTTTTATACTACATAATGTTACATTAATGTTTAATAGATTCTGGTCCCCTTACATTTAGTTTATTAAATATTTAATTAATTTTTTATTCAATACATGTTATAATAATTATTCTCTATAATTTAGTTCACATAATTTATTATTGTGTATAATACTTGTCTTATCATGTAATCATGTGAATATTTTTTCATAACAGATCTATTATAATATGATTTATTAAATTATTTTTAAAAAACTGTCCTTTTATTAAACATTATCCACTTAATGAAACAATAAATACTTATTTGTAGGCATCACTGACTATTCCTAAATCCCACTATGATTAATAAAATCACAAATAAAAAATCAATCCTTTTTGACATCACAAGACATGTATTAAGACATTATAAAAAGGAAATGAATCCACCTATCATCCAATGACCATAAAATTTAATGTTCTTTTGTTATATAGAAACAAAATTATATTTAGATCATTAATATTTTCCTCTATAATACCTATGATTGTTCACATCAATAAGGTAATGCATGCTTCTACTAAGATTAATTGTTCCAAATTTGATACATATATAGTAAATTATTTTTTATATGAATGACTTCAAGTGTCTCTAAACATCATCCACATAAATGAATCATTTTTACTTAATTATACTCTTAATCATCTAAAAAAATAATCATCAAGATCAAAAAAATTAAAATATAATTATATTTTTCTTAAAAAATAAGAACTTATAATCTAAATATATAAATATAAAAGATGTCAAAATAGTTTATTTTTATATCATTCCTTTATGTCACAATTCCCTCAGAGACTCCATTATATCCATTTTTTAATCTTCATAATTTAGGATCCTATAGGTTTTATTGTCTTTTAAATTCCACAATTCTTCAAAGAGAATGATAAAATTTTGGTTCTATGTCCCTTATTGAATCCCATCATTAATCATAAATGATAAAAAACATTATAATATATATTCAATTAAAATAATAGTAAATTATCATCATATTTATATTCCAAATAAATCATTTGTATATCAACTTTTTCTATATGATGAGGGATAACGTTTGAATTCATTTATGCATCTTACATGTTATATATGACTCATTATTTATATGTATTCTATTATGTACATGTCTAATAATATTAAATTCCTCTTTTAGACAAATTAATGTTTGTATCATGTTTACAAGATTCTAATAGTCCATATATTCAACATTTATACTACTATTTCATCTTCCATAGGTGAATGTATTAGGTAAAATAATTTTATAAATACCCTTGTAACATTTTATTATCCAACTAAAATATCGTCCAACAAATCCAATTGAAAAATTATGACATAACTTATGGTTTTATTATATATATAATATATGTACAGATATCCTCTAACATCTTCATTAATTTAAATTATCTAATATTAGCTAGGTGTATTTTATTATTCAAAATCTGTGGGTATACATCAGGAAAACAAGTCTTGGTTCTCATAAACATCAATGAAAATATATAGTTTATAGTGCTATTAAATATGTCATAGCTTCACAATGATTCAAAAAACAATCTCAAAAAAAATAACAATATTTTTTAATACTTTATTCTATAAAGAATCTCATCCCCACATTCAAAATTATTTCCATATAATATATGATTCTCAATAGTCTTCAAATGGAAGAAACTAAATTTAATAATATCTCTCATTCCATGATACTATTTATTAGCCATAGGGAACTTGATCATGTTCATCCATATTTTCTAACAATATAAAAACAGTGAAATTCCTTCATATAAACATATTGGAAACTAATAAAAAATAAATATAATTATTCATTTGGGGGTTTTCATTTATAATTTCTCACAACTAATCCTTCTTTACATGCCATTTAACATAGTGAAAGAAAATATAATATAACAATAACCACCTTGACTCCACTCTATCTGTCGGAATACTACTATCACAATTCTCTATCCAATTTTCATGTTCAAAATTTAAGAAAAACTATAGTCATAAGCACCTAGACATATCTAGTATGATCATAAATCGAATCAATTTTATAACAACGTGAAATAAATGTTTTAAGATAGATATATATCATAACAACTATATAGGAACATGTGATAATCAAGGATTATGATTATGTATGTAATTGTTTCCAAAGATAATATATTATTATAGAACCTCACATTTTCCATATTTATCTAGGTTACCTCATATAATCATATTTGATAAATAATTGCCTAAAATAAATAAAAAATTGTGATTTTATATTTCCAATAACATATATCAATGAAGGGGTAATTATAGAAACATAACCCCACATTACCAGCCATTATTATCAAGTAACCAAATCTACAACCAAAAACAATATCATAATCACCATAAATTGATCCCGACCATATACATATAACAACAACCACTATATCATTATCTCCACTATGTTCTAAAAACCTCTATAACATAAATATTACCATAATGAATTATTCAATATTTTAGATCCATCATAGCCTAGGCACATGAAATTAGATTATTCTATCATAGATAAGGGATATGTGTAAATTTCATAATCATAATCCATTAAATCCTATTAATATAACACATTTCATATCATTGGGCCATTGCATAATATATATATATATATATGATATTATCAAACATGTATATATATAAATGAATGTCTCATCTTTAATCCATTATAGCTTTTGTGGGATGTACATTTAATAACTTTGATTCATTATAGAAAGCCTATATTTGTGTACTTATTTAGTCCATTAAATTTCTTATAGGATAAATAATAACATGAATCCAGAAAAACATTCATGTATAGGGTCATAATATTATGTAAAAACAATAAGGAAATCAATTAATAAGAAATCAATGAACCAAACAAACACATGCAATAATAATCAATGAAATAACACAAGGTATCAAATAAGAAACCATCAAAAAATATCTAATAAATTAATGACCTCATCTTAGTATCAATACTTATTAATAAAACATATGAAATATCCCTTTTATGGAATTATAAAATCAATAAGATATATTCATCAATAACTAATTTATTAAGCAGATACCCTCTTTAAATTAATTATTTAGGTAATTAAACTAGTTCATGGACTAACCATAAAAACTAAAATTACACAACCTAAGGGATAATAAGAAATATGAATAGTTACCCAAATCTGTAAATCATATTCTTAAAACATATACATAACTTTGTAACCAAAAACTATTATGCAATGTTCATGTAATAAACCATCATAACTTATTAAGAACTCACGCACCTTAATGGAAAACATAACTAATAGAATCCCTCTAAGAAAAAACACATCACCCATATTCCTACCATTATTTTCTCATTATACAATAAAAATTTCCAAATACATTAACCAAGAAAATTTAAAATAATATCACAGTTGGTACTAATATTAGGATACTGACAACAAAACAGCTGATGTCACCTATATATCATAACTTTCCCTTAGCTAATTTATCCTAAAATTAGTGAAATGTTTAATCTAATAATATAATCATAGATCATCCTTCAAGTTCAATAAAAATATTTTAAATATTATAAAAACAATAATCCTATTCAAATAAATGAAACACTAGACCCTAGACACAATTCGGATACACATTTTAAATCATTTAAATGTTCATTAATCATTAGTTCTAGTATTACATTTTAATTTTAATTATATTAATATTATTATTTAATGTAAAATATATTGATATGAATAAAAAATATTATCATAAAAAATCATTATAATTTAATAAAAATTTATTAATGATACATTATAATTAAGAATCATAGAAAAAAAATTTCAATGTGTCATAATTTTCATTGTTATTCATGTTTTATTCACAATCCTTTTTAAAAATTACAAACCATTTCAAATTGGATAAAACATTACATATGTAGCAAAAATATATTTCATAACCATTAAAATATAATTGAACAAATATAATATAACAGTAGATAAATATTTAATTAATTAAATAATGTGTGTGTGTGTGTCTATGATAATTAAGATAAGGAAAAACTTGATAATATCGAAATTTAAAAGAAAAAATATTCTTAAAACATCCCCTACCATTGGAAAAATCTCAAAATATTAATCCCAGAATAAGGCTGTAAAAATTTGAATATGAAATCATATAATAATCCATTACCCTAGAAAAAAAATTAACTAGGCCCCTAGGAAGAGTAAAAAAATACCATCATAGAGGGGAAACACCGAAATTAGAAATATATATATATTATAAAATGACAGGTTGGTAAAAATATGATTCAATTATTATTGAACGTAATTTATGGTTTTAAATCAAATGGATTTATTAAAATATGTCTAAGGGGGTAACAAAAATTCATTCCAATGATGAGATTCAAAAGGGCTTACAATTCAAGTGCTTAATGGTCAAAATATCAATTTAGATAATCTCAAAGAATACTAAAAATGATATTATTTAAGATGATAGAATAAAAAAATGGAAATAAAATACAATGATTGTTTTGAGAAATTATATACCTATATAACCAAAACACTTAATTTAATTTACCATAAAATGGTCCGTACACACCCAATGAAATTTATAATACAAGAATACATTAAAAATTAATTATAAGGTGTGATGGTAGATATTATGTAGATAAACATAACTTTGAAAAAAATTGTATGTAAGTAATGTAAGACCCCATGTTTTTATAAAGGTTGAAATTCTAAGAGTCTTTGATCTTTTCATTTGGTTGAATTATGTAATCATAAATTGATTCTTAGAGAATTATTTCAAGATATGGAAAACCTAAAGGTGTTTATTTCTGAGGTTTTGGTACTGATGGTTTCCAAAGAGGTTTTGGGAGATTTTTTATTATGTTAGGATCTGAATAGTCTCTTTTTGGTAAAAATTAGTAGTTTCGTATTGTTAGTATGAACTGTGTGTCCCTTAGTATAAATGGTGTATCCTTGTGTTTACAGTCACATTTTTTGTTAAAAATGCATGTTAGAGAGCATGGACATGAATATTTCAATAGAAAATCATAAATGTGGGTGCGTAGGATACACACAGTTTTCCAAATAGCATGCCTAGCCCACATGATCAGTAAGATTTAAATAGAAGAACTGTATGGTTCACACATGGTAATCTAACACATTGTTTCTAAATCATGTGGGTGTGGATATTTTTAATTGTGAGATTAACGGTTAGCATAAATATATCCAAATAGTGAACCATATTAAAAAGTGAAATATTACCTTTTCCCCCTCTAACCCCTTAATAGTTTTCACCATTTCCAACTCTCATTCATCCATGAGGCCATATAGTCCACTGGACCTTCTTATAATATTTACATTGCGGGTTATCCTTTGTTTTTTTATCATTTAATTGTCTTCATATGTGTTTTAATTCATTCAATAAGACTAAGTCTCCTCTAACATTCATTATTAAATATTCTCAACATATTTGGTTCTATATCCCAGATAAATAGTTCTCCATATTATCATGTTGTTTTTTTAATGTTTTTATTTCTCTCAATGTATATTGAAACAAATAAAAATAATGGATTATTGGACCATAATACAAATTAGGTAGGTGTTTGAAATGTTTTCCCCTATCGTTTTAGGGTTTATATGATATTTTCATTGTAACACACATCATACTTCCCATAGGTTCTTCCTAAAATTTGTAATTAATTTATTTTAATCCTTATATCTTACACATGATGACACATATTCCCCATGACTTGGTTGGAGGATGATGCCTCAACATGGACCACTAATTTTGTTATGTTTGATTAATTAATATAAATTTTTTATTTCCCTCGATAGTAAACCACCCATTCAATGTCTTGATTAAATGTCATAGAAAATTAAAATTATCTATACTACTAAACCACCTCTTATGGTGGGTTGACTAAAAAATTGTGATGTAAAATTTCATGTTGAATGGATAAATGTAATGGAATTACACATGGTTTCAACTAATTGGCTAAGTGGAATGATTAAACCTTACAACCCAAGAGTAAATAAATAAATATAATTAAAAAAAATATAAGTTATAAAATACATTTAACAAGACAAACCATGTTGTGGCATGTAAAATTCATATGAAATTCCATTTTGTTTATAAATTTAATTACTATGCTCCATGGATTTACTTATATTATAAAATGTTCTTTCCCAGGTTCATATTTGTTACTTTAAGGATCATGGACTCTAAAAGAAATCAATGGGAGTAGTAATTTGGAATTATTACTTACATGGCCCATTTACATTATTACTCAAGATTCATATTCATGGTGTCCCGTATATTTTGATAATGGGAATGGAATCCCGTATATTAAGACCTTAAGGTATCATTTCTTTTATATTATAATTCCTTATCATGTCATAGCTAGGCATGGATTCCATTCAATTATGACACTCAATCATGGAATCCCTTATTGATACTCATTTGATATCCTTGGTCATGATGTCCCTTATTAAATTGTGAAACTGATTTTATAATTACATGGACATATGGGTACTAAGACTTGTCCCCTAACTGATGCATGTATATAAATAAATCTATTTGTTTCTATATATTTTTAAATATATATAATGGAACCTATTTAGAGACATTTAAGGATTAGGTTGAAGCAGGTATGGTCACCTAGGCGCCCCTGAGGAACTTGAAATGACATTTTTTCATCTACATTTACTACACCACATTACCATTCATAATCATAAATACTACATTATTTAATATTCAAATTTTGGATTTCATTATAAAACATTGGTGGCGGCCTTCTATGTATATATCATAAATTTTTTAGGCATCTATTGTACTACGCTACCATAACTCACCTCATTGATTTTGGTTCCTGATCAGGGATTGTAATAAATATTATTATTCCTGTATGTAGAATATTAGGTTTATAGTACTATTATATATGTCAATATTATTATGGATATATACCTTTGGGATTATATATTTTCTTTTTGTATTGAATCAATTTTTTTCTATATTTTTCTTGTACACTTTACTATGTTCGTGCATCGTCAGTGATTCATTTATTATTGTTTTTCCACATTTCATATATGCCACATTTTTGGTTTATTTATTCATCCAATATGTTAATTACTAATTCCAAAGGGTGTAGTCTCCCCATTGTACCCCCTGAAGACCCTTACAACTATTATGCATCTTCTAGTGTATAAGGAGGTGTTCCTAATCCAAAATAGAGAACCAGTTTTGGGTTCCATTTCAGTTCCTCCCATATTGGGATAATAAAAAGTTGTATTGGAGGTTGTGTATTACTATTTTTGGATGGTATAAATTAGAAAATGAATCTATAAATCTTGGTAAATTTCAATTTTTTTGGTGATTCAAAACCACATGTGAACAAAATATCATGTTTACAAGGACGGGACTGATGTTCATGTCGTTGTGATTGTAGTTGATTATTATTTTACCTTTATTGATTATCGTATTTCCAATATTCACTGATTTACATATATTTATCCTTATCATGGTATAGAAATTAATTGTTGTTACATTCATTATAACTAGAACATTGGGATCCACATGTCCTTTAGTTTACATTTCCTGACTTCTTAATTTTTAATAGTTGTGCCTTGTTTTATTTTTCCATGCCTACCTTTATATTCCATTCTTTGTTTTATAACATGATTTTTTGTTTACTAATTATATATTTTCACACCATGTTTATTTACATGTTTTATTATATTAATTGATCATGATATCATTTCATCATATGATTCTGATAAGTGGTAAGTTAAATAAAATGTTAGCATCAACCTAAATGGGGTTTTCTGTTATATCCTAATGATTGGATTATATTTAAATGACTAATTATGATATGTTTGAATACTATAATATTGGTCGCATGGGAATGAACATTAATGTTGTAGTTAAAAGCATTATAATTTTACTATTTGTAAATTTTATTAGAGCTCTATGCATTGGAAATGGTAACACATATAGTCAAGCTATTTTATAAAGACCTTTTATATTCAAAAATCAAATGTAAAATTTTGGTTTCAATTACATGAGAACCAAGGATTATATTTATAAAGGTATGGGATAGTATAAATTGTAGAATGATCGCCCATTTAATTAAATAATTGTATAAAATAATTTATATTTTGAGACTAATTATAAAAACCTAGTTACTGTATTATGATTTCCCATTACAACCTATAAAGGTATTTATCTTTATAATTTATGAATGGTAATTACCCTAACTGAACCAGGTTTCTTATGGGTGTATATACTTGATTGAAATTCATATACAAAAATTATTACCAATAAATCATGTCATGAATTGTTAATTTATAGAGGCTTATACCTCTAAAACTTGTCATAGAAGACACATATGAAAATTATTGAGACAGGGGATTCTCTTGAATGGATATTATATCTTTGTAGATGAATATTCAGTATATTATTAAATTACATTACTATGTACTATAATATTTTAGTGTATTTGGAATCATAGAAAAAAAATATAACTTGGTGAAAGATCATCAATGTTTCCCATAATGACCATCTGATTTAGTAATCCTACTTTAAACCATTCTTCATAACCACGGGAGAGGAAACATATAAAATTGTTATCTTAGATGGTAATTAATGGTAAAAATGTGGATACATAAACATAATCATGAGAATAAATGTATAAAAACATGGGAATAACATTTTAAGATCATAACCATTATATAAAAGATCAAAATTTTGAATCATTGAATAAATATTAGATTTTTATAAGACATGAATCATAAGATAATCAAATGGTATGTTACATGAGAGCATAACATAGGTGATAGATATAGATATAGGGCATAGAAATAATAATATATAATCTTATGTTAATGATATCCACTAATAAATTCATAATATGTTAGTATTTAGAAGTCCACCCATGTACCATCATTTATAGGCATGGAATGAACTCTATTTTACCCTCTAATATCATATAGAATTTATGTGTACCCTATGAATTGGTGGGAGATATATGTTCCACCAGTCACAAACTGAAACTATACATACTTGTGCCACATGTTCATAAAAATTCATCACATAATAACCCATGATATTAAATGGGTATGATAATAATTTAATCATATCATAACCTATAGAAAATATATATGTTTCATAATAATTTCATCATAGAAAAACACATGAAATGATGTGGTTTTCCTAATAATTTTATAATTGTATGTCCCATGGAGGAGAAATAGATGTCATAAATAACTTTTCATCTTAAGTATAAAACATTAATGGAATGAATAATAAAGATGTAATTGGATCATATATTTAGTCAATAATATATTATATCAATTTATTTCATTTTCAATCAAAAATTATTTTGAAATATCACTTTGACCATTTCTTAAGGAAAATAATATATCACTGAAATTAACTTTTAAAAAAATAAAATATTATCAAAATCCTAATCTTTGAAAGCCACTTTGAAAAATTAAATGTAGTAATAAAAAATAATTGGAAACATTAAATGAGTAAAATATCCCTTCCACTTTGAAATTTTATTTTTAAAACAAAAAATATTTTTTAATGAGTTTCTTCGAAAATACCTTGAAGAAATATAATGTAATACTTGAAAACAATTTTAAACATTTTTTAAAAAAATTATAAAATTTTAAAACGCTTATACTATAAAGTTTTCTTAAAATATAATTTAAATAAATTTTTTAAATTCATTTTTATATCATGGTTTTTAATAAATAAGTATTCTAACTAAAGAGCGAAATAATGATAGATTTTCTTAAAAACATTTTCTTAATTTTATTAAGTAACAATAATTGAATTAATCTTACCATTAATGTTAAATAGGGTTAATAGACATAGGATGTGAAAATTAATGAGAATTTTGGAGTTATTGATCATAATATTTTATAAATGGAATCATACTCATAAATAATCTCTATAAAAGATGAGAATGTAGAAATAAAATATTACTAAATTGTTAATAATGAATTAGAATTCCCTTGAAATCATAACATTTTATAAATCGTAAAATATCAAGAAATTTAGAAGATTCATTATTTAACATGTTAAATGTGGAGTATATAAAACCTTCAAAATAAAATAAGTGCATAGCATCACATGTGTCTCAAAAAATCAATATTGGGACCGAAATCTATTATTTCTTTGGTAGAATTTTAACCATTAACCCCATGAAAGTGGATACTAATTTGGATATGTAAATTAGAATAATTCCTAGTAAATGAATCATAAAATAAATCCTTTTCAATTATACACACCACAAATAATAAATAAGAGGTGAAAACGTATTTAGTCTCCCAAAAAATAAATGTGACTTCGAAATCCCTTAATGATTTGGTAATATAGAAACCAAAAACCACTTGATAGAGATTTCCTCAAATGAATATATAAATATCCAAAAAATTAAATTTGATTATTATATAATATATTCATGGGTTTTTTATGGATGACATAATAATCATTAGTGGTAATTATTGAATATATCTTAGAGAAATAAAAGTGCGATGATAAAATCCTTACCTTAAGTATTGACTTCCATCATACTGATTGAAACATATTTTATAGTAAACATAAGTTTATTAAACATATATTATTGAAAAATATACATATATATCAAAGATTATATGATTTACTTATTCTCATTTATTACCTATTTATTAACAATTCATTGTTAAAGTTATATTTCTGTTAATAACAGATTTTTTTTATATATGTCTTGATTATTATATTTTTAGTCCTCTTAAATTTATATTTGGTTCATCATCTATAGAATTATAACCATAATATAAATATCATATATATTTAATATAGATTTATTTATAGTAATCCATTAAATTTGGTGATAGGAAATGGAATACATCATTCATGGAGAAGATAGGATGTACCTACACATGAACACTGTATTCATTTTCTTATCATATTCAATGAAGGAAAGTAAATGATATATATACATATATATATTAGTATCATTCATATGTCATGAATATCATATATTTTTAATAAAATTATTTTTAATACAATCCATGTAATGAGTAAATGAATCACATCACTTAGTGAGGGGATAGTCCCCCATAAACACGAATAAAATTATTGTAATCCCAAAAAATAAAATGAATGAACTCATGTGTGATATAACAATTAATGACTCATAATAACATCATATATATCATATATATATATATATATATTATAAAATTTATTTTCATCATTGTTCTCAAGTATTGATGGTGGTAATGAAAAAATGAACAACATCAGTTCATAAAGTGATAATCTTTTATACACAATATGGAGAATTTTGTAATGAATGTGATAAAAGTGTGTGTGGGTTTAAAGGTCATAAAATATTTATTTTGAAATATTATTACAGTGAGTACATATTTTTTAAACAAAAATAGGGAGATAATCCTCTTCTGAGAACTAGGTGGGGAGGGAGCCCACACATAGACAAAGGCGTAAAAGACAAATGAAAAGCAGGAGTCGTTGTTCTTAACATGTTTAGACCTAAATGATCCCAGGGATGTATATTTTAATATAATAACCATAAAAATCTCATCATCCCCTCCCCCTTCAAATAATGTTATAGTTATACCAAATAATGGTGTTTCATTTCCCCCTACGATGATGTTGTGTCGTGTTGGTCTGATACATCCTGGTAGAGCACCCCTACAACCAAAACCAATATATGAGAGGAGGGTCATATGATAGGTTCCAACACACCCATATCACTATTGATCCATCCACCTAATAATACATATGAAAAACTGATTGTTTTATCATCCTAATGTAACTAAATACCATATTGCAAACATTATTCAAAATCCCCAAAGGGGGTTCCCATCCTTCCAAGATAGAGGAATGATGGTTCAATGATGGGTGAAATAACACCCATCCAACTTTTGATTATTCACAACTAGTATAATCGGCAATAATTAATGTCATATTCTAAATGCAATGTAAAAAATTCCAGATCCTGAAAATAAATATACATCCCAACAAACAAACATTCCCAACCACAAACAACCAAAGACAACTAGAACAAGGTCATCAATTTCCAACATAGAGAATAATCCATAAAAATTTAAAAAATATGGTAAATATAAAAAAACAAAACAAATTATGATACCAATAATGGAACCACCAATGGATTCTATTCCCTACACCTAATCATCAACTCGAACCCCTAACTATTTTCCTTCAATCTTGCAACATCACACCATTAAAAAGGTGACAAAATTTTTTTCCCACACAATCCTAATCCATACAGACCACCTAGAATACTCAACTAATAATCTTGTATTAGTTTTAGGAATTTAAAAAGGTCTCTGGGTCTAGAAAAAAACAATATCTGAAAACCATTGGTGTTGATCACTGGTAGAAAATGAAATGATAATGACACCAATATCCCTATAATAATTGAGGGAAATGAATTCTATAAGGGTCACACAGTAATGAAAAAAATGAAATTTTATTTTTAATATGTACAAAATATTGTATTATTGAGAATGGGAAATAATAAATGGGTTTTAAGGAAGAAATAAAAACACAAAATAGTTTTTGATAAATGTTACCTCTTCATTGGGTATCTCCTTTTAGTTTCTATGAAAGGCTTTACTTGGTTAGATTTCAACCCAAATAAAGGATCTAGGATAAGGGTGTGGATTTTTTTAAGTTATTTAGGTAATTTTTTCCTGATATAAATCGTGTGAGAGGTTTGAAGAAGTTTATAGAGTTAGTTCCATTTTATAGTAGAGGATGAGTGGCATTTTTTATGAATAAAAAAAGGTAAACAATATTGGTACATCTCCCTTACCTCATGTGACTCCAATTATGAACCATTTTCCATCCAAGAGGCAATATGGTCAATATATATCCATCCAAGGGTTTTTCAAAATGTTTCTTATTTATTTTTTCCCTTATGTATATGGTTTAGTCCCATGGTAAACTTATTTTTCTCTTTATTGTTGTGCTCAAAAAGTTTAACTAATAATATTGTACAAAAATTATGTTCACATAATTAGAAATTGTAAATTTCTATGATTCCAAAATTTTAATCAATTTTTAAAAATTTAAACCACATAAGTGGAGAAATTAAATTTAAAATTAATCACATGGACTGGACTAGGAAATGGGTTTTAAATGATAAAAATGTTACTAAGTTTTTACTTCGGAATTTAATATAAAAGTTTTTATAATGAAAAAAATTAGATTAATAGATGTAAAATTTAACTACTTTTAGATTAAAAACAATTTAAAATATAATTTAACTTTATATATTGTTTAGATGAAAATTCAAGTTTCTATAATCATTCAGTATTTATTCACTATTCATTAAAAAATGTAATCCCTCAAAAGAAAACCAATAATTAGTACAAGGATAGTATTGAAATTATAGTTTTTTAAATTAATTTTATTTTTTCAAATAGAATATTTTACTATTTCAAGAATTATATTTAAAATAAGTTTATTATTAAAAGGTTGTAAAACTGCATTTTATAAAAAATAAATCTTTTATGTGAAAATTTTAATTTTTACTTATCTCTTTTCAAGAAAACACACAAGATAAATATTAAATAGTAGATTGATTGTATAATATATTAATTACATTAAAAACATTCAGAAATGTTTATTTTTTGAATTTATTGAGATAAAATGTTTTTTCATACCAAAATAGTTTTTTCATAAAAGAAATTTATTTATTTTCAAATAGTTCTTATTATCATTTCAAATAAATTATAATCAAAATAATTAATTTTATATAGACCTATAAACCATATTTTCATAATTTACTTAATATTATTCATAAATTCTATTTCAAGGGCTAGTTGAAATTTATAATGATATTTTAATAATAATATTAATAGTATATTATAGTTTGTTAAAACTCAATCTTGTGTGTAACATAAATCGTTGAAGGAACATGGTATTGTGTGTAACATAAGAAAAACTTTTTTTTGTATTTATAATAATCTAAAATAAGTGCTTTTAAAACACTAATATAGTGTTGTGTTTAAATCATGCTTAAAATATTGTAACATTCAATGGAATCCATCAAATATTTTTTATTTATTTAAAAAATCATAAAATATCACGGTGTTACATTATACCCCCTATAAATAGAATTTACCCCTAAAAATCATATGGGTCATCAGTGTTTCAATGCTAAAAATTTTGTTTTATAAAAACCCACATCCTAAATATTAGTTCGTAAACATCATTTCAAAAGGAATTTTAGAAACATAAGGGTTACCCTATATAACTCATAACTAGGTTTTTGAATAATAGAACATAGTTGTGATGTGATAACATGGATATGGAAGGGAAAACTAACACAGAAATACTGATGGAGAGTGATTGATAATGTAGCCAAGAGTTTTTTATTGGTCATAAATCCATAAAACAAAGATGGATGAAAAATATCATTGATATCATAAATATTAATGATAACTATCAAAAAATTATTACATGTTCATTTTCCTAATGTTGGAGAATTCTCATATACTTACATGATTTTTTTCCATGTCATAAGAAAGATCTCTCATGTTGTCTATGCCTTGATAAATTTCAACATCATCCCTTACTCTAGGAAAGGATGTTGAATCAATTATACCAAAAGTGATAATAGATCATAAGAATCCAAATATAATGATAATTATTTCTTCCTATATTTATTTATAAAAAAAGATATTAATTTTTATCCCATATGAATAAATCTTCATATAGTGAATTAATCTCTAAAAATTCATCCAAATATTCAAATTAAAACATTTCATAAATGGCTATCCTAATTACCCATCCAAAAAAAATCAAACATTTGAAATTAGGTGTGTTAAATCAACATAACATTAATCCCTCATATATTCATAAAGTTTCACTTGATTGTCACATTACAAACACGTGAATACCATCATCGTGTATCCTCTCAAAACATGGTAAAAACCGGAATTACAAAATATCCTTATTGAAAACACACATCATTTCTCATAGATTATTGTATATGTACCTAAAATCTTGAAATGTTGTAAACACTGTCAAAGATATCATAAACCACATTTCCAAAAAAAATATTGGTTCAAAGCTCTTTTTTACTATCCAATTTACATTATATATATATCAATCATTCCATTATCCAAATGAAATGTCATTTTTCAACCTCTAGAAAATTGTCAAATGCCGCCCTTCCATTAAATAATTTTTCTAGGTCATTATGATATTTCAACATTTTATATAAACCCCTTAAAAAATAAACATATATTGAACAACGATAATATATTTTAGAATTAATATTGAAAAATTTATAAATCCAAATACATAAACAGTCTGATTATTCAACATCATCCTTAATCCATCAATTAAGATTCATTATATTATTCAATAATACGTCATGCCATTCATATTTCATTAATATTCTCTTTATTTTTTGTAGTATAAAGATTACTAATACCACCTTTCTAATTCTCTTCAAGATATTTCCCCCTAGTACATCGATTTACATAATTCCCAAACTCCTTAGATTTCAATCATTGAATAGTATGAGGTGTGTTCTATGGAGATTTCTCTTCATTCCCATTACTTTTTAATTTAGCCACTGTTTTACCTTTATTTCCCTACATAACCCACTTTTCATTCCCCTTAAGATGATTTCCTCTGTGTTTACTTCCATACATTGAGAATAAAGAAAAATAATATTCTCCTCTCTATAGTTTTTAGAGTTTCCTTTTAAATCAATCCTCCTTTTATTATCATAACCATGAGATTGTTGGGAAACTACAATCCCCCTTTTTGTATCAATAATAATAAAAGTTACATAATAAAAAATATTTTTATGAACTCATCCCAATATATGAATTCAATTGATTGTATTTCCTCATATACCTGATAAATTTCCCCCATTGGTTCACTTCACCTTCTAAGTGATAGGCATCTAAAAGAGTTTTTTCATATTCTAAAAAATAGAGAAAGGAAAATATATTTTCAATTATAGATATTCAATTGACATAAACTAATGTATAATTGATTCCTCTAAAAGAAGTGTGGTTTTTCCATATACAGGATTCAAGAAAATGTTGTTACCTCCTATGATTATTTAGAATCCTAGTAACATTCATTGATTAAGAATGTTTTTTGGTCATAACAATTACATTTTAAATCAAAATCATATGGTATTAAGTTTTTCATGATGGATATAATTTAATATTCAATTATATTCCTCAATTACATTCCACATTAACATAATTCATTTGGGTTCCATCCATTGACAATGAATATAAAGCTTAGTGTGATAAAATCTAATCAAAATGGGAAATCACAGAGTCAGAAAAATAATTTAGGAATCTAAATCCAGACACTCTATTTTGAATTTATGTCCCTTTGATCACATACAAGGTAATTCATAGTCGGCATTCATTTAAATACTTCATAAAATTTTGTAAATAATTTATTATTTTCCAAATCATATCCCATTGTAGTGCCAAACCTAATGTAAAATTAGGATCATCTTCATGCACTAGTTCCCAATCGAGTATATCCTAATACATTTTTTGGGGGGTTATAAAACCTATGTACATATTTTCCAGATCAACATCAACATTTAGTATCTAGATATGGATGTACTTGCTTAGTAACAACTTACTCTATCCTTTATTAGATGTCTAAGACATTTTCCCAATACTTGAATCATAATTATAATTATACATGGAGAAATCCTATGGTACGTATTTATAATTATCCCTAGAGACATCACTAATGATTTCTCATATTATTTTCCAAAGGTTAACTAAACATTCCCCTAGATACCAAATATTGTGACCTAGTCTTATCATAAATGGATATCTTTTTAGATGAATATTTAGAACATTAAAAAAGTAATTCTTAAGGACACTGATATTTTAGTATCTATAAAAACATGGAACAAAATCTTTTAACAAGGTAAATGATATTCTAAGTTTCACATAATGATATTCCCATTTATTACTCCTAATTAAAATAATTATATATAACCTAGGGAAAGGAAACATGATAAAGTTTGAACTATGATGATCAGTATGGATAAAAAATAGGGATATTTAAATATAATCATGAGAATAAGGGTGTGAGATCTTGATAATATAGTTTTAAGATAACATGATATATATCAAGGATCATAAACATGATTCATGGAATAAATATTGGATGTTAACAATATATGAATCATAATATAATGAAAGAAATAGTTCCCTAAGATAATAACATATGCTTAAGTCATATATTTTTGTCATTAGAATAGGCATAGATAACTAATACTTTCATGAAATCTTATTCTTGTGCTGAAAACCCATATACCAGCTTTGGGATTGGGCAAACCACTTATGTACCCTCTTTTATTATCATGGGATGAACACCAGTTCACCCTCCTTCACATTCATAGGATAAAAACTCGTGTACCTACCCCCCCTACACCCCCACAAAAATATTGGGTTAACAACCTATGTACCCTCTATGATCTTAGATCATTTATCATTACCCATTTCATTAGAAGGAGATATAGGTCCCACACATCAGATAATGAAATCTTACATAATTATTTCATGTGATCATAAACATTATTCAAATCATAATCCATGAAATGAAATGGGAATGATAAATATTTCATCAAATCATAACTTGTAGAAAATAGATAGGTTTCATAATCATTTCATCATAGAATAACCAATGAAAAGAAGAGGGTTTCATAAGTGATTTATCATGGTATAACCCGTTAAAGAGATAAAGATATCATTAAAATGTAATAATAAACAAAAACTATTAATGGAAATAATAATAATGTTTTAATTTTACCATATCCTCAGAAAAGAATAATCTATATCAAATGATATTGTCTTAGATGTGTAATGACTTTGAAAGATCGCTTGAATAATTTCATAAGGAAAATAACCCTTCTATGTAAATCAATTTTTAATACATAAAAATCATTCCAAATCCTATTCTTTGAAAACCACATTGAAAACCTATTATTTAAACCTCAAAATCATTTAAAACATTTCATGAGGAAAATATCATTTCATCATTAAAAATTTATTTTCAAAACGTAAAACATTTTGAAACCATTTTCTTTAAAAATTACCTTTATACATATAAAGGAAGCATTGAAAACCTTTTAAAATGGTTTTAGAAACACGAATTTTTTTTAAATGATTTCCATTGAAAATTACCTTAAAAATTAATTTAATGAATGTTTTTGAAAATATTTTCAACTGAAGATAGAAATAAAGTCATATTTTCATCAAAAAATTCTTATTTATCTTAAATGATAAATATTGTAAAAATAGTATCATTAATTGTATATATCATTAATGAAAACAATGAGTACAAAATTAATGAGAAGAATTGATATTTGTATTTCTATATTTTTTCATTTAAATCATAATCATATACAATCTCTATAAATGATGAGATTTTAGCAATAAATACTTACCACTTTAGAAACATTGAACCATAATGACCATGAAATAATGAAATTAAATGAAGCATAAATTATAATTAAAATAATAATATTCATTATATAACATTTCAATTTGATATTATATACACATTTTAAGAGAATATAGGTGCATAACATAAAATATTTATCAAATAAAGAAAATTGTTGAAAACTTACCTTACCACATTAGAAATGTTCTAATGATAATACCCATGAAATAGAGATAATAATATAGATATTTAGATACCAATAATTCCTATTAAAAGAATCCTAAAATTATTCAATGGAATTATACAAACCACAAATAAAAAATAGTGGGTGAACATGGCTTAAATCTCGCCAAAAAATAAAAGTGAGGTAGAAACCCCTTATCGATTTGGTAATATAGAAACCGTAAACTATATCAAAGAGATATACTAAAATGGATATTTAAATATAAAATTTTTTAAGGATAATAAAAAATTTAATATTTTCATGTTAATTATTTACACCACAAAAAAAATCAGAGGTTGATATTTCACATATCTCATAGAAATAAAAGTTAGACGATAAAACAATTACTTTAAGTCTTGACTTCCATCGTACACATTGAAAAATCCTATATAATAATTATAGATTTTCTATAAATATATTAAAAAAACCATATTAATTTACATGATATCATATATCATTTACTTATTCCTTTTTATTACTATTTTATTAATAATTCTTAGTTTTCGTTGCATTTCGAGCAATAACCACTTGTTATTCATATATGTGTTGATTGTTATTTTTTTCCCTCTAAAATTGTTCATGGTTTCATCATATATGTAATGTAAACCATGCTGTAAATATATTTCTATATATATTAATTTATATTAATCCAAAAAAATGGTGATAAGAAATGGAATACATTATTCCTGGAGACGGTATGTTGTATGTACGCATGAATATTGTTTTCAGTTTCTTATAAAATTAAAAATAAATGTAAACGAAATATATATATATATATATATATTATAATAAAAATTTTATGTCAAATATATATATATATATATATTATTTTTATTATACCCATCCTTAATAAATTCCATTTAAAGCATGAAGGAATCACGTCGCTTCGTGAGGCGGTAGTTTGTCTTACAAACAAACGACGTTATTATACTCCCACAACATGTTCAATATTACAGTATGTGTGATATAACAATTAAAGAATCATAATAAAATCATAAATATCATATATATGATATATTTAATATATAAATATAGTTTCCATCATTATTTCCAACCATAAAAGGGTTGTAATGGAAAAATAAACTATATTAGTTTCTTAGGCAGTTGTCTACCATACACACGAGCAATGATTTCGTAATACATTTGATGGATGTTTCTAGGTTCATAGAACGTAAACTTAACATAAAAAAATAAATTTATATCTAAGACAATGATGTTATTATATAATCATGATATAAAAATAATTTATTGGGTTCGAGGAATAAATAATATAAAAAACATTTACTATTGAACGTTACCTCTTCTTTAAGAATATTTTTTTTGGTTTTCACAAAAGGCCTTACTTGGTTGGATTTAATCCCAAATTATGTCTTTTAGGGTGATTATAGTGAAATTTGGTAGTTATTTAATAAGGATTTTTTAGACCAAATGGTTTTATAGGTCTTAATAGGGGGTGTTAGTGCCCTTTTATATATGAGTAATAGTGTCATTTTTGTAAATATAAAAAAGGTCAAAAAAGTTGGTAGGTCTCCCTTACCCTATGTGTCTCCAATAATAAATAGTTCTTGAGTAAATAGGGTATATGGTTGATATTTTTCCACAAATTGTTTTTGGTAATATTTCTAGGTCATTTTGTTTCTTAAGTATATAGTTTATTCCCTTGGTAAACTCATTTTTCTCTTATTTGTTGTGGTTAAAATTTACTATATTACCTACAAATTTTTATAAAAAATAATTTTGAACAACTTATAAATTATAAATGATGATGAATAAAAATATGGAATCCATTATTCCAAATTAAAAACTCATAATTGGTATAACTCAATTTAAAATTAATCCCATGGATGGGATGAGAAAATATTTTCTATATAAAAATGATCAAATGTTTACTAAGGGGTTGTCTATAAATTTAAAATTAAAATGATTATAATGACATAAATTTTAATAATAGATGTAAAATTTAACTAATATTACTCTAAAACAAATTAAAAAAATAATTTAACTTTATAAATCATTTAGATGAGAAGATTATTTTCAATTAAAATTCAGTATATTTTCCAACAAATCAAAAAAGATAAAATGTCATAAAAACAAAAAAAAATCATACCAATATGATTTATACATTTTTATTTTAAAAATAAATATTTGTTTTAAAAAATATAATTTATAAAATTGTAGAAATTTATTTTTTTAAATAAGTGTGTCATTATAAGGAGGTAAAACATCCATTTAGAAAAATACATCATTTATGTGTAAAATTAGATTTATTATTATCTTTTGACTGTAGAAAAATATGATGAATGTTAACTAGTTGACTAAATATATAATATATATTTAATTAAAATAATTCATCAAAATTGGACTGTTTAATTTATTAAGATAAAACATGTTTTTTCATATAATGGTTGTTTTCTAAAAGGGAATTTCTGTATTTTGAAATAGTTCTAACAATAATTTCAATGTAATTGGTTAATAAAGAACTAATTTTATATTATTATATAGGCCATATTTTTATGATTTATGTAATATTATTAATGACTTCCATTCTTATGTCTATGTGATAAATATAATAATATTTTAATAATAACATTAATATTCTGTTGTCTTTTGGTAAAACGTGATCATATGTGTAACACAATCTATCAAATAAAATTGGTATTTTAGTGTAACAAAATTAAAAATTAGTGTTTTGTGTATCACAAGTTAAAATAATATGTAATTTGTACCATAATATTAACATGGTATTGTGTATAAATCAACTATAACATGGTTCGGCGTGCAATGAAACATTTCATTGAATTTTAATTTATTTGAAAGAGTTATATTTCGTAAAAAATCAGGTGGTTACAACTAATTCCTAAATGCTGAAATCGGCAAATGTATGTTATATAGGGATTTTTTCATGTGATATAAATCCATTAAATTTTTGTTAATTAATGAATAAAATAAAGTTTATGGGTTTCACTTAACTAAAACCAGTTTGACTTGATGGGACCCTCATTAGTCCCATTTTCATCTTTATGTTCATAGATATTAACCCATTGGGGGAGTATGTTTATGATGATGTGATGGTTTTTAATGTTTCTTCAACCACTTATAAAGTGATACAGAAAAACATATGTTGGTATATTACTTGACATGTACCCTTAATTAATAAAATACTTTCTATCTAATTTTTATAATTTCTTTTATGAGGTATCAGTTAATTAAAATGTCAATTACAACCTGATGTCTGTTTTCCTCTATAACATGGAATTTAAATTTTATTTAACTGAGCCATTTTTGAGAAAATAATATATAGATTAATATTTAAATTAAAACTATGAGATAATTTTTCAAAAAATTCATAATGTCAGCTAAATAACGTGCTTAGTGTGGTTTCTCTGGACATATTTTACATGATATTCATTATACGTGAGTTAATTTAAATGTTTTCATAAATATGTAATGGCCCACATTTTTAAGAAGGTATGGATTTTTATTTTTTCATTTTTAGTATTTAAATTAATCATGTTAAAGGTATAATATGGCCAAGGAAATTTATAAAGAGGTTCAGAGGCTGGTTTTGTGCCTTGATTTCTAGAAAAGTGGTCCAGAGGCTGGGCCATAGAGTTAGTAGAAATAGTGTGCCCCAAGTCACATGTTTCAGAAAACCATGTGGCTACAGACAAGGGCACATAAATGTCCACATTGTTTTTCTGCAACCGTGTGAGACTAGGAACACATTATTGTATCCTACTACAGTTCTAGGATAGATCCTTTCCACCTGGTTTGTGCATGGTTTTCAAATCATCCACCAAAATTGTGGGGTGGGGGGAATTTTGGGGTTAAATGACCATATTTCCCTATTAATTTATTAAAAATAGTTATCCCCTATCCCTTTTTTCCATCATCGGTGCAGTGGTTTCTTCTTCATGTTGATATCAAACCCTCCTTAATCATAGATCTCCTGCTACTCCTTCATCTGAATTATAGTTTCAATTTTGACAATAGTGTTAGATACACAAAGGTATGGCTAACCCCACCTATTTATCCTTTATAATTCAATCTCTATATTTATTATTCTATTTAAACATAATATAATAATATCTATTTTTAGTTTTTTTTGGAATAAAACATAGATATCTTCTAACCAACTTCATATATGATGTTGAAATAGAGTGACACTTCATCTATAAACCAAATATAGGTATTCATGAATTTTTCCATTTTATTTTTGGTCTTTTTATCTTTATTCTTTCATTCCATAATAATTTATTGAATTATATTGTATTTTTTGGGTTTGTTCTTGTTTTAATGACCTTGGTTCCTATATAAAGGTGAATTAGTTCTTTTTTATGGATTCTGACATTATTCACGCTCTATATAGACACACATAGGTGTACCATCATTAAATAATTATTTTGAAAAAATGGACCAAAATTTTAGGAACCCAATTTGGATTACATAAAAACATTTATATGTTCTATCATTTGTATGAGGGTTGTTTAATTGAACCCATGATACCCCATGTGTGTTTTTCCTTAAAATACTTTAATTTATAATTAGGAATATGATTTATTACTTATGTCATCATCCTTGACACTAGAACCTTTGAGTTTGAAATTATTCATTTCTTGTGAATTAGATGTCTTTATTGTTGTAAATGGACTTTTTTAGGATGTCTTAAATGTTATATTTTCATTCATAAAATTATATTTCCATGGAAAATATAATGGATTTACCAAATTTCCATGTTTAGGAAAATTGGATGAGATGACCTGGGGTAGGATGGCTTACTCTTGTTGGAATGATTTTCTTTAAATAATTTAAATTTTAAATCAGTATGGACACTTAAATTATAATGAATTGGTTTTAAATGAAATGGTTTCAAGGTATTTCATATCCTTTTTCTTATTCTTATTTTATCCAAAGTTTCAATATGAAATGAATTTTTTAGCTGTAAATTAACTTTCATTATGGATGGTGAACCCATGCCTTCTTCATGCATTATGTACATGATTTATTGTTAAATGTGTTTAAATTAATGACATTAAGATTGATTTTGGAATACATGAGAGGTTTTTTCAGATGTTATATGTGGTATACATGATCACGAAATGGTTCTTTTGTTAAAGGCATAAAAATATGACATAATATTTAATGTCTTATGGTCATCTTATTAAAAATGAACATGATTATGATTTATAATAATTTATAATAAATTGTTATGAATTATATGTTGTAGAAATTAGGGACTATGAGGGCCTTATATGGAATTATTTTGTGAGATTTCCATATGGATCTAAGTGATCATGAGATCCCTAAAGAGGAGAACCTATGAGGTTCCTAGTTAGAGTCAAGGGATAGAACGTGAGATCTCCCCTTGTGATGGATGTCTGAGAGTTATGTTATGATCCATCCAATAGCTGGAGAAAAGGGATAAACCATGAGATCTCCCTTGGGGATGGAATCTGTTGGGTTACATACCTATCATATCAGTATGTTCATTCTAAGATACAGTGAGAGCTCTTGGAGTTGGTTAGGGGATAGACAATGATATCTTCCCCAATAATTTTATATCTGAGATTTATATCCTAATCCTATCCAAAAATATTTGTATATATTCTATATATATATAATGTGAAATGATCAAAGACATCATCCATGGACAGAAGTAGGTAGACTATCCACTTGTTCTTTAGGAACTTGAACGGGAGGTTGTTCATTTATTTTTCATTTCATTACTTTATTACAATTACCTGCACACTATTAATTTACAAGAACGTACTTTGATTGCATGTATACAATGTTAGTGGTGTCCTACTATGATTTTAATCTCATGCCCAACTCTATCCTCCCTTGGAACATGATAAGACAATTTTTCTATAGGTACCTGAAAGGGAAAAGTCTCTTTTAGTGGTTGTTGACATGTACTAATTATCTATAGCTTAGGAGTATATGATTAGGCTTAGGCTCGAGATGATCATTGAGCTATTTTTCTCCTTTTGTTTCTTTTTGTACTATAGTACATCATTCTAGTGTCAACATTTTCATTTCTATATAATCAATATTCCATTCATTCTTATATATATATATATATATATCTAACTCTACCTTTCAGCTTTTGGTTATTATATTCAGTTATACAGTATTCTTTTGTTTTCTGTATTTGTTTGTTGAATTATGGTTATGAAAATTATTACTAATTGTTGTATCTTATATGCAACTTTAACATGAGAATATATTATCCCAATTGTAAAATCTTATACACCCTCGTGGCTAGTCAGTAGCCTCTGGTATATGGGGAGTCACGCTAGAGGACATGTGGACAACTAGGCTCGGGGAAGAGGTTAAGTGGCATCTAGCTCTAGGCATCACAAAGTGGTATCAGAGTAGTTTCTTTCTTTATATACAATTTAGAAACAATAGAATATAATTTGGTAACAATTGGAACTTAGTCACTATCTATGATTGGGTGTCGCGAACCCATGTTTGGGTTAAAGTTCATGTATCCTTAAATTGGATTGTAATTGATTTATCTATTTACTGCTGATATCATTTCACAGTTGGGAAATTCACCTGATTTTGATGCTATTTTTATTTACATTATTGGAATTTTGGTTTCATTACATAGACCTAAATAAATGAGGATTTTTTATTAGAACATGCATCATGATTGGCACAATATGAATAGACCATGAAATTTTCCTTTTCAAGTTTAATTTTTAGCAATAATTTTCTATTTCTTGTTTATTATGCCTTTTATGTATTAAATTATCCTGAAATATCTTATAGTATTTAGATTGGATTGTGTTTCATTTTTAATGGGTTCCACTATTGGATTCATAAGGTGTATGGTACCTTTTGGATCATAAAATGGAATTCCATCTCGCTTAAACATTTTGAAGTGGTGTAATTAAATGAATAAGAAAATTTTAAATGAGAATGAAAAATAAGTGAATGGAATATTTTTATTCACATGGTGTATGGGTCCTTATGGACAAGAAAATGGAATATCATTAGATTAATCCATTTTAAATGTTTTAAATGAGTAAATGAGCACATTTTCATATTGTAAATGACTTATATAATGATAACATAAATAATTGAAATGAAAAACATGGAAAAGAGACCAGAACCTAGACTTAGTAGTGGGTGGTGGGTGTTTCTCCATTCTTATAGCATGTTATGGTATGTTCTATTGTCTAGTCCTAGAATTAGGTTTGGGAAGAGAGGTATGTTCCTTCTTATAGGAATGATTTGGATCATATCCAATTTTCATGAGTTAATTATTCTATATTTCTTGAATCCCTTATGAGATGTTCATTTGTACATATATAATTATTTCACCATGACTTCCTCAAGCCATGTGCCCTAAATTTGGTGACAATCATGTTCATGAGATAGATGGCCTTGAGTTACTAGTCATTCCTCCTATTGAGACACTTATGGATCCTTATCATATTCCATATGTGGGTGCTAACAACCAGATTCGAATGAGTTTCTTACTTAGGATGTACTCTATGTAAGGAGGAGTTATACATACCCTGAGTATGGAAGAGTTAACTCATTAGTTCCTATAGAAATGGCTTCTAACCTTCTAGGGGGATGGTAGACCTCACACTATACAGTATTTTTATAAATAGATACTTTCTATATTTTACCAAAAAGAGATACATCCAAAGAAAATTGTTATTCTAGATACATATAAGATTCATGTTTTAGTAAAGAGTTGGTGGGATGTCATCATGAAGGATTAACATAATAGAGATATGGTTTTGGATGATTCTCAAACTATCTGTTATGACTACTACATTCCCTAGACTAAAAGGTTTGATGAATCTATTGAATTTTTATGTTGTAATAGGGGACCATGTTAGTTATGGAATACTTGTCATGTTACAGTTGGATATAGAGGTTTTATCCATCTCTAGATATTGATGATTTTATGGATTCTTAATTATTTGAGGATGTGATGGGTTATCCCATCATATCACAGCTCAATGTTTTCAATCTGATGAACAACACAGAAATTATCAACTAGGACCTAATCATAGAACACAATTTGAGAGATTTTAAAGGTGAAGGCCTTAATGGTTTATGACATAGAGCTTCTAGTGTATTTTTATCTGGGTGAAAGAGGAACTCTGAGACTACTTATAGTGGTGGTAGCTGCTAGGCCCCTCAGGAAAATAGTTTTCTTATATGTCACAATTTTGGAATGCCAAGTCACATCAGGAAGTAGTGTCTATGGGATAAAGTGGATTATAGAGGCTATGGTAGGATGGTTCATATTTAGAATTTCCTCTAGACATTCCCTATAGTACCTAGAGATTGGGGATATGCACCTAATCCTCAATCAGGTGTTGGGTTGGTATGAAAAATATAGTTAGGCATCTAGAATACCACCAGTTAGTCAGCCTGAGGTGGTAGTCAAGGTAGAGGCAATATGACCTATGATTCTCATCATAAGGAGAGTGATCCAACTCATGAAATTCCAGAAATAACTAAGGGACATGTTCATGGACAATTACATTAAGTAAAGACTATGCTATAGGAGAAAAGTACTAGACCATATACTGTATGAGGTACCATTATAGTTGCCACAACTTTAGTTTCAACTTTTTGGACACAGGCACTTCTCACTATATTATAATTGAGCTAGTCACTCAGAGTTAGGGCCTCGACATCCAGTACAATAATGGTATCATGATGGTAGATACCCCCTTATGTATCAATTTAGAGATCATTCATCGCTTTCATAATTGTCCCCTTGAGATAGGTGGTTACCTTTTTTATGAAACATTCACGTTCTTAATATATCATGTTTAGATGTAATCCTTAAGATTTACTTGTTAGTTCCTCACACAGTCTGTATTGAATGATATCATCGGAGGGTGAAATTTACAACACTAGAGAGAATTACACAAGTGCATAAGAGAGAATTGGATGTCAGTGCGACATGAGTAGTACCCGAGCAACATAGGCTAGGTAGTGTTATATCACAGCTTTCCAGTCATTAACTTCATGACCAGTTATTACAACCCACTATTATTCCACCAGTATTGGAGCATTACTATGACATCTTTCCTGATGACATCTTTGGTCTACCTCTGGAAGGAATGTTAGAACTTTCTATTGAACTTGTTCTAGGAGCAGCACCTATGATTATTCCTCCTTATGGGATTGCACCAATGGATATTCTATATATCAAGACTCAATTAGAGGATCTGGAGGTGAAAGGCTTTATATTCCCAGATAATTATCCTTGGGGTTCACCCATAATCTTTTCTTAGAATGAGGATGATACCCTTTGGATTTATGTGGATTACCATTAGATGGATCAGATCATTATTAAGAACCAGTGTCTACTTCCTATAATAGACGACCTCTTTGATCTTCTATGACGAGTGAACTAGTTTTCAAAGATAGATCTGATGTTGTGATATCATAATGTGTGTTTTAGAACATTATACATACCTCAAATAGTATTCAAGATCTTGTATAGTCTTTATGAGTACTTGGTCATTCCATTCAGACTCATGAATTCACTTTCTATTTTCATTGATCTTTTGAATTGGATCTTCCACCCGTATCTTGATTTGTTTGTGGTAATATTTATTAAAGATATCATAGTTTATTTATTCTCTAGAAATGACCATGAAACCGATATTTATATCATTATGAATACACTGAGAGAGTATCATCTCAAGGAAAATCTTAGTAAATACCACTTTTATATCGATAGAGTCCACTTCCTAGGTCATATCATCTTAGAGACAATAGTTTAATTTGACCTAGACAAAGTGAGAGTTGAAATTCCTTTGGTGTAGGCCAATAATTGATTTGATATTCAGAGTTTCGTGGGTCTTTCAATATATTAAAGAAGATTTATCTAGGATTTGTCATGCATTGCATCTCTATTTATTGTATTGAAAATTAATGGTGTGAAATTTGAACGGTCTAAAGCTTTAGAAGCAGACTTTCAGGAGATGAATGATAGAATGACATCACCATTGATGTTTATTCTTATATATCTTAGAAGGTATTATATAGTATATTGTGATGCATCATGTACTATTAATGGATATTTTATGATTCGGTGTGAGCAATTTATTGTGTATTGTTCTCATCAGTTCACTCCTAATGAGTGGAATTACCTAACACACAACCTCGAGCTCACTAATGTTGTTCATGATTTGTGTTGTTGGAGACCCTATCTTTTGAGAAAGCATATTGCAGTATTCACATACCATAAAATCCTCAAATACATTTTTACATAGTGGGATTTGATTATCAGGTAGCATAGGTGGGTTGATTACCTTAAATCGTTTCATTTTAAGATTTTCTACACTCCAGGGAATGGTGATTCGGTAGCCGATACACTATGTTGAAAGACACAGACACTGGAAGTTCAATAATCTTGGGAAAAATGGAATGTTATTTCCTTATTCATAGATGTACATGTTGAGGTCTAGGAGGACCTTGTTAAAACTGGCCTATCAGCCTTAGTTGTGACATATACTCTTATATAATGGGTTAGTACATGAAAACTATATGATCCTGAAGGCCTTATCCTACAAGAAAGTTTATCGGAATATGATACACCTTCTGGTTATACATTGGATGGGGATGATACCCAATTGTTATGTTGGTATGTGTGGTTCCTAATAGAGATCAAAGAGGAGGTGATGTGGGATTTCCACCCCCCAACAAGGGATGTTCACCTTAGTGTAACCAATATGTATTGAGATCTACAAAGCCAATAATGGTGGCCCAACATGAAACATGAGATAACTAGTTTCATCATGTGACATTCCACAATTAAATAGATAATGGAGAAACATCTATGTTTGGTAGTGTTTCTTCATTGGTTTTCCTTTCTTGATTAGAAAATGGGATGATGTTTCTATGGATGTCATAATTTGTTTACCCATATCTCCTCATGGAAGCAATGCAGTGTGGGTTTTTGTTGAATGAGTGATGAATGTCAAACCTTTATTAAGTATTCAATAGTCCTTATCATTAGATGATATACTAAAAATTTATATCAAAGAGGTGGTACATATTAATAGTTCTCCTCGATCAATGACTTCTGATAGAGATTCTCAAATCACATTATGGTTCTGGAAGGGGTTATAGAAGGAGTTCTATACACATGTAATTCTGAGCATGATCAATCACCCACAAACAAATGGATGGATAGATTGGATAATTCAGGTGCTAGACTACATGCTTCATGCTTGTTTCCTCAACTTTGGAGGATCCTATAAGAAGTGTATTCCTCTCATGGAATTTTATTATAATAATGATTTTCTCACTTACATTGAGATGGATCCCTATGAAGCCTTATATGGTAGGCCTTAACTCCTACCTTTATGATGGATAAAGGTATAGGAATATATTCTTATTTTACAATGTCTAGTGCATGAGACTATAGAGAAGGTCTAGATTATTCAGAATTGTATGTTGACAGCTTAGCCTCAGTAGCAATATTATGCCAATTGACACTGGAAAACTCTTAAGTTCTAGGTTAGAGAAAGGGTTTTCTTTTGATACAACCCTATGTTGGGGAATAGATGTATTCAGAATTAGGGTGATCTATCACCGAGATTCTTCTGACCCTTTGAGGTTGTGATGTAGAGTAGACGAGTGGCTTACCATTTGGAACTTCCTTTGAGATACCACTCTATGCATGATATATTTAATGTATCTCAGTGTCATCTATAGTATCTAGACCTGTCGTTTTTCTTTCATCTGTATGAGGTTTAATTGGATATGGATGTTTCATTTAAGAAGTATATGGTATCTATTGTTGATCTGACCACAAAGTCACTCTGAGGAATTTATGTTCCCCTTGTACGAGTGATATGGAAGTACAAATGAGTGTAGGATGAGACCCAGGAGTGGGAACATGATATAAAATCAAAATAGTAAATAATATTTTTTAAGGCTACCTCTTTACAATTAAAATTCCAATTTGAGGACAAGTTTCTATAAGGATGGGAGGTTTTTATGACCAAACTATTTGATAAAGGTACATGTTGTTAGTTTTTTGTTTTTAATATTTCCTTTAGTCATTATAATGATATAATATAGCCTAGGGAATGTATGAGGAGAGTTTGGTATTGTTCAGATACCAGAGATCCAGAGTATTGGTCTACATGCTGGGATGCACGGTTAGGGGAACCGTACAGCCCATGACACATGTTTTGACAAAACTGTGTGGCTACAGAATAGGGATCCAACAAGTCTTCATAGTTTGTCTACAACCATTTGGGACTAGGAGAATAGTCGTGCATCCTTCTATAGTTCTGGGAGAGATCTTTACTCCACTATTTGGGTTCTATTTTCAAACTGTACACCAAACCCATGCAACCCCAAATTTTGGGGGTAAAAGACCATTTTTCACCACTTAATTTCTTATACCTATTTCTTCTCTCTCCCTTGTTTTCCTAAAGTTGTGTAGTGGGTTCTTACTCATGTAGATCTCAAACCCCCCTCAGGTTTGGATATCCTACTACTCCTCCATCTGAAAACCTATTTCAAATTCATCAAAGGAATTGGATAGCCCATGGTAAGGCTAACTCCATGCACTCTTACTTCCTTGGTCAATTTCACTATACATTACCCTATATAGATGAAGGTTCATTGACCCTTTTTTAATGGTGTTGGATTGAAACTATTATCTCTTTCAACCTTCTTCAAATTTGAGTTTGATATCAAGTGGGGCTTCATCTATGACCCTAATGTATGTGGTCACATAGTTTTCCTTTTTTGATCATTTCTTATTTATTATATCCTCTCTTAAGACAGACATCTATGAACTTCTAAATTGTGTTAGTTCCATCATTTCTAAATGAATATAGTGCCTTAATATAAATGAATTGGTTCTTAATTAGGGGTTTAGACATCACTCAAACTCTATATGTACACCCATAGCTATTCTATCTTGAAAATAGTCATTTTGGAAAAATGTTTCAAAATTCTAAAAAACCAAATTGGATTCAGGTATGACTTGTGTATGTAATAGCCTGAGTCTCTGGTGTTTCTAATTGAACCCAAGATACCCCCAAGGGTTTTTGGTGATAATATACTTGGAATTTCCAAATGGGCATTTGCGTTGTTGCTTATGTCTTCATCCTTGACACTAAAACCATTATATTGGAAATTTTTCCTCTCTTATGAATTATATTCCTTAATTGGGGTAAATGAACTCTGTTAGGATGAGTTAAATGTGATAGTTTTATACTTAAAATGATATTTATATGGAACTTGTAACTTAAAAACCAAATTTCCATGTTTAGGGAAACTGAATGAGATAACATTGGGTAGGATGGATTACTCTTATTAGATTTACCTTATTTAAATGATTTAAAGGTTAAATCATGATGGTAACTTCATTTATAATGAATTCATTTTAAAAGGAATTACATCAAGGGATTTTGTGGCCTTGACCTTGTTCCTCTGTTATCAAAATGAACCGTATGAATAGAATTTTTTATTTTTAAATTAACTTTCATAGTGGATAGTGAACCCATGCCTTGTTCATGATTTTTGTAAATGATTAATGTTAAATATTATTCCTTAAATGACATAAATATGGATGATGGAAAACTTGGGAAGTTTTCCCGCACGTTCCCTATGGTATAATTGATCAATATTTGGATTTTTTGTGAATGGATTAACTATATGACACGATAGGTAATGACTTATGGTCATCTTATTAAATGATAAATTTCTTAAGATTTATAATTATATATTATAAATATTTATGTCATAGAGGTTTTGGAATCAAGGGACCATGAGATCCCTTAGAGGGAATGATTATGTGAGATTTTCATGGTGATCCAAGGGACCATGAGAGCCGTTGGGGAAGACTTTAGGATCCTTCTAGCTAGATCCAGGGGATACAATATGAGAGTACCCCTTGTGAGGGATTTCTGAGAGTACCTCTCGATCCTAATAGTAGCTAGAGCTAGGGGACAGACCGCGAGAGATCCCCAGGTGATGGATGACTTGGGGTTATGTCTTAGTCCTACCATAATATGCATACCAAGAGACTGTGATAGCTCTTGGAGTTGTCTTAGGGGATATATTATGAGAGATACCCCAGGAAATGGATGTTTTAGAGTTAGGTATCAAACCTTCCCAAAATATATCTATTTGTATATATACTATATAAATAAAAAATTATAAGATCAAACATACCTACTATGGGTTGAAGTAGGTATACCTACCAAGTGTCCATTATGAACTTGGGAGGGAGTTTATTTATTTATTCTTAATTTCAATACCTTCTAGAAATTACCTACACACTATTTATTTATGAGCACCTAATCAGATTTAAAATAGACACCATTGGTGATGGCCGAATGAGATTTTTATCCCACACCATACTGGGGATGACCTTGGCACCCAAGAAAACTATGTTGATGTAGGTACATAAAAATGTAAAGGACCTTCTATAGGTTTTTGGAATGTATTACATAGTTGGAGATCAGGAGAAAAGGATATTTCTTAATCTCGAGATACTCGTGGAGTTATTTCTTTATTTTGATTCATTTTGTATTCTAGTATAACATTATTGTATTTTCTTATTAATTTTTATTTTATAAACATTCCATGCATCCATATATATACTAGACTCTTTCTTTGAGGATTTTGGTTAGTATAATCCATTATTCAGTCTTCCTCAATTTACTACATCTATTTTTTTAACATCTATACTATGCATTACTATTTTTTTATCTATTGTACAACTCTAGCATGACAGTATTTTCCCTCCACTATACTACCTTATACACCCTCAATTCTAGTTGGTAGCCTTTTACATATAGAGAGATGCTCCAAAAGTCATTTTCCAACTGGGATCAAGGCATGGGTTAAGTGGAATCCTGGTCTGGGATGTCACAAAATGAGAATTTTTTAAATTCTATAAACTTTAATCATTAATATGGTTTTCGTAGATATAAACATAAGGCAAGGGTAGTTAAAAAAATGTGCAACCTTGGATGGGAATGAGGGTGCTTTATATTAGTCTCAGTTGAATGTTTTCTTTAGTAGCTAGATTATTGGTTAGGATAGTAGTCCAAGTGATATTTCTAGGATTAATTAGATATAGATTAGATGCACTGCACATTAGAAATTATAAGTATAGCCTATTTTGGAAGCACCTTTGAATTAAGAGGCATCATTAATTTCTAGATAGAATTATGGGATGAGAGGTCTCATTTTTGTGTCATTTGAATTTGGTAAGACTCTTTGTTTATATAATGATACCCAATTAAGGTGGGTGTTCTTGGGATACTTGATATTTTCTGGAATCATGAGCATCGTCCAATGCACTAGTTCATTGATTTCGAAATTCCGTATGCATGATCATCTATTTTTTTGTCATTTGAATTATTTTATTTTTTGATGATGCATAACTCAAGATCCATCATCCTATTGACAGTCATATGTATAAATAATCTATGATATGGTCTATGTTCATGCTATCACATTACATTATCATGTAGCTCATGTTATGTTGTTTTGATATCACATTACAATACGTTGTTAAATGAAATTTCCTTCAAGGTAAAAATTGAGGCATGAAACCACATGAAATTTGAGTGACTAAGTCCTGTAATACCCAAAAATGTATGGTTTCATAAATTATTTGAATAATTCATGAGTAACTAAAGAATTCGTTCATATTTCATCTTTATAGTGGAGTGAACTTGGCATTTATGTCTCATTGTGAGAGTTGTAGAATCAATCCATTTTTCAAAATCTAGGATGATCTAGTGATATAAGAGGATGTTGAAAAAATGATTGGGTGTAATAACACTTCTAAAATGTATTTGTTTTTTATTTTATGCAAGATTCTTATAATGTGGGTGAACATGACTCCGAGTGAACATAATGAGTTTTTTAAGAGAGAACCTATTTCAGTGAACTTATAAGCAGCTTGTTACTATTTTCTTGTGTTAGAACTTAACATAATCAGGTTTCTCACTTCTGGGAATCTTTTTCAGTTAGGCGGTAGTGTTTTCCATGAGATAACTTCTCATTTTTTGTGAAATGACCGCTAGGAAACTGTTATGGTAGGGAGAATCAGTATGGTTATAAAGTGTGTCTCCTAACAGGTTGAAGGAATGTGACTTTATAAAACTATTTTGGAATGTTCATAATGGATTTTGAAATCCATGAGGCTATAATACATTGGTTTTCTAATCCATGAAATGATGATCGATATATAAATCAATGTGAGTTTAAAATGAGTCTAAGCACTATATTTAGACTTTGTATGAATAATTTATCTGAGAGTTTGATGGGTCAGTATCTCATTTATTCATATAATTAAACAAGATAGAGATGTGATTAGTAATGAAACTAATAATTTTTGAACACTATGAGGTTGGGTTAGAATTTAATAGTTTTTTTAATGATTATATATGAAATTTTCTATTTACGGTGAAGTGGTCATTCTTTTAAGTACTACATTAGTTATTAAGTAAGAAATTTATTAAATAGATTAGTCTATATTGATCGACTAATGTATTAGTGATACAAATAATGTTTTCAAGGAATATCACCCATAGTTTTACCTATTCACACATCATTAGGATACATGGAGCGATGTTTTATTAAAATAAAATGCACCCTATTTATGGAATGTGGATTGGCAGATCTATACACACTAATTAATGGTAATCCTTGATGACGTATTAGCATACTTCTAGAACATATACGATAATGTCTACAATATTTTCATCATCATGAGTACATGAGGATATTGTTGGCTATATATAGAGAAAATAAATATAAAATATATGATCATAGGGTTTGGTCGATGATCCTCATGTGATAATGTTTATGGGATCTTGATGAATATTGTTGGACAATAATTGTGTATCTTTGATGTTGTTATATTATATGAAACCAAGGATGGTATTCAAGTATAAGTCATGAAAATAGTTGATCGGAGGTGTTTTGACTTGAGGTTACAAAATCAATAGGATGTGGTTATTTATAAATTTAATTGGTCATGATGTTGGTTTATGATGGGTGCACTCTAAATTCAAATAAATGACTTAAGGAAAAAAATGGTGAGATTAGTTTTTTTAGCACCCCCGGTTTGAGGTATGTAGCCTTTTTATGCTTATTTATGTGTCTAATGTGTATGGGATGAGTTGATAGGTGGTTGGGAGAGTTTTTAATGGGTTTGAATAAGTTTGGAGGCTTTTCTAAGGGAGCATATTTTAAGCACGGTTTGTGGAAACTGTGCGGGTTCTCTGGGAAACCGTGCAGGGGGAGACAGTAGGCTTTACATGGCTTGTGCACGGTTTGTCAAACCGTTCGAGGAAATCATAAAGACCATTGCTCCTAAGGTAGTATCATGTGCACGGTTAGCACACAGTTTGCCAAACTGTGTGGGCTAACCTTGCGGACATTTAGAAGTAGGGTATTAAAAATCGTGTCCACTCGAGATTGCCTCATTTTTCTCAAAGCTTACTCCCACCCGAGACTCACTCAGTATTTTATCCTTTAAAATGATATAGGGGATCTCCCACACGTTTTGGAAGAAAATCAAAGGGGTTTCGTGGTGATTTGAAGGCAGTTCTTCTTCGGTAAGTCTCCTCTCATGACTCTTTGTGGTTTCCTCTATATCTACATCTCCCTCTCTCTCAGTTTTCTAGGTCTACACCCGTTTTGTGTAGATCTAGGGTTGTGGTTTCCTTGGATATTAATGTTAAGGATTTTGGATGTTAGGTAAATAGATCTACAGAGGTTTTGGTGGTGCATTTTCTAGTTTTGAGGAGTAGTTGCATCTGGGGTGATTTTGCCAGAACCATAAAGGTAGGTTCCATCTCACTCGACTCCACTTTGATAGAACTAGTGGTTTTGGTTGCAATTAATTCATGTTGCTTAAAATTAATTTTTTTGTTGATGTGGGAAATTAGATGGAAATCCATTTAGGGGCGGTTTAAGGATTTTTGGGAAAAAAGGCTTGTGGCGAAATGCTCTTGATGTGATTTTAAAATGGGATTTTAAAATGATTTGTATTGTTGGTTTGATTAAGATGAATGGAGAAAATGGTTTTTAGGAAAAATGGTTGTTTTATTGAAATGAGAATGGGTATGGAAAATGATTGAAGGGTGTTTTCAATAAATGTTTGATTCATCGAAGTAGATTGACATGTAATGGAAATGGTGAATTGTGTATTGTTGTGGCCTTGGAGGGTTACATGCTAGGTTATGGCTTGTATTGGTTGTGGGGAAGTGGGTGGGAAGTCTCACTTTAAAAGGTTAACGAGTTGGGTGAGAATTACCACCATTACCGTCTTGGGTTGTCAGGTAGTGGGTGGAAAGTCATGCTAGCTGAAGATGGGGTGAAAGAATTGGGCAGGAAGTCCCACCGTTACCGTTTTGGGTTATTAGGTAGTGGTTGGGAAATCCTGCTAGCTGAATATTTGGTGAACGAGTTGGGAGGGAAGTCCCACTGTTATGGTTTCTTTGTTGTGAGTTGCTTTGCATATATGGAATTTTTCGTCGAAATGTGAAATGGTTGAATTGGATTCCTTGTGTGGCATGTTTGTCTTAAGGCATGATTTTTTTATTTCCCTGGGTTTACTTGGTTTGGGAAAGATGGCATGGTAAGGGTGTGTTGACTTATGGTAATAGATGAACTTGTGATTATTTTATATAAATTGTTTTATATAAATGTGCTAATGGTTTTATCCTAGTGGCATGTGTAGGGAAGTTATTTGGGGAAAACCAACTGAGTTGTTGTACTCACCCACTATATTGTCACTTTAGTGTATTCGAAAATTACATATACTAGGATACTGGTAAAGCTAATGAATCTCATTGCTAGTGGTTTGTGGTGATGCTTTTGTTTTGTTGGTAGAGCCTGAAGCTTGGATCTTGGCATGGAGCTGTGGTGGTGTCATGGCCCGTGGTGTTTTGTTGTTTAGTCTTCCACATAGTACTCTAATATTGTGTTGGATTATATTTTTTTGGGTTGTATTATAGAACAACTTGGTTTTATTTTGGGAATACATGCTTGAATTTTTTACTAACATGCATCATATAGGGGTTGTAATGATCGTTTGGTTGGTTTGACTTAAGGGAAAATCATTCCCCAATTGGTTCTTGAATCCCTCAGCATTTATTTCCAGCTATTGGCACCTTGGGGACATCACATAAGGCCATGAAATCAACCATCGCCTCCTCAAGCCAATGATGTAGGGGTGGGGTATTTCAAGTGGTATCATCTTGTTCGGTCCTTTGAAGTTGATTCACAGATTTAGAGTTGACATTTGTTGTGGTATATTCCTCAAGTCTGGATGGTAGAAAGGCGTTGGAATGTCGTAACATGGAATGTATAGAATAAAAGTACATAACTAACCCTTTTATGATGAACATCAAGTTACCAGGTATTTGGGTAAATAAGTGTTTTGGAGACACTTATAGGAATTGGATTTCTCATTGTCATGGGTGTAGCCAATGAGATGAGCATGTCATGCATAGTAGAAATGACTTCCATCTAGGATGCATATTTCATTGGGCATACTGATTTATGCGCTTAATTGTGAAATCTTTTTTCAAATATGTGAAATTTTAATGTGAACAAAATTGTTATTTTGAAAATGGTTTAGTTTTCAAAAATGGTGAAACATAGAAAATGTGGAAAGGTGGAAAGCCTCGTTTTAATAGTGTTGTGTAATGTGAATTGAAATGGGAATTCTTGATGCCTATGGAAGTGAGACTCATGGTTGTTTGCTTTCTATTTATAGAAATGGAACTGGGTAGACATCGTCAAGACCAATTGGGAGAAGCTACCAAAAATGTGGTTCCACCTGAGCCCCATGTGAACCAACAGTTGGCCTAAAGCATCATTCAGTATTTTCAAACAGTTTAGTCAGGACTGCAAAAAGATACACCTTTTACGATATCCATCATGATCAGAAATCCAAGTAATGGAAGCACGGTTGTCCTCACGAGAGGAGGTGTGAACCCCAACACTAAGTGAAAGAACAATACAGAAACCTTTTCTCAATGACATAGAGTACATCAAAATTGGATCACTAGATTGTTAAAACTTCCGTAGAGACCCAAGTATAATCTTGGATAATTTCAGTGTGGTTCTGTAGGACACTTAAAACGGGATTGTAATGTAAGACCTTGAGAATTTCATAATTACAAGCAGATGGGCCATCTTCAGCGGTATTTCTGTAATGCTCTAAGGTCAGGTGTTTGGGACACTCCTCAGTATGTGAAGTATCTGGTAAGTAATAAAAAGTAGATCATGGAAAGAACACATCTGTTTTCAGCTGAGTAAGTTGTAGTGGATGATCAAATAGGACCATCCACGGTGCGAGGTATAGTTATTTTAAATTCCATGTTGATGCATGCTTTGTTTAATACAGCTGCTTCCCATTCTTTTCTTGCTTCTCGTGCTGTTATTTTACTGGGATTAACTCTAGAGTTGATGCCTTCGTTTTGGAAACTTCAAACTCCTCTGGGTCAAAGAGAGTGTCGATCCTTCTTGTGTAATGAATTTTGTATCGTTGTGGGACAGGTTGAGCTTATTTGTAATTTCATAGTGCTTGAGATAGATGGGTATGATGTAATCTTTGGAATGGATTGGTTGGTGGTGTTTAAGACCCACATTGACTGTAATGCGCAGTAAGTGGATTTTATGACACACGATGGCGTTATAAATCTCTTTAGAGGAGAGAGGCATGAAGGGTAGGGTGCAATGGGTTTGGTGGCACCAGTTGTGGGCATGTTATTGTATCAGTTGGTTGTTCTGTCATTGGAATCAGTAGGGGGTGTTGAGTAGAGTGTTCTTCCAGCAGTGGTAGATCAATTCACGGATGTTTTTCACAATGAATTAGCTGGGTTACCACCCGTAATAGAAGTGGAGTTTACGATTGATCTCTTTTCGGGGACCAATCCTATCTCACTTTCATCTTACCGGATGGCACCTACTGAATTGTTGGAATTGAAAGTCCAGTTGGAGGAATTAGAAAATAAAGGGTTTAACTAGCCTAGCACGTCTCTGTGGGCAGTGCCGGTGTTGTTTGTGAAAGAGACAGATGGAACTTTAAAACTCTGTGTTGATTATTGTCAACATAACCAAGTTACAATAAAGAACAGATATCCACATCCACGAATTTATGATTTTTTCGACAAGTTCAGGGGAGCCCAATGGTTCTCCAATATCCACCTGAGGTTGGGATATCATCAATTGTAGGTGAGGAAGGATGATATTCCTAAAATATCTTTCATAAGTAGATTGTTCTATTATGAATATGTGGTTATGCCCTTCGGTCTAACGAATGATCAATCAATATTCATGGAATTGATGAATTGGATATTTCATAGATATCTGGTTTCATTTGTGGTGGTGGTTATAGATGATATTATGGTATATTCTAAGACAAGGGTGGAGCATGAGAAGACCATGGTGACAGTGTCGGGGATCTTGAGGGATCATTGGTTGAATGCCAAACTGTCAAAGTGATACTTTTGGATACAGGAAGTCCTTTTTTTTGGCAATGTGATTTCTAAAAGGGGAGTTTCAGTGGATCTAGAAAAGATAGAGGCTATTATCTCTTTGCAACTACCAAAGAATGTGCTTGAGTTATGGAGTTTATTCGGTCTATCTGGGTATTATCAGCATTTTGTTCGTGATTTTTCACGTTTGGCCTCCCTGATGACAGCTTTTACATGAAATAATGATCCATTTTAGTGGAATGAACACTATCAGTAGTGTTTTGAAGAGATAAAGGGTCTCCTTACATCAGCACCAATCATGGTTTTTCCAACACTAGGAAAAGGGCACGTGGTGTATTACGATGCATCATGATCAGGGTTGGGGTGTGTTCTCATGAAAGGGAATCATGTGGTGCATTGTCACAAGAGATGGAAGCACATTTTATCACAAATGGATTTGAACTTGAGGCGAAGGAGATGGATGGAATATCTCCATATGTTTGATTTTGACTTGATGTACACACTGGGTAAGGAAAATTTGGTGGTGGATTCATTAAGTAGAAAATCATATGCAGAGGTGGAGAAAAAGGCATCAGAATAGTGGCATTTGATGTCGATTATAGATGACATGCGGTTGGAATTTGAGGACCAGGGTGATAAAGATATCTTCTTTCTGGTTTTGTTGATTTTTATATTGGTTGACCTTGTTAAAGGGGCCCAGATATCTGATTCTGAGTGTGTGGCCATGAGGTCAAAACTCAATGGTCAGGAGACCATTGAGGGATGTAAACTGAATGGAGATTCAATTTTGTGTTATCGGAGTTGGATGGTTGTACCAGTTTCTTGTCATAAGGATCTTCTCAGGGCGTATCATCATTCTAGGTGGGTTGTTCATCCTGGAATTTATAAAATGTATAAAGCGTTGGAAGTGCAGTTTTAGTGGGCTGATATAAAAATAAGTGTGGATGAGTTTATTTCAAGATGTTTGACTTTTCAGCAGGTCAAGGGAGAGCATCAGAGGCCAGTGAGAATGTTTTAGTATTTACCAATCCCTATTTGGAAGTGGGAGAAAATAGTGATGTATTTTGTTAGAGGTCTCCCATGAATGGTCAAAATCACGATTCCATTTGGGTGATAGTGCATTGACTATCAAATATAGCCCATTTCATCTCAATTCATGAATATTATACGGTGGAGGATCTGTCCAAAATCTATATCCGGGAGGTGGTAAAAAGTCATGGTGTTCAAGTTTCGATTGTATCAGATAGAGATTTGAGGTTCACATCACATTTTTGGAAATCCTAAAAGCGTGACCTTGGGACACAGTTTACTATGAGCACGGCATATCATCCTCAGACGAATGGTCAATCTATGAGGATGATACAAACACTGGAGTATATGTTGTGGGCCTGTATCATGGATTTTGGTGTCTCGTGGGATGAGAACTTGTCGTTTCTGGAGTTGATGTAAAATAACAGTTATTAGGCATCCATACATATAGATCCGTTTGAAGCGTTGTATGGGTAGTCGTGTCATTCTCCACCTTGCTGGGTGGAAATAGGTGATTCCTATATGGTTGGACTGAGCCTTGTCAAGTAGAATACAAAGATTATCTAGTTAATCAGGAAGATAATGGAGACTGCTCAGAGTCATCAGAAATTGTATGTGGATCATCGTCGACAGTCATTGTCATTCGAGGTGAGTGATCATGTTTTCCTGAGGATCTCTCCGAGGTTGGTACATCGTCCGATTGGGAAGCAGGTAAAGTTATATCTGAGGTATATTGGACCTTTTCAGATTCATGAGAGGGTTGGTGAGATGGATGATTGTTTAGATTTTCCACCTAGGTTCTGTGCGGTGCACAATGTGTTTCATGTGTCGTAGTTGAAAAAGTATCATCCGGATCCGGGCGATATTATTCGATGGGATTATGTTAAGCTAGAGAAAGATGCTTCGATGGTGCATGTGCCAGTACGGGATGTGGATATGCAGGAGAATATCTTGCGGGGTAAAAGCATCGGTCTAGTTCGGGTATTCTGGAACCATGTCCATATCTATGAAGAGACTTGGGAGCAGGAGAAAGACATTGTTGAGCAATGGTTCGAGCTCATTCAGAAAAGGGTGGGTTCACTACTTTATGAGGACGGAAATTCTAATGGTGGGGAGAATGTACCACCCTCGGTTTATGGTGTGTAGCATTTTTTATGCTTATTTATGTGTCTAAAGTGCATGGGATGAGTTGAGAAGATGTTGGGAGAGTTTGGAATGGTTTCTAATAAGTTTGGAAGCTTTTCTAAGGGAGCCCTATTTGAGCACGGTTAGGGGAAACCTTGTGGGTTCTCTAGGAAACCGTGTAGGGGGAGACAGTAGGCTTCACATGGCCTTTGCATGATTTTTCAAACCGTGTGAGGCAACCATGTAGACCCTTTCTCATGAGGCAGTAGCATGCGCACGGTTAGCGCATGGTTTTCCAAACCGTGTGGGCTAACCGTGCAGACACATAAAAGTAGGGTTTTAAAACTCGGGTCCACTCAGGCTTGCCTCATTTCTCTCTAATCTTCCTCCCACCCGAGCCTCACTTGTGATTTTCTCCACTCAATGTTTGGAGGGGATCTCCCACAGGTTTTGGAAGAAAATTGATGGGGTTTTGTGGTGATTTAGAGGCGATTCTTCTGAGGTAAATCTCCTCTCGTGATTATTTGTGGTTTCCACTGGATATACATCTCCCACTCTCTCGTTTTTCTAGATCTACACCTATTGTGTGTAGATCTAGGGTTTTGGTTTCCTTGGATGTTAATTTAAAGGTTTGTGGATGTGAGGGAAGGAGATCTATAGTGGTTTTGGTGGTGCGTTCTCCGGTTTTGCAGAGTAGTTGTTTGTGGGTCGATTTTTTCAGAACCATAAATCTAGGTGGCTTCTCTCTCGACTCCACTTTGTTTGAACTTGTGGTTTTGGTTCCAATAAATTTATTTTGGTTAAAATTAATTGTGTTGTTGATGTGGAAAATTTGATAGAAATCCCTTCGGGGATGGTTTTGGGATTTTTGGGAAAAAGTGCTTGTGGCGAAATTCTATTGATTTGATATTAAATTGGTATTTTAAAATGAGTTGTTTTGTTGGTTTGATTAAGTTGATTTGACAAAAGTTTTCTCAATAAAAAAGGTTTTCTTATTTAAATGAGGTTGGTTATGTAAAATGATTGAAGGGTCTTTTTAATAAATGTTTGATTTATTGAAGTGAGTTGACATGTAATGGAAATGGTGAATTGCATATTGTTATGGATTTGGAGGGTTACATGCTTGGTTATGGCATGTGTTGGTTTTGGAGAAGTGGATGGGAAGTCTCACTATAAAAGGTGAACAAGTTGGGTGGGAAGTCCCACCGTTACCATATTGGGTTGTCAGATAGTGGGCGAGAAGTCTTTCCAGCTGATGATGGGTTGAACAAGATGCACTAGAAGTACCTCTTTTACCATTTTGGGTTGTTATGTATTGGGTGGGAAGTCCTGGTAGCTGAATATGGGGTGAACGAGTTGGGTGGGAAGTCCCACTGTTATGGTTTCTTTGTTTTGTGTTGCTTTGCATTGATGGAATTTTTTGTGGAAATGTGAAATTGGTGAATTGGCTTCCTTGTGTGGCATTATGGCTTACAGAATTATTGTTACGATTTCCCTAGGTTTACTTAGTTTGGACAAGATGGCTTGGTAAGGGTGTGTCGACTTATGCTAATGGATGCAGTTGTGATTATTTTATACAAACTATTTCATATAAATATGCTAACAGTTTTATACTAGTGGCATGTGAAAGGAATTCATATGGGGAAAACCTACTGAGTAGTTGTACTCACCCCCTGCTTTTTCACTTAGGTGCCTTTAAATATGTCGTATACCAAGATATAGGTAAAGGTAATGTATCTCATTGCTATTGGTTCGTGGTGATTGTAAAGACCCGTAAAATTCAAGGAAATTTTTTTCTTAATTTTCTTTGGAATTTTACAAAAATGCAGTTTCTGACGGCACCTGATTCCGATGCCTGGTATGCCCAGAATATTTTTACGAAGTTTATCTCGGGTAAGTTCAGTGAACGAACGAGCGGGGTTTTCTAACTTTTGAACCGGTGCTCGGAATCAAATTCCAAGGGCACCGATGGAATCACAACACCGGTATTTGCTTAGAAACACCATTTCCAGAGTTTCGTTTTCTCAGGTGTGGTTTTTAATTTTTGGGGTTAAGTTAAGAAATAAAATAAAAGTGGTAAAACACTTTATTTTATCTCACTTAAAGCCACTTAAAGCAACTTAAGCTATGTTAAGAAGTTGGGGTGGAACCCAAAATATTCTACCCACTAGGTAGGATATTTGTGAGGTGGGGCACGCACGAGCCCCACTGTTTCTTCCCTCCTAAGTAACGCACATGCAACCCCCTCTTTAATTAAAGTCAACCGTGCATTTTTATGGTTAAGAAACGCCCCATTAAATTGGGCAGTTAAATTGTAACAATTAATTCTTCGAATTAATTTCCCGTTTCTTATCTTTAAATTTCAAATCGGTGGCATCTGAATAAAATAAGACCAACACATTTTGTTGATGGGTTTCTTGTTGAGATGATTTGGAGAAACACTAAAGCTTGAAGATCTTCATCCTTCTTCTTGAAGAACGTGAAGAATGCGAAGAACGGGAAGAACGCCGGCCTTCGATGAAGGGCGATGAAGAACGCCAAACCATCGGAGATCGACGACGTGACGTCGTGTACCGCGACGCCGACGATTCTCCTTCTGCGACGTTTCTTCCGCGACATTATTCCCCACGACAATCTTCGATCAACAACCAATTGAGGTTGGGTATTGCGGTTTTTTAATTATTTGAGAATTATATCCTCGACATTGTTTCTTTTGGTGCATCTTAAATCTGTGTGATTTTAATCCTCGGAGTTTGTCTACGCAACGCCGTGTACCGCGACGACAGCGACACCCCCCTTCTGCGATGTGACGATCCTCTTCTTCTGCGATGCTTAATTCTGCGACGAACTCACATTCAACGACAACGTTGAGGTAGGGGTTTTGTTCTTTTTAATCTATGTGATTATATCTACGGTCTGTTTAAATGATTGTTGTGAGACTTTTAATACCGCTAACACGGTGGGTGCGGACCAACGAACAAGTCCGAACCCACCGCCCTTTTCGTTCCTGGTGTGCGGAATGGCGGACGATGTCAAAACAAGCAGCACGGGTTATCGGAGGTCCTCGCAGTGAAGGACGGGCCCCGGGAGGGCCATTGGAGAAGACGACATGCTTTTCTGACCACCGAAACTCGTCCGATGGTCCGCCGAGCTGCCCGCTGGCACGCAGCTGGGAGGAGCCTCCGCGAGTGAAGCCGTGGCGGCAGGGCACGGTCCGTCGACCGTGCGGGACCGGAGGGGGATGGGACGCAGTAGCCGGCCATGTCTGCTGGAAAGGTCAGCCCCAAGCGGGGTCGTGGCTCTTTCATGTTGGGGCAGCGCGCCCCCCTCTTCGCTCGGCCGTAACGGCCGAGCTGACCCGATGGCCACCCGGCCAGCGCCAGCCGAGTCACGCCCAGGCCGGGCTGGGCCGCGGCGGCCGGGCCGGGTCGCGCCATTTGGGTCGGACCCAGACCCGGTTCGGTTCGTCCGGTTTGGGCCGACCCAGGGGTGTTGTACCGGGTCGGTCCGGGCCCAGACCCCCCGTTTTCGGCCCTCTTTTGGTCTTTTGCCCATATCTTGGGCTACGGAGCTCCGATCGACACACCGTCAGTGGCGATGTGATCCTTGGATCAATACGGTCATTTTTCTGTATCGCACTAATGGTTTCGGAGTACATTGGGTTCAGATGGGTTGGTTCGTACACGAAACCAACCGGGCCCTCAGAGCAGAAACCCTCATTACTTGAACTCCGAACGTCTGATTGAAATGCCGTCGACTTTGATGGATTCCTCTAAGTGAGACAGATCTTTTGGATTACGCCGCCAAAGGTTTGGACACAGGTGGAGTATGGTCGGGTTGGTTTTGACTTAAAAACCAACCGAACCCCCGCGACGAAAAAGCCAATAACTCTCAGACCGGGCGTCTGATTGATGCGCCGTCTATGGAGTTGAGTTCCTGCTGACGATACGGAACTTTTGGATACATCAAATCTAGACTATGTGTTAGTTGATGTATCATCCTATCGGCTCATAGAGCGGACCCTCCTGAATGAGCTTGCTATGTGTGGGAACCCTTGAGCTGGCTGCGAATGCGACGACGATGGCGACTGTACAGAGATCCTCAGTGGATTCGACGGCGACGACTACAACACTCAGCGATCCTACATGGATCAGTGCTACCGATCCTGTGTGGATATGATCCTGTGTGGGTCAGCGCTCAGCAGTCCTCTGTGGGCCAGCGCCTACAGATCCTGTGTGGGTCTGATCCTGTGTGGGTCTTTGCGGGGGTTAGTTACCTATCGATCCTGTGTGGGTCAGATCCTTTGTGGGTAATTTCAGGGGTTAGTTACCTATCGATCATGTGTGGGTCAGATCCTTTGTGGGTCATTGCGGGGGTTAGTACCTATCGATCCTTTTTGGTTCCGACGACTTGGATGAATCAGCGGCTATATCTGATCATCTCTATCATCATACGAAGAAGTATACATGTGTGAGCTGAATCCTATTTTGCATTCCTATGTGGATTTTGTTGTGCTATCCTGTGTAGATTTATGTTTTCCTTCATGTGTGGACTGGGTTGTACTTGGGCTTGGATGTTGGAGCCGAACGAGAATTGGTGACTTAGGTATATGTATGGGCATATACCTATGTAGTGTCGAATGTTACTTTGTGTTTGTCTCTTTCCTTTGTGGATTATCCTTTGTGGATTCTGGGAGACCTTTGGGTGTCTCAGGGTCCCTACTGAGTAGCTTATACTCACCCCTGTGCGGGCTATTCCCGCACAACGTTGTGTTGGTTGTAGTCGATGGACAGCGCTGACTGTGGTTGAGGTTTGTGGAGCAGGACGGTACCTGGAGGTAGACCACTGGGCGGGACGTTCTCAGAGCGGACGTCTAGACCCGAGGAGCTGTGGAGGCTATCTGTACTCACCCTTCAGGTGGGATTTCTAGTGGACAGCTCGACAATGCGGTTTTAATTTTCAGTTGCTGTTTTCCCTTCTAGTTGTACTTTACTTTCAGTTTAGGTTTGTATACTGGCCCACTTACTTTTCCGGACTTACTGTTGTACCCAGTTTTTACTTAGTGTTTACTTCTACTGCTTGCTTGCTCTGTGGTGTTTGTTTACTTTACAAAGGCAATGCCTTCCCTTTTTACCAGGAATTGCACCTTGGTGCTAGTCGCTAGCCCCTGGCCTTTGGAAGGCGTGCTTGGGGTAGTCACGGCACGGGCCCCGAGGGCAGGTCGTGACAAATTGGTATCAGAGGAGTTCGGTTCTACCGCGGAACACAGGACTCTGATCATTTCTATGTGAAGCAATAGTGTTATGATTATTGAGTGTGGTTATCAGTCCAGGGAGTCCAGTGTTGGTGCAGCGGCCAAGTTATCTGTACACCAGGACCCTGACTTCTGATTTCCGACTTAATGCACGAAAACATTGATTGAAAGTGTGTTTCAATTTTTCTTTGTGATTACTTTATGTCAGCTCACCAGGTATACAGTTCTGACCATGGCACACCTCATTCTTTTTAGGATGGCCCCACAATGGCAGCCAGCTAGGGTTCCGAGAGTTGTGCATGAGGACAGCCCGCCGACCGACGAGGCCTCGGTACAGGGCCCTTTGACAGCAGAGGCACTAGCGGTACCTTTACCCGCCGATCCACTGATGCTTCCATCCCCAGCCGCTGATGATGCACGTCGCCTTAGTGCCCTGCATGATTTCCAGCGCCAGCGACCGCCCAGGTTCCATGGGGAGACGGACCCCCAGGTAGCCTAGGAGAGGCTGGAGGCCGTCGTACAGGTTTTCAGGTTATTGAGGACACCAGCAGACCTCATGGTGATCCTCGCAACGGGCCTACTGCACGCGGAATCAGGCAAATGGTTGAGCTTGATGCTCCAGGTGCACTATGAGGCATCTCTCCTCTGGGCGGACTTTGAGAGCCTCTTCCGCTCAGAGTTCGTCCTAGCCACCCTCTATGCGGTGCGCATCTAGGAGCTTCTACAGCTACGACAGGGCTGCTTGACGGTCACCCAGTACTCGGCGAGACTTACCGATCTCTCACGCTACTCGACAGACATGGTACGGACCCATTCTTTCGGGCCTGGACCTTTGAGCAGGGATTGATGCATGAGATCAGGGCATCACTGATCTCCCTCAGCATTCCAACTCAGGCAGGAGTACTGGAGCGAGCACTTTTGATCGAGAGCTTCCTTGCGGAGCCTTCTTCAGCAGCGAGACCTACCGCGGGGCGGAACGAAGCAGAGTCTTCTGCAGCAGGCAGCCGACGGATGACTCATGGGTCCAGGCAGACTAGACCTTCAGGCAGATGACCTCAGGACACTGGATCAGCAGTACGGGGTATACAGTGCGGAGCAAGTCTTTTGATAGGCAGGCAGTGCTACGCATGCGGTGGGCAGGGCCACATGGCTCGTGACTACCCGACCCGCCGTACCGAGGAGCAGCAGACAGTTGAGTGGCCACCTAGGCAGAGGTAGAGGGTCGACCGTGGTGGTTCGCAGAGAGCCGTCAGACGAGGCAGAGGTGCTGGCCGAGCATTAGGTGGTGGGCGACGCTTTGAGGTTCTACCACCACCACCACCAGGAGGTCCACCCCGGCCACAGGGAGCTGGCAGGCAGAGACAAGCACAACTCCAGGCAGCGGAGGCCTACGACCACGGTGTGCCCAATATGATTCAAGATATTATTTGTGTCTATTCCAACCTTGCTGTAGTTCTTATAGACACAGGAGCGAGTCATTATTTCATAGCCGCTGCCCTTGTTCGGAGCTCAGAGATTCCGACAGAGCCGTGGGCTCGATCCTTACGGCTAAAGACTCCTACGGGAGAAGACTCGATGATTACGCACCGGTGCCTGCAGTGTGAGCTTACTCTAGGAGGAGAGTTCTTCGGCTGGGATCTTCTTGTAGCGGCGTTGAGGCCTTACGACGTCATCGTGGGCATGGATTGGTTATCTACAGTCCACACTCAGATCGACAGTATTAGGTGCAAGGTGAGACGTGTACACACCGATGGGAGTAGGTTCACCTTCACCGGCGAGAAGGGAGCCTTCACAGCATAGGATGGACTTCCACAGATGGGAGGACATCCCATCACTCATCAGTTGGCTAGCCTCATCCTAGGATGAGTTGACGTGCGGAGTCCTAGTTTTCCTGCAATCGTGGATCAGTATACGGACGTCTTTCCCAACGACGGTCCAGGACTACCTCCTCGCAGAGATGTAGACATTTATATTGATCATTACCCCGGGACAGCCCCGATATCCACTCCAGCATATCGGATGACTCCCTCCGAGATTTGAGAGCTACAGGTACAGTTGGAGGACTTGCAGGGAAAGGGGTTCATCCGACCCAGTGTTTCACCCTGGGCTTCCCTGATATTGTTTGCCAAGAAGGCGGACGGGAGCTTGCGACTTTGTGTCGACTATCGTCGCCTAAACCAGAAGACAGTGAGGAACAATTATCCGCTACCGAGGATTGATGACCTCTTCGATCGGCTCAAGGGAGCACGGTGGTTCTCTAAGATAGACCTCAGGTCAGGCTATCATCAGCTCAGAGTTCCAGATGAGGACATGCAGAAGACGGCCTTCAGATGTCGGTATGGCCACTATGAGTTCTTGGTTATGCCATTCGGCATAACCAATGCTCCAATGGTGTTCATGGGACTCATGGACAGGATATTTCAGCCATTCCTCAATCGATTTGTCGTGGTCTTCATCGACGACATTTTGATTTACTCGACGACTAAGGAGGAGCACGCCTACCACCTATGGGTTGTAATAGACACACTCCAAGAGAACCAGCTTTATGGAAAGCTCTCGAAGTGTCAGTTTTAGTTATGTGAGGTCCACTTCTTGGGGTAAATTATCTCTGAGGTGGTAGTTGCGGTGGATCCTGCGAAGATCGAGGCAGTGCTAGCTTGGGAGCCACCTAGGAGCGTGACGGAGGTGCGGAGTTTCTTGGGACTAGCTGGACACTATCGGAGATTTGTGCCAGACTTCTCCAGAGTTTCAGAACCACTCTCAACATTGAAAAATAAGGGGATACCCTTTTTGTGGTCGGACAGATGTCAGTAGAGCTTCCAGGAGTTGAGGCAGAGATTGACCAGCGCACCTATATTGAGGTTGCCGGAGGAGGGAATAGGGTACGTAGTCTACTGTGATGCATCAGGGATATGACTCACATGTTTCCTGATGCAGGAGTGGGAAGTGATTGCTTATGGATCATGTCAGTTGAGATTGCATGAACAGAACTATGCTACCCATGACCTGGAGTTAGCAGCAGTGGTCTTCGCTCTAAAGACATGGTGACACTACCTGATGGGCGAGTGCTTTACAGTCTTTTCTGACCATCAGAGTCTCAAGTACATCTTCTCTCAGAAGGACCTGAACCTGAGATAGTGGTGATGGATCGAGTTCCTACAGGGATATAACTTTGAGATATTATATACTCCTGGGAAGGGGAATGTGGTAGCCGATGCTCTCAGCAAGAGGACGGGCATTCAGCTACTTGAGGAGGTGACATAGCAGCTAGCTGCTTTGCAGATATCCTTCGTGGATAGAAATGGAGCATCCTTCCTTCAGTCTCTCACAATCATTACTCCACTACTGCAGCGGGTTAGAGAGGCACATCATGGGGACAGCGACTGTGAGACACGGCGTGCGAAGATATCCTCAGGACAGGCACCTGATGGATTCTCCGTAGGAGGAGAGCACGACATCGTTTTCAGAGGACGTACCTTGGTACCGGTTTCTTTGCGAGAGGAGGTGCTGAGAGGGTCTCACACTTCCCCTTTGGCGGTACATCCTGGAGTAGCGAAGATATACCAGGATCTCAGACGATAGAACTGGTGGCCGGGAATAAAGAAGGTTGTGGCAGTGTTCGTTTCTCGATGCCTCACCTGCCAGCATGTGAAGGCAGAGCATCAGGTACCAGCAAGCTTGGTACAGCCCTTGGAGGTCCCATAGTGGAAGTGGGATGGGATATCTGTGTACTTTTTGACTGGACTTCCACGCACTTCCAGAGGTCACGACTCTATTTGGGTGATTGTCGACCAACTCACCAAGTTGGATCACTTCTTACCCAGTAGAGAGCTGGGCTCAGTGGAGAGCTTGGGACGCATCTATGTTCAAGAGATTGTATGGCGTCACGGTATGCCATCATCTATCATCTCTGATCGAGATGCTCGCTTAACTTCGCGGCATTGGAAGGGGTTACAGGAGGTGTTCGGGACACAGCTACATCTGAGCACCGCCTTTCACCCTCAGACAGATGGTCATACGGAGAGGACCATACAGACTCTCGAGGACATGCTCCACGCATGTGTTCTCTACTTTGTTCGCTGCTGGGAGGACCACCAACCCTTTGTAGAGATTGCGTACAACAACAGCTACCACTCCACCATCTGGATGGCACATTACGAGGCATTGTACGGCTGACCGTGCAGATCTCTTTTGTGCTGGACAGACCCTGGGGAGTCAGCACTTGTGGGACCGGAGATGGTCCAGGCCATGACAAAGAAGGTCCAGGTTATCCAAGAGCGGATGAGGATAGCTCAGAGCCGGCAGAAGTCCTATGAAGACAGGAGGCGGAGGCCACTAGAGTTCGAGGATGGTGACCACGTCTTCTTTCGTGTCTCACCTCGAAGTGGATTACAGATATCTGGCCGAGGCAGAAAGTTGTCTCCATGCTTCATCGGACCTTTCCAGGTCATCAGCAGGATTGGCGAGGTGGCTTATCACCTGGCCTTACCACCTCCGTTTCACTAGGTGCACGACGTCTTCCACGTATCTCAGCTGAGGAGATACGTGCACGACCAAACACATATCATTGACCATGGGGTGCTAGACATTGATGATGGGGCGACGTTTATGGAGGTCCCGGTGGAGATCGAGGATCAACAGGAGCGGGTCCTATGTGGATGATCGATTCCTCTAGTGCGCATCAGATGGCAGCACGGGAACCTCCAGGAGAGCACTTGGGAGTGGGAGGCTCAGATGCATGCTCAGTACCCAAATTTGATTCCCTATTTTATGATGTATCTTTACGGGGACGTAAAGCCCTGAGGTGGGAGTGATGTAAAGACCCGTATAATTCAAGGAAATATTTTTCTTAATTTTATTTGCAATTTTACAAAAACGCAGTTTCTGACGGCACTTGATTTCGAGGCCCGGTATGCCCAGAATCTGTTTCCAATGTTTAGCTTGGGTATGTTCAGTGAACGAACGAGCGGGGTTTTCTAACTTTTGAACCGGTGCTCGGAATCAAATTCTGAGGGCACCGATGGAATCGCAGCGCCGTTATTTTCTTAGAAACGCCTTTTCTGGAGTTGCATTTTCTCGGGTGTGGTTTTTAATATTTGGGGTTAAGATAAGAAATAAAATAAAAGTGGTGCAACACTTTATTTTATCTCACTTAAAGACACTTAAAGCCACTTAAACTATGTTAAGAGGATAGGTTGGAACCCAAAATATCCTACCCACTTGGTAGGATATTTGTGAGGTGGGCCCCGCATGAGCCCCACTATTTCTTTCCTCCTAAGTAACGCACCCGCAACCCCCTCTTTAATGAAAGTCAACCGTGCATTTTTCTGGATAAGAAATTCCCCATTAAATTGGGCAGTTAAATTTTTAAAATTAATTATTCGAATTAATTTTTCGTTTCTTATCTTTGAATTTCAAATCATTGGCATGGGAATAAAATAAGACCAACACTTTTTGTTGAGGGGTTGCTTGTTGAGAGGATTTGGAGAATCTCTAAATCATGAAGATCTTCATCCTTCTTCACGAAGAACGCGAAGAACACCGGCCTTCGACGAAGGGAGAAGAAGAATGTCGAACCCTCGGAGATCGACGACGTGACGCCATGTACCATGACACTGATTATTCTCCTTCCGCGACATTTCTTCCACGACGTTCCTTCCCCGCGACAATCTTCGATCAACAACCGATTGAGGTAGGGGATTGCGGTTCTTTTAATTATTTGTAAATTATATCCTTGACATGGTTTCTTTTGGTGTATCTAAAATATGTGTGATTTTAATCCTCGGAGTTTGTCTACGCAACGCCGTGTACCGCGACGACAGTGGCACCCCCCCTTCCGCGACGCGATGATCCTCTTTTTCCGCGACGGTTAATTCTGCGACGAACTCACGTTCTAAGACAACATTGAGGTAGGGGTTTAGTTCTTTTTAATCTATGTGAGTATATCCGCGGTTTGTTTAAATGATTGTTGTGAGACTTTTAAAACCGCTAACGCGGTGGGTGCGGACCAATGATCAAGTCCGAACCCACCGCCCTTTTCGTTCTTGGTGTACGGAACGGCGGATGACGTCAAAACAAGCCACATGGGTGATCAGAGGTCCTCGTAGTGAAGGACGGGCCCCAGGAGGTCTATTGGCGAAGACGGAGCACCTTTCCAACCACCGGAACTCGTCCAGGGTCCGTGGAGTAGCCCGTAGGCGCGCCTCGCCGGCACCGTCGTGCCGGCGGCAGGCGGCGGCGGCACCCCACGCGCCACCGGGAGGAGCCGCAGCGGCTGAAGCCATGGTAGTAGGATGCGGTCCTGCGACCACGCGGGACTGGAGGGGGACGGGACGCGGCAGCAAGCCGCATCCGCTGGCAAGGGCGGCCCCACGCGGGGCCGCAGCTCCTTCACGCGGGGGCAGCGCGCCCCCCGCTTCGCTCGGTCGTAACAGTCGAGCCGACCCGCTGGCCACACGGCCAGCGCCAGCCGGGTCGCGCCCAAGCCAGGCTGGGCCGGGTCGTACCATCCGGGTCTGACCCAGACCTGGGTCGGGTCGACCCTGTTTGGCTCGACCCAAGGGGGTTGTGCCGGGTCGGTCCGGGCCCAGACCCCCCGTTTTCGGCCCCCTTTCGGTCTTTTGCCCATATCTTGGGCTACGGACCTCCGATCAATGCACCCTCAGCGGCGATGTGAACCTTAGATCGAGACGGTCATTTCAGTATATTGCACTCAAGGTTTTAGAGTACTTTGGGTTTGGCCGGGTTTGTTCGTACACGAAACCAACCTCGCCCTCGGAGCGGAAACACTCATAACTTGAACTCCGGACGTCCGATTGACGTGTCGTCGACTTTGATGGATTCCTCTAAGTGAGACGGATCTTTTGCCTTACTCCTCTCGAGTTTTGGACGTAGGTGGAGTACGGTCGGGTTGGTTTTGACTTAAAAAACAACCGGGCCTCTAGGAATAAAAAGCCAATAACTCTCAGACCGGGCGTCCGATTGACGCGCCGTCTGTGGCGTTGAGTTCCTACTGACGATACGGAACATTTGGATACATGAACTCTAGACTATGTGTCAGTTGATGTATCATCCTCTCGGCTCGTGGAGCGGACCCTCCGGAACGAGCTTGCTATGTGCGGGAACCTTTGAGCTGGCTGCGACTGCGACGACGACGATGACTGTAAAGAGATCCTCAGTGGATTCGACGGCGACGACTACAGTACTCAGCGATCCTACGTGGATCAGTGCTAGCGATCCTGTGTGGGTCCGATCTTATGTGGGTCAGCGCTTAGTGGTCCTGTGTGGGCTAGCGCCTACAGATCCTGTGTGGCTTCGATCCTGTGTGGGTCTTTGCGTGGGTTAGTTACCTATCGATCCTGTGTGGGACAGATCCTTTGTGGGTCATTGCGGGGGGTAGTTACCTATTGATCTTGTGTGGGTCAGATCCTTTGTGGTTCATTGCGGTGGTTAGTACCTATCGATCCGTTGTGGGTCTGACGACTTGGATGAATTAGTGGCTATATCTGATCATCTCTATCGTCATACAATGAAGTATACTTGTGTGAGCTGAATCCTGTTTTTCTTTCCTATGTGGATTGTGTTGTGCTATCCTGTGTGGATTTATGTTTTTCTTCCTATGTGGACTGGGTTGTACATGGGTTCGGATGTTGGAGCCGAACGAGAATTGGTGACTTAGGTATATATATGGGAATATACCTAAGAAGTGTTGAATGTTACTTCATGTTTGTATCTTTCCTTTGTGGATTATCCTTTGTGGATTCTGGGAGACCTTCTGGGGTCTCAGGGTCCCTACTGAGTAGCTTATACTCACCCCTGCACGGGCTATGCCCGCACTACATTGTGTTGGTTGCAGACGATGGACAACGCTGATTGTGGTTGAGGTGTGCGGAGCAGGACAGTACCTGGAGGTAGACCACTGGGCGGGACATTCTCGGAGCGGATGGCTGGACCCGAGGAGCTATGGAGGCTATCTGTACTCACCCTTCATGTGGGATTTCCAATGGACAGCTCGACGTTGCAGCTTTACCTTTCAGTTGTTGTTTTACCATCCAGTTGTACTTTACATTCAGTTTGGGTTTGTATTCTGGACCACTTACTTTTCCGCACTTACTGTTGTACCCAGTTTTTAATTATTGTTTACTTCTACTAATTTCTTGCTCTGTGGTGTTTTTTTTACATTACAAAGTCAATTCCTTCCCTTTTTACCAGGATTTACGCCTTGGTGCTAGTCGCTAACCCCTGGCCTATGGAAGGCGGGCTTGGGGTAGTCATGGCACGGGCCCCGAGGACGGGTCGTGACAGTGATGCTTCTGATGTGTTGGTGGAGCTATGATCTTGGATCGTGGCGTGGAGATGTGGTTGTGTCATGTCTTGTGGTGTTTTGTTGTTTAGTCTTCCGCATAGTACTCTGATATTGTGTTGGATTACATTTGTTTTGGGTTGTATTATAGAATAACATATTTTTCTTTTGTGAATACTTGCTTGAATGTTTTATTAACATGTATCATATAGTGGTTTTAGTGATGGTTTGGTTGGTTTTTTTCCTAAGGGAAAATTGTTCCCCAATTTTTTCTCAAAGCCCTCAAAATTTATTTCCATCCTTTGGTGCCTTGGGAATGTCACTTAATGACAAGTAATCCCTCACCGCCTCCTCAATCCAATGAGGTTGGGGTGGGGTTTTTCAGTTTTTATATGGTTGATCGAAATTGGAACATTTTGATCAGATATAGTAAATATGTTACTATTCTAAAATATAATTGTATTAATTTGAATGCAGTTTCACTAGAGCACTACAGACTTTTTTCATCAGGTAATTTCAATGGTTCGAGTTCCATGAATCAGAATTGGAAATTTAATACTAAAACCTATGTTTTGGATCCGTATATATTGTATGATGTATGAAATATTTAATTGATTTACATTGAGTAAAAAGTTCTATATTAAGATCTATCTTTATGTTTCGACTATGGTTTCAATTATTTCCTTGTGTCTTAGTGAATTATATACCTTATTCATGAAATGATACTTGTAGGTTCCCTAGGAATTTTTAAATGGAATATGGTAATTTTCAATTGTTAATTAATGACACAAATATATTTTTTTTATTATCATTTCTCTCTATGTCTTCTCATGGATTGAAGTTATAAGGTGTGGATGTTTCAATACCCTATGTTTTGGGCAACGATTAAATTACATGTATTTTTTATCTTTTACAGTGGTTTGGAAGAATATAAAATTGAGTGTTTAACCATAATTATGAGAGTTTGGAAACATAAAATTTGTTTCATTGAAATATTTTTACTTCCCACTGGTTTCCATAGAGGTTTGGATGATTTTCAAGATCATCAACCTAGAAAATATTACTTTTCAAGAGAAATTATAGGGGTGAATAGTTAGATTAAACTGTGTGCTACCCTAGGAAAAACCATGAATACTTGACATGGGTGTCACATATTTAGTTGAACCATGTAAGGATGAGTGCATGGTTTTGCAGATGTCTGTAGAAAATTTCAGAGGTGGAGGGATGAGATTTTTATAGTTCTCTAAACAATGTGTCTATCCCACATGGTAATTTCTAGGAAAATAGTAGGATCCCATTGTTGTTTCATGGTTAGCCAAAAAAATCATCCAAACCATGTGGGGTGGATCTTGGGTTGTGTGAGATGCATAGTTTGTGTATTGTTAGCCAAAATGTGCAGCATAACTATTCCCCTCATTAAAATGGTAAAAATTACCTTTTTTCTCCAATGAACCTTAAAGTTTTTTAACCCTTTTCTCCTCCAATCTTGCTAGGATACCCTAACCTTAACTCCTCCATCCTATATTATTACCACAATGGGTTCTCCTTCATTCTTGTTCTGATTTCATAATCATCAGATGCATTGGAAGCCTCTTCATATGTCTAAGAATCCACATACATTCCATTTTAGTTTATCTCACCATCTTCTATATTATATTTCTATGAGATAATCCCTCTATTTTCAGGGAATCTTTCAAATATTTTGATTTATCTCAATCCGACTCAAAAAAATTACCATTTTAGGATGAGTGGACCATACTAATCAGTAGGTAGGTGGTATAAATGTTTATCCCTTAATGTTACATAGTTTATATAATATTTTGGTTGTGTGGCATTCTTGACATCCCCAACATTTCTCGTAAATATTAAATGACTTTAATTTAATCCTTCGAACATGACCTTAATGTTTCATAGCCCCTATTAATTGGTTTGAAATTGATGTGTCAACTTGAGCCACCACGTTATGTGAGTTCAACTAATGATAATAAATATTTTCTTTCCCATAATATTAAACCACACCTTGGGTGAGTTCCCAATATATATTAGAACATTATAAATTTCTATTATAACAAACCACCTCATATGGTAGGTTTCATCATCATTTTTTATATAGATGATTCTTGCTGAATCGATAAATAGTAAGGAATCAAGTTGGATTCACCTAATCGACTCAGTGGAATGCATGAAGCATACAATCCAGGAGTAAAAATACAAATATAATTAAATAAATTAAAATAGAATATAAAAATTTGATCTATCTAGATTAATTATGTTGAGGCATGGGACCTTCCCATGTCCTTATTTCTTGTATAGTAATGGAATGAACTATTTCAATGGGTTGGATTATTTTATTAAATGGGCATTCCCATGACCTTCTTAGTAATTTTAATGGACATGACCAGTTATTTAATTCTACATGAGAAGTAATATGTCATTTTTACTTATAAGAAACATTTACATTATTACTCATGATTCATACGCATGCCATCACTTGGCATGGAATACCTTATAATATGATATTACACAATGTGTCCCTTATATTATGATACAAGGGTGTCACAACCATTATATAATGTTTCATAGTCATGGAATCGCTAGGATTAAAGAACCATAAACTTTTATACTCAATCATGGGGTCTTTTGTTATTATTCATATGACATCATTGGTCATGATGTCCCATATTATAATGTGACCACTATTTTTGTATTATGTGGACACATGGTCATTAATCCATAGGTCATCACTAGTGCATTATTTATTTGAAAATATAAGTGTCTATTTTTTCATATATATATATATATATAATTGATCTTATTTAGAGGAATTTATGGCATAGTCAAATGAAGGTAAGGTTGGCCATTAGACCTTGAGAAACATGACCCAATAGGTTTTCATCAAACTTTAGTACACCACATAACCATTAATACACCTAAAAAATTCTGTATTTTATATTCATGGATTTTATTTCATTAGAGACTACTGGTGGTCGCCTATTGAGTATATCTCACACCCTATCCTAACCACTATTTCGTTGGCGAACCCAAACAGACATAATGGATGTAGGTTCAAGATTATGGTTTTTGCTACCAATTGTTATACTTATACCTGGGAGATTGAGAGACAATGAATGGTTCAGAACTCATCATTCTCTTGGAGATAAACCTTGGGGATTCTATATTTTCATTTTGTATTTTAACACTTTTTATATGTCTGTTGTTTTTTTATTGTAGTATGTTCACGAATGGACTTTGATTAATTTATTATTATTTTTCATCTATAAATATATTATACATTCATTATTTATTTATTCATCCACTATATTTGTTATTGATTATAGAGAGTATATTATCCCAATTGTATCACCTATAGACCCTCTCTACTAGTCAGGATCCTCTAGAACATAGGGAGGTGTGCCGGAGATCATGTTGTGAACCGGGTCATGGCAACATTTATGTGGCACCCATGTTGGGAAATTACAAGGAATGATGTTGTGACTTAATAAATCAATGTGAAATAGGAATGGTCTAAAGAATCTATTAGGATAATAGATTGATCTTCATATGTATTCCCACTTTTAAAACATGATTAAATCTCCTAATACTTTATAATTGAAGGAGGTAATGATATAATAATTATCACTAAACCATAATCATCCTTGCACCGAAAATTATTGTCTGGATCTTGTTGTTGTAAATGAAATTACATTTACATATCATGACTTCTAATATTGAGAATTATGATCAATATTTCCCCCAAGAATCTAAAAATATGATTTAAGATAAATAGTATATTATTATGCAAATACCCTTATCAGATAGAAAATATAAATTAGGCCAAAAATATGGATATTAAATTTTTTTGAAAAGGGAGTACTCAAACACATCAAATAGTTAAACATACATATATGGCTATTTATTTTATGTTTTGAATAATTTAATATTTTATATTATATATTTACTTTTTCATATAAATAATCGAGTCATACATAATAGTAAATTGTTGTTATATATTGAATTAATTACTCTTATGTATGAGGTTTTTTCATTTATGTATCACATAGAAGGAACAAAGCCATAAAAATTGTTATCTTATAGGGAAATACTACGAAAAAATGGTAATATCTATAACATCATAGAATCTATTGAACCCATAAATTATAATTTTCCAATATTTGAGGGAATATTGGGGTACTATATGGTATTTACATAGATTTTCGAAATAAATTATCAACATTAGATGGTATATTCAGCTTGAAATAATTTTTAAATTTATATATTAGGATTTTTTTGTTTATGTTTAAATTTTCAACTATGTATATAATAAAACACAGGTATTTCATAAGAGTTTTTTATGTGTGTATAAATTTCATTATTCCAAAACTAAATGACTTTTCCATTTTTGAATTTTGATAAATACAAATCATATATAAATACACAATAGTCTTTCTATTTGTAAAATATTAATTGTAACAGACTTTGTTGAAAACATAATGTAAATTTTTTTATATGTAATATTTCCCTTAATGCCTCTTAAATATCCCATGATGAACTTTCTTTTACCAATGATTAACCTTAACAATTAGTCAACATGTCACTATTTATCACATGTCGACTTAGAGTTACTCTTATGTATATAGTAAGGTTCATCCCTTTTCTTGACGTCCAGTAATCTAATTAATGTTAATATTAGAAAAGTGTTTATGATTAATAACTTATTGAAATTTTCCATTATTCCTAAAAAACCTAAATTTTATTTTTTTGAACAAAAACGTTTTTTTATTGGATGATTAATTTTTTAAAAATTAATTAAACTATTTATTCTATAGATACTTTTCATGGGATAGTTGGACTAGGTGGTTGTGTAAAAGTTGATGTATATGTCAGTGAAATATTACAAAGATGTGGTGATAGATTTTGGATGTAGTAATAATGGTTTGATAATAATATCATTTAGTTTGGGATTTGGTATAACAACATTAAATATAGTATTTTCATTCTTTTATACTCACCCCACCAGTGTTAGAAAACTTTTTAGATACGAAAATTGTTTTTTATACTCATTGGCTTCTCTAAACATCCTTGTTCATGAGGGAGTTGATGGTTATCTACTAACCCTTCTATAATATCCCTTTCGATGTTGAAATAGTTATAATGGATCGTTTTATGAATTTGAATATGTGATATGATAGTATAAAATTGAAGTATGAAGTATGATATGGTATGGTAATATATGGTGTGAGTTATGTGTGGTAGAAGGAGGTCATAGGTATGTTCTTGTTCATGTTCAAGAAACATTTATTTTATGGGTATATGACGATACATATGAAGATGTATGTTGGGATTCATTCATGGTATATTTATGGATTCAATTTGATGTCTTCATTTCCATAATAAAATACTATTAGAGATTGTGAATATAGAGTCGGTATGCCAATTATAGACTACATCCAACAATATTATTAGACCTTATAGAGGCTGGGAAAGTTGGTCTATTATCCATCCTACTTTGGTTTTGACATGACATACATTTATATATTTTTGGGATATCAATATGAGGAATGTGGTTGAATTTATATAGTTATGTGTTAGTGATATGGTTATGTGATATATGGTTGTGTGGATAATGTTTCGATGATATATATGGGATGAGAGTGCCTCAATATTTAACATTAGTTTTTGAAAGTAAAATAATAGTTATGAAGTGTAGTATGGTACCTTTTGTTAATATTATTATAATTAAATGATATTACAATTGATTGTGACATATTTTGATCTAGTTTTTGTGATATTTGGTGATATTTGGTCTATTATGGTGTGTATTGTCAGACACCATGATCATAATTCAAATTTTCCTTTAAAACATAATATGTTTAGAAACTTGTGATGAAGGAAATAGTAAACGAAAATGAATCATGTATCTCTATATTACTATGATAATATTCACAAGGACTTTTTGGTATGAAATATTGTTGATAAAATTATTGAATATTTTTATAAATAAATTTAAAACTCATTATTAATAATGAGGAATTGAAATAATCCAATTATAGTAGCAAAATAACGAATATGACTATTTTTAAAAAAAATGAATCATTTATAAAAAATTTAATTATGGGGATCATTTCATGAAACTAAAAAAATAAAATATAAAATTTATTAATAATATATTAACATTATCTAATTTTCAATTGCATGGAAACAATAAAATAATTCTTAATATTTTTAAATGTAACATTCCTATAAAAATTGTTTTCGTTATATTTTTTAAATGCATTTAAAAGTTATATTCTAAAATATTAAAATTTTGATTTTGATAAATAGAAATTTATTTTTTTATTCACAATAATAATATTATCTTATGATGAATTTATAAATTTTCCAAAAAAAAATAATTTTTAAGTGAATAGTAAAAAAATTATTTTTTATAAATACTCTGAATTTTATAAAATACATAGGATAAAATCATAACCTAAAACCTATGAAACCTATTTCCTAAATAAAATATATATTTAATTTATTATTATGTTTTTAGAAATATTATATTTAATTTTCAACCAAGTACTTGGATTTTTAGAAAATAATTAATCTTTTTCTAAAAATTTTATTTAAATAAATTATATAATTTTTATTTGAAAGTTAATTATAAATAATTTATAAAATTTATATAAAAAAATGGGTGATATTTTTTGAATTATGATATCTATATTATTTAATAAGTATACTTTTATCTTTAGGCATAAATGGAAATTTACTTAGGTAAAAACTCATTACAATTGAAAACCCAAAAAGGCTTAAATATATAACATATTGGTTAAATGCACTCCTAAGTTGAAGTTTTTTTTCTGAATTTAGTGGTTCATATGTGTGTATAACAAAGATAATATGAACTCCATTATTGTCAATTTTGTATTCCTTTGGAAAAGTGGAAGAGTTTATCTCTTTATATTATGAAGGAATATTAAAAAAATATCGTTCCCACAATTATAAAAAGTGTTCTCCCACCATTCCTTCAAGACCACTCATAAAATTAGATTTCCACATCAATCTATACCCTATATCCTCCACCTACAAAACTATTCCAGTTTAATAATAGTCATATCAAAGGATATATTCTTAGTTCCTCCATTTCATTAGAATTGTACATGGGACGCTCAACGCTCTTTACAAAAGTACTAACATTTCCCAAATGTTGTTTCTTTTATATACTTCCCAATAAATATTATTTTTCACAATCATGCCATATATTAAAAATAATTTATATTATATTAACTTTTTTAATATTTTTTATATATTCATTAACCACCTATCTTCACATCCATTTGAGAAAAAATAATGATATTCTTGCATATGTGCGGACTACCTCTTCTATGGTGCATCAGGTATTGTCTTCCATATTCACCTTATAAAGAGGATCCAAATGAGAAATTTAATGAATAATTTATATATTTATAACATTTTCTATATTTTTATGTGATAAACTATCCTATAAATTTTACATGTTCTATATAAAATGAAATCATCATCCATACATATGTGTGGACTACCACCATCACGGAAAGGCATATTTCATTGTTCATAAATGGTTCTCAGGGATAGTTTTAATTGTGGATTTTATGAATAAATGTTTTATATATAATTTATTTTTTAATATTAAAATAAAAAAAAATTTCAACCTTTATCCCCTCTAATTCATTGAGGAATTAAGACATTAACCATATATATGTGTAGACTACCACCACTATGAAATAATGTTTTTTATTTTTCATTATGATTTTCATTATTTATTAAAATATATTAAAATTTGATCCTCTAATTGAAAAAAATCAAAATAACATAATTATTCCTCTTTTATAATGTTATTATACACATCCTTAACTATACTCAGACATCAAGTTTTTATGGGTTCTTGTTTGGGTCGGTTAAACAACCTATTTGAATGACTATATAAAACACTATTATCAATACCTATGGGAACAAACATGCTATTTTTATTAAAATTTATTAAATAAATAATTGTTGTTATATGATACAAAAAATTATATTTTTTATATAAATTATTATTAATATATAATCATTTCTCTCTAAAATTACCATAAAATATCACATCAATTCAATTTTCAGTGAACATAAATAAAACACTAATATAATTAGATAAATGATTTGTATGTAATATTGTGTTATTAATTATGTTTCCTCAAATATTATAGGAATGATGAACATGGTATCAAATAAAGGACACCAAAATCTGAATCCTAAAAAATGAATGAAAATTTAAGTTACTAATAATCAATGATAAAATAGCAGCATAACTAACTAAAATTATCATAATAAATTGCTCTAAATGATATTTATGAGGGGTTGTAATTATAAATAAGGTTAGGAAATAGATTTTTAATATTTTTATCTTTTTATACAAGAGGTTAAAATGATTTTTTGTAATTCGAGAATTATGATTAAGGGTTTCTTTTCAAAAAATTAATTTAATGACATGTATTTTATATTATGCACCATTATATCCTTAATTTGGTGTGATAACCCCTAATGAATTTATTTTACCATATTAAGATAATTCATGGGTTTTTAATAGATTTTTTTTTCTTTATTTCAATGTCTCTCGACTCAGTTGTTACCAAATATGTAAAGGTTTATTTTGAAATTTCATTTTCTAAAAAAAATTTACTTTCTATGATAATACATGTGGAGAATTTGTAAAATTTCACAAGCACCAACAAATTTCATATATTATTCATGTGATAATTCATTCACCCCAACAATATAATATATACTTATGAATCATATCATACTCAAAGTGGTTCTTGTTAGTGAAATCATCCAAACATATTCGTTTTGGTTATGTATCATACATTATCATGTCCATATTCATAGTATGATTTCAAATATGTCCTTATCTATGTTTTAAACACATATCAAACTCATTTTTGACATCATTAAATATAATTAAATGTTTTATAAAATATTCTTACTTTTTCCATATTGGTTATTTCAACAAATTATGAAAAGTTTCACTTTTTAATGTTTTCTTTATGATAACATATTTACACAAAACTGAAATTATTTATAAATCTTAATCATTATGCTTTCATAGTTTATAAATGACATAATTATTATCTTAGTTCTTAAGAACATTTCTATAAATATTTTTAAATGGTCAGAGATATTCCTTTTTTCAAACATAAATTTTCTTAAATCTCAATGTCTACATCGTTTATCATATTTTATGCTTGGCCAAGAATATTATTCAAAGGATACCATCCACTTTGTCCCTATGAATGTATTATGGTTTTTTCTATCTCTTTTAAATGATCCATCTTAGCATTTTCCTTTCCTATGCATTGAATAATTATAGATTTAATATTTTATCCATTGCATTATATCTATAAAAAGAATATTTTACTTAAATTTATTTACTGTCCTTCATTTATGTGACATACATTTATTTATAAGGGTAATTATTAAAATTACAATATATACATTAGTATATATAGTTTTAGATTGAGGTGTTCGTACATTAAAACCTATTCCATTTGATGAATTGAAATATTATTTAATTAAATGTATTACTTGTACTGTATAAATATTTATATTGAGGGATTCTTACATAATAATGTAATACATTTATTGATTATGGAAATATTGAACATTTGAATACATTTTATTTCTATACACATTATTATTAATTAATAAGTAATTTTTTCCATGAATTGAATTATTTTTCAATACATTATCTGATGAATTAATTACACATAAGTAGTCATGGGTGGGGTCTATAGTAGCATATCAATGTAGTGATCAATCTCATAATACAAATATATTTTGAATTTTTTTGTATACAAGCTATGAAAAAATATTTCCAACACAATATTCATTGATTGTAATATCATGGGATCTATATAATCATATATTGTCATCAGGAAAAAAATTTTCTATATGGAATTATAGACTTCATCAACAGAGAAGAAGTAATTTTTTTTGTCTCTAAATTTCTTTATTTATATATTAAACATGGATATTTTATGATCATAGTTTCTCTTTATTCTGAAATATTTCTCATTATATAATCCAGAAATATTATTTATACTCATAGTTTATTCAAATTATGTTCTTTGATTATTATTAGTTATATTTACCCTTAATGTTTTTTGAGCCAACCCCTACATATGTTTCCATTCCCTCGTGATATTAATAATTGTATAATGTTTGATACATCTAGAAAGGGATATTGTGTGGAGACTATAAAGAAGATGTTGGAGACATTTTCACAAACCAATCCAATCATGGATGGATATGCGGCTACCCTAAGCCTGTCTCTATAGTCCCGGGGTGGCGACAAGTGCCAAAGGAATATCTAACATGATGAGGAATTTTCCATTGTACTTGTATGAACACACACATACAACCATATCAAATTATAATTACATAGGGAAAGAGTAAAATACTCAACACAAATAAAATGTAAACCAAGAATGCATAACCTCATAGGCGTACAAGAGTAAAAAATTGTAACCAAAAATGAATGAAGGAAAAATACACTTCCAACCGAAAATATGTCCCAACCTAGAAAAATAGGAAAAGCATACTACTAAGAGATCTCATCTCCTACTCTCCATGCTTTGACCATTGGACACATTCCAAAGTACCAGTTGTCCCTGTCAACCTCTAATGATACCCTTGACCAGTGTTTTGTCAAAATAAAACATTACTTGGGTGGTAAAATCCCTGTAATGGGCGAGTATATACATCCACAATAGGATGAACCAAAAGATGAAGGGGGAAGTAAGAGAAAAAGTAAGAATATAATGACAGTAGATGCATGATATATTCATGGAGAACACATCAACCCAAACTAAGTGAGAGAAACCTCATCCAAGAGGAAGGGGTCATCGTGGTGAGTAAATGAACTATGTAGTGATTCTCCACCACATATACCAGGAGAGTGGACTTATCCAACCATGAGAATATAAACACAGAAAACATGTGGAAAACCTGACATGTATTCCCCTCTCATTGAATGAGATTATGAAAATAAAATGGTATGGATATATAATAATATGTATATATATATATATACACATAGTCAAAAGAATCCCAAACAAGTAAGAAATGAGATATCTAACTCAACGGTCGGCCAAATAATAGTAATCACCAGTAGATCAAAAAGTAAAACAATGATTCCCAAAATCTCAGGTGTCTTCCCAGAAGTAATAATGCATGTCAAACCAAGCCTCATCACTATAATCCGTAGTCGAGTGACTCAAAGAAGAGGGGTCGTGCCCATGTTGATGGGGGTTCCCTCTCTGCCACCCTATATTGATATTGGGGTTCCACTCGGTAGGTAGAGAGCATGTACCCATGTTGATGTGGGGTTACACTCTGGTCTATTGAGGACACTCACCCTAGTGTGATAGGGGGTTCCACTCACAAGTTGATGAAATGTGCTCAGGTACCATAGGTGGGTTCCACTCTTGTCATCAAGGACTTGTGCCCCAATTCTTCAGGGGGTCCCACTCAAAAGGTAGTTGTATATGAACTAATCCTGTGCTTATGAGGGTTCCACTCTAGTGGTTGAGGACCCCTGCGCTAGTGTGACATGGGGATTTCCCTGAAGTCAACGAGGACCAATTCCCTATCTGATAGGGGTTCCACTTGGAAGAAGAATATGGTGATCCATTCTTATCACTGTCATTTCTGTGTTTCACCACAACAATTTTCATTCCTATAATGTTTCACATCATTTCTTGGAAGAATAAATTGAGGTCTCCATAACATTATACAGAGAAAAACACTCATTATAGGCTTCTCACAGCCCCAAATCCAAGTCCAATCAAAGGAGACACAAAACCTCGATGTTTCTGAAAAGTGATCCAAGGGGTATATGAAGTGTTAGGGGACCCACATGGTGTGTGGTCCCACTCGATCACCCCACAATTTCCCAAGACAGTACATAGATCCCAATCTATTTATTAGTACATATCATGCAAGTGTACTACACATCATGAATAGTATAACTAGGATCAGATCATATCCTTCTAGTATTGTTCATGTACATGTCCACATGTTCATGTGAGTGGACTCATATCTTTATGCATGAACTTGTGTCCACGTACATTAGAACGCAACTCTATACTATCACACAAAGACCCACCTATGTGATTCATAACAAGGCTCATTCAACTGAGGATTATGTACATGACATGTAGGAAGGCTACATGACATGCAATCTTTATGGTTTCCTGAAACCCTAACCTCACATCCAAGGGGCTACACACCATGTGTTCATCCTTTTACAATGTGTGTAGTCCTCATTTTCATAGAAACCCGGGTTTTTTATTCATTCATTGAATCTTCTCTTCCTCCTTCTTTTTTGGCCCTACCTCTGCCTGAGGATAGTGGATATGGAATTAGCTGACAGATTCCGAACCTTCGATATCCATAAACACATATATGGATTCAAATCCCTACAAACCCATATGTACCTACCATACCACGCATGCCCTAATACACATTCCTTTGATTCCATTATCTCTAACAATCTAAATGACCATTTGTTAATTGAAATAATCCCAGATATAACATTGTTTCATTTATCTGAGCTTTGATTGTTGTTTCGCTTTGATTTCAAGGGGTCCAATCTCGATTGGTACCACTCGGTAACGTCAAACTAGGACTTCATGTTCTAACCAGTGAACAACAAAATTAATAAAAAGTATAAAAGAATTGGAACATAAATATAGGGATAGATTCTAAGCATTCGTGGTCAATCGATCAATAATAGAAGATCCATTGTTTGGATACAATTTAAATCATCAAATTTATCTAATACATAAGAAAAAATTGAGGCTGCAATTAGTAATGGTCAATAGAAGGGATTGATTTTCTCAAACAATTTAATAAATAAGAGTGTAATCCAAATATTTATGAGTAATACATAGATATTGGATCGTTCTTCATTATGGACCACATTTTGTAACTATTTATTGATGTTTTTGTGTTCTCTACACTTCTATCTTCTCTGAACTGTTTTTTCATCATCATCTGATGTAATTCACCAATGAACGAAGAAGGAGAATCTCATGATGGTCCCAAGGGTATGAGTATAACCATAGTAAAATATCCATTTAATGATATTTATAAAAATTTATTAGGTTAAAATAAAATAATTAATTAATTAATTAATCCGCTGAGTGTACCTTCAATTAGAAAGATATCAAAACACCCAACACCAACCTATTCTAGGTCATGCCTATGCCAAAAACAAGATTTGGACTTAACTATGTTCTCATATTTATGATCCATGATTACATTTAAGATTTACCCCCTTTTCTTTAAGAACCCAAATAGGTGTAACATATAATATATTTTATATTTTTATAAAATTAATTCTGGGATCGTTATCCCTCATAATCTCATTTCGTCTCAGCACCTATATTAGTAAATATATATATAATTATTTTAAGGTATTCCTAGTAAATAATGGGTCTCAAAATCATTCCAATATTCATTATTTTAAAAAATAAATTGGTAAAATAATAAATTATATAGGATACTGATCCCACACATGGCTCTCCCCATCCTAGGAACTGTAATACACATTATTGTGCTACCACAACACATGGATCAAGGGGGTGGTCCACTGACCCTCGTCCTCTCATATCAATCCTCGATCTTCACTGGTATCTCCACTAATGTGTCTACATCATCTATGTCTATATCACCTAAGTTAATGATGTTTATAGGGCCATTAACATATCCCCTCAACTATGACATGTTGAAGACCTTGTGAACATGATTTAATTATGGGGGATGGGTGATGTGGTAAACAAGCACACAAACCCTCTTTATGATCTAAAATGACCCAATAAACCTCAGGGATAGCATTCTTCCAAGAAAAAACCTTTTAATACTCATCATGGGGAGACTCTTGGGAAAAAGGGGTCTCCTGAATCAAAATCTGAGGTCCTTCAATGGAAATCTATGTATGTTTTTTTGTATTCTCTGGTGCATCTTCATCCACTAACTAATTATCTAGACCTTTTATTCTTTAATACACCATATTTGAACCCACACGATATGTATCAATGTTCTGTATCCAACAAAATTGAATCCAACATGTTGTTCTGGGTGGGGAATCAGTAGTTTCCCTGATGATATAAGATTTATAGTTGTTGTTGTACGCAAACTCTTCTAGGGGAAAGTAATCATTCCAACATAGACTCTATCACATGCTTGAGAAGTAGTGGATTCAACACTATTGATTATAGTAATGTTGTACCCTCACAATCCTTTTGGTTCAACTTAATGTAGGTTAACTACTCATAATCCTACAACACTAAGATATCATATTTGTAAAGACCCCAAGCTCGACGTACATGGAAATTACATTACTTTTGCGGAATACTTAATACATAAAAAAAACAGACACACAAGGACCGTAATAGTTTACTGTCTTTGGAAACTTGTAAAGTAATCTTCTAATCGTGGTGAAAGATCTTCACCATCTCCCTTAAAGATCTTCCACTTTTTGTTTCCTTACCTAAAAACTTTCTTTTAATCCATAGGTCCAATATTCTTTGTACGTATCCAAACCTCCTATATAATGATTTAAATAATGTCATTGACTTATTACAGAATCATATTCATTGTTATTATATCATATATGGTTAACTTATGACTTTATATTACCCGTTCTTTTGTAAATTCATGTTAAAGTAGCGTTTTGGGTAAAATCGTTTCATTTTTCTTTTGTGTTTTAACATGTAATTATTCATATGATTACACAGATCATGATTACATACATCCAAAATGTAAAAAATGATTTATATATAACATACATTCAGAATATATATATATATAATTTATTGATAAATGTAAATAAATACACCGTTCATGGAGACGGTAGGCCGTACGTACGCATGAACGCTGTTTTCGTTTCCTTATTGAATTGAATGGAATTAAGTAGATGAAATAAATAAATATATACATAAGCCCAGTAGAAGTATAATGTAATCTATTTCATGATTACTTATTATATATACTTTATAATCATTATTGATTGGTTGTCATGGAGAGTGAATCTCATCGCGTCGTGGAGACGGTATTCCGTACGTACGCACGCGCGGTGATTTCGTTTTCCGTAGGATGGATAGATGGTGAAATATGGTTGTTTTATACATATAATAACATATCAGTATATGAGTGATACTGATGGTATTACCTCATAATGAAACAACTCAAAAAAGAAGAAGTGGAAGAAGAAATAAAGATGAAAGAATCGGTAATAGACATTACCTCTTCTTTTAAGCGCCTCTTTGAGACCTCCTCTTAGGTTACTAAACATGGTCTTTGAAGAAGACCAGGACCTCTATGATGTTACTAGGGAAGTGGAGAAGGTAATTTGGCAGGGTTTGGCCGAGCTTGAAGGCTCAAAGTCGTGTGAGGAAGAGAGGGAGGAGGTGCCATTTTATAAGGGAGGAGAGGGGCACCTTTGGAATAACTAAAAATATTATTTTATTATAAAGTCATATTCGTTTATTAATAGCTCCAAAATATGTTATTTTGAATCTAAGGTGGGGATGGGTCGAAATCTTCTCATCAAATAGAATTTGGAAAAGTTTAGTTTACTATTTTATCCTTATCATTTAGATTTAACATTAAGTTGGATAATTTTACTTTTACCGTGTCTTTTTGTGTTCTTACACTATATGGTTAATAAACTTACTATAACAAGCCAAAAGAACCCCAAGATGTTTATTATTAATATATATAACCTTATCTAAGTCATTTGACCGAACCTTAATGTTTTAGAAATATAATAACAATTAATAATAAAATATTTGTTTTAAAAACTATTTTATGTCAATTTTGACACCATTTGGTAATTGATTTTTGTGTAAATCATAACAGAATGATTATTTCGAACTAAATTAATTAAATCAATACTAACATGTCATATTAACATAGAAAATCATTTTAATTCATAAAAAGTCTCAAATTACATTTATTTGGGTATTTATAACATCAATTATGTCAATATTTCATTAATACGATAATTACTACATCATCATTGTATCATAAATACATTAAATTATTTAAAGTCTAAATTTTTTAAATAAACTATAATTATGTAGGAAATATTTTTATCTTTCTAATGAATATTTATAGTCTAATTTATCTTATGTATAACCCTATTTTAAAAATTATTTACTTATTAAACTTTGATTTTAACTATTTTAACCCTTCTTTAAATAAATTAATAATAAATGTCCTAATCTAATCCAAGTGGGCCTAAATGGTCATATTTTATTCCTAAGGTTGTTTTGGTTCGAATTATTCCTATCCAATAGAATTAGGACATGTGTTAGGGTAATACTAATATCATTGTTACCCTTAACTACCCTATTTACTTTTAATAGTGGTAAAAAAAAGTAAAAAGATACTATTCACCAAAAATTATTTTCATCTCATTGAACCACATTTTAGTCCTTGATATTAACCGTGTCTCTCATATTTTTGTAATTCCACTCAAAGATGCGGTAAAATTATGTTTTATGAAAAATTCAGTTTTTTTAACTACCACTTAGTGGTTCCACTATTCATCAAAAAATGAAAGTTTCCAGAAAAATACCAAAAATTATGCCTACGATATATTTGATATTATGAATTAAAAATTGATGTCTATTTTACCAAATTCAACACATATCAGTTACATTAACTAATTTAAAATTTAATTCTCCTCGTCAAAACAGATAGTGTGTTTTTAAGAGATAATAACTATCAAAAGATTGACACTTGTTTATGTCTGGTTTAAATGTGAAATTACATCAAATGACCAACATTATATTAAATTGTAAAAATATATTCTAAATATAATTTAAAACCAATCAAATTAATAATTTATCACTATTAATTATTTCGATTAAACTTTTTTTTAATTAAAATTTAGTAACTTTCACTATTCATCAGAATATTAAAGTTATCCGAAAAGTACCAAAATTTCACCCTAAGCTAATTTCGATATTCCGAATCCAAAAATGAAGTCCATTTTGAGTGATAAAATTTATAAAATTTCAAAAAGTGGGTATTACTATTCATAACTGCTAGTTCATAATAATAGTATAATAATATCTCGTTTAGTGAAACTCGGTATTGCGTACTACACACGCTATCGAGGAAGGTCGCGATTGCGTGTAATGCATGGAATGTCAGGGATGCGTGTTGTGAAAACTCCTTTTGGTGTAGCGTACAACACAAGACATTAATTAAAAATAAAACTTTTAGTAAAATCACTGGGTGTTACATTCTAACCCCCTTAAAATGAGTTTCGCCCTCGAAATTCATCGGGGTTATAAATGGTTTACTACTTGAAAGTTTCTTTAATAGAAACCCACGTCGTAAAAAGGAATACCAATACTTGGCTTTAAAAACTAAATTCTGAAATGTAATGGTTACCCAAATTAACTCATCATGGGGTTTCCACATAGGAGAACATATGTGAAAATATGGATATGGAAGAGAAATCTAACCATCATGTTCTGATGGAGAGTGGTAGAGAACATGGATATGGAAAATCCAGCAATCACAAAGCCATAAATTTGTGATGATCTATGGTACCATCTGATTCATCAGATATAAGAGCACTAGGACAACACATTTGGTTTTCAAGATCATTTCCCTAAAGTTGGTGAAATTGGAATTAGAAGAAATACTTTCGTGATTTTGGTATAGTCTCACTGTTGGTCGTTCTTTGGACAATTTCCACTTCATCGATTAATGAAATAAAGTTGAATTTTTCTTTCGTGATGCGTTAGGAGATCATGTGATAGAATGATGGGTCATTCCATCTGTCTCAAAAAAAAGTTTAGAAAAGTTATCAAAAAATACATAAGTCCGTCTGTAGTGAGATTAATCATATATGGTTCCTAAAATGGACTTATACTTATTATATCATACTTCTTAATATAATAAAACTAGTTTCTACTAAACAGGGAATTCCTCTAGGCCAGTGGTAGGCTATAAAGGCCAGTCGCACTTCGTTTGTGGGTTCGATTCCCACAGCCTTGTCCGACGCGATGGGCTGTCGCCCATCCTGCAGGTTGTCCTTTTTCTAAAACTACATTACTATAACATCCCATAAATAATATCAGAAAAACTTCTATCCTTAAACAATACTAACTTATGTTTAACATAATCCATTCCAATATTTAGGCTTATCCAAAATACTGTTTTCCAATCTCATATTATAGTGAAAACGATTACCAAATAGTTCATACATCTAGCATGTTAATACCATCGTTGATCCCCATATATCATGAGATATGTCTTGTTGGTTACATTCCAAACATTCGAAGGCCTTAATCATGTATTCTCTTGAAAAAAATGAATACCCATTGAATCATAGTGAAAACACGAGTGTGGTCAAAATTTAACTCTTTTCACATACCAAAACCTCGAAACATGATATAACTATATCCTTATATTATTCGTGAGCTCATGAATACGGTCAAACATTTCATTTTCTCATTTTCCCTTCATTATGCGCATATCATATTTTTAAAAAAAATATCTCAATCACTTTCCATTGCTACCGGTACCATAAAATTATTGAAAACCACAATATACCAATAAATAAATATTCCAATATTCCACGATACTATATACAACATTATTTTGGAATCCCATTACATAAACACTTAATCATTCCACCACATCATTTTCATATTCAACATCACCAATAGTGATCACATGTGACATCCCTTTGTCCTTTTCCTTAAGTGGTTGCTCATGTCGATCATCACTAACCCTTGGATTAGGGCATTTATTAGAATAATGCCCCATTTCCTTGCACTTGAAGCATTAATGTTTTGGTGGTGCGTTCTCTGCAGTCTTTTCTTTATTCACATCATTAGAATCCCTTTTTCCATTACTTCGACACTCAGCTGCTCGATGACCTTCTTTTCCACACGTAAAACATTTTCAAGTCCCTTTAAGACAATCTCCACCATGCTTCTTGTCACACTTTGAGCATAAGGAAACATTCATCTTCTTTTCACCATTATTCGGATATTTCTCCTTGAACTCCATCTTTCGTTTCTTGTAAAAACTATGACATGGATAAGTAACACCAACATCCATTTATACCTTGATAGCACAACACACAATTTCTTCATAGCTACTGAAGTCTCTTATAGCTAATTCTCTTCGAAGATTTGGTTTCAAGCCACTGAAGAATCGATCAAATTTACTTTCGGGTTGGATGATAAATCCAGATGCAGACCTTGCAAGCCTTGTAAAATTCGCTTCATATATACCAACAGATTCATCATCCTATTGCTTTAGTTCAAGAAACTCGTTCTCTATCTTTGTTCGAAGAATACGAGGGATGTACTTATTGAAAAATAATTTCTTGAACTCTTCCCATTCCATGGACTCAATTTCATATCTTGGCCTCGTATTCTTGATAAGATTCCACCATTGATCAGCATCACCTTCCAAACGATACACTACTAAGATGGATTTATCATGTTTAGAACATTGAAGAACTGAAAATATCTTTTCAGTAGTACTGATCCATTGATCAGCAACAAGTGGATCAGAAGACCCACTGAAAGAAGGTGGATGTTGCCTCATGAAGGACTCAATAGAATATTGTTCCCTTCTCTACTCATTTGGAAGTCCAGAATGATTCATAGCTTGTGTAAGTATAGCAATAAAATTTTTCACTCCATCTCCCATAAAATTTGTTTGTTCAGGAGAAAAATCATTGCATTGTCCATTACATTGATCAACACGGTTCCTTTGGGTTCCATCCATCGTCTAAAACCCAAAAATAATAGTGTGAGAGGCAAAAATCATGCTAGGGAAAACAACATAATAAAGGGGGACAACCGTCAATATCTAACATCATAGGTTTAATTCTAAGATCATTAACATAATTCTAGGACTATAACCTATACGTATACTAATCCTTAGGGACATCCCTAGACATACCTTATAAATATCACTAGGGATTTCACTAAAGTTTTCGCATCCTAGTTTCCAAAGGTTGACTAAACCTTTCCTCTGATACCAACTGTAAAGACCAGAAGCTTGACGTACATAGAAATTACATTAATTTTGTGGAATACTTAATACATAACAAAAATATACACACAAGGACTGTAATATTTTAGTATCATTGAAAACTTGGAACGTAATCTTCTAATCGTGGTGAAAGATCTTCAACATCTCCCATAATGATCTTCCACTTTTGGTTTCCTTACCTAAAACCTTTCTTTTAATCCTTAGGTATGACATTCTTTGTACATATCCAAACCTCATTTATAATGATTTAAATAATGTCATTGACTTATTACAGAATCATATTCATTGTTATTATATCATATATGGTTCACTTATGACTTTATATTTCCTGTTCTTTTGTAAATTCATGTTAAAGTAGCATTTTGGGTAAAATCGTTTCATTTGTCGTTCGTGTTTTAACTTGTAATTATTCATATGATTAATTAGATCATGATTACATACATACAGAATTTAAAACAGGATTTATATATAATATATATTCAGAATATATATATAATGGATTGATAAATGGAAATAAATACACCATTCATAGAGACGGTAGGTCGTACGTACGCATGAATGCGGTTTTCATTTCCTTATTGAGTTGAATGGAATTAAGTAGATGAAATAAATAAATATATACATAAACCCAGTAGAATTATTATTTCATATATTTCCTGATTACTTATTATATATACTTTATAATCATCCTTGAATGGATATCATGGAGAGTGAATCTCATCACGTCGTGGAGACGGTATTCCGTACGTACGCACGCACGGTGATTTCGTTTTCCGTTGGATGGATAGATGGTGTGATATGGTTGTTTCATACTTATAATAACATATTAGTATATGAGTGATACTGATTTTATTACCTCATAATGAAACAACTAAAAAAATAAGAAGTGGAAGAGGAAATAAAGTTGAAAGAATCGGTAACAGACATTTCCTCTTCTTTTAAGCGCCTCTTTGAGACCTCCTATTACGGTACTAAACTTTGTCTTTGAAGAAGACCAGGACCTCTAGGATGTTTCTAGGGAAGTTTAGAATTGAATTTTGCAGGGGTTGTCCGATCTTGAAGTCTCAATGTGTTGTGAGGAAGAGAGGGAGGAGGTGCCCTTTTATAAGGGAGGAGAGGGGAACCGTTGGAATAACTAAATATATTATTTTATTATAAAGTCATATTTGGTTTTTAATAGATCCAAATTGAGTTATTTCTAATATAAGATGGGGATGGGTCGAAATAATCTCATCCAATAGAATTTTGACAAGTTTAGATTACTATTTTAACCTTATCATTTAGATTTAACATTAAGTTAGATAATTTTACTTTTACCATGTCTTTTTGTGTTCTTACACTATATGGTTAATAAACTTACTATAACAAGCCAAACGAACCCCAAGTTGTTTATTATTAATATATATAACATTATCTAAGTCATTTTGCCGAACCTTAAATTTTTAGGAATATAATAAAAATTAATAATATAATATGTGTTTTAAAAACTATTTTATGTCAATTTTGACACTATTTGGTAATTAATTTTTGTGTAAATCATAACAGAATGATTATTTCGAAATAAATTAATTAAAACAATACTAACATGTCATATTAACATAGAAAATCATTTTAATTCATAAAAATCCTCAAATTACATTTATTTGGGTATTTATAACATCAATTATGTGAATATTTCATTAATAAGATAATTACTCCATCATCATTGTATCATAAATAAATTAAATTATTTAAAGTCTAAAAATTTTAAATAAACTATAATTATGTAGGAAATATTTTTAGCTTTCTAATGAATATTTATAGTCTAATTTATCTTATGTATAACCATATATTAAAAATTATTTAATTATTAAACATTGATTTTAACTATTTTAACCCTTCTTTAAATAAATTAATAATAAATGTCCTAATCTAATCCAAGTGGGCCTAAATGGTCATATTTTATTCCTAAGGTTGTTTTTGGTCCAATTACACTTATCCAATAGAATTAGGACATGTGTTAGGGTAATAATAATATCATTTTTACCCTTAACTACCCTATTTACTTTTAACCGTGGTAAAAAAAATAAAATGTTACTATTCACCAAAAATTATTTTCATCTCATTGAACCACATTTTAGTCCTTGATATTAACTGTGTCTCTCGGATTTTCTAAATTCCACTCACAGAAGCGGTAAAATTAAGTTTTATGAAAAATTCAGTTTTTTTAACTACCACTTAGTGGTTCCACTATTCATAAAAAATGAATGTTTCCAGAAAAATACCAAAAATTAGACCTAAGATATATTTGATATTATAAATTCAAAAATGTTGTCTATTTTACCAAATTCAAAACATATTAGTTACATTAACTAATTTAAAAATTAATTCTCGTCGTCAAAACAAATAGCATGTTTTTAAGAGATAATAACTATCAAAAGATTGACACTTGTTTATGTCTGGTTTAAATGTGAAATTACATCCAATGACCAAAATTGTATTAAATTGTAAAAATATATTCAAAATATACTTTAAAACCACTCAACTTAATAATTTATCACTATTAATTATTTCGATTAAAAAAGTTTTTTTAATTAAAATTTAGTAATTGTTACTGTTCATAAGAATATGAAAGTTACCTGAAAAGTACCAAAATTTCACCCTAATCTAATTTTGATATTTCGAATCCAAAAATGAAGTCCATTTTGAGTGTTAAAATATATAAAATTTCAAAAAGTGGGTATTACTATTCATAACGGCTAGTTCATAATAATAGTATAATAATATCTCATTTAGTGAAACTCGGTATTGCGTACTACACACGCTATCGAGGAAGGTCGCGATTGCGTGTAATGCATGGAAAGTCTAGATGCGTGTTGTGAAAACTTCTTTTTGTGTAGCGTACAACACAAGACATTAATTAAAAATAATACTTTTCATAAAATATCGGGGTGTTACATTCTACCCCGCTTAAAATGAATTTCGCCCTCGAAATTCGTCAGGGTTATAAATGGTTTACTACTCGAAAGTTTCTTTAATAGAAACCCACATCGTAAAAAGGAATACCAATACTTGTCTTTAAAAACTAATGTCTGAAATGTAACGGTTACCCAAATTAACTCACCACTGGGTTTCCACGTTGGAGAACATAGGTGAAAATATGGATATAGAAGAGAAATCTAACCATCATGTTCTGATGGAGAGTGGTAGTGGACATGGCTTTTGAAAATCCAGCAATCACAAAGCCATAAATTTGTGACGATCTGAGGTACCATCCGATTCATCAGATTTAAGAGCACTAGGACAACATTTTTGGTTTTCAAGAACATTTCCCTAAAGTTGATGAAATTGGAATTAGAAGAAATATTGTCGTGATTTTGGTATAGGCTCACTGTTGGTCCTTCTTTGGACAATTTCCACTTCATCGATTAATGAAATAAAGTTGAATTTGTCTTTCGTGATGCGTTAGGAGATCATGTGATAGAATGATGGGTCATTCCATCTGTCTCAAAAAAAAGTTTAGAAAAGTTATCAAAAAATACATAAGTCTGTCTGTAGTGAGATTAATCATATATGGTTCCTAAAATGGACTTATACTTATTATATCATACTTCTCAATATAATAAAACTAGTTTCTACTAAACAGGGAATTCCTGTAGGCCAGTGGTAGGCTATAAAGGCCAGTCGCACTTCGTTTGTGGGTTCGATTCCCACAGCCTTGTCCGACGCGATGGGCTGTCGCCCATCCTGCAGGTTGTCCTTTTTCTAAAACTACATTACTATAACATCCCATAAATAATATCGGAAAAACTTATATCCTTAAACAATACTAACTTATGTTCAAAATAATCGATTCCAATATTTAGGCTTATCCAAAATACTGTTGTCCAATCTCATATTATAGTGAAAATGATTACCAAATAGTATATACAACTAGCATGTTAATACCATCGTTGATCCCCATATATCCTGAGATATGCCTTGTTGGTCACATTCCAAACATTCGAAGGCCTTAATCATGTATTTTCTTGAAAAAAAATGAATACCCATTGAATCTTTGTGAAAACACGAGTGCTGTCAAAAGTTAACTCTATTCACATACCAAAACCTCGAAACATGATATAACTATATCCTTATATTATTCATAAGTTCATGAATACTGTCAAACATTTCATTTTTTCATTTTCCCTTCATTATGTGCATATCAACTTTTTTTCCGAAAATATCTCAATCACTTTCCAGTGTTACTGGTACTATAAAATTATTGAAAACAACAATATACCAATACATAAATATTCCAATATTCCACGATACTATATACAACATTATTTTGGAATCCCATTACATAAACACTTAATCATTCCAACACATCATTGTCAAATTCAACATCGCCAATAGTGATATCATGTGGCTTCCCTTTGTCCTTTGCCTTAAGTGGATGCTCATTTCGATCATCACTAACCCTTGGATTAGGGCATTTATTAGAATAATGCCCCATTTCCTTACACTTGAATCATTGAAGTGTTGGTGGTGCGTTCTCTGCAGTATTTTCTTTATTCACATCATTAGAAACCCTTTTTCCACTAATTCGACACTCAGCTGCTCGATGACCTTCTTTTCCACACATAAAACATTTTCTAGTCCCTTTAAGACAATCTCCACCATGCTTATTTCCACACTTTGAGCATAAGGAAACATTCATCTTCTTTTCAACATTATTCTGATATTTCTCCTTGAACTCCATCTTTCATTTCTTGTCAAAACTATGACATGGATAAGTAACACAAACTTCCATTTATACCTTGATATCACAACGCACAATTTCTTCATAGCAACTGAAGTATCTTATAGCTAATTACTTTCGAAGATTTGGTTTTAAGCCACTGAAGAATCGATCAACTTTACTTTCAGGTTGGATGATAAATCCAGACGCAGACCTTGCATGCCTTGTAAAATTCGCTTCGTATATACCAACCGATTCATCATCCTATTGATTTAGTTCAAGAAACTCATTCTCCATCTTTGTTCAAATAATATGAGAGAAGGACTTATTGAAAAATAAGTTCTTGAACTCATACCATTCCATGGACTCAATTTCATCTCTTGGCCTCATATTCTTGATAAGATTTCACCATTGATCAGCATCACCTTCCAAACGATACACTACTAAGATTACTTTAACATGTTCAAAAAATTGAAGAACTGGAAATATCTTTTCATTAGTACTGATCCATTGTTCTTCAACAAGTGGATCAGAAGACCCACTGAAAGAAGGTGGGTGTTTCCTCATGAAGGACTCAATAGAATATTGTTCCCTTCTCTGCTCATTTGGAAGTCCAGAATGATTCATAGATTGTGTAAGTATAGCAATAAGATTTTGCACTCCATGTCCCATAAAATTTGTTTATCCAAGAGGACAATCAATTCAATGTCCATTACATTGATCAAGACGGTTCCTTTGGGTTCCAGCCATCGTCTAAAACCCAAAAAGAATTGTGTGAGAGGCAAAAATCATGCAAGGGAAAACAACATAATAAAGGGGGAGTACATTCAATATCTAACAACTTAGGTTTAATTCTATGATCGTTACCATAATTCTAGGACTATAACCTATATGTATACTAATCCTTAGGGACATCCCTAGACATACCTTAGAAATATCTCTAGGGGTTTCAGTTAATTTTTCGCATCCTAGTTTCCAAAGGTTGACTAAACCTTTCCTCTGATACCAACTGTAAAGACCCGAAGCTTGAAGTATATGGAAATTACATTACTTTTGCGGAATACTTAATACATAACAAAAACAGACACACACAGACCGTAATATTTTAGTTACTTTGGAAACATGGAACGTATTCTTTTAATCAAGGTTAAATATCTTCAACATCTCCCATAAAGATCTTCCACATTTGGTTTCCTTACCTAAAACCTTTCTTTTAATCCTTAGGTCCAATATTCTTTGTACGTATCCAAACCTCATTTATAATGATTTAAATAATTTCATTGACTTATTACAGAATCATATTCATTGATATTATATCATATATTGTTCACTTATGACTTTATATTTCCCGTTCTTTTGTAAATTCATGTTAAAGTAGCGTTTTGGGTAAAATCGTTTCATTTGTCATTCGTGTTTTAACTTGTAATTATTCATATTATTACTTAGATAATGATTAATTACATCCATAGTGTAAAACAAGATTTATATATAATATATATTCAGAATATATATATAATGGATTGATAAATGGAAATAAATACACTGTTCATGGAGACGGTAGACCGTACGTACGCATGAATGTTGTTTTCATTTCCTTATTGAATTGAATGGAATTAAGTAGATGAAATAAATATATATACATAAATCCAGTAGAATTATTATGTCATATATTTCATGATTACTTATTATATATACTTTATAATCATTCTTGAATGGTTATCAGGGAGAGTGAATCTCATCGCGTCGTGGAGACGGTATTCCGTACGTACGCACGCGCGGTGATTTTATTTTTCGTAGGATGGATTGATGGTGAAATGTGTTTGTTTCATACTTATAATAACATGTCAGTATATGAGTTATACTGATGTTATTACCTCATAACTAAACAACAAAAAAGAAGAAGTGGAAGAAGAAATAAAGTTTAAAGAATCGGCAACAGACATTACCTCTTCTTTGAAGCGCCTCTTTGAGACCTCCTCTTAGGGTACTAAGATTGGTCTTTGAAGAAGACCAGGACCTCTAGGATGTTTCTATGGAAGTGGAGAAGGGAATTTGGTAGGTATTGGCCTAGCTTTAAGGCTCAATGTGGTGTGAGTAAGAGAGGGAGGAGGTTCCCTTTTATAAGGGAGGAGAGGGGCACCTTTGGAATAAATAAAACATTTATTTTATTATAAAGTCATATTCGGTTTCTAATATCTCCAAATTGAATTATTTTGAAGCTAATATGGGGATAGATCTAAATCCTCTCATCAAATAGAATTTGGACAAATTTAGTTTACTATTTTAACCTTATCATTTTGATTTAACATTAAGTTAGATAATTTTACTTTTACCGTGTCTTTTTGTGTTCTTACACAATAAGGTTAATAAACATACTATAACAAGACAAACGAACCCCAAGTTGTTTATTATTAATATATATAACCTTATATAAGTCATTTGGCAGAACCTTAGATTTTTAGGAATATAATAACAATTAATAATATAATATTTGTTTTTAAAACTATTTTATGTCAATTTTGACACTATTTGGTAATTTATTTTTTTGTAAATCATAACATAATGACTAGTCCGAAATAAATTAATTAAATCAATACTAACATTTCATATTAACAGAGAAAATTATTTTAATTCATAAAAAGTCTCAAATTACATTTATTTGGGTATCTATAACATCAATTATGTCAATATTTCATTAATAAGATAATTACTGCATCATCATTATATCATAAATAAATTAAATTATTTAAAGTCTAAAAATTTCAAATAATCTATAATTATGTAGGAAATCTTTTTATCTTTCTAATGAATATTCATAGTCTAATTTATCTTATGTATAACCCTATATTAAAAATTATTTACTTATTATACTTTTACTTTTACTATTTTAACCCTTCTTTAAATAAATTAATAATAAATGTCCTAATCTAATCCAAGTGTGCCTAAATGGTCATATTTTATTCCTAAGGATGTTTTTGGTCTAATTACACTGATTCAATAGAATTAGGACATGTTTTTGGGTAATAATAATATCATTTTTACCCTTAACTACCCTATTTACTTTTAACCGTGGTAAAACAAAGTAAAAAGTTACTATTCACCAAAAATTATTTTCATATCATTGAACCACATTTTAGTCCTTGATATTAACCGTGTCTCTTGGATTTTTAAAATTCCACTCACAGAAGCAGTAAAATTATGTTTTATGAAAAAATCAGTTTTTTTTAACTACCACTTAGTGGTTTCACTATTCATCAAAAAATGAAAGTTTCCAGAAAAATACCAAAAATTAGGCCTAAGATATATTTGATATTATGAATTCAAAAATGATGTGTATTTTACCAAATTAAAAACATATTAGTTACATTAACTAATTTAAAAATTAATTTTCGTCGTCAAAATAAATAGCGTTTTTTTAAGAGATAATAACTATCAAAAGATTGACACTTGTTTATGTCTGGTTTCATTGTGGAATTACATCCAATGACCAACATTGTATTAAATTGTAAAAATATATTCTAAATATACTTTAAAACAACTCAAATTTATAATTAATCACTATCAATTATTTCGACTAAAATTTTTTTTTTAATTAAAATTTAGTAATTTTCACTATTCATCGGAATATGAAAGTTATCCGAAAAGTACCAAAATTTCACCCTAAGATAATTTCGATATTCTGAATCCAAAAATGAAGTCTATTTTGAAAGATAAAATTTATATAATTTCAAAAATTTGGTACTACTATTCATAACGGCTAGTTCATAATAATATTATAATAATATCTCGTTTAGTGAAACTCGGTATTGCGTACTACACACGCTATCGAGGAAGGTCGCGATTGCGTGTAATGCAAGGAAAGTCAGGGATGAGTGTTGTGAAAATTCCTTCTACTGTAGCGTACAACACAAGACATTAATTTAAAATAATAATTTTCATAAAATCACGGGGTTTTACAATATAACACCCTATTAAGGGCATCTACTACTATGTTTCCCTTCCTTTGAGTATTGACTATCCTGAAATTATAGTCATGTAGGAACTAAAACCAGTGCCACTATCTTAGTTTTAATTCTCTATATGTGAAGACATAATTGAGACTCTGATAGTATGATTAAATCATAAAGTACTCTCTTAGGATGTGGTTCCTTCACATCTTTAATATTAATTCTACAACTTCATGATCTTTCTCATGGGTCGTGTTGTTTTGATCTTGGGGTCTCAATCACCTCGACCTAAATGCGTTGACTGCATACCGCTCCATCAACATGTAGTTAATCCCATCATCTGAGTAATATTATTACAATATATTATCTATTCCATCTTATAGTAGTCTCAAAATAGGATCACTCATCATCCATATCCTCAACTACTCAAAGTCCCTTTCACACTACTCATACTAGGTAAACACATTCCATTTCCACATCAGGATGGTCCATGGGGATGTAATTCAGGAGAGGTATACCACATAACTTTTATAGTACCACAATAAATCAATAAAACTTCACTCCTATGACACACTCTTGGGTGTATCCCATGAAAGTATTGCATAAATATTTGCAAGGTCGATGGCTAAACAAATACTAAAAATGGAATTCCCCAGAATGTGAACCACCTAAATCCTTAACTGGAACCTCAATAGTTTCCAATAAATATAATGTTCATGAATAGAATATTGAACCATATCCATGTGTTGTGCATGCTCCTCCTCTGATACAGAGTGGATGAGTATTTTTTGATGAAGAGGACCACAAAATTGTCCTAGTATGTCTAGAATATGTAGTTCATTAAATCCATAAAAATGGAGTGGGAATTTGTCACACATAATTTCATCACTAGGAACTCATAGTTTCCATAGAAACATCAGAATTACATATTCATAATATCAGCCTTGAGAACCCCCAACTGGTGGAACTCAGACTTGAGATCGGTCATCAAGAACCACCTCATAACTCTCAACTGTCCAAATAGGATTTCAGTTCTCATAAATGGGTACATTTTTTATCGTGGCTTGGTTCATGAGACAACAATCCACACAAATACAAAGCTCATTCACACACTTTTCACAAACAAATGTCGTGCTTCATAGGGGGACACACCATTTTCTAATTAAACCTGTCTCTTGATGGTCATACAACTTCATATGTTGCTCCTAGATCCATGTAGGGGCCATGTGATATAATTTTGAATATATCAGAGTGATGTTATGATTTATGTAAATGAAAAAACCCATCTATGACAACAGATGTAGACATGAAATATCATTGGAGAATAATTCTATATAATAATCCAATATTGAAGGAATATGGATGCCTAAAGGTCCTTTTGTACCATTGGTAACACTCATTATCTGATGGATGAAGAGCTTTATCCTCTTACTCAAAAAAACTAATTTCCCGTCCATGAGATATCTCTCTCTTTTAATAGTGAATCTCACTCTATCAGTTCATAAGAATAGGACTTCTCTACGGTGATAGTTAATCTGGGATCAGACCATTGACAACCAATCCATACCCAATATTAATTCATAGGGTATCATCTTTAAAACCACTAGGTCCCTTGTGAAGATATAACCACCAATACATGGATTATAATGCTGGAAGATAAAATACACGGAAAAATCATTCCCTATAAGAAACTAAAGAATAAGTTTTTGGGTAAGCTCCTCAACTATTACCTATATCTCTTTAACATTTAGTATATAGGTAAATTAATGATTGAAACATATTTCAACTTATATTTATGAATGAGTATAAAAAATATATTTTGTGCCTCTAATCATATCATGTGTAGTTGTGTCATAAAATATCAATGTATGATATTATCCATGGCCCCTACTGCATGCTCCCAAAGCCTAATGTGGGTTTCTGTGTGGGTGTTATGTATGTATATCATATTGTCTTCTACAACCCATAGCTCTTAATGTTTCTATTCAATATCTTCCTCCCTATAAACAACACTGTCATCACCTGGGAGAACCTTAATCATGTTTTTCCTCTACTGTGGTTGTATATCATCTATCTCTCTATGATGTGTGGCATGTATGGTTGGGTAGTCTAACACTATGTGACCCCTCTAATCATAAGTGAATAACCACCCCTCTTCATGCTACCCTAATCCTCTACACTGACCCTGATCACATTCCTATGTGTGATAATTGTGAGATCTTCAACATCAATATCGTGGTTTTTGGGATCTTCTAGAAACTGTAGATGAGTCAACCATGTGATGCCAACTGCCATCTATAGCTATCTAGAATCACCTAAATAGAAATTTACTTATCACTATCCCTTTCTCTAACACCCCTTCATAAGTGGGGATGCACAATTCCACATAGCTGGATTAGATCTCTTGGTGGAGTCCCTCCTCAATCATCTATGCTCGAAAGTATGAATCCTAGATTATGTTATTGAAGTACCATGTATGGTCTATGAATCTTGTTGTGTAGTAAGACACTATCATACCTTGCTGATGTTCTGCAAAATCTCCTGAATTAGAACTAAGAAATAGAAGGACGCGTAATAATCCTTATGGAATAGTTGTTGAAATTCATGCCATAGAAGTTTCGAGTCATCATCCATCTATGTACCAAGGCTCCCCCAATTCCAAGATACTAAAATGAAGAGTATAGATAACCCTAAAACCACTTGATCCATCAGTATATGAACAATCATAGAGATTTATACCACTAAATCTATCCAATATTCTTCTGCCTGAGGATTTGGCTCGTCGTGGAACCTCAATAGATTCTAGTGATAGAACTCAAGAAGTGATCTAATCCTACCTGCATCCTCATCCTACTCTACTAGAATTATATACTTCTCTATGAGTGGAGGATAATATACCTATCCACCTAATGGAAGGGTGTCTCTGGATTGACCCTAAACTAAGTCATCAATATTCATCAAATTGTAGTTATGATCCATATATAGTATCTTGGATGATTGTTGTCACGGAGGCATCCTGATATTTATCAAAATGTACCATAGTAAGATGAGAATATATATAAATATATATATATATATAAATGGGATATGACCCAAAAAGTATTTTCTACGTATCAATCTTATATGATACATATACCATTAAACCCTTCAACCAATGCCTTGGTATTCCTTGTCAATAAGTAGGTACTCGAGGACCTAGTGAATGGATACCTCAGTCACTAACACCATCCCTGGATTACATGTCCTAAGAACCACACTTGAGACAAATCAAAATTATTATAATAAAGCCAACCAGATCCTTGAATGGGGACCAGAAAAAATAATTTCAAATGTAATGAACTTCCCTGATACCAATATGTAATGACCCGACCGAAGATGGGGCTCGAGCTATAACTACTACAAGCCCACCTCCATAGGCTAGGGGTGGTGACCATTTCCGAAGTCATATCTAACACATGGAGGCATTTTCCTAATTACATGTACAAACATACTTATCCATATCTATGTGTAAATGTAATAAGGAAGAGTAAAAGATGAAACGTATCTATAACATTAATCAAGCATGCATAGCCTCTAGGGTGTAAATGATTAATAAATTTAAAACTGAAAAGTAAAGGTGAAAAATAAATAACCAAATAGGAATATATCTCATCCTGATGAATCTATAAATGTAAAATACTAATAGATCCCATCTACTGTTCTCCAACTTGCGACCAGCATATGTGTTCCAAAGTACCAGGTATCCCAAAGATCCTCTGAATTCACAACCGACATGTCTGTCATATACATAAGACATGAAACATGTGGGAAAGTCCCATGTAAGGTTGATTTTAAAATACCCAGTAGGACCCCCTACTTGATGAAGGATAGGGATTAAGAGATAAAATACGAATAAAAATACAGTTCCTACAAGATAAATTCAAGGAAAATAGATCAACCCAAACCAAGAAAGAGAAACAACATCCAAGAATAAGGGGATCGACATGGTGAGTAGGTAAACTACACATCGAGTCTTCTACACATATATTAAGAGTATATATTCATAATAAAGAAAGAGAAAAAATAAAATAGAGCATGTTACATACCATATGCATCTTCACATATCATAGAAAGATAGTAACCAAATGCATGAGTGTGGATACCGAAGAATATATATATACGCTCAGTGAAAATATTCCCAAATGATAGATTAATGGGATCTCTATATAATATCTTAGACCAAGAAGAAGAGTCACCAATAGTTCCATAATACCTTTAATGACACTCATCATCTCCGGAATCTTCCTAGAATTAACTGTTCAAGTAAAACCATGGATCTCCATTATTTCATATAGTTGAGTGGGATAATACACGAAGAAAAGGACATGTGATGGTGTTAATGGTGGATTCCACTCTTGAGTCATGGGGACACATTCCCTATGCTAATAAGGGGTCCCACTTTTTAGGTAGATTACACTCACCCATGTTGATAGGGTATCCCACTATGGTGCCACAATGACATGAACTCTTGTGTGATAGGTGGGTTCCACCTAGAAGTCGAGGACATGTGCCTTGGAACCATAGGGGGGTTCCAAACTAGTCATTGAGGACCTATGTCCTAGTATGTCTGGGGGTTCCCATCAAAAGTTAATTATAGAGTATCTACACCCAAGATGATGGGGAGTTCCACTATATTTCTTTGGAACTCATTCCATGGTGTGATAATGTGTCACACTATAGTAATTGAGGATCTACACCATATTTGATAGGGGGTTACACTCAGAAAAATCATCTTGAGATCCTTCCTAATATCAGTCATTTCTGTGTGTCACCATAATAAGCTTCATTTCCAAAAAAAAATCTGACAATCTCTCTATATACAATATGCAGGTAACCATCATGTTCTATACAAAAAATACATAGGATATGTTACTCTTGAGCTAAAATCTGAGTCTAAATGAATGAGATACAAAAAATTGAAGTCTCATAAAATGGAGCCAAGGGGTACAAGGTGTGTGAGGGTAAAACTCTACATGAGGTCTTTCTCCACCACCCGATCATGTCCCAATCCATCACACATCTCCCTAACCCTATAGTAGTACATGTTCTGTAGGTGGAATATATGGCATTTTTTAGCTAACTAGGACAAGGTTGTGTCATATAGGATATGTCATTGTAGATGACCTTATTTCAGTGTATATGAACCCATGTCCATGTATGTGAAACCATTTATATGTACTTCAGTACTTGACCATGTTCTTAACCATGAACACTTACACGGAGTCCCACCCACGTGATCCACCACACAACTCATCAAACTGAGGATGAGTTACATGACCAATATAAGGGCTACACATCAGATCATCCATAATACTTTCCAAAATCCTAGTCACTATATCCAAGTGGATACAAACCACATTTTTTTCCTTTTAGACACCGTGTAGTTGGGATTTTCACAAAATCACAAATCTTTGATCCAATCCATGATTTAGATCTTTCACCCCCAATTTTGACTCTATAATCACATAAGATTAGTAGATCTAGCATTCTGTATTGTATTCTTCCACTTCAGTTGATGGAAACACAAATCCAATTGAAAATCCATATGAACCCATATCTGCCTCCAGTACCGTGCATGGCATGATCCATCCTCCAATGGTTTTCTAATCTCCAACCATCAACACGATCATTCGTGCCTCACAATGATTCTAGATCAATCCTTTTATCATCAATATGATGTTATATCATTTTTTCTCCATGATTTTTGGGGTATAATCAGGCTAGGTAATTCATAAAGACATCAAAATTGGATTATGATGTCTAGCTAGTGTAGAATGAAAAGTAAACGATGTATAAAATCATTGGAACAATGTTTTAAGGATCGATTCCAAGCATTATTTTCTAATCGATCAATAATGGATAAATAAAGGTTCGGAGGCAATTGAAATAATAAAATTCCTTTAATATGTAGCAGCTTTCCAAGGATTCAATTAGTGAAAGTCAATTTAAGGGATTTATCTACGCAACCCATTTAATAAAAAAGGGTGTAAAACACAAATTGAAGAGTTCTACTAGAATATTGGATCATTTTACATAAAATAACACACTCTCTAGAAATTTAAGGATGTTGTTATGTTATTTTCACTTTGATATCATCTAATCTGGCCTTCCATCATCATCCAAGTTGATTAACCAATGAAAGTGTACGGAAAAACTCTCAATGGTATCATGTTTGGGAGGATAACCTAGAGAGAATCACCATATAATTATATTTACAAAAAAATATGTTAAAATGAATGAATGAATGAATTAATTAATTAATTAATCCACTACATGTACCTCCAATGAGAAAGATGTCTGAATGCCACATGCCGACATAATTTAGGTCATTCCTAGGGAAAACAATGTCTTCTAGATGAAACCTTGGTATTGGATTTCAAATATGATTTTTTCTAATGTTCATCCCATTTTCTATAAGAAAAATTACACATATAAAATAAGATATATTTAATAGTTTTATAAAATTATCTTCTAGCACATCGTGCCCCAGAATCGCATGTCATCTCAGTGAATATATCTAGAAATATGTAGAGATATTTTTCAAATACTTACAAGCCAAAAATAGATTCTATATAGACATGTTATGAATTATGTATTTTATTATATATATGAAAATTTATATATTAAAAGATAATTACATGGGATTTATTAGTTAATTATTTGATCTAATACTCTAATACTTTAAACCTAAAAATAATTTGAGTTTAAGACACTAAATATTTTTTTTATTATTGTATTAATAAATTTTTTTGGAAAACATAGGATGGTTTACTAGATTCCATGTAAAGTAAATGTTTAATCACACTAAATTCTAGGAGTGTAGGTCTGATGTGTTATAGATGCTATTGAATAAGTGTTAAGAATCATTCATGATTGTGATTTTGTTAGTTAATGAAAATTTAATATTTATAAAATTCATCAATTTATAAAAAATTTAGGTTTATCATAGTTTCAATTTCATAGATAAACCTTTAGAAATAATTGTGGAATAATTGTAAACCTTAGGTTATTTAGATATTGTGATATGATAACGTTAATAAAAACACTAGAGATGAGTCTATATATAAGAAAAATCCTAAATTTCGGAAATATAGTATGTTTTTTGACTTATATAATTAACAACCCTTTTGGATAATGTAATTTGGATATATCAATGTCACAAATAAAAAGATGGGTAATCCCCCTTAAAAAGGCTGGTTGAGTATCAACTCAATCATCACTTGAAGCATAATGAGTTAGACTATGACTAAAAACAAATATAGAATCACCAAGGGGTATTATATATAATCCATATGATCTTTATAATCAATTATAGATTACTAGAATATATAACTAATTAGTAAGTGAACATAATAAGAAAATATAATGGAAAACATATATTGAAACGTATACATTAATCAATTATGATATATATAAACTAATATATGATTTTATAGATAATGGGTATGTTTAATTCTAAGAGCATATATTTAAAGGATCATTGAGTATACAATATTTTATTAACATTCATGGAAATTTGGGATGTATATTTTTATGGTTATGTTAACTTATATAAGAAAACCCAACTCAAGATATCCTAGGTTGAACCAATACTGATATATATTAAACTAAGAGTGATAGAGGTTGATCCAATGTTGGTATAATTTAAAAAAGAACAACTATGGGAAGATATTATATAATTTAAAGGTGACACATGTTGGGGTTATATTTTCAAATGGGTTTTTATGATTATTATTTTATAATGATCAGTATTTATGTAAACAGACGTGGTTTTATTGATGGATGGAGCTAATATTGACCATGTTAAATATGGATATAATGGAAAACATAGTGATGGTATAAAGAGATAACCTAATTGGATAATATATAGACTAAATATCTTGTGAATATGACAAATGGGTATCGTGAATTATGAATAAATATGTGGACATATTTGAATCCCAATTTAATATAAATAATGGAATATTTGAGCCTCAATAAAGATCTGGTGAAAAAGATGACATAGGAAGGAAGATTTCATTTCTTACAAGTAAATAATACTTAAAAAAAATACCTTAGGTAATGATTGAAGTGAATATAAATTTATTGTTAGTGTGGGAATGAAGGTCATCATGCTTGCTGATAGAATTGAATGATAAGAAACACAAAATTTTGTATCTTTAATTATAATGATTTTTGTAATTATGAAAATTAATTCCTTTGTATAAGGAACAACATGGATGATAAGAGTCACAAACTTACTAGACCTAGGAAATAATAGAATTCTTATGCAACCAAATCTACGGAATTGAGTGTGGAAATTTTATGGAGAAAGAAACATGTATCATCAACTTAATAGTTGTGAGTGCCTTATTTGTATCTTGTTTTACCTAATCTTCAATCCCATGAATGTTTACTAAAATTATAAAACATCCACCGTTATCTCTAAACTTTATATTATTAATAATATAATTTTATTGGAATGATAGTTATATCCCATGCATATAAGTCCAATATATAATATGATTATAATTTTTCTCATTCACCAAAATATTATTATCCATCACTTATTAAAAATTAAGGTGATATTTGGCCTGGATTAAATCCCATGATATTGAGTCTATGATAATTTCAAAGCTAGTAAATTATGTTATACAAATCATCCCAAGATCATATATTAATCAATGTCTCGCTATAAACTCCCTATGAAAAATTAATACCATTGTATTTAGGTATTTATCAAAAATAAATAACATGAAAAACTCAACAGTAGTTGCATTCCTATTATAAAGAAAATGTTGAATTTACAAGACATAAAATGGAAAGTTGTGATGAAAAGTTATTATAAATAAATTCATTGTCTTATCTATCTTAAGGAAACTGTTATATTTTTCATCAGTTATAAATAATTAATATATGAATAGTACATATTATTTAAGGGTATAGAATGTAACTCCTCAAAATTAGAAATTATATTTACTATTAAAAAAATATGTATGATAGATTATGATTCAAAAAACCAAAATCAAAAAGAACAACAAAACATTATATAGTTCTTCAAATGCAGTCATATAATTGGTCTGTAAAAATTGATGTTACTGAACTATGTAATATAAATATATATGTATAGAAATAAAAAGTAATATTCATTATTAAAACTATAGAATCGATAAAATTTATTTACCAGAGCTAAATGACTAATATGAAAAATTTATCTTTCAAAATAAATCCTTTCTATAATATTTTTATGAGATTTATTTATTCAACTAAATTTATTAAAGATATAAATTTTAATTAATGCACTAACTCTAATAAAATTAGTAATTTATGTGAAAAAGGGTATAAATTATTCCTATTTTAAAATGTTTTTTTAATTAAAATAGTTTCCACTTTAGATTTTATGTTTTTATTTATAAGTTAAATTAAAAAAATTTATTATCATTTTAATTATACATAATGAAAATCATTTTTCAATTCATCATAAAATATATTTTAAAATAATGAATTATAATTATTTTATTGAGAATATTTATTTCAGATAAATAATAAAAAATATCATCCTTTTTAAAACAATTACTTTTATAAAATCACTAGGATGATTGAATAAGTTAATGTTATGAATCATATTTATTAAAAAATTTATTTTTTGATTGTATAATTTTATTCTTTTATAATATTTAGATTAATTTACAAAATAATATTTTGCATTTTGGAACTTATGTAATATTTTTCTCATAGATTATTTTTTATATATGATTCAATAATTAATTTAAAACAAATTTTCATCACTTTGGAAAAGTGAAAGAAAATAAAATTGATTTATAATTTTAACTTATAATGATTATATTATTTATTGATGAGCATTTTATTTTCATACATAAAAGATAATATAATTATGTAAAATTTGGTTACTTCACTAAGTGCCAAAAATGTGGAAAAGGTTTCCATAAGGTGTAACATCCCTCAAAAGTAAAAACCGCGTTCATAAATGACTTTTTGAAGATTAGATTGACTAAATATTATCTATAGTTCATTATTGTCCATTTCATTATTTTTCATGATATGTGAAACATTTTCTATCTTTATATTATAATGAAATATTTTCATAAATTCAATTATCACAACTTATCTATGTGACCTCACACAACCCCATTAATAAAACATAACGAATTCAATTTCCACATGAAACTCTTCCCTTATTATTTCACCTAGAATCCTATTTCACTTATGTAAAATTTTCATAAGAGGTCTTTTTTGTATCTATATCCATTCCATGTAAGTCTCTAGGGGAATATCAAAGTTCTCTATGCATGTACAATATTTTTCCTAATAATGTTTATTTTCTATCATTCCCATTAAAATATAATTTTCCATTCATATAAATGAAATCCACATTTTTATTATAAACCATATTTTTATACTAAAAAAATAACCATTAACCACATTTCACTCTTTCCATTGAGGAAAAAAAATGTAATTTCTATGTTTGTGCATGCTACTGACTCCACAGAGTGTCATATTTTGTTTCAATTCACAACCATATAGGGTGGGACTGATTTTTGAATATTTAAAATATTTATGTTCTTTATAACATGTTTTATATTCTAAAATGACAGACTACACAATACAGTTCACATCTTATTTCTAAAATGAAATCTCCTTCCATGAATACATGAAGACTACCACCTCTATGGAAAGGTGTATTCTATTTTTCATCACCATTAGTCTTAACTAATTTTATTGAAGATGACCACTAAGAAATATGTTTTATATAATTTATTTATGAATTTAAATATTAAATTTATTATCTAACCATATACCATTCCTTTTTTGTGGTATAACGACATTAATTGCACATAATTATAGACTACCACCTCATAAAAATAATGATTTTCAGTTTACATATTTTTTTATATTACTTTTTAATGAACTTAAAATATGATCTAATAACTGAAAAACATCTATATAATATCATTATGATGTATTTAAAATGATATTATTCTCGTTCATGACTGATTCAAATCAATCATAAAGTACATAAATATTATATATTATTCGATTAATATTAAATTTATATCATTACTAACCACGCTGATAATTTTAATGGTTTAGTGTCTTAGGATTCATCGATAAATAAAAAATAGGTACTAAAAAGTTTCTCACACTATGTTATTCAAACCTATCACCCTTAAAATAAATATCATTCCTAAAACCATTATTTATATCTGGGTGAAAAGGAAATATATGAAATGGTGGTCATAGATTTATATAAAGGGTAAATATGTGTCATATTAGTCAATTATTATATGTAATCATGACATGAAAATAATGGAATAGGAAAATGAACATAATATTTTAAAATAAAACCTAGTAATTTAAATGTCATAATCACTACATAAGTATTTTATATTTTATAAGACATTATTAATAAAATAATAAATGATTAGGAGTGTGAGATCCTATAATAAACATGAGAACATGTACTTAAAAGAGGAATAAAATGTGTGGAATAATCATAATTTCATAAATTATATTTTCATAGTACCCCCCATGCATTAATAAAATGATAGGAATGGGCTATCCATGGATTATTATATATTTGGTATGGGATAACCACCCTTGTACCCTATGAAATCATAAATAACTAATCATTACATAATTAATTCAAGGGATATAATAGATCCACCTATCAGATAATCATAATCCATCCATATCTATGTAAGTAAATCATGAAAACCTTTACCATTTCATTATAACATATATAATGGAAAAGAAAAATGGATTTTTCATGATTTCATTATCATAATCATTTTCCATCCAAATAATGAATAAGGATTTTATCATTGAATTATATCAATAGTAAGCAAAAGTAACATCTATGTAGGTTTTCATATATAAAAAAATTTAAAAAATCATTGGATCATTTCATCTAGAAAATTCTATATTTAATATGAAATAACAAATTCAAAATCAAAAAAGTTATCTAATATTAGGGTAAAATTTTATATTGAAAATAATTATATAAAATTTTAAAGGAAATATTATGTGTAAAAATATTCATTTTGGTAGGAAAATCATTTTTTCAATAAATGATAAAACAGTGATTTTGTTCATAACACGGGTAAAAATTGCCTCATTAAGAAATTGATTAAAACCTTATTTTTAGTCCTTTATATATGTCATCATATTTGTTAAATATGTTAGTAATCAATAATTTTTTAATATTAAAAACATTCTGTAAAACATTTTAAATAAAATATTTTCAAAGAACAAAAATATTCCTAATTGAATGGAGAAACAAAGTCGATTATAATTAAACAAATAAAGGATTTTGAGTACATAAAGATAAGAAAATTAAAGTAAAGCATGGAATCTATAGTAACAAATAGTTTATAAGAAATTTAAAGAGATATATGATATATATATCATATAATTTCATTATCATAATTTTAATCATAAACAATCACCTTAAATAGTGATATTATAACATAAAACCCATACCTCAAGTCAACCATTCTTCTTAAGAACTATAATCACCTACATAATAAATTTTAATTTATTATTGTTCTATACTAGAACCATTTCATTGTTATAAAACCATAAATGATTTACTTATAATATCTTATCCCCCATTAATTAAAAATCATACATAATCATAATCATTTCATGTGTTAACTACTTAATTTTTAATTTATGTTTTTCTTTTGTAGTTATGGTACATGATTCTTGATCAAGGTTCCATCATATAGATAATTTTAATAATTTAATTTATATCTAAATATTTTATTATATCACTATTTTTTTTGATTCCATACTCATTCATGTTGTAAAAATTATAACATCAATCATGTATGTGCTAAAAATGGCCCAGAAAGGTGGATGTTATAAATGTATAATGAGTAAGAACTTGATAACTTATAATCCTAATGATAAATTTACTAATGATTATTTGAGTGAAATATTTTTATATATATTCAATATATTCATTTTTGTAATAATTAAAAAATAAATATATTTAAGATGAGATATATCGCTCGGGGAGATGGTCTTCACTATGTATGCATGAATGATACATAAATTTTATATTAAGAAAGAACGAAATAAATTAGATAATTTTAAATCATGTAAGAATCATTAAAATAACATAAATATAATATATTTTTTGAAATCCATCATTTAGACTATCCATTTGATGCAGTGATGGAAAATTAATCACATTGTTATATGGAGGATATAATGTAAGCATACTCACAAGAGATATTTTTAATTCCCATTTGAAGGAATGTAGGTGTAAAATCATTGTCCAATAATCATAATAATATATAAATATATTAATTATACTATTTAAATCATTTTTGGATGGATAAAATATATTTATTGGATGTATAATAATAAATAAACATTAAGTTATATGGGTAACACAATTACCTCTTCTTTGATTGTTCTCATTTGTATTACACCTTATGCCATCATTGGATGGTCATTGTGTAAGACCAGAAGCTCAAGAATAAGAAGAATGAAATATATATCTAGGCTTATAGGAAATATTTTTGTGATATATAAGAAACAAAGTTTGTAAATATTGTAGGGAAGGGTGTTCCCTTTTTATAAGTAACTGAAGAGATGAACATTGAATTACTAAAAATATTTATGTAATATAAATCCCATATTTATTCTAGTGGACAGAAATGGATAATAAATTGAAGTTAAGATTCTATAAGGATATAATTTTTTTTAAACTCATTTATACAAGTTTATCATGTATTTTTACCCTTATCTCATTGGTTGACATTAAATAATCCAATTTGACGTTAACTATGGTAATGAATATTTACTATTTTACATTTCATTATGACCAAAAATGAAAGTGATGTCGTTAAATAATTTAGAAATTCTGATAAAAAATATGAAATCTATTTTATCAAATTAAATTTCAATATGGGGTTGAAATTTTTATTTAATTTGTCACACAGAATACACAAAAACCCATTTTTCAGTTAAATTCATTTATAAGAATAAAATGAAATTCATTATCATTCCATGACGAAAAATAATAGTTAATGATTCTAAAAATATAAAATTGAATATTGATTCCCAATATTTAATTAACAATAATAATAAATAAATACTTATTTAATTTATTATGGTAAAAACACATCGTGAACATAAAAATAGTTCTCAAAAAATAATATGTTTTACAATCAAATGATTTTATATTTATTACTAACAATTAAATAATGAATGAATATAAATTCATTTTAAATTTATTTTATTAAAATAATTTTCTAATAACGAAAAATATATTATTTTTATAAAAATACATAACACATAGAAAATTACATTTCTTTAGAAATTAGATCTTTTAAATATCAAATGATATTATTAAAAATTAAATTCTTTTTTATAGGAATTAATAAATATATTTGAGTTAAGATAAATAGTTTTCTATGTATTTTATAATTGAGTTCATCATATTCATATTCATTAATCCAAATGATAATTTATAAAGGTTATAATATATAATGGTACATTTAGACTAGAGGTTTCATGTAAAAATGATATTGAGTATATAAAATTTATTTCAAAGTAATATATAAAAAATATCATGGTGTAATATTCTTCCCATCATAATATGAATTTTCCCCTTTAAATTTCATTGCTCCAACAGAAATAATTAATGAAACAACTACTCTATTATTTTCTTCACATCCCATGTTGCTTCCTAATATTTCTAATTTATGTCTAAAAATTAACTATTGTAGTAGTTTTATTCTGTTGGACTTATCTCTATGATATAAGGTATCTACTGATTATTCATCATAATAAAGATAATACAATATTGGTATAACCACTTATTTCAGTATATGTAAATGATTAGTTATATATTTACTCCAAATATATACATGGAGGAATTATAAACCTGAGAGTGGTTTAATTAATGCACTAATAGATAAGCTACCATCATTACTAGAAAATGAATCTTGAAGGGGATAATATAAAAAAAATTGATTTATCTTCTTTAAGATTCTCAGAACCTTCCTTTTAAGAACATAGTTTTTCACTAAGGTAAGTATCCTTTAAATTTCACTCTAAATATTTAATTTAGATCTACTATGGATGCCTAATGGGTTACTAAAGGTCTTAGGGGTGTTTGGGGAATGTTCGAATCCTAGAACCTGTTTTTTTAGAAAATTGGCCATGTTTCATGGTTGGCGCATAGATTTCCTAATAATGCGGAAGGTGTTTTTTTAAAAATCCACCTTCCAAGGTATAAGAACACTTGTGCAGCCTAACCATTACAGTTCCCCACCTTACCATGTAACCATGAAGGCAAACCATGCACATGATATTTTTTCTGGGTAATTTTCTAGTTTTTTCCATAATGATCTATTAACCCTCCATGTTCCTCCAAATATGCGAACTGGTGGGATTAAACCATTTTCATATAAATTTGGATATTTTTTAAGGACAAATATTTGGATCAATAGTTCACTTTCATTCAATATCAGATTGGGATTTCATTCATCACATTGGATATGCAACGGTAAGTACTCAAGTCTATTTAAGCCTTTCTTCTCCCCTCATGCTCTGGACCAAGATATCAAGGAATAAGTATTTCCCTATTTTTATTAAATCTACTATGATCTGATCTAAATCAAGGTACAATAATTGAGGATGATATTTGTACAAGCCTTAGTTGGGTGGTCTATAACTCATCCCTCAAGTTCAAAAATTTTGGATTAGTTATGTGGGACCCACCAATTCTATCGAGTGTGGTTTATAGGATTTATATTCCATGCTTATAATAATTAGAAATGTATGTATAGGGTCTTTCTATATATGTGATTAATTTTTGGTGGTTATGAAAAAAATCCATCCTTTCCATGTTTAATGTTATTCCATGATTGTTGTTTAGTGTTTTGACACGTTTCTGCCAGCGTTCATGGGTTCCTTAGCATGACCACTCTAAGGGTTTGTTTATCTATATTAAATGGATTGACTTATATTGTGAATTGAATAATGTAATGTACCATGTATTCTCACCACTTGACCCACTTAAGTAAAGTTCTTTAATATTATAATGAAATGTGAAATTTGAATTGGCAAGAATATTAATTTTATTAATTGGGATTAAATATAAATGAATAGTATCTTAGATATCCATAGAAACCCTTACCACATTAATGTAAGGTAGAGGAATGAACCTAGAATATGGGATATTCTTTAAATTGATTAAATTAATGGTCTCATTCTACTTGGCCTTGTCACACTAAATAGAGGCATGGATTGAACCAAATGGACTTATTGATTAATTATGACTTGGTCAAACAAGTGCATGCTACTTGACCTTATCACACTAATTAAATGAAAGGCCTGAACAAAATTGACTTATTGAATAATTATGACTTGATTAAATAGTTTCATTCTACTTGACCTAATCACACTAATGAAATTTAAGGCATGTACCAAGTGAAATATTACATGACTTCATAATCAATTAGTAATTTCATTACTCGAGCTCACCTTGGATTCTGATCAGAGAATTCCATGAGCACTTGGAAACGCCATTCTGATTCAAGTATACAGCATTCTTAGGTTTAGACCCACCTAGATGCAAATCATTTTATATTCTTGGATGCCTGGTATAACACTATAGGACCCCTTCATATTATTATAGGATTCTATTGATCCACTCCTTGGATCCAGCATTGACATGTAGGTTCCATGGTAAATCTCATATTGCCCTATATTTTCTTATCCCTATTTTACCTTGGAAAATTACCTTTCACACGGTAGGCACCTCATTATGGTAATCCTTAGAATATACTCCTTATATTAAACTCATACCCACGCAGCACTATAGTTATTACTGAGTTGGAAACCCGTGAGGTCTACGTCACCTTAGTTATACCTTGGGAATTCAATATGAAATGTCATTATAGGTTTCCTTGTTACAACTTGGAACCTTTTCAATTGATAACATTTTACTTATTTATAAAATGGTAATAATAAAATAATAAATTTTCGGCATGTTCAGACACCATTCGAGGGCTGAAGGAGGTACATGGGTATTAAGTTCCATTGTACTACTATAATATATATTTTCATGATTTCACATTGTTACATTTCCATTAATTTGATTGAATATTATAGACATCATTGGTGGTGGCCCACTGAGATTTATCTCACACCCTCTCCAGGAGTTGTTTGGTACACAAGGTAGATTACATGGTTGCAATTGTTGATAATGGGAAGCATACGAATTCAAACACATGATCTCTTGTTGTATAGGATGGGGCCTGATAGCAGATGACTAATCCAGAGCTCAATATTCTTGGGATAGTCTTGGATTTCTATTATACTGTTGTGAAATATGGTATTCCTGTTGTCTTCTATCCATGCTTTCCATTTTTCTAATGACATGACATATCATCAGTTTTTAAATGTTATTCTAGTTGTTTTAGTTATTATTATTATTTCCTCCATTTTCTATTGTACCACATGTTTACATATATTTCTTCAACTATTTACCTTTTTTACATTAATATAGTATACTACACTTTGGTAATGAGGGAATATTCTCCCCATGGACACACCCTTGGACCTAAATGCTAGTTAGATGCCTCTAGATTTCGGGGAGATGCACTTGAGGTCATGTGGCCCACTGGGATCAGGGCACCCATTGAGTGGAATCTAGGTCTAGGACATCACAAAGTGGTATGAAAGCGGGTTTCATTCATTCTTTAATATTTGAAAATAGTATATTAGATATTAGGAACACTTTGTACATGGTAATAATCCATTCTTGGGCATTGTGAACCCATGTTTGGGGAAAAACCAAGTTACCTAAATTATAATTGGTTTTCCTCTTTTTCCAATTACTGTTGATATTATTTTACTATTGGGTGATACACATGTTGTTTGGGGTTGGTGATTACTACTCTGATTTAGGATTTTATTTCATCCTTGGCCTGATGATATGAGGCCAAGACGAAATTTAAAATACATCATTATAGGAACCTAGAATTCACATGTCATTCATATTTGCATTCCATATAAGTTCAATTCAAGGATTTACATTTCTTCATCTGCCTTTGATTCCTGAGTGATGCTGTGATAGTTAGCTTATGCTGGTATTACTCTTGGTTGTGATTGAGTGATTGCAAGTCTCAATTCATGAGGTGTATGGGCCTTCATGGGATGGGAGGAGTAATTTACCGAGTTGATCCCTTATTATATAAATATATGACTGTCGAATCTAGTGATGGGTGTATGGGAATTCATTCACTAGGAATGGATATCCATTATAAAGTGAAATACGAATTCAACAGTGAATTGGTTTCACATCCTTATTCTGCATTGTCATGATTATGAAATTTAAAGGAGTAAAAATAATAATTATATGTAAATTAAATGAAACTTATAATTGAGCACTTACTAATACCTAGCCATCTAAGTATGTAGTTGGGGTAATATTCCTTGGGTAGTGAGTTTTCCTATGTTTATATTCTACTGGTGATGTTTTCTTTCTGTATAAGTTTTTTTAGGTGTGTTCTTGGAAATTTTTGTCCAATTCTACCACGATATCATCATATAATATAGCTGGAGAGTGGTGATGACCATGCTCTAGATGTGGTGTCCTCTGTTCTACTAGTCTTACCTCTAAGAGTTCCACTTGAGGCACCCTCTTCTATACCAAATATTGGAATTGATTCCTAAGTTCATGATAGTTTCCAATGTCTGATTCAGTTCATGCATGGTGCTCCAAATATTGCACATACAATGGTATATTTGACTTGTGAGTTCCCATAATAGAATTATCATAATTTCTCAATGTATGGTTGTCTGCAGGCTATTAAGTCTTAGCTAGAAGCCTCCCTATTTGTCTTTGAGAATCTTGAAACTCCTCCAGAGTGGTGGTTCAAGCATTCCACATACATGCTTCCGGATTTGTCCAAGTATTGTTGGGATTTGATTACCTAGGATGGTCCTCACCATGGCATGTTGTGGGTTGATTTCAAGACCACCTTCTATGATCAGTTATAGTCTTATATTCTTATAGATTATAGATCGAGAGAGTACATTCATCTCGAGAAGGGTTCTATGTTAGTTATGAAGTATTCAATATGTTTCAAATAGATACAATGCTTTTCACCACTTCATGTTAGGGATGAGCTTTCGGGAGGTAGACATTTTTATTATGGGATCTAGTATGCCATCCATATTCAAGTGAATTTATTTTGGTTGCCTAATTTTCCTCAAATAGTCAATCAGGCTCTTATCACCAAGTATAACCTGAGGGACGTCAATAGTACAGGGTTTAAAGGATCAATGTCACTTTAGGCTAGTAGTACTTCTTGTAGTAGAAAGAATTACCTCAATGATTACCTTCAGGGAAGTGACAACGAGAGTGTCTATTCTGATAGATCAAAAGTGTGTCATTAGAGTGAATAATGAGGGAATTCAAATCATTAATTTGATAGGGACCCACTAGAGTGCCAGAAAGGTGACCGTTTGGGGCATCATCAGTGTTTCTGTAGGATTTTTCCACTATAATTGAGTAGAAATGGATTAGAAATAACTCCACCTTTATGAGCAAGTTCATTTATGCCACGTTAGGTGGAAATTTAGAATAGCACCAGTATATCAGTCTGAGGAGGAGGTTGTGGCCTTGCTAGCTAGAACCCTGATCCCCAGCAGAGCCAACAAAGAAATTATGATTATGGTAGTTCATCTATTGGATAGGATCATGGATCAGGCCAGTTGAATGCACTATATCAAATACATGAGGATCAGGATGTGGGACCATCTATAGCACAAGGTACTATTCTAGTAGTATATACAACAATGTCTACTTTATTTGACATAGGTTCTTTGAAATCTTTTATTTCTGTATCTATCATGCAATTTCTTAGACTAGATATACAGTATTAGTATAGTGTAATGACCCTAGATACATCATTAGGGTCATGAATAGAGGGTATAATCCATTGTATGGACTGACCCCTTTAGGTATATAGTTACCCATTCTTATAGAACTTCTTTTTCTCGATATTATGGGCCTTTATTTCATACTCAGGATGTATTGGTTGGTTTAATATCATGTTTTTATAGACTACCATTAGTGTAGGGTGTCTTTTACGTCACCAAAGGGAAGTAGTTATCTACATAAGGGTGAGTGGGATGTCCTGGATGTTAGAGTGGGACCATAGCATTATGGGCTTAGTGGACTGACCACCCATATAAAAAATATTTTCATAGAGTATTAGGTTTTTTGAAAAGATGATTTACCACTAGTAGTGGATCATTTCAGGGAAGTATGTCATGTTTATTTTTTTAACTTACATATTGAGAGAGAGATATAGTTTATAATAGAGAATATTCTAGGAGCCGATCCAGTGCCCATTCCTCCATATATAAGAGAAACTATTCATATTTAAATCTAAAATTATAGTTAGAGGATTTAGAGTCCAAATGCTTTATACAACCCAGTACATCCTCTTGGGGTTCTCCCATGATTTTTTTCCAATAAGGTAGATAGAACCATCATCTATGCATGGATTATAGAATACTAAAACAACTTATAGTGAAGAACTAATAACCACTTTCTCAAAAAGATGATCACTTCAGCCAACTCTGAGGTGAAAAGGTCTTCTCTAAGATTGGCCTAAGATCGAGTTGTCATCAGGTGTGTGTCAGACCATCATACATACCTCATTCAACTTTTCATAGTAGGTATGGTCTATATGATTACCTTATTATGTCATTTGGTCTTATGAAAACGCCTAAAATTTTCATGGATCTGATGAATAGTTTGTTCCACCCCTATTTGTATTCTTTTGTCGTGTTCTTTGTAGACAACATCTTGGTGTATTTTCAATGTTTTAGCAACCATTCGAAACATCCTGAGATCATTCTGTGTACAAATAGAGATCATTATATTTACCCTATCATTCTAACTAACACTTAATGGATTGACATAATCCAATTCATGGGTCATATAATATTGGAAGAAGGAGTATCTATTGACCCATTAAAATTTAGTGATGTATTTTCATTGGAGAATCCCAGGAACATTTTTGATATACACAGTTTCTTGGGGCTGGCTAGATATTACAGGCATTTCATACAAGTTATTTGTCACCTCTTATTGGTATTACAATTAAGGGTGTTGCGTTCATATGTTTAGAGGAATGTGATAAATCCTTTCAATAGCTAAAGGAGACACTTGTATATGCACCTATTGTGAATCTTTTAGAGCCCGGTATAGGTTATACTATCTTCTGTGATGCATCAAGAATTAGCCTAGGAGAATTGATGATGTAATAAGATATATTCCTTGTATATAGATCTTGGTAGTTGACGCCTCATGATGGTAATTACCCGACACACAATCTTGATCTAGTAGTAGTTCTACACGCCGTACGTTGCGTGAGACATTATCTATTGGGTGAGAATTTTGTGGTATAGATAGAACAAATGATCCTAAAATGTATATTTTATTATAATAAATTAAACCTCAGACAACGGAGACGGGTTGAATATCTACTATCCTTTGATTTTGTGCATGCCTATATGCCTAGGAAGGGTAATGTGGTTGAATATGCACTGATTTGGAAAACTCAATTGCATTCTGTATGAGATTCCAGTGATGAATAGAAGTAAATTGAAATTTTTTTGAGTTATATATAGAGATTAATGATAGTAATGAGTAGTATTACCTCTTATCCTTGACAGTTACCTATTCCCTCCTTCATAAGGTAGAGGGTAGACAGTTTTCATATCATTAAGGCTTGGTTCTCCAAGATAGTATATCTGGGGATAACCCTCCTCTAGATTGGTCTGTTGATAGAGACCACATCCAGCATCTATGTGGACATATCTGGGTTTCTAAATATATGAGATAGGATTTATTAAAGGATTCAAATGCCTCTTAGTGGGTAGGTTATTTAGGAATCTTGAAGATTTGTCAGGATATGAAACACCAATATTTGTGGCTCGGGATGAAATGTCAGAGAACAAGCTTTATCACTCGATTCTACACCCATCAGCAGGTGAAGGAAAAACACTAGAGACATGTTGGCCTACTATAGACACGTCTATCCTAGAATGGAAATTGGAAGATGTTTCTATAGATTTCATTGTCAGTTTACCTTGGTTTCCAAAGGGTAGTGATACAATATCTGAATTCATTAACCAAATAAGGAAATCATCCCACTTCGTCCCTATTATGTAGCCTTTCTCATTTTATAAGCTAGGAATACTATCTAGGTGTGAGATAATACCACTCCATGGGGTCCGCTGTATTATTATTTCAGATATAAATGTTTATTTTACATCATGGTTTAATCAAGGTTTGCAGAAGTATATTGGAACACAGGCTCTTCTAAGCACAGATTTTCACCCTCAGATCGATGGAAAATTGGAATGAATAATACATGTTCTAGAGGACATTATCTGAGCATGTGTCCTTGATTTTGGAAGTTTGTGGGATAAACATATCCCTATGGTAGAATTCACCTACAATAATATCATTCAGGTGAATCTTTAGATGGATCCTTTTGAGTCCTTATGTGTAAATCCATGTCATTCACCCCTATTCTAGCTAGACATAGGTGATGAAGCCCTACTAGGTCCTCATCTCATTTATGAGACTTTAGAGTAGGTTCAGATGATCAAAAAGAATATGACTACAACTCAATCGAGAAAAAAAAATTTATGATGATCACTATTGATGACCTCTAAAGATCATGGTTGGGGATCGTGTTTTTCTTCAGATATCTTATAGGCTAGAGTACAGATTTTCAAAAAATTAGGGAAAGCTTTTGATTCATTATGTAGGGTAGTATGAGATTCTAGAAATAGTCAGGCTGGTAGCCTATCACTTACTATTACCTCATAGGTACCATTCCATGCATGACGTCTTCCAACTTTCATAGCTTCTCCAGTATCACATTGATCAGTATCATACCTTTGATCCCAAGTAGGTTGAGTTATATGTTGATTCTACCATTTAGGAGTATCTAGTATGCATCATTGACTATAGCATGAAGGATCTCTGAGGATGGTATATCCCTCTAATACGGGTGCTATGGAAGCGCATCTGATTGCATGTTGAGACTTGGGAGAGGGAAGTCGATGTACATTCCCAATGTATAAAGTTGTTCTCAAACAGTTTTTCTCCACCCTTAGAAGGTAAACTCGAGGATGAGTTATTTTAAGGGGTGAAACTATATGAACCTTGGCATTCACTCAGGTATAGATCCTTTAAATTTCAATATGAATCATTACTCTAGACCTAATATGGATGCCTAATTGGATAGTAAAATTATCAAGGGTGTCTAGGAAAATTTTAAATCCGATAGCACATCTTTTCAGGAAAACTTCCCAAGTATCATAGTTGGATCATTTTTTGCATAACTGTGTAGATTAGATTTTTCTATATAGAGCCACCTTTCATGGTTTGGGTATGGATATGCAGCCTAACCATGAAAGTTCCCCTTCTTCAAAGGTAACCATGCATGGTTTGCTCATGGTTTGTCAAACCATGAAGACAAACTGTGCATATGATGTTTTTCAAGGTGATTTTCATGTTTTTAACTTAATGGTCTATTCAGCTTCCTTCTTCCTCCTAATATGAGAACCAGTGGGATTAACACATTTTCCACTAATTTTGGATCTTTTTGATGTAAAACACTAGGGATCAAAATAATTCCTTCTTCTAGGGTATGATTGAGCTTCCATTTGTCAAGCTGGATGCACAACAGTAAGTAATCAGGTCCATTAAAGAATTTCCTTTCCTCTCTTGACATCAACCAAGATATAGGGGTGTGAGAAATTTTCTCATTTTCTTAGATCTACTCTGATCTGAGCCAAATCAAGGGCCAATACCAGAGTAGGAGAGTCATTAAATCATAAGTTGTGTGGTCAATAATTCATCCTTTAATTTTGTTGATTTTGGATATGTCATGTGGGGCACAGTGATTTCATCGGGTTACATTTATAGAATTAATATTCCATGCATATAATCATTATAACCATATGAATATTATATTTCCATATATGTGATTAATTATTTGTTCTTATGGACCGAAATCCATCCTATCCTTGTCGAAGGTTATGCCATAATTGTTGTTTAGTGTTTTGACACATTTGAGTCATTATTCAGGTGCTTCTTTTCTAGAGCACTCTAAGGGTATGATTTTCTTTTTTAAAAGGATTTATTTATGTTGTGAATTGAATAATGGAAAGTACTATGTGTGCTCGCCACTTGAACCACCTAAGGATAGTGCTCTAATTTATCAATGAAATGTGAATTGGGAAGTGGAATGTATACTAAGGATGCAACTTGGCCTTAAATGTAAATGAATAGTATGCTGTATATCTGTAGAACCCCTTACCACATTAATAGAAAGATGAATAATGATACGTGAATATGGAATATAATTTAAATGTATTAAATTAATTATTTCATGCAGGTTAACCTTGTAGCACTAATAAAAGGCAAGGCTTAAAACAAATGTACTTATTGATTAATTAGGACTTGATTAAATGGTTTCACGCTACTTGACCTTATCACCCTAATGAAATTAAATGCATAATCAAAATTTACTTATGGATTAATTATGACTTGATTAAATGGTTACATGCTATTCAACCTTATAACACTACTAAAAGGAATGTATTGAACCAAATGAAATATAACATGACTTTATAATCTAATAGGAATGGCCTGACTTGATCTCACCTTGTATTCTAGTCTGAGAATGACATGAGAACTCAAGAACCACATTCTAATTCAAGGATATGGATTGATTAGGTTGAGACCCACCTATATCATGATCCTTGTCTATTCTTGGATTCCTTGTTTGACACTTTAGGATCCCTTTATATTATTACAGGATACCTTGGTCACACTCCTTGGATCCATCATTGACAAGTAAGTTCCATGGTTATAGCCCCTAGTTCCATATCTCTTCATTTCCATGTTTTACCTTAGACGATCATATTGGTCTCAGTAGGTACCTAATTGTATAATTTCTTGGACTATAATCCTTGGATTACACTCCAACCCATTCCAGGTGACATTTATTTCTGAGTTTGTGACTTGAGAGGTTTGTGATGCCATTGTTACAATTAAATATCTTTACAGGTTTCCATGTTACAACTTGGAACCTTTGCAATTGCTAACATGTGACTTATTTATAAACTAGTAATAATAAAATAATGCATTTTTGACATGTTTAGACACCAACTGGGGGATAAAGAAGGTACATGGTTATTTAGTTACATTTTACTACATTACTATATATATGTATTCTTCCACACTTTTATATTTCCATTACACGTGCCAGATTTTATAGGTATCATTTTTGTGGCCCTCAATGATTCATCTCACACCCCTATTCGTGTATCTTTTGGTACCCGGGGAAGATTAAAAGGATGATGGTGTTAGAAAAGGGAAGCATGCATCTTCAAACACTTGATTTCTTGATTTTTAGGACGGATCTTGATAGAATATGGTCGACCTAGAACTCATGATGCTTGGGATAATCTTCAATTTCTTTTATACTATTGTATTAAATGTTATTCCTACAATTTGGTATCCATTTTTTATAGTTTTCTAGTAACATGACATATTATCAATTGTTAAATGTTATTCTAGTTGTTTCAGTAATTTTTATTATTTTCTCTATTTTCCATTGTTACTTCTGTTTACTTATATGGATTCCACTATTAACCTATGTTTACTTTCATCCACAGAGATACACTTTGGTAATGAGGTAATAGACTCCCCATGGACACACCCTAGGCTCTCACCACTAGTTGGAAGCCTTTGTAGTTCGAGGAGATGTGATTGATTCCATGTGTCCCACTAGGCTCGGGGCACCCATTGGGTGGCATCTGGGTCCGGGACGTCATATTCTTTACTAGATAAATTTATTGGAATATCATCTCTCTGACATTGAATTAAATATCTCAATGATTATTTTTAGTGTAACACTAGTTTCAAATATTAGATACCTGATGTGAAATTAAATTGATTTGAAAATCTCTGTTACTTCCATAACTAAATCTTGTCCTAGTAGATATTTTTTCTCTAACATTTTCCTACCATGTATCTATTCTAAATTAATTTTCATAGAGGGAAACATAGTGATCCATCCATATTATTTATTGAATGATATTTTTTTGGATAATATGTTAAGAGGATGTTATTGATACTAATATCCTTTGAAAACTAGATAACATGGTCATATAATATCCTCTAGGGTTGGAATGGTTCTCTCTATCTGAATATTTTTCTAACTATGAAAGGAAACAGTATAATAATACTATATACCCATAGCATGATAAAATGTTCTCCAAAACGTCAAGGAAATCCTCAACTCTTGATCAAATTTTTTTGAATGTATGACTTCATGAAACTATAAAACTTTTTTACTATATTTCTTATTATTAGGATAATTAAGTCAAAAATATTATATGACATCAATGAAATTTACTAAAGTTTTAATGAAGTCATCATGAAATCAAATAGCAATGTTCCCTTTAGATTTCTTAAGGAATCATAAAATAAAATATATGGTGATGATTTCCCATTTTCATATAGGTGATAGTGATGGTTGTAACATCCACTTAAACATATGCCACTTATCCATAAGTTCTTGGAATACCATGAATGGAGATACATAATATGCAATGTCTCTCTTTATGTTATCCTACAAAAAATGCTCCAATAGGTCACCAAACATTTTTTAATTCCTAGTTGAATAGAGAGTGATTAGTTATGAGCTTCATCGAATAGATCCTTTTTCAATAATATTATAATAGTGACACATAAACTATTTTAGAACCATATCATTCCATCACAATCACTATTGGTCTCCAAAAAATATTTTACCTTACTATGTCGTTATATTTCTCCCTTACATTCCTCTTTAATCATCACACAGATCAATGTTTGAACACTCATTTGGTACAGAAAAGATTTCTTATAAATTTTTTATTTCATGGTCCATCCTATATAATTACATAATTATTTGACATTTTGTATCCCACATCATAGACAATCAATCCTAATTTTTTTTACACAACTCATTTTCCGCCTTGTATGCTTTCCCAAGGTGGTAATGTATGGAGTAGTCACAATATTTAATCGACTCCCACCATATTATCTAGAATATATTAAAATATTTCTATTTGATTATATGAAATAAATTTTATTATCAGTATAATTATCACACCATTCTTCATAAATACAATGCCTCTATATATTTATTTCAATGACTATTGCAGTTAACTCCAAATCAATGGTTTGTCAATTCCACTCAAGAACTTTTAATTGAGAGAGGATAAATCATTCAACATTTCATTTAAAAAATTAAAACAACCAAACCCAAACTTATTATCATCATTATAGATCAAAAACTTGAGTCCACATCTGGGTGGTGTAATTACATGTTCTATAACTATCATTCTCTTCTTCTAATTTATATTTTGTTCACATTAATCATCTAAAGGAAATTTAATCAACACCATGTTAACATAGTGAGTCTATTAAACATCATTTATAATTTATTCACAATTCATAAATAATATCCAGTCAATCGATGAAAACTATGGATCTTATTCATAGTGGTTGGTCTGGGATATTATTTAGTTATTTCTATCTTATAAGTATCAACTAATATACCCTAACTAGTGATAAAAATCCTAAGCAATATATTTTATAAACCAAATTCAAACATTCCCAATTTATCATATAGTTTCTCCTTCCACAAGGTCATCAACAGAATTCTCCATAGATCATCATGCCCTTTATTACTCATGGAGTATATAATAATATTATTATTAATGTCTACCATAAATTGATCGACATAATTAGTGAAGAAAAAATTCATTAAATCCATAAAGATATCGTGGTAATTAGTAAATCAAAATAGAATTTCTATAAATTCATATTGTTCATACCTAATATGGAATGTTGCCTCAAGAATGTCTACACATTTGAACCAAAAAATTGATAGTATCTTGAACAAATTTCAATCTTTGAAAAATATAAAGTTCCATGAAGTTGATAAAAATCATCAATATTGGGTGGAGGATATTTATTATTGATCATGGTATTGTTATGTTCTTGATAATGAATTCATAGATGCAATGATCTATATTTCCTATTAACCATAAAACATCTGCACCCCATGGTAATTCACTTGGATGGATAAATACCTTAATAAAATTCCCCCGAAGTATCACATTCAATTATAAAAACCCAATAGGGTTTATTTCATATAATATATGAAATATTTATAGCTCCATGTAGGTGTAATGAACCAACCCATAATACCATCTAAAACTGTATCAGATTTTATTTTTCACTAAATGGAAAGGTGTTCTAAATCCCCATGGGATGGTGACTAGAACCTAATATTTTTTGAAAAAACATTATTAATGATTTATCTCAAATTAAAAGAAAATAATACTAAAATTATAGTTTGGAAACATTATCAAATAAATATATTCAAAATGAAAATATCTTGAATAAGGAGATGATATAAAAACTGATGGTAAAGAAACTACTACATCCCATTTTCTTGTGATCCATGACTACCCATCAGGAATCAAGACACCTACCCCCATTCATCTAATAATCAATGGATGATGAGAACATAAGAACATACTATAATAACAAAAACTCTACAGAAAAAAATAACTCAGAAGGATTTCAGTGCAGAGCCTAGTAGGATTTAATGAACTATTCTCTGTAGTTATTTCATAAGGAAATTGAAAGCATGATAAAGAGGGAGTATAATATGGGAGTGTAATGATATAAATTTTAGTATGGGAAACTAAATCCATCAAGATCGTAGTACAACTGAATCTATTTTTAGATGAATAAATTTAAACATTTCATGATCATTTGTGAAACCAAACATAAATAAATATATTTCATCAATTGAAAACCAAATATTTTCATGAAAAGAATTGAAAACTATTTCACAAGGTAATTGATGATAATTCAAAAATGATAATAACATGAACTAGATATCAAAAAGTTGTACAACATTTAATAATAGAGTCAATTTTCAAAAAAATAGAATGTAGATGATCAATAACAGTAATAAATCAACCAAGGAAACTCCAGTGACAAGTATTTACAATGAATGTTGTCATTCATTGGGTATCAAGTATAAAATTTTCATGGGTACAAACTATATATAATATTGAGTCCCATATAAACAAACTAATAAAAAACAATCATGACTAATTATTAGGATTACATTTATTCTCACATGACTCAATCTAACCACTTCTACGCACACCAACATTCATGCCTACAAGCTTATATACTAAAACATTCATATTCTCTATTGGTATTCTGGATAGAGTGTGAGTCCAAAAGGGAATCATAAATATAGGTCATCCCATTTAACTATCAAAATTCCACTTTACAGTAAAAAGAGGTGAGTTTTATAATCATGTTAGTAGGATCATAATGGGCATCCTTATTAATATAAATCATGGGCTCATTCCCTCAACATTTAAATCATGGTATCATTCCATCAGTTTATCTCTAACTATATTTCCCACAATCACTTAAAGTAAATAATATATTTTTCAATACTCATCCATAGGTAGTAAATGAATCAATAATGTTACAATAATGGATTATTATATAACAGAATCATCATAAATTTCAAATAGGTACCCCCATCATCATCAATTTCTATTAAAAACCTTTTATTGAAGTTACCATTTAGAAGGGTAACCATGTCTGGTTACATTCATAAATCTTCATAACAATTCGAAATGGGCACTTAATCTAAGAATTTATTTTGAATAATCCCTAAGAAAGTAAAAAGAATTTTATAAATTTAAAAAATCATGATGTCATTTCAAATCATAGAAATAAACAAACTTTCCATTTGATCATGTCACCCATTTCAAATAATCCATGAACATCCATTTAAATGAAATGGGTAAATCACAAAAACAGGGGTATTATTCAATTAAAAAAATTTGAAACCCTTAAGAAGGTAATTAATATAGCATCATATTTCATACAAATCAATAAATTTCATTTTCAATATAAAAAAAGGATCCATGTGTAACACCCCATGGTTTTAAAAATAAATTGAAATATATGAAACTTTCTTTTATGTATATAGTTATAACTACCCTTCAAGAAAACAATTTCTTCTTCTTTAATTTGAATTTCAAAAAATAGTCATCTATAGTTGTGATCAGTAAGTTATATGGAGTCTGTTAGAACTAATTTGTTTTTTGGTGAATACTAACATAACCTTTTGAATAGTAATATGAAACTATTTAATAGTAAATCGTATTATTATTTTATTTTGATAACGATTTAATATAATGATATCTTGATTATTTTTTATGGTTTTAAAAAATGAGTTATAGTTTCAAATTTTTTATCATTGAATAAATTATAATTTTATTTAAAAATTAAATTAATAATTTTTAGAATATAATTTTAAAAAAATGGAGTTAATTTTTAAATTCTACACATTTAAAAAAAATAGGGTGAATATTTGGTATTTTTCTGAAATTAGTTAATTTTTTATAAAAAGTGAAATACAGTAATGTGTCGTATATTCAAATTATCAATTAAAGACACTATTTTTTACATCATAGCTGATGTTATCCCACTTTTTAAAACTCATGTACTCTCTTTATTATTTTTTATCACATGAATGAGGAATATTCATAATCATGAAAAAAATACTAAAATAATGGTTAAAATAATGTAAAATCCTTCCTCACCTCCTCTATAAATACCAATATCATTCCACTCTTCCTATCACACATATAAAGCCTTGATCATTGACAAAGTTCTGCCAAATAACCTCCCCAAGGATCTTACCCACATACAAGACGTATTGGGCTCCCCAAAATCCAAAATCAAAGGCCATAAAAAGGATCTCATGGAGAAGAGATCAAGAGGTCAGAATCCTCTTACTTTTTCATGTGTTTTCTTTTCAATTCATTTCTTTTATTATACTATCTTATCCTCCACTTATCTAGGAGGTGGAAATCTAAATAATGACATTTATTCATTATGATATCATTTTCAAGTTAAAAAATTATTAGCTTTCTTCCTCTCCACTTTTTCTTATTCTAAAAAACAATAACTCTATCTGTGATGTGCCTATTTACCAAAATTGTGGATAATATGTCTGCAATTTCCATTTATTTATTCAAATCTGATCGTAAAACCCTTTTAATGGTTGAAAAAAATATTAATTTCATTTTTTGAACTATTTTCTATTCTGTAATGAACTTCTATACAAGACATTAAATTATATAATGAAACAAGTTCTTGATTATTGAGGAACCACAAAAATGATCTAAACAAATATCATTAATGTTTTATCAAATGATACATCAACATATATGATAAAAAATGATTTATCGTATCATTATATATTCTGGAAACACATGAATATTATTTCATTCCACTTCGGGAATTTCATTTCCATACGACAAGAAAATAAAATTAAAATTTTCCCTGGAAATCATGTAAAGAACGTGCCCAAACAATGGAAGGAACAACATAATAATAATTAAAGGGTGAAATAATGTTATAAAATGATATTGTAAGGTATTATATACAAGATTATGTTTCTTTAAGATATTAATACCACTATTTTAACCATTATACAGGATGTTTAAACAAGTTTTAAGTAAGACAAATATGATGTAAGGGAATTCATAACCCAATTCCCATTCTTTGGGTTAACCTTCTACTTCATTATTTATATGGTATTAAAATCGTTTTTGTGATTAATTTTGTTTATATTAGGTTTAATTAAGTGTATTTACAATTTATATACACATACCATCTACAATATTAAATCTTACTTCAGTTATATTATATTTTAAGGTTATTTTCTTTTAAAATCCAATTTTAAAATTCAGTTTTACAAAATTCAAATGCAATGTTTTTATGAAATTTTTCATTTTTTATGATTATGTTATATATATTGTGAATTTTTTATAAGTAATTTTCGGATCTATATCTTCGTTCAATGCATTGGTTATGTGTAAGTTTGAGGTTGGTCGTATGGTTACTCCAAGTGTAAATGTGATGGTTACACAATAAGGTAGTCGTGAGGGTTACATTGTGAGGTGGCCATGAGGGTTAAAAATTATAAGGTAGCCAAGTGGGTTAATATATTACGTAAGTAATGAATCAAGAAACCTTTATGGTTTTATTTATGTTCTATATATTTTGATTAAATCTATTAAAAATCTCAATTTTCCCAAAGTATGTTTATATGGGTGACAAGTATGTATTTTTTAAAATGATTTCATACATTTACAAGTATTAATGAACTAATACTTTCTTTATTACTTTTTTTTATATTCCTTAATGATTTTTTTGTGCTCATACCATGTTTTTATATTATTTTTATAGGTTATAATGATGTTTAGTACAAATAAGGAAGTCAAGTTAAATGTTATGAAGATTTGTCAAAGAAATTAGGTTTTATTTGAAAAGTTTTTTATTTTGGAAGAAATGGATATTGATTTTTTGTTATATAGTCAATATGAATATGGAATTATATGAATGTATTATATCCCAATTATATAAAACTATAACGTTAAAATGATTCTCAATATGAAAGGAAGTGATTTCTTGACATAAATTAAAAATTATTTAATTTAATATGGTTGTGTCTTTATAATTGGTATTAGAGGATAGTTTGGATAACTTTAGGGGTTGGGATGATGTTAATAGAATTCCATAAATTATTTTTACTCTATGGTTAATTTGAAATTTCATATAATTTAAATATTAACATTTTTCTTCAACTAATATATGTTTTTTAGAATGATTTTCCTCATAAGAAATAGGGAAGGTGAAGAGAAAAGGTGCGGACAGATTAATATCCTTCCAAATCTGTAGCCCAGAATGGTAGGGATTGAAACTGATCAATTTTTGATAGTAATGTCTCAACTAAAACAAGTAACAAATCATGGTGTAATACATGTAAGAGAACAACTGTAGCTGCCATAAAGGAATATAATGATAGTGGAACAATATATAAGAAAATACCCTCCTACTTTCAATGGATCTTATGAACCAGTAGTGGCTGTAGGATGGATTAAATCTATTGAAAAGATATTCAATGTTATGGGATCTTCAAATAATAAAAGCATGAGTATTTTCATCTATCATTATGAATCTAAATCTGATCAATGGTGGTCAATGGTCAAAAATATCTAGGATAGAGAGGAGATTAATGCCTTAGAGTGGGATGAATTTAAAAGTATTTTCCTTGAATAATATTTTCCTAAGGTGGTGAAACTGAGGAGGGGGAACCAATTCCTTGAATTGAATAAAAAACGAGGAAGATTCAATGGATGTGTATGAAAAACACTTCACCAAACTAGTGAGATATGCTTGAAATATTATTCTAGATCGTGATAGAAAAATTAACCACTATTACTTAGGATTAAATCCAATGTATCGAAGGGCATTGGCCTCTTGTGAAGTCAAAAGTTATAAAAAAATTTGTTTGATGTTCTGAGAGGGTAGAAATTTCGATTTTTAATGATTATGTCCTCTTTGGAAACAAGGAGAATAAGTTGTCCACATACAAAGCGATAGGTAAAAATCAATCAATGAAATTTTATGGTATGAATGTCCAGTTTCAAGTTTGTGAAAAGTGTGGAAAAATCAACCTAGGGAATTCTTTACCAAAACTAGAAAGTGTTTTCAATGTGGTATGTTTAGACATGTGTCTCTAGATTTTAATTAAAATGATCTTATGACTATTCTTGATAAGAAAACTGTAAAGTACATTAAATGTGGTGAGATGGGTCATTATCCCTATGTCTGTCTAAATAGAGAACTAAATGATAAAAAGAATCCAGACTATAAGAAAAAAGCTATAGGGAGATCTTTTGTGACTATGTCAGAAGTTTTCGGGCCATCCAATGAAGTTTCATCTAGTACCTTGTTTGTTTATTCAGGTTTTTCTATTTTTTTTTTGATACGGGGTTAACACATTTTTTTATTTCTAAATAATTTTTTGGTAAATTAAAAATATCACCTCAACAAATGAGACCAGAACCTATTGTTAAAACACCATGGGGAAATATTATAGAAAAGAGAAATTACAAGAATATTTCTATTGTGGTCTGTAGAAATACATTACCTGCAAACGTTATTGTTTCACCCTCAGTATAGTTTGATGTCATTCAATAATGGATTGGATTTCTGTTTATCATGGTATGATTGGCTATAGAGATAAAAAGTTGTTTTTGAGAAAAAATTTCAGTTTGTATAAAATAATGAACCAATTTAATAGATAATATATCAGGAAGCTGATAAATGGTAGAAATATGGAAATCAAATTTATCTTGATCATAATTTTGAAAACAAGGGAACGGTTCAGGTTAATGAAGTTCTAGTGGTAATTGAATATCTTGATGTGTTTCCTAATGAGTTACTATGTGTTGTACTTAATCAGGAAGTTGAATTAACAATTGACATAGTTCCCGAGGCAAAGCCAATTTCAAAACCACCTTACTAAATTACATAAATGGAACTTTTAGTTTTAAAAAATCAATTGTAGAATTTTCATGATAAATTCTTCATTCATCCTAGCACTTCACCATGTGGGTCACCTGTTTTGTTTATTTGAAAGGAAGATAGTTCCAAACGACTCTGAATAGATTATAGGGCATTGAATAACATCACTATTAAAAAAATATATACTTTGCCTCATATCTTTGAATTGTTTGATTAGTTTTAGGGAGCTTAATAATTTTCCAATATTGACTTGAGATCCAGATACCACTAGGTAAAGGTAAAAGAGGATGACATCTCGAAAATAGATTTTTTGTACTAGATATTGGCATTATGAATTTTTCTATTATGCTATTTTGGTAAACTAATTCACCAACTGTATTCATGAATCTTATGAATAGTATATTACATGAGTTGTTGGATAAATTTTTGGTTGTGTTTATTGTTTACATTCTGGTATTTTCTAAGACTAAAGAAGAGAATTAAAAACATATAAGGGTTGTTTACCATACATTAATGGAAAATAAACTGTATATAAAATTTAGAAAGTGTGATTTTTGGTTGAACTAGATTTCTTTTCTTGAGAACATTGTTAATAAGGATGGAATAACAGTTGATCCTACTAAAATAAAAGTTGTTGATGAATAGACAAGACCTGAAAATGATATATAGATTCATAGTTTTCATGGATTGGCAGGTTATTACTAATGTTCTGTTAAAACATTTCATAGTTATTTTTCCTGCTAACTAAGTTAACACAAAAGGGCATAAATATTTTGGATAGAAGAATGTGATGTTTGGTTTTAGGAACTAAAGAAGAGATCGGTGAATTCTCCAATTTTGGATCTTCATTCCAGAAATAGAGAGTTTTTCATCTATATTGATGCTTCATTGAAGGGACTTGGTTGAGTTTTGATTATGAATGATCAGTTAATAGCTTATTCTTCAAGAAAAATAAAACCTCATTAGTTAAATTATCACGTACATGATTTGGAATTTTTAGTTTTGGTTTTTTCATTGAAAATTTTGAGGCATCATTTATACAGAGCCAAAGGTAAAATATGTGAAAACCATAAAAGTCTAAAGTATATATTCACTTAGAAGAAGTTAAACATGAGGCATAGAATATAGCATGAATTGATAAAATATTATGATTACATGATCAATTACCATCTAGGATACGAAAACAAAGTATCAGCTACATTGAGTCGAAAACATCACGCATCATTAACCATGTTATATTTGGAACATGATCCCTTGATTAATGATTTGATAAATTTTTTCATAGAATTTATTGGTACTCTAAATACATCTATTTTGATCTAGGTTTTAATGTATCCATCGTTATCAGATAGAATTAAGAAAGTGTGTAATGAATACCGTGGGTAATAGAAAAAGGTAGAATTGGTTAAAATAGTTAAGCTGCTAGAATTTAACATTGATAATGATTGTGTTTTGAGATTTAGAAAAATATTGTTTATTCCATGTGATTCCCAGTTGAAGAATTATTTATTGTGTGAAACACATAGTTCTCCATTTCTAGTTCATCCTGTCAGTAATAAGATCTACAAAGACCTTAAAAGTATTACTAGTTGGATGGAATTAAATGAGATATTGCAGAATTTACTGTGAAATGTTTAACATGTGAATAGGTTAAAGAAGAGTGACATTTACCAAAGGGGATGATTCATACTTTTCTAGTGACAGAATGCAAATGGGAGAATATATCATTTGACTTCATTGTGGGACTACCAAAGACTTCTCGAGGTAAAAATGTGATTTGGGTTTTTGTTGATCGGCTGATTAAATCTGCACATTTTCTTCCTGTTCGAGATACAATGTATTTGGATAATATTTCTATATTATAAATCAAAGATATTACCATGTTACATGGAGTTCCTCTTTCCATTGTCTCTTATCATGACCCCAGGTTTGCTTCTAAATTTTGTAAGGGCCTTCAGAAGTTGTTGGGCACATAATTAAATTTCAGTACATCTTTTCATCCACAATCAGATGGGCAGTCATAACAAATGATTATGACATTTGAGGCTATACATTGATCTAGTTCAATGGACTACTAGGGAATTTGGGATCAACATCTTTCTTTATTTTAGTTTTCTTATATTCACAGTTTTCATTCTAGTTTACAGATGGTGCCTTTTGAGGCATTGTTTGGGAAACAGTGTCAAACTCCAACATTTTTGGATGATGTCATGGAAATGAAGTTGATGTAACCATATTTAGTAGTGTAAATGGATGAGAATATAGAGATGATCCAGGAACACATGTGGACAACTCAGAGCAGGTAGAAAATTTATGCAGACAATAGCAGGGCTGGATTTTTTTGTGGTAGGAGATCATTTTTTATCTTATAATATCACCATGGAAAAGTGTTATTCGTTTTGTTAAGAAAGGAAAGCTAAGTTCACAATTCATTGGACCATATGAAATCCTGTAGAGAGTTTGACCAGTCACCTACTGAGTAGAATTTCCTTCAATTTTATCTCAGGTTAACAATGATTTTCATGTTTCAATATTGAGAAAGTATGTGCCAAATTCATCTCATGTTTTGAGCCTAGAGGTAGTTCAGCAGAAAGAGAACCTTTCTCATGAAGAGAAACCAGTTCGAATTCTTGATCAAAGGGAAAAAAAATTTTGGAATAAAGTAATCCACCTGGTAAAGGTTTCGTGGAGAAACCACATGGTTGAAGAAGCAACATTGGAATCTGAAATTGCAATGAGGGAAAGGTACCCTCACATGTTTATTAAGTAAATAAAATTGTGAGTATGAAATTTCCAGAAGGTGGGAATAATGTAACACCCCAAGGTTTTAAAAATAAATTGAAATGCATGAAACATTGTTTTAATTAGGGAGTGATAACTAGACTTTAAAAAAATTAAACTTTTATGATTTAAATTTCAAAAAATGGTCTTCTACAGTTGTGATCAGTAAGTTTTCTAGACTCTGTTTGAAGCAACTTGTTTTTGGGGTGAGTTGTAACATACCCTTATGAATAGTATTATGAATAGTAATATGACACTAATAAATTGTAAATTGTATTATTATTTTATTTTTTTAAGGATTTAAGACAAGGATATCTTGATTATTTTTTTCAAGGTGTTAAAAAATACGTTATAGTATCTAAATTGTTATTTTTGAATAAAATATAATTTTATTTAAAAATTTTATAGATAATATTTAGAAATTATTTTTAAATAATGGATTTCATTTTTAAATATTAAATATCAAAAAATGTTTAGGGTGAATTTTTGGGATTTTTCTGAAATTCATGATTTTTTATGAATAGTGAAATACTGTAAAATACATTACATTCAAATTATCAGTTAATAAACTATTTTTAACATCACAGCTGATATAATCCCACTTGTTTCAAACTTATATTATCTCTATACTATTTTTATCAAAATAATGAATACTATTCATAGTATTGGACAAAAAATTAAAATAATGATTAAAATATTGTAAAATCCCACCTCTACTCCACTATAAATATGACACTCACTCCGCTCTTCCTCTCACACCTCTAAAAACTTGAGAATTATCTAATTTATACTAAATACACACCCCAATTATCTTCCCCACATCCAAGACCTTCTGGTCTTGCTAAAAGGACAAAACCAAATCTCTTAAGGAGGATCTCATGGAGAAGAGATCAACAGGTAGGAATGCTCTTCCATTTTCATGTTTTTTCTTTTCAATACCTATCTTTTCTTATACTATCTTACCCTCCACTTATCCCGGAGGAAAAAATGTTAATAATATTATATATTATTTATATTATAATTTTCATGTAAAAAATTAATCATCTTTCTTACTCTCCTCTCCCTCTTATTCTAAAAATTAAAGCGCTGTCTGCGATGTGCCGATTTACTAAAATCGTGAATGATGGGTTTATAGTTTCCATTACTTCCTTCAAATCTGATCATAAAACAATTTTAATGGTTGAAAAATAATTTAAAGTTTATTTTTTGAACTAGTTTATGCTCTGTAATTATCTTATATGCATGAAATTAAATTATATATTGAAACAAGTTCATGATTATCGAGGAACTGCCAAAAATGATCTAAATAATTATCATTAATGTTTAATCTAAAGATCCATAAAAATATAAGATAAAAAAATATTGCTCATATAATTATATATTATGGAAACACATGAATACCATTTAATTAAACTTCAATAATTTCATTTCCATATGACAAGAAAATCAAATACAAATTGTCCATGAAAATCATTTAAAGAACGCACCAAAAACAATGGAAGGAACAAAATACTGATAATTAAAGGGATAAATGATGTTATAAAAATATAAAATAATTTATTATAAACTATAATATGTTTATTTAAGATATTAATAACACTCTTTTAACTTTTATAGAGGAGTTTCAATTTAGTTGGAAGTATGACAAAGGAGAGGTAACGAAATTCATAACCCAATTTTCTTTCTTTAGGTTAACCATCTACTATATTATTTATGTGGTATTAAAATTGTTTGGGTGATTAATTTTTTTTTGTTATATCCAATTATGTGTATTTATAGTTTATTTACATATTCCATCCACTCTATTAAGTCTCACTTCAATTATATGATATGTTTAAGGGGCTTTTCTTTTAAAATCCTCTTTTAAAGTTCTGTTTTACAAAATTCAAAAGCAATGTTTTTATGCAATTATTCATGTTGTATGATTTTGTTATCTTTATTTGGAATTTTTTATGATGAATTTTGGTATCTATATATCCATATAATGCATTGGGTGTGTGTAAGTTGTAGGTCGGCCGTATTATTACTCCAAGTGTAATGGTGATGGTAACATAATAAGGTATACAGGAGGGTTACATTGTAAGGTATCCATGAGGGTTAAAAATTAAAAGGTATCCATGTGGGTTACAAGATTAAGTATGTACTTCCCAAATAAACCTTGAAGATTATATTTATGTACAATATGTTTTGTTTAAATCTCCTAGAAATCTCAAGTTTCACAATGTAAGTTTATATGGGTGAAAAGTATGTCTTTTTTAAAATGATTTCTTGCATTTATAAGAATTCATAGACTAATGTTTTATTTTTCCTTATTTTTATATACCTTATGGGGAGTTTGTTTTTCTCATACCGTGTTTTAAAATTATTTTCATAGGTTATAAGTATGTGAAATAAAAATAAGTAAGTCAAGTTAAATGTTTGAAGAATTGTCAAAGAAGTCATGTTTTAATTGAAAAGTTTTGTGTTTTAGATGAAATGGATATTGTTTGTTTGGTATTTGAACTATATGAATGTGGAATTTTATATATGTATTAATCCCAAATCACTAAAAATTTCATCTTTAAATGATTCTCAATATTAATGGAAGTGAGTTCTAGACTTAAATTCAAAATTATTTAATGTAATAAGGTCAGTTACTTATACTAAGCCCCCACATTCATCAAACAAATATTCCAAATCTTATTGATAAATAATCAGGACCAACATGAAATTTAAAAATTTAAAAACATTACGAAAGAAAATACCTTTTATCCATGAAATTTTTAAATCAAATAGATGAAGTCCTAATATGTTTACATACAAATTCAGGATCAACATACATGGAAAATGTATTAAGAATAAGGAATACAAGTCTATGAATTATCAAGAAACAATTAATCAACATATTAATTAAAAGTATATAAATTCCTTTCTATATAAAAAATACACTTATACCATAATAAGGATTAATTGAGAGAAATAAGATAAGTCTCTTGACCTTTGGGAGGATTTTTGATGTATGGAAGGAGCTTCCCTACAGAATAAAACACAATGGTGAAGGGTTTAAAACAACGCCTTAGTGGTGCACTGGAAAAGAAATATGTGGTGGAGGATTTTTGGTTATTTCTTATTATATAACTTAATAGTACAAGATAGGGTACATCGGTGTGTAATGAATTAAAACACAAAACATATCATGTATAGGGTAGAATACATTATGGAGTTATCTCTGAAGCAGTTCATTAAAATATTGGAATGAACACCAAGAGAAGTTGATAGTAATGTATTTATAGGGGTTTGTGCATGTTGGAAAAACCCTAAAAAATTCCTCTAAAATATAAATTGGGTTGAACTATATAAAAACTAAATTATTCATCATAACCTATAAATATATAGAATACAATGACTACAAATATTTAAAATTAATGGGGAAAAACACTTTGTGGTGTGGTCTAAGGATCCATGGTGTGAATATTTCTTCCATGAAGAAGGATACATCGCATGATGTATCTACAAAAAAAGCCATTCTCTTTTATGTTTGGCCTTAATTTCCAAAATACCACTAAATAACACACACACACTCTATGGGGTGGCCAACTCAACTATTTTTTATCTTGAGTAATATGTCATGGTACCAAGTGTTTGGGTATAAAATTTCTAGAGGCATTCATTTAATATTTCTAAAATTGTGAGGGCCCATAATCCTTTACCAAAAAAAGGATCAACTCAAACATAATGTGGAAAACCTAAAAGATAGTTCCATGATGTTATATTCTCCCCAACATAGTGATTTCAATCCCAAGAAATCATATAGTAAAATACTAGAAAAAATTACTCTATTACTCCTCTTATGAGTTGGATAGTTTATGAACCAGAAAATTGTATCACCCAATATCATGATATCTAAAAAAATTAAACATCACTAACAATGATAGAAAAAGTTTTATAAGGAACATTAGACCAACCATAGGTCTCTGCAAAATTTAAATATTCTAAAAATGGTATAACATGAGAACAAAACATTCATTAAAACCTAATGTGGAGACATCAATCACTCTCCATGGAGGGAAATATAAGATACAATACTAAAACCACAAGGAACATATCACATAAATGACTTATGTTAAAGGTAAATTTCATTTAATTACTATATATTATTTGTTTTTGGGGTTTTCTACTTTTTTATGGAGGAATGAGTGAGTTTTGATGAATTGGGTCAAACTATGAGCCCAATTACAGTGTTAAAAATAACTTTTGTTTATTTTATATATCATTAATTTTTCAGGATTCTTCATCCATTAAAATTCCTACTTGGACTCCACTGACCTTTTAACACCACCATGTTAATTTTGGGCCTTTAGAAATCCATAACCATGGTTTATTTGGGTTTTTTTAAGGGGTTGGGCCTACCCGAATGCCCAATTCCAGTTTTAAAAATAAATTTTTTGTTTTATAACATATACATTTTTTTGGATTTTTCGATGATAAAAATTCTCACCAAAGACCATTGAACTTAGACACGAGTCTAAACTCTCTACCCCCTCTTTGGAGCTCTGGTTCATCGCGAATTGGTCCAGAACTCCATAGGGTTCCTCGAATCGTCCAGATTTGAAGAGGTAACTTATTTATTTCATAACTCTCTCACTTCTTAATAATTTTCTTCCATTATAGTCCCTAAATGGCCTACTGATTCATTTTAGAACGAACCCTAAATTGTGGATCTTTTAAATTTCATCTACTATTTTTTTGAGTGATTACTTTAAGATACTTCAAGTAAGTGAGTCCATTTATTTCCTCTTTCAAATTTCTTAGGGTTTTATTTATTTTTATTAGGGTTAATTACCTCTTCCTTGAAGTCCCAAATGACCAAATAGTATGATTTAGAACCTAAGGATTAAACTTGGGTTTTATTTTTCAATTCTTGGGGTTTTATGTTTGTTCTAGGTCCTTATTTGGGCGACGGTGGTTTGAATTAGTTTTCGCACGGTGATTCAAGGGTTTTCCTTAATTTGGTTGGTGATTCCATTGTGTATGTAGTATTTTTTAATTGGATACTGTGTTTATGATATTTTAATGATTATTTAATTTTATTATTGCTGCAAAAAATAGTTTTAGTGGTGTTTGTATTTCAAATGAATCTTAAATTCCAATTTCATATGAAATTGGGTGATTTTCATAGAAATGTATTATTAGATTATTAGGGGATACCATAGAAGTAATTAGTTGATTTTATTGAACTATAATCGGGCTGGAAATAATATTTTTAATAATTATCCCTTGTGTTTGTTGCTTTGAAAGCTAGTTTTAATGGTGTTTGTGAACCACATGAAATTCTAAGAGGTGTGTTGTGTAAAAATGGAGTTTTTGCAATGATGTCATTTCCTGAACCATATGGTGTGGCCCTAAAAAGGATATTTTGTACTCACTGAAATTTATTCAGATTCCCTTCATTTTTTGGAATCTTAAAAATGTTCACGTAATTTGAAAGTGGGGTTTTTAAGGAGTTTTCTGTCCGAAACACTACGGGATTTTGAGGAAATGTTTTATTCAAAATCTAAGTGTTTTGGTTCATGTATTAAGTGGTATAAAATTTGTTAGATACTGTATTGGTTTTGTTTTACTAGTAATGGTCTTTTATATGAATATTGATTTAAGTTGCATGCTGAAATTTATTGGGCATAAAAGGGGAAGCCCTGGTACCTAGGTGGGGTGGATTTCTACTAGTACGACTAGTGGACCAGATGGGTTTTTTCCCTGTTTCACTTAGAATTTGGATAACAAGAACTCTAACTAAACTATATGGATGATTATTGGGGATCACTAGGTTATGGGTATGTTCCCTACTAGTGGCTCATTCTTGGGAATGGATTTTTCTATGGTTACATTACACCGAGGTACGAGGTACATAGGGCCCAAGACAACCTAGTGCCTAGGGGTGTTCCTAATGTTGTTGCTCATTGGATTTGTAGTATTTACCCCTGTCTTAGGGTGTTTTTGGTAGTAAATTAAAGTATCTCACATTTGTATTTAAATGTTTAAACTTTCTAAAATTTTTGGATTAAAAACTGTTCTCAAAAGAAAGTTACATTTTCTGGAATTTTAACACTGCTTTTCCTTGCCTATTAAAACTGCTTTAATTTTCACATTGTATTGCATGATCTTTGTAATCCATGGGTGGTGTATTATTGGGATTAGTCTCACACCCTAATTAAACCCCTTGGATGTATGTAGACTTGGTTATTTTTTACTCAGGTAAAGGAAGGGCTATGGGTGATGGCGGTTCAGGGTGTTAGTTCCCATCCTTGGTGCGGAGTTGTGGAGACGGCTTGTGGGTGATTACCCCTTGTCATGTGGAGTCCTTGGGGATGTCTTGCAGCTGTCTTTATTTTAATTTAGACCTTTTTTATTTTATTTAAACCAATGTATTAATTTTTTGTTTTTTGGTTAATACTTTATTGGCTCAAAAGTTTCATATTTATATTATCGATTGTTTTAATGTGTTATGCTATCATACTCGGGAAAATCATTCCCAAACCTAAATCAATGATAACTCGTCACTTGTGCTAGCCCATGGGGATAGAGAACGCCCTTCGGGCCTTGTCACGGGCTGGGTTTTGTGCCTGTATTTGTGGAAAATAGATTCATTTTGTGATAGAATAATATAACGTAACACCTAAATGATACCTGAAGAGTTTATTACATAATGATACATCTATGATCATAGGCCCACTGTCATGACTTATAAATATATAGTGTTTCCGCATTGGTTGAGGACTCCATTATAACCTAGGATTTCAAAAACTATGCCTCACCCATTAATGATCTCATAAAAACATCTCCATCACCTTTCGATTCATAGTCCATCAAAATCCACATCATTATATTTACTCAAGTATAACCCCAAGGGCTTTCCAACTCCAACTATAAAGAGATTATAACAATATTTTAAAAATAATAAATATTGCACTACACTATATTAATGGAGATCATTTATCACATAATGATAGAGATATAACAATCAAGGAAAAAATAAGAGGATGCCAAGGAAAAACAACCAAACTAATGGTATCCAACATCAGATATGGAAATATAATCATGGAAGGAAACAACATGAAGGTTTTGAAGGAAAAAAACCCCAACATATAAAGGATATCAATGCCTAATTATGCTTCATCCCCATTTTAACAATTACCATCAAGGAATAGAAAACATTTCAGAAGAAAACGTACCATTCAAGAGTGCACATCCACCCGAAACCATCATAGAAATATCATAAAAATTAATCCATTATCATGATCACAAACAAGGTCTAAAAGATATTATCCCAAAGATACCAAAATAATCCACCAATACATCTAAAATTAAAATAATTCCAATAAAACAAATTCTAAAACAAGTAAAACTCATATGGATTCCACTCCATTTTTGGTATTTTCCAATTTGGTAAACATCAAAAATATACAAAAACATCTCCGCTGCATGAAAATATTCCATGTGATTCTTATGGATGTGGACTTATTATATTGAAGCATCAACATCCCCAAAATTAGGAATCATTAATCCTCATCGAAAACATCCCCATTTGATATCCAAACTTATAGTATCCTTAAAAGTGAACAAGGTGGCTACACTGTTAACAAAATCATATATATTTAAAACACAAATACATAGAATAACTAGGTTCTCCTTAATGAAATCACATGAAATGAGTATTCTTCAGCCAAGAATATTTTCCCTACTCAACTAAATTCTGTAATCTATCATATGGTACATAAAAACATAATCCAACAATAGTTTTGGAACTCTCCACTTCTCATTTCTCTACTTGCTCCATCTCAGATGACAAGGCCCTTTTAAGTACCCTTAGATAATAGATCATACATGACACTAATACTACTGTTACATGTTATAGGATACGACCTTTTATAAAACACTAATCTTTAATAGATTCATCAATAGAATGTTCATGTATGAAATAAACCACACTTGAGAGTTGCTTACCATACTTAATAACTGATGACTCACCTTTACTAAGAGCCAGGATATCAGAAACTATATCCTTCTTCACTACCTTAGGATAATTACATTCATTCAAGACTAACTTGAGGAATTCCCAATATATTATTTCATGATGTTATAATTGATAAAAAATTTACACCACTCTTATCTAGGTCCCTCAAAATATTATTTGATATACATGACCTTCATAGTATCATGAGTCTCAAGTGAGATGAAAAAATATTCAATATCCTTAATCCACTTCATTGCCTCATGGGAAACCTATTCACTTCCAAAATAAGGTAGATGAAAATCCAAGAAGACATAGGTTTGTTCCAAAAGCTATATAGTCTCTAAATCTAATACTCGATTTAGATCTTGGGTAGTGTCATCAATTAGATATGTCATATCCGAAGAATATGAAGGAATATTTCAATGACTTGATCAATGACTTAACTTTATATCATTCATGTAAAACATATGGGATACATTATTTGACATCACAAAAAAGAAGATCATAAACACAATAAAAAAACAAAATTGAAATCTTTGAAATAAGGACAGAACCCACTTTTATCATAGTGTCTTTATTCTCAAAGAACAAAAGATTTCTCAATTTAAAAAATATATTAATTTTCATGGAAATGTGATAACTTAGAATAAATGAATCATAGTATCAATTTTTTTTAGAACTCTGATAAATTTTTCTATGGTTTAAAAATCATTAATATATTTGTTTCTAATTTTTGAAAACACTTTCAATTTAAAATCTATTACAAAAAAAATTTCTTCAAAAAAATTTTACTTACCTCATCACTAAAAAGCATTTTAAATCATTTTTCAAAAGCAAAATATTTCATAAAACTCACTTTCTAGTAAATGAATATAATTCATTCAGAACTCAACTAAATTTTATTAAGACACAATTTTGACTGTAGATATGATTTAAAATAATCATCAATGGGATTCATACTGAAACATAAAAAAATAATGAAATAGACCACATCCATAATAACCCAAATTAACCTCACATAATTTAAGTAAATTTTAAAAGAAATTGACATATAACCATGTTTGTGTTAGTGTATAACTAAACATGGATTGTTTATATGGGATGGTAAACTACACCACAATCACATAATAGTTTATGTATTGACTCTTAGATCTATCACACTAATTCAATATAGTGTACTAGATAGTTAGGTAATAGTGAGAGTCTAGTTATCTTTCCATTCAATCCCAAAACTCGTAAGAGATTCATGAAATCATAGATACTCTCATGTGAATCCAAATATCATTTATAATTAGGAAAAAATTATCTAAATAAAAAGACTCAAGTCCCCACATTCCCTAGTAACACAAGTGGAATCATGAATTGGTGGTTATCAAGAACCCACTCATGAACTACCTCATGAGTTTTGACACATTCACATTCTCATTCTATCATGGCTTACAGAAAATAAAATTATGTATTTCTAAGAAAAATTGGTTTCATTTTTTGGAAAGACCTAATTTGATACCATATATAATGATTCAAACTAGAGAACAATCAAATCCAGTTTCTAAGATGATTCACCACTAACCAGAAGGTAATTATTGATCCCTATGAACTGATGACTATTGCATGGGCATCTAGAAATAAACTATGGAAATAGTTTCTTCGATAATAAAATATCAAAATAATAAATTATATTGTGGAAAGATCAATAAATAAATAAATAAAACTTTAAAGGAATAAGTAGATGACACAATAACTAAAGGAAAAAAACTACCAAAACCCTTCCCCTTGGTATCCATAACCACCCATCATGAATTAAGATACCTTCCCTTGGTTAAGAAAGAATGAATCCAATAGGGATATTGATATTAATAGGAGAACCTAATATATGAATATAATATATGTAAACACTAAATGTGAAAAGAAAGGTGTAATCTATTGAGAAAAATAGGATTTCACCAAATATTCTATGTAGTTACTACTTAAGGAAATTTAAAACATCTGAAATAGATACTAAAATAATAGAGTAAAAGTATATATATTTAATGAAAGAAAACTAAATAAATTAAGATAATATTAAAAAAAGATCAGGTTTTAGAAACAATATATTAAAAAATAAAAGATCATTTATGAAACAAAAACTAAAAAAATCATTTCATTATTTGAAAAAAACATTTTATTAAATTAATTGAAACCCATTTCACATAATATAATTAGGTAAGTTAAGAAATGATATGAACATGAACTAGACTTCAAAAAAATTCTATAGTTAATAATAAAATAAAGTTGATTCATCTCAATAAAGAAGATGATCAATAATGGTAATCAATAATGCATTTAAATTCATGTTACAAGTAGTGAAAATGAATGTTGTTATGTATAAATTATCAAGTATAGTGATTATAGGTGTATAATATACATATTATATTGATATGAATATAGATAAGATAATAATAAAATCATCATGACTAATTAACAGACATACATATATTCTCATACGTCTCAAACTAACTAGTTATATACACACCCACATTCCTAACCACACATCCATAGATTAAACCTCTTATGTTCTCTATATATCCACTATATGGGGTGTGATTCAACTAGAATAATATAAATCTTGGTCATCACAAATATTAATCTATGTTTCTAAGAGAAGTCAAAATAGGTGACTAAGATAATTATGATATGAGTATCACAACATGGATCCTAATTAATGTCAATGATGGGATCTTTCCACATTATTTAAATAATGGTCTCATTCCTTATGTTCATATCTCACTCTCACCTACTCCTACAATATAAAATACCCTCTTCAAAACCAATCAATGGGATTTAAAATAACTAATCAAGATATGATAATAGATTATTTTAACAGTGGATCATCATAATGTTCCAACCAAACTATCAAGAATTGGTACTTCTAATTCAAAACCATTAATTCAATTGAATATTAAAAAGTGTAACTAAACATGATAACTTTCAAAAATCACCATGAAATTAAAAACGATTCTTTCAACCAAACGTTTACTAAAAAACACACATATGGAATTAAGAAACTTTTTCTCAATTTAAAAAGACATGAATTCATTTCAAGACATTTCATTACACCCTCTATTAATGTGATTAATTCACTCATTTCAAATAATATATGAAATCTAATTTAAAAGTAATGGGAAATTATTCAAAGATGTATATTTTTCATTTCACAAATTATTTCTTTTAAAACCATTTAGAATGAATTTCATATATCATTACATTCTATTCAAAATATTTAATTTCATGTTATAAATCAAATACTTGTTCTAAGTACTTTCTATCAATGCAACATTCATTAAATGATCTTTAAAATGGAATCAGGAAAAAAATGGAACACAAATATTTAAAAATCAATTTGAGGAAAAATCAATTTCATTCATGCCATGTCTAAATCATAGAGAGTAGTTTAAAAGAATCTTTCAAGGAAATTAAAGATCTACATTCATGGATCATGTGTTTCGAAGAAAGAATACAAGTATATTAATCCCCAAAAAATAATAAATCAAAATATAATGAAAAATGATATAAGAAAATACATGGATAATAATACCAGAATCCTCGATGAAGGATTCACACAAAGTAAAAAGAGAATATATTGGAAATTATGGAGGATCCAGGGATCAATGGAGGAGTTATAGTGTTTAATAAAATTCTACAATGTATGGTGGAACAACACAGAACTGCGGTGCACTAGAAAAGGAATCCATGAGGTATGATGTTCAAATATGGCATAGAATATAGCAATAAAATGATAAGAAGTGTACTATAGTGTGGAAAACACCCAAACGGGACTTTTTTTTTGAAATTTTTAGACAGCAACGTGGATTCATCTCTTCAGCAGTTCATAGACTCTTTGAATAAACACTAGGAGAAGGATAATATAATGTACTTATAGAGGTTTGATTCATATTCAAAAACCACTCATAAATAACTCTAAAAACAAAATTGATACTCAAAAAATAAGAACAAAAAAAGGATCATTAAATCCCATAATTCATGAGGACCAAACAACTATAAAAATATAAAACTAATATGGATCATAGTTTTTTACTGTGGTATAAGACACCATAAACTAGCCTTTCATTTCATAGAGAAGTATAAAATACCACTATTATCTTTTTATCCTAGCCACAACTTCAACAGAACCACTATAGATCATCCACCAAAACCAAACATTATCTAAATCCACTATGGTAGGTTTATAAGTTGAGTAGTGTGGTTCTACCTAATTTTCTATAAAGATTCCAAATAAATTAATTAAAGCTCAAAAAAGTTATTGAGGCATATAATTTTTTACCCAAACATAGATCAACATAAAAATCAAGGGAAAAACTAAATTATTTTAAGGGGACTTCATAGAATGAGTTATTTTTAAAACTCAAATTTATGATTATGAGGATGATTATGAAAATCCTCAAAAAATTAATCGAAAAAACTCTTACAATTTTTATATCTTTGATGATTTTCACCCCAATAATTTATGGTAAATATCCATTATGATTAGGAATCATGACACGTGAAATAGAATTAATTTTTATTGGAATTTTGTATTCATCCTCGCACTGATATATTACCATATGTAATTTCATAAAATTTAATGTAAATACCCTTCCTTGATAATATATATGATCTATATATAATATATTCAATCTATGAGAAAAATAACATCATATTCATATAACATGATAATAACTAGATTTATAAGAACCATATTACCAAAAAAAAACTATTAGAGAATGATCATAGAAATGAAATGTGATCATCGAACCGTTATAATTTTTTCTTGTTAATTAAACATATAATCATTGGAGTGGTATTGTAATATCCATATAAAATGTTTCAGATATAAATTTTTTAGTATAACAATAATCACATAATAAATTAGTTGTTCTTGATTTCATTTCATATATAGATTTTACCACATAATTCCTATAATAAACATCAACAAAAATTATCACATGATATTTCTCTTTTCCTATAGTATTGAGTAGATTTTAATGTCGATCATCACCATTCACCCTCAGATTATATCACAATTTAGAATATTACCTATACTTCATACATTTGAAACACTAAAATTAATATAGTGTATTCTATGGACAATTATCATTGTTTTTATCATTATCTAACTTTTTTCCAAAACATCAACATTCAATTTAATGATGAATAACCTTAAAAAACCATAAATCATTTACTAATACCCTTAAATAAATTTCCCCTATGTTTCAATCCATGCTTATAGAATAAATGAATTCTCATATTCGGTCCTCTGTGGTTTTTAGTTTTATAAATTTTTATTTAATTTCATTTATCCTTCCTTATAAGGACTCTGAGATTGATAGATGATTCTATTATCCATTTCTATCATAATATAATTTCAAATGATTTATTCAATGATACTATAGCCTATAATGGATAATAAGATTCAGAGAAATGGTTTAAGGCCACCGATGAATTAATCAATCCTTCTTTTAGGTTGGATGGTAACACAAGAAGTGTTCCTCATATGTATTGTAAAATTTTCCTCATATATACTAATACATTTATCATCCTTCTATTTATGATCAAGTAACTCATTATCCACTTTTTTAAAAGTAATACTTGGATTTTACTTGTAAAAAAATAATTTATTAAAATCAACACACTCTATACAGTAAATTTCTTCTTGGTTCCTTATATTCATGGTAAGATTCCACCATTTATATTATTGACCATCTAAACGATAAACATCAAAATAATATCTTTTATTCCTTCATAATGTGAGGACATAATATTCCATTTTTGTGGTATTTTCCCATTTCTCAAAAATTATTCGATCAAAAGGCACACTAAATGAATATGAATTTTTCCAGATAATGTAACAAATAGTAAAAAGTTACCAAAATTTCTTATTTATATTCTCATCATGATTAATTTTGGGAGAATGGTTCCCCAAAATAGAAATAAGTGTTTTTATTCTAGCGCCCAGGATATTCAGTTTCATTAGAGGACCATAATTTCATTGTTCTTCACATTCAATATTAATATGGATCCTTCTACTTCATCCATTCCATAAAAAAAATCATAGTTTTAGAAATAGTAAGAAAAATAATAAATCACATAATCATAAAAAAATAGTCAAAGGATTTTTAAATCATGACAAATTATTTTCAATTTATGGAACCTTTTGTATTACCATGGACAACCATGGTCACCTTCTATTCAAATACTTCATAGTGGTTTATAAATACAATTTGAATTATCCTTATGGTATCCTTAGGGAGTGTCAATCCAGGTGTGTAATTATAGGACCACTCATCATGCACCAGTTATGATTGATATAATCCCTAATTATCCATTTTATATTGGATACCCATAGCTACAAGTATACCACAACCACATCCTATCTCTAGTGTCTATAAAAGGATTCATTTTAAAAAAAAATCCACAATCATTTCATTACTATAAAATATGATTACCTACTATACGTAGGATTATCTGATGGGTTATCACTAATGTTTTCTCATCGTAGTTTATAAAAATAACTACACATTGATATAATTTTAGTAGAGGTGATCCAAGAATAGAAAACAAAATTATAAAATGTTATTAGATGAATACCCATCACATATCATTATGATTCATGCCAATAATCATAATAGTTTTGGGAATTTGTAAACATTTATTTATAAACAATTGGATTATAAATGTATCACTCACTAGGTTATTTATACTTATATGTCTTATTAAACATATAATACATATTACCATTCTTCATATATGAAGAAAATTACACATAAGAAAGGGTGAGATTAGTGACTCAATAATGGTAATCATAAGAGATAATAGTAAAAGATCATATATATTATTAAAATGAGTATATGGTTATGATAATATGAGCATAACATTTGATAATCATACCCATAAATTCTTATATCATAATAATGGCATAAGGATTTAATAGTTCATAAGAAATGAATTGAAGAAGAATCGAATATTATGAGATGTGAGATTATATCATAAACATAAAACATTTCATAGAGTGTGTCATAATCTTAAAAATATAAATTATACTATCCCATGCTTAACATATGTGGATATTAAATCATATTTTATGAGTATTCATCACATTAAAAATGTATAGTCCCATGGACCATAATATTTTATTTTCTTTGGAAACATGGAACACACTCCTCTAACTTCGTGGAAGATCTTAAATTTTTCCTAGAAATATCTTCCAAATTAGTACTCCTACATAAAAAATTTCTTCATAACCTAAGGAAACTAAAACTATGAAAGGATAAGGTAAGATGATTGGTAAGTGTAAATAAAGGATATATGTTATAATAAAATTAACATAATGGTACGAGAACATGATCATAACATATAAAGATCACACCCTACATATCAATGATCATTTAGATGGGTCATGGTATAAGGATTGGTAGATAATAAAACATGAATCATAAGGGAATCAGAAGAATAAGACATTAGATCATGGAATAGGAACAAGATATAGAATTGGGCATACACAAAATAATATAAAATCTTATTTCAAGGCTACCTACAAAGACCTTTATATCAATTTATGCTTGGGATAATCACTAGTGTACCTTCTTTGTTCATGGGATGATCTCACGTTTACCCTCTTGTGCTAGTTTTTGGATACCCTCCCATGTACCCTACTGTTGAAGTCTTTGTATTCACTCGCATTTACCCTCTTATTATAAGATTGGTAATCCCTCCCATTTACCATCTTATTGTGGGATTGTGAATCCCTCTCATATACCCTATTTTTGCTGGCTTATGAAACCTACCCTTATATCCTTTAGGAACATCAAACATTTATCATTACTTAATTCGTTATAGGGAAATATTGGTCCAACCTATTACACAATGAGTACTATATTTATAAGTTCAAATGAATCATAAAAAATCATAATATAATATCCCATGAAATTAAATGTGTATCATCATCATTTCATCATATCATAACCTGTGTAAAAGAAACATGTTTCGTAATCATTTTATCATAACATAAATAATGAAATGAAGTGAGTTGTATAATAATTTTATCTTGGTATAACATCATCATCAAATATATATTTATTCAATGTAGAGAATAAAATACACAAAAGATAAAGAGAACAAAAATTATATCAAAGGATGTGATCTTAATTGAAAAAGGATTTTGTAAGATCACATGGGAAATTTCATAAGGAAATTAACCAGTCATTGAAAATCACTTATCACAACATAAAGATTTTTAGAAACAATTTTCATTGAAAAATACTTTTAAAACTGATAACATATTCTATAAAAATCATTTTAAACATTTCTTGAAGAAAATATCCAATACTCATTGAAAAATGGTTTTTAAATCATAAAAACATTTGAGAACTATTTTCATACAAAATAACATTGAAAACATGGAAATGGATATTTGGAAACCATTTTAAACACTTTTTAAAAAAAACATTTTTAAAATAATTTTCCATTATAATTACTTTAATGATCATTCAAAAACATTTTAAGAAAACATATTTTTTAAATAAAATAGATTTTTGATCAAAGGGAGAAATATAATCATATTTTCTTTAAAACATTTAATTTTTTATATTAAGTACTAAATAGTGGGAAAATGGAAACATTATATGAAGATATCATTAATAACCATTGTATAATAATATTAATAAGAATTCAATAGATTTGATATAGATATTTCTATAATGGAGACTTGATCATAATAAATCCCGATAAACGGTGAGATCGTAACATTAGATTCATATAGCTTTGGTAACCTTGAATTATAATCCACATGATGTAATAACATAAAATAAAACATAACTTATCATTATAAAGAATAAATTAAAAATATTTTATGTCAAACGTTTGGTATATACACCTCCTAAAAGAATATAGGTTTAAATAAAAATATTTCTCAAAGAAGTAAAATTATTGAAAAAATATTGATCAAATTTTATAACTTTTCAACAGTAATCCCCATGACAGGGATATTAGAAAATATATATATCTAAATACTAATAATGTTAATTATGTGCATCATAAAACAAATTAATGGGTAGTATAAACACCACAAAAAATAAATAGGTGGCCATGATGACGTGTGTATAACAAAAGCGAAAAGTGAGACAAAAATACATCACTACTTTAGTAGCATATGAATTGTTAGATCCCTAAAATAATGACATAAATTTAGTTTATAAAACATAAAATATAAATAAGCGTATAATATGACATAAGTCTCATGGAACCTTAAGTATTGACTTTCATTATACTCAATTAAACCTCCTGTGTAATAAAAATAAATTTATTATAAATCTAACATAGACTAAATTTCTTATATATCAAACCATATATTTATATTTGTGATGTTATATTAATTATTTATTACAATTCCATGTTAATGTTATGTTTCGGGTAGTAACCGCTTTGTTTATTGAATATGTTTTATATTTTTGTTTTTAGTTCTCTTAAATTTATCATGATTTACACATTTAGAAAATACAATATATGATATATATGTATATTATATATTCAGTATATATGTACTTATAATAATATATAAAATATAGAAGTAATAAATCAAATACACATTTCTTGTAGGCGACGTGCCATACATATGCCTAAATGTACATTCTATTTTCCTATCATATTGAAAGAAAGGAAAGTAAATGATATATATATATATATATTATAATTATAGTAAAATTAATATGTCATATATATCAAAAATTTATATGAAACCCATTATTAATAAATTCCATATAAATTGTGAATGAATCGCATCACATTGTGAGGTGGTAGTCCATTGTAAAAACGAACAATGTTATCGAATTCTCAAAAATTAGAAATCATGAAGGTATGTGATATATAATAATTTAATTATAATATATAAATCATATATATAATATATATAATCTATACACTATAAATTCATCATTATTACCAGCATTGAGAGGTGGTAATAGAAGAACAAATGACATAGGTTCGTAAGGTGGTAGTCCACTGTACAAACAAGTGGTGATTTTATACCTCATTTGACTGAATTTTGTGATGCTTTAAGACATACACTTAATATAAAAAATATCAATATATTAAATATATTGATTCTATTATATAATCTAGATATGAGAATAAATTATGGTGTGGATAAAGAAATAAATCAAAAGTGGTCACTTAAGAATGTTACATCTTCTTCGAGTAAATCCTTTTTGTTATCAACAAAGGAATTCTTTAGATTTATTTATTCCCAAAGTGATTGTCCAAGGTTGGGATGAGGTATTTTTTTTATTTTTTTATTTTTGGTCTTTTATTAGTTAAATGTCTTGATAGTTGTTACTATGTGATGCGGTGAGTACCCTTCTATAGCAGAGAAAGAGAGGTGTTTCAGTAAATAACAAAATGTAAACACTATTGGTAGAATTATTTTAAATAATGTGACTAAAATAATGAAAAATTTATATAAAAGAGGGTATATGGTCAGAATATATCTATAAAATTGGTTTTTGAAAATTTTCTATTTCATTTTCTCCATAAGTTTAATGATTAGTCCCTTGCTAAAATTATTTTTCTCTTAATCAGCTTGATTAGTTTTAGCTAGTTGCATTGGTCAATTTAGTCAAAAATTAATTTTTTATTATTAGAAATTATAAATTCTTCTTATTCCAAATATTGAATCCATTTATACAAATTCAAACCATATAAGTGGAAGAAAATAATTTAATTTTAATCATGCATATGGGATGAGACAACGAGTTTTTTAAAGATAAAATGTTGAACAATTTAAAATGTTTTTCTATAAAATTTCAATGTGAAATTTATTACAACGACCTAAATTTTATTAATATATTTAAAAATTACCTAAATATATTTTAAATAAAATTTAAAATATATTTTAACGATATAAATAAATTGAAAAACATATCATTTTCAATTAAAATTTAATATTTTTCATTATTCGTCAAAAAATGAAATATTTCAAAAAAATACAAAAAATTAACCATATTCTAATTTTTACATTCAAATTTCAAAAATTAGTTTTATTTTTTAAAATAGAGTATATAAAAGTGTCATAAATTATATTTATAATATTTTTGACATCAAAAGGTGCTAAAATTGCCATTTAGAAAAATAAACCTCTTTATGTGTAAAAATGGATATATTATTATCTTTTGTCTCGAATAAAATAATATGAACATTAAATAATTGATTCAATATATATTTATATATATCATTCAAATAATTCATCAATAGTGGTTTAGTTTATTTAAAAAAGTGTTTTCAAACAAATATTTTTATATATTTTTAAAAGGGATTTATTTCCTTTTTTAGTTAATTAGTCACCAAAGAATTCATCTTATATAAATTTGAAAACTATATATTCATAATTTAATTAATAAAATTTGTAATGTTTATTACAATGGATAATTTTGAATTATCATATTAGAAAATAATATTTTAATCATATTTCATCTTTAATTTAAACTCATTGTTGTGTATAACTCAATATAAACATATTTTTATGTGTAACGTAGGTTAATACATAGTTGTGTGTAGTGAAAGATTATTTTTTTGGCATGAAGTTAATTGTTAACTTGATTTTTCATGTATTGAAATCAAAACATTATGTTCCATATAACTAAATCCAAACATAGTGCTTTCAAGAGCTATATTCAATGTTGAGTAAAAAGAAAAATATGAAAAAAATTAAATTAATTCAAAAAATATATTTTAAAAATGTTCACTGTGTTACATTATTTCACCCTTAAAATGGATTTCACCATTGAAATTCATCTGGTTCATCAATTTTTAATACATGAAAGTTCATTTCATAGAAACCCACATCATAAAATTAATACTAAAACATTATTTAAAAAGAAAATGTTGGAAACATATTGGTTACCCAATGTTAATCATATCTAGGTATCTACATAGGTGAACACATTTGGAATGAGAAAAATATAAGTAGAATAATATTTTAAATGACTATAGATAGTTATATAGATCATTGATCCTAAATTTCTTTTTGATCTAACGAAAGTCAACGAACATAAAACCATAAACTAAAGAGGCTTGAAAAGGGACATTGATATCCCCAAAAATTATGATTACAGAGCACCATTTTATTTCTATACCATTATCATAAAGATAAATAATTTTTCACAAGAAGATATACATATTTTATTTCATTCCATTTTATATTTGCAATCTCACCCTTATGTTGTGACTTGATCAATTTCCACTTCATAACTTACTCTAGGAAATTAAGGAAAATTTGTAATCCATGAATAACTAGTGGTTCATAATACCTATATATAGAATCATAATTCCTTTCATCTAACTTTAGTTTTCACCAAACAAAATTCTTAGTACAAGTTATCCAATATGTATAAATACTAATATAGATAAATGTTACATTAATCTCTAAACCCACATTTAATGTTCAACATAAAAAATTTCACAAAAGGTTAACCTTTTGACACATCCTAAAGATGAAAAATCCAAAAAATTAAAAATAACGTAAAAAATTTTCCAAAAATGTTCTTAACATTGATCCCACATATATCATATTTTAACTCATGATTAAAACATACCCAATATTTGAATACATTCATCATGAATTCTCTAAAAACATGGTAATAATTTGAATTAACATTAAATCGTGTTTGATTCTTCATTACCTACATATAACACATATTATAGGATGTATTGCTTAAAAATTTAAATTCCATAAACTCTATCCATGATAGTATAAACCACTTTGTCAAAAAAATCATTAATCTCTTCCAAGGAAATCAGTACCATCCCATTTTATTTATTCTTATCCAAAATCACTTTATCAAAACTAAACTCCATTTTCTCATCATCAGGACCATATAAAGGGTTATATTTTCTTAATAAAAATAAAAATATTCCTTTTATACACTTTCCCATTCAATCAAAAACATTTAACATATTCTATCAAATCCATAACAAAAAACTCATTTTCAACCATTCTTATACTTCACAATTAAAAATTTATAAATCTGAATAAATAAATATTTCAATACTTATAATTAAATCATTTTGATGAAATAATTCCTTCTTTGGCCTGGAATTAAATTTTTTGGAAGGGTAATTGGGTTGGGTAATTCACATGTTCTCCATATACAACAAATTGAACTCTACGAATATTTTTTACTCTATGTAACATTTTTCCACATAGATAACACCTTCTTCTCCATTTGATATATTTTATAATTTTTTTATTCCCACCATCATGAAATATATGAATATGAGTCTTTATTCCAATATTACCACATGAAATTTCATAAAATTTGATCTATAGGGACTCATATTTTCCAAGTATTATTTTTGGATATTTTATAGATTATTTTTAAGGTCAGTCTTATGACACTGTGTGATTTAAACACACAGTGTTATGAGAATAAATGATTAAAATATATTAAATATATTAAATTCAACATGTGTGTTGTTTTATAGAACTGTATACTAACTTCTAAACAGTGGATCAGATCAATAATATAATACAAACTTTGTGGGTAGAATTCCAATTTTACCTTAGACATAACATAGCCTTTGTCAGTGTGGGGTTTTAATGAAAAATTGGTCTTTGGTGGAAAATGAATAAAATAATTAAATAAATTATTTAATTATATTCATTGATGTATAAACCTAATCACATATATAAGCATATGGTTTTTTCCAAATTCTAAGGGTTATCTACAGATCCTTTCAACTTTTAGAGAACCTTTTGAGAGATCATTGGAAGAGATAATGTGGGAGAATGACAACTAGAAAGTTGTTCAACAATCGATGCTCAATGAAATCATAGGATCTCACCAAAAATAACCACAAAACATTTTTCTTTTCCAATGATCAATCAAAACCCTACTAGGAAATTTTTTATTATATTTATTCCCATTTTATACTTCCTATGATGAGCTTGAATCAAATAACAAATTGATTCGGGAATTGTCCCTATTTCATGTGTATGTTAGATTTATCACGAATTGTAGAAAATTATTTCATTATTATTATTTTATATCTTCATTTTTCACTCAAATTGAAATAGATAAATTCCAACATAAACATTGGCTGACATTCATTTCTCATAATTGGGGTTTTTCTTTTCTTCATATATTCTTTTTTTACCATGGGAAAATATCATGGATTTTGGTTCAAAAAATAATAAGAAATTAAACATGATGCAAACATTTCATGGAAAAATGATTTGATATTGTAGATCTAGAAACATTATGGCGATGGGATCTTACAATGATGGAAGAAAAAATAGATCAAACAGATTTGGGAAACCTGATTCATGTTCTTGATTGCTTGAAAATATATTGACATCCAAGGGAATTTTTTGAACAAATTCAAAGTCCTTATTATAGGGATTCAATGACTGAAAGGATCAACCAAATTTATTCTTTAATTTCTAGAAATTATCATGGTCATATCGGTGTCTTGAGGTATAGGAGAAAACATGGAATCTAGATATGGATTTATATAAACTCTAGATACACATGTATTGTACATCACAACTACATTATGTGTTGGACCCTTATATTGGTGAATAGGGTTTCCTTATAATGTTAATTATTGCAAAACATGTGACACCTATCATTGTGTGTGTGATACTTTATCGGTTGGATCGGTGAGTACCTTGGAGGGTAAATGTACACGTCCAGAAGTATAAGGGTACCTACACACTATGTACTCTTATAAGGACACGACCAAGCAAGTTGTATATAGAAGTTGTATTGTACTAGGACACATGCATAAGTATAATAGGACGGGCACACCATGTACCTTTACATGAACATGGTCACAGGCTATTTACATGGGTAGGACCAGGTACTGAAAGGACATTTCATGTCTTACTAGTACACATCTTGTACCCCTTTAAAGATATATTGGATCTATTCCTCTCTATATCATGTTCAACATTCATTAGGGTGTCATCCATATATCCATTCCTTATGGGTTAGTATGGAATATCATCCTCCATATAGGATAGTGATCCCTACTAATATATTTCTTGGATATAGTAATTAGAATAATATTGAGATGCATAGAATGAGATCCCCTGTCATCTTCATTCCCTATGTGTATCTTTTAGTATAATTGCGACCAAAACTATGTGGGTGTTGATCCTCCAATTAGTGGTCTAATCAGGACTGAGTTGTTGGGTTACCCCCTGGCCTTAGGATTGTTCCACTTTTTTCATTTTACCTCTTAAAACTTCAAGTATATCCTTCATATAATGAGACCCAACAAGATAACTTCTCATATAGATTCCATTTTTGTTGAATGTATTGTGAAGTTTGTTCTCTTAGATGAATTATATATGAAACCATAGAGTATGAATCCTAGGTTAGAATTAGGTTTTTAAAATTATGATGATACATTGTGTATTTGTGGTATATATCTAGGTATTCTTGATATGTTTTAAATATATATATAAATGTGTATAGATGACTTTAATTCTTATTATTATATACCTTTTGGTTTTGGGGTGTCGTACTAGGCATATTTTAAACCACCCCTTCATTGGGTTTTCTCACACATGTTGTTCCTTCTCAAGAAGATCAACCTTTTGATGGATTCCTAGTGGGATGAGATCCATGTGGTGCTTAGTGGGATAGAAAGAACATGTTGTGTTCATAAATTTTCCTTTACAATAGTCCCCATGTTTACTTTCTGGTTAGACTTATTTTCATACTATTTGTGGCGGGCTTGTATTTGGACCTAATTACATTATATTCCTTATTTTGGTACTCTGGTGGGATTTAGTTTTATTCATGCATCGTTTATCTATTCTTTAAGATTTTATAATTGTATATTAATGGATATGTGTGCATGTTTATAGATAATTTTGACTAAGGCCTCCCATGTTAGTGATATTCCTACTCAGTGCTAGTCTCAAGCACCTAGCCTAGTAGGGGTGGCCATGGGTAGTCATACCATGATCCCCATTAGGCAGGTCATGAAAAAGTTGTAGCAGAGTAGTTAGCTCTACCATAGGAATGAATTCTATGATATTGGTGTGGGGAAATAGTGTTACATGTTTTGAGTAATGGTTTTATGCAAGGGACTCTAGTGTCAGTGCGGTAGTAAATGTATCCATACATTAGGACTTTAATCACCTATATTTCAACTCGGTAAAAGAGGAAACTGGTTTCAAGGAAATCTATAGTACATGTATAATATATGAATCAGTTATGGTTTTCATGTACTTCTTGAGTCAGTACCCAAAATATACTCACTAATAGTGGTATATCAGGTATATTTTAGGATGACACTATAATGTATGATAGCTAGGATTCAGCTTCAGGATCATGAGGATGATCCCCTCAGTGATGTGGCATCAATATATTGACCATTTAATGAGGTGATACCACTATGTGGTGCAAAATATATTCCACCACATATTAAATATTAGATGATACCCTCAGTACTAGTGGATGAGGTTCACAAGCCAATAGAACTTCATGAGTTTCAGTGGAACAGACCCCTCATTTTCTAAGGAGAACCCAACCCATAGGTGGATGAGGGCTATCATGAGGTGGTGGCATGAGTTTTCTCTCTTTTATAGACACTAGGAAATCTAGTTATGGTTCTGGAAGTGAGCCTTCTCTATGGATTAGTATGATGATTGTGGGTTTAGTGACCCAGTCATATGATGAGGTTACTCTATCGTGGCCAGAGTTTGAGCACCTTTTGATAGAGTGATTTTATGTAGCTATGATGTAGTATTTATGAATCTAGAGTCTTTCATATATTCATAACGTAATCACATTAGTGGATGAGTATTCATGGTGGTTCACCAACCATTTAATGTAATCGATGAATATGGTTTTTGATAAATTATTTTAGGATCAAATCATTAAGAGATGAATTCATAGAGAAATATAATAAAATGATATAACTCTTTACATTCATTCCTATACATGGGAGGAAGAGTGAGATTATGGGGCTGAGAGTTTCTTATCAAAGTAAGCAGAGATGGTGGTTACCTTTTGGGGGCACACAAGATGAAATAATTCGGTAGTAGGGAGCCAAAGACGGTCTCAAGGACTATGACATGTGAGAAACTTCAAGAGGAAGTCTCGAGAAATATTTTTTGTGGTCCATGGATCATAATATGGGTTTATACAGCTCAGTGAGAGGTGTTTCTACTCTCTTGATAATAGGGGATAACTTGCACAAGATTTTCTGACTAGTTGTACGGCTTACATAGAGATAGTGGATGGGCCATCGAGGAAGAGGCAGTAGAAGGAGTAGACTATTCCATAGGTGGGAAGATGTTAGGGAGTATATGGGAGATTATAATGCGGTGGTATATTCTTTGACATGTTACCACCACCATCCCTAGGTGGTCCACTATAGGCTTTGAGAGCTTGATAATAGGGGTAGACACAGCTGCAGGCCATCGGGGCTTATGAACTAGAGGGTACAGGAATGATTTTATGTGTGATTTTTTATATTCTACTTATATATAATAATGATAGACATAGGTCCTAGTCATTAATTTATTTCCACATTTTTAGTTTGAGATAAATAGATATCATTTGATCAATTTTCTCGACCCATCTGATTAGGTACTCCTACTAGATATGACCCAATGATCAGAAACTTGTGCCAACAGTGTTACCAGACACTTGAATGTCAGATATTATATGCATATCTATTTTAAGTAGAGATGAATCCGTATGATTTCATTATAGGTATGTATTTCTTATCCAATTTTCATGCCCAAATCCACTATTTTAGGAGGAGGATGTCTTTTGTTTGAAGTGAAGAGACTAGGTTTTCCTTTGATAGTGAAAAGTAAATACATGAAGAATTGGAGTGAATCAATAATAAGTGGGTGAAGATGATTACTCATCATTTTTTTAGAATTACCCTTTCTATAGTGGATGTTAAGATTTTCCCGTTCTCTATAGCAGTGGTCAATTATGACGACATCATTATTGACTTTCCTACAGGATTATCTCCATAACAAGAAATTTACTTCTAAAATGATCTACACTATGAGATGGAAATTATATCTACCCTAGTATTTTAAATTTATCTAGAAGATCTTCACAATTTGACGGTATATTTATAGGAATTTCATAGTTATGGACTTTTTAGGCCTTTTATTTCACCCCAAACTACTGCATTTTTGACTACCAAGAAGGAATATGGATTCATGGGGTTATGAGTGGACAAATATCACATGAACTAGGTGATTGTGAATAAAATGTATCCAGTAAAAGGAATCGATAAACTCATTGATTATTTGAGAGGAGAATGAAGGTTCTCGATGGCTGACATCAGGTCAATATATCACCTGTTGTTAGTATGAAACTAGGATATACTGAAGACAACATTTACAAGTCACTACAGTAACTATGAGTTGATGTTGATTACATTTGGCATGAGTAACACCCCATAAGTGTTCATGGGACTCATGAATTGTATCATTATTACTTTCTAATACTAGTTTCTGATAGTCTTCATTGATGATATCCTTGTGTACTTAGAGCCTAAGGAAAATAATACGAGAAGCTTGATGATGGTTCTAGAAATTCTTTGATAGAATCATCATTATTGGAGGATATTAAATTTCTAGTTCTAGACTTAGGAGGTCTACCTTCTGGGACATGTTATCTTAACATATGGTCTATAAATGGACCTAGCAATGGTCAAGGTAGTGTTAGCTTGGGAGCCACCCAAGAGTTTAACGAAGGTGGGGAGCTTCCTTAGGTTGGAAGGATATTATCGGAGATCAATTCAGGATTTCTTCAGTATATTATCCCCCATGATGGCATGGACCTAAAATTGGTGGCCTTTTGTTATGACGAAGAGATACCAGTCGATGTTCAGGACTAGAGTCAAAGGTTGATGAGGACTCCAATAATGATATTTACAAAAGAGGGTGTGTATTTTGTAGTGTGTTATAATGAATAAATATCTATGCATGCTAATGTTCTAATGGAGATTCATAAGGATATCTCATATGGTTCACATCAGTTTATACCATATCATCAGAACTACACATCCAAAAAATTTGAGTTAGCAGTAGTAGTCTTCACAATTAATATATGGTGACACTTAATTATGGTAGATTGTTTTATCATCCATTATAACCAAAAGTTTATTAATGTTATATTCAATCAAAAACATCTCCTCTTAAGATAGATTGAAATGGTAATGTTCCTCCTTGATTAAGCCTTCATATTGTTTACACTTCCAGGAAGGTAAACATGGTGGCATATTATCCCAATTGGAAATATTGTTCACAGTTTCTGAACAAGGTGTAAAAGTATTTGGCCTCATTGTTCTTATCCATTATTTATGGATATTTAGTATCTTACCTCAATTTGATGTTTTTTACCCCTCTAATTTTACAATGAGTTGGGTCGGATCGTCATGGGGATTCTCACCATGAGACCCTACATAAATAGAGTTTTTCTAGACATTGTTCTGATAGATTTTTAAAGATGAGGAACATGACATTCTTTTCAGAGGACACAAGATGCTACCAGTAATGTTTTGGTAGGAAGTTATATAATATTTTCCTAAATATCCTTTGAAAGTACATCCAGTTTTGGAGAAGATGTACCGGAACCGTCAATATTATTTTGGGCAGTCAGGGACAAAGAAGAGAGTTGTGGGGATTGTCTCTCGATGCATTACTTATCAGAAAGTGAAGGATTAGAACCATTTTCCACTAGTTTTATCTCAAACCCATGATGTAGAGATTACAAATGGGATTGGATATCCATGTACTTCATGATAGAGATACCATTTGAATCCAGGGGACATGTTGTCATCTAAGTGATCATACACCGAATCACCAAGTAATCCCATGTGCTAAATATCTTTTATAATAGATTATTTGAGATTATGGGACAAAATTATGTTTATGATATAGTGTAACTACATGGATTTACATAAAACATAATTTATGAGTGTGATTTGGTTTACACATCATGGTTATTGAAGGGATTTCATGAATCTTTTTGGACTCGATTTCATTTGAGCACATTTTTTCCTCCCTAGACTGACATCCAGACCAAGCAGACAATTCATGTTCTGAATGACATGTTGTGAGCCTGCATTTTGGACTTTGACCATAGTTTAAAGGATTATATACCATTGGGAGGATTTTTGTATAGCAAGATCTACCATTATACCATCAATATGGCACTACTTTGAGGAATCGTACTGGTGGCCCAACATGTCACCACTCTGTTGGACAGACCCGGATGACCTAGCACTTATGGGCGAAAAGTTAGGGTAGACAACCACGAAGAAGGTGTACATAATCATGGAGTGTATGAGAACTTCATAGAGTCATCAAAAGTCTTAAAATGATCGATTATGCAGTCCTTCAGTGTTCATGGATAAATACCTTATATTTTTATGGATTTCACCTGAGTGTGGATTTCAAAAAATTAACCTAGGTAAAAAGTTATCTCCAACTTTAATTGGCCGTTTCTTGTTATAGCACAGTGTTGGAGAGGTGTTATACTACTTATCTCAAACATCACAGTAAGGTTAAGTACTTTATTTCTTCCAAGTTTTGTAGATATGGAGGTGAATGCATGGTTGGGCGCACATTATCGACTATAGTGAGCTAAAGATCGAGGATAGATATACCTTTTCTTGGTACCCATCACAGATCAGTGATCGATAGGATAGGATCCTATATTGGTGAGAAATTCCTTTTCTATATGTATGGTGGAAGCATGAGAATATTCAAGAGATGACATGGGAGATGGAGGCTCAGATACATTCTCAATACCCACATATATTTTGTGTAACCACATTTTTTTGGATTTTTAGGATGTTAATTCCCATGGTGGGGAGAATTTAGTGACTTATATTTTCTAAGTATTATTTTTTGATATTGTATGGAATATTTTTGAGACCAGTAATTGAGATGGTAGGTTATTCCAAATCTCGTTGTTCCTGGAATAAATTTTAGAAATATATTAAATATATTAAATAGCACCCGCATGCAATTTTCCTAAAAAATTAGAATATCATAAATTTTGGGGGCCCGCATTAGAAATATGATTACCTTGATGAGTGTAGAATGTGGGTTTTTATTTAAGCATGAAATAAAAAAAATTTAGAGTGGGGTGTTTGTGAAAAAATTCATTATTGGAGTAAATTGAATAAAATAATTAAATAAATTACTTTATTTTATTCATTGATGTGAGGCCCTAATATATTCTATAACTATATAAAATTTACTAATTAATATGGTTAGTTACATAATCCTAGATATGTTGTAGAACCATTGGAGATTGTGTTTGATGAAATTCTGTGGGTGAATGAAATCTTGGTCATTGTTTGACGAGTGGTGCACAATAGAATTATAGGATCCCACCAACAACAACGAAACAAATTAATTCTTCATCAGTGATCAATATAAATCATGGTAGGACATTTTTTTATTTAAATTTCACCACACTTTATATTTTCTATGATGAATGTGAATTAATAAACTAATGAATTGATTTATGAATTATGCGTATTGTGGGTGCATGCTTGATTTATCTAGGATTGAGAGAAATTTATTTGTTATTATTTTTTTATCTCTTCATTCATCATTCTAAGGTAAATGAATCTAGGCCAATATGAACATTTTATGACGTTTTCTCACTATTTTTCGTGTTGTTATTTTCTTCCCTAATTACTTATTCATTGCACAAAAATCTACTGGCTTGTGGTTTAACAAATACGAATAAATTGGACATGGTAGACCTATTTCATTGTGTAAAAAAATTGATATGAAAAATTCAAACTTAGTTCAATAAGGGGATTTGGTGGAGATTGAAGCAGAAGTGGATCAGATATATTTGGGATACTTGATTCATGTTCTTCGGTATGGGGTGATGGATTGTTGCGAGGGAGAATTTTCCCAACAAATTCAAAGGCTAGATCCCATTGTTTCAAGGATAAGAAGTATTTTCTAATGTTATTCCTATATTTATGGATAACAACATTCTTGGATTAGTTGATCAATTAATATGAGAAGACATGAAATACATATCTCATTTTTTGGAAAATTCTAATTCAAGTAACATGTTAATTGGAGCTACATTCCTTATGGTACCCACACAGTGGTTGATAGGGTTTCATAATGAATTTAAGTGTCAAACGACGTGTGAAACCAATCATGTGCCATGTGACCCCTTCCCTGCTGTCTTGGACGGTTCCTTGAAGGGAACACGAACATGATCAAGAAGGCACGAGTGCAGACACTATCTGTACTCCTATAAAAACATCATCAGGCTAGGTGTACATCTGAATAGCTATGTACTTGGACATGGGCATGACCATTCTGTGTACTTTTACATGAAAATAAACATTGTCTATTTACACAGGCATGACCTGATATCAAAAAGAAATGACGTGTACCAATAGTATACACTGTATACTCATTCAGAGTTGGATTATGTCACATTTTCTCTATTTTATAGATATATTTCATTAGGTTTTTCTCCTATATCCATTCCATGGGGGTTAATATGGAGTCACATTATACGCATAGGCTCTTGACCCCTTTTGTTGTAATTATAGGATATAGTTTTTGGAAATATTCTATGAGGCCCTGTGTGACATCCATTATTATCTTGATGCCTTAGGGGGTTCTGGGTATATTGTGACACAACCTACATTGGAATTGATCCTCTACATATAATTTTAATCCAAATTATTTTTTTTTATACCCCTTGTCCATGGGAGTGATCCTCATTAATGTATCACACAACTTCAGACTTATAGTATATCCTTTATGTGACAAGACCTGACGATCATGAACTCTTGGATATACAACATCTATGTTATTTGACTTGTTGAGTGTTTTCTCCTATAAGATTTCTATTTAGAACCTATGATTATGTATCCTAGTTAGGAATCATAGTCACAATATTACTTTGATTATGTTTTTCTTGTTGAATATTTCTAGATATTCTTGTTATATGTGTTTTAGAAATATACATGTGTATAGATAATTATTATTGTATTTTTATATGCTTTTTGGTTTTGGGGTATCCTACTAGGTACTATTTTACTCACCCCTACATGAATATTCCCCACATGTTTCATGTCTTATGATGATGATCAACCTTTTCATGGAGTTATAGATGTACCAGGACTAGGTGGTTCTTAGTGATCCAAATAGATTGAGGTGTGTTAATGTACTTACCTTGACATCAATACTCATCTTTACTTTTAGGTTGTACTTTTTTTCAAAATCATTGTGGTGGACTTTTATTTGTCCCTTTTTACATTCTAGTACTATTTTTCATACTCTATTTTTGGTATTTAGTTATATTCGTGTATGGTTAATCAATTGTTTTACATTTCAACATTATCTAGGCATTGAGATGTGTGTGTGTAAAATTACATTAGGATAAGGTCCCCCATGTTATTGATATGTCAACTCGGAACTAGTCAGTAGCCCCAAGCATATGGGTTGGGGATGGGGAATTTCAAAAAAGTATTCATTAGGATGGGTCATGATACCATCCTCCTCTTATTCAACATGTCAGGAATATCAAGGAAGTTCATGTTGTTAATAATATATCGTGATAGCCAGTTAGGCATAATCACAAAATATTTTACTACATTCATTATCCCATTTGATTGAGCATCTATAAATTGTCCATCAGATTCATCATTAAATTGGTTCCTTTTGGTTTCCTCCGTTTACTAAAACTGAAAAGCATATTTTGAGCAATACTTTTGATAGAGGAAAACCTCATAATCAAGGAAAAACCCTTATAGGATGTATAAATCATGGAAAAAAATTTAATACATAAAATAATAGATTTATCCTAGTTTATCCATAGTCATCTTATATTAAAACAATTCATGATTTTTTATAATGTTTCTTGTGAATTTCAAAATCATATCCCTTGAGTGTTTAAAAACTATATTAAAACTAAGAATGTTTTCATGAATTAGTTCCTAATCAATTCTAGCTCAATATGGTGTTTTCAGGGTTGTTTCCCTTAAGAGAATCACTACCATATCCACATATACTAGTTGTATCTAAACAATGAGGTAATTACTTATAAGAAACTCCCTCAATCCAATACAAAAATTATGGGAAATTTTCCTAAACATTGAATCATCCTTATACTTATCATTAGGGACATCCCTAGAAATATCTATAGAAATATCTACATGGATATCAGTAATGATTTCTTATCCTAGTTTCTAATGTTTTAATAAACAATTCCTTTGATCCCAACTATAGACACCTAGTCTTATCCTACATGGATATTTAATCATCCTAGATGAAAATTCATCTCCTTATAAAAGTACAGGTTTGGGGACCAAAATAGTTTAGTGATTTTAGAAACATGAATCATAATAATCTAACAAGTGAATGATCCTCAATGTTTCCCACAAAGAACTTCCCATTTTGAACTCCTAATTAAAACATTTATTCATGTCCTAGGAAACTAAAACATATGAAAGGAATAGTTTAGATGATAAATACAGGTATATAAAGGATATACATATTAATAGTATGAAAATAAGGGCATGCGATCATGATTACTGCATTTGAAGGTAATCACCTAAATGTCAAAGATCATACAAAATATTCATCGAATAAATATTTCCATATCATAAGATAAGAACTATAAGGGAGTTAAGAGCATAATTCATAAGATAATAACATAAGAATAAGACATGGAATTTTGGAACACACATAAGCATTGATAAGAATATTTCAAATATACCAATCATGACAATTATAACGTGTTAGCATTAGGCTAATCACGTTTGTACATACTTCAGGATTGGGATGACCACCGACGTACCCTCTTGTTTGGGGCTTGGGATTCCCTCTTAAGTACCCTCTTATTATAGAATTGGGAGGACATCCCTTTATGTAGCCTTGGGATTCCCCCATGTGTACCCTCTTTCTATAGGCTTGGGATTCCCACATGTGTACCCTTTGAGCTCATAAAACATTTACTATTACCCAATGCATTGAAGGGAAATCTTGGTCCCACCCATTACATAATTAAAACCATATTTACGTGTTCTATAGGATCATAAAAAATAATTATATCATAACACATGAAATTAAATGGGTTTCATATACACTTCATCATATCATAACCATTGAGAATGGGATAGGTTTTACAATTATTTATTTATAACATAAACCGTGAAAATTAGTAGGTTTTATAATCATTATATCATGGTATAACCCATTAAAGAGAAATAGGTTCATAAAAAACATTTCATCATAAAATTAAACACTGAAACAATAAATAAGAATGGTTTATTTGTATCTTAACCCTAGTAAACAATAAACTATATAAAATTATTTAATCATAGATGGAGTAGTATTTTGAAATATCACTTGGAAAACATCATAAGGAAATAAAATTTCATTGAAAACCACTTTTCAAAACATAAACATTTATTTTCATAATTCTTCATTTGAAACCATGTTTATAACATATAAATTATTCTTAAAAAATTGTTTTAAATATTTATTTAGGAAAATATCTCTTTTTCCTTGATAAAAGTTTTTTAAGTCATTAAATATTTGGGAAATAATATTCTTGAAAAATAACCTTGAAAAAATATAAAGGGGGTTTGGAAACAATTTTAAACACTTTTTATAATAGAAAACTTCTTAAAAAATTTCCATATATTTTGAAAATTTTATTAAAATTTAATTTATAAACATTTTTGGAAAACATGGTTTTTGAATAAAACATATTTGTCAACTGAAGAGGGAAATAAGGTCATATTTTCTTTAAAAAAATTTCATAATTTTATTAAGTACCAAATACTAGGAAAATAGTATCGCTACATTGTGAAATAATAAAAAATCATAGGAGAATAAAATTTATATTAATTAATGATAGTTATATCATGATATATCAGGATTAGTTACCTGATCATAAATAATCCCTATAAACAGTGATATTTTAACATAAAACATCTAAAACCTTTTTAAGATTAATACATACTTACCATGAATATATAACATAAAATAAAACATAAAATTTCATGTGTATGAATACATTAATGATATTACATTAAAAATGGGATTTATATATACCTCGTTAAGGAATACAAGTTCACAACATAATGTATATCTCATAGAAGGAAAATGAGAAAAAAATATCTTTCTAATTTTGTATCATTTGAACTGTAAACCCCATGAAATAGAGATCATAAAAGGGGCATTTAAATATAAATAATTATAATTATAATCATCATAAAATACATTCATGGTATTAATAAAAAAAATAATCCAAAATAGGTGGTGAGTATGACATGTGTCTCAGAAAATTAAATAGTGAGACAAAAATATCTTACTACATGAGTAACTTTTGAATCTAAAGATCCCTGAAAGAATAAAATAAATTTTATATTTTAATTTATTGAAATAAATAAAATTAATTATGTAAACTTTCATATCTTATTATATACACCACACAAAATAAATTACAGGTGAATTTTCCACAAGTCTCGCAGAAATAAAAGTAATACTATAAATCCCCCTACCTTAAGTGTTGACTTTCGTTGTACTCATTAAAACCTCCTATATAATAAATATATGTTTTTTATACATCCTATAAAAAATTATATATTTCATAAAATATATTATTTTATTAAGACTTTATATTATCATTTTATTAACAATTCAATGTTAAAGTTATGTTTTGGTTTACAACTAGTTTGTTTTTCATATATGTTTTGACCTGTTATTTTTTTCCTCTTTCAATGATAATTATTTCAACACTTAAAGAATATAAATAATGATATAAAAATAAAATATATTAATTATATAGTTATTTATAGTAATCTATAAAATATATAAATAGGAAATAAAATACACAGGTTATGGAGAGAATAAGTCATGTGTACGCAAAAATATTGTTTCCATTTTCTTGTCATGTTAAATGAAATAAAATTAAATAATATATATATATATATTATCATACTAATATAAATAATATTTCATATATATCACATATTTCTTTTAAACCCGTCATTAACAAATTTCTTTTAAATCATGAATGAATCATATCACTTCATGAGGTGGTATTCCACCATACACCGGAATGACACTATCATATTCTCACAATATAAAAACAAAAAGGTATTTGTTTTATAATTATTTCCTAAGAATTAAAAAATAATTACTATCAAATATATATATATATATATAATAAAAACTATAAATCCATCATTATTCTCATCCTTGAGATGTAGTAATGGAAGAACGAATGACATCGGTTTGCAAGGTGGTTATCTACCATACACACGAACGATGATTCTGTATCCCATTTTTTGGAAGTTTGTGAAGTTATAGTTTGTAAAATTATAATAAAATATTTTCCATAAACATAATATAAATAATTTATCATATATTGTTGGTAAAAATTAATTAAAGAGGTGGATATAGAAAGAAAACAAAAGTGATCATTGAATAATGTTACCTCTTCTTCGAGTAACTCTTTTTGGTTTGCAACAAATCACATCATTGGTCTTCTTTATGCCAAATTTTAGGATTATAGGATGATATTAGTGATTTATGGAGTTTATTTGGTCTATTTTTAATGAAAAATTTATTTTAATAGAATGAATAAGTGAGCGGGTGAATGTCCTTCCATAATGGATGGAGAGTGGAATTCTTGTAAATATCAAAAATTTAACACTACTGGGAGATCTATCTTACATCATTTGACTCCCATATTGAAAAACTTCTTAAGAAAGAGAGTATATGGTCATATAATTTCCATAAATTGGTTTTTTTTTTCAAGTTTCTAGGTCATTATCCCTCTATGTTTATTATTTTTTCAGTTGGTAAACTTGTTTTTCTGTTAATCTCTATGATATGTATTATTTTTTTAGTTATATTTTTTCTTAAAAATTAATTTTCATTTCTTATAAAATATACATTATTATTATTTCAAATATGGAATCCTTTTTTCCAAATCCTAGTCACATAGTCGGTAGAAATTAATTTATAATTAATCTTACAAGTGGGACAGACCATGGGTTTTAAAGTAAAAATGTTCAAAAGTTTTAAATGTTTCTATATCCAATTTCTATGTAAAACTAATTCCATTGACCTAAATAAAATTAATATATGTCAAATTTATCAATATATACTTTAAAACATATTTAAAATATTAATTAACTATAAAAATTATTTTATTTCAATTACTATTTTCACCTAAAATTCAGTAGTTCTCATTATTCATCCAAAAATCAAATAATTTTGAAAAATAACAAAAATTCACCCTACGATAATTTTGACATTTAAATTTCAAAAAACTAAGTTTATTTTTTCTTATATAATGTATATAATTTTCAATATTTATATTTAAAATATAAAGTTTTTAAAATTACCTTTTTGAAAATATATCTCTTTGTGTAAAATTGGATTTGTTTTTATCTCCTATAGAAAACACATAAGATGATCATTAAATAGTTTATTGAATATAATTTATATATATATATATATATATCACTAAAATCATTCATCAAAAGTGTTTTAATTATCATATAAACAGATTTTTCCATTAATTGACTTCCTATATTTTAAAATGGGTTTTTTTCATTTCTGGTTAATTTGTCACCAAAGAATTCATATTATATACAAGTGTAAACTAAATATTCATAATTTAATTAATCTTATTTGTAACCTCCATTTAAATGGATAGGTGAAAATTATCATATTATATAATCATATTTTAAAAATATATCATGTTTCATTTAAACTCATTATTTAGTATCAACCCAGCTAAACATATTGTTGGGTGTAACTTAGGATAAGATTGTGTTGCATGAAGAAAACACACAAATATGTGTTTTATGTATGTAATTCCTAAAAATTTGTTGTATATATTCCATTCATAAATAGTTGTTTGATGTAACACAGTTAAAATATAGTGCATTAACAAGATATATTCAGTGTTATGTTAAATAAAAAATATTGAAATGAATAAATTAAATCATAAAATATATTTCACAATATATCGGGGTTTTATAGAAATCATATGTAAATATTACACACTAAAACATTCATCACATGTTATTCTTGTCCTAAAAACACATGTACCTTAATTTTTCTTTAGGGTAACTACACACATACTATCTTTTAATCTTATACTCACAACCAGTGTAGAAATTGATCTCATAAAACAATAAACATTACCCATTCAATTGGATATTTATAAGAATCACATCTATAAAAAATTGATAATATATTCATTTTTATACTACACTATCGTGAATGAATTTATCATTTCTTCATGTCACAACATATGACAGTGAAAATAGTTTTATTCCATATTTCATCATCATAAAAAATTACCATTAATAATAATAATTATGATTTCATCCTTGTATTATATCTCTTATTAAGAATAATTAACATTAATCGATGTTTTCATAGATTAAAATATCATTAAAAGGTCACTGTAAAATTTTTCAGGGAAAACACACATTAAATTTGGAAAAATATTATTTAAAATTTATTTATTTACATTATATTAAGAAAAAATATATTTCAATATATTCAGGGAAACATGTAAATGAATATATAATATAAATAATATTTCATATGGTGGGAAAAATTTTCCCTATAAATGTAAAAACAAAAATTATATTCACACCTATGGTAAAAACTACCTCTTTGAAAAAATGATATGTTGATTTTTTTAAACCATTATTTATAAATTATATAATGGGTAAAATTGACATGAAAACAATTATATAACATTAAAAATAATTGAAATAATTTTAATGAATGTTTTTTCATAGAATAAAATGATTTCTAATTGAATAGATAAAAAATATTGATGTTATTTAAAAACATTGTTTTGGACATTTGAGTACTTAGAGATGGGAAATTGAAAGGAAAATATGAAATTTATATAAGAATAAATATTAAAATAAAAATTTATATATTTATGAGAGATAGATCATATAATTTCATCGTTATAAATTTACACAAATAATCATGGTAAATAGTGATATTATAACATTTAACTATTACCTCAAGTCTAAAATTCATTAAAAGACAACTCACCGCCTAGATTATAAATTTATAATTATTATAATTTATACCAAACTCATATTCATACATATAATACCATTCAGATTTTACTTAAAAATAATATAAACAGTTAATTAGAAATATTTCCATGTTATAATCATTTTTGGTGTCATATACTTCATTTTTCATGTATGTATTAGTTAAGGTTATATAGTCCTATTATATTGATCATGGATAGATTATATATTGAGTTTTAATAATGTCATTTATATCATATTTGTCTCCAATACAACATGTATTCTATATTCCTTAATCATTATTGCTATAAAATTTATTGCATTACTTATATAGTGGCTAAAACTGTCTTAAACAAGACCATGTTATAAAGACTGAATTAGTAAGAACATTCTAAGCAGTAATATTAAGATAAAATTTAAAAAATATTATTCACATAATAATTTCAATATGTATTCTTTAGTTACAATTTTTTAACCGTTTATAAGACTAATATTTTTTAAATAAAATATATCCCCCATGGAGACGGTTGTGGGTATTTACGAATGAATGATACTTTCATTATCAATTATGAAAAAATAAAAGAATTCACATATTATTTTATTATTCCAAAATAATTATTATAGAATAAATATCATATATATTCTGAAAATATATCAGTATTACCATCAATGTGAGGAACGATGTAAAATGAATAACATAGTTACATGGAGGAAATAGTCCACTCATAAGTATTTATTGTACTTCCATTTAACATTTGATGAGAATATAGAAGAATATATTTGTACTATAGTCATAAAAAATATTATAATATTGATTATCCAGGGGTTGTTATTCTAGTATTGATCAAAAATATAAATTGGATTTGTAGTATGAAAAAAATTGAAGAGATTGGTAACATGATTACCTCTTCTTTGAGATATATTATCTTTTTAACAACTTAAGAATAAAAATGATAGTCTTAAGGTAAGAACATGATCATGTGAATGAAGGTAATAAATCTAGTAATGTGTATGGGTGGGACATGAATGATATATAAGGCTCAATGTTTTTAAATAAGGAAGTAGAAAATGTTCTCATTTATTTGTGCGGGGGACACACATGGAATTGCATAAATAATTTAAATAGTATAAAATAATTTTCAAGTTAAAGTGGAGAAAAATAAAAATCAAATTAAAGGTAAGATAACATAAGGTTGTAAACTCATTAAAATATAAGACATAGAAAAGATATTGTTGAATATTTCCCCTAATCTCTCAAGTTATCCCATTAGTAAACCCTTTTAACATTATATGTGGAAAAAAATAATGTTTGTTTATTCATTTTGACCAAAAATGAATATTTATTAATTAATAGAATTAAATTTATGATTAAAAATATTTAATTAATGCTAAAAAATTAAATTTCTATAATTTATTATAATGAACATTAATATTTTTTTCCAAAATGCAACGAAACCAATTTTTTATAAAATTTCATTTTTAAGAATAAGATGGTATTTGTAGTCATTAGATACCATAATATATATATGTGATGAATATAAAAATATTTTATTGAATATATAATATAAAAATATCATTAACATAATTAACAAATAAATATTTATTTAGTTTATCAAGATAAGAACACGTTTTCACTTTAAAAAATTGTGAAAAATAATACTTTTTACCTTCAAATGATATTATATTCTTAAATAAAAATTTAATAATAAATGGTTTTTCATTCATTATGAATTCAATATGGTGAGATCACTTTTTAATATTTATCAATATAATTTCTATATATAAATTTACATATATAAAAATTAATTCCATTAAAAATATGCCTTTTAATGAATAAATGATTTTATTAAAAAAATTATAATTCATTCTTTGGTATCAATTAGTTTATTTAATTTAATAAAAAAATTATATATATATTTCAAAATGTTGATAACTTAATTCATACTCATAAATTCTATGGTTAGATCATAATGTTCATAATATATCATGGTCTATTTCGACTAAGGGATGATTCTAAAGAAAGCTATCGAATACATCAAATTTATTTCAATAGAATATATATAAAAATATTGAGTTCTTAAATTAATTATAATAACTCATTGATTTGTCTAGTTTTATAATTAGGATTCGTTTAAACACTTATACAGAAGGCATAATAAAACACTATATTGGATAACTAAAATAACATAAACCCTGATATTATTAAAATTTAAAAATATATTAATAAATTGTTTATAATTCCAAATTGATTTTCTTTTGTATTTTACATATTTTTAAAATATCACCCTTGGATTCTAAAATTAGAAAAATAATCCAATACAAACATCATTTTTATGAACGAAATATGATATTTTTAAATCAATTTTTGTTATCTATTATGATACCAAAAATAGTCATGGAAAAATGAACTTAGTATTAAATAATGGGTACCAAAAATGGTATCATAATTCATATATGAAACAATTAATATTTCTAATACTTGATGGTGAAAATAAGACACATTTGAATAAAATATTAGTAATAAATTACAATAGATAAATTTTATATATATTCATAAGTATGAATAAGGTTATGAAAGTTTTTATTAAGATAGTCATTTATTTTATACTGGAGGATAAAATGATTTCATCAAATTTAGGAATTAGGATAATGGGTTCCATGTATGAAATTCAATTTCATGAGGCATATTTCTTTTTATGAAACAGTATATCTTTAATATGTTGTAACTAAAACCTAGTTAAATTATTTAAAAATATTTTTTAATTCATGTGGTTTTACAATACATTTCATGTAATTTATTTCCATTCCATTCGACTTAATGGTTTCAAAAAATGTAAAATTTTACTTCTAATATTTCATTTTCACAAGGAAATTTCCTTTGAGAGATAATACATGTATTGTATTTGTGTTTATTTTCAAACCCCCATAATTTTCAAAGATTATTAACTTTACTCTTCATGTCCCTCAATAATACCATTTACCCATGACTCATATCTTACCCGAAGCTATCCATATAAGTGTCATTATCCCTAACTCTTTATTTCAATTGGGACCCTTCCCCTATCATAGATGTATTCATTGGTTGTTTCTTATATGTCCTTATTTATGGCACAATAATTTATAAATTTTATTTTATACTATCCTTATTTTATTATATATTTTAATAAAATTTTGTGTAATTTTTGTAAGGGTTATTTTCAATAATTCTAAAAAGTGAAAATTTTCAATATTTTCCCATGAAAACAATATTTCTTCAAATTTCACCTTTTTATATGATACTTTCACAATATATTTTCATGGATTATAAAATAAATTATTATTCTCCTAGTTTTATAAAAAAAGTAAAAATGTTTTCAAAATTTTTACGATATTTAATTTTTCTAAATTAAATATTCTTAAATACCCTAAAACATGTTTTCAATATATTTTTGTATCCTTTGAAATATTTTATATTGCTATAGGATATTAATAAAAGGATAAATCCACCTTATTCCACAATATTTCTTATTAAGTGTTCTTTCTATCAAATAAATGATCCATCACATCCATTTTCATTCCTTGTCATTGAATTATTATAAACATGTTTTTTATTCCATTTATTTTCCTCTGTAAATAATATATAATTAATTTCATTTATTAATGGATATATACCATACATATAATTATTATAAAAATTAATAAAATAATAATATTATCATTCCACTAAAATGTTTTATTTTGAGGTGTTCATACATAGTAAGTTATCCCATTTATTAGTGGGGTAAAATAATGAGTTAACCATATAAGCATTATTATATTTGGTGTTATCTTGATGGATTATTAAATATAAATCTGTTATATTTATTTATTATGTAAATATTGAAAAAATTTATACTAGTTATTTCAATATGTATTTTTTTTATTACAAAGGAATTTTTTTATGAATTTTATATTTTACGCATTACATTATAAGATGTATGAAGTATAATTTATTAGTGAATGGTGGGGCCTTTAATAGAACCCTATATAATTTATAGGCTTCATAAGATAATCTATATTAATTATTCTGGTGAATTCATATGTATAAAAATATTTTCTAGAAAAAAAACCTTAATTGTGAGATCATGATATTTTAGCTTAGGTTATCGAACTGGTTGTTGAAATTATGCATTTCATAGTTGAGAATCATGTAATTTTTATCCATGTATCTATTTATTGATATTTCATCCAAATATATTGTATTCCCTCTATTTCAATCAATTATTTAATTATTATAACTATATATTCGAATCATATTATTTATATATAAGATATTGTCACTTATGGTCTTTGATTGTTATCCCTCTTACTTATGGTTACTGAGCATTTGAGTCAACCACTTATTTTGTCCACATTTATCTTTGTTATGAAGAAGAGTATTTTATTTTATATATCATGAAGTATTTTTTTGATAATTTATGGGAGATATGAGAGATTGGTTTGGTTAAAGTTGTTTCTTATAGAGTGGGGAAATTTCCATTAGATAATACATACATTGATTTTATTAGTTATTGAATTTCCCTAATTTCCTAAAACAATAAACATAAAATGTATTTTCATTGTAATTGAGTCAATATGTAATGTTGATATTACATTATAAAATGTTTATGTTTGTGCCACATAAGTTAGTTTTCAAGATACTATGTAAATTATGTGTATTCTCTCATAGTATTCTGGGAGGGCAGGTTCATGGTGAAATATATATTGGTTATTTTTTTATTCAATAGGGAATTAATTTTATTATTCCATTCTTCCAAAAGAGTTAAATATTATAATCCTACAAAATATATTATTATTAACCCTATATATAAATAAATTTTTCATAATTTTCCAAGAAGTATTTTGGCATCGATCTTGACATTATTAACTATGAGCTAAGAGTTGTGTCGTAGTTTAAACAATAAAAAATTTAATTTCATATTTAATATTAGAGATTTTTATTTTTATTACATTTACCATAAATTTATGGGCATGTATTGTTTCATTATATTCAATTGTATATTTTTAAAATTCCAAGAGCTTATAATAGTAATACCCCCATCTTAGTGATTAATAACCTCGTTGCTAGTCTCCAACTCATGGCCCTTTAGATGAAGATTTCAAGTGGTCATTCCCAATATCACTATAGTCCTTGAAAATGATCTTAGTGTGGTGGGTCCTGAAATAGTTTTATTAGATATTTGGGAATGATTTAAGAATGGTATTAGAGTTAGGAACTATTGGGGATTACATTGGTTTAGAATGGAAGAAATGTTATCTAGACCTATTTTGTAATGATGAAATGGAAAATTTTTAGGGGATTATAGTTTAATACCCCCCATTGATTTTATTTATGGAGTTTATGCTCACTTAAAAACCTAGGTGTCATAATAAATATTTTGTGGAGATGACTTATGAGAGGTACATGCATCATTCGTATAACTACCCTGGGCCCAATATCCCAGAGTAAGTGTCTACTTTTTTATATTGGAATAGGTACAAGGGGGAAATTCCAATGTACCAAACAGTTTATTTGTTTTAGAGAACTAAATACATAGTCTATACCTGTTTTAAATAGGTAAATAAAATAAGAAACACAGTAATTAAAAAATTCATCATCCTTGAACTCAATCCAATATTTATTCTTTATATAATGAGGAATGTAAATAAAAAAATGGTGAGATAAAATACTCCGAAAGGGATAAATAAAGTGTAATATATCATGATTGAATAAATGAAATTCAATATATCTATCTAAATAACTAAAAACAAATTCCATTTAATCAAAAACATCGTCATGAAATAATTCATAATCAATATGGTAAGGTAACTAACTAAACACCCATTCCATTTAATCAATAAACTAATAATGAAATGCATATAAGGATAATATCAATGTTAAAATATCATGGATGATAATAGTGACTATATTATAAATGATTTAAATTATTAATTATTGGATTTTAGAAACTTTGGTATCATGATATTTGTACATTCAAACCTTACCCAATATAGTTTAAAACTACGTGCAACACTCCATTTGATTTGACCAACTTATTTGTCAAATCAGACCTATAAATGCACTAAGGAGATATATATTACTAAGACCCACTCATATATTCATGTAAAAATAATTGCTCATATATTTAATAATCTATTTCATTCATGAATCAATATGAATTATCATCTAACATCCATATTGGGCAAAGGATAAAATTTTTTCAGTATTTTCATATTTAATAAAATAAATTTTAATGTAAAAACCATATTTAAAAATGGTATATGGGAAAATAAATAATAATGTCCATTATAAAATAATATTCATATTTAAGAGAATTTTAATTTCCTATGAAAACTGATCATAAGAATGTGACTATTTCAAGAGAAAGTAAACAATCACAAAAGATCGTGAGATGGTAAAATAATTATTAACTCTATGGTAACTAATATATTATAAACCCATTAAAAATAAACATGAATAAAAAAATTAATAATAATAATAATAATATTTATTCATTTTACATAAATAAATGGGGTACTATATACTATACATAAATGTGAATTGGTGTATATTAACAAATATGTCTCGATAAAATGGAAATTGAGACAAAATCCATTAAAATGTTTTTATTAATGAAGTATGAGTTAATCAATGAATTTTTTATGTGTAAAAAATGTAATTCCACATAGATAATAGTGGAAATAAAATAATAATACAATTAAAGTTCATCACGAACATAATCATGGAATAATATAATCAAAAAAGTTGATATAAAACCTAATAAATGTAAATTGAGGTATGAAAACCCTTACCATGAGGTTTCATTCAAGTAAAATTCCAATAGATTAAATAATTAAAATTGAAATGTAAAATAACATAAAGTATTATGGATTAATTATATTAAAAATAAAATTTTCAGTATTCATACCACAGAAAATAAATTAGGTGCCCAATAATAAAATATTCCTTAATGAAGGGAAATTGATATGAAGTCCATTACCTCATGATTTTATTTACTTAAATAATATTTAACTTCATGTATAATGATTATAATAATTTTATTAACTAATAATAGAACCATAATCATATTTATAATATAATATGTTATCCTATTATAACATTTTCCACCATTTTTTTAAGAAGATTTAATTATTCTCATTGTTCTGGGTGTTAATTGCCCTGATTTCTCTTGCTTGTTTTTCATAAAGGTTCGATATCATTTTTATATGATATAAAATACATAATTTAAATAATGATAATTATGTTATTAATTTAATATTTAATAAGTTGATATATTATTAGTACCATTCATAAAATTTTGGTGTGGAAAATGTATTGCATCACTTTTTGGAGATGGTAGGATGTATGTAAGCATGATAAATGAAATCTTTCCCTTTATTGGAGAAAGGGTAAAGAATTATATGATATGTTAATTTTTTATAATTTATATCATGTAACATATGTAACATATATTTATTAAATGTATACTTATTACCTTCCACGTAAAGTTCAAGTGAAAAATTAATCTCATCGCTTCGTGAAGCGTAGTCCTTTGTACACATGAGGGACATTATTATATTTTAAACGAGATGGAAAGGAATAGTGTATATGTGATGTTATAATTCAATAAGTATAAATATATCATAAATATATTTTAAATATTTTAAATTTATGATTATATCTATCCTTGAAAGGTGTTGATGTAAAAGAGGTTAAATAGGTTCATGAGGCGGTAGTCCGCCATACACACGATTGATGGTTTGTATCCCATTTGATTGAAGATAAAATAGATATAGGTGATGAAAATAATGTAATAACAAATATATATATTTAATATAATATGTTTATTATATAATCATGGTTTAATAGGATTTTAATGATGTGGAAGAAGAAACATAATAAAAACATTCGTTCGAGAATGTAACCTCTTCCTTAGACAACTTCTCTTGGATTTCACCAAAAGTATTATGAGAATGGATTTAGGATAAAACTCATGGAACGATGATATTGGTACAGTATTAAGTAATTAATATTAATATTTATTGGAAAACCAAATTGATTTTTTAGTGTTAATATTTTAGTATAGGGGGTGTGCTTTTATAATTAGAGGAGAGGACACATATTGATTTTTTGAAAAGATTCAGTTACACTCACATTTTTATCATGTCACAAGCCTCAAATATGGGTAATTTAAAACACTTAGAGGGAAAAGGGTAAAAATATTCACAAAATTTGTCCTTTTAAAGTTTTTTGTCCCTTTATCCCTTGTCATTTTAGATTAGCTTCCCAGTAAATTACTTTTTACCTTAACCGTGATAATTACTTTTTACTACTTTTACTATTCATACGGGTAAAAAATTATGTTTAAATCATATGAAAATATAAATTATTTTTATTAAAAATATGTAATACAATTTTTAAAATTCAATTCATAGAAGTGGAGTAATTAAATTTTATATTAAACATGCATAAGTGTCGAAAAGGGGGGTTTCCATTGGAAAACCTCTCATAAGTATTAAAGGATTTAATTTAAAAATTAAAGATGAAACTGGTTCAAATAAACTAAAATGTATTATTTATAAAATAGTTGAACTAATTTTACTTTAAACCAACTTATAATATAATTTAACTTATAAATACTTTAAATGAAAATTTAATTTTCAATAAAAATTAATATTTTCCACTATTTGTCAAAAAATGAAACAATCAAAAAAAATCACCCAAGTATATTATTGATATTATTTTTCCAAAAATTAATTCCACTTTATCAAATACATTTTATATAAGTGTTAGAAATTAATTTCATCGAATGTTTTCATGAATTCACAAATCTATTTTCTTTAAAAAAAATATTGTTTTTTTAGAAAACAAATTATTTTTCTTTCAAATGATTCTTATTTTATTTATAATGAATAGATAAACATAATTTCGATAAATTATTTAGTCCAATTTCTACCCTAAAACTTAACTTCTATGTTAATATAGTAATTTTGAAATAATATTTTAATAGAGTATCATGTTTTAATTAAACCCGATGTTTTGTGTGATGCAGATATCAAAGTGAAATAATTTATTTAAAACCATATAAATCATAACGTATTGGTGTATTAAAATAACTAATTTCAATTAATATTGAACTCCAGTTTTTCTAAAAAGGTTAATTTAAATGAATCTTGTTATTCATCCATTAATAAGTTCCATATTCCAAGAATAGGAATTCTTCTTGCATCTGCCGCATATGTTGTAGTTTTTTAGATATATAGGTGATATTTAGGATAATCATTGTTATCATAGGGTATTGTCAGTGAATTTTTACACCATGTTTTATGTTGAATATTTTTTAAATTAATTTTTATATTTGAAAATGTATATACTAATTTGTTCATGAATTTATCTTCTTGCACTATCCTATGTAATGTACATTTAATTAAAACTCAAAATCCTTATAAGGGGTCACTTTCAACAAGGATAAATTGTCTATTAAACACATGATAATTTAAACAAAAATATTATTTTTCATTGAGAATACTTAATTTATTTCATTATAGTTCTTTATGTACTAGTTAATAAATGAACTATTTAAATGGATAGAATAATTCCTCTTAATATCATGTTTTATAAATAATTATATGTGTTAAAATTTATTTACTAGTATTTATGTTAATACTGTTAATGATTTTAACAAATACATCATGTTTACAATTTTTAATTAAATCTAAGATTGAAATGAAACACTATGAAAATTCAATTTTTGAAATTGTAGGTTATTAGGGGAAACATGCTTTATGTGGTATTGTATAAATATTTTTTAGTATAACATAAATTTCATAGGGTTTCTAGGTGACTTAATGGGAAGAATTTAAATGTTATAATTGTAGCCAAGGATAAACCATTATATCTCTATTTTGATGTATATGTTTGTGAGATAATATAGCTAAGACAATATATATATATATATATGGTAATAAGATATTTTTAGGAAAATTATTTTGGATTAGAGCCTTATATCATTTTGATATATTTTTTGTGACATGTAACAATGTTCACAATGTTGTTTTGTAGTGTTCATATAACATAATTAAATATGTATATTCTTAGTTAAAATAATATTTTCTTAAAAAAATATAATATATTCTTCTAATAAATATTTAATTTATTTTATTAGTAGTATTCTTATAAAATATTTATAAAATGATTTATTGATAAATTTTTAATGAAATAATAACGGTTTTCATTTAAATGTTTTTTGGGGGAATAAATCTTTGGAGAACAAACATGTGATTGATTTTAAAATTATAAAATTAAGAATTCAAAATGAATATCTTATATATTAAAAAAACTAACAATAATTAATTTGAAATTATTTTCTATACATTAAAACATAATTAATAAAATAATAATAGTATTGAGTTTAAATGAAATTTTGAGGTTACTTAATTAAAATCAAGATATAATAATTAATTTTAATCGTATATGAATCAATAATATATTTTATTCATACACATATTGTTATAAATTTGTATTATTCAAATTTCTTAAATACTGTCATTGATTTTTTTTTGAACCTGTTGAAATATGATCCTTTCTCATTGTTGTTTATTCTATGTTGATCATAATGAATTTTAGTTTTTATAACATGATTTAAATTTGTGTCATGGTTTTTTATACCAAGTTTTTTACAATTTATAAAAATAATATGAGACATGTGTTTCAATTATGTAATGATTTAGAATCTTGAAGGAAACTTTATTAATTAGTTTGATAAAAGTAATATGATATGTTTAATATAAGAATATTGTAATCTCACATGCTTTAGAAAAAATTAATCCATTTGATCCTTCTATGAAATATTAAACCAATAAATTTTTTAACATTATAAAATGATTTAAAATAATTGTTTTGACTAGTGAAATATTGATATCAATTCATCATTAATAAATTTTTATTGAATTTAGGGCCAAAGGCTGTAAAAGTTAAGGAGGTCTCAAATAATGCTTCCCCAAAGTATATGCCCTAACAATGATAACACATGAATGGAGAAGGTATCCAGTATAGTCATGATATTACAAGTACTATTATAAGTTTCCCAATAGTTGAGGAATCATCCACCATATTTACCTACCTTTTAGTGTGATTAAGCATCATACTACTATGAATAAGTCTTTTATATCAGTGCACAATGTAAATGATAGACCAATGAGTTTGGAAATCCTCTATAATAGACCCATGTAGAATAGAAGAATCCATTTCAGCCATATCCAACATGATTCCATGTGATAGGGAAAACTATAAACCCTTAATCGTTGAAGAAGATTCGACCCAGAGGGAATAAACTAGAACAAAGAAGGAATTGAAAGAAAATATCATTGAGCCATCCGGGTTACGAACAACCCTACCACAGCTCATATCACCATTGATACATGGACTATAAATATTTTTTTGTGACCCTATAAAGAAGGTATCCATTGAACCCATATTCCATGAGGATGAGAGACATGAGCTAGGACGTTCAAGCCCCCACCATACATGAATTCCCTCAAAGAAGGCGATAACTCCACCTTCTGTGGAAGGGTGCTAGCTCCACCACAACGGGCCTTGCCCATACCATAACTACTAAAGGAAATCAAGGAAATCTCTAATTAAGATCCATGTTGCAGGAGATCCAGATGATCCAGCATTTATATGTAAGAAAGAACACCCTGGTCTTCTTCTTCGGAGGATTTTCTTGATATCTGTTGAACAAATCATGAAAAAAAATTCCTCCAAAATCCCCTAAACAATATTCCCATATAAAATATTCAGAATAGGCCAAATAGAGGATTCCTAATCACTCTCAGTGAATAGATTCATGTTTTAATCCTCCTCGTGGCTTCCACAACATCTATACCTAGAAACCAGGGTGACACCTTTGTGTCTCATATCTTCTTTTGTGGGTAAGGATTGATTAAAATTTCTCTAGATGAAAAAATTTAGCATTAAAATGTTTTATTTACACCATAATAAGTCTCTCCATTCAACCTAAACTATATCTTTATGGATGGTGTTATGGAAATCCTTGGATAAAAACCCCGATTGAGAATTGGTGAAAACAAGTCTGCCAAACTCATTTTAGATCACTATAATATTGAACACCATATGCTACTGAGGATCAAGGATGGCTTGCAAGAAAGAATGGAATTTTTTTTCTTGATCAAAGGAGAAGTTAGGGAATGGAAATTTAGGAAATTGAAGTGCACATCCCACCTATTTATATTTATAGATATTGACTCCCCACACCACAAAATCCAACGAAAATTATTTTGATGTATAAGAAAATGATGGATGATAGAGTCCCAACACATAGAGATTCCTCCCCCCAATATATAATTTCGTAGGCCATATTTTTTTCTAATAAACTGAGCCTAGGGGGACCAAAATTACATGAAATCCTATGTGTTCCTAGACTAAAATATACTCATTTCATCTATAATGTTCTTCAGACCAAAATCTCCAACTCAATGATACAGAAAAATCTAATTCCATGAGGCCCAAAGATATCAACCCTCTACTTTTACATCCCAAATTAAACTTGTAATAATGTCATAAATGTTATAAAATACCATATTGGGATTTTCTATGGCTGAAGGATCATGAAAATGAATGGACACAAGAACACTATTAACCAAAGTGATGCACACCCCAAAAGAAAGGAAGTAGTTCTTCTAATTAAAAATATGGCTAGTAATCTTCTCAAAATGTTTTTCAAAGTGATGAATATTAACTATTCTTGTGTAGAAAAAATCCTCTAAGTAATACATGGAAAATATTCCATGTTGAACACCCAAAATGTCTTCAATTTTCTTCTTCCTTTTATTTGGGCATGAATTTGGGGTAAAAAACCCGACTTTTCTCCTGATTAATGATCTAATCGCTAATCTAAATATACATATTAATCATGCTATTAAGAACCCTGGTAGACATTATATTTCCATTTATAAAAATAATAAGGTCATCCATGATGAATATATGAGAATGACCAATGATGTTGGGCCTATATATGGATGGATGTAATCACCCTCCATACTACTTTTATTCTAGAACATACAGAAGTCATCCATGTCTATGATGAATATGCTAGGGGATAGAGGTTCCCCCATTCTATTTCCTTGAACTGACATAAAAAATCCATAACTCCACCCCAAGAATGAGACTAATAACCAAGAATATCAAAATCACATGACAAAATGGTCAATCATAAAACTATAATAACCCATGCATCCCATGGTTTGAAGGATGTAGCTCTACTCCATCTACCATAAGCCTTATTTTGGATGCTTTCATAAATATACTCATAATTAAAAACATTAATTGATGACATAATAAGTCAATTATGTTTTAGGACTTTATAATTGGAATCTGAATGACTTTGTTCTATGCCTAATAAAATATTTAATACTCCATTGATGTTGTATTGTTTTTTTATTTTTTGATGGTAATATTTTTTAGTGATATACATAATAGATTATAGAAACCCAAATATTATTTTAATTATATGAATTATTTGTAATATGAAGTAGTTTAGTAACCTTATTCTAAATTTTCTAAAATATAGAGTCATAAAAATTAATACTCTAAGGCTCAATCAATCACTTATCCTTTGTGTATTAGTAAATTTTTTTGTTGAGTGGTGTGTGGAATATTTGTATAACCCTAAATATTTTATTAAATAATATCAAGTTTAATTTCATAGTTTTATATAAAATATATTTTTTGAAAAAAATATTTTTCATTTAAATCTAATAAATAAAATGAATTCCATATTTATTGAATTTAGTTAATGGCCTTCAATATATTTTTAAGTGGTTTTTTCTAAAATATAAGAAAAATTATTTATGGTTTGTTTTATATTATAATTTAGTTTGAAATATGGATATGGAGAAAGGATAAGTTACAAGGATGATGATTTTAAATATATTATATCTTGATGTTGTTATGGTTATCCTTGGTAGTTTAATTCTTAATTATTAAGTATTGTAAGTGAGTAAGATCCACAGTGAAACCCTTTACAAGATAATATTAGTTGTTGTTATATGATATCATTGAGATATCTCATAATGTTTTTTATGTTTTTCAATTTATATAATTTTTAATTTATTATAGACTCTTTAGATTGGGAATTTTTTAGGAGGAATTTGATATGAAGACAGGGTTTCTCAATCATTTTTTTTGATTGGATTATCTTTTTTCCAAGTATTATTTTGATTGTTAAGGGAGGTATCATTTAATAAGTGTCTCATTTTTGATAATGAATGTTATTTACCAATACTTGTTAATTTTTTAATTTATTAGTTAATATGTGGGTGTTATCTAATAGTTATTGTTGTTTCAGAACATAGGTAATGAATTAAATTGATAATTTTAGCTCGAAAACATTATTAATCATTTAAGAGTTTAATAATATTTTTTTCATTTTTTTACTATAAATTGAATAAACCTTACACATTTAATAATTTTCATCTGTACATGAAAATGACTCTTCATTTAATGGGAAATGGTTGTTTCCTTTTATAAATCCTTGAATGTATCAGTAATATGAAAATGTGTGAATTTTTTAAAAAAATAATTTCAGAATTTTTAATAAAAATGTATTAATAAATTTAAATATTTGTAAGAGACATTTAATTTTCTACAGAAAATTCCATTTCATTTTCATTTAAACACCATATGTTTTGTATGATGACTCATATGCTTCTATGTGATAACCCTTAAAATTGGTTATGACTATAAGAATATTCACTTATGATTTTTACGATACTCATACATACAATATCTTAGCCATCCCTTTTCTATATTTTCATTGAGATCCTCATAATCACCCAAACATAACTTCATAGTAGTAATACTTTATCAAAATTTTCAATTAATCCTAAAATGACATTAAAAGTGTCTTTTTGAACAAAAACATTCTCTTATTCGTTAAATGAAAAATAATTTAATATCAAATTTTTATTAGGATTTCCTTCATCACTAAATGATCTCAGTATAGTTCTTATGAAATTTAAATGGAACGGTTCAATGAATATTATTATTCCTAGTTGAATGAAAATTATAGTGGTTTGAAAAGTTCTTAGAAATTTATGAAGATAATAATCAAACTACAGTTTTCAATTATCTTAATATTTTTTAAGTTCCCTCCATTGGACCCTTCCAATTTTCTTTTTCCAAGATAACCATAGGATCACCCTATATGTATAGAAAGTACCCATTGATTGGTTTTATCTACCCTCTTAGTTAATTTCCTACAAAAATTCTCTCAAATCTCATTTCATGTGTAGTGAACCTCAAAGTTCCATGATAGGGCATAAGATTTGAGAACATAATTTCCTATTTTTTGTAAATTTCATACTTTTTATACTATCATTTTTATCTAAATATATTTTTGTGAATTATAATAATAATAATAATCACATGAATAAATAATATGAAGAAAATGAGAGTATTTAATATATTTGTTATGATTTTATAATATTCCATGTGGTAGATGATAGCTTGTTTTATTAAAAAAATATTTTAATTACTTATTTTTTCTGATTTATGAAAAATATATTACGATTAAAAGATGGGATCAACCCTCATGAATATATAATCATTTAATGATGGTAATTAATTTCAAGATTGAATAATTTTGACACTATGATTATAAACATGTGGTCTGAAATAATATTCCAAAAAATAAAATAAAAATAAAAATATATTATGGGATTCACTATTAGATTTATTACTTTACTATTACTTGTTATTGAGAAATGGTTGAATTAGGTGTGTATATATAATAATAATGGGATCTATCACTAATGAAATTTTAACCATTATAATTGTTTATGTCAAGTAATGCTTGTAATAAAATAATTATATGGGAATTTGGATTTAATTATAATTGGAGATAATATGGATGCAGTGGTACAAAACAATTTAGGGTAAAAAAATTATTCTGGTTAATTTTTTCCTCCATTGTGATATCATATGTGTGTTTTTCGGTTGTGTGTTACCAATTCTTCTATATTTTAGTAATTTTATATAAGTTGGTCAGATATAATGGACATTGATATAGAGAGTAATGGGTATTAATGAATCATAATGACGTATATGAATGGGTAATAGCTGAGATAAAAGTGATTAAAATAATGAAAACAATATGGATATTAAATAGTAAATATAGAATTATATAATTTATTTTGTTAATGGATGTTAAATGTTGATGTTGTGACTATTTTTCATTGGTTATTGGGACTACTTGATTTTATAGAACATACATAACTTTTCATTGGAAGAATGTGATTATATGGGGATATATATGGGTAGTTTTATTATTGATATAATAATAAATCCATTTATCATGGTCTTGTGGGTTCCTATATTATATTTTTTTTATGTGATTTTATATGCAATCTTCATAAATTATATTGAATATTTAATTCCCAAATGTTTTGGGATATAGGTTTCTTCTCCAACAATCAAGGTTGGTGAATGTATGGATGGATGAATACTCCCCATTTCCTTCTCTCCCTTTGAACACAGTATGTGTTGTAATGGATTAAAATAGTTATAAGCATACATGTTTTTATGACATAAAGTTATAGTATTGAATAGGATATTATATGATGATATATTATGGGTTTTATTTATTATATGTAGAGCATATGAGGAGGATTCCCTTCATGTTTATCATAACATGCTTTTATGTTGCTATGTGAATGTGATATGGTGATATATAGTGGGGGTTGTGTATAGTATAAATAGGTAATGATGATGATATCTTCATTTTTTTATACCTTATAATAAATTAATATTGAAATACAATGGGTATGGCTATTACAAACTGGTGAAAAAAGATCATTAGACCCTATAGGGGTAGGGGTAGGTATGGTTGTGATCTATCCCTCATCAGTTGGGACATTATATATATATATGGGTATAATATGGATATTTTCTACGAGAATTTGGATGTTTTGTTATATGATTATAATGTAGTTATGTGGATTATGTTTTTATGATATATAAGGGATGGGGGTCCATGATGTTTATTATTTGGGAGAGAGAGAGAGAAACCAATTATGATGTGGTGCAGTTTACCATTTTTATATCATTTAATATTATATTGTAGTGGGATATGATTTTTGGTGACTTTTCCTTGGTAAAACTGGGCAGTAATTAACCAGGTAAGGTGCATGTTGATTATTTAATTTGTTCACTAAACCATTAGTATGATTTTTTCACATTTGGATGAATGGTCATGAGGATGGCCCTAATAAGTAAAAAACTATTCTCCAAAAAATGTATATAAATATATATATATTAATTTTTCTAAATATATTTGGTGGTAATTAAATACATTATGATCTCATGATTGGGATTTGTGGTTGGATTTGTTGCAAAATAGTTTTTGGTTTGGTTTCTTTCCCTTTGATACTCGTGTTTGTAGGAAATTTACAATGAATTGTTTCATATTAGTAATTAATTTATAATGGTGGTTTTCCATTGTGTTAATGGGGTTAAAATTGGTAATTACTCACATTCATATGGTTTGTACCCCCCAATAATATTCACTAACCCATATCCACTTATATAAGGTCATCGGGGGTCAATTTCATACTAAATGTATGCCAACGATGGTTTCCAACTAAATGAGGGTTAGTATTATAACCAAAAAATGTTGATACATAAAATTAATTTAAAAAAAAATATTACTGGTCCTCTTAGCCAAAATGGGGTGACACATACTAGTATCACACATATGTTTAATTGCACTAATAGTAAAAATTACTTTTCTAGTTCACATAGATCTTATCACAATCACATTCCACTAACATTCTCCTAACACCTCCATAAAATACAGAATGAAAATTTCATATTTTAAAAAATGATGGGAACATACATAAGAAACCAATAAAATTATTCCCATATAAAAGAATAAAATTAAATCTAAAAAATAAGAAACCAACCCATGTATGATAAGTAATATAATTTTTTGGCATTAAATACCACAAAAATGATTTAATTTCTTAAGAATACCAACCAACCAAATATATGAAAATTAAAATGAATAACTCTTATTGGAAGATGCCTCACAAAAATAATTGTTGAACTACTAACACCATACAAAATGTTTTTTGTTATGATTCAATCACACAATCATCAAGACAACATCTATAAATATCATAACCTCAAATAATACTCATAAAACATGATATATACCATTTTGGGAAGCCAAACACAGTAAATAAATAAAAAATCATCCACTAAAACAACTTATACCTCTTATTTAAAACTCTTTCATCCTCCCCCAGTATGATTTCAAAAATTAGAACCCCAATTTTATAGTTTTAAAAAGTTAAAAATTATTTTCTAGAAAATAATTCCCATATAAAAACATTAAAATCATTAATAATAATTTCTATAAGTTGGGAAAAAATTTATTTTAACATAAATCAATCTGAAAAAACCCAAATTATTTACAATATAATTGGATAATAAGATCCAAACCCACATCAATGTTTTATAAAGAAATAATTTTACCTTCCTATGAAACACCTCACCAACCAAACCATAAAAAACAATCAATTAAAGATAGAGATATATTTTAATATCAAAAATATTATAGATGATGTCATGTTATAAAAATTAATGACCGAACAACTAACCAACCCAAGGGTAGCTCAAATAGATCAGGGGAAGGTATAAAAACAAAATATCTATAATGTTTTACCATTGTGTTTTGTTTTTCATTATATGAGATTCATGTGGTAACAAATTCATTTCAATTATTATTGTGATTTGTTTATTTATCCACATATTCACCTATCTACATCGGGAGAATATAATCCTGAATGAGGGATTCATGAAGCTTTTTTCAAGGCTCCTCAAATGGGTGGTTGTGTCTTATCATTCATCGTATCTAAGAAACATCCAAATAAAACAAAAAGTCATTCATATATCTCTTGAATTATATCATCACATTAGAGAACATAAAAACATATAGGGACATACATATATATTGATTAATCATGTGAAGGTATCTATATTCTAGTGTTAGTAATGATATGTTTTTTCAAATATCTATTATATAAAATTGATGGAGAATCATTGGAAGTTAGCCACAACATAATTAATATAGCGGTAGTAGAAGTCTTGCAATGGAATTTATTTTTGAGACTCAAATTCCATGTTTTTTGTGCATTATAGTAAATTTTTAGGATGGTGGCGAGAATATTTTATGAATTTTATAATGGAATACATTGAGGTGTTTTTTATTATAGGTTTTTTATTATAATCATTTACAGTGATATATAAGATTCCATAGTAGAACAAATGAAGGTACATGAATGAGAAAAAATTTTAATGTATGGTTTACTTTTATTATTCAATGAATTATTAGGGCAAGGAAGAGGAAACTATAGGGGAACTGAGTCTTCCATGACAAATAGTGGTACACCCACAAACTTAATAATTTAGTGAAATAATATGAGTATATGGACCCCACAATTATGGTAGTGTGGAAAAAATATACAATGTATGATGTACTTGTTTGATTAGTGATCTAATTGCAAATTTCATAAAATAAGACTTTGATATATTATAAAATTCAGTAAATGAAAAATATATCTATGTTCTTTTATTGACGTTGAACTAATGTATAAACCATGTATTAATTATGTGTAAAAAAATATTTTTATCAAAAAATGAATAATTTCTTATGAGATATTTCATTATCAATGCTCTAGATGTTGACATTGTATAGTGATTCAAGTTGTTTTTTTGAACATCCTATGTTCTACGAAATTAATATCATTTGGTTTCTTCAAATCATGAAACGTCATGATCATGTTATTCTTTTAAATATTTCAAGAAATGCTTTTTCTAGTGATCAATGTCTTATATATCCCTAAATAGTTATATAAGATAAAATTCCAGTTTGGGTGACATGGTATTTTTCTCTTCTGGTACCTAGATTATTGTCACTCTTCTGTTAATTTTTTTAGATTTACTAGGATTCATTATTCGAGTTTTTATGGTGATTAAAGAAGGAATTATCCAAATATAATACTTCTATGGAATATAAATATTATTTAATTGGATATTGATAGACTCATATCTCATTCAGTAAGATCATGATTCTTTAATGATGGGGAGTCTAACTAGGTATTTTAGAGAAATAGGAATGTTAATGTCCAGATATAAAAAAATAGATTGATTCAATTTTCATTGGATGTAACATTTAATTTTCCTAGAGAAATTAAATATCATATTTGATTTGATGATCACCTTGGTAGTCATATAATGAGTAAAATACCTTTGAAAAATGTTTTCATGGTGAAAATTTAATTATTTATTAGAATATCATATGGTAGAAAAATTAAAGATCATGTGAATACCATTAACATGTTTTTAATCTAGCATGAATTAGTTATCTTTATCATTTTTTATGATGTGTTGGATTTATAGTTGTTATCATCTATTTTAGAGTCTTGATACGTGTTGGTGACTATCATAAAAATACTTATAGAATGACTAAAATTCTATTAAATGATTCCATAAATATTATTCTGAGTAGAGATCTTAAATAAGGGGAAATCCATATACCTATTGGAAGAATGATAAATGTTGATGGTATATTAACTTGTCAAAAATAGAGAGGTCTACATAAATTAAAATAAAAATAAATTAGTATGAGTATATATAAATTATTTATCCTTATACCTACATATTTGTGTTTTGGGAAGAGACGGATACTATGTAGATATTATAGATATCATGGGGAAAATTATACAAATTTTACTTCCAAAATATAATTTTTCATTAGTTATTGTGATTGAAGTTATGGTTAATATATGATCATTAACATTCATGTGTTATTGATTTTAAATATTTGTTCCATTTTATGGATGTTAAATGATTCATGAATCATTTTGAATAAGAAATATTAAAAATTAAAAATGAGTTATCTAATGAGAAAATTATAGATTTCATATGGAAGGTAAATCTTTACATTTAAACAAAGATTAAAATCTTTTTATATTTGAATGAATTTCATATCATAGATAGTTTTTAGATGATCCTATTTTTTTCGATCAGATGAATGATTTTGAATTTACATATGTATTTAAAAATGGATTATGTAAGATTTATTAATGGTCCATGGTTATGGGAAAATTTGTAAATGATGATATGATTTATATAACAGAATGATCAGCTTGAGTAATAATTTTTGGAGTAACAACTTCAGAATTGATGAATATATGGAACTATTAAGATTCACTCCTAAGTGGAATGAAAATGAGGGTATCAATGGTAATGGGTGTATTATGTCTCAATAGAGTTATATATTTGGAAAAATAGAGAAACATGAATAGAAGTAATCATATTCCAATACTGATAAAATAATTTCACATGTATGTTCTATGTCCTATAATGGAATGCCCTTAGGCTGGGTTATAATACATCTATAAATTCACTATTGATTCAATTAGAAAATTATGGGTTTATTTTCTTAAATATAAATTGGATGTAAATAGATTTTTTTAATCAATGGTATTACGTGGTGAAGGGAGTACCATATAAAATCTGAAATTCTCAATTCTCAATAATGGGTAAATAATAATGTAACTTATATTTCTTAAAATTCTATCAAAATAATGAAATAGTTGTTAAAAATATTGTACTCAATACACTACAGTAGATTGATGTAGTTGATAGAATTAATTAAACATTAACTAAAAAGGGTATATATAGTTTGGAAACATTAGGAAAATTAAAAGGTTATTTAGTTCAAATAAAGCAATGGTCCCTTTTATAATGTTAGAATGAGATCTAAAAAACAAATTTAGAATATGATTCCAAAATAGATATTTTTCAAATAATAATAAAGTTTTTACCATATGAATGTTTTCAAAAGCTTAACAAATTTCTATATTGATTCCAAGGATTTGGAGAAACTCAAATCTATATACCATACATGTTTCTTTATGATTTATTGAGGTGAAATATTCGTAATCAAAAATTATAATAAAGAAAACATAAAGATATTTAGAATATGAAATTACTTATTTACTGGGAATATGTTATAGAATGACAGAACATTGGAAGATAAGAATTTTTATAATAATATATCAATATGCCATAAGTAATTTTATTTGAATGTATATTCTATATGTAAATAATGTATTGAGAGTTAAATGATATTTGATATTAATTAATTTATTAATATATAAGTTATACCATGGGTGATCTAGGACTATAGAAAAATGGGACAGAGTTCTAAGTGATGATCCTCAAGAATATGTATTACTTAAAATAGTAAATAAACAAGTAAAATTATGAATATCTACCAAGACCATTATAAAAATATAATGATTTCTATATGATGCTAATTTCTGAATTCTAGATAATAGAGGAGAACCTAATATTTCTCAATAAGGGTATAACCCCATTGGATTTGAAAATTATAATAAATATTTGAATGATTAGTTGAATTCATTACATTCAAATAAAACCTAAGAACTAATTAAATATCAAAAAAAAAATGAATGCACTATTGGAAAAAATATCTTTTCCATTTGGATCTTATGATACAATAATGTACATGGATAGGTTGGTTGTTAAATGATTTTAGTAAAATGGAGGAATTGGATTCCCTGAAATATTTTCCCTAATAGTTTAGAATGCAACCATTGAAAGATTTTTTATCGTGGTTTATTTTGATAATTTTCATATAGAAAACATGTACGTAAGGAATATTTTAATTCATAGTGATTTATATGATAATATTTACATGAATTTTTAGGATATTTTTAGGGACTGGTATAACAAGGACTTAGAGTGTGAAAAGTTTCTATAGACTGACACATATAATGAGAAAATAGAACTAAATGTTTAATAAATCCATGGAAATGAAAGGTTTCATCAATAGAAACTCATATGACTATTTCTACTTGAACGTATTTGGAGATTTTAGCTTTTTCATCCCTATCTTGTTTGTGTATAATATGCTTTTGTTAGGTCAAGATATTTAATAGATCATGAGGTGATAAGTAATTTCTCAAGCTGATTCAGTATGAATTATCTTAGTTTTAGAAATAAATTATAGGGAAATGAGGTATGAGATAGATATTGAATATTTATTTTTTATTCGATCCCAAAGGGAGTACATACAAATATAATTAATGGACATTGAATGAATGTATGTAATCTTATATCAATTGTGTTAGTTGTACACATCAATTTATCTATGGAAATAAGCATTGAAAATTATAAATGAGGCTATATATAAAGGGAATTCCTAATTTATACTATTATTTAGTTACTTTATGTAGTCTATTATTTTTATGAGGCTTGAAATATTATTTATTGTGGGAGACATCAAATGGTTTTTGGAGGATCTAGGGACTGTAAACCAGGAATTGGTGAAGCGGATCTTGTGATATCTCAATGGTATAGAAGATAGAGTTTTGTTCATTAGAATAGATGATCTATTAAAATTCATCATGGATGAAAAATTTGGAGAGATTAAAAACAGAAAATAAAGTACTATTGGAAAGTTTTTCACATTTAAAAGAACAAAAATTATCTATTTATCATAGTTGTTGTCTATGGTCTAACAATATATAATAGAACTTTTTTATGTGTCCATATCAGAAGAATAGATATAATTTATTTGTTTATAGTGTTTTTTATAAGATCAAAGAAAAATATAGGTGGTTTTATTTCACAAATGTGATATTCATAGATCAATATATTTGGTGATGATTTTGGTGTTCCACTCAAAATTAAAATGACTAACCAAAAATATCATTTCATATTGAATATGCTAGAGGATGGGGCATAATATCTAAAGATGATCTTCAGAATTTAGAATCTAACTGATAAGTTTTATATGGTTTTAATCAAACAAAAATCAAACTACATGGTTCCTTAGTGGGACTAGGGTAACTAGATAGTGGTTCAAACATTGATGTTATAAATAAAGAAAAGAATAGTATATTTTCTTATGTGTTGGTGGTTTAGGTAATTTCATTAAGAGACGAATTATGGAGGGATATTATTTGGAATGTGAAGTCTCTTTTTTATCAATTAGTATGACCATATGGAAAATATTTATATGTTATCCTCTTCCTGATAGATATTGTAGTATTATCGATGTAGTAATGGAAGGTGTTTAATAAACTCAAATTATAGATGTTTCATGCATGGTTGTTAGTTGTTTTAATTTTGAATACTAAATGTTATAGGATACTTGAAGGTTATTTAAAAATTATTTTTTAAAGAGGAATTATTTATGAATCATTGATGATGATATGTTAAAGTCTCTTACAAAATAAAATTGTGAAAAAAGAAAGTAACATGTTAAAATTTAAGTGTAACTTGAACTATTCATCAAATCATCCGGTTCAGGGAATTAAATGATATAGGGGAATATATATTTCCATTAAAAATAATTTAACTCAAAAAGAATATCAAATCTTGCTAAAACTGGATGAAATAAATGACCCTACTATTTAGGTAGTGTGGGACCAATATGCATAGTGTTATATAATTACTCAATTAGTGATCTAATTGGATGTTTTTCAGTTGATATTTTTATACATAATAAATTCCGATAAATAAGAAGTGATTAAATTTTCCTCTATAGATATATGACTAATATTCAATTCATATGATCCTTTTTGGTTATTTTCATGATTCTTACCCATATGAATGTTTTCTTTTGATGGTTATTGAAGCACCCCGACCTAGATTCAACATTAAGCGATGCTCTGGGTTGGATGACCATTCAGCCTTACGTATATATTACCAATACGCTAAAGGTGACCCAATTATAAAGAGGTTTTAAATAGTTTATTTCGGGGAGACTAAACCCTCATATGTTGATAATAATAATGGTTTATGTATATAAAACAATAGATGAAAGACCATACAAAATAAAAGAAATAACATGCAATCGCAGAACCACAAATAGAAAATAGTAGTAAATGAACATCATACAAAAAAGATGAATACCAAATCATTCCATTTGTAGACACTAAACAATATCACATAGAAGGTAAAGTTAAAAAGATAATCATAAGGGTCATATGTGGTCGACCATCATTACAAACATATATACTAAGGATGATTATACAAAAAGAAACACAAGATTGAACTCCAACAGATTTAGTGGAACCACCAGGGTCTACCACTATATATCCCATGACAATGTAACAAAATAACCAATAAGCTCTAGCTTTTGAGCTGGATCCCTTACATGATCGCAGAGAAATAAATTCTACACTCTTCTCAAAGGGCCTGTGTTGGTAGTTTGAATAAATCTCAGTAGGCCACCACCAACGTGTTCTTTTCTTACATCCATGTTAATGAAGGTTTTATAAATATAAAAAATGGTATCACATGAACATATAATAAATATACCCACTTTCATTGTGCTAAATATCCAAATGTAAGTGATTCCCAACTTCATCCATTTCTGGTAATCTCTAAATATGTTCCCCCAATTATATATAGATTACAAAATCTTTTTGTATAAATATAACTGTAGTGTTGAGTATCCATCTCATAAAGACCAAGGAATCCCCTGATGAAATGAATCTAATGTAAACCATAGGTTATACCTCTAAAATTAGTCACTGGTACCACATACCATCAACCATGTATTAGTATCCATACGGAACACCCAAATAGTAAGTACCTAGTCCCTTGAACCCCTACTTAAAATCCCTATTCTACTCAATGTTTTACCTCCAAAGGTAAATTGATGTCTTTAATACAAATAATAATTGATTTCAGATCAACATCCAATATCCAGAGTAACGAAGATATCAGTCCTCTCAATATCTTGGACCAACAGCCTCACAGATCTTGACGAGCCTCATCCACCAACTAACAGACTCATCAATGTGAACTGATGGTCCATCTCCATCGATATGGATTTATTTGATTATCTCACCCAATCAAAACATATGTGATACACCATCACCTAATCCATAGTATCTATAAAGTCTTCCACCCCCAAGTGTGTTCAACCACAACTTGATATGAGTCCTATCTGTGTGAAAACATCTCTGATGGCGCATTAAACAACATATGAAAAGAGGGAATCAACCAAACACAACAATTTCACATCACCTAAAACAACATATCGTTGTGACCATATTGCTAAAACGGGATGTTCAATACCAACTTATGTCACCTATTTCATTCCATCATTCGAATGAACTTGTCGCCTCGACCTGATAACCATGTCACGTCAACCTATGATCAACATTGCCAATGTTTCATGGTCCTCAACCATTCTAAAAAATCACAACATCTTAAGCCATGTGATAAACATCACCTCTAACCTCAGGACATTCACATCATGTTCCCAAGGAATACTCACAAGAAATAAAAATTATTTAATTAATTTAGTTCCACCAATTCGGCCTAACCTACCCAAGTGGTCCAAATATCCAAACCTAGTTTAAACTATTTACAGTTAACAAAATACCCATGGAATCTCATATCATTAATTCAAAAAATTAAATATATGCATTAAATTATTATGGTTTTGGTTGGTCGACTCTCATGGAGTATATAGGTTTCACCACCCAAAAAAACTAATGAAACACGAAGAAATATAGTCCCCACCTAATTCATACTAGTAGGCACTCTCTCAACTAATATCATCATATAAATCAATCATAATCATAAAAAATACCATTTTATATGAACAACTTGTAAATAGAGTAAAAGAGATGGCATGGAATTAGTGCACCATATGGAGAGATAAAAAAATAAAAATTCATAGTGTATTGAAGGTATTACCAAGATGAATCCATAACCACCAACATATTTAAGATTAGAGTCTAGGATAAAGGATTCACTCATAACCTATGAGAGAGAAAAATCGAGGATCTCTCCCTCTGTTTGCGGTGGGGGAGGAAGAAAGGATGGGGGAGGAATGATAAATTAGGTAGGGGAAATTTATCCATTCCACATATTTTAATAACCCTCATTGTTTGTCTATAAGGTTTGGTTTACCAATCACCAACCATTTATTCCTCTACCTAAGAACCAAACCCACACCGATTAGGTGCATAGTTTTCTAAACCATGTGAAAATATTTTAAATAATATCAGTAAGAAACTGTAGCATTTTCTCATGGTCATGCACGTCCACCAACACAGTTTCACAAACTGTGTTAATGATTTAGATAGACATCACGGTTTCTATTAGGAGGCCACATAGTTTTTCCATACCATTCACCTCTGTATATGCATTCCCAAAAATTTAGTTTCTAGGTCATGACGCACCTGAAACCCAATGTTACATTTCAAACCATAAAAACCATCAATAAATGATTTGGATTAATCAAAACCATTGAATTAGGTTCTGAATCCCAAAAGATAAGATGCCCCACTTACCAAGGTGGAAAATTCAGGGGGTAGGGGGTTTATGACCTTCTCAAAATCTCAGGACTTTAAAAAATTACAATGGTCAACCCCAGTCAGTCACATGTCAGCTCCCCTCGAGGCACTTCCCACCTTATGAGTTACCTACCTTATTATATCATGACCCAAAAAAGTTACCAATGGTACAAAAACCATCAAATGATTCAAAATCCTCCCATGAAACATCATCATTCCCACACCTCATCCTGTACTCAAGTCATACCCATGTCATATATGAAACACATCGAGTCTTGATTCTCGCCAGAACAATATAATAAGTCACGGTACCATTCATATCAAATAAAACCTGAATCAGATATAAATATGCATGCCCATAAAATCTCAATGCCCCATCACCTCATATATAACTTATATCACACGTATGCCCATATGTCGACACACCTCACATAATTCCAACATCACATTGATACCAATAATATATCCCATTTCTCTCACACATCATGTATATATATATATCTTGTATCATAATCGATGTAAATCTACTAACCATCACCTATTTAGTCCATAAAGCATTCATTTGGGAACCTCATGCACCAAAATAGGCCAAAGTGAAAAAAATACACAACCATTCCCACAACATACCTCTAACTATAGGCAGCTCCCTGACCTACTTCTCACCAAGAATCTCAACTACTTTTATCTCTCCTAAAGCCCAACTACCTGAGTCTTATACTTCCAAAAGAGTTGCACATACTCATGGCCATTGAATCTACTACTGGCTCTCATTTTATTCGCCATGAACTATGTGTACAACTAAATCTAGGCTACCAACTCTGGGTATAACTTCTACTCATACCGTAGACACTTGATTCTTACCTGGCCCATGGCTGATGGAAATCCATGAAGGATTATTATAGAACCTATGGATATTCTTGATCTAGCTACATTCTTAGAACACCATTGGAGACTTCTTTCATTGAGTATAGATATGTCCTAACTAACATAACTATAAAAATAATATATAAGTACAACTCTATGGTGGTCTACCTGAATTAATAGCCTGGTTATCCAATTGAGATTCGCCACATACTTGCTTCCTCCTACCAAAAGCTTCGTCACTTATATCACCTACTTTTATCACCTGGGTCATATAAGACTGGGGATGTGGCTATTTTTTACATAGTTTTCCACATATTTTATTTAATTTTTAACAATTTAATTATTTATTTTTAATAATTTTTAATAAATAATGGAACATTTGTATTATTTATCACTAAATCTATTAATTAATCATTTTTTGTAATTAAATATATGTTGTTATTCCTTTAAATAGTCAATTTAGTCATTTTAAGTACTCTAATTATATTAACTTACTTTCTAGTTTAATAATATTAATCTAGTTAACATTTTAATAATGTTAAATGTTTAATATTTAATCAATTGTTCATTTTAATATGCATTAATCTAATTTAGTATTTAATTTAAAACATTACCCTTTAAATTATATTTATTAAAATATATTAACTTTATTTATTAACAAGTCCAAATATTTAGTTTGCTAGATAAGTAATAATTTAATTTTATGTTTAATAAAATAATGTGTTCTTAATTTTAAGATTTCTTTTTCTAATTTAATTAATTAACTTAGTTGTTCAAAATCATTAGTTAATTTTAATTATTTTAACTTCATGTTCATGATTAATTATTTGTATGTGTTTTTCATTTATTTATATATTTAATTAATTAATCTTAATTTTTAAATTCTTATTAAATTATTAAGTCACGTTTATTTTCAGTTTTTTTTAAAATTTAGTTAGTTTTTAATTAAGTTTACTATATATTTTTTAACAGGTTAGTTAATTTTTCTTTCTTTTTTAATTAATTAGTGTTTTTTAGATTTTATTATTTGTTTAATATTCATTTTTTATTAGAATTCCAATTTAATACATCGGTGAGTCGACTCACCGTTAACCTCTTGACCATCAGTGCCAAGGATGGTTTAAGATTCTAGCACCAATGTCTTGACGTACCGAAGTCGCAACACGCCGATATCATGACTCACTGATGCTTATTTAACTATCGGTGACTCAACTCATCGATCACTTTGAAATAGCATCGATATATCCTTCACATTGGCTTCGGTCTCTCATTTTTAACTATCGGTTACTCGTATTTATTTTGCTTATATCAGTGTCTTATTTTTTTTCTCAGTGACACCAATCCATTTCTTCTTTTATTGTTGTTTCTCACACTCAAGGATACTTTTTGTAACTATCGGTCACTCATTTTTTAACTATCAGTACCATTAATGTCTTGGGACACGAATCCCTTGCAATAATCTCTCGCTAATCTAACATGACACACTGATGTCGTAGACACCGATATTTCCCTTCACACACCCATCGATACTGATACCTCACTTCTCATCGGTCTCTTGACTCACCGATCACATTTTCTTCTATCAGTGATTTATTACTCATTGATGGTTTCCCCTTCTTCCCCTACCGATCCTCTATAGTCCTTCACCTACCGATGAATCAGTTTCATCTTCCGACAGACAACATTCCACCCCTACGATCCTTTCTCACTGTTTCAATCACCGCCACTGCTCACCAGCAACGACACCAAAATAATGACACGGACATCATTGAAGCCGGTCAAATTTTAATTATTTATATTCCTACTAACTATTATATATGTGGTAAATAGGTTCAAACCCATAGGGAAGGTGATTATTACCAGAATACTTCTAAAAAAATTTCAAAAAGACCCCACTATTGTTAGCAGTGGGATATATTTCCTTTTTTACTTTTATTTTTTTAAGGTGTTTTTATAAGTTAGAAATTCACATTTCCTTGAAAATTCCCAAAATGAAAATATGATTGAATGTGGTAATAAAAGTCTACTTCATTCACTTGCTGGAAATTCACAAAAAGTTATAGAAAATGATGGAAATCAGAAATTTTCATTTGAAGCACAAGCTAGATATTCATTTAAAATGAAAATAATAAATCAAATGAAAAATTTGAGGAAGTGGTGATGGAAATACCCACTGTTCAGAAAAAATATTCCCCACCCATACCTTTCCCTGTGAAGCTTAAAACTCAATGTAATACCAGGTATGAACTCCTATAGTTCCTTGGTCTCTTGTCAAAACTTCATGTAGACATTACTTTCATTCAAACTTTAATTAATAATATTTCTTATCTTAAATATCTCAAAAAAATGGTTCAAAAAAATACCCTGGAAGAATTTGCTACCTATAGCCTCACTGAATAGTATAGTGCTATACTCCAAAATAAAATCCCACCTAAATTGAAAGATCTAGGTAGATTTTTTATCCCTTGCACACTAGAAAATTCTGATCAGCTCAACTGTTAGTGTGATTTAGGTTCTAGTATTAATTTTCACCCATACTCACTATTACGAAAATTGAGGTTGGGTGACCTTCAACCCACCATAGTCATACTGTAGTTAGCTGGTAGATCTTTCACTCATCTTGTGGGTAGGATAGATGACATGCTAGTTGGGGTTGGGAAACTGTTTTTTCCAGTAGACATTATAGTCATAGACATGGTTTGTGATGAAGAAGTTCCCATCATCTTGGGTAGGACCTTCTTGGCCACAGGTGGTGCTGTTATTGACGTGTCAAAGGGTTAAATTTTTTTCAAACATAGAGAACAAGAAGAAGATTTTAGTGTGTTTAAACACATTAAGGGACCAACTTATTCTAAAAGTTGTTCATAAATTGAGTTCCTTAAAGCTGAAAGTTCTTATAAAAATCAACTTGAACACAATAAAGAATCTGAAATACAGTCCTATATTGAATAAATTTATCTTGAAGCTGAAAATTATGTACTTTCTGTCTTTGAAGTTGAATTCTCTACTCGAACACCAACTCTGTAAAATTTTCTAGAACTGGACAATTGTCCAGTTTCTATTGTAGAAGAGTCCTCTATTTCTAATCTTAGGAGCTTTTTGAGTGAATTTGAGGGTGTATCTATTAACACAAACCTTTGTGAACACTTTTATGATGTTGAGGGAGAACTTTTGAGACAACTTGAAGATTCTTCTTTGATAAAATTTTAGAATTATTAATTGGAATGTCTAGATAGTGTGCTACTTAATTCGGACAGTAGCACTGTTAATTCTTAATCTGATTTGGAAATTGAAAATAATTTATAATTTTATACCCCTTATAAGATATATGTTGAAGATATTGGACCTTTAAGGCCTAAGATTATTTCTTATAGTGTAGAAATACCCAGTCTTGAACTCAAACAAATCCCTACTCATTTGAAATATTCATTTTTTGGTGAGAATTCCACTTTTCCTGTCATAATTTCTTCTAAACTAAATGAAACCCAAAAAGAATGATTTTTATGTGTTTTGAAGAAGATTAAGTCTCCCATAGGCTGGACCATAACTGATATAAAGGGTATTAGTCCATCTTTATTCATGCATAAAATACCTATGGAGTGTGACCATAAGCATAGGGTAGACTGTCAAAGAATGTTGAACCCAAACATGAAAGAAGTTGTAAGAGATGAAGTGATTAAGTTTCTAGACACTGGAATGATATATTCAATTTCTAATTGTACTTGGGTTATCCCTATTCAGGTTTACCCTAAGAAGGGAGGTTTCACTGTAGTAAAAAATGAAAAAAATGAAGAAATATATGTTAGGAAAGACAAAAAAAATGGAGATATTGTATTGATTATAGGAAGTATAATGCAACAACTAAGAAGGACCATTTTTCGATGCCCTTCATAGATCAAATACTTGAGAGGCTTGCAGAAAAATGAATTTTTCTGTTTTCTGGATGGGTAATCTGGTTACAACCAGATTCTTGTTTCTCCAGAGGATCAGTAAAGGACTACTTTCGCATGCCCCTTTGGGATATTTACCTATAGGTGGATGCCCATTGGGTTGTGTGGAGATATAGACACCCTTCAAAGGTGTCTGATGGCTATCTTTTCCGATATGATTGAAATAATTATTGAGGTTTTCATGGATTACTTATCTATTGTGCGTAGTACTTTGGATACATGTCTTGGAAATCGTGAATTAGTCTTAGAAATATGAATTGAAACCAACCTTTTTCTTAATTGGGAGAAGTGTAAATTCATTGTCATATAGGGTATTTATTTAGGTCATAAAGTGTCCGAGAGAGGTTTGGAAGTTGATACTGCTAAGAATTTTTTTATTCAAAAACTGCCACCTCCAAAACAATTTAAAGGTGTTAGAAGTTTCCTAGGGCTTGCTGGTTTCTACATGAGATTCATAAAAGACTTTTCCAAAATAACTAAGACCTTGTTTTCTTTGTTGGTCAAGGATTCACCTTTTAACATTGATGAATATTATTTGAAATCATTTAATCTATTAAAATAACAGCTCACTACATCACCCATTATCACTTCACCTGATTATAAGTTACCTTTTGAGCTTATGTGTGATGCTAGTGACATGGTTGTAGGTGTTGTCCTTAGACAGAAGAAATATAGGAAGTTACATGTGGTGTATTATGCTAGTATACTGGTAGATGAGTCCCAAAACAATTATACTACCAATGAAAAGATTTTATAGTTATTGTTTTCTTCTAGATAAGTTTAGATAGTATTTGTTGGGTTCAAAAGTCATCATTTTCATAGATCATTCTACTTTAAAGTACTTTCTGTCTATAAAAGAAAATAAACCCAGGCTGATTAGATTTTTTTTGGCTACAAGAGTTTGATTTAGAGATTAGGGATAAGTAGGGAGCTAAAAAACTAGTTTTGACTACCTTTCTAGGATTCCTCTTACATAATCTGATGATCCTAGGGAAATAAACTATTCTGTTCCTAATGAAAAATTGATCTATGTTTCTACTGGGAAATCTTCATGATATGCACATTTTTCCAAATTCCATGCAGCATGTGTTTTTCCCAGATATGTTTCAAATAAAAAAAGAAATAAATTCAATTCTACGATTAAATACTGTCTTTGGGATGATCCTCTAATGTTTAAGAGATGTTTTGATGGTATCCTTAGAAGATGTATACCTGAGGATGAGATATTTCCAGTCTTAGAGAGTTGTCACTCCTCACCTTGGGGAGGTCACCATGGTTATGAAAGGACTACCCAAAAAGTCATAAATTTTTTTTATATTTTCCTACTCTTTTTAAGGATGCTAAGAGCTTTGTGGTAGGCTTTGATAGGTGATAGAAGTTAGAAAATGTTGGTAGGAAGTGGGAGTTACCCCAAAAACGAATTATGGAAGTAGATATTTTTTATGATTGGGGTTATATTTCTTGTGTCCATTTACATATTCTCATGGTAATGAGTACATACTTGTTACTATTTATTATGTGTCAAAATGGGTTGAGGCAGTGGCACCTCCCAACAACCAAACCAAATATATAATTAAATCTGTTAAAAATAATATCTTTTCAAGACTTGGAGTTCCCAAGGCCTTTATAACTGATAATGGAACACATTTTTAGATCTATAAATTTAATGCTTTGATGAAAAAATATGGTTTTGTTCATAAAACTATATCTCCATATCATCCACAGTCCAATGGACGGGTGGAAATTTCAAATAGAGAACTGAAATAGATACTTGAGAAAACTATGTAAAATTCTATGGAGGACTAGTCTCTTAAATTGGATGAAGATTTATGGGCATATAGAACTCTTTTGAAGACCCCAATAGGAATGCCTCTTTACAAAATGTTTTTTTGGGAAATGTATTAATTTATCTTTGGAGTTACAAAACAAGTCTTATTGGGAAGTTAAGGCTTTAATCATTGATTTTAAGAGTGCTGGTGAGAGGATATTACTTGATCTGAGTGATCTGGATGATATTAGGTGAGAGAGTTATGATAATTCTATAATTTATAAAAAGATGACTAAAATATTTCACAATTATATCTTTCAAATGAAAGAGTTTAAATATGGACAAAAGGTCCTCTTTTTCAAATCTAAACACAAACTCTTTCCTAGAAAACTGAATTCCAAGTGGTCTGGACCATTTACTGTAGTGAGAGTTCTTAAGAATGGAGCTATAGAAATTGTATGTGAAGAAAAAAAACCCATGTTGGTTAAAGGGTAGAGAGTGAAACTTTATTTCAAGTGACAACCAAATGTCTTGGATAACTTCACTAAGCATGAGAAATTCTCTTGAATAAAGTCTGGCTTAAGACTCTAAAACTTAGCACTGCATGGGAGGCAACACAATGTACTTTTTTTCTTTAATTTGTTTAATTTTTAACATTGAATAATGTGTTGCTTCTGTGCTCTGTTTTTGGTAATTCCTTGTTACTGCTTGTTATTGGTCTCTCAGTTCTATTACAAGGTTATAAAGATGCTGGTGTTGTGTCATTGAAAGAGTGGGATTCCCTGGCTGAGGATTAAGGAAAAAACTATTCAGGGAAGTGTCTTAGTTCATGTATTCATTTTTCCATATCTATTTACTGTAATAAAATTTACTGCTAATTCATTGTCATGACCCGTCCCCCGGGGTCCATGTCGTGACTACCCCAAGCCCGCATTCAATAGGCTAGGGGATGGCGACTAGCACCTAAAGGTGTATTCCTTAAAACTAGGAAGGCATTTCCTTTGTAACCTATAAACACACACAACCAAGCACACAGCAGGATACGAACACAAGTCAACTGTATATAAAAAAGAGTGCTAAATTTAAAAAGGGGCTGGAATACATGCCCGACAGTAATGGTACAAGTACATCTGAAAAACAATACAACTAGAGAAAAAGGAAAGCAGCTACTGGGTTGTCCTCGGAAGTTCCTACCCGAAGATTAGGTACAGATCGCCTCCACATCACTCCACGTTTTCTCGTCTCTTCTGCGTACTGACCTTCCATAAGGTCCTCCTTCGGGACCCGTCTCGTCTTGGTACCCTCAGCCTCGATCATCTTAGTCCATCGTACGCACCAAACACAACATGGTGCGGGCATAGACTATGCAGGGGTGAGAATAACGATACTCGGTAGGGACACCAAGACCCTCAAGGTCTCACAAAATCCACAAAGGATAGACAACAATGCATGAAGTCAACTGACAACCCTACTTAGGTATATACCCACACATATACCTAAGTTATCAATTATACCTATCTCAATCATGAGGAAGCACAGGGTCTATCCCAAAAGCCGAAAGTTCAACTGTTCCGTAAAGGAAGGAATACCACGAAGGTAAGTACCACACAGGTATGAACTCATCTCACACGAGTTATAACATAGGTATAAAAGTACAAATGATTAGATATAACTAATGAATCATATTACTCTGTTAAGAGGCTCTGTTATTGACCCACACAACATTTCTCGGTGCTAACCTACATAGGATCTCTATATGTTGACCCATATAGGATCTCTAGGTGCTGACCCACACAGGATCACTTAGTGTTGACCCACATACGATCACTCGGTGCTGACCCACACAGGATCGCTCGGTTCTGACCCACAGATGATCGCTAGGTGTTGACCCACACATGATCTTTTGGTGTTTACCCACACAGGATTGCTCGGTGCAGACCCACATAGGATCACTATTCATTCTTCACGTCATAGCGAGCTACGGGGTTCTCGTGCTATGCTTGTTCGTCTTCAGGAGGGTCCACTCCTCAAGCCACTTGTTGATACTCCAACAGCCACAAAGTACCACAAAGAAGTATCCCAAAGGACTAACACGTCTTAGGGGTATCAACTCAATAGATGGTACATCAATCGGATGCCCGGTCTGTAAGTTATTAGTCTTTTAGTCTTCAGGGCCTGATTGGATTAGTGTTTGATCCAACCAGACCATAACCCAACATTATCCAAATATCATGTGGGTTATACCAAAGGGACCGTCTCTCTCTACGATTTACAGAACCATTGAAAGTTTGTCAAACGGATGCCTGGTTCCAATGTTATGGCTGATAGATCGAAGAGATCGTAGCGAGTCTGGGACCGGTCCAACCTGGTCGGACCGACCAGGGCCGACCCGATATGGATCGACCTGACCCGATTTGGGTAGACCCACCCCTCTGGGTCTAGACCAGCCCTTGATTGGTGGCACGGGGACCATGTACTAGCGCTGGGCCGTGAGGGCAGCACGGAGGCCACGAGGGTGGCGTAGAGGCTGCGAGGGCGGTGAGGCCGCGGGGGCCGCGAAGGGCCGCGAAGGGCCGCGGGGCGGCGAGGCCACAGGAAAGTGAGGCCACTGGGGCTACGAAGGGCCTTGGGGCGGTGAAGGCCATGGAGGGACAGTGGGTGGTGGAGCAGTGAGGGCTGCGAGGCCGCGGGGACCGCGAGGCCACTTGATGGCAATGTCGCGGGGGCTATGGAGGGTTGGGGGAGGCGAAGGCCGTGAGGGCCACGAAGGACCGCTGGGCAGTGAGGCCGGGGGGCCATGAGACCACAAGAATCTGGGTCCGCGGTGTCCTTGGGGGCCACAGAGGGCCGCTGGGTAGCGAGTTCGGGGGCGGTGGAGACCACGTGCAGTGCGAGGTTGCGGGGCAGCGAAGACCGTAGATGGCACGAGGCCGCGGGCAGTGGAGGTCGCGGGTGGCGCGGTGGCCGCAGGGCGGTGCCATTGCACTTTCTCCTTCGTCGCAGCTAGTAGTGGTGTCGTCCGCTGTTCTCTTTCCCCACCATGCTTGGTTGTCACCCTCATCCATCGTGAAGAACACAATAATTAAACACAAGATTTGCAGAGAGGTCAGTCCATGATTGATTGGCTCGCACTCTCCGCGTTAAAGTGGTGTCAAGCGGCTATAATCTCTACTTTATTTTATGATGTATTATTATGAATGGGTAAGGGGAAGAAATTCAAACAACCACCCTTCCTCGAAGGTTTGTTGATGTTGGCGCAAGAAATAATTTGAAGGTGTTGACATTCATCACACCTGCCACACAACTCTGATCCCAAGCTCGTTAGTCGATTTGTCATAGTTGAAGATGTTACTCATTAGCGAGAGTGTTCCTCGTCGGAGGATGAGTTTCTCCACGATTCTTCAATGCTTCTCCATTTTCCCATAGTTTCCCCAATTCCACCAAAATGAGGAATAGCCAAATTATTAATTTAAATTCATTAGATAAATATTGTTGGAACAATTAAAAAATGCTGACGCATTTCATTAATTATCATTTGGCTCTAAAAATTAAATGGTGTGTTGGAATATTTAATTGTATCAATTTAATTGGCTCAAATTAAAAGAGGAAAATAATTAATGGGGTGTTGAGTTATTTCTCCCCTATTAAGAGGGTTCGGGTGGTCCCCGCAATTAATTTCAAATTTGGAGGTTTTAAATCTTGTGGTCCCCACCTTTACAACATTCACGTAGTAGTTTTAGGCTCAGTTGGTCCCCACCAGCATAACCAATGTTGAAGGGTTTCAGAAAAAAAAATTACAAATTTTTATTTTATTTTATTCTTTCATGAAAAGCACAAAAAAATATCCTTCACTCTCGACCCACTGCGATCGAGGTGAAGACCTCCTTAAGAAAATACTGGTGCGGAAAGTTCAATGATGTCCTCATATTTAAATTCTGAGCACTGGTTCAAATGTTACAAAAACCGTCTAACACGTTTTCTGAACGTACCCGAAAAAAATTCAGAAATTCATTCTGGCCACACCATGCCTCAGAATCACACCCCGTCAATTTTTACGGACTCGTAAATTTCCCATATATTTAAAAAAATTACATGGAAATTCTGGGCCTTTAAATTCTCCCCACCTCAGGGCTTTGCAACCCTGAAAGCCACACCAAAAAACAATGAAAAAAAGTGTGGGAACTGAACAAGAATCTGAGCCTCCCGCTCCCATGTATTATCCTAGAGGTTCCTATGATGCCAGCGAATACACACCAGAAGAATCGAACGCCCACAAAGGAGCAGCTCCTTTCAATACTCAATATCAACTAGAACCTATAAAAACATCTCTCCATCATCGATGTCCTGCTCTCCGTGGTCGATGTTGTGGGATGGGTCGTGTAAGTATCTCCTCAGCTGGGATATGTGGAAGACGTCGTGAACCCGGTGCAACTAAGGGGGAAGGGATAAGTGGTTAGCCACCTCATTAATTCTACTGAGGACCTGAAAAGGCCCGATTAACCATGGAGATAACTTGAAGCCTTCGCCAAATCTCTGTAGACCTCATTGGGGTGAAACCCATAGAAAGACGTGGTCACCATCCTTGAACTCTAGAGGTCTCCATATCCTATCGGCATAGGACTTCTACCTGCTCTGTGCAGTCTTCATCCACTCCTGGATGATCTTCACTTTCTATGTGGTAGTTCGGACCACCTCTGGTCTCACTAGTTCTGACTCCCCTGGGTTATTCCAGCACAAAGGTGATATACAAGTTCGCCTATAAAATGCCTCAAAAGGTGTCATCCCAATGCTAGAGTGATTGCTATTGTTGTATGAAAACTCCCCCAAAGGCAAGTGATCCTCCCAGCTATGACAAAAGTCGAGGACGCAAGCACGTAGCATATCCCCGAGGGTCTGAATGGTCCACTCAGTCTAACAATCCATCTAAAGATGGAAGGTGGTTCTCAAATTAAGCTACATCCCAAAAGCCTCATGAAACCCCTTCCTTATCCAGGAAGTAAAACGTGCATCATGATCGGAGACAATATTCGAGTGTAAAACATGTAGCTACACAATCTTCTAAACATAGAGGTGCCACATGCTCTCTAATGAACCCTTCTCTCGGATCGATAGGAAGTGAGCTGACTTGGTGAGTCGGTTGATAATCACCCAGATAGAATCATGACCATCATATGTATGATGAAGTCCTGTCACGAAGTCCATGGATATCCTGTCCCACTTCCACTCTGGAACCTATAAAGGTTGAACCAAGCCTATTGGTACCTAATGCTATGCCTTCACTTGCTGACATTTGAGGCACCTAGAGACAAAATCTGCTACTGCTTTCTTTATTCATATCCACCAGTGCCGTCGTTAGAGATCCTGGTACATCTTCGCCACTCCTGGATGTACCACTCGAGGGGATATGTGGAAATCCCTCAAGTGGGGGAGTGTCTATAAGAGACTGAAGGAAAGTTTCTCCATCCCTATCTATAATGGATTTATGCAAAGTGGCTAGCTGCTCTGTCACCTCGCCTAGTAGTTTTATACCATACCTATTACTGAGTGCATCTGCTACAACATTTCCCTTCCTAGGAGTATAGACTATCTAAAAGTCATAGTCCTAGAGGAACTCATGCCAACGTCACTATCTGAGGTTCAGTTCCTTTTAGAAGAAGATATACCTGAGGCTCTTGTGATTCGAGTAGACTGTAAAACACTCACCCATCAATTAATGTTGCCACATCTTCAAGGCAAAGACCACTGCTTCTAACTTTAGATCATGGGTAGCATAGTTCTTCTCATGTTGTCTTAGCTATAGAGAACTATATGTGATCACTTCTCACTAATGCATTAGGACACATCCGAGCCCAGTCCCTGCTACGTCACAGTAGACTACATACCCTACACCCTCCTTTGGAAGCCTCATGATGGGGGCACTAGTCAGCTTATGCTTCAACTCCTAAAAACTCTACTAGCATCTCTCCGACCACATGAAGGGTTTCCCCTTCTTCGTCAATGCTAAAAGTGGTGCTGAAACTCTAGAGAAATATGGCACAAATATCTGGTAGTATCCATCCATTCCCAGGAATCATCGTACCTCTGTCACACTCTTGGGTGGCTCTCAAGCAAGTACCACCTCAATCTTTACTGAATCCATGCATCTCCAGCCTTCGATAAGACATGTCCCAGAAAGTGAACCTCTCAGATCCAAAATTGGAACTTTGAGAGCTTACCATAAAGATGGTGCTCTCGAAGAGTGCCCAGCACTACCCACAAATGATAAGCATGATCCTCCTTAGTAGTCGAGTAGATTAGAATGTCGTCGATGAAGACTACTACAGATTGATCAAGTTATGGATGAAGAAACCTTTTCATGAGTCCCATGAATAGTACTGAAGCATTGGTCACGCCAAATGGAATAACCAAGAACTTGTAATGGCCGTACCGACATCTGAAAGTCATCTTATTCACATACTCGTCTTGCACTCTGAGCTGGTGATAACCTGCTCTGAAGTCTATCTTCAAGAACCACCGTGCTCCCTTCAGCTGATCAAAGAGGTTTTCAATCCTCGGAAGTGGGTACTTGTTCTTCACTATCACCTGGTTCAGACGCCGATAGTCACCACAAAGTCTCAAGCACCCATCTTCCTTCTTGGAAAACAAAATCGAGGCTACCCAAGGAGAAACACTATTCCGAATGAACCCTTTCCCCTAAAAGCCTCCAACTCTACCTGTAGCTCGTGAAGCTCTGTGGGAGCCATCCAATACACTGGTGTAGATATCAATGTCTTCTCAGGGTACAAGTCAATGTAAATGTCCACCTCTCTATGAGAAGGTAGACCCAGAACATCATCATGGATGACTTCCGCGTACTGGTCCACCACAACAGGATAGCTCAGACTCTCCACATCAACCACTCCGAGGGTAAGGCTAGCCAACTGATGAGTGATTGGTTTCAATCTCCTCCGGGTAAGTCCGTCATGTGTGGTAAAGGCTCCCTTCTTGCCGATGAAGGTAAACCTAGTCCGATCAGTGTGGACACACCGCACTTTGCGCCTAATACATTAAATCTATGCATGGACTATAGATAACCAGTCCATACCCAAATGACATCATAAGTCCTTGATGCCGCTACTAAGAGATCCCAGTCGAAGCTCTAACCTCCTACAGAAAGCTCGCACTGCCGAAACCAGCGCGAAATCGTCGAATCTGCTCTCGTAGGATTCCCTAGACATAAGGATCAAGCCAATGGATCCATAGGAATATCTGATCTACGAAAGAGGGCAGTGAAAATAAAATAATGACTGGAACCTATGTCTATAAGTACTATAACTAAGGTGGAGTAAACACATATCGTACCTCGTATCATCTCTGAAGTGCCATGATCTTAGGCCTCAACTTCCTGAAGCTGAGCTCGCCTCTGTCCTCCTCCTCCCTATGGTCGGGGTGGACCTCCTGGTGGTGGTAGCGGTAACATCTTGAACTGTTTCCCATCGCCAGATATACAGTAAGCTCCTGTGCAACGTCTACCTGCTCCCTGCAGACCTCATCGGTTAAACCTTTGTCTTTGCCTGGGCGGTCCTTCAACCATCTGTTGATAATCCGTATGGCGGGTCAGACAATCCCGAGCCATGTGACCCTGCCCGCCACATGCGTATCACTACCCGCTCCTGACAAGACTGGCTCTACCTCAGGTGCCCCGCATAACTAACCCGGAATCATGCGGTCATCCACCTATAGTTCTGGTCCTCTTAGTCCTCTATGATATCTATCTACTGCTAGCTGTAGAAGATTTCGCTACATGACATCTGGTGGTGGGTCTCACTATTGGTGACTACTCAGTAAGGAAACTATCCACTAAGAGTCCTCACTCTAACACCCCTGCATGTGTCATGATGCTAAGAGAAATCATAAAAGCCCTGATCTCTTTTCAGAGTTCCTGCTCGAAGGTCTGGGCCCTGAAGAATGGGTCTGACACTATATCGATGGAGTAGCCTGAGAGGTTAGTGAACCTCATTGAGTACTGTACCATAATCATGCTTCCTTATTGCAGATGAAGAAGCTCCAGAATGCGCACTGCGCAAAGAGTTGCTGGAACAAACTCTGCCTGAAATAGGCTATCGATGTCTGCCTATAGAAGTGTCACCTCATCATGAACCTGGACCATCAACCTCCACCGTCTTCCTACTACTTCCAGTAGTATACTGGTGGAAAAGATCACCATGAAATCAGATAGTTTCCTAACTAGTCAAAAGACTCTCACCACAGCCTCCATCCAATCCTCAGCCACCTGTGGGTCCATATCTCCCATAAAACTAGGTGGCCTCTGGTGCTGGAACTCGTGCAACATTCTCAACCGGCGTGCACCCTCTACTACTGGGGCTGGTGGGATTGGTGTTCCAACAGGTAATGGTACCGCTGGTGCCTCTGCTAGATGAGGGCCCTGCACCGAAGCCTCATCACTCAGTGTTCTATCATTGCGTACTATATTTGGAACCCTTTCTGGTTGTCTTCGTGGAGGCATCCTAAAAAGAAAGAGGTGCACTACGGTCAAAAAGTTATACTTGGTGAGCTAACTCAAAGAGATCGCAAAAAAAACTCTTCATAACACACACACAATCAGATTTTTTGTGCACTATGTTATAACTAAGAAGTTAGGGTCCTGGTGTACGAATATGTCATCCACCGCACTAACACTAGATTCCCTAAACTGATAACCACACTCACTACACTTAACACTATTGTTGTTGAAAATAAAGATCAGTGTCCGATGTTCTATAGTAGAACTAACTCCTCTAATACCAATTTTTCATGACCCGTACCCCAGGGCACATGTTGTGACTACCCCAAGCCCGCCTTTCATAGGTTAGGGGTTGGCGACTAGCACCGAAAGTTCTATTCCCTAAAACCAGGAAGGAATTTCCTATATAACTTGTAAACACATGAAACCAAGAACACATAAAGATATGAACACAACTCAATTATATAGAAAAAAGAGCGCTGATAATAAAAAAGGGGCTGAAATACAATCCCAACAGTAATGGTAAAAGTAAATCTAAAAAACAATACCACTAAAGAAAAAGGAAAGCACTTATTGGGTCGTCCTCCAAGGTTCCTACCTGAAGGGTAGGTACAGATCACCTCCTCGTCACTCCACGTCTGCCTGTCTCCTCTGCGTACCAACATGTCGTAAGGTCCTCCACTAGGCCCCGTCTAGTCCTAGTACCCTTAGCCTCGATCAGCACTATCCATCGTCTATCCCCAAAAACAACAAGGTGTGGGCATAGCCTGTGTAGGGGTGAGTATAACGATACTCAGTAGGGACCCCAAGACCCTCAAGGTCTCACAAAATCCACAAAGGAAAACAACAAAGTAAGAAGTCAAATGACAACCCTAATTTGGTATAAGCCCATACATATACCTAAGTTATGAAGTATACCCATCTCAATCAGGAGGAAACACAGGGTCCAACCCGAAATCCCAAAGTTCAAATTTTCCACAAAGGAAGGAATACCACGAAGGTAAGTACCACACAGGTACGAACTCACCTCACACCCGGTATAACTTAAGATTAGAAGTACAAATGATTAGATGTAACTACTAAATCCTCCTACTCTATTAAGAGGCTCTAATACTGGCCCACATAGGATTGCTCGGTGCTAACCCACGTAGGTTCTCTAGATGCTGACCCATATAGGTTCTCTATGTGATGACCCACACAGAATCGCTCGGTGCTGACACACCCAGAATCGCTTAGTGTTGACCCACACAGGATTGCTTGGTGCTAATCCACACATGATCGCTAGGTGCTGACCCACACAAGAGTTCTATTTATTCCTCACGTCACATCTAGCTACTGGGTTCATGTGCTATGTTTGCTCGTATCCAGGAGGGTATGCTCCTCAAGCCACTGGTCGATACACCAAATACCACGAAATACCATGAAAAACTGTCCCAAAGGACAGACATGTCTTAGGGGTCTCAATTCAATAGATGGTGCGTCAATCTCATGTCTGGTTTGTACGTTATTAGCCTTTTAGTCCTAAGGGCCTGGTTGGATTCTTGCTCAATCCAACCTGACCATAACCCAACTTTATCCAAATCTCAAGTGGGGTATACCAGAGGGACCATCTCAATTCAAGGTTTACATCTTTGATTATACTTTTTCAAACGGACACCTGGTGCCAAAGTTATGGCCGATAGAGAGAAAAGCTCGTAGCTGGTCCTAGTCTGGTCCGACCCGATGAGACCGACCCGGCCCGACCCGGCCTGGCCTGACCCAACCTGGTTAGGGTTGACCAATCTTGTTGGGTCTGGCCAGGCCCGTTCTGGGTGGCACGAGGGCTGCAGAGTAGCACGACACCTCAAGAGTGGTGTGGAGGCCGTGAGGTTGGTGCGGAGGACATAGGGGACGCAAAGGTCTGCTGGGCGGCGAGGCCGCAGCTGCCTCGTGGACGCATGACAGCGAGGCCACGAGGGCCAGAGGGTAGCAAAGGCCATGGGGGCCATGGAGGGCCGCATTGCGGTGAGGAAGTGGGGGCCACGAGGCCACAGAATGATGAGGTCGCGGGGTGGAAAAGGCCGCGGGGGCCACAAGGCAGTGAAGCCACGAAGGCTGGGAGGCCGCAAGACGACGAGGCCATAGAGGGCCGCGGGCGGCGAATGCCGAGGAGGGCCGCTGGGCGATGAGGTCGTGGGGAATTGAAGACCGCGGGCGATGCGAGGCCATGGTGCGGCGGGCGGTGCGAGGCCGCACGGTGGTGGGGGTAGCGGGTGGGGCGAGGCCTCGGGGCTGCAGTGCCTGCAGGTGGCGCGAGGCCGCAGGGCGGCGGTGGCCGCAGGACGCGTGAGGCCACGGGGTGGCGGGGGTCGTGGGAGTCATGAGGCCATGGGGTAGTGGAGTCAGCGAACAAAGCGGTGGCCGCAGGGTGGTGTTGTTGCACCATCGGCTTCATCACAGCCAGTGGTGGTGCCGGCCACCATTCTCGTGCCCCACCGAGTTTGGTTGTTGTCCTCCTCCATCACGAAGGACACAACAATTAAACACAAGATTTGCGGAGAGGTCAGGCCATGATTGTTTGGAATTCACTCTCTATATTAGAGTGGTAGAAAGTGGTTATAATCTCTTCCTAATTTTACGTTGAATTATCAAGAATGGGTAAGGGGAATAAATTCAAACAACCACCCTACCTTGAAGTTATGTTGATGTTGGCATGGGAATGAATTCTAAGATGTCAATCTTTGTCACACCCGCCACACAATACTAATCCCGGGCTCATTCATCGATTTTTCATAGTGGAAGACGTTCCTCGTTGGTGATAGCATTCTTTATTGGTGGAATAGTTTCTCCACGATTCACCAAAGCTTCTCTCTTTTCCCACAGTTTCCCCAATTCCACCAAAATAAGGAATAGCCATCTTATTAATTTAAATTAAGTAGATTAATAATGTTGGAACAATTAACAAATTCTGACACATTTTATTAATTATTGGTTGGAACTAAAAATTAAATGGGGGGTTGGAATATTTAATTTTATCAAATTATTTGGCTCAAATTAATGGAGAAAAAGAATTAATGGTGAGTTGAGTGGTTTCTCCCCCATTAAGAGGGTTCGGGTGGTCCCCACCATTAATTTCAAAATGGGATATTTTAAATCTTGTTTTCCCCACCTTTATAACATTCACGCTGAATTTTTAGGCTCAGGTGGTCCCCACCACCATAACCCATGTTGAGGGGTTTCAGAAATAAAAATGTTAGACATTTTTATTTTATTTTATTCTTTTACAAAAGGAACAAAAAATTATCTTTCACTCTCGACCAACTGTGATCGCGGTGAAGGTCTACATAAGATAATACTAGTGCTGCGAGTTTAACGGTGCCCTCAGATTTCAATTCTGAGCACCGGTTAAAAATTTACAAAAACCCGCTCGCAGGTTTACTGAACGTACCTAAAAAAGTTCAGAAATTTATTTTGGGCACACTGGGCCTCGGAATCATGCTCTTTCAATTTTCATGGAATTTTAAAATTACCATATAATTAAAAAAATTACATGGAAATATTTTGGGTTTATATTCATTGTTATTTAAATCAGTGATTCAGTGACTGTTACTTTATAAAATTTTTACTAATGATGTGAAAATTCTACTTGTTTTAGAAAATTCTGTAACATGTGCACTAAACATTCTGCGGCATATCTTTCTAATGAAATAAAATTTTTTTAATATGTTTAATACCCTGCTTGTATTGGAACGAACGTTTGTTGTATGTCACTATATAACTAAAAAAATTTGTATGTACTTCACTGGTGAAAACTGAATTTCATTTCTATTAAAATCTTTTCACTGCAAGTACATGCTTTCTGGTTGTTTTGTTCTTTATTGAAACTTCTTTGCTAAGGGGTGTTAGTATAAATCTCCATGCTAAATTGTACATTCATTTGAACCGTACATTATCAAATTTCATACACCCTATCCACTGAGTATGTACAAGTTTCATGCCATGTTTTAATTTTAATGGAAAATATTTATTGCTATACTTAAATTTTAATGCATTTACTTACTTGTGAACCTGCTGAAAATTAATCTCTGTGGAAAACAATACTTATTGAACTTCATTGAGAACCTTGTAACATGCCATAAATCTATTAAATATAAAATACTTTTTGAACACAAATATTAAAATTGTTCTTATCCATATTCAGAAGTCAACTTTGGGGACAAATTTGGGTTTTAAGTGCTGGGGAGGGGATCAATTCTTGATTGTTCTAAACTTTGTTTAATGTATTCCCTTCATTTCCTATTGCAACATCAATCTTTTTGTCAAAAATGTATATATTTTTCAAAATTCATGCATAATTTTAGGCTTTACATTGTACCCAGTTGGGTCTTCCTTAAGGATGTTGCCTTTTTGGTAGTCAAGAACTGCATTGACTCAAAAATTAATGATGATGGATTATTTTTGAGTGAGTATACTATGTGATTTAATGGAAATTTGGTTTAGTAACGACTTCTGAGAGTGATTTGGGTTACCTATTAGTGACGTTATGATCATAACCATCAGAACTGAATGTTTGATCTTGATCATAGGGGAAATGTTTTCAATGTAATTACCTTATTGAGCAAATGTAAATGGTTTTTATAAAAAAAACTTTTGAAACTGGAGTATTTTGGGCATCTGGGATCCCATGGTGAGTCTATGAGACCCTAGATGCCGGGTGTCTGTCCGTTTACTATAATCCCTCTGTGAATCTTGAATAAGTGCATTTTACAATGCTTATCACATTATACATGTCTTGGGAAAAGTAAAATAAAGTGTCTACGGTTAAAAACGAGTTCATTAAGGTGAGGAGAATGATGAATGTCGGATGAAGAATGGGTGAATCGGTTTATATGGGAGTGATTTAGGTTGTTTCATTAAGGTGATCCACAAAAAAAATTGGTTATTATTTTGAACTTAGGAAAGATTTTTTGTACAAGGTTCCTCTAATAAGTTATTAACTCCAGTAAATTCTACCCGTTTTTTACTCTTGAAGTTAGCTCGTTAGCTTGCATTGGATTGGATCATTAAGTTGATTCATATATGAGGCTGGACTCTTTCATTGGTAGTTGATTAATTTCATTCTAGATTACCTTTAATACATTTCTTAGGGAAATATTCATTTTAACAATTATTTTTAAAAGCATTTTTACATGTAAGAGTCCCCTATTTCAAATTGTCGGTCATGTTGCTTTTAGAGCTGAGGATCATATACACACTTTACTTCCTTTTTAAGATAAAAAACATTGTATTGTTTGGGGAAAAACAATGCTTAAGTGTGGGGGAATATGATGTGGCTCTATTTTTACATAGTTTTTTCACATATTTTATTTAATTTTTAACAATTTAGGTATTTATTTTTAACACTTTTTAATAATTAATGGTACTGTTGTATTGTTTTCATTAAATATATTAATAAATCATTTTTATAATTAAATATGTGTTTTTATTCTTTTTAATAGTTAATTTAGTCATTATAATTATTTTAATTATATTAACTTACTTTCTTGTTTAATAATCTTAATCTGGTTAACATTTTAATAATTTTAAATGTTTAATATTTAATCAATTGTTCATTTTTATTTGTAATCTAATTTAGTTTTTAATTTAAAACATTTCACATTAAATTATATTTATTAAAATAAATTAACTTTGTTTATTAAGTAGCCTAAATATTATATTTATTATATAAGTAAAAAAATTAAGTTTAAATTTCATAAAAAATGTGTTCTTAATTTTACATTATCATTTTTTCATTTAATTAATTAAATTAGTTGTTCAATTTCTTTAGTTAATTTTAATTATTTTATATTTATGTTCACAGTTAATCATTTGCATGTTTTTTTTCATTTATTTAGATATTTAATTAATTAATCTTAATATTTAAATTCTTTGTTAATAATTAAGTCTCTTTTATTTTTTGTTTGTTTTTATAATTTAGTTAGTTTTTAATTAAGTTTACTATTTAGTCTTTAACAGTTTAGTTAATTTTTCTATTGTTTTAATTAAATAATGTAATATTGATTTTATTATTTGTTTAATATCAATTTTATTATTAGAATTTCTATTTATTATATCAGTGAGTCGACTCACCATTAACCTCCTAACAATTGGTGCCACCGATGGTTTAATATTCTGGCACCAATGTCTTGACACTCCGATGTCATGACACAGAGATGTTTTTTTTAACTATCGGTGAGTCGACTCACTGATTACTTTGAAATAGCATTGGTCTCTCTTGCTCATAGTCTTCAGTCTCTGATTTTTAACTATAGGTGAATCGTCTTTATTTTTCTTCTATCGGTGTCTTATTTTTTTCTTTGTGACACTGATTCATTTCTTCTTTTATCGGTGTTTCGTGAATTCACCGATACTTTTTTTAACTATCGGTTACTCATTTTTTAACTATTGGTTCCACCGATGTCTTGTGACACTGATCCCCTACAATTCTCTCTCACTAGTCTGACGTGATGCATTGATTCCCCAGACACTGATCTTTCCCTTCACGCACTCGCCGATACCGATACCTCACTTCATGTCGGTCTCTTGACTCACCAATCACATTTTCTTCTATCGGTGAGTCATTATTCCCTGATGGTTTCCCTTGATTCACCTACTAATCATCCCCAATCCTTCACCTACCAATTCATCTTTTTCATCTTTCCACAAAAAATTTTCCACCCCTGCGATCCTTTCTCATTATTTCAATCACCGCCACTGCTCCTCAAGAACAGTGCCACCAGATCTCCTCAACTCCCACCATCCTTCACACCATCACCACCTTTTCCACAGAATAGATCCAAAACTACTCAAAACCAGAGAATCAAAGCAACACATAACCTAGACTCGAACCATACTCAATGAATATTTAATCATAACTATGTTTCACCCCCTAATTTTAGATCTACACATATATGAACTGCCTTGATTCCTCACTGTTCATAGAACATCTGAGGTCATCATCGTGATGGTGAAGAAGAATTATAAGGGCATCTGAGCTAAGCTAGAGATGATCTTGTTCCATCCTACTTTGATTGGAAGCATCCAATCTTTTGATGTTGTGTTCCACAAGTGTTGCACCAACATGGAAGCTTACAAGGAGGTCCCACCCAACATGAACTGCCCCGGGGAGGAGGGTTGTGAGCTTTCAACCGCTTTTGGAAGTCCATGAACCATCGTCCTGATGTGCTGAGAAGCTGCTACCATGGATTCACTGTGAACAAGAGGAGAAATTACCTGAAACTGTTTTTTCTTGAAGTCCACCACGCCATACAAGGGTTCCATAAGAAACTCGACCCCCCCCCCCTCTTTTCTGCATGGACGGGATGAAGGTGGGAGAAAAAATTATTAAAAATTTATCATTAAAAAACTAAACTAAAAAATAAAATTATATAATTATATAATTATATATTAAGTAAAATAAATATTAAATATTAATAAAATAAATTATATAAGTAACTAATTAAATTAAATATTTAAAAAATTGAAATATTAATTGAAATTTACAAAATAAATTAAAAAAAAATATATTTTAATCAATTTAATAATAATAATTTTTATAAATCGATCTAATTATAAAAAAAATAATTAATTCATATTAATAAATTAATTAAATATGATTAATATATTTTAACTTAATAGTTGGTTGTAAATTAATAACATTTAATAAATATTAGTTTTCTTTTAATTAATATATAAAAATAAACTTATTAAATATAATTTATGTTTTTATTGAAATAAAATAATTAAAATTTTTTATTACCATCAAATTAATTACCTTCTATTTTAACCATGTAGGTTCACACCAAATCCTTAAAAACATCCAAGTAATTTCAACTAACTCACCGGGAGTTAGTTATAATGGAATTTTTAGTGCGATATGTCAATCATAAAAAAAATTCAATTGTGCAGTGCACAAATGAGGGACACCTGATGTCGGGGAAAAATAGGGGGTGACCTGTAGCTTTTGACAGAAAGATTTAAAATGAAAAGAAACAATAAAACTGAGGTGGAGGGACATTTGATACATGCAGGACATACATTCTAGGAGGAAATCATTATAGATTCGATATCTTCTCTCTCATCAAAGTGCAGAGATCTAGTGGATAGCCCTAGAGTCAAAGGAGCTTAAGAGAAGAGCATCTTTTGGGGAGTTCTGTTTCCCTTGTATTTGAACTCTTTTAATATGTTTAGCAATGTTCTCAAATGTTGCTATGATAATGAACAATTTTTCTAATTAAATCATCTAGTTTGGGGAGTAATTGAAGGTCCAATGGGTTTTTTAATTTTCTTTTTCAATTCATCATTTTATTGTATTCAGTATTGATTGAGGAGATCAATATAGATTTCATTCAATTGACTTTTAACACAAGAAAATAATATAAAAATTCAAAAATCAATAAGAGAGATTGATCGTGGATAAATCTTTAAAAGATAATAAATTCGTAGAACCTAAGGACTTATGGTGAGTTCGACCTATTGTCATTTTCAAATGACAATTTTCACAGTTGATCTATTTTGGAGTGGTGAACTATTAACTTGATCAATCTGTCCTAAAAAAATCCTAGCAAGGAAAGTAAGTCATTCTCTTTAAACAGTGGTATACTAAAACAACTTTTAAGTGAATTGGAATACTTTAAAAATCTTTAGAACGGATAATTTTCCCTAGGTAATTTACATTGATAGTTCATTTATCAGCATTCTTAATATTTCTTATTCAATGTTTTCAAACTGTTTTCTGCTTCATCATAGCCTATAATAAAATAAAATCAATATGGTGTTTCTTTTCTACCTTATAAAAACACCTTTTTTAATAAAAGTAAAAAAGGAAATCAATCCCACTATTGACAACGGTGGGGTCTTTTTGAAATTTTTTAGAAGAATGGTGGACATAATCACTATCCCTGTGTGTTCGACCTTGCATGCCACAAATACAGTAGTTAGTATGAATATAAATAATTAATCTTTGACCAACATCAATGAAATTCAAGTAAACTGGTCCATTATATTTTCATTTGATATCTATGTTTGATAAAAAACCTATAAAAAATAAATTATCCTAAAAGTGTTGGCACGCACTATGATGGAATGTCGTAATCCGTCTGGGAAATGGCTCGTCATGGTGATGTCATCTCCCACCATGGATGTTGAAAATAGATAAAAAATTGTGAAGGTACCAGCATAGTCCATGACTGATGTATCCCCCTTCTAGATATTCTTGAACTCATGAGATCTATCCTCCCTCAGTGTCTCTAGAAAAAATTTCTCAAATATCCAAGCCTTGAAGGTCATTTCCGGCAAGTCCCTCATGTCTATATGCATGTATATTCCTGTCCCACTGCTGTTTTATTGTTCCCATGAGCATGTACATCACCAACTTCACCCTCCACCAAGGGGGCCACTCAATATTGTTGAAGAATTACTAAACCACCTTGATCTAGTTCAAATCTTCCTATAGTCCACCCTAACCCAAAAATAGGTGTGGGTTCTATGACTAGAACTCCCATGTCATGTATTCTATCGATGGATCAGCTTCAAGGGCTCCCCTATCGATACATTGTGTGATATGTAAAAGGATCACCCTGAGCTTCTCATCAATCATTAGACCAAGATCGTCCATATCTTATGGCAGACCTCCCTATACCTGATCTGGTACCTATTCTAAAACATGCATCTTCTGATTAGTCTGACCCTCTAAGAACACATCATAACCCTCATGGGCCTCATCTGGTGCACACTCAAGAAGTATCCTATAACCTCCCCCATGATGGTCTACTAAATCCCATAAACATAGTACCCAGCTAAATACCAATAACATAGTAATACGACCATAATAGTACTTATATAAATATCATAGATTATGAATGTTGTAACAAGTGCATATTACCACCCTGGCACCACTCTACTGCACCCCATATAACCACATCCAGCCTCAAAGACCCTCACCTACCCAAATCAGCATCAGCTATCAATCATATCTCATCCTCATGGCCCCTACCTACCCCCATTAGAGCCAGGAATCACATATAATTTGATGTATCTATGTAGAATTCCACCAAAGAGGCTATATAATAAAATTTTAATTAGATTTTTTGTTGACACATTAAATATAACACCCCATATCATTATCTCTAACTACACTTATTAGTTTGATGAGCATATATCACATGCACATATTTTCACTTCACATCATTTGAATATTTTATTAGAACCAAATTCCTAGTATATCTGAGTTTAATACCCCCAAAGATAGGTTATGCATGAAAACACTATCTAGCCTCCATTGTTGACACTTTAAACAACCCAACCAATCATAGAACAATCTAGGTTCCCAATGAAAATAAATTATAGGAATATACCAATATCAGAAAATCCTATGTGACTATCATTATGTATAATCAAACCTCACTTTCCATGTTTACCCTAGGTTAAAACCCATATAATAGATAAAAATCACACCCACGTTCTCCATTAGAGATGGAAATAAAATAAAAATATAAAAGTAACCTACTGAACATCAATCTCCCACCCCTAGAAACTTTCTCTATCACCCATTCATGGGGTTGCATATCCCAATCATGATCTTGGTACATAGTTCTGAAAACATCCTAGTCTCTAGTCTACCATATCCCAAATAGTAATATCAACTAAAAAGAAAAGAATTTGATACAATTAGTATCTAGTCAAATAATGCAACACAATCCTTGAGAATAAAAGAATCTATGATACCATTTGTATCACCCCAACCTGGATTTCACTTTAAATGAAGCTCTAGGTTGATGGACCACTAGGACTTTGGAATTCCTGCCCATACACAATAGGATACCAAATATAAGTGAGGGTGTAAATAGGTTATATTTGGTATATTATACCCTCATATATTGATAATAATAATGTTATATGTTTATACAAAAGCATAAGAAATACCATACTCAGCAGATGCAATAACAAGATATATTGGATTAATTAATTGAGAGTTATAGTAAATGGAAAACATTCAAAAATTATTCATTCCAAAAAATATTATTTGTTTACACAAAACAACATTTCATAAGAGGTCATGAAAAATAGATAATCAGAAGTGTCGCATGTGCCTAATGATCATAAGATAAATATATAATAAGTATGCTGATATAAAAACAAACACAACATTAAACTCTAAATGATGTTGTGGGTCATCCATTGTACACCACCATCCATCCCATGTTAAATTTTTAGATTTACCACTAATTTTATCTCTTGAGCTCGGTCCCTTACCTGGTCATAGAGACATAAATTCTATATGCATCCCAAAGGGCATGTGTAGGTGTGAGAATAACTCCTAGTAAGATACAAACAACATGTTTTTATATTACATAAAATATAACCAGGGATATTTAAATATTAATAAAAGGCATTATATGAACATAAAATAAAAATTACCTCTTCCTTTGTGAAAAATAGCCACAGCGAAGCGATCACCTACTTCATCCATCACTAGTAATCTTTGAATACATTCCCCAAGATATATAATGAAAATAAAATCTACCTCTCTATATATTTAATTATAGTATCCAAGATCCATTTAATAATTCCCAAGGAATACCCTAAACAAACACATCCTAGGTTAAACCCCAGGTTCCACTGTGACACCCTAAAAATCTAAAGTAAGAACCTTGTATTCAATATTATGTGTCACATGTGACACCAAGCGCATAAGGTAATATAATATTTGGATGATTTATAATATATATACTATTTAAAATAGATTATATATATTTAAATTCATGAAACACTAAGTTATCATCTGTTATATGCATGATAGGACATCTTTGATAGATTACATTACACACAAGACCGAGTTTTACCAAACAATAATATTTTATAAAAATGTTATTTTTTTAATATAATATCATATAACCTAGATTTTATGTTAGATTTTATGAATATTATTGACATACTTATGAAAATTTATGGTTTATATAAATATAAAATTAATTCATTGGTTATCTACTAATGAGAAACAAAAATAAGAACCAATTAGATATAAATAATATTATTATTTATATGGTTCTAAAAGAGTTTTGTCTTAACAAACATAGATAATTATAATTAGTGAATGATTTTAATAAAATATATGTGTTATATATTTAAAAAAAATGATATTCACACATTGTGGTTGATATTCATAATATAAGAACAAACCTAATTTATACATTAAAGCATATAATTTTATAAAGGCATTTTTACCACCTTTTAATGTAGAACACATTTTAAATCACAATGTTGATACTTTAATTGATTTTATATGTAAAAATAAACTTAGTATTTGAAATATAAAAATAATAATTAGGTTACTTGGACTTTTTTATATTTTTATGAAAAATTACATTTTTTAATTAATTGTTTAAAAATACTAAATTTTAGATCAAAAATGTTTTTTCATCTACTTTATTTATAAGGATAAATTTTAATTTTAATTATTTATAATGATAAATTAACTAATATTTTTATAAATCAATAAAATAAATTTCATTTTAATAATTTTTTCTTTGAAGTTAATTATAAAAACAACAAAAACATTTGGACAATTTTACCCTAAAAAACATCACTGTCGTCCCACCTCTGGGATGATTTTAAAATTAATTTATTCCACTTATATTATTGGAATTTGGATAAATGGATTCCATATTTTTAATCGGCAGAATATATAATTACTAATAGTCCAAATTTTTTGGCCCAAAATATTAGTGAAAGTGATTAAAATTAATTACAATTATTAAGAAAAAATTAATCTTATAAAGGACTAAACCATTATCTTATGGGTCCAAATGACCTATAAAGTTATAAAAAACCCATTTTATTTATATTTTTAGTCCATGAAACTTCAATTTTTTGGGTTATTTTATGCTTTTTTTAGGTAAATACATGGGTACACATAAATTCTTTTCAAAAATACCATGTGAGTCCTTTTACTCCCTTATAAAAGGCCATCACCTCTACCCCTTACCCGCATCTCTAAAACCACTTATGTTCAGCAATGGTCTGAGCATATATATTTCCAAAATTCCTCCACACTACATCTAATCCCCCCTTTGGGAATAAATAATTCCAAATAAACCTTTTGGTACCAACCAATAGTATATACCTAATAAAGAGGTAATGTCTTCTCTCAAGATTTTTAATTTTATTTCCACTCTTCAAACCTTTATATATTCTTATTATATTATTTTATAATAAAAAATGTATCATAAATATAATAGGATGCTTTTATGTTATGGTTTCATAATAAAATTACACACACTTTTATCTAATGGGTAACAAACTTATGGTTTCTGTTTATGGTGAACTACTACTTCACTAGACGATGATTGTTCATCATTCCATTACCACCTCTCATGGTTTCCATTATGATGGAAACACTATTTATATATGAAATATATTACATTTATTATTTCATTATACTAATTTAATTATTATACATTCTATACCATTAATACTTTTAATTTTATGTAAATACGATAACAACGTTTGAGGAAATGTGGACTACTGCCCCCTCAAAGTGATGTGATTCATTCACACTATACATGGAATATATAAATGATGATTTCAATTGAATATATGTTAAATAAAAAACCTATATATGATATTCATGAAATAATTAACTTTCTATAATTATAATATATATATATATATATCATATTCACTCTTACCCTTTCACACACTTAAAAAGTGATAACATCATTCTTAGATGTGTGGGCTACCGCCACCTCGACACAATGTGATTATTTATACATCATGATAATTGTATATATAATTATATATGACTAAATAACATGATATATATTATCAAATTATAATTATGGGAATGATATGGTATTACTTACCTTTTTTCCATAACGATCTTTGAAAAATAGGAACGTTACTCATGCGTACGTATGACCTACCTTCCCCATGATCGTAATGTTGATTCGTTTTTCATAACCATATATAATGATTTACATTAATAGAATAATTCATGTATAAATAAAATAATTATGACATTATTATTATTCTGGGTAGTTATATAATGACCCCTTTGACAACATTTGTCCTACCAAATTCTGTTTTAACACATAAACTGGATTTGGTCAAAACACCCAATGTAAACAAAATTGTTTAAGTAGTTTTATACAAAATAGTAAAAAGAGAAATAAAAGTAATGTTAACAATGAAATGGTTTCTCCCTCAATTCTAAAATTAACATATATTTATTATACATTACATTGAATAATTTTTACCTGAAAGGAAACACAAGGTAAGGGGTTCTCATCTCGCTTTTTCATCTGTGAGAAAACTATCATGTTCACCATTTACTTATTTTTTGTGTTGTACATACTGCCCATTTTTATATATTATATCATGAATTATTTTATATTCACGGTATTTAAAACCTTAATTCTGTATTATTCCATCATGAGTATTATGCTTTATAATGATTCAATGTGGTATGGGACACTTTGGGATGTTTAAATATAATATTCCTTAAGATAAGAACTAAGGATATTTAAATGTAATTTCCATTCATGGAAATTATATAACCATTTTTCAATAAACCCTTAAATTATTATGTGGTTATTCATGACCATTTTCAATTATTATTACCAGTTTTACACACTTTTCTACTCAAATTTTTTTTTTAAAATGTTTTTACGAAAACTTGGCCTTATTTATATCTTTAGTTAGAGTACATATTTTCTTATAAAGACCAAATTTTATTAAAATGTTTTCAAAAATGATTTTAAATGATCTGGTAAACACATTTTTACCTTTTTGTATTTTACCAATGTTTTAAAAGGAATAATCTTGTCACTTTCTAAAAAAGGAATTTTTCTAACCTTTAGCCATGCAAAAGGAATGTTGTTTTACCTCATACTGTAAGTATAGACTTACTCTTCATTATTTCATTGAAGATTCAATTTCATTTTTAAAAGGATAATCTTTAAAAAAATGTTTATAAAATTTATTTTCAATTAAATTTTTTTTCAGAATGTTTTCCAAAAGAGAAGGATATTATCCTTAAGAATCTTTTTAAAATATATTTTTATTTATATTCATCAATGAAAAAAACCCTTTACTTTACCCCACTTTGGATATTTTTTATTGATACCATCCTTATTCTTCCTTTGTATGATTTATGAGTGATTTTTCAAAGGATAGTATTCACATTTACTTCCTTCATTTAGTTTTTTAGTCCCCTTGAAATATTTAATCTCCTATGATCTTGAACTTTTAATTTCATGTAAATTTTCAATTTTTTTATCATGGATATTACTATTTCAAAAATCATATACCACTTTACATACAATGTCTACATTGATTGATTATGTGTTATTTGGGGTAATATTGAGAAATCTATTTTATTTATTAATTTTTTATATTTGATAATTAATATTTTTTAATAATTAAATTGATTACTAGATATGAATAATTCATTGGACATGCAGTGATGGGTGGAGCCCAGATTTATATAGATCCTTGATGCATCAGCAGGTTCTCATGAACAAAATAAGTAGTGAAAATTAGAATATTTTAAACCATATTGTGAAGGGTCTTGGTGGTATATGTTTTCATGTGCCTCATACATTATTTCCATTATTAAATCATTAACATAAATTATTTTCAGTTATTATTAATCCATGAGATTTTGTGTTGACATATCTATGGATACACTTCATTTTCAGTTCATTGATTAAATTTCATGTGTTTTAGTTTCCTACCATACCATATTTATTTTAACTTAACTATTTATATATATGTAATGTGTTTTCATTTATTACATTTACATATTTTTTACACACTTCTATTATATTTATTTATAACATGGAATGTGTTCTCAATTATTTATCTTTCCATATTGACTATTCTCATTGATTCATTATTGATCCTACTATATTTTTATCCTAGTGATCATTTGAGATCACTCTTATTATGGTTCTTTACCCATGAATACATGAAGAGTATTTTAGAAATATATAAAGTGATTTACTGGATGAATAAGTGTTATCCTATAAATTAATTATTTATAAGAAAACAATATGTTGTAATTACTATATTATTTTGTAACAAAAGTCTCAAGTATGTATCTAGTTTACCAGGACTACTAAAATATAGGTCATTTGGGATTTTATACCTTTTAAAAATCCAAATTTAATTTATAGAAGACACCAAATATGGGCTCTCTTGGGTTAGGTTTCTATAGTATCTATCAAAAGATGATTAGTAACAACCTTAGGAATTAAAATTATGAAAACATAGAATATGTAACTTGGAGCTAAGGTAGAATTTGATGATAAGTATAGAAAAAAACCATATAATTTTGGTAACGAATAGATTATGTGGTTCTCCCTTGAAATAAATGCCCGTATGGATACTATAAGTGGATTTGGTTTGGGTACATATGTACAAACGAGTAACAACCCCGACAATGTGTTCTGGGCCAGACTCAGTTTAAACTATTACATGAAAACATGCCATAATATGCACCTGGTTTGACACTCCCTGGGTATATTCTTAGGATAATTCACATTTTCATTACAAACCATTATGAAGGATTTGAGTAGATAATGTTAATGATTATTCTAGGGTAAACCGAAACAATTTTAGATTTAAAATAAGGTTTCTTGATTTTTAAATTATAGAGATGATATTATAGTAAAACTTTACTCTAAGGAAGTACCTATTTTAAAATAAAATGGATGAGGTATTTATGTATTGAGGTTGTTTTTAGAACCATAGTCAAAAGGATATTAGCTATTAACCTTATTTCAAGTATTCCCATCAAATTTATTTTGGAAATTATATTAATTTGGTTTTCAAAAAGAACAAAATGTAAAGTTGGTGAGAAACAATAAAATCCAGCATGGTATTAGGTATTGATCCAATGATCAAAGGATGATAAGGGATTCACACCAACCACTTACTTACACAATCTCTTAGTTAATATGACATTTTTTCTAGTTAAAGTATTGGATGAATAAATATTAATGATATAACAGTAGTATTACTTTTTGGTTCAGATAATAATGAATTAACCATATTTGTTTTGCAAGATATTTAAAGGAAAATAGTTATACATTTCACTAACTTATAGGCCTTAAAATCCTTAAAAAATTCGCCATTCAAGCATAAAAAATTCATTATTGGTAATTAATTTATGGTAGTAAAGGAATGAATTAGAATTTGATCAAAGAATAACCAAAATTTAGGAATGTTCAAATGAAATTGAAACCTATCATGTCATAATATTCCCCTATATTCTTAGGTTATAAAATAAATACCCAAATTTTGGAAAATAACATAGAAATAATTTTTTCCCTAATACATTAATTTTTTTTGAACTGATGGTCTTCTAAATCATCAAAGATTTGTTGCTTCGAGGCCCTTAAAAATTTATTTATCATTATTTTTTTGATTTATGACTTCATTCACTCCCTATAAATATTTATTGTTTTCCTCCATGTACTTTTCTCTACTTTCCACTTATTTTCTCATACTTAGAGACCTAGTTACATGGTAGTATATGTAACCCTTGTACTTCCTTTTATCTCTTTTATAAATGATGAATTATGAATAGTATAATTATGTGGGATTTAAAACATATAAAGTATAAAAAAATATATCACCATGATTTATTTTAAATTTTAAGTACGTGAATTAAATAAGGTGGGGATATTATGACACCCCTGAATTCTAAAGTAAGAACCTTGAATTCGATAGCATGTATGACACGTGACACCAAGTGCGTAAGGTAATATTATATCTGGATAAATTATAATATATATAATATTTAAAATATATTCTATATATTTCAATTCATTCAATACAAATTTAGTGTGTGTTACACATAAGAGAAACCTTCTTTGATGGCTTATGTTACACGCAAGACTGAGTTTTACCGAACAATAATATATTATTAAAATACTATTATTTAATATAATATAATATAACCAAGCCATTATGATAGATGATATGAATATTATTAAATAAATAATGAAAATTAATCGTTTATATATATATATAATGAATTCATTAGTTACCAACTAATGAAAAACCAAAATAAGAACCAATTAGATATAAAAAAGAAAGATTATTATTTTCATGCTTCTAAAAGAGTTTTGTCTTAATAAACATATTTAATTACATTTCATAAATTATTTTAATGAAATATATATGTTATATATTCAATAAAATATTTTTTATATTCATTCATTAGGTTTGATATGAAAAAGATAGGAATAAACCCTACTTTACACATAAAAAACTATATTTTTATAAATTCAATTTTACCGGCGTTAAAAAGAGAAACATTTTAAATATAAAGTATGAAACGTTAATTGATTTAATATTTAAAAATAAAAAACATCTTTGAATTAAAAACATAATTATTTTGTTAGGATGAATTTTTTATATTTTTCTGAAATATTTCATTTGTTAATGAACAATTAAAAATATTAAATTTTAGTTCAAAACTAATTTTTTACTATGATTTATTTATAAGGATAAATTATACATTTATTTATTTTAAAAGTTTAATTAGATAATATTTTTATCAATTAATTCAATTTATTTCATTGGAATCATTTTCATTTTGAAATTAATTATAAAAAACACAGTAAACTTTCGAACTTTTTTTACCTAAAAAACCCGCATTGTTGTCCCACATATAGGATAAATTTTAAATTAATTTCTACAAAATATATGATTTAAATTTAGAAAAATTGATTCCATATTTTGAATAATAATATTTTAAAATTTATAATAAGACGAAATTTCTTTTTAACCAAAAATATTAGTGAAATTGATTGAAATTAATTACAATTATTAAGGAAAAAATAGGCTTAATAAAGGACAAAACCTTTATCGCATGGGCCCAAATGACCTATACACTTGAAATACAGTCATTTTATATAAATAATTCGTCAATTAACCTTATATTATTTATTTATATGGTTTTTAGTACTTTTTTTAGTTAAAAAATTGGGTACACCTGACTTCTTTTCAAAAATATCAAGTGAGTCCTTTTCCTCTCTTATAAAATACAACCAACTCTCCCCAATCCTCACACCTCTGAAAACTCTTATATTTGGTAAATATATTCCCATATAGCTTCAAAACATCCTTCCCATGACCTTAAAGTATAAATTTTTTCATAAATTATTCCAAAAAGTCATTTTGGTATAAACCAAAATTAGTTACCTAATTAAGAGGTAATGTCTTCTCTATGTTTTTTAGTTTTATTTCAATTATCCAATCTCTCAGATCATATTATTATATTATTGGATAAAAACCAGTATACTCAATACACTATGATGATTGTATTCTATGTTTTATACCTACACTTACACACACTTCCATTAAATTGGTAACAAATATATCGTTTTTGTGTACGGAGAATTACTGCCTCCTGAAATGATGATTGTTCGTTTTCCTTTACCACATATCATGGTGGCCATTATGATGGACACTATATTTATATATGATATATATGATATTTATTATATATTTATACTCACATAATAATTTTATTATACATAACATTAATAATTTCATTTTATGTTAATATGATAACATCGTTTGAGGAAGTGTGGACTACTACCCCCTCAAAGTGATGTGATTCATTAACACTATACATGGAACTTATAAATGATGGTTTATATTAAAAATTTGTTACCTAAAAACCAATATATGATATTCATGAAATAATTAACTTTATATAAATTATATATATATATCATTTTCATTATTACCATATCACACACTTAAAAAGTGATATCGCCGTTCTTGGATGTGTGGACTACCGCCTCCTCTAGAAAATTTCATTAATTTTAAATCACATTAATTATGTTTATAAGTAAATATGTTTCAAAAAAATATGATATAATTATCATTATAGAATAATATTTTTTTACTTACCTTATTTCTATAACGATCACAGAAAAATGGGAATGTTACACATGCGTGTTTACGCCCCATCGTCTCCATGATCGTAAAAATGATTCATTCTTCATAACGATATTTAATAATTGAGTTTAAAATCATAATTTATGTGTAAATATAATAAATATTTCTTTATTATTATACTATAGATGTTATATAATGACCTAATTGACCATTGTTTACCTACCAAATTCATTTTTTACACATAAACTAAATTTTTTCAAAACACTTGATGTAAACAAAATTGTTTTAGTAGTGGTATAAATATAATAAAAATTGAAATAAAAGTAATGATAGACATAAAAAAATTTCTCAATATTTTATAAAATAAAAATAATTTTTTTATTCATCACGTTAAAGAATTTTCTCCCAAAAGTAAATTCAAGGTAAGGGATTCTAATCTCACTTTTTTACATCCATGAGATAAATGTCATGTTCACCATTTACATATTTTGTGTGGGGTATCTATTACCAATTTTGATATATTATATCATGAATTATTTTACCTTCATAGTATTTAATACAACCATTCAATATTATTTCTTCATTAGGCTTATGAAACAAAATATTCAAAAATGTTATGGGGCACTTTTGGATGTATAAATATTAATTGTCTCAAGACTAGTACTAATGATATTTTAATGGAATTTCTATTCGAGGAAATTATATAACCATTTTTAAATAAACACTTTGATTTTTATATGGTTATTAATTACTGTTTTCAAGTATTATTACCATTTTTTCACTCTTTTGTACTCAAATTTATTTAGAAAAAGTTATTGAGAAAAAGAGTCTTTATTTCTCTCTTTAGTCGAAGAACCTGTTTTCTTCTAAAAATAATGTTTCATGAAAAAATTTCAATAATTCTTTTTAAATGATTTGGTAAAGAAATTTTTACTCATTATTTCTTTTAAAAAAATTTCAAATGAATATTTTTGTCTTTTTCCAAAAATTTAATTTCTATAACCTTTAATTGTGCAAAAGGATTGTTTATTTTCTCATATAGAAATTACAGACTTACTTTCCATCAATTCATTAAAGCTTCATTTTCATGTTTAAAAGTTTAGTATTTAAAGAAGTTTTTTTAAAATTTATATTCATTGAAATGGTTTTTAAAATAACATGATATTTTCATCAAGAATTTTTTTTAAAGATCAATTATTTCAATTCATCAATGACAGCAACTATTTATTTTTCTCCACTTGGGATATTTTTTATTGATTTTCTCCTTATTATTCCCCTAGATTGTTTACGATTGATTTTTCAATGGATAATATTCACATTCTCATACTTAATTTATTTCTTGGTACCCTTGAAATATTCAATCTCCTATTATCATTGAACATTGAATATCACCTAAATTATACATTTCATTTATCATGGATATTATTATTTCCAAAACTGTATACATCTTTATATAAAATGTCTACTTTGATATTTATTTGATTATTTGGGGAAATATTGATAAATTCATATTCTTTATTCAATATGGATATTTGATAGGTCACATTGGTAATTGGATTGATGACATTTTATGAAGAATGATTTTTACATTCAATAACAGGTGGAGCATAGTCATTATATAGCTCCTTGATGCATCAATAGGTTCTCATGAGAAAAATTAGTTATTTAAATGAAAATAGTTTAAACTATCTTGTTAATGAGATTGGATGTATATGTTTTAATGTTCCTCTTATAGGATTTCCATTAAGAAATCATTGCCTTTATTTAGTTTTAGTTATTATTCATCCATGAAACTTTTCATCAGAATATTTATAGATAAACTTAATTTTAAATTCATTGATTATATACAATGTGTTTCAATTTCATACATTTCCGTATATATTTTTCTTTATCTAGTTATCTGAATGAAATGTGTTTTTAGTTATTACCTTTCCAGTTTTTTTACACAGTACTATTCAATTCATTAACTACGTTCTATGTGTGTTTAGTTATTTAACTTTCTATATTGACTATTCTCAATGATTCATTATCACTTATGCTATATTTTTCCCTTAATGAGAGTTTGATCTCACCCTTGTTATATTTATTTCCCTAGGAATCCATGAAGTGTACTATAGAAGATATGAAAATATTTACTAGATTGATTATTGTTATCCAAGAAGTAATTTATCTAGAAGTAAACAATATGTTTTCAATAGTGTCTTCTTTTATAATAAAAGTCTCATTTGTGTATCTAGTTTACCAAGACTACTAAACTCTATGTCCTTCAGGATTTGAGTCCTTGCCCTCATGGTAATGTAGTTGATACAATACACTGGGTCTGGGATTTTTGGGGTTGGTTCACTACGTCCACTTCTAAAATATGTCACTAGCACCATCTTTTAACAAGAGAGTACTATTGTTCATATGGAACACACAAATAATAAGTACCTAGTCCCTCGAACACCTACTAAAAACTCCCCATTGGATCAAAGAATGACATACTTATGTACATGATGTATTTCCTCATAATACTAATCTTTTTTGGATCAAACTCTAAACACATAAGGTACATTGATATTTGGAACCCCAATAACCTGGCCCAGTGGCCTCATAGTTCTCAGTGAGCCTCATCCCCCAACCGATGATCTCATCATAAATCAATGGTCTATCACCATACATGGGGGTTTATATAGTTAAACCCCCCAATCACATATGATGGTCAACACCATCACTGATGTCTCTTATTGTATGGGGGACTCCACCAACAAGATTGGTCAACAACACCTCGATATGAATCCTCTTTGCGTGTACATGACTCCAATGGCACATCATCTAACATATGATGAGTGTAAATCCACAAAACATACCCAATCAGCATCATCTAGAAACATGTCTCCCTACATCCTTGTCACTAAATAAATATACCCCACACAGCCTCAAGACACTTGGGCAATGCCCTCATCAAGACAACCTCATCACCTCAACTGGATGGCCATGTCACCTCGACTAATGATCAATATCTCCCATGTATCATGGGCCTCACCCACTCAGAGGAATCATATCACCTCATTCCAAGTAATCAACATCACCTCCAACCATAGGCCACACTTTTCACGTACCAATGGAACTCTCACAATAAATATAAATCATTTAATAAATATAATATAACCAATCTGGCCTAACATTCCCAAGTGGCCCAAAGCCCTTAACTCGGCATAAACAATTTTCATTAAAGTAAGATAATCCCCATGTAATAACTTGACATGAATTGAACTATTTAAATATGAGAATTAAAGTAGCAGGTCCTCACACGATCGACTCATATGAAGTAGATAGATTGTTCCCCCGAAAAACAACAAAAATATGTACACAGCTAGGCACCACCTACGTTGTACTATTAGGTGTTGTCTAATCTAATATCGGCCTCCAAATCATGAATATTTACAATAAAACAATGTTCAAGATTAATTCACTAAAAATAGGCTAAATGGGATCACACTAATTTAGAGAAGTTTGTGGATATAGAAAGTAATAATAGAGGATAATGTATTGAATGTATTACCAAGATGAATCCTTAAACACCAACCGATCCAAGATCAGAGTCTGGACATAGGGATTGTCTCAAAGCCTAGGAGGGAAAAATAGAAAATATCCCCCTATGCATGTGGTGGATAAAAAATAATATATAGGAATAAAACATAAAAATGGAAGGGGAACATTGGTAATTACACACATAATATTGACCCACACGGTTTGAAAACATGGTTAATCCAAACAATTTGGCTAACCATGTCCCAAGTATATAGTTTTCTCTTCCTAAGAACCACACCCACATAAGTTAGGCATATTGTTTTATAAACTGTGCACAAATCATGTGAATCTCCTATATTAAAAACGGTAGTGTTTTCACACGGTCATGCACTCCCACCAACATAGTTTTTCAAACTATGTTTGTGCATTAGGCAGGCTACACATTTTCTCCTATGAGGCTACATGGTTTGTCCAAACCATGTGTCTCTATCTTACCATTCCCAAAATAGTTTTTATGGGCCTCTATGAACTTGAAACTCACCCAAAGCCCAAAGTCAATTACTACACCTAAAAAACTAAAGACAATGTCTTGGTTTAGTCAAAACATCATAATTAGATTTGAAATTCAAAAAAAAAATGGAATTCTCATCAAAGTCAATGATTTAAAAAGGTATCGATTTAATAACCTTCTAAAAAATCTATGATGTTACTATTGTGTTTGTCAAAGTAAAAGTGGTATACAAGGTGTAGTTATTACATGTGTTTTTTAACATTACATGCTTCATTAAATTTTATTAATGGAGGTATCTAAAATTCATAAACATTTAATTTCATGTTCTAACTTTGATGATTTTAAATAGGGTCACTTATGATGATAAATGTGATGTGAATCCCCAACATCTACAATAAATTAATGAAAAATCATAATACGAAATAAAAACACATCAACAAACAGACATGTATACTTGAATCAGAGGATACAATATTCAAATAAAAATTGACCCAAAAAGTCTCCCAATATTATTAGTTTCATAAAAAAAATTTAAAACACAAAAACATAAAAATGTGTAAAATATTACTACAAAATAAGAGACCAACAACTAGTCACTACATCCATATCAAACCAAACATCACATTGACATCCCCAAAAAAATCCTTGACAACCATACATTTTCATCATATCATCATTTATCCTAATATCCCTTCCTCTCAATCAACCATATCAGCCACCCAATATCATATCAAACCATAAAAAATATATTTGAAACAATGATTTGATAATTCATTTCTAAATTCGTTAAGTAGAAAATCAACAACAATAATAATCAAATATGAGGTTTTAGGAAATATATTACCATTATGGAATTATAGTATTTTACCAAACCAAAAAAGTATTTATTAACATTAGATATCTTATTATCCATTATTAAGATCAATATTTCAGGGGATGTTAATTTGGAAGATTCATTTCATATGCATTCAAAATTTCCAATTGATTTTTATACTCGCATAATAATACTTGTACTATATTAATTAATTAATTTACATTTTATTATTCTTATAATAAAAAATATTTTTTCACATATTTTCTTTTATTATTTGGACATAATAAAAACATAGAATAATTAATCATGTAGAAAATTTAAATCATGTTATAATAACAAGAAATATTTATGCTCAACGTGGTATAAAAAATAATTAACATTTAACATATTATTTAATTCCAATATAATGAATAATTATAAAATTTAATCAACTTATACATTTTGTTTATAATAATTTATTTAGTTATATCACATAACTTCTATATTAATGTCATTTTTCATTAATTCCTTCCATGTAAAATAGGTCATTGTCATATATCAAATCTTTTCATTATGTAATACTTATTATACAATAATAATTCATAACTCATACATTTCTTTCAATTGAATGTACTCCTAATTATAACTTATAATTATTTTTTAAAAAAAATGCATAACATACATATCTAGATTAACACATGGATTAACATTTAATAGTAATGAATATTTGAGTCCTAAATATGTAGTTGAAATATTTATTCCAAAATAAAATTTACTTAATCAATAATTGATTATAATGGGAATTAATAATCATGAATTATTTTAGGAAGTTATATATGGAAATAATTATCTATAAAAATGCATCACCATTAATGAAACCATATTAGAATAATACTTATAAAAATATTCACAAACTATTATGTCATAACATGTTCGAATATTTTAGTTCATCGGCATAAATATAATTTTAGATTATATAGCTATATATTGAATATTATGAATAGAATATTAACCAGCATGTAATTTCATAAGAGCATGTATAAACTATAACGAACCAATTTACTATAGATGAATGTGGAATAATTATAAATACAACATCATATCTATTCATGGTACCAAAAATAAACTCAATCCACGTGATAATAAATCAATATTTTTTACTTAAATCAATCATATGAGGATGATGAAACATCCTTCCTAAATTATTTTATCCTCAAATCACTAAATTTCTATTGAAACATGTTTCATTAGTTATCATGGTTTTTTTGTCACTTCATAAGGGGCCATAATACTTCTGTCCAAAACAGCCTCTCATAATTGTGTCCTAACTATTCTCTATACACAAAGTTCCCAAAATATATGTGTCAAAGCTAATATGTTACAACCATAAAATTATTAGATAAATGTAATGTTTTTATAATGATACCCTATGAATGGATCACATGTTCTGACTAAAAACACTATCTCAACTCTCAAAATAAAACAGATTATTCCACATTTCCATGACAAAATAATGGAAACCCCACTATGGTGGTCAATGAAGACATGAGTTACACTTGAATACAACCTCAATTGGGCCTTTGGTTAGTGACAAGCACCAAGAATATCTATCACACATATTAGAGGCATCACCCTCATAAATCCTAGGTAAATAAAAATAAAAAAAATTAACAAAATGTGTCATAATTATTATTACTAAACCATATTTAAACATTAATAAATATCATTTAATCAATGGAAATGCATGAAAACCCCAACATACTCCACTTCAACTCCCTGAATCGAAATATGTCTAATCTATATTGAACTATCCTATAAACCAACTCAAGAAAACTATAGAGGGGATAATAATTTTAAGTTATTGGTTATTTGGGATGGTCATGTGTGACATTAATTAATTGAGAAAAGTTTAAAATCATGGATATGGGCTATGAATGTAAGAAATGCTGAAATAAAATAAAACATCATAGAATCACATATATGATTCCTATATATTTTGACCCACAATCATTAATTTTGATCAATAATCCTATAGTATATATAAATGATTGTGAATTGATATTTTTAGAAATATATATAAATAATGTCGGATATTCAAAAACATTTAACCACTCTAACAACAGTCATCATTGATTGAAAATATGACCAGACAAGGATAACATCATCTACATTATCCAATGATCATAACTATAGCCGCATCATAACCACTACTACAACACCATATCCACTGCTACATCACACCCATTTCCACACCATTATCACCATTATCCCATGTATTTTTGATATAACTGAGAGCTATTAAAGTCTAAAAACATGAAATAACCTTAGTCCTTCATAACCTGGACATATTTACACATATCATAAACTTAACCCATTAAAAGAATAAATTGATGCGGGTACCAAAACCATGAAAAATTATATCTTACAAAATTATATATATAGACACAATACCTTAAATGATTTCAAAATTTATACATATAAAAATACTTGTCGAAACTATAATCCATTACAACCCATAAGGACTATACATATGAACAACTTGATACATTATATCTCATGTTTAGAATCATTATACCTTATACCATTATAAATAGTGCATGTATACACATGACCATAATTCATTACAATATACATGTATAGTATAATAATATTACACAAATAAAAAAAGATAAAAAAATGAAAAAAATATTGGAAACAACATAAGGTATCATTAGAGTTAACAATAAATTAATCATGTAATATCATTATATACTAATTATTACTATAATATATGGTATTTCACTACTAATAACCACTAAATTGACCATGATAAATTCCTAAATACTGGATTAACTATTTAGTGACCATATTATAATTTATTATGTAAATTAAACAAGAAAATAAAAGAACCGTAAAACCTCACCCACTAATTCTCAATGGAGAACTAACTAAATAACAATTATTAACTAATATCTTAAATCCAATTTTTTTTAAAAAAAATACTACAATATCCCTAACTGAGACTTATCAAACTCCTTTTATAACAAAGGTGTAAAACCTCTTAATCAATCTATATAACATATAAAAATTCAAAAAATGGAATAAATTTAAAAAAGAACACCTAACCCATCTTCATACATATAAAATCTCACTCTATGACCCAAAATTGGCCCACATCATCCTAGGAATGTGGAAATAATATGAATTATTTTACTAATCGTAAGATACTAACACCAACACACCTAATTCTAGCTAAATATCATAACAATCCATTACCTAACATATTCATATTGAAATCAAATGTAGGAATTAACACTCTAATAATTTCCTAGACACTATATTCAATCCAAATGTGTCCAAAATTAACCAAATATTTATCTCATTCATCTATTGTAATTATACAAACCCCGAAAGCACTTGAGTTATACTACATAAATCATTTTCACATTCACTAAACATTACATCTAGAATTTCATTTATATTATCATTATATTACCTTTCATAAATTAATTCCCATTAACACCTATTTTTTAACATATTATAATATATTAAATGCAATGAAATATATTCAATAGATAATTTTTAATGATATAATAAAAATAAATCTATATAAACATCTTTGTCTATCTATATTCTTCAGTATCATTCTTGTTTTTCTTCTAGAATCTCTTTTAAGATACATCTCATATCAAATGGGATAACATAATTCATAAATATCACACATGTATTCCTTTATTATCATTACTATATTTTATAAAGATAACATAACACAAGGTAAAATATTATATGAAACCTTAAAAAGAACTATTACAATAAATACTCAATAAATTCAAAGAATATCAAAATTTAAATGAGATATAGATAATATATCATCCCTATCCACTAAATAAAAACATTCAACATCAATAATTTTATATGGGGGTAAAGCATGGAATATAATATGTCTTACAATAACCCCTTCACTTAGATGAAATGTTTTGAAAAAACTATGAGGTAAAAGTATAAACATTCCATGTCAAAGGGGTATCATAGAAGTTAGAAAAGTAGGTATTTTATCAATTGTTTTATTGATATAACTAATTAATAAATATTTTGGTTTTCTAGGTATTGGTTAAAATACATAGTATAGAATGAAATAAGTATAAGGGGACTAATAAAATGAATTCTAATGGTTTTTTTGAAGGTTTTTAGAATAAGAGGGATTAAATGGAAAATGGGTAATTTATAAGATCAAATAGAATGAAAAGAAACATAATTTCTAAATTAATTGAAAAAATCATAAAATCACCTACCAAAATGGTGTCTAGAAATTAAATTTTGATAGAATTAAAAATTTACCATCAATAAAAGCATGATAATCTTACACTAAAAGGATTCTTTCTAATTATCATAAAATAGTCCAAAAGTACCTTATGTAATCGGTGATTCATGAAACCTGGAAGAATAGTTAGAAGTGATATATGATATGATAAGGAAAATATTATTTAAAGATAAAAAATAGAATCATGTAAACATAACATGACTTAAAGAATCATAGTTGAGTAATGGTGGTCAAACTGATCTTTAAGGATCGTGGTTCGATCCTCCTTGGTATCCCCCCACCACATTAAAACTCATTCAACTCTATTAATTTCATGTAACCAAATAATTATGATGTGTAATTATCATAAAAAATTTACAATTTTTGAATTCACAAAATCATAGTGATGATATTGTATCTACAAATGGATTGGAATTTACATATCCTGATTTCTTATACAATTTATAATGATTGATAATGTGCCAAACAATTGTAAAAAATTATTTGAACCAAATAGATTCTTGTGATCAATAATACCTAAATCAGTCATTAAAAACATTGATACATGAAAAAAATAAATATTTCAAATAATAAAACAAAGGGGTTACAACCACAAATCATTGAATTTTTTATATGTATATCTAAAATACATTAATATTTTGAAAATTTCACTTTTATGAATTACTTATTTGTATTTAAAGATGAATAAGTCACTATTAAATATGGATAGATGAATTTCATGTTCAATAAATTACTATGACATATCAAGGTCATACCTTTATGTATCATATTGAAGTAACTTACAAACAAAAATATTTAACAACTAATCGGGATGCGTTATTATAGAAAAATGTTTCATTTCTCCGATGAAGGGTGATATTTAATTATCATTTTCATGGAAACTGTTATATGTATGGGTAATAATATTATAGAAGACGGAATTTTTAAGGGTAACATATTCAATGAATATTTATCAAATACTTGGAAACCACTTTTCAGTATAAATCTCAACATAAAAACACCAACATCCAATAACCATTTCTTGAAATCAGCAACACTCAAAAAATGACAAAATAAGGGTCCAAAAAATTCAAGGACCACAACATTTTAAGTGGTTTAGAATCTGAATGAAATAAAAATTATAAAATCCTTATCAAATAAAATTCATTAGAAATATAAATATTTATAATATTTACTATTGTAATTAAAAATTCATTACATTATTCTAAAATAATTGTCTTACTTTTCTCAATCAACACGCCTTCCCCACCCAATTATCCCAACACAAAAAAAATTATAGTTGAATGTAAATAAAAAAATCCTACTCCAAAAACCCCTCGACAAATCCTTATACCACTAGTCTGGCTAGAAGTCCCTCCACCAAGGGATTTAGATTCTATACAAAGGTAGAATCTCAGTGATCAACATTAGGGTTCCATGTTTATTCTTCATTTTTATTTTCAATCAATTTCAATAAAAATAATTTAAATGTTGTTAAATTTACATGGTATTAATATATCTTTAATATTCTATTGATGACATATCACCCATTCTATCTTATCAAAAACTATCCCACAGTGTGTTACTATTTCTAAATATATGTTTTAAAACAATTGTTCATCATTCTAATTCTCCTCTTATCGACTCTATTATTGATATTCCCTATAACTTTCTCTGTCTCTATCTCTATTTATCCATCTTTATCTTATTCTATTATTATTTTTTTATTTTATTTATACCACTTTATCCATAATTTTTGCAATATATACATATCTTTAGGTTTATATTGAAACAATGATGTCAGTTGTTGGATTTATTATCAATAGTGGATAATAATAATTTTTCGTTATATTTGTTGTTACTAATTGAGTTTTTCATTTATTTTTTCAATATAATTCATAAATATATTTTTTTTGTGGGAATGGTCATACATAGATAAAGGCTGATATGCATAGAAAACATGGGGACCGCATTTTTTCAAGCATACATGTTTTCTGAATACAAAGTATTGGAGTATGTGGATAAAAATGAATGATTCTGGGTGGATGTAGTAGTTTAAAAAATAATATAATGAGGTTATATATAAAAAAACTGATAATATAATGTCATATATAGGGTCATTCCACAATAGATATATGGATACTTTTGTTCATTCTTTAAATACTCATTTTGATGTTACGTGAAGCAAAATGTCATGTCAAAATTGATATTGGGGAAAAAATTTACACAATAATATATAACTTGTAGAAATATATTATAGGGATATTTGGATATTGTCATGAAGCGTATTTATAGATGTATATACCATGACATAAATAATTATATGTAAAAAAATTAAAGAATAAAATATATTTTTGTAGTAGGTACTATTGCATGAAAAATATTATATATTTATTCAAAATTTCATCCTTAAATAAGAATATTTAATCATAGATAAATAATTTGTTTTTAATATATATAAGGCCATTGGTTTGTATAATCTCATTTGATGTGAGTTTTTCACAATTTTTGACTAGTTGTGTCATCATTGTTTCATAAAATATGTTTTCTTACATTTTCTCTAGTGAATGAATATAAGAGTCTGAGTGCTTCTAACAACACTGTATAGTTTTTTACATGAGTGGCATGACATTATAAGATATAAATTATTTTACTTGTACATTATATTTCAATATATTAAAGCTATTGAGAAGGGATTATATAATGAGTATGATGTTTAAATAGATTTTAGAATATTACTCAATGATCATCCAAGAAAATTAGACGAGATTTTATTTATCATTTTTGGATATTTGGTTGAATTATTTATTTCTACGTACTATTCATTTTCTACAATGTAAAATATTTGATGTTGGAGGATCCAATTATGTGACTATATTTATGACATCAAGATATAATAATTTGAAAAATATCTCCAAGATGTGGTCAGCATTAAATTTTTGGAAGTATCTGGATATCTTTTTGAGGACATTGACTGGATATATTTGTATGATCATTAATTTCCATTTGTTGGTGTATTCATGGCGGATTGACATGGGTAAAATAGTACAGTATTTTTGAATAAAATAATACATTAAACCATAATAATTTATTATAATAGTCAAAGGTGATATTTTTGAAGGTTTTTTTATATATAACGAAGAATTTCTTATGGAATTTTACTATAAATTATATTTGAATTCTATAGATGTAACAACCCAAACTTTTATTAATGAGAATTATTATAGTTATCATTAAATGTATTAATTGGTAAAATGATTATATAAAAAAATTCACTTCTTTGCTTTTATGTTTTTGGATTTTAAAATAGAATAAAGAATTGTTACCATTTCTAAAATAGTCGTTGAATAGTGAACACATGATTAGTATAAATATAAGGCTTTAATAAATCCAATTTACTCTTTCAAAATAATTGATGGCCTCACCAGTAGAATTGATCCATACAAAGCCCATTTGTTGGAGCTCAGAACGGATGTAGTGTCCTTGGGCTTCACTCCTGACCAAGCCCAAACCGAGCTTCAACACGTTAAGCTTGAATGGAACCACCTATGGGAGAAGTGGAAGTTAATAGAGATTACCACCTAAGTAATGTTATCTGATCTGCCCCAAAATCTTTTCACCATCACACACCTTACCCTTAGGTAATATACAGTTGTTATAAGGGGTTACATAACAGGACCCTAGCACTATGATTATGTACATTATTTTTTTTATAGAATAAATAATATACATTCATATTATTATTGTCACTTTGTAAATAGTTTTTAAAATCATAAATAGTATTTTAAGTTAATATTAAATTAAGTAATATATATTAATAAATTAATGTATTTTTTAATTATATAATATTTTAATAAAATATTATTACTAAATATATTTTTATTAAATATAAATGATCGTATAATTTTTTATGAATATATTTTTAATTTTTATTAAGGTTTGAAAGATATTTTTTTCAAACCCATGAATTTTTTGTAAATGTCGATTTGTATATTAAAAGTAAAAAAATTAAATATTTATAAAATTATTTAGTTAAAAAAAATATTATTTCTAGAATTAGGACGTTGAAATTATCCAATAGTGAATTTATCATAATTTTCTAAAATAGTCGAATTTTTTGGTAAAAATTAAATAAAATTTAAATATATAATGTGTTTTTTGACATCATAATGACCCAAGAGTGATGTAATAAAATACAATAAATTTTATGTTTGGAAAATATATGTTTTAACTTTAAAATAATGTGATTTTATGTTTGTTTTATTTATTTTACAAAGCCATAGTGGACCCTCCAAGACTTATAAAACAGTTTAACATTTTAAAATTATTTCCTTGAGAGTGTGGTTCACCTCCACATAAGAAAGCCTAATATTTTAATAATTCAGGTCATTTTCCTTATAAACTAATGTTTTCCACTCCCATGTTGAATAAACCATGTTAAAAACCATGGTTTGGTTTGTGATTTTTGATTAGTTTAATGTGTGGTGTCCAAAACCTAAATAATAAAGAATTCCTTCTCATTTCCTATACAAACCCACACAAGATCCCACTTCTATTGCACTAATAAACCTTTGATAACGTCACCACTATACCCTCGTCTCTATATAATCTTCCCAAGGCTCCCCAAGATCCCATTAATCCTCTCTCAAGCCTCTCCCAATCTTTTGGGATCACACTTTCAAGTAAGGGATTTATTCCTTTCTAATTTTTTTCCAAATTTCATTATGTTGTTATTCCCCTTTATTTTAAATTAAAAATGTGGGTGTATGAATTTTCACCTCCCCCATACTTACCTACTTATTTTTTAACGATGAGATACATCTTTTTGTCTCATTAATGCCTCTCATGTACACATGTTACCTTGCCGAAATCCGGTAAGGAATTTTTCTCTTCTCATTGACATTCAAGAAATTCTTTTATAGTATGCATCTAAATTACATTAAATATGTTGGTACATGTATCTATATGACCCACTTACTATCCCTTTCATTTAAATATGATTATATACCCCTTTATATCTCATCAACCGTTTTTATGAATTATTATGTCATGTTGTTATGCTACTGAAACTGCACTACGTTTTTCCAATCCAAAGTCATTGGGTAGTGAATACCATTCCCATTTATCTATCAAGGGTATTCAACTTTACGCTCATTTACATATTGATTATATAATTTAATGTATTTATTCCACATTCCTTTATCGTGTAATAAATGATGATTTTGAATTATTCCATGCTGTATGATGCATGTGGCACACTTATGCATGAAAAGAAATGATTAACAAGGGTGCACCCTGATAGCACTCCAATGGATTGGATAAATATTAGTATCATGATACCTCAAGTTAAATAAGTGTTTACTCATGCTAATTCAAGTACAATAAGGGTTTACTCATTCTCCATGTGAAATGAGCCGTGTATCATGCTAATATCATGTTAAATGTTTTTTCCACATTTCTAAGTTATGATAGTCGTGATATATCCTGACTTAATGTTCTTATTTCTCTTATTCTTAATTGATATTCCTACTACCTAACAAGTACTATATTATATATTTTTTGACATTATTACTCCCTTAATTGGATTTATATCTCACCCTTTTCTTATGCATGTCATCAGGGTATCCCATGCAATGCTAAGTATGAAGGAATGTTGTGGTCATGTAAAATAAGTTTTCAATAATGTTTTTGTGTTTTATATTCTAAGTAGTTATGTAATGTTTCTAATTTCCCAAGACACTGGACCTCTTGATCCATAGAGTTGTCTTATGTGAAATTTTTTGTAATAAATCATGTTTATGTGTGTAATAAAAATCTGGGTTGTTATTGACGGTATTAGAGGATAAGATTAGTTATTTTTTGGGTAAGATTAGAAAACCCTAGTGATAGACTTAGGGATAAGACTATGTATAAAAACAACATCCCTAAAATTTGGTGAGTATTTAGTAAGTGTTTTTTAATGAAAATACATCCTTTTCTGGATCTGAGCAGGTAGTGGCAGCTCTGGCATAGATGTATCTAGGGGTAAAACCCGAAAATACCACATTGAGCTAGACTCGAATGGGAACTGGTGCAAGACAATGGGGTTTTCTGTACTCTTGGTTATGACACTCATGGGGTATATTCTTTGGTAAATTCACAAGATTAGTATGAACCATTATAAAGTTAATTAAAAAAATTCCCTTCGAATATATGTTGGGAATTAGATCATGGATAACATAGATAATATAAGGAAATAAATGTAATTTATATGTTTTCCATTTTGGTCATTGGATTCCCCTTTATGAGTTAACCATAACTTTCCTTTTAATCTATCCAATAGCCAGTAATATGAGGAATCGGGATAACAAACGATATGAAGATCAATGTGATGACTCTTCTAATGAGATGTCCAATCTGATGGGAGCGGGAATCAAAAACCTTGTCATGATACTCTCTCAGTTAACTAATGTTTTGAATAGAAAAATGGGTCAATAGAAATGCTAAAACCTCCCCCCCCCCACCCCAAGAATGAACAACCACAATCGAGTGCTTCATGAGATAAAGGCCTCCTACTTTTAGTTGATCATTTGATTCCTCAATTTCAAAATAACAGATCAACTCCATTGAGAATATATTATCCATACATCAATGTTTTGAATAAGAGAGCGTACTTATTTCTTCTTATCATTTGGATGGTGAAGCTGATCAATGGAGTACATTGATCAAAAATATGAATCCTGAGGAGGAGATTGAGGATTTGGAATAGAAGAATTTTGGGAAATTGTTTTTTGATATATATTTTCCTCACACCCTCCAAATTAAAATGGAAAGATAATTCTTTTACATCAAGAAAAAATACAATGAATCCATTGGATCATATGAGGAAAACGTCACAAGTCTTGCACGATATGCCTCTAGCATTACTATTACCCACAAATGCATCTTTGACCATCTATTTTGTGGGATAAAACCTAGACTACGGAAAGCCCTAGCGATCCGTGAATTTGAGATCTATGAGAAAAATGGTTTATGTTCCATCAATGTTGAAATGGAGATCAGTGAATCTAAAGGGTATCATGGGGATAAGAAGCATTAGTTGGAAATTAATTTTGGTGTTTCTATGGATAAATCCAATAGTGCTAAGAAATTACATCACCCCACTTGCCAATGGTGTGGATAGAAGCACCCTATAAAGTGCTTGAATGGGATAATTAAATGCTTTAGGTTTGGAAGAGAAGGGAACCTGGATATTAACTACTGATAATAAAAACACACTGCTTTGATAAAGGAGAGGAATGCTCTGTTTGATGCTCAATGCATTGTTCATTACTTCAACTACAATGAACCAGGGAACTTTGAAAACCAATTCCCTATGCCAAGGGTTTTATGAGGCAACCAACACCCTCCAAGGTAGAAAGGGTGATCTTTTTCCATCAGTACCACCAGAGAGAACCATGAAAATAAAGTGGTGATAGGTAAGCTAGTTATTCATTAATGAATAGAGAACATTATTTTTTATTCTTGTTCTACACATTTTTTTATATCCCAAAAGTTTAGTAGAATTTTCTCAACACCACCACAAATCCTATAAGTAAAGATGTTGGTGAGAATGGAAAATGGGGAAACTATTGCCTCCCATGAATATAACTCCTCATCTATCATAATTTGTGGATTGAACTTTCCGGAGATCCTCGTCATACTCCCTCTGGTGAAATTTGATGCAATTCTAGGTGAGGATTATCATTCCTTATATAGAGCCACCATAAATTTCCGTGAAAGGGAAATCACTTTCCATATGGAAAATCGACCCCCGATTCTGTACAAGTTCAATGAGGAGAATGAATATTACTTTGCACCGTCATCTCAAGAATGGATATTAATGCCTTATAAGCCAGTGTATCCTGGTCAGAAGACTAATTCTAACAAAGTAACCATCCGTGAAGACATTCTTATTGTAAGGGAATTCGCTGAAGTGTTTCCTAATGAATTACTTGGTCTTCATCCTAGAAGAGATGTTGAATTCTCGATTGATCTTATACCTAGGGCGTTTTCAATATCCAAGACTCCGCATAGAATGGTTTTTGTCGAGTTTGATGAGCTAAAGAAACAACTACAGGAGAATCTAGTTAAAGTGTTTATACTCCCAAGTGCTTCCCCATGGGGGGCCCCAGTCCTCTTTATCATGAAGAAGGATGGGTCAATACACCATTATATTGATTATAATGAGCTCAAAAAAATCACGATAAAGAACATGTATCAACTTCTAAAAATTGATGACTTGTTCGATCAGATATGTGGAGCACAATACTTCTCCAAGGTGGATTTTCGATCGGGATATTACCAATTAAGTGTGGAGATGGAGGATATCCCCAAGACTGCTTTTTGTACAAGATACGGGCACTATAAATTCATAGTAATTCCTTTTAGACTCACTAATTCTCCAGTAATCATCATGGAATTGAAAAATATATTCCTTAGAGATTACCTTGAAAATTTTGTGGTAGTATTTATAGAAGATATTCTAATATACACAAAAACCAAGGTGGAGCACGAGGAGAATCTAATCACTTTACTAGAGACCTTACGATAGTAGAATCTCTGTGAAAAGTATAAAAAGTGTGAGTTATGGTTGAAGGATGTCTCATTCTTGGGTCATACCATCACAATCAATGCTATATCTATGTATCCCTCCATGATAGCCATAATTGAAGGATATAAAAGGCCAACATCAGTGACAGATATCCATAGCTTCCTAGGGTTATCGAGATATTATCGCCGATTTGTGAGAAATTTCTCATGGTTTTCAAACCCTCTTACCAAGCTAACTAGGAAGGGAGTCATGTTTTCTTGGAGTGATGAATTTGAAGAGAGATTCATGGGGTTGAAAAACAGTCTTAGCACTATGCATGTGCTTACATTACCCACAAGTGGGTAACTTTTTGCAGTATTTCGTGATGCATTAAAGAAGGTTTTGGGCTTTGTTTTGATGAAAAATCACAAAATCATTTCTTATGATTCAAGGAAATGGAAATTTCGTGAGAAAAACTATCCAACACATGATCTGGAGTTTTCTATAGTAATCTTAACTTTTAAAATTTGGCGACATTACCTCTTTGGAAATATGTGTGAAATATATATGGATCACAAAACCCTCAATTATATATTCACACAGAAAGAGATGAATATGCACTAATGAAGATGGTTAGATCTGATTAAATACTATGACTGCTCAATCCATTACAACCCTAGGAATGTTAACAAGGTAACAAATGATCTAAGTGGAAAGTACTCAGAAATTCTATCATTGATTAGAATTTAAAAAGATCTAATCTTTTTATATTTGATGAAGATGGAAATGAGAATCATAAAGAATGGAACATCATCAATCCTTTAAAAAATGATTTCTCAACCGTCTCTTTTGGAAAGGTTAAAGGATACTCAAAAGGATGATGTGAGAATTCAGAAGAAAGTGTAAACCATTAGAAAAAGGGATATCCTCATAGTTCAATGTTAATGAGAAGAAATTGTGAGATTTGGGAAAAGACTATGAGTTCCATCAAGCATGAAGATAAAGAAATCACTTTTGGATGATGAACATTGTTTGAATGTGTCCATTCACCCAAGAAACACAAAGATGTATCGAGATATATGATAGAATTATTGGTGGGATAACATGAAGAAGGATATTGTTGAGTATACATAAAAGTGCATGGTATGTCATCAAGTGAAGGCTGAAAGGCAGAGGTCCAAGGGGATGATGCAACCATTACCCATACCAACATGGAAATGGAAGAACACAACCAGGGACATTGTCACCAGACTTCCAATGAAATCCTAAGGAAACAATGCTATCTGGGTTGTTGTGGATCGTCTTATAAAGACTGCACAATTCATTGCAATTTTATAGGATTTCTCATTGGATCAAATGGAACAGATATATATTAGAGAAGTGGTAGGGATGCATGGAGTACCACTATCTATTGTATATGATCGAGATCCAAGATTCATCTCTACGTTTTGAAAGTGTCTTCAACATGATCTGAATACTGATCTGAACTTCAGTTTGGCTTATCATCCTCAAATTGATGGACAATCTGAGCAGACTATCCAAACACTTGAAGACATGTTGAGAGCATGCTTAATGGACTTAAAAGGTGCATTGGATCAACATATTCCTCTACTTGACTTCTCTTACAATAAACGTTTCCACTCATGAATCCAAATAGCTCCTTATGATGCCTTATATGTGAAGAGGTTCAGAAACCCATCATGATGGGATGAAGATAGGGAGATAAAACTCCTAGGTCCAGAAATGGTTGAAGAAATGGTGGAGAAGATCAAAACCATTTAGCAGCACATTGAATCTTCTTAGAATCGACAAAAGAGATATGTTGATAATCGACTATGAGACCTAGAGTTTGATGTTGGAGACATGGGATTCCTCCACATATCATTCTGGAAAATAGTTATGAGATTTTGGAATAAGGGAATGTTTATTCCAAGGTACATCGTCACTTTTGAGATCCTTGATCGCATTAGAGTAGTGGTCTATCGACTAAAACTCCCAACGAATCTATCTCAAGAACATGATGTATTCCATGTGTCACTCTTGAGGAAGTACATACCTAGACTATCGCATGTACTCAATCCAATGTTTTTACTATTGGAGAATTACCTCTCCATTGAAGAGAATCTGGTGAAGACCTTAGATCATAGGGAAAGAGTTAAACAAAATAAGACAATGCCCCTCGTCAATGTGTTGTGGAAAAACCACAAGTTTGAAAATGCAATGTGGGAATCAGAGGAAGTGATGAAACATAGTTACCCTTGTCACAAACCAGCCCAGGTACCCTGGTAACGCGATTACTGAGACAACCCTGACATAGCCTGAAGGGCGTTCCCGATCCCCATGGGTCGGCGACTAGAACCTAGCATCACACAACATGCAAGTGGGAATGTTTTTTCCACCAAAAATGCGGAACAAAATAAAAAATACAATATGCATATCAAAAGGAAACTCCACTGAGAGTAATGTACCAGAATACAAAGACGTATAAAAATCCCAAAGTACTAAAACCCAAGTACTAAAAATGGAAAAACATCCTCAAGGTCCCAAAGGACACAACTTATCAAGACAAAAGTTCAACAGCTAGATCCACCTCCAAGAGATCCCTTCCCTTTTCTCGAACCTGGAAGAAGAAAGTCTACAAACACATGAAGGAAAAAGTTTGGTGTGAGCCTAGGCCCAAGGGGATAACAAAAAATATTCCATAACAGTTTCCAAATATATATTATCCAATGAAAAGATTTCAATTTTAAAATAAACAGGTTTTTCAATTCAAAGAATATTTTAACAAAAATATGCTATATATTTTCAAATGATGGAAATAAATATTTTATGTAATGATTTTACAAATGAGGGAATGTTTCTAAAACAATGGCTTAAATAAAAAATTTATATAAAACAGTTTATATAAATTCAGTAGGCATGTAAAGTAGTTCAAAAGCATTTTCATACATTTATATCTCAAATATAAATAAACAAGTGAGCAACATGGTCATCTTCCAAAAGGTATGATAGTATTTACCAGCTATAGGATTCCACACTCTATATGTGAACTCATAAAAATGTGTATACACACATCCCTATGACATTGGCTAAAGGAGACTCTTCACCAATGCATCGGGGATGTGACCCACATCAAGTTTGTTTTATAACATTGTCGTAGCATAGAGTGTATCCAAATAACTCACTAACTACCTAAGGCTTGCATGAGCGCTTATATGATGGGAAAAATATTTTAAGAATGCTTAAAAATATGATCAATCCCATTATTCCATTTCAAAAGTGTCAATTTCATTCCATTTAAAACTGAACAGGTTTTATTAAAAAATATGTCTTTTCCACAAGATAAAACCACTGGGTTTATATCAAATAATTTTAATCCATTTTCGCCAGATTGAAATCCATTCAAAACCAATTTCATTATTACACAATTTATTTCCACAATTAAATTCTACAATTTAAATGAAATCATTTACATAAAATCCAAAATTTAAATTAACCAATTTAAATCGGACAATTTCCATAAACACACCCAATTCAATAGAATTGGGGTTTTCTAAATGTTTGTTCCAAAACCATTTCAAATATCTCAATTCACTAGAATCGAGTTTTTATCATTTTAATTGAATGAAAATTTGAGAAATTGAATTTAAATCAACAATTGAAATAAATCAAGAAAATACAATGATAATCAATTTGGAAAGTCGGGATGGAACCACCTACCTAGATTTATTGTTGGGAGTTAGTCCAAGGAGTAAACCAAAAAACCGAGAGGCACAACTTCGTCGATCATGTTCTGGATCTACATACTTAAAACCAAAATAAATGATCAATGGAATCAATATCTAGTAAAACTAGTTATAGATCCATAATCCTAGATCTAGATCTCAACTCATAGGTTTAAATCCATAGAAAATGGTGGAAATCTACCATTAAAAGATCAAGGAAATATAGAGGAAAGAACAGGAGAAGTAACGGGTTGAAATCCACTTACGAGGATAATAGTGGATCCTCAATATGAGCCATCATTCTCGATGGAAGAAGTTCGGATCCCCTTGGAATCTCTAGGGGAGGCTTTGGAAACTCCAAGATTGTTTCAAATCCCAAGACAATGTCGGAAATATGCACGTCCTGGGGGTTCAGGTGGATTTAAAAAATATTTTAAGAATTAAAAAACTGTGTGCATGGTTTCCTGGATAGAGGCACATGGTCAGGAAAACTGTGCACCAACCATGTGGAACCCACTTTCCAGGTTTGCAAGGTTGGCATGGTTTGGTCGCACGGTCTGTGAAACCATGCACTAACAATACACACCTCTCAGTCTAGTTTTGCATGGTTGGCATGGTTTGGTCACATGGTTTGTCAAACCATTCGCAAACCGTGTACAACTCAATTTCCTTTAGTTTTTATTAAATGTTCACCCAAAGACACCCGAAGTCACTTCTCCAAAACATAGGTACTTAGAAACATCAAAAGTACCTAAAAATGTAACATGATGTTACAACCTCCCCACCATAAGATCTTTCTGTCCCCAGAAAGCCTATGAAGAAACCACCACATCAAAAAGATGAGGCCACTGCTCTCACATTAGTGCCTCCCATTCCCACATCTCATGAGAATTAGAACCATGTTTCCATAGAATATGGACCATAGGTATCGTTCTCCCACGAAGTACCTTGGTCTCAGAATCAACAACCATGACTGGTCGTTCAGTCACAGATAAATATGGTTCAACATCAAGATCACTCCAACTCAAAACATGAGATGGATCAGAGAGATACTTTCGCAGGTGCGATATATTTAACATGGTATGTATCGATGTCAGTTGTGGTGGTAAGGATATATGGTAAAAAACATTCCATACATGACCAACAATCTCGAAAGGTCCCACAAAACGAGGAGCAAGCTTCCCTCCCTCCCAAGCTGTCGATGACTTAATCGGGGTGAAACTTTCAAGAACACCTAGTCACCAACTGAGAACTCTAAAGGTCTATGGTGATGATCAACACTAGACTTATGCCGACTCTGTTATGTCAACATTCTCTGACAAATCAAATGGATCTTAGTAGTTCTGTCTTGGACCCAACTAAGTCCTTCCAAGGAACTTTCACCAATATCTGACCAACATAAAGGAGATTTACAAGGACTGCCATAAAATACCTCAAAAGGATCCATTTTGATCACGAACTGATAAATATTGTTATAAGAAAACACAACTAGCTCTAGAGGATCATCCCAAAACCCACCCAAGTCGAGAAAACATGCGCGGAGCATATCCTCAAGGATCTGAATAGCTCTCTCTGTCTGGCCATCTGACTGTGGATGGTAGGCCATGCTCAATTGTACCTGAGAACCCAGTGCCTCTTGAAGGCCTCTCTAAATGTGAGAAGTAAATCGAGTATCCCTATCAGAGACTATAGTATACAGAACTCCATGCAAAAGAACAATTTATTTCACATAGATATTTCCCAACTCCTCATCTTTGGTTGTATCTCAAATAGGTATAAAGTGAGATGACTTGGTCAGCCTGTCGATCACAACACATATCGTATTCCTCTTACTCTGGGTTTGAGGTAACCCAACCACAAAGTAAATAAATATTTCATCACACTTCCATGTAGGGACTGGAAGTGGTTGAAGCAAAATCGAAGGTTTCTATTGATTGGCTTTCACCTACTGGCATGTATATCAACGAGATACAAACTCAGCAATGTCTCGTATCACACCTGGCCACCAGAACTGTTGCCTTATGTCATAGAACATCATTGTAGTTCTTGGTTGTACATCCCACAGAGAGTTATGGCAATTCCCCATCACATCCTTTCTTGCCGATAATGCCACAACGTAACGGTTCTGATAACACATAAAACCCTCTTTGGAGAATGACCATTGGGTGTCTGTCTCCCCAACATAAAGAGAGTCCCTAATGCTATGTAATTCATCATCCAATTGTTGTTCCTGAAGAATTATCTCAAGAATAGCAGATGTCAACTGGACACTGGCTTAAGAAACTTCATTCCCCTTCCACTGAACTCGAATATTCAACTGTGCAAAAAGAGCCATCAAACTCCACTCATCTAAAGATTTTTTCATAGCCTGTGATGGATGTTTCTTTCTTAACACATATGTAACTACATTCCCTTTCCCTAGGGTATAGGCAATGTCAAAGTCAAAAGATTTCAGGTACTCCACCCAACACCTTTGTGAGAGATTCAAATCATTTTGAGAGAAGATATAACTCAATCTCTTGTGGTTTGAATACACAGAAAACATTTCTCCATAATGGTAATGTCTCCAACAATTAAGTATGTGAATTACATCTGCAAGTTCAAGGTCATGGGTATGATAGTTCTTCTCAAGATGCTTAATCTGACAAGATATATAGGCAACAACATGATTACCTTTCAAAAGGACACATCCCAAGCCTAAACCCGATGCATCACAGAAGACCACGTAACTTATCCCAGCCTCAGGAAGAGTTAACCCCAGTACAGTTTCCAAAAGATTCTTTAGCTCAACAAAAGAACACTGACATATATTATTTCAAGAATACTTCACTCCCTTATGTGGAAGAGCAGTCATTGGAGAATCTAACTTTGAGAAGTCTTTAACAAATCAGCGATAATATCCTACTAAGCCTAAGAAACTTCGAATCTCAAAAACATTTCATTGTTGTTCCCACGTCATAACAACCTTTACCTTCTCAGGATCAACTGATATTCCTTGTTCTGACATGACATGTCCCAAAAAAAATTACATCCTAAATCCAAAAATCGCACTTTGAAAGATTATCATAAAGTTGTAGATTCCTTAGAAGACTCAGAACTGTTCTCAAATGATGCATAAGATCCTCCTCATACTTGGAGTAGACAAGAATGTCTTCCAGAAAGGCTACCAAAAAGGTATCTATATACTCATAGAAATCCATGTTCATAAAATCCATGAAAACTCCAGGAGCATTTGTTTGGTCTAATGGAATAAAAATGTACTCATAATGGCCATACCTACTCCGAAAAGCGGTCTTATGAATGTCATATTATTTTATCCTCAACTGATGGTAACCAGATCGAAGATAAATTTTTTAAAACCACTTTTCCACTATAAATATATCAAACAAATCATCAATTAGTGATAACAGTTATTTGTACTTTACCGTAACTCGATTGAGCTTTCGAGAATCAACACATAAGAAAAGAGAACCATCAGCCTTCTTGGCGAAGAGAACTGTTGTTTCCCAAGGTGACACACTCGGGTGTATAAAACCTTTCACAAGAGTATCGTCTAACTGAGACTTGAGTTCTATTATTTTTGCTGGAGCCATTCAGTAAGAGGGGAATAGAAACTGTTTGAGTACCAGGCATTAATTCAATAAAAAAACAACCTCCCTTACCTGTGGAAAACCAAATAAGTGAGAAAGAAACACGCCGAGAAACTCAGTGACGACTGGAGGATGATCACCACACATTGAATCTCTCTCTAGATCAAAATGAAACACTGATATAACTTTCCCCAACTCTGGATAAGAGGGTTCGGCTCTGGTTGACCTTGGTTCCCATTCTCCTTGAAAAACAAGATGCACACCACTAGGTGTAGTAAGGTAGACTCATTGAAGATAAAAATCAATCTGATCTTTATTGGAAATGATCCAATCCATACCAAATATGACATTAACAGATTTTATGTCGAGAATCAAAAAAACTCCAAGAATGATCAACATCTGATAGAGAGAAGACACAAGCAGGACTATGCAGACCCTTCTCTCTCATTGTACCAATGGGTGTAGAATATCCATCACACAAGATAAAATTGTCATAGGTAGATTAAGCAGATTAACAAAATGGGTTGAAATAAATGAGTGAGATACAGAAATATCAAAAAGGCTGGTCACTAAAGATGAAGCTATAGTAATGGTACCTCTCACAGTTTCATGACCAGTATCAGCTACCTATGGTGACTCTTCTACTGCGTAAAGAATCTTTGTTCTGAATGCCTGTGGCTGGAACCCTTTTGTAAATGACGCATTTGATTTTCCCATAGTTTTTGGAGGTGCTGATGATCCTGTTCCACTGCGTGGAGTAGAGAAGTTGTGGTAGAATCTTTGTATGTGCCCTAAACATCCGCATGAGCAAGAGTTCTTGGGTGCCTCAGTGAAAACCCTCTTAGAATGTCCTGGCATTCCACACTGATAGCAATTCAATGAAGCCCCTCCTGGTGCTACCAAAAGTCTGGAATGACTCTGTTGTAGATAACATCCATGAGAAACATCGCACATCCGTTATCCTTTAAAGGAACCAACACTGCAACTAGGAGGAAAAGGAACTTCATTCAACCATGACTTTTTCGCCAGGTCCATCTCAACCATCATCGCCCTATCTAGCACATCATCATAAGTGGGTAGCTTTAGTAGGAAAACCTGAGAATGAATATTTGATTGAAGTCCCAACTCAAATCGTCGAGCCTTCATCTTCTAATTAGATAAAATATTTAGAGAAAACTGTACCAACTCCAAAAAGAGATTTGAGTACTCACTCATGGTTTTGTTGGCCTACTCAAGCTTGAAAAGCTCCACAGCCTTGGACAACACCATTGATTCTGGAAAGAACTGGTTAGTGAAAAAGAACCCTAAATTATTTCCACTCAAAACCCTCATGTTTTCCAGCCATCACCATCATGTCCCACTATCTCTTACTTGGTCCCTCCAGCACAAAGGTGGCACACTTCACCTTGATCACATCAAGTGTTTCTAATATCCCAAAAAGACGTTCAATCTTACTCAACCATTCCTCAGCATGTAGAGGTTCAGTGGAGCCTTTGAAAACTGGTGGCTTTTGGAATTGGAACTCTAGAGAACGATTTCAGAGAATATCACACTAAGGATCTATAGCTGGATGATGAATAGTAACTAGAGGTGGTACTTATCCTAGAGCTTTGATAGTGTGAATAATCACCTCAACCAGACTCAAATCCGTAATAGGACTCACTTAATGAGATTCAGCAGCAGCCTCTTTTTGGATCTAATCACCACGTCTTCTCAGAGGCATGATTCCACACAACATAAAAAGAAATTGAATTAACACTCCAATAGAGTAACAAGGAAAACTATTCTTAATAAATGGGATAACAAGATTTGGATTCCACTATATCAAAATCAAAATAGGGAGAATACTAGAACTAATCCACAAGTCGTATTTCCCTAACCAACCCAGGTGACTGAAGGTTTATTGTGGTGAGAGCTGGTCCGGAACTCAATCACAACTACCTCCTAAGTCCTGAAAATAATACTCAAATTCATACTGTCATCAAGGAATGATTTTTAACCTGGCTCTGATATAATTTTGTCAAGAACCAGCCCGGGTACCTTGGTAAACCGATAACTGAGTCGGCCCTGACATAGCCCGAAGTGCATTCCCAATCCCCATGGGTTGGAGACTAGCACCTTGCATCACACAACATGCAAGTAGGAATGATTTTTCCACCAACAATGCAGAACAAAAAAACAAGACAGTATGCATATCAAAACAAAAATCCACTGGGAGTAATGTACCAGAATACAAAGAGGCATAAAAAGCCCAAATTACTACAACCCAAGTACAAAAAATGGTAAAACATCCCCAAGGTCACAACGGACACAACTTACCAAGACCAAAGTTCAACAGCTGGATCCACCTCCAAGAGATCCCTTCCCTATGCTCGAACGTGGAAGAAGAAAGTCTACAAACACCAGAAGTCAAAATTAGGGTGTGAGCCTAAGCCCAGTAGGATACCACCAAAGATTCCGTAATAGATTCCAAATATATATTATCCATAGAAAAGCTTTCAATTTTAAAATAAACATGTTTGGAAATTAAAATCATATTTTAAAAAAACATGCTATAAATTTTCAAATGATTGAAATAAATATTTTAAGTAATGATTTTACAAATGAGGGAAAGTTTCTAAAATGATGGCTTAAATAAACAATTTATATAAAAAAGTTATTATAAATTCAGCAGGCATTTAAATTAGTTAAAAATCATTGGAATACATTTATATCTCAAATATAAAAAAACAAGTGACCAACATGGTCATCTGCCAAAAGGTATGATAGTATTAACCAGCTATAGGATTCCAAACTCTCTATGTGAACACAGCAAAATGTGTATACGCACGGCCCTATGACACTATCCAGAAGAGACTCATCACCAACCTGTCGGGGATGTGACCCACTGTAAGTATGTTTTAGAATGTTTTCTTAGCTTAGAGTGTATCCAAATAACTCACTAACTACCTAAGTCCTGCATGCGCTCTTACATGACGGGCGAACTATTTTAAGAATGCTTAAAAATATGATCAATCTCATTTTTCCATTTAAAAAGTTCAAACTATTTCCATTTAAAACCAAATAGGTTTTATTCAAAAACATGCATTTTTTACAAGATAAAATTATTGGGTTTCTATCAAATACGTTTATTCCATTTTCACCAGTTTGAAATCCATTCAAAACCAATTCCATCATTACACAATTTATTTCCACAATTAAATTAACAATTTAATTGAAATCATTTACATAAAATCCACAATTTAAATTAAACAATTTAAATCAGACAATTTCCATAAACACACCCAATTAAATGGAATTGGGGTTTTCCAAATTTCCATGCCAAAACCATTTCAAATATCTCGATTCACTATAATCGAGTTTTTATCAATTTAATTGAATGAAAATTTGAGAAATTTAATTTAAATCAATAATTGAAATAAATCAATCAAATACAATCATAATCAATTTGGAAAGTCGGGACAGAACCACCTACCTTGATTTATTGACGGGAGTTAGTCCAATGAGAAACCCCAAAAACCGAGCGGCACAACATCGTCGATCAAGTTATGGATCTAAATCCTTAAAACCAAAAAAAAAGATCAATGGCATCAAGATCATGTAAAACTAGATCTAGATCCAAAATCCAATATCAAGATCTCAAATAATAGGTTTAAATCCAAAAAATCGATTTAAATCTCTCATGAAAAGATCAAGGAATGATAGAGGAAGAACGAGAGAAGTAACGTGTTGAAATCCACTTACTAGGAGAAGAGAAGATCCTCAATATGAGCCTTCAATATCGAAGGAAGAAGTTTTTATCCCCTTGGAATCTCTCTGGGAGGCTTTGGAAACTCCTCGAATTTTTCAGGACCAAGCCAATGTCAGAAATATGAAATTCTTGGGGATTTAGGTGGTTTTAAAAAGGATATTTGGAATTAAAAAACCGCGCACACGGTTACCTGGATAGAAGCACACGGTCAATAAAACTATGCACCAACTGTGGAGAACCCACTATCTAGTTTTTCACGGTCGGCACGTTTTGGTCACATGGTCTGTCAAACCGTATGTGAATCGTGTGGACCTCTCTATCCAGTTTTACATGGTTGGCATGGGTTGGTCGCACGGTTTTTGAAACCGTGCGTAAACCGTGCACAACTCACGGTCCTTTAGTTTTCATTAAAAGTTTTCCCAAACTCACCCCATGTCACTACTCCAAAACATAGGTACTTAGAAACGTCAAAAGTACCAAAAGAATGTAATGTGATGTTACATCCCTCATCTGTTTTAGTGTGGGGAAAGGAAATTTTCTGGGCCAAATTTTATAAGGGGAAAGATTGTAATGACCAAAACATTTATTAAAGAAAATTCATCTTGATCTAATTAAATGAATTATTTTGTAAAATGGATATATAAACCAAATGCACTTCTTTGTTTTTATGTTTTTGTATTTTAAAATACCATTATGAATTTTTACATTGGCTAATACAGTCATTGAACTGTGATCACATGATTAGTATAAATATTGGGCTTTAAAAAATCTAATTTACTCTGACAAAGCAAGAGATGGCCTCATCCAATATAATTTCTCCATAAAAATACAATTTGTTATATCTTGAAAATGAGTCAGCATCACTGTGCTTCACTCTTTTCTAATCTCAATCTGAGATTCAACACGTTAATCTTGAATAGAACCACCTACGGTAGAAGTAGAAGTTAATAGAGATTACCACCTAAACAATGTTAACTGAGTCTCCCTAAGAGTGTGTCACCATCGCACACCTTACCCTTAGGTCTTATGTGGGTGTTATAAGGGGTTTTGTAACAAGACCCTAGTACTGTAATTATGTGAATTTTTTTTGTATTGAATAAAGAATATATATTCATTTTATTATTTTTACTTTGTAAATAGTTTTTCAAGCCCAAATAGTATTTTTAGTTAATATTCAATTAAGAAATCTATTTCAATGAATTAATGGATTTTCTATTTAAATAATATTTTAATAAAATATTATTACTAAATTGCTTTTTATGAATTATAAATGATCATATAATTTTTTATGAATGGAATTCTAATTTTTACTAAGGTTTGAATGTTGTTTTTGTCAAAACCAATGAATTTTTCATAAATATAAGTTTTTATTTTAAAATTAAAAAATTCACATATTTATAAAAATATTTAAATAAAATGAATTTTATTTTTGGAATTAGGACATCAAAATTATCCAATAGTGAATTTTTTCATATTTCCCAAGACAGTAAAATTTTTGAGTAAAAATTAAATACCATTTAAATATATAATGCATTTTATGACATCATAATGACCCAATAGTTATGTAATAAAATACTATAAATGGTATTTTTGGAAAATATATATTTTTCCTTAAAAATAATATGATTTCATGTTTGTTTTATCTATTTTACAAAGCCTTAGTGGACCCTCCAAGTCTTATAAAACATTTTAACTTTTTCATATGATTTCCTTGAGAGTGTGACTCACCTCCATATAACAAAGCATAATATTTCAATAAGATCGGCCATTGGACATATAGAAAAACAAATTCCACTTCCCTTTGTCAAAAAACATGGGAAAATCCATGGATTTATTTTTGGTTTGTATTATTTTAATGTGTGGTGTCCCAAATCTAAATAATAAAGAATTCCCTCTATTTTCAAATATAACCCACCCAAGATCCCACTTCTCTTCACTCAAAACCCGTGTATAATGTCCCTAATTTTCCCTCATATCTCTATAATCCTTCCAAGTCACCCTAATATCCAAGGAATCCCCTCTCAAGCCTCTCCCAAACCATTGGTATCACACTTCTATATAAGGGATTTATTCCTTTCTCATTTTTTGTCCAAATTTCATTTTGTTGTTATGCAATTTTGTTTTCAATTAAAAATGTTGGGGTGTGATTTTTAACCTCCCGCATACTTCCCTCGTTATTTTTTAATGATTATAGACCTCTTTCTCTCTCATTAATTCCTCCCATGTACACCCATTACCATGCTGAAATTCTGTATGGAATTTATCTTTTCTCATTTACATTCAAGCAATTATTTTATATTATGCATCTAAATTCCATTACATATGTTAGGAAATGTATCTATATGACTGCAATTACTATTCATTTCATATAAATATGATGAGATGCCACTTTCTAACTCATTAAACATTTTTATGAATTATTATGTCACGCCGTTATGCAGTCGAAATGGAACCATGATTTTCCAAGCCAAAGTCATTGTATATTCAATGCTTTACCCATTTATCTATCAAGGGTATTCACCTTTACACGCATTTACTTATTGATTATATAGTTCCATGTATGTATTCTACATTCCTTTATCATGTAATAAATTATTATTTTTAATGATTTCATGTTGTATGATCCATGTGACACACTTATGCATGATATGAAATGATTAAGAATGGTGCCCCTGATAGCGCTTCAATGCATTGGGTAAAGATTAGTATCCAGATATGTCAAGTGCAATGAGGTTTTACTAATTATAATTTAAGTTAAATTAGGTTTCACTCATGATTCATGTGCAATGATCCTTGTCTCATTCTAATATAATGTTAAATAGTGTTGCCACATTTCCATGTTATGATAGTCATGCTATATCCTGCCTTAACGTTCATGTTTCTCTTGTGCTCCATTGATATTCCTATTCCCTAACATGTATGATATTACTCATGTTATTACATTCTTACTCCCTCACTGGGTTTTATAGCTCACCCTTTTCTTATGCATGTTCTCAGGTTATCCCATGCAATGCTAAGTACAAAGAAATATTTTGGTCATATAAAAGAATTTTTCAATAAAGTTGTTGTGTTTTTTGTTCTAAGTTTTTATGTAATGTTATTAATTTCACAATACACTAGACTAGTTGATCCTCGGAGTTGTCTTAAGTAAACTTTTATGTAATAAATCATATTTATGTGTGTAATAAAGATATGGGTTTTCATAATAGAGCCCTCATTATGATAGATCATAGATAAATATATGTATATATATTCCATGGTGTAAGAGGAATGAGAACCTTAATTCATATTATATAAATCCATAATTGAATATTATTTATTAGGTATAATATGTAATACATTTATTTCATTATGAATGTATATAGTTTTGGCCAAAGCGGGAGACTATTTCCATATTTAGAAAATATTTCACTATATCTTTTTAGAGATATTATTATAATATCTATGAAATGAAAATAGAAAGATTTTATTTGGATATATTGGAGATATTATTGGAATATCAACATCATTATAGAAGAAAAACATGTAATGGTGACAAGTAACAATCTTAACCCTTGATTAAAGGTCTTAATTCCAAAGGTACTCAATTTTTTTAAAGTCTATAGAAGAAAAATAACTAATTAAAAATATTCTAAAATCATTATACGGCTATATGGTTCCATGAGTAAAATGAGAATTTATATAATATTTTTTATCTATCTATAGAGTTGCAATATGTGGAATAACATGGAGTTCCATTGATATATATGATTATTGAACAATAATAAGATTAAGGATAATTCAAGAGTTGAATTATACTTTATCTACCTATGATAACCACTACTATCAATATTTCATGGGATATAATTATTTTAATCACTCTTTGAGGGGTAAATTTTACATGTATATTAAGTGAAAGGGTGCATCGAATGTAGATTTCAATTGAGCATCAATTTTTTAATTATGATATAAAATTTTAAAGTTCGTATATATAATATAGAGAGAGAATAATGTATATAGCATACTAATTCATTTCAAGGGTATTGTGATAAGAATTAGGAGTGGAAGTGATCCCTAAAAAGTAGTTTTTCAAATCTAAGCCTTATTAAATTAATTTATCCCTATCACAAACCTCCAATGAAAATAATTTTTATCCATTAAAAATCAATAATATATATTTTTTATCATTGATACATCATTATTGTGGGATCATTGTAGTTTTCCCATTAAGTTAATCCATATAAAAATCCATGGGTATTATGTTCTATAAATATTTTTCCATAAATCATGGGAAAAATATTTTGCATATGATTTTTTTTTAAATGAAAATATCAATCGATCAGCAACACGGTTCACCCTCCCACTCAAGGTGTGTCTATTCCTAACAGTACTGGTAAGCTATATCATTAAACAATGTTTCTAATTATTTATTGAATAAACATTTATTATTTATGTATTTGTAAGTAATATGGAGCTGATAATAAATCCTCATGTTTTTAATGGAACCAAGTATGTCTGATGGGAGAATGAGAGGTTTTTTTCTATGGGATAATAATGAAGATATCATTGAATGTGTATGTTGGGATTCTAATTTTATGAATATATATATGAAAGTTTTCATCATTAATGGGTAGATAACATATCTTGTATTCTCATGACAATATGAGAGCATAATAAAACCTCTTATTATGGTATGACATTGGAGATATGGAAAATGTTGAAAATTATTTATTACTAATACATGGAATCCAATGTGATTATGAAATTAATATCATTGGAGGATAAAGAATCCCTTATTTCAAAAATATAATGATTATAGTAGAAATGATATAAGGTCTTATAAGTAATCTAAATTTCTAAATGAGATAATTGAGAGTTATTTTAATAGCTTGTATTTTAATAATTCTATGGAAGACAAAAAAAAATATAATTGACCCAAAATAGATTAAGTTGTTGGTGATTACCTGGAAGATATAAATTTGACAATGATTTCTTAATAATTTATTTATTCATGTTGATAAAGATAAGTTTTAGACCATATAATTGAAGGTTGATCAATGAGATATTACAAAGGGATTTCATTACATATTCTTTATAATTTTAGTGTTAGTGAATATACATTCAAAAATGAAATAGTTTCCCTTTAATTGATCAATCCAATGAATGGTTGAATGATGAGATGTAAAAATAAATTACTTTTAGACCATTGAAATTAAGATTAAAAAAAGTCCCATGATAAATAATTTAATTCAAGAAGTATCTCTCTTAAAATATATGGTGATAAGATGCAAAAATCAAATATGGAGGCATGTTGAGGGATGGATATTTTTTCTTCCCAATTTAAAAATAAGGGTGAAATTATTAGAACTATTGATATTATATTAATATCCCTAAAATATGTAATAGAGATACCTCCCATGAATGTATCAATTGGTGGACTTTATAATGTTTCAAACCTAGAATTAGTGGTTAAGAATATGATAATTGAAAAATCCAAAAGTAAAATTCATCAAAGAATGGTTGAACTATGATGATAAAATTGTGAGGTTGTGGGACACACCATTGTCTTGTACATGCTATCCAGAAATCATAATAATTATATATATATTTTACATATTGTATGATTTAATTTAGATATTATTTATTTCTATTAACAAAAGTCTTATGGAACAAAATTATAACATGAAAAATGATGGTGGTGTTAAGAAGAAAAAAATATCTTCCCTATAGGTAGACAAGTATGGATGTAGACTAATCTATTATCTTGAAAAACAAACTCATTATCTTGGATAAAAATGGTGACTGAGAAAAAAAGGGTTAATTAACACAAATTATGGCTTATTCATAGTAACCCACATAGACAAATGAAAAAAATAATGATAATGAAAAAGGAAGTTTATTATATTAAATAAATGATTTATATGTATGTGAATAAATAATCAAAATTGAAAATTATGTCTAAGGTGATTGAAATGAAAATCATAGAAGAGAAGAAAGATTAAATATAATGTGTAATGGTCCTGGTTTTTTGGGTCCATTAATTGGTAAAAATATGATGGTGGGGTGTTCTGGTTGGTCTGGAAGGCCATCCCAGCTTCTCGGTGACACCTAGAAGAAGCCACGGCCTACCGGTAGACCTAGCCTACCGGTGATCTGGGGGTATCGGTAGCCCTCGGCTACCGGTACCGCTCGACTACTGGTAGCTCTCGGATACTGGGGGTGAGTTGTGACTCGGAAGCAAGAATTTCATTAATGGGAATTGGTTCTGGGGGGGGGGTGAGTTGTGGCTCGGCTTTGAGCAGTGTGCTTCCTATGAATAGGGATGAGTGTGCTTGTACTTGGATTGGATTTGGAAAGCCTAGGTTAGATTGAGTGTTTATTACTTATACATATATTTTGTAGTTCTTATGTTTCTTATTCAGGCCCCACCCAAGATGAGCACTTAGTGCCGAGCACGCCCACTTCATGGGGGAGGGTGTTTTTTCCAACACTCCTATTAGTGGATGGTTATTAGCTCCTTTTCTGGTCCTTTTCTTGAATAGCCCAAGACTCTACGGGCTGGCTGTGATGGCCGGAAGTCCATTATTAGCCCCGAAATCTTTGGGCACGGTAGTGTGGTGGTTGGACCAAGTGTGTGCGGGCAGGTGGTTTCCCAAGTATCTTCGGGATGAGGCCCTGGTGTCTTCGGGCGTGGCAGTAGTTCTTCTAGCCTAGGTGTCTTCGGGCGTGGTAGTTGTTGTTCTGTTCTAGGTGTTTGTAGGTGTGGTTATGTGTGAAAGTTTTGGGTCAGCTGTCTACGGGCGGGTTAGTGGTTGTGGCCCAGGTGTTTGCGGGCGGGAAGTGTGGTTGTGGCCCCGGTGTGTGCAGGCAGGGAATGCCAGTGGGACTGCGATGAGAATGGCGGGATTAGTCAGATGTGTAGGATGTCTTCAATAACCCATGGGAAAGTGGTGTAGGGTACCCAAACATCGATGTTCTATTACTATACATTACTTGACTTGTGTTATTTTGGGAGTGTTCCATGTTGAGGCTTGGGTGGTTAGTTTCCTTTCTAGGTGATTGGTTATCTCTTTTCTTATAAAGCATTAGTATGCCTCCCCAATTGTGCACTAGAGTCTTTGGTTATTCCCTACTAAGTATACTTGTATGCTCACCCTACATATATAAAACTAGTTTTAGGTTTCTAGGAGGACTTCAGGGATCGTGCGGGACCATACTAGTTGGACCTTGGGGGCAGTTGCTGTTGTTGTTTCCATTTTTCTTGGTATCTTTTTACCTTTGGAGTTTTGTGACTTGTATTTTCTACCACTAAACATGCATATGGGAATGGTTTATTTTCAGCCGTATTTTCAATTTCATTTTGGGTGTATTGGGATTTACTATCTTATCTCCCAATCCTATTAAAAGGGAAAGAAGGGTATTGCCTTCCAATTAGTGTGTGATTCCATACCCTTGTTGTTGGTCGCCACTCCAGGACCTATTGAAGGCGGGTTTCTGGGGTCATTATCTCTCCTTCAACATAAAGAAGGAAGGGCCTGACAATTTTCTGAACCATCCCTCCTTTTGGAGAAGGCGTGTCATGGCATAATGTGGTCTCATAAATTACAGTATAACGTAATACCTAGGGATTAGTAGAGAATCCCCCATTTTGGGGAAGAGAATTACTTATTGATTCAATGATGATGCATAAGAGGAATATACTTGAATATGTTGGATTAGTCTCACAATGGAGATAGATCCCAATCCATGAATATAGAATGGTACCACATGAGTTATCTGGAAGAATGTTTATACAAGTGGTGTTCCAAAAAGCAAAAGGCTTGGATATAAAATTTAAGAAAATGATGATTCACAATAACCAACCATATTAATCCATTTGAAGTTGTTTGGAAATTACCAATATCCTCATGTATATAATTATTATAACCATGGTTGAATTTTATTTTGATTAATGGGTATTTAAAATCCATGTCTTCTAATTAATGATATTAGTTGAAAAAAATAAGTGGTATTGTATGGAATCTTAATTCTCATGGGATTAATAATTCTGAATATAAAATAAAAAGTGGCATTATATAATTATCTTTATAATAGGGTCAAGAGAAATAGAGAAAATGGTGTCAAATACATATCATAATTTTTCAAGAGGAATTAAAAAAAATATAATTAATCAATTAGCGTAATGATGTTATGTAATGTAGTATCTAACTATTAAGATAAAAGTGGACTGTTTGATGAATAATTTGTGCCTTTAAATGAGTATTTCATTATTTATTTAATTGATTTTTCATGTTCTTTATGTTTTACCCTCTTAATAGGAAACAAATTACCATTGATAAATTTATTTACAACAACCCCAACCTGGATGAACCTCATATCTCTCTTGAATAATAGAGATATTCCATTTTGGATATGAATATTATCATCTTGACTCTAAATTTAAATGGACACTTCAATTCCATTGATTACTATAGAATGAACAATTATTTCAATCATAATATCACCTCATGTATTCTCAAATTTAATACACCCTTTATCTATCCTATAATCCTAATGGTACTCTAGAATACATGGAGAGGCTATATAACTACTCATGATCATCTAAAAAGGACGAATTATTATATATCCATATCCTTCCATATATGTTTGGGGAATACATTAGACATAAAACCAATATTTATTAACTGTATATTTGTCTCTTAACTTTGTTATTATTTTCAAGATCTATTTGGAGTTAAGTTATTCATGTGAAACTATTTTCAGGGTCTTCTATTTTCCATTGCTACTAATATCTAGAGTGAAAAGGGTTAAAAACTACTCCATGTGGCCACTTCCACTACCATTTCATACACATAGAGAGCCAATAATGTGTTGGTACATGAAAAACATTCTCCCACTCATCACTAGGGTATCACATCAATACATAAGTATATTTTTTTATCCTTTATTGTATAAATATTTTCAATGATAAATATTATCTCTAATCTCAACATCTTACAGCTACAGGGTGTACACAGTATGGAAAATATATCATTGTTTTTTAAATCCATCTTTTGGACTACCCTAATCCCTTTCATGGAGAAAGGTGAGTGTCTATAGTGTGGAATATAGCATGATTTGACCCTTTATCTATAGATTTTTTTCATAAAACCCATCACAACTTCATCATAGGTTGTTTCAATAATTAAATTGTGAATTGAGTAGCATATAAGGATTAATTAAGGTCCACGATCCAAGACATCAAGAATGGTTTCCACCTTGAAGGGAAATTAACTAAAATTATTCAAACATAAATCTTGATGTTGAATGCATGAAGGATGCAACCTAGAATAGTCTCAGTAAAGTTTCCACATGCGGTATTGAATTTCCACAAGTCGTATTTCTTCATGAAATTGGTAAGGATGTCTTCCAATATGACACATGAACTGATCTGTGGCATTGAATTACAGGGATTCTTGATCCCCATGGGCTAGAAAGTAGTGTTTGGGTATCAAAAAACATACTTTTGTAATGATTCCACCCATGAGTATAATTATAATCAATTAATAAAATGTAAAAAAAACCACAACTTATAACATATCCAAACAATGTGCAACAATTTTCCAAATCTAGTTTTAACAACATTAACAAAAAAACCAAAATACTACAATGGAAGGGAGACCACAAAATGAACCAAAAACCTCCGTGAAACATGAGGATCATCACCCTCAAGCTTTCACCACCAACACCTCTAACAAGTGGGAAACTAGCAATAAGAACCTCCACCACTATGATAACCCTTGCATTTACCAAGGTCATACATAACAAAGTCTACATATTCCACATGTTGTGTGTAGGTTGTGAGATAAATCTCGGTAGGATTCCTCCCAAAATAAAATATTCAATGCTACAATATTAGAAGACAAATAAAAATGCACTTTTAAACATATTACATTGAAAAAAATTTAAGAAACCATTTTTATAAAAACCATTCTCAAGGATACACATTCAAGGAAAACCATTTCTTAACAATCTTTTTTCAAATTGAAGTACACACAATTTCCATCCTATACTGAAGTATGGAACTACATCCCATATGCATCATGTCACAATAGTGTACCATGGTTATATCCTTAAGGTAACTATAAAGAGTGTAACTATATCATCCTCATAACATTGTGTAACATGTTATAGAAACAACAACTCAAAACATCCTCATGAAAAATTCACTATATAAGAATCCATCCAAAATTATAGTGGTCTCCAATCATCATCATAGTTTAACTAATGTTATAATCATTAATATGACTAAGTGAATATTATATTTTCCACTTCTAATTCAACTAGAATAAATTCCCTATAATAATATGGGATTACCACTTTCGATTCAACTAGATTTAATCCACTAGAATAATATAATACTGACACTTATGAATAACAAGTGGAATTTTTCAAGTTTTTTCACCTAGGTACCTAGTATTCCCTTTGTGATCAATTTCATATTAACATAAATTTCACTTTCAAAAAAACATGCCATTCCACATATACACACAATTAAATCTCTAATTTCAAAAAAACTACATGAAAACCACCATTTTCATTAAATAAAAACACTTTTTATTTTAAAAAAATAAAATCCATTTCAAAATTCCATTTCCACCACTTTAACAACTCATAAAATCTATTTGGCATCATTATAATAAAATAACACATTTAAAACAACCATTTCCATGGTCTAAGCCCCTTACAAATCCCTAAATAAACAATGTTCATTACACAATGTGGTTCACATATTTTACATAATTCATAAATCACATTTAAATGTTCACAAAAAAGCCAAAATGCCAAAATAATCCATTATTCTTTTTAAATTAGACATTCAAAACTTTCTCACATAATGTTCCTTTTAAAACACATTTTAAACCTTTCAAATGACTATAATAATAATTCCATGAAGAATCTCAATGAATAAAATACAAATAATAATCATTTTCATTTGAAATTCATATGTTTATCACATATAGAAGCCTAACACTTTTAAAAAAACATTTTTCACCGAACATGAAATTTATAAAACACATTAATGAATCCAAACAAGAATATCAAAAAGAATCTAAAAATGTTAGATCATAGAACCACCTATATCACACATATAAACCTCTGTAAATTGATGTGAAACCAAAACTGTACAACTAAAAGACCCTAAAAGGTAAATATTAACAAAAAAAATCAAGATCTTACTCAAAAAGAAAAAATCAAACTCTCCCTATGTCAAATAACCATTGTAAAAATAAAAACCCAAAAAGGGAGTGGTATAAACCCTAAAAGAAGGAAAAAACCATAGGAGAAAACAGTTACATGATTATTACTTGATTAATACACACCAAAACCACCAAAGGAAGGTATTAAAAGGGATAAAATAGGGAATGAGGTAGATCCCTAGGTATATAGATTTCAAATGGGGCGCGTAAGGGAGTATTTTTGGTAAAATATTGAGAGGACACAAATTTAATTTTCAAATTTTTGAGGACATGGGTATGCTTCAGGGTTTTACTATATTTTTTGCCTAAATATATGGAAACTGGTTTTCTATCCTTATCCAATAGGGACATTCCACATGATTAGCCTTTAATGTTTTGAAAACCATGTGAAAACTATATAGTTTTCCACTTTCCAAAAATTAAACTTGGCCAAACACTTTCCTGGGTAAGGGAATAGGGTTATACAAATAGTGCACCCATCATCTGTCACCTGATGTTAACCCAAAAACTCTCATTTTCCACTATAAACTCCAATTAAAACTCAAGGAATAAACACATGGTCAAAAATGAACAATATAAATCATTAAAATTTAAAATTCATCATATTCTGAACTTGATAGGAAAACTGATATCCAAAAATAAACTGGGTCAAAGGGATAAAACAAAAACCCTAGTGTGCCACTATTTATCCCAAATTTATTGTCTCAAATTCATAAAAATAAGATAATCATGTTCTAGATTTCTTATCAAAGAAAGTGATAATAAATATAAGAATAATATGTAACTTTTAGATCCCTGAATAATACTCACCCCTGGTTAAACCAGATATGTAGGGTGAGATCCTATCACACATTTATAAGACCCATTTTAATTCTTTAATCTCCTATTTACATTTTCTTAATAAATTTTTAGGATCGATAATGCTCGGATATTAAACCATTCAGATCTAATATCTATTATTTCAAGATACCAAATATAGTTTAATGAAATTCCTTTGATGAATATTGAATTTATATTGATGAGAAATGTTAAAGGGATTTAAGGGAATATTTATTAGAGAGTTAATGTCCACATTCCTTATATATTTATAGAGAAACACCCTATTGTGAAAGGAAGATAACATATTTACAATAGAGTCAAAATATTGTAATAACAAGTGGAATCAATGGGTATATAATATTGTATCACCAACAAAATTTATTCTTTATTTATTATTAACTTATAATCATTCATAATACTAACTAAGATAACCCATATAGTTTTTATTTAATCTAAATGATCATGTTGTATACATATATAATGTAACTATGTGTATTAAATAATGATGAATTTATTAAACAGAACATGTTTTCCCTACTCTATGTTATAAATCATTATTCCTAAATTATTATTTCTTGACTCTTTCTATTATTGTATGTTTACCCACAAAAAATATTATTAATCAAGAAATAATTGAATGATATTTTGATCTTGAAATAAAAAAATATATTTTGTAATAATGGATTATACGTTGTTGATATATCTAGAGGTTGTGAAGGAGTTTCATGTTAAATTGTTATATTAGTCTATTTAAAACATGTGTAATATTTAGATATATAATGTTAGAGAATAAAAAACATGTGAACATAAAATTAATATTTGAATGACTACACAGGAGGAATGGAGTTTATAAATCGATATACATATTTTATTTTTGATTGAAAATTAAGAGGGTGTATTTATAATTCTTTAAGATTCATGTATTAATTTATTTATTTTCAAAATAATCTAAAATGCTATAATGTTACTACCATGAAATTGGGTTTTACTTCTTGTGGACAAAAATACTGATAATCAATATTTGTTTTGTTTTTTGAAAATAAAAAAATTTGATTCAATTTTTCATGAGGATTCATAATTATATATATTTTTTATCATAGTGTCTCATTTATGAAGGTGGAGAAGGCGAACATACATGGTAACCACATTTGATGAATGATGTATCTCTTTGTTATATATAAAATAGGATTATAAGGATAGAAATTGGAGATCGTGGGAAGATTTATCAAGTTATTTAAATTGACTACATAAAGTATTATCCTATGAGGAGATATTTCTGGATGAATATAAGTTTTTATAGATATGAATTATTTTTCATTACAATATAAAGGTAAATACAAAAATACATATATAGTGAATTCGGGTGGTTCATCAGATAATATGTATGTTTCCTCTTGAGATATGGATACCTACCATAATAATTATTTTCATCTAATGTGACACTATAATAGAGTATCCATGGAAAAATATTTTATGGATGTTTAGAGTGGGACATGATGTTCCAATGTTTATGTAGATACCATTCCATAGATAAAGATACATGTGACTAAATTTTAAATGCTAACTATATTATTTTTCTTTTTAGTGAAGAATTTTTCATAAATTTAAAGTGTAATATATTGAATTTTCTAACAAAAATAAGAATCATTAATTCTTAATAAGTTTTTTGAATGAAAAAATTGGCTTCAAGATTATAATTTCATAATGGAAGTTCTTTTTATGCCATAAAATATGTGTTCAACCATGTTGTCTTGATCAAATATGTTTTATTTTTTTCCTATTCCATGAAAATTGAATTTCAAATGATTTTTCCTATAATAAGGGGTTTTAATCATGTGGTAATCATTTTAAAAATATATATATTTTTGAGCTAATGTTCAAAATTTAGATATCACATCACAATATAGACTAAATACTAGTTGGGATTATAGTTTGAGGATATTTGAGAAATTCGTGACATGATCTTCTATAATTTTTATATTATATTTAATTCTGATTATTTGTATCTATATTACACATCATGATCAAAATAATTAGAGGCTATTATTCTAAAATCATGTCAAAGGATGAAACATCATATAAAATAATATCAATATAAGATTTATTAATGTGTAAACTATCTCGTTGATTTATAAATATCTAGAGACGTTTATATTGAGATTAAACTGATATATTTATAGTATTTTGAGACTAATTTAGGTTGTAGATAAATATTGAATAATTTAATGTTATAGATAATTTTTATATTTCGTAATGCTTATTGATTTTTATTGGAGGATATCTTATGTCATTTGATACCATAAGATATTCGATTTATATAGATCCAAAATAATTACTAGATTTTTTAAAAATATAAAGATTTTAATTGGTGGATGAGTAATTAGAATATATATTATGATTTTTTGGATAAATGTATGAAAATGATTTGTTTGATCAAATATGGAATTTTATATATATTATATCCAATGTATTTAATGAATAAACAAGTATATATAATGTTTCCTCATTTGTTTATTAATATGGGATCCAGTAATAATGAAATATTTGAAAAGATATTTTTAAAATTATTATATAAAAATCCATGAAGGGTAAAGGGAATATTTGATCAAGATATATGAAAAAATTAGTGGACATATATTATTATAATTTATACATCGATGTGAAAATTACACATGACATGGACACATGGAATAACCCAATCCATTGATACTAGGTATTTAGCATGAACATAGTCTATTTATTTAGAATATAAAGAAGTATGAAATGTGATATAAAAAAGGATATGGGTCATTGACATTTTCCATTCATTGAGATCATAAAGATTTCATGGAATATTGTTGATATACCTAGTGAAGTGAAAGATTAAAAAAAGGCAATGTTCCATTAACATATACAATTATAGAAGGATTAAAAAAAGAATTAATCTAGAATAGAATTATTAGTTTGAAAGTAGATAATTTCCCTATGAAGAATATTTCATTAAATACATTAATCTAATGCAAACTCTAGAGAGTTTATGTTTTCTTCCATGGAAGTGTATTAGTACAATATAAGTTAATTCCAATATAGCGTAAATTCATTTTTTTTATATGAAAAGATATTTAATTTCAACTATAGAACATTGATCCACCATAACATCTGTAAACTTTATCATCCTTCATGAATAAGTATTTTTAGGTGAATAAGATGAAATGATATATTAGAGGTATCTTCTACAAATAAATGTTTTAAAAATAGTTCATGTTGTAAAGGAGTGACCATGAAAAAATCTTATATCCACTGATCAAGAGTATAGTTTATTTTAATAAATTTAGGCATCAATAATGTGTAATACTTTGAAATAGACCATTATGGTAAGCTATATAAATATCTGTGGACAATATTATTTAATTTTTTTATTCATAGTTACATTAAGTATGAATAATGATGGGAGTATGATAAATTTCACATTATTCCTTACAATAATGGAATAATATGAGAAGGGAAATAGTTTTTGAATGGAGAATGATAAATTTCTCAATACCCAAATTCAACCCCCCCCCCCCCCCCGCCGCCTAAGGGTGTATTCATTTACCCCTATCTTAATAGGTTCTACTATGACTACTCACATAAGTCAAACACTATGATATTTATAAAGTATACATCTATACTATTATTATCTTCCTATCAATGCATATTTTATTTAATAACTACATGTTTTCAAGGAATCATTAATGGGAAATTTGATTATATAAAAAATATATTCAAAGCCTTTTTATCCCCATTTAAAAATGATTTCTGAAATTGATTCATTATAGATTTTTTCAAAAATTCCAATAAGATTTATGAAACGCATTTCATAAATATTGTTAAAATTTTCACTTCATTATTATCAATAATAATTTTCAAATAAATTTTTAATTTTTAATTATATAATTATGATTTATTTTTAAAATAACATTTTCATGCATTAGTGAAAACCTATATTTATGTGCTTCATTGGAAATAAAATTTTAATTTATATTTTAATTTTTTGAAAATATTAAATAATAGTTTTTTTATATCCTCTACAATTTTATATCATCCTCTAAAATATTCTTTATATAAAAAATTATTCTTTTTTATACAACCCATCTTACCATTTCCAGTATTGAATTTTTTTGAATTGAAAATTTTATTCAATCAAATACTATATCAAATAGTGATTTTATTCATGATCCTAGTTTCTATGTATATTTTTCCTGTTGTAAAGGAAAACTAAATGTGTCAAATGATCCATAAATACCGTTGTCTTACCATTTCATGAACTATAAATGAGGTTCATATTTTTCCAATTACTTTCCATTATTAACATTTAAAATTCCTCATCCATATAGATGGTTATTCACCTAGATAGAAATAAATTAAATTTACTGGCGATATTCTTGTCTTGAATATATACCCATAGTTTTACATAGATCATATTAATTATGATGTAATTTTTTAACTGACGTGTATTTAACTCAAAATCACTATGATTCATTTGATTCCAATATCATTTCTATTTCTAATCATGCTATGATTGATTTATGATTATTTTCTAAATCATTTGGGAGACAATAAATTTTATATAAATTTCTATATTACATGTGGTCCAAAAATTATATATCACAAAAATGCATTTAGTAGTGGTTTCAATCTTTTGAGATCACATAACTTGTTCTCGATGAAGTAAGCCATATCCATATTGTTAAGGGTGGTCTTTATACATTTATCCATTTACATAATGTTATGGTAAAGGTAAAATTTTATGTAACCATAATTTCATGTGTGGGGAACATAAAGATAGCTTTTTCAATAATTTTATGCATGGTTCAATTTTAGCAATCCTTTTATATAATTTTATACATGGTCTATGTGAATTTCTCCCTTTATATAATGTTATGATTCCATTGTATTAATCTATGACCTATGTTTAGGATGAAATGATTATATATTTTCCACATCCCTTTATTTATATATCATGTTTCACTCATATTTTGTATCATCATGGTTAATGACTGTTTTTGTAATATTTATCAACCATATAACATTATTTAAAACTCTATCATGATCATCCTTCTACTTTATTTATTACATGATCACATCTAATGATTTAATAATTTTATTCCATTAGTCATTAGATTTCATTCCAAATCATGTATATCATATATATTTATCTATTTAAAATTCATATAATGTTTTACTCATTACTAAGCATTTTGGATCACCCATTACTTATGTTTAATCATTTTTATAAGTGATTGTTAGTGTTAATTAACATGTGCCTAGTTTTTAAGGGGTGTACAATGTAGATTGTTTTATTTAATATAAGTTTATTATGTTATATGTATATTACTCACAATGTCAAAAATATTCGGTTCTAGGATTTGGTTATAATTCCGGGTATTTCACAAAAGTATGTATTCATTTCACCATGTCTGGAAGATCATTTTTGGGGGTGTCTTTTTTTTAACATTGATAAATATATACATGTGATTGGAAATTGCAAGATAGTAAATGTAAAAAAAATTTATTCCTCTAAGAATTTATATTATAGATCAAATCATTATATAGTTGACACACATTTTACATAATGTATTTAATATATATATATATATATGTGTGTGTGTAATGAATTATATGGATATAATGTCAATGTATGTAAGAATTTTAGTAAAAATAGAAAACATTAAGGAATTTATAAATATATATATTACTCAAAATTAATAAAATAGTATTATATAAAATCCAATCATAAAGTTACATGATAATTTATGAAATGATAATAAATATGCTAGGAATGTAAAATAATTTTTTAATAAATGGTTCAAAAATTATTGAACAATAATTTAATGAATATGAGGTTTTACAATTTGGATTAATAGATATTTATGGGAGGAAATTTACTCTATAGGGACACTGATGGTACTATATTTGAATTATATATATAAAAACTATATTATAGTTCAGTAAATTTTTCTTATTTGAATTTTGAATAATTTAAGATAATGTACTTAAGTAGGATTAATCCCACTCAAAAAATGTATGTTTAGAAGAAATTAGAAATGCATATTTGAGTATGGGGAATAAATTTCAGATATTAATAAAAATATATTGATGTTTTATAAGAACAACCAGTGTCATTCCCTCCAATAAAATTACAATGCTTATAATTATAAAAATTTATTTAACCTTCGTAATTATACTAATGTGTATGAAATATCATGTTTTAAATATTTCCTGTAAGGAAACACATGTAATTCCTAGGATTTTATTTTTCTTTTCTATTAACCCAAGAGTGAAACAAGATAACCGATTGAAAAAAATTAAAATTTATTTCACTTGGATGGATGGAAATATATTAAAAATGTTAATTGGATCAATTTCAAAGGTTAATATTATAGAATGTAAACATCCTCACTAATGACATAGTCGATTAAAATGGCTAGAAAGTCATTCTAAAATTACCAAATCTATAAAATCAGATTTTTTGTTTTGATATTTGTCACAAAAAATCACTTTTTTGAAGATGTGTACAACCCCAGGTTCATTACCATTGATATTTTGAGTATTTTACCAGTCCACGGTATAATAAATAGCTCAACAAGATCAATAATCCTAGGGTTCCACCATCCCAAAATATTTTCGTTTAATATATGGGGTGAAATATTAGGATAATAAAAATTCAAGGCATTTCCAAATAAAACTGATTTCATTATGAATGTGATTATTAAATTATTTATTTAAACATCCTTCTATATTCAATCCCAAATCACATAACCAAATCATCTATCAATGGTAGATATGAACTCCATCATATGTGAATAAACCATAATATGAAAAAATCTAGGACAATTTATAATTAGATAAATAAAATAATATTTAATAAATAATAAAATGACAAAAATTAATGGATAAAATGATTAAATTAATGTAATAGTATTAAAGTAATTCAAAAAATTACAAAAAAAGTCTATGTAAATTAAAAATAATTGAAAATAAATCTCTAAAATTTTAAATCAATTCATTATTTATCAGAACCATACAAACCAAGTGAAATATTAGGAATTATGGAATGAGAATATTAAAATAGAATAATGGTTTCCTATTTAATTTCCTCGACATGATTTTTCAGGATGTCGCATGTAATTCACCAACTATAGCTTCCCAAATATTTTGGGTTAATTATTAAATGGAAAAATGTGTGCAATACATTATGTCCCAAGTATCAATGTTTAGTGGTTATCTAGATACTATATACATAATAAATATATTACATCCTAATATTTTTTAAGATAGATGTACAAATATTTACTCAATAATGTTATCCTTAGATATTTTTAATCATATTTTTTCACTAAAATAATTTTGAAAATGGGAAAACATAGTAAAGGTGTTGAGCATAAATTCTTAGTAAGGGAAAGAATACAATTGAACCTAAAAAAGGTTAAATATGGAATATACAACATCATAAATATTATTATGGACATAAAAATAAATACAAAATTTTAATCAATTAATGAAATAGAAATACATAATAACAAATATCGAACAATAATAGAAAATATGGAATTACATAACATTAAACACCGTAATCAAACCATCAAGTCCATGTGAAAATACATTATACAAAAATTATAAGGATAATCCTATTACCCAATATTAGTTGTCTCATTAGACATACCTATTAACTGTGGGGATATATAATTTTTGGCCCCTCCCATGAAATAAAATTCCTTTGAATTATGTTATATAAAAAATTATTATAGGATATCCATGGAATATGGTTCAAGGATGAACAACTTAGAAATACCTATCATATTTTCCCAATGGGAGATATCATAGTTGGTATTCCTATATCTAAAAATATATTATATTGTTGATTTATAGATTTCCCTATTAAATTAGTTATTAATAATTTTCAATTTAATTCCCTCAACATATATAAGTAAAAATTATGGATTCATAGATTTCATAAAGTACCTATAATAAATGATTTCTGTTCCAAGATTTTCTATGAAATACAAAACCAATTAATTTCAGTATAAATATTTTTATTGTACTTAATATAAATTCATAGTGAGTTTATAGAGGAAAAATGTGTGTATGGGTCTTGTTTAGATACTAGAATAGAAGATTTTTTAGGAAATGGTTAGGTCACACAATTAGTAGAAATCATTCCACCCAGTCAGTTCAGTTTAATCAAACTATGCCGGGAATTTTAGTGCACAACAGTGCCCCACGCGGTTTGATATAACCATGAGATAGAAGAAACATGGCCATGATAATAATCTTAGAAATTATATAGAGGTGTTTCACATGGGATATGAACCATTAGTCAAATTGAGTGTTTAGTCCATGCGAGTTGTGTCTTGGGATAGAGGAAGAAACACATTTTGTACACGATTTGGACAACCATATGGCCAAACTGTGAGACCATTTAAAGTGACATAAAATGATCCTCTTACGATAATATTTTAAGGCCACAACTCCTACTTATTTCTTATCTCTAGTGAACAACACATCCTCCTTTGATATGTCTACTCTCAAACCTATAGCCAGGTTTTAAAGTTGATTCTTTGTCCAACCTCAAATCCAGGATCCATATATCACACTAGGTAGTGATAGGTAGGAACTATATTCTTTAGGATCCTTTTTAATTTTTATTATTCTTGATAAGGTTATTTTGGTGTGATCTCATATGATATATTTTCATGTATTTCATCAACTCTTTTATTTTATTTTAATTTGGGACCAATCGTGGACCTATATTGGATGATGCATCTACTAAAGGAATAAGGTAGGTGATATATGAATTTTCCCTAAAATACTTGATGTTTATTGTTTATTTCATTGTATATCATGCTAGTTTCAAAGAGAATTTCCCCTATAATTAATCTTCCTTGAATTGGTTTCCCAGTCATGGAACCTAATGTACATTATAGTAAATTAATAATGTTAGAGGTCATCAACCTCAATGGATTTCAACTCTATGAATGTTCTCATTATATTACTTATAACCTTTATTGTGTAATATCAAAAAACATTGTTTTATTTGGAACTAATTTTAATTAGGAAATTATTAATGGAATTTAATGAACTACAGTGGTGTAGCATTCCTAGCACACTTACCAACCTTTGTTGAATAATAATTAAATGCACAAATGGATTTTCTAAATTTTCATTTTTTGTACATATCCCATGTTTTGATTTCACCCATAGACGTTTTCATCAATATATTAAATGAAATAATAATAATTAAAATATAAATTATTATTACATGGCTAGTGTTACACTACTTATTTATATACATGGTGTCTATTATAATGGACCATAAACCTTAAAATCAATAAAACAAAGGTAATTATAATAATTAAATATAATTAGTCAATTGGAATGGCTATTAAATTCCCAATGTTACACCTCATGAACATGTATTTTTTATAATTGATACAAACCTTTTTTCTATTATAGTATTTGTTAGACATGAGATCACTTTGGATTTCGAATGAAATGCCTTGAGAAAATAGAGGTCACCACCCTAATTCAATGAGAAAATTTTCATCAGAGATACTTAGAGTGACCTAGGATTAATATAAATGGATATTACATAATTATAGATGAATATTTATCATATTAATGAATTATATCCCTAAGTACTGTAATAGTTTTGTTTTTTTGGAAACATGGATCACAACCTACTAACATGGTGAAATATTTTCAATTTTTCTTGGAAAGATCTTCCGCTATGATACTTATACATACAATCATTATTAATAACCTAGGTAAATAAACATAATAAATAGTGAGCTAAAATTTTCACTAAGGGTAAATAAAAGAGATACATAAAAATAACATGAAAATAAGGGTATGAGAATATGATAATATAATTTCAAGATCATATCTTGTATGACAAATATCATATTTATGAGTCATTGTAAAAATATTGATAGCTTAAAATACATGAATCAGAAGGGAATCAGGATCATAATTCACGAAAGAATAAAATAGTAATAATACATTCAAATTATAGAATACACATAATCAAAGAAAATATTATGTTAGGTCTACCTACTTGGATATTCATAACATGTTAGGCTTGGTCTAATCACATTTGTTCCTACTTAGGGCTTGGGATAAGAACACATGTACCCTCTAAATTTCATAATTGGGTTACAAAATGTGTTCCCTATTATTTTAGGACTTAGGCTACAAACCATATACCATCTTCTTTTTGGTCTTAGACTAAAACCTATGTACCATATTGTTTTTGGGATTGTGTTACAACTAGTTTACCATCCAATTTTTAGAATTTGGCTCTATCCCATGTACACTCTTATTTTTTGAATTAGGATACAACCTATGTACCCAATTGCTTTTTCGAATAGTCTAAAACCTGTGTATCCTCTTGGTTTTTGGGTTAGGATAAAACTCATTTACTGTCTTATTTTTAGTCTTGGGATACAACTCATGTACCCTCTTGTTTTTTGGATAGGGAAACAACCTGTTTACCCTATTGTTTTTGAGATTGGGATACAATCTGTGTACCCTCTAAGATCATATAACATTTATAGTTACCCAATGCATTGGGGGGAGATATATATTCCACCCATCACCTAATTAAATCATACATTCATGTTCCACAAGATAATGAAATAGTTATCATATCATGACCCATAAAAAGTGATGGGTTTCATAAACATAATATCTTAACCCATGAAATGAATTGGCTATCATAAAAATTTCATCATGTAATAACCTATGGAAAAGTGACCAATTTTATTACCATTTATTCATAAAATAACCAATGAAATGATGTGGTTTTTTTAATAATTTCTTATAGTGTAACATGTGTAATTTAAATAGGTTTCATTTCAATCTCTTTGAAACATGATTTACTCATGGAAAAGAAATGAGTTCCATAAAATTCACACCATAAAAAAATAAAAAATTCATAAAATTAATGAGAATGGTTTTTTTATCATGTCCTAAGTAATTCTTGAACTATCTCAAATGATATTATCTTATATGGATAATTATCTTGAAATACAACTGAGATAATTCATTTAGAAAAACATCATTTCTTTGCAATTCACATTTTAAAACATAAAACATTTTTAAAATAATTTTAATGAACAAATATCATTTAAAATAAATAAATTAATATTCAAAAATTATTTAAAATTATTCTTTATTAAAATTGACATTCCACTTTGAAAAATACTTTTTAGAACAAAAAACTATTTTCGAAATGATTTTTCTTTGAAAATAACAATGAAAAGATATAATAGAATCATGAAAACATATTTTAAACACCTTTGTAAAAAAATTATAATCATATTCCTCCAAAATTAACTTAAAATGTCATTTAAAATCATTTTTTAAAAAATTTATAGAAAACATGGTTTTTTGAATAAATCAGATTTCTTACGGAAGTGAAATAAAGTAGGATTTTATTAAAATATATTCTTAATTATCATAAGTACCAAAGAGTTGAAAATTTTAACAATAAATTAATATATAATGACCAAAAAATAGGATAATAAATTCATGGGGCTTATTTGTATATGTATCATATTATTTTATCAATAGAAGCATAGTCATAAATAATCCAAATAAATTATTTGATCGTAGTGGTAAATGTTTACCAGTTCTATAAACTTGTATGTAAATAACTGTGTAAGAATAACATTAAATGAGGCATAAAATATCATGAAAATAATTATATTAATGAAATAACATGTAAAATGCCAGTATATTAACCCCATAAAAATATATAGGTGCATATCCGGGAATATATCTCATGGAAGGAAAATTGAGACAAAATTACCTTACTGATTTGGTAACAATTGAACCATAAAACCCATGAAATAGATATTATAAAATGGATATATAAATAACAATAAATTTAATGATAAGAATAATATAATATATTCATGTAAATTATATACACAACATAAGAGAAATGAGTGGTAAATAAGGCATGTATCTCACAGATATAAAAAGGTGAGGTGAAATTCCCAAACTACTTGAGTAACTTATGAATCATGATATCTATCCAAGTATAATGTCAATTAAAAATTTAAATTTGTTATAATAAAATAAATTAAGGATATAAACTATCCTAGGAAATTATATAAACCACATAACACATATAATCGGTTAATATAGAATATATCTCACAAAAATAAAAGTGAGATAAGAAAACCATTTCTTCAAGTCCTGAATTTTTTCTACCATGTTCAAAACTCATAAATAATAAGTATAAATTTATCATAAATATACCTAAGATACATATTATTATATATCATACCATGTATGATTTTATTATGACATTCTATTACCCTTTTTATAATAATTTCATGTTAATGTTACATTTTGGGTAATATCCGCTTTGTTTTTCATATATGTTTTGACTTGTTATTCTTGATCCTCATACATATATCATGATTTGCATTCATATATAATTTAAAAATTGATATAAATATATAATATATTCAGTATATATATATTTATAATAATATATAGGCGATATAAATTTGAAATGGAATACACCATTCATAGAGACGGTAAGTAGTATGTACGCGTGAACATTATTTCTGTTTTCTTGTCGTATTGAATGAACGAAATTAAATGACATAAATATATATTATAATTATTATATATATATATATATTTTACTAAAATCATCCTTAATACTTTCCATGTAGATTGTGACCGAATCACATTTCTTTAAGGTGGTGGTAGTGTACACATCCACAAATGAAGGTATCATATTCCCACTAAATGTAAAGAATAAAGTTATGTGTTGCCTAATAGTTTAATAAGTTTAAATAAATAGTATATATATAATAGAATAGAATATATAACATTATTTACATAATAATTCCCCACCATGATTAGTGGTTATAGAAAAATGAATGACATCATTTTGTGAGGTGATAGTCTGTCGTACACATGAATGGTGAGTTAATAACCAATTTGTTATATTTGTGTGTAGATATAGGTAGAAATTTTATAATAATAAAATATAAATATATTGGGGATGTTTTTTTTAATAGATAATAATTTTATAAGAATAATTTAATTGTTGGAAAAAAACAAAAATTCACATTGAAGAACGTTACCTTTATTTCGGGCAACTCCTTTTAGTTATCACTAAAGGGTTTCCATTGATGGATTTATACCGAAAGTGAAGATTATAGTATGAGAGGATTAATTTTTGTAGCTTATATTTTCATGTTTTTTATGATATAAATGGCATGAGATGTTTTTATAAGTGAGGGGGTGAGTTCACTTTTATAATGGTGGAGAAGTAAGATTCTTGTAAATATAATAAGGTAAACACTATTGAGGGGTATACAATAAACCATGTACCTAAAATAATTAACCATTTACAATTAAAAAGATATTTTGGTCTAAATATGTCCATTAAATCTCTTTTTATCATTTATCATGGTTATTTATACCCTTTAATTTATGTTAAACCACTAAGTAATCTTGTTTTTTCCTTATTCATTGTAGTAACTGTTTATTAATTTCACTAATATTTTTGTTCAAAGAATAATTTGACATTATTAGACATTATAAATTATTAAATTTATAAATATTTAATACATTTTTCAAAATTATAATAACATAATTAGATGAAATTAATTTAAAATTAATCTCACTGATGTGTTACAAAAATGGGTTTTTTAAGCAAAAATGTTTAAATGTTTGAGAAGTTTTTGTATCCAAATTCAATGTGAAATTGTTTCAAATAACCTGAAATTTATTAATTAATTTATGATTTATCTAAACTAACTTTTAATCCAATTCAAAATATATTTTAACAATGTAATTAAATTATAGGAAAATGCAGTTTTAAATTAAAATTCAGTATTTTAACTATTCATCCAAAATTGAAACCTTCTCAAAAATTTCAAAAATTTGAACATAGTAAATTTTTCTAGTCATATTTAAAAAATTAGGTTTATTTTTTAAAACAAAAATTATAAAAGTTTCACAACATATATTTAAAATGGGTTCTCTATTAAAATAAGGTAAAATTACCTTTAAAAATATACATATTTTTATTCATAAAATTGGATTTTTTTTCTTATCTTATATATATAACATATAATAAATGAGTGTAAAAAAAATTTTATTTAATTTATAATATATAAAATTTATTTAAAACATTCATAAAAAAAATTGTTTAATTTATTGAGATAAAAGTGTGTACATACATAGAAAAATGGTTTTCTTAGAAAAGGAATTTCATTATTTTTAAATAGTCTTTACTTTTATTTCTAGATAATTGATTTAAAAAGTATTAATTTCTTATACATGTTTAAATAATATTTTTATGATTTATTTAATCATATTCCCAACTTCAATTTTAATGGCTCTATGTTAACTATAATAATATTTTAATAACAATAATAATAATTTATTATCATTCATTAAAACATGGAATTGTGTATAACACAAGACAAATATAGTGTTGTGTATACTGTAAGTTAATCTAAGTGTTTTGTATTATTCAGGATCGACTTGGTGTTTTGTAAAAATAAATAATAACTTGGTGAATTAATATATAAAAACGTATATTTAGTGTTTTGTGGGATTCATAATATTGAAAATACAAAATTAATTCAAAAAATCACAAAACCACAAGGTGTTACATTCTACCGGCCTTAAAATGAATTTCACATATGAAATTTTTCTGGGTTATCAAAGCTGTAGTGCATAAAAGTTACTTTCATATAAACCCACATCTTAAAAATTAATACTAAAACATCCATTAAAAATGGAAAGTTGGAAACATAATGGTTACCCAAAGTAACTCATTTCTAGGTGTCCACGTAGGAGAACATAAGTGTAAAGGCTAATCCTGGACATTGAAGAGAAATCTAACTAGTATGTTCTGATAAAGAGTGATAGAGAACATGGTTAGGAGAAATTTAATTATCACAAAGCCTTAACCAAAGAGTATTTAAAAATATAATTGATATCATCAAGAATAAAGATAATGAATTAACATTTTATTTTAAGAAACATCTCTTAAATATGAAGATTTTTTACAAGAAAATCCACTTACTAGATTTCATTCCATTTCGTAAGAAAAATCTCACCATTGGGTTACCCATTGATCAATTTCTACTTTATATTTTATTCGAATAAATGAATGTGAATTTTTCATTCTGGAATCACTGATGCATTATGATATCCATAAATAGAATGATAAGCCATTCCATATACCTTTAGTTAACATCACAAAAAAATGGTTATCATATGTTATCCAATATTCATTAATTAACATATAGTGAGACAAAAAATTTATCTATAAAACCTCATCCACTTTTTATCTCAAACACATCCATAAATAGTAAACCTTCTAACACTTCTAGAAGAATAAAATCCAAATATTTGAAAACGAGGTCACTAAAATTATCAAAAACATAATTTCATTTATCTGTCATATATCATAAAGTGTCTCTTGGTTGTCACATACAAGACATGTGAATATTATCATCATGTATTCTCTTGAAACATGGTAATAAATAGAATTACGATAATTCCTTATTTAAAACATGTATTTTTACTTATTCTAAAGTTTATTGGATATATTACTTAAATAAAAAATGTTGTAAACTTCATCAAAGATAGAATAAAAATTTTAATATATCCTTAATTAGATCCATGAAAATCAGTACCATGCAATTTACTTATTCATATCCAATATATCATTATCTAAACATCATTATCTCAATATCAGGAATATATTAAGGGATTTATTTCCCATAATCTTATATTTTCCATGAGTATAACCTTTCCATTAAATCATTTTTCTAAGTAATCGGTATTATTTAATATATTCTTGAAAACACTTAAAGAAAAATACTTGTACAAACTATCCATATATATTTCATGATTCATATAACATAATTCCTGAATTACATTACATATACACTTAAATCATCTAACATAATTTCTAAACCATTATATATGATTCATTTTCTTGTTCTATAATACCCCTTTCTAGAATATGAAATATGAAGCATGTCTTAATGTTACTCAAAATCAATTTATTCATTCATCTTATGTTTAATGAAAAAAATACTATTAGAACACCCCATAACTTTCACATGAAATTCATGGAATCTTTATCTTCAGTAGTATAACCAATACCCATTCCACCTTCCATGTTATCTTTATGAGGTTTACACTTAGGACATCAATTGGAATAATTCGTATAATTTAAAAATTTGAAAAATTCAATGTCAACTCATTTCCCTCTAGTTCCATTTATTCACAAAGACTAGAAACCATAGTGTGAGGAAAAATTATCATAGAAGAATACCACATAATCATGAAAAGGTACTTATTCAATGTCTAAATCATGGCACCTTGTTTTAAATATATATCACATTATGCTTATCCAAAGAGAAAAACCTATAAATATCCATAGAAATTTTTCTAGGTATCATAGTAATGATTTCTATTTATAATTTCGAAAGTTGAATAAACCTTTATATTGATTATAACTATAGTGAACCAGACATAAAAAATATGGATAATACATCATTTAAGATGAATATTTAGAACATTAAAAAAATACACACCCAACGACCATGATAGTTTAGTTTCTTTGGAACATGGAACATAATCTTCAATCTTGGATAAATATCGTCAATGTTTCCAATATAGATCACCACCATTAGTACTTCGTCTTAAAAGCATTCTTCATAACTTTGGTGAAGAAAACATAAGAAACAGTTATCTTAGATTCTTAGTGTGGGTAAAAAAATATACATAATTATAACACAAGAAAAAGAGTATGAGAACAATTGTATAACATTTTAATATCATACCATAGATATTTATGATCATATACATGATTCATGGTATAAATATTTATTTTTTATATGACATGAATCATAAGGGAAGAAAGATAATAATAAATAAGAGGATGATATAGGAATAAGACATAGAATTTTTGGAAAATATATAAGCATAAAAAATCTTATATCAAGTCTACCTACCAAGTCCTTCAAAAAATGTTAGGAATCGGATAATAAACTATGTACTAGCTTCAGTCATGGGATAAAAACTTGTTTAGCTTCTTATTTTCAGATTTGGGATACAACCTATGTACCCTCTTATTTTTAGTTGTTGGATACAATCCATCTACCCAATTATTAATGGTATTAGTCTATAATGTATGCACCCCATTATTTCTGGGATTGGGATATAACATGTGTGCCCTCTTCTTTTTAGACTTTGGATACAACCCATGTAACCTATTATTTTTGGGCTTGCTCTAAAACTCGTTTACATTTTTTTTGGTTTGGGATACAATCCGTGTACCCTTTTTCAGACTTTTCCTAAAACCCATGTACCCTTTTATTTTTGGGATTGGTCTACAACCCATGTACCCTCTTGTTTTATGTATTGGGCTACAACCTGTGTACCGTTTTTTTATTGGGAGAAAACCCATGAAACCTATGAGCTCATATAACTTTTATCATTACCCAATGTATTAGAGTGAGATATATTACTCACACATCACATTATTAAATCATGAAAATGTTTTCCACAAGATAAAAAAACATTCATCATATCATTAGTGATAAAAAATTATGGGTCTCATATACTTCATATCATAACCCATGAAATAATATGGGTATAAAAACATTTCATCATATCATAACCTATGGAAAAGAGATATGATTAATAATCATGTCTTCCTCAAATAACCCATGAATGAAATATGGTTTCAAAATAAATTATCATGGTACAAACTATGGAATATGAATGGGTTTCATGGAAATCTATTTCAATCATGAATTACTCATGGAAATAAAACGGGTTACATTAACATAATCCCATTAAACATAAACCATTCAGATAAATTTTTAGAATTCTGTCATTGAATTATTACCAAATAAATCTGAAACATTATAAATGGACTCCATCTTATATGGAGATGTATTTTGAAAGATGGCTTGGTTAATTTCTTAAGTAAAATAACCTTTCAGTAAAATTTCGTTTTTAAAAAATAAAATATTATAAAAATAAATTTCTTTAAAAAACAATTTTAAAATATTTTAATTGATCTTTAAAAACCATTTCAAACATTTATTTATGAGAATATAACTTCTTCATTGAAAAATGGTTTTTAAAACAAAGAATATTTTTTAAAACCATTTTCTTTGATAATAACCTTGAAAATATATAAAAGTGTTGAAAACCATTTTAAAAACATATATAAAACATAAAAAATTTTGGAATTATTTTCCTAGAAAATTATCTAAAAACATAATTTATAAAAAAAATTGGAATGATTTTTAAAATACATGGAATTTTGAAATAAATAGATTTCTAGTAGTAGGGAAATAAAGATGGATTGTTGGAAAGAAATTTCATAATTATAATAAGTACCAAAGAGTTGGAAAATGGGACCAATAAATGAATGTATCATGAATAACTAGAGTATAAGAAAAATAATGGGAATTATTAAGAGTTGTATCATAATATTTCATCAACGGAATTGTAATAAAAAATAATCTTGATAAATGATGATATTATAGTAATAAACTAGTACAAGTTTGGTATCTCTGAATCAAAATATCTATACAATAATGACATTACATGAAGCTTAAAATAACATTAAAATAATTATATTCATGATATATAATATAAATTGTATGTATATGCACCCCATGTAAAAACATAGGGGTATAAAATGGCATGTATCTCAAAGAAGGAGAATTGAGAAAAGATTACAATACCAATTTGGAAATGTTTGAACCATAAACCCCTTGAAATATATATTATAAATTTGATATTTAAATACCCATTAATTATATAATAATATTTATATAATAAATTAATGGTAATTATATGCACCACACAAAAGAAACGAGTGTTGAAAAAATCATGTATGTCACATATTTAAAAAGGTGAGATGAAATTCATGATCTACTTGAGTACCTTTTGAATCATGGGATCCTTGAAGGAATAAAATAAATTATAACTATTAATATAATTTATTAAATTAAATTGATTCTATAACGTTTCATAGGGATGTATATACACTACACAATAATAATAACTTGTGAATATAGCATATATCTCATTCAAATAAATGTGAGATGAGACAACCCTTACCTTATGTATTGAATTTTTTGTACATGTTAAAACCTCATGTATATTATGTATAAGTTTATTTTAAGTATTAATAATTATAATATTATTATATATCATACCATTTATTACTTTATTATGACATTATATTACCTTTTTATTAACAATAACATGTTAATTTTACATTTCAGGTAATATCTGCATTGCCTTTCATATATGTTCTGAATTTTTATTCCCAATACACTTACTTATATCATGATTAACTTATTTAAATAGTGTAAAATATATATAAATATCACATATATACATTATATAAGTATTTATAATAATCCAAAAAATATATAAATATCAACTGTAATACACCGTTCATGGAGATGGTATGTTGTATGTACGCATAAACATTGTTTTATTTCTTATCGTATTGAAAGAATGGATGTAAATGAAATATTTATATTAATATACAAATTATAATTTCATTATAAATATAATACATATAATATATGTTTACTAAACCCATTCTCTATACATTCCATGCAGAGTGTAAATGAATCACATCACTCAAAGGAGGCGGCAGTCCACACATCCATAGAAGAAGTTATCATATTCTCACAAAATTGAAAGAATGAAGGTATATGTTATATAAAAAATAAAAAATAAAACATACATAATAAACGTCATATATATATATCATATAAAATATTATTTCAATCATAATTCCCAACAATTATTGTTGTTAATTTAAAAATGAACAATATCGTTTCACGAGATGGTAGTCCGCCATATATAAGAATAGTATATTTGTTGCCCATTTGTTGGATGTTTGTGTGGTTATAGTTAAAAAACATAGAAAAAAACATCTCAATATACTGAGGATACTAATTTTGTTATATAATAATGGAATAATAATAATTTAATTGTTGGAGAATGAAATAAAGTAGAAATGCACATTGGAGAAGTTTACCTCTTTTTAAAGTAACTCCTTTTGGTTTGCACCAAAGGGATTCCTTGGTTGGATTTATTACCTAATTGAGACTTTTAGGATTGTAGTATGGTTTTCGAATCTTATTTTTTATTTTTTCAATAGGACAAATGTCTTGATATTTGTGATTAAGTTAGGGGTGAGTTCCCTTTTTACAGTGGAGGAGGAGTGGCATTCTAGTGAATATAAAAAGGTAAACATTGTTTAGAGGTGACCCCTTACATCATGTTACTCCAACAACTATCTATGTTTGATAAAATATTTTAAATGGTAGAAATATTTCAATACTATATAATTTATTCATTGTTTAGGTTATTTGGCCCAATAAATTAATTTTTAACCACTATGTAATCTTGTTTTTACCTTATGTATTGTATATAATTTTAATTACTTTTCAAAAAAATGGTTAAAAACTATATTTTACATATTATACATTATAAATTATGTATAATACAAAAATAGAATCCATGTTTCCAAATAGTAACCACATATGTGGGAGAAATTAATTTAATATTAATCCTATAGACATGTTTCTATAGCGTGTTTTGTTTAGAAAAAATGTTTAAAAGATTGAAATATTTTTATTTAAAATTTCAAAGTAAAATTGGTTAAAATTAACTATATTGGATTAATTGTGGTAAAATATATCTAAATTAAATTTAATATCATTTAAAAAAGATAATTTAACAATAAAAATAAGTTATAAGAAAATAGATTTTTCAATAAAAATTCAGTATTGTTCAGTTTTCATCAAAAGATGAAACTCTCCGAAAAATATCAAAACTTCACCCAAAGTTAATTTGGATATTCCTCTTTTAGAAATGTGTTTTATTTTTTCATATAAAAATTTTAAAAGTGTTATAATTTATATCCATAATGGTTTCTCTATTAAAAGGCTACCAAATTACCTTTTCGAAAAATACATTTTTTATTTATAAAATTTAATTGATTCATATATTATACCTATCAAATATATTATATGAATATAAAAAACATTTTTTAAATTCATTATATATAAATTTAATATCAAAAAATCATCAAAATGGGTTAGTTTAATTTATTGAGATAATATTTTGTTTTTAAATAGATAAATATTTTTCTTTTAAAATGAATTTCTTTTTTTTAAATAGTTCATTCATTAATTTATAAATAATTAATAAAATAATTATTCATTATTTTATAGTTTTAAATAATATTGTCACAATTTTTTATTCTTAATCATAACATCCATAACGACAACTATGTGGTAACTATAATAATATTATAATACAAATATCAATATTCTATTTTATTTTTGTAAAACTCAACATTGTGTGTAAAAAAAAGACAAGTTGTGTTGTGTGTACTATAAGGTAATCTAAGTGTTCTGTATAGCACAATCCCAACATGGCGTTTCATAAAAATCATGATTAACTTGGTGCATTCATATAACAAAATATATATTCATTGTTTCCTAAAATGTAAAATATTGAAAAGATTAAATTACTTTACAAAAAAGGTATCAAAAAATAACGCAGTGTTAAAATACCCACTATGGAATATATTCCTTTTCTTATTACATGATTTAATTATAATTATACTGATGAACCAATTCTATCAATTCTAGGTATTATAATTCCTTGGATAAACTAATTAGATTCAAGTTAATGTCTATTGATGTATGGTTCCATGGATTCACCCAATTGGGCCTAGTCATAGATTACACAAGATTACTGTTGATGATCTTCATAGACTCAGTTAGACTCTTTTATAGTAAAATTCCTTTGGTATACGCTTTGGATTACACTCATACCCCAATAACCAGTCTAGGTGAGTGTTCCTATGAGTTGGCTTAACCTATGAGGTATTTTATGCCCTGATTTCACCTTGAATCCCATTTATTACATTGTTCGTATTATGAAACTCTTTTTAGATATTTGAGACTCATATCATATTGACATATTATATGAAAACCTGGGTACTAAGCTAAAGGTCCATGTCCCTGAATGTATATATGTAGAAATGATTGTCTAAAGTATATATATATATATAAGGAAAGGTGTGCATATACATTTTCTAATTAGTCTAAAGATTGTATGGTCAACCAACATTAAATTAGGATACTTTTATGATATGGTTGTTAATATATTCATCTTCCATAATTTCTAATTATTATATCTTCACACTACTACTTTAATATTCACTTTCTAGATTTATGTGCACACTATTGGTGGTGTCTTACTTAGTATATATCACACCTTATTTAGACCGTTATTTGGTACTTTGATATAATTCATTGATATATGTAGGGATATGGGAATGTTCCCAGTTGTTAATGCTTTATTTGAATATGGCATTGGAGTGGGGGAGCACAAGATCGAGCTCTGTATCGTGATACTATCTGGAGATAGTTTTTTTGGCCTGTTTGGTTCTTTTGATACACCTATATATATTTGTGTTTACTGGAAAATTTCCTTGTTCCTATTTCCAAATATTCATGACATTACATCAATTTTTATATGGTACACTATATTGATATTGATGTCTATTTATTCTATCTAAATGTTTTTCTTTCTAATGTTTTCTAATATTATGCTTCTTCCATTTATCCATTTATTAATCCATTTTTTTAATGTGACCATGATGCTATATTCTCCCCAATGTACCACCTTATACCCTCTCCACTATTTGATATCGTTTGGTGTATGGGGAGGTAGAATTAAGGCCATGTTACATGAGTGAACGAGGTTCAAGACAATAAAAATTGGGGTCAAAGGCTTATTTTCATTTTTTTTCTTATTTTTTCAGATATTAGATAAGAGACTATGATATATCTGAATTGGGTAATGAGACTGATCCTAGGAGTATCTAACCCACATGCTGGAAAAAATACTAATTTTTTAGGTTTGGATGTGATGTTTTTTATTATTTTAAATATTGTTGCAATTATTTCACCATTGGGAGATACACATGGATTGTGGCTTTCAATATTATTATATAATTTATTCTATTCCTTTTCCTAGCAGAGAAATGAACTATAATTCATGTTTAAACATTGGATCATTATGTGTTTTTTATTCCATTCCAAATTTACTTACTGAATGAATCACATATTTCATATTCCATGTGCCTTGATTGTTATATTAATATCATTCTAGAATTTCTTACTAATATAAATAATTGAAATAATTAAAGTGTCTCCATCAAATTAAATTATATTTTTCCATATAGTGTGATTATGGAACCTTAATTATTTAATTATATTGAGTTTGATCCATGAACCATTGTTTACACAAGATGAAACGTTAGTTGGTCATAATTATATATATGCACATTTCAATTAAAAGATTGTGTGTTCCTCTATAAAATGAGAATGATGATCCACTAATTGAACCATATTAAAATCATTTTTTAGTTACATGTAGTACCATTTTAAATTTATAAAATTTTTATATATTATAAATTGGGAATGATTGACACATCCTACTAGACCTTACTATATATATGTGGATACTGGTTCTAATATACTTGAGTTCTATTGAGTTCTAAATTTATATAGAAATGGTTATTGTTAAATAATGATTCTAATTGAAATTTGAAGGGAATTTTCCTCTATAACATGTAATTAAAACACTATATATCATTACCATATTATAAAATAGGGAACTTGACACAAACAAAACCTTGGTAGTGGATAGTAGGTAATATCTCTAACTTTTTTCATTGTCTTATACAATGACCATACTGAACATAACATGAATATAGAGGGGTTTTATTCATATATAGGTGTTCTTGTACATATTCTATTCTTTTATCTATGATATTATCATTATAAAATCTTATCTGTGGAATTTTCTTAGCTTTATTAGAAATATTCCACCCTAAATTCCTCAGTTCATTCGCCATGAAGGTGGTGACAACCTTACCCTATAGGTGTTGGAACTTCATCCACCAGTGTTTCCTCTATTAGTGCCTCCTATGGAACCTGTAGTAATACCTAAAATTGGTGTAGGTGACCAGTTTTAATAGGGACTTATACATTTTGTGTAGACTATTCAGGGAGTGTGTAGCTTTCCCCTACTATGGTAAAGATGATCTGGGAGTCTCAACCGCTTCATCCACCCATGGTTTCAAGGGATGGTGGTCCTCATGATGTAGATAAATGTCTAGAATACATGATATATATCATTAAGAATATGGATTCCCATCAAGAGATAAGGGTAAACATCAATAATTATATAATATGTGGTTCTACCAAGCATTTGTGGGATGTAATTACTTAGGCAGACCTACATCAGGATATGTCCGGGAGGGATTTTTAGGCTGGATTCTATGAGTTTTTATTTCTATATATGCAAAGATATGACAACAATATAGAGTTTTTTCATCTATAATAAATATCCCAATCAGCTATCGATTATTCAACTTTCTTTACTGAGATTTTTCATTTTTCTCCATCTTTTGTTGCTGATGGTTTTTATTAAAAGATATGTTTTGAGGATGGTTTGTGGTATACCATTAGGGTATAGATAAATTTTTTCTATATAACTACAATAAGGGTAATAATGAACCAATCCCAAATTATTAAGCCTAATTTAAGGGAATCAGATAGTTCTAGGTGTAATGGTTCATCACTGAGGTAGAGTAGTAGTTCATTAAATAGTAGAAAACATCATCTGGAGGATTATCATCAGAATAGTATCTAGAAAAGTATGCATTCAGGTATATCTTTGATATACCATCTGTATGGTATGAATGGTCATGAAAATCCAAAGAGAAATTGAGACCCATTTGAGTATCACGCCTACAATGGGATCTGTCATATTTAGAGAGTCTCTCAAAACATCCTATCAGTTCCTAGTGGTAGTATATCTATACAAGTTATTCCTTCCATGGAAAGATAATTATCTCCAAATCAAGCTAGAAGTTAGTCAACCACTGCTTGTACTAGCTAAGGTGGTGGACATGGTCATGGGGGCCAGACTCATGATACATAGAACCAACATAGTGGACCCACTCCGAATAGTCAAGTTATAGTACTAGGCTATAGATTATTCCATATTTATTCAGTACATCTTATACTAGAGGGGCATGGTTCTAGATCATCTATAGTTATAGGTATAATCTTAGTAGACTCTACATTTTTATGTTATTTTTTTATATCATTCCATTATCTCTGTGACTACTATGGAAATCCTTCAGCTTGATATTTAGTATTTCTATATTGTGATGATGAATAATACTCTATTAGGAATTTTATCAGAGAGTGTACTCCACTATAAAAAGTTTCCCCTTGTGGTAGATAATTATAATTTCTTATGCGACCTATTCATCATTGAGATGATAGTATTTTATGTCATTTTTAGGATGGACAAGTTGGCCCCTATCATGCTTATGTGATCTTTTATCACCACATCATAACATTTACATCACCGGATTGTGATAGTTATATTCATATAGGTGGATGGGATGTCCAAGCATGTAAATATGGTTTAGAGTATCATGGGATGGATGGAGTGAAAACCTATATTTCTATCCTTTATATGGAGGATCCTAGAATACACAAGGGTGATTTCCATTCTATTTTACATCATTTTAGGGATGTATTCCATGAATAGTTTTCTATATTATCTCCTGATAGAGAGGTATTGTTTTTTATCTAGTACTAGGAGAATCAAATATATCTATTCCTCATTATATGATCGATACAAATGAGTTAAGGGAGCTTCATAGGAAATTAGAGTATTTAGAAGCTAAGTGTTTTACAGGTCCCAATACTTCCCCATGGGGTTGACCTATTCTTTTTTCAATAAAGAGGATAGTACCCTATTTTTTTTGTTAGTTATCGATGGTTGAACAAGATTACATTCAATAACTTGTATCCATTGCCTTGTAATTTTGATGACTTTGACTAGATTCAAGGAGTGATAATTTTCCCCAATATTGATTTATGGTATAGTTATCATCAGGTACATGTTATACCTTTAGATATTATTCCGAAATAATTCCCTATATGGTATGGTCTTTATGAGTAAATAGTTTTGTCATTCGGTCTCTCAAACATGCAATCCTTTTTCATGGACTGATGAACCAGGTTTCACACAAGTTTTTTGGATTCATTTGTGTAGCCCTATTGGAAAATATATTATTGTGTTCTCATACTATACATGACCATTTCATACATTTTGAGATCATTCTTAATAGACTAAGAGAGCACCAATTGTATGCTAATATAAAAAAATCTACTTTTGGATCGACAAGGTTCAATTATTAGGTCATACTATTATAATGGTTAGAGTCTTTGTTGACCAAGATAATGTGAGTGTCTTAGTTTCCTATAATAAGAACAATAATTTTCTTGACATATAGAGTTTCTTGGGTATGGATAACTATTTCATGCACTTTATTCAATACTTCTCATTCTACGAATCTCCTATTATGGGAATGACTAAGAATGTTGTGATATTCAAATAATCAAATGCCTATGAGATACCCTTTTAGGAGTTGAAAGGGAGAATGAATTTAGAAATGATACAAATTCCTCTAGATATGGGAAGAATATGTATAGTTTATCATGATGGATGAGGAATCAGTCAATTAGTAGTTCTTATCTAATATGATAAATTCATGGTGTATGGGTCTCATCAATTGAGGCCACATGATTGTAATTTTCTAATTCATGATCACGAATTAGCCACTATTTTATAGTCCTTGCACTGTTGGATGAATTATTTACATGGATAGAGTTTTCTATTTTATATAGATCACAAAATCCTCAAGGATATCTTTACATGGAATAACTTTAATCTGAGGAAATAAATGTGGGTTGAATAACAATTGCATTTAGACTTTGAGCTTGCCTATAGACCTGGGAAGGTAAATAGTGTAGAGGATTATCTAAGTATAAGTTATTAGAAATAGGCCTCATATGAGGTTATTAGTGATTGGAGGTTGATGTCTCTATTACTGAAGATGCATATAAAAGAATATTACCAACAGAAGTATCCTAATCTTACAATTTTATTAGTTACCTATACAATTATGGAGAGATTGAATATGAGGTAGTTATTAGATTTTTATGGTATATTCCTAAGGGATATTGTTGCTTGTGATTACCCACTTCCTAATTGCACTGTTGATGAGAATGATACCTTGTAGATTCTGGTTCTTTTTTTGAGTGCTTACTGATGTCTAAGATGAGCTTATGTGAGAGTATAATGTCTCTATATGGGTAGTTCGACCCATTCTTACAAGATGTATCATGACTTACGTAGTCAATACTGATGTTTTAGGATGAAAAGGGAGAATGTTGGGTTTGTTACACAGTTTTCTACCTATCAAAAAGTGAAGGTGGTGCACCAGCAACCAATAGTTCTTTTAGAGTTGTTTACTTTTCTCAAATGGAAATGGGATAACATCACCATAGATTTTGTGAAAATTTTATAGAGTCCCCCTAAATGGAATGATACATTATGGGTTATCATTTAAGGAATCACAATGGTCTCTGACATTTTACCTATCAATGTGACCTTCTTGGTAGATGATCATGGAATACTATATATCTGAGAGATCATTCATCTTCATGGAGTCCCACAGACTATTGTACCTAAAAAGGATGATTTTTTTTTCTTAGTTTTGGAAATGTTTGTAGAGGTAATTGAGTGCATAGGTGATTCTGAGAATAGTATACAACATCATACCAATGAAAATTGTGAGTGGACGATACATGTTTGAGAGTACATGATTTGGGTGTGTGTCTTCAATTTAAGAGGTTCTTGTGAGAAGCACCAATAACCTTACTAATTTTATAATAATAATAAACTTTGGAGGTGATTCATATGGATCCTTCTTAATCATTATATGGTATACCATTTTGATAGACTCTATGCTAATAATGGTATATGAGGTATCACTACTTGGACCTCATCTTATTCATGAGACTTTAGTGTAGATTTAGCTGATCATAATGTGTATGGTTATGCCCGATCTAAGAAAAATTCATATGATTACTATTATCAATGAACTATTGACCTCAAGGATGGAGACTTTGTATTTCAAAAAATATTCAAATAGACTATTACATCGATGATTTAGATAGAAATAGAATCTTTCACCTCAGATAGCTATTCCTTTTTAGGTTTTGTTGAGAGTTGGATAGGTGGCCTATCAGTTGAAGTTACCTCATAAGTTTCATGTTATGAATGATTTCTTCCATGTTTCAAAACTTCACCAGTACTATTCATAAATTTATCATGTTTTTCATCCCGTTGAGGTTGATTTCGAGGTAGATGCTTCCTTTGAAGATAATATTCTTCATATCATAGACTCAAGCATAAATTCTCTATAAGTAAGGTCAATCCATTTGATTTGAGTGCTGTGAAAGAATAATAAATTTCACAACATGATTTGGGAGATATATAAAGAGGTTGATATACATGATCAATAGCAAAATTTATTCTCAGATGAAGAATTACAACCATTGGAAGGTAAACCTGGGGATGTGTTTCTTAATGGGGGACGACTGTAAGATCATGAATTTCCTATAAGGTATGGAACATTTTAATTTTAGTTTTATTCTTTTTACTGTACTTAATAAAAATTCATAGTGAAGTTATGAAGGAAAAAAGGGTGTTAGGAGATTTTTAAGAGCCCAAAGATCTAACTTTTGGATGAAATAGTTTGGTTGAATTCCAAGTTGAAACCATGCTGCCTAGTCTACATGGATAGAGAAAACTATGGGGAGAATTTTAGTGCATAGAAGAGGGCCAAACCATTTTTATTAACAGTAAAAAATAGTCTGAATGGACATGTGAATAATCTCAAACATGATAAAAATGGTTTTTCAATAGGTTGTTCATGAGTAGACTAATTGTGTTTCTAGCCCATCTTAGGCGTGTCTTGGGATAGAGATGGGCACATGGATGGTGCATAGCTTGGAAAACCATGTATTTGAACCATGAGAACCTTCAATATAGGGTAACATGACCCTTTTCCTCTCCTTCTATTTTAAGATCTCACCCTTCTTCTTTATTATCTCTAGTGGAAAATATAGCCTCCCTTGAGCTCTCTCCTCTCAAGACTAAAGCCAGGATTTTAAGCTATTTATCCATCTAATAACCAATTCATGATCCATCTATCATATTATATATCCTTCGATAAGCTCTCTTTTCCCTAGGATCCTTTCATCAATTTTCATCCTCTCAATGAAGAAATTTTTTTGTGATATCATATTCTCTATTTCATCCCATTCGTCTATTATTCTGTTTTATTCAGATTCAGGATAAAACTAGTGATGATAGTGGACAAATAATGTAATATAAACATAAGGTAGGTGGTATAAAACTTTTTCCTCTCTGAATTGATGTTTATACTAATTAATATTAAGTAAAATTCCATTTTTACCAAGCGTTGAATCTAAATTTAATCTACCTTGAATTTGTTACAATGTCGAGGAGCCTAATGACTCTTTTAGAATGTTAAAAATGTTTGGGGATGTCAATCTCAACATATTACACCCCTTTCGATGTCCTTATCAAATACTGTGTAACCATTCTGGTTTAATGTCCAAAACATAATTGGTGTGCTTTTATCTCCTTTTAAAATGAAAATTATTAAAGGAATTGAATAATCTATAGTGGTGTAGCATGACTAGAACACTTATCAAGCTTTGATGAATGATAATTAGATATATGAATGGTTTTATTAAATTATAATATTTTTACATAGCCCATGTATGCCTTTGACTCTTATAATTTCTCATCAAAAATGGAAAGGTAAGGATAAATAATAAATAGAAATATTAAATTTGCATGATTATTATATGTCTAGTGTTATAGTTCTTATTCACATACTTGGGGATTGTTATGATAGTCCTTGAATAATTCATTCAATTAATGGAAGGTAATGATAGTAATTAAATGTAATTAGTAAATTCTCATGACTATTATGTGGTCAATTTTACACTTCATGTACTTATATTTTGTTCCTTTACGACAGAACTCTTTCCCATTGTATGAGTGTTCATACATGAGTGTTCCTTGGATACCCAATGGAATTCCTTGAGCACACAATGGATTCTACCCTAATTCATTCAGAATATTTTCAGAGGTGGTATACTTATCATATAATTTGAACCATGTATTATTATGTCAATTCCATTGTGTTGTACTGATGATTCATTTGTCTCTAGATCAAATATTAGAATGGCTTGGATATACTCCATTGATTAAGATTAGCATATATGGATGCACATTACCATGGATTCACTAGATTGGGTTGAGTCATTATTAACTCATGATTATAATGGATGATATCCATGGACTCATTTAGACTCTTTTATAGTAGAATACAATGGTCATACCACATGGATTACACTAAGACCCTAAATGATAGATTGCATGCGTGTTACTCTGAGTAGGCTTTACCCATGATGCAGGGGATGCCCTGGTTTCACCTTAGATCCATTTTATTAAATTCTTCTTATTATGAATATTTTTTTAGAAATCTAAGACACATTGCATATTGATATATTATATGGTAACCTGGATACTAAGTCACAGGACCATACTAGTGCATATATATCTATGAAAAATATTTCTTGATGTATGAATATATATATATATACATGATAGAAGGTGTGAAGAGACATTTCAAGATTAGTCCAAAGTAAGAATGTTCTACCAACATCCCATGAGGATCCTGGTCGAATAGGATTTTTAAAAAAACACATCATACATCACTACTAAATATTATATCTGCACACTGCTAATTTTATATCCACATGATGTATTTCTTAGGCACCATTGGTAGTGGCCTACTGAGTATATGTGACACCCAATTCAGCCTACCATTTAGTAATCAGAAATAATTCATGGATACTAGTAGGGATAGTGGAAGGATTCTATTTATTGATGCTTTATTTGATTGTGTCATGATAGAGGGGGAGCACAGGACCGAGCTTTGGCTCGTGATTCTATTTGGAGATAGTCTTTTGGTATGTTGGTTCTTTTGATGTACCCATATATAGGTGTTCCTTTTTCAATCTATTCATGTTCCTATTTTTTAAGGGTGTGATATTATATCATTTTTTATATGGTACTAGATATTATTATTTATGTATGTTTATTATATCTATATGTTTTACTTTAAGTTGTCTATTGATAATATGATTCTTATTTTTACCCATTTATTACAGAGTTGTGTGGATCTAATCATGAGGTTATAGTCTCCCCATTGTACCACCTTGGAAACTCACTATGGTGACCCATGATTAACATGTAAGGATATTACATAATTTTAGACGAATATTCATTAAATTACAAAAATACATGCCTAAGGATCTTGATAGTTTAGTGTATTGGGAAACATGGAAACAAAATCTTTTATCCTAATAAAAGATTGTCAATATCTCCCATAAAGATATTCATACTTTGTAAATATTCCTAAAACCATTATTCATAACCTGGGTAATGGAAACATAAGAAGGGGGTGAGCTCAGATGCTCAGTAAGGGTAAATATAGGAAATTCATAAGCATAACATGAAAAAATGGTATGGAACTTGAGAATAACATTCATAGATCATACCTTATATATTAGGGATCATAATAAATATTAATAGTTCATAATATATAGATCATAAGAGAATAAAGAGAATAAGTCATGAAAAGAATAACATTGGATGGGGCATGGAATTAGTGGCATGAAAATAGGTTTATAATGTTGTGAAAATATATAAGTTGAAATAGGTTCACTCATTAAGTTAAGGACATGAAATCAGGCCCCCGCATCAACTTATGGATATACAAATAGGTCCACGCATAACATTGTGAACATGTAATCAAGTTTATATATAACCTTATGGATGTGAAACTGTAACACCCCAATTTTTTCTAAAAATAAATAGAAATTCATGGAACTTTGTTTTAAGTGGATATTTATAACTATAATTTAAAACAAAATTTTTCCAATTCTCTGTTTTGAATTACAAAAAATTGTCATCAACAATTGTGTTTAGTATGTTATTTGGAGTCTATTGGAACCAACTTGTTTTTTTGGTGAATAGTAACATACCCTTATGAATAGTAATTTGAATAGTAATATGACCCTGAAGAATAGTAAATTATATTATTATTTTATATTCTTAAGGATTTAAGATAATGACATCTTGATTAATTTTTCAATGTGATATAAAAGCAGTTATAGTTTTGAAATAATTAATTTTTGAATTAAGTATAATTTTATTTAAAAATTAAATTCAATATATTTTGAAAATTATTTTCAAAAAATGGACTTCATTTTTGAATTATACACTTCAATATACAGTTTGGGTGAATTATGGAATTTTTTTTGAAATAGTTGATTTTTGGATGATTAGTAAAAATAATGTTTTTAGTTTCGGGGTGTTAATGACATCATTAATGATGTAATAATGACGTCACAAAACTGGTGGACTTTCTACTATCAAATAAGATGTGATGTGTCCCAAGTGGATTATACCATGGGAAAATACCATGGTCAAGCCCATGGTTTTGCAAATACCACTCACGAGGTGTCCCTTGGAAATTATTAAAATATTCCCTTAATTTTCCAATAAATACCAACTCATTCCTTCTCTAAATTAATTTCCAATTCCTCCTCAATGAATCTATGGCCTCCTTACCTTCCTATAATTACTCCCAAGTTTTCTTCATGCCCACAAGGTCCCAACCATCATGTTCAAAGGGTTACTCTACAAGGTAGGAAAATTCTCAATTTCTTCCTTTTTCTATTCATGTTCTCTTTTATGTGGTATAACATTCATGTTTCTATACCATGTTATTATTTCCTTCTTATTCTTGATCTAATATATATTATGATTCATTTCTGGATGGGTGACCATTGTCTCCTCTATTTTTTATATTTTCTAAAACCATGTTGCATAGTCATTAGGCTGCCGAATTTTTGTAAGGGATTTCTCAATTATTATTTTATTTCGAGTTCCTTCCATTTCTTATTATTTCTTCATCTCTTATTACCCAAGAGGTATGAAATCTCCATAAATAATGTATATTCTAGATTTTCTCATGTTCATGGAAAACTCATCATCCTTATTTTTCTCCTCTCACACTTATTCAAGGAATAAAAACATTGTCTATGATGTGTCAAACTACGAACATCATGGATGATGTGATTTCAATTTTCATTAAATCTTTCAATTATGGTTATGAAACTATTTTTATGGTTGAAAAACGTTATGATATATGTATTATATCTCATCTATGGTTCTTTAATTCTTTTTAACACATGATTTTTATTTATAAAATGAAATGGGGTTGTTATTATCAAAGAACCACTAAAATGATATAAACAAACATCATTAATGTTTTAACTTATGAATCAACCTAATGTAAGAATTAAAAATGATAAATGGTATCATTTATGTTACTGGATATATTTTAATACTACAACATTCCAATTCTAGATTTTCAATTCCAATCTACAAGAACATCCACCATGAACCAATCATGGAAATCATGTAAAGAATTCATCCAGAAACAGTGCAAGGAGAAAAATAATTACATTTAAAGGGTTAAATGATGTTATAGAATGATAATATAAGATATTATAAACATGAAAATGTTTCTGTAAAATTCTAATAACACTATTTTAACCATTATATAGGAAGTGTAAACAAGTTTGACGTAAGACAAACCCGAGGTAAGGGAATTCAAAACCAGATTTCCATTCTTTGGGTTAACCTTCTTCTTCATTATTTATGTGATTTTAAAAAAAAAATTGTGATGGGTTATGTTTATATTATTTTTTATTATGTTTATTTATATTACATATACATACTCCATCCACTATAATAACCCTCTCTTCAATTGAATGTAATTTAAAACTGGCTTTCCTTTTTAAAAACCTCTTTTTAAATAATGTTTTACAAAATTCCAAAGCAATGTTTTTATGCTATTATTCATGTTTTATGATTATGTTATGGTTCTTGGGAATTTTTTATAATGGATGGTGGGACCTATATTTCCCTCCAATGCATTGGGTATGTGTATGTTGGAGGTTGGCCATATAGTTACTCCAAGTGTAACTTTGATGGTTACACAAATTGTAAGGCAGTCGTGAGGGTTTCAAATTATAAGGTAGTCGAGTGGGTTATAATATTATTTAAATAATTCCCAAAGATACATCTATGATTATATTTATGTTCTCATGTATTGTGTTGATCTTATGTAAATCTCATGTTTAACAATGTATGTATATATGGTTAACAAGAAAGTCTTTTGTAAATGCTTTCATACGTTACAAGTATTTATAGACTAATGTTATCTTTCCTTAATTTCCATCCCTTACTGAGATTTTTTTATCATCCCAAGTTTTTAAATGATTTTCATAGGTTAATTGATGTGTAATAGAATGAAGGAAGCCATGTTAAATGTTTAATAATTGTCCAGAAGTATTGTTTAATTTTTAATGTTTTATATTTTGAAAAAAAATGGAAATTGTTTTTATAGTATCCACTATGTAATAATGTTTAATGTTATGAATGTATTGTCCCAATTCTCTAAATCTCTAAAAATGAAATGATCCTCAATTTAAAATGATGTTTTTCTTAAGTAAATTCAAAATTATGTATGTAATAACGCCAGGTCCTTATAGTTGGTATTAGAGGATTGTTTAGATAACATCAAGGGTTAGGATGATGTTGAAAGAATACCATAAATGATTTTAACTCTATGATTAATTTTAAATGTTTTAGAATTTAAATATTACCATTTATATTCATCTAAGATAGGTTTGTTCATAATTGTTGTCCGCTGAAGGAACAGGGATGCTGAAGAGGAGAGGCACTGACAGAAAGACATCGTCCCGGAACTACAGCCCAGAATGGTAGGGATTAGAACCGAGTAGTTTGTGATAGTAACGGCTCAGCTAACACAAGAAATAAATGTTTATGGAATCCATGGAAGAGAACCAATAGAGGTACTACAAGGAAACATGACAGTAGTGGAACATTTTATGAGACAACACCCTCCTGCATTCAATGGATCTTCTTAACCTGTAGCAGCTGAAGAATGGATCAAAGCCCTTGAAAAGATATTTGATGTTATGGTATGTTAAAACAATCAAAAGATCTGTCTTTACATTTATCTTTTTGAAGGGTATGTTTATCTGTGGTGGTCAATGGTAAGGAATATCATGGGTGGAGATGATTTTGATGCCTTAAAGTGGGATGAGTTTAAAAGTCTTTTCCTTGAAAAATATTTTCCAAAGGTTGTGTGACTTAGAATGGAGAAGCAATTCATTGAATTGAAACATAAGGAAGAAGATTCAGTGCCTATGTATGAAGCGATCTTCACTCGACTGGCATGGTATGCTCCAAATAATATTCTGTATCTTGATAGAAAAATTGGCCGCTTTTACTCAAGATTGAATACAAGGTATCGAAGGGCGTTGGACTCCCGTGAATTCAAAAGTTAAGAGAATATTTTCTGATGTGATGAGAGGGTAGAGATGGAGTTTTCTGATGATCACGTTCATTTTTGCGACAAAGAGAAGAATAGGTCTAGATGGTAAGAAATGGGTAAAAGTCAACCAAAGAAATCTGGTGATAATAAAATCCAATTTCTAGTTTGTGAAAATGTGGCAAGAAGCGCCCTGGGGAATGTCTTAGAAAAATTGGGAAGTGTTGTATGTGTAATAAGTTTGGACATATGGCCTGAGATTGTAACTAAAATGATCCAAAGACTAATCCTGTAAAGCAGACTGCAAATTGTTTTAAATTTCATGGGATGGGTCAGTATGAAAATGTCTGCCAATGATAGATCTGAATGATGCAAAGAATCCAGACTACCAGCAGAAAGGTGTAGTGAGATCCTTTGCGACTACATCAGCCGATGTCGGGCCATCTAATGAGGTTGTATCAGGTACTTTGTTTGTTCACTCAGATTTTACTAAAGTTTTGTATGATATGGGGTCTACACATTCCTTCATCTCTGAGAAGTTTTCTGGTAAATTGAAAATATCACCTCAAAAAATGAGACATGAACTTGTTGTTAAAACATCAGGGAGAGATGTTATAGAAAAGAGGAATTATAAGAATCTTTATATTGTGGTATGTGGATGTACATTACCTACAAACCTCGTTGTTTTACCCTTATTTGAGTTTGATGTTATTCTGGGAATGGATTGGCTTTCTGATTATCATGCTAAGATTGACTATAGAGCTAAATAAGTTGTTTTTCAAAAAGAGTTTCAGTTTATATACTATAATGAACCCATACAATTGATAACATATCAGTAAGCTGAGAAACTATTTGAAAGATAGAAATGAAAGTTATCTTGCTCATATTGTGGAAAACAAGGGAGCTATTCAAATTAATGACGTGCCAATGGGAAATGAATAGCATTATGTTTTTACTGATGAGTTACCCGATGTCATACCTGATCGAGAAGTCTAATTCACAATTGACTTAGTTCCAGATACTAAGCCAATTTCAAAACCCCAATATCATATGGCTCTAATAGAACATCATGAATTGAAAAAATTAGTTTCATGATTTGCTTGACAAAGGCTTCATTCGTCCTAGCACATCACAATGGAGAGCCCCTATTTTTTGTTAAAAAGAAATATGGTTCCATGAGACTTTGCATTGATTATTGAGCTTTGAATAACATCACTATTAAAAAAAAGTATCATTTGCCTCATATTAATGACTTGTTTGATCCACTACAGGGAGATCAGTACTTCTCCAAGATTGAATTCAGATCTAATTACCATCAGCTGATGGTAAAGGAGGACGGAATCCTGAAAACAACCTTTCGTACTAGATATAGGAATTATGAATTTTTTGTTATGTCATTTGGATGAACAAATACACCTGCTGTATTCATGAATCTTATGAATAGAGTATTTCATGAGTTCATGGATAATTTTGTGGTTGTATTTATTGATTACATTATAGTATTTTCTAAAAATAATGAGGAACATGAAAAATATCTAAGGGTTTTTTTACAAACCTTAAAATAAAAGAATTTGTATGTAAAATTCAGAAACTGTGATTATTGGATGCAAAATATTTCTTTTCTGGAGAACATTGTAAATTAGGATGGAATAACCGTTGATCCTTCCAAAACCAAAGTAATTGATGAATGGCCAAGTCCCACAAATGTTACAGAGATTCATAATTTTCTTGGGTTAGCAGGTTATTACCAATGGTTTGTTAATAACATTGCATGGTTATTTATCCCAATAACTAACTTAACATGGAAAGGGGTTAAATTTGATTGGATAGAGGAATGTGATTTTTGTTTTTAGGAACTGAAGAAGAGATTGGTGGATTCTCCAGTTTTGGCCTTAAATTCACAGAATGGTGAGTTTTTCATCTACAGTTATGCTTATTTGATGGGACTTGGATGTTTTGTGATGCAGAATGATCGGGTAATTTCTTATGCTTCGAGACAACTTAATCCTCATGAGGTAAATTATCCCACACATGATTTGGAATTGGCAGCTATGATTTTTACTTTGAAAATATGGCGGCATCATTTATACAGAACCAAATGTAAAATATATACTGACCATAAAAGTATAAAGTATATATTCACCCAAAAGTAACTAAACATGAGGTGGAGAAGATGGCTACAACTGAAAAAGGATTATGACTGTATGATCAATTACCATCCTGGAAAATCAAACAAAGTGGATGATTCCATAAGTCAGAAATATCATGCATCATTAACCATGATATGTTTATAACATGATCCATGGATTAATTATTTGATGAATTTTGGCTTAAAAGTTATTGGTGTAGAAAATGTCTCTATTTTGTTTTAGGTTTCAGTGCAGTCTTCCTTGTCAGACAGAATTAATCAAGTGCAAAAAAAATACCTTGAGCTATAGAAAAAGGTATAATTGGTTAAAATGGGTAAGTTTCTAGAATTTAATCTTCATAATTATTGTGTTTTAAGATTTGGTAAAAGTTTGGGTGCCTTTTTATTCCTAGTTAAAGAAATAATTCGTGTGTGAAGCAAATAGTTCCCCATTTTCAGTTCATCCTGGCAGTACTAAGATGTATAGAGACCTTCGGGAGTATTATCGGTGGGATGGAATGAAAAGATACATTTCTAATTTTACCATGATATGATTGACATCTCAACAGGTTAAAGCAGAGAGGCAGTGACCGAAGGGGATATTTCAGCCTTCTCCAGTTCTAGAGTGGTAATGGGAGAATGTATCCATGGATTTTGTGGTTGGACTACCAAATACTTCTTGAGGTAACAATGTGATTTGGGTTATAATTGATCGGCTAACAAAGTCTACACATTTTTTCTCTATTCGAGATACAATTTCATTAGATCAGATTTCTCGATTGTACCTCAAGGATATTGTCAGTTTACATGGAGTTCCTCTTTCCATTATATTTGATCGGGATCCTAGGTTCACTTCTAAATTTTTTAAGGGACTTCAGAAGTCATTGGGCATAGAGCTAAATTTCAGTACAGTTTATCATCCTTAATTAGATGGGCAGTCAGAATGAACGATTCAAACTTTGGAGGATATGCTTTGATCATGTTCAATGGACTACTAGGGTAGTTGGGATCAACATATTTCCTTAGTTGTGTTTTTTTATGATAATAGTTTTCATTCCAGTCTTTAGAGGTAACCTTTTGAGGCCTTGTATGGGAAGCAGTGTCGGACTCCAGTGTTTTAGGATGAAGTCGGTGAAAGAATGTTTATGGGGACAGAATTAGTTGAAGAAGTGGCTGAAAAAGTGAGGATGATCCAGTAGCACGTGAGCACTGATCAGAGCAGGTAGAAAAGTTATGTAGATAATAGAAGGAAAGACTTATCTTTCGAGGTAGGTGACCATGTTTTCTTTAAAATATCTCCTTGGTAAAGTGTGATGTGTTTGGGTAAGAAAGGAAATCTAAGTCCATAGTTCATTGGTCCTTTTGAAATTTTTTAGAAAGTTGGGACAGTTGCATACCTCGTAGCTTTGCCTCCGAGATTGTTTTAGGTACATAATGTTTTTCATATTTCGATGTTGAGAAAGTATGTGCCAGATTCATCACATATCTTGAGCCGAGAAGCATCTCAGCTAGAAGAGAAACTTTATTATGAAGAGAAACCAGTTCAGATTCTTGATCAAAGGGAATAGGTATTGTGAAATAGGGTAATCCACCAGTTAAAGGTTTTTTGGAGAAACCACATGGTTTAAGAGGTACCATTGGAGTCTGAAAATGCTATGAGGTAAAAGTACCCTCAGTTGTTGAATAAGTAAATAAAATTGAGCGGACACAATTCCCAGAAGGTGTGGATAACGTAACACCCCATGTTTTTCATAAATGAAATAGAAATTCATGGAACATTGTTTTAAGTAGATATTTATAACTAGTTTTTAAAACATAATATTTCCAGTTCTATGTTTTGGATTTCATGAAACTGTCATCTACAATTGTGTTCAGTATGTTACTTGGAGTATATTGGAACCAAATTGTTTTTTGTTGAATAGTAACATACCCTTATGAATAGTAATATGACCCTAAATAATAGTTAATTGTATTATTATTTTATTTTCTTAAGGATTTAAGATGATGACATCTTGATTAATTTTTCAATGAGATATAAAAGAAGTTATAGTTTTTAAATAATTAATTTTTTAATTAAGTATGCTTTTATTTAAAAATTAATTTAAAAATATTTATAAAATTGTTTTAAAAAAAGGACTTCATTTTTGAATTCGACACATCGATAAATGGTTAGGGTGAATTTTTGGGAATTTTTCAGAAACAGTTGATTTTTCAGTGAATAGTATAAATACATTTTTTAGTTTTGGTGTGTTAATGACATCATTAATGATTTAATAATGATGTCATAAATCTGGTAGACTTGTGTATAGTTACATAAGATGGGAGGTGTCCCAATTGGATTATACCGTGGGCAAATACCATAGGCAAGACCATGGTTTTGTAAATACCACTCAAGAGGTGTCCCTTGGAAATTATTAAAATATTTCCTTACTGTTCCAATAAATACCAACCCATTCCTTCATTAACATCATTCCCAATTCCGCCTAAATGAATCTCTTTCCTACTTACCTTCCTAGAATTCCTCCCAAGGATTCCTCAAGCCCCCAAGGTCCCAACCCTCAATTTCGATGGGTTACTCTACAAGGCAAAAAAAATTCTCAATTTCTTTCTTTTTCCATTCAAGTTCTCTTTTATTGGTTTAACTTTAATGTTTCCATACCATGTTCTTATTTCCTTATTCTTATTGGTCTACTATATATTATTTTTCATTTATGGATGGGTTACCCTTTTCCCCTCTCTTTTTTATATTTTCTAAAACCATGTTGCGTAGTCTTTAGGCTGCAAAATTTTTGTATGGGATTTCTGTATTATTATTTTATTTTTGAGATCCTTTATTTTCTTATTCTTTAGTAATATATTCATACACAAGTGGCATGAAATATCCAGAAATAAGGTATATTATGGATGTTCTCATGTACATGTAAAATTCATCATCATTATTTTTCTCCTCTCCCACTTATTCATGGAATAAAAATATTGGCTGTGATGTGTCGAACTACCGACATCGTGGATGATGTGATTTCAATTTACATTAACTCTTTAAAGTCTGGTTATGAACCCATTTTTTATGGTTTAACCAAGTTATAATATATGTATTATATCTCATATATGGTTTTGGAATTCATTTTAACACATGGTTTTTATTTATAAAACGAAATGATGTTGTTATTATCAAAGAACCACTAAAATGATATAAACGAACATCATTAATGTTTTATCTTATGAATCATCCTCATGTAGGAATTAAAAATGATAAATGGTATAATTTATGTTACTGTATATATGTAAATACTACTCCATTCTAATTCTGGAGTTTCACTTCCAATCGACAAGAACATCCACAATGAATCAATCATGGAAATCATGTAAAGAACTCACCCAAAAACAGTGTAAGGAGCAAAATACTCACAATTAAAGGGTAAATTGATGTTATGGAATGATAATATAAGATGTTATAAACATGAAAATGTTTCTATAAAATAATAATAACACTATTTTAACCATTATACATGAAGTTTAAAAAAGTATTATGTAAGACAATCCCGGGGTAAGGGAATTCTAAACCCGATTTCCAATCATTGGGTTAACCTTATACTTCATTATTTATGTTCAAGATAATTTTTTTGTGATGTTTTATGTTTATATTATGGTTTTATGGGTATTTACAGTATATATACTTATTAAAACTACTCTAATAATCCTCTCTTCAATTGTATATAATTTAAAAGTGGATTTCCTTTTTAAAAACCTCTTTTTAAATAATATTTTACAAAATTCCCTAGAAATATTTTTTATGCAATTATTCATGTTGTATGATTATTTTATGGTTCATGGGAAATGTTTATGATGAAATTTGGGTCATATCACTAGTAGAATACTAACCTATACCAACGGTTTGGAGAACCGTGGCGAAGTAAGCCGTTGGGATAGGTCTATACCAACGGTTTTCCCAAAACCGTTGGTATAGACCTATCCCAACGGTTTACAAAACCGTTGGTATAAGTAATATGAAAATCTATTCCAACGGATATAAAACCATTGGTAAATGTATTTCAAAAAAAAAACATGTGCTGGGATTTGATCCCACGACCCCTTGTTTATAATCGAACGAGTTAACCACTAAGCTAACATCACTTTTGTAAACATAATTTCATAAATATATATATGTATTATCATAATTATTTAAAATTTAGATTTATATAATGTTCTCGGGTAGCAGACCTGGAAGAAATGAAAGAATCTATCCCAACGGTTCTCAAAACCGTTGGGATAGACCTATCCCAACGGTTCTCAAAACTGTTGGGATAGGTGGTGAGCTTTCCCAACGGTTCTCTCAAACCGTTGGGAAACGGGGGGTCTTTCCCAACGGTTTGGGAGAACCGTTGGGAAAGGGTCCTCAAAACCCACCTTTCCCAACGGTTTCTCTCAAACCGTTGGGAAAGGGGGGGTCTTTCCCAACGGTTTGGGAGAACCGTTGGGAAAGGTGGGTTTTGAGGACCCTTTCCCAACGGTTCTCCCAAACCGTTGGGAAAGACCCCCCTTTCCCAACGGTTTGGGAGAACCGTTGGGAAAGGGTATATATAAGTGTTGGGAAAGATCCGATTTCCAGTAGTGTATATTTTCCTCCAATTTATTGGGTATGTGTATGTTGGGGGTTGGTTGTATGGTTACTCCAAGTGTAACTGCGATGGTTACACAAATTGTAAGGTAGTCGTGAGGGTTGCAAATCATAAGGTAGTCGAGAGGGTTATAAGATTATGTAAGTTATTCCCCAAGATACCTATATTATTATATTTGTGTTATCATGTTTTATTTGGATCTTTTGTAAATCTCATGTTACACAAAGTAAGTATATATGGGTGACAAGCATGTCTTTTGTAAATGCTTTCATACACTACGAGTATTTATGGACTAATGTGATATTTCCTTTATTTACATCATTTACTGAGATTTTGTGCCAATCTAAAGTTTTTAAATGATTTTCATAGGTTAATGGATATGTAATAAAAGGAATTAATCCTTGTTAAATGTTGAAGAATTATCAAGGAGTCTTGTTTAAGTAATAATGTTTTATATTTTGAAAAAAATGGAAAATGTTTTTATGGTATCTACTCTGTAATAATGTGTAATGTTATGACTGTATTATCCCAATTATATAAAGCTATAAACTAGAAAATATCCCCAATGTAAAAGGACGTTTTTTCTTGACTAAATTCATGATTATGTATCTAATAATGTTGGGTCCTTATAGTTTTTATCAGAGGATGGTTTAGATAACTTTAGGGGTTAGGATGATGTTAAAATAATACCATAACTGATTTTTACTCCATGATTAATTTGAAATGATTTAGAATTTAAATATTACCATGTTTCTTCATCTAAGATATGTTTGTTCAAAATGGTTATCCGCATATGGAACATGGATGATGAAGAGGGGATGCACCGGCAGAATGACATCCTTCCGGAACTACAGCCCGGAATGGTAGGGAATGGAACCATGAAATTTGTGAGTGTAATGGCTCAGCTAACATAGAAAATTAATGGTGGTGTCATCAATGGAATAGAACCAATAGAGGTACCACAATGGAACATGATAGTAGTGGAACATTTTATGAGACAACACCCTCTTACATTCAATGGATCTTTTTGACACAATAGCAGCTGAATGATGGATCAAAGACCTTAAAAAGATATTCGGTGATATGGGATGTTCAGACCGTCAACAGGTAAGAATTTACATTTATCATTTTGAAGGGGAAGCTGATCCATGGTGGTCAATGGTAAGTAATATCAGGTGTGGAGAAGATTTTGATGCCTTAGAGTGGGATGAATTTAAAATAATTTTCCGTGAAATATATTTTCTTAAGGTGGTGTGACATAGAATGGAGAACCAATTCATTGAATTGAAATAGAATGAGGAAGATTCAGTGGATGGGAATGAAGAGAACTTCACCCGATAGGAAAATTATGCTCTAAATATTATTCTGGATCTTAATAGAAAAATCATCCTCTTTTACTCAGGATTGAAGACAAGGTATCGAAGGGTGTTGGCCTCCCATGAATTCAAAAGTTATAAGAAACTTGTTTGATGTGCTGAGAGGGTAGAGATGGAGTTTGCTGATGATCACGTGAATTTTGGAAACAAAGAGAAGAAGAGTACTATATGGAAAGCATTGTAAAAGTGTCAGTCAAATAAATATGATTGTAAGAAAATCCAATTTCTAGTTTGTGAAAAATGTGGCAAGAAGCACCTAGGAGAATGTCTTTGAAAACTGGGAAGTGTTTTAAATATGGTAAGTTTGGGCATATGGCCTGAGATTGTAATGAAAATGATCCAAAGACTAATATTGATAAGAATACTGTAAAGTGTTAGAAATTTGGTGAGATGGGTTATTATGAAAATTCTTGCCAATGAGAGATATGAATGATGAAAAGAAGTCAGACTACCAGTAGAAAGGTGTAGTGAGATCCTTCATGAGTACATCATCATATGTCAGGCCATCCAATGAAGTTGTATCATGTTATTTGTTAGGTCACTCAGATTTTTCTAAAGTTATGTTAGATATGGGGTCTACACATTACTTCATCTCATAGAAATTTTCTGTAAAATTAGAAGTATCACCTCAACAAATGAGACTCAAACTTGTTGTTAAAACACTATAGGGAAATGTTATAGTAAAGAGGAATTATAACAATATTTCTATTGTGGTCTCTAAAAGAAATTTACATACAAACTTTTTGTTTTACCCTTAGACGAGATTGATGTTATTATGGGAATGGATTGGATTTCGGATTATCATGATAAGATTGATTGTAGAGTTAAAGAAGATGGTTTTTAGAAAGAGTTTTAGTTTGTATCTATGAATGAACCCATAAAATTGATAACAAATCAGGAAGCTGAGAAACTATTGAAAGATGGAAATGAAAGTTATCTTGCTCATATTGTTGAAAACAAGGGAACTATTCAATTTCATGATGTGTCAGTGGTAAGTGAATACCTTTATGTTTTTCCTGATGAGTTACCCAGTGTCATACCTGATTGAGAATTAGAATTCACAATTGACTTATTTCCTGATGCTAAGAAAATTTCAAAACCCCCATATCGTATGGCTCTAATAGAACTTCATGAATTGAAAAAATCATTTGCAGTATTTTCTTGACAAAGGCTTCATTCGTCCTAGAACTTCACCATGGGGAGCCCCTATTTTTAAAAAAAATAAAGATGGTTCCATGCGAATTTTTATTGATTATAGAGCATTGTATAACATCACTATTAAAAAAAAGTATCATTTACCTCATATCGATGACTTGTTTGATCAGTTACAGGGACCTCAGTACTTTACCTAGATTGACTTGAGATCCAAATACCATAAGTTGAAGGAGAAAGAGGATGACATCCTGAAAACAGCCTATTGTACTAGATATGGGCATTATGAATTTGTTTTTATGTCATTTGGATTAACTAATACACCTGTTGTATTCATGAATATTATAAATAGAGTATTTCATGAGTTCTTGGATAATTTTTTGGTTGTATTTATTGATGACATTCTAGTATTTTATAAAAATAATGAGGAGCATGAAAAATATCTAAGGTTTTTTTTACAAACATTAAAAGAAAATAAATTGAATGGAAAATTCAGCAAGTGTGATTTTTGGTTGCAATAGATTTCTATTCTTGGGAACATTGTAAATAAGGATGGAATAACAGTTGATCCTGCCAAAACAAAAGTAGTTGATGAATGGAAAAGATCCAAAAATGTTACAATGATTCGTAGCTTTCTTGGGTTAGCAGGTTATTATCGATTGTTTGTTAAGAACATTGCACAGTTCTCTAGCCTAATAACTATATTAACATGGAAAGGGGTTAAATTTGTTTGGCCAGAGGAATGTGACGTTTCTTTTCAGAAACTGAAGAACAGATTGGTGAATTCTCTAGTTTTGGCCTTAACTTCCCAGAATGGTGAGATTTTCATCTATAGTCATTATAATTTGAAGGGACTTGGTTGTGTTTTTATGCAGAATGATCAGGTAATTACCTATTCATCGAGACAAATTAATCCTCATGAGCTAAATTATCCCACACATGATTTGGAATTGGAAGCTGTGGTTTTTTCTTTGAAAATATGGAGGAATAATTTATACGAAACCAAATTTCATATATATACTGACCATAAAAGTATGAATTATATATTCACTCAGAAGGAATTAAACATGAGGCAGATAAGATGGCAAGAGCTGATATAGGATTATGACTTCACGATCAATTACCATCCTGGAAAAGCAAACAAAGTGGAAGATGCTTTAAGTCAGAAACATCATGCATCATTAACCATGATACCTTTGGAACTGGATCCTCGGATTAATGATTTGATGAATTTTGGATTAGAATTTTTTGGTGTAGAAAATACCTCTGTTTTGTTTTAGGTTTCAGTGCATTCTTCGTTGTCACATATAATTAAAAATGCACCGAAAGTGTACCGTAAGCTACAGAAAAATGTATAACTGGTTAAATTGGGTAAGTTTCTAGAATTTAATCTTGATAAAGATTGTGTTTTAATATTTGGTAAATGGTTGTGTGTGCCTTGTGATTCCCAGTTAAATAAAGAATCATTGTGTGAGGCTAATAGTTCCCCATTTTTAGTTCATCCTGGCAGTATTAAGATGTACAGAGACCTTCGGGAGTATTATTGGTGGGATGGAATGAAAAGAGATATTGCTGATTTTACCATGATATGTTTGACAAGTCAACAAGTTAAAGTAGAGTGACAGTTACCGAAGGGGATGCTTCATCCTTTTCCAGTGCCATATTGGAAATGGGAGAATGTATCCATGGAATTTATTGTAGGATCACCAAATACTTGTCGTGGTAATAATACAATTTGGGTTATTGTTGATTAGGTAACAAAGTCTACACATTTTCTCTCTATTTGAGATACAATGTATTTAGATCAGCTTTCTCTATTGTACCTCAAGGATATTTTCAGGTTACATGGAGTTTTTCTTTCCATTGTATCTGATCGGGATCTCAAGTTCACTTGTAACTTTTTTAAGGGACTTTAGAAGTCATTGGGCACAGAGTTAAATTTCAGTACAGTTTTTCATCCTCAATCAGATGGGCAGTCAGAATGAACTTTTCAAACTTTAGATGATATGCTTCGATCTTATTCAATGTACTACCAAGGAAGTTGGGAGAACCATATTTCCTTAGTTGAGTTTTCTTATAATAACTGTTTTCATTCCAATATTCAAATTACACTTTTTCAGGCCTTGTATGGGAAGCGGTGTAGAACTCCAGTGTTTTGGGATGAAACCAGTGGAAGAAAGTCGATGGGGGCAGAATTAGTTAACGAAGTGGCTGAGAAAGTGAAGATGATCGAGCAGCACATGAGGAAAGCTCAGAGAACCTTTCTTATGAATATGGTCCACAAGAAGTTCAGCTGGAAGAGAACCTTTCTTATGAAGAGAAACCAGTTCAGATTCTTGATTGAAGGGAACTAGTATTACAGAATAAGGCAATCTATGTGGTAAAGGTTTTGTAGAGAAACCACATGGTTGAAGAAGCAACATGGGAGTCTGAAAATGCTATGAGAGAAAAGTACCCTCAGTTGTTTAATAAGTAAATAAAATTGGAAGGATGAAATTCCCAAAAGGTGGTATAATATAACACCCCAACTTTTTCTAAAAATAAATAGAAATTCATGGAACTTTATTTTAAGTAGATATTTATAACTAGCATTTAAAAGATAATTTTTCCAATTCTATGCTATGAATTTCAAGAAACTGTCATCTACAATTGTGTTTAGTAAGTTATTTGGAGTCTATTGGAATCAACTTATTTTTTTGGTGAATAGTAACATACCCTTATGATTAGTAATATGAATAGTAATATGACCCTAAAAAATATTAAATTGTATTATTATTTTATTTTCTTTAGGATTTAAGATAATTACATCTTGATTAATTTTTCAATGACATATAAAAGAAGTTATAGTTTTTAAGTAATTAATTTTTGAATTAAGTATTATTTTAATTAAAAATTAATTTATAAATATTTAGAAAATTATTTTCAAAAAATGGAAATCATTTTGGAATTCTACACGTCGATAAATGGATATGGTAAATTTTGGGAATTTTTCAGAAACAGTTGATTTTTTGGTGAATAGTAAAAATACAGTTTTTAGTTTAGGAGTGTTAATGGCATCATTAACGATGTAATAATGATGTCATAAATCTGGTGGAATTTTTTATAGTTAATAAATATGTGAGGAGTCATATGTGGCTTATACCATGGGAAAATACGATGGGCAATCCCATGGTTTTGCAAATACCACTCATTAGGTGTCCTTTAGAAATTATTAAAATATTCCCTTACATTTCCAATAAATACCAACCAATTACTTCATTAACTTCATTCCCAATTCCTCCTCAACGAATATCTGGCCTCCATACCTTCCTATAATTCCACCCAAGGATTCCTCAAGCCCCCAAGGTCCCAACCTTCATGTTCTAAGGGTTACTCTACTAGGTAAGAAAATTCCCTATCTCTTTCTTTTTCCATTCTAGTTCTCTTTTATGTGGTATAACATTCAAGTTTTCCTACTAGGTTCATATTTCCTTTTTATTCTTGATCTACTCTATATTATGATTCCTTTTTGTATGGGTGAATTTTGTCCCCTATCTTATTTATATTTTCTAAAACCATGTTTCGAAGTGGTTAGGCTGCCGAATTTTTGTAAGGGATTTCTCAATTATTATTTTATTTTGAGTTACTTTCTTTTATTATTCATTATTAATCACGTATTACAAAATAGGAATGAAATCTCCATAAATAATTTATATTCTGGATTTTCTCAGGTTCATGGAAAATTCATCATCACTATTTTTCTCCTCTCCCCCTTATTCAAGGAATAAAAACATTGTCTGTGATGTGTCGAACTATCGACATCGTGGATGATGTGATTTCCATTTTCATTAACTATTTCATGTATGGTTGTGAAACCATTTTAATGGTTGAACCAAGTTATAATATATTTATTATATCTCATCCATGGTTCTGGGATTCTTTTTAACATCTGGTTTTTATTTATAAAATGAAATGAGTTCGTTATTATCAAAGAACCACTAAAATGATCTAAACAAACATCATTAATGTTTTAACTTATGAATAATCCTCATTTAAGAATTAAAAATAATAAATGGTATAATTTATATTACAAGATATATTTAAATAATAATCCATTCCAATTCTATAGTTTCAATTCCAATCGACAAGAACATCCACCATGAACCAGTCGTGGAAATCATGTAAAGAACTCACACAAAAATAGTACAAGGAGAAAAATACTAACAATTAAAGGGTGAAATGATGTTATGGAATGATAATATAAGATGTTATAAACATGAAAATGTTTTCTTAAATACTAATAACACTATTTTAACCATTAGATAATAATTTTAAACAAGTTTGACGTAAGACAAACACGTGGTAAGGGAATTCTAAACCCGGTTTCCATTCTTTGGGTTAAACATCTACTTCATTATTTATGTACTATTCAATTTTTTATGTGATGAGTTATGTTTATATTATGTTTTTTATGTATATTTACAGTATATATACATACTCCATCAACTCTAATAAGCCTCTCTTCAATTGTATGTAATTTAAAAGTGGATTTCTTTTTTAAAGACCTTTTATTAAATAATGTTTTACAAAATTCCAAAAAAAAATGTTTTTATGATGTTATTAATGTTTTTTTATTATTTTATGGTTCTTGGAAATTGTTTATGATGGAGGGTGGGACCTATATTTCCCTTTAATGAATTGGTTATGTGTATGTTGGGGGTTGGCCATATGGTTACTGTAAGTGTAACTGCGATGGTTACACAAATTGTAAGGTTGTCGTGGGGGTTACATATTATAAGTTAGCTGAGAGGGTTACAAGATTATATAAGTAATGCCCCAAGATACCTCTATGATTATATTTATATTTTCATGTATTATTTGGATCTTGGGTAAATTTCATGTTACAAAAAGTAAGTATATATGGGGGGACAAGAATGTCTTCAGTAAATGCTTTCATATGTTACGAGTATTTATGGACTAATGTGATATTTCCTTCATTTCCATCCCTTAATCATATTTTGTGCTCATCCCAAGTTTTTAAATTATTTTCACTGGTTAAGGGATGTGTAATACAAGGAAGGATTCCATGTTAAATGTTTAATAATTATCAAGGAGACTTGTTTAAGTTTTAAAGTTTTATATTTTGAAAAAAATGGTAACTGTTTTTATGGTTTGCACTGTATAAAAATGTGTAATTTTAATAATGTATTGTCCTAATTATATAAATCTCTAAACATGAAAATATTTTCAATGTAAATTGAATTGTTTTCTTGACTATATTCAAAATTATGTATGTAATAACGTCGGATCCTTATAGTTTGTATCACTGGATGGTTTAGATAACTTTAGGGGTTAGGATAATGTTAAAAGAATATCATAAATGATATTTACTCTATGATTAATTTGAAATGTTTTAGAATTTAAAGATTACCATGTTTCTTCATCTAAGATATGTTTGTTCAGAATTGTTATCTACAGAAGGAACTGGGATGCTGAAGAGGATAGGCACCAACAGAATGACATCCTTCCGCAACTACATCCCGGAATGGTAGGGATTGGAACCAATCAGTTTGTGATAGTAATGGATCAGCTAACACGAGTAATAAATGGAGGTGGAATCCATGGAAGAGAACCAATAAGCATGCCACAATGGAACATGACAATAGTCAAATATTTTATGAGACAACAGCCTCCTACATTCAATAGAACTTCTGACCCAGTAGCAGATGAAGGATATATCAAAGCCCTTGAAAAGATATTCGATGTTATGGGTTGTTCTGACAATCAAAATTTAAGTCTTTCCATTTATAGATTTAAAGGGGAAGTTGATATGTGGTCATCAATGGTATGGAATATCAGGGTCAGAGAGGATTTTGAGTCCTTAGAGTGGTAGGATTTTAAAAGTCTTTTCCTTGAAAAATATTTTCTTAAGGTGGTGTGACTTAGAAAGGAAAACAAATTCATTGAATTGAAATAGAAGGAAGAAGATTCAGGGGTTGTGTACGAAGCGAACTTCACCCGACTGGCAGGGTATGCTCCAAATCTTATTCTAGATCTTGATAGAAAAATCAACCACTTTTACTCAGGATTGAAGCCAATGTATCAAATGTTGTTGGCCTCCCGTGAATTCAAAAGTTATGAGAAACTTGTCTGATGTGTTGAGACGGTAGAGATGGAGTTTCCTAATGATCACGTGAATTTTGGAAACAAATAGAAGAAGAGGTCTATATGGAAAGAAATGGGTAGGATTCAACCAAAGAAATATGATGTTAAAAAAATCCAATTTCCAGTTTGTGAAAAAATGTTGCAAGAAGCACCCTAGGGAATGTCTTTGAAAAACTGGGAAGTGTTTTAAATGTGGTAAGTTTGGACATATGGCCTGAGATTGTAATGAAAATGATCCAAAGACTAATCTTGATAAGCAGACTGTAAAGTGTTTTAAATTTGTTGAGATGGGTCATTATGCAAATTCCTGCCAATGAGAGATCTGAATGATGGAAAGAAGCCAGGATACCGACAGAAAGGTGCAGTGAGATCCTTTTCGACTACATCAGCAAATTCCAGCCCTCCCAATGAAGTTGTATAATGTACTTTGTTTTTTCACTCAGATTTTTCCAAATTTTTCATTGATATGGGGTCTACACATTCCTTCATCATTGAGAAAGTTTCTAGTAAATTAGAATTATCACCTCAACAAATGAGACCCGAACTTTTTGTTAAAACACCAGGGGAAATCTTATAGCAAAGAAGAATTATAAGAACCTTTGTATTATGGTCTGTGGAAGGACCTTACCTACAAACCTTGTTGTTTTACCCTTATTTGAGTTTGATGTTATTCTAGGAATGGATTGGATTTTTGATTATCATGCTATGATTGACTGTAGAGCTAAAGAATTTGTTTTTTAGAAGGAGTTTCAGTTTGTATATAAGAATGAACCCATACAATTGATAACATATTAGGAAGATGAGAAAATATTGAAATATGGAAATGAATGTTATCTTTCTCATACTATTGAAAACAAGGGAACTATACAAATTAATGACATGCTAGTGGTAAATGAATAACATGATTTTTTTCCCGATGAGTTACCCGGAGTCATACCTGATCGATAACTCGTATTCACAATTTACTTAGTTCCTGATGCTAATCCAATTTCAAAACCCCCATATCGTATGGATCCAATAGAAATTCTTGAATTGAAAAAAATAATTTGTAGGATTTTCTTGAAAAAGGATTAATTTATCCTAGAAATTCACCATGGGGAGACCCTATTTTTTTGTTAAAATGAAAGATGGTTCCATGAGACTATTCATTGATTATAGATCTTTGAATAACATCACTATTAAAAATATGTATCCTTTTCCTCATATCGATGACTTGTTTGATCAGCTACTGGGAGCTCGGTACTTCTCTAATATTTACTTGAGATCTAAATACCATCAACTGAAGGTGAAGCAGGATGAAATCCTGAAAACAGCCTTTCGTACTAGATATGGGCATTATGAATTTGATGTTATGTCATTTGGAATAACTAATACACTTCTTGTATTAATGAATCTTTTCAATAGAATATTTCATGAGTTGTTGGATAAGTTTGTGGTTGTATTTATTGATGACATTCTATTATTTTCTAAAAATAATGAGGAGCATAAAAAACATCTAAGGGCTGTTTCACAAACCCTAAAAGAAAAGAAGTTGTATGGAAAATTCCACAAGTGTGATTTTTGGTTGCAACAGATTTCGTTTATTTTGCTCATTGTAAATAAGGATAAAATAACAGTTGATCCTGCCAAAAAAAAGTAGTTGATGAATGGACAAGACCAACAAATGTTATAGAGATTCGTAGTTTTCTTGTGTTAGCATATTATTACTGATGTTTTATTAATAACATTGCATTGTTATCTATTCCATTAAATAACTTAACATGAAGAGGGCATAAATTTGTATGGACAGAGGAATGTGATTTTTGTTTTCAGGAACTAAAGAAGAAATTTTTGAATGCACTAGTTTTCGCATTACCTTCCCAGAATAGTGAGTTTGTCATCAACAATGATGCTTATCTGAAGGGACTTGGTTGTGCTTTGATGTAGAATGATCAAGTAATTGCCTATGCTTCGAGATCACTTAAATCTCAGGATCTAAATTATCCCACACATGGTTTGGAATTAGGAGCTATGGTTTTTGCTTTGAACATATGGAGGAAACATTTATATGGAACCAAATGTCAAATATATACTAACCATGAAAGTCTGAAGTATATATTCACTTATAAATAATCAAATAGGAGGAATAGAATATGGCCATAACTGATAAAGCATTATGACTGCACGATCAATTATCATCCTGGAAAATCAAACAAAGTGACAGGTGCCTTATGTTGGAAACATCATGCATCATTAACCATGATACATTTGGAACATGATCCTTGGATTAATTATTTGATGAATTTTGGATTAGAAGTTGTTGGTGTATGAAATACCTCTATTTTGTTTTAGGTTTCAGTAAAGTCTTAGTTTTAATATAGAATTAAGCAAGTGTAGAAAAAAGAGAATGAGCTAAGGAAAAATATATAATTGCTTAAAATGGGTAAGTTTCTAGAATATATTGTTGATAAAGATTATGTTTTATGATTTGGTAAAAAGTTATGTGTGCCTTGTGATTCCCAGTTAAAGAAAGAATTGTTGTCTGAAGCTCATAGTTCCTCATTTTCAGTTAATCCTTGGAAGTACTAATATTTATAGAGACCTTCAAGAGTATTATAGTTGGGATGGAATGAAAAGAGATATTTTTGATTTTACTATGAGATGTTTGACATGTCAACAGGTTAAAGCAGAGTGGAAGTTACCGAAGGGGATACTTCAACCTTTTTCAGTGCCAGAGTGGAAATAGGAGAATGTATCCATGGAATTTTTGGTAGGACTACCAAAGAATGCTCGAGGTAACAATGCGATTTGGGTTACTGTAGATCGGCTAACAAAGTCTTCACATTTTCTCTCTATTCAAGATATAATGTATTTAGATCAACTTTCTCGATTTTACATCAAGGATATTGTCAGGTTACATGGAGTTACTCTTACCATTGTATCTAATCAGGATCCCAGATTCACTTCTAACTTTTGTGAGGGACTTCAGAAGTCATTGGGCATGGAGTTAAAATTCAGTACAATTTTTCATCCTCAATCAGATGGAAAATCAGAGTAAATGATTCAAACATTAAAGAATATGCTTTGAGCTTGTTCAATGGACTACCAGGGATGTTGGGATCAACACATTTCCTTAGATTAGTTTTCTTATAATAATAGTTTTCATTCCAGTATTCAGATGGCACCTTTGAGGCCCTGTATGGGAAGCAGTGTCGAACTCCAGTATTTTTGGATGAAGTCTGTGAAAGAGAGTTCATGGGGAAGAATTATTTAAAGAAGTGGCTGAGAAAGTGAAGATTATCCAGCAACACATGAGGAAATCTCATAGCAGGAAAAAAAATTATGCATATAAGAGAAAGAAAGACTTCTCTTTTGAGGTAGGTGACCATGTTTTCCTTAAAATCTCTCCTTGGACAAGTGTGATGTGTTTCGGTAAAAAATGGAAGCTAAGTACACGGTTCATCAATAATTTCTAAATATTGGAGAAATTTGGAACAGTTTCATACTGTGTAGATTTTCCTCTATGTTTGTTTTAGGTACACAATATTTTTCTACTTTTGATGTTGAGAAAGTATGTACCAGATTCATCACATGTCTTGAGCCCAGAAGCAGTTCAGCTGGTAGAGAACGTTTCTTATCAAGAGAAACTGGTTCAGATTCATGATCAAAGGGAACTGGTACTACGGAATAAGGTAATCCACCAGGTAAAGGTTTTGTGGAGAAACCACATGGTTGAAGAAGAAACATGGGTGTCTGAAAATGCTATGAGAGAAAAGTACCCTCAGTTGTTTAAGTAAATAAAATTGCAAGGAAGGAATTTCAAAAATGTCAGGATAATGTAACACCCCAATTTTTTATAAATATAAAATGAAATTCATGGAACTTTGTTTTACGTAGATATTTATAACTAGCCTTTAAAACATAATTTTTCCAATTCTACATTTTGAATTTCAAGAAACTTTCTTCTACAATGGTGTTCATTATGTTATTTGGAGTCTATTGGAACCAACTTGTTTTTTTAGTGAATAGTAACATACCCTTCTAAATAGTAATAAGAATAGTAATATGACCCTAAAGAATAGTAAATTTTATTATTATTTAATTTTTTAAGGATTTATGATAATGACATCTTGATTAATTTTTCAATGTGATATAAAAGCAGTTGTAGTTTTTCAATAATTAATTTTTGAATTAATTATGATTTTATTTAAAATAAAATTAAAAATATTTAAAAAATTATTTTCAAAAAATGGACTTCATTTTTGAATATTATATATCGATAAATGTTTAGGGTGAATTTTGGGAATTTTTCTGAAACTTTTAATTTTTAGTGAATAGTAAAAATGCAGTTTTTAGTTTCAGCATGTTAATGACATCATTAATGATGTAATGATGATGTCATAAACCTGGTATAATTGTTTATAGTAAAATAATATGTGTGGTGTTTCAAGTGAAATATACCATGGGAAAATAACATGGTCAATCCCATGGTTTTGCAAATACCACTCATGAGGTGTCCCTTGGAAATTATTAAAATATTCCATTACTTTTTTAATAAATACCAACCCATTCCTTTATTAAAATCATTCAAAATTCCTCCTCAACGAATATCTGGCCTCCTTACCTTCCTAGAACTCTTCCCAAGGTTTCCTCAAGCCCCCAAGGTCCCAACCGTCATGTTCTAAGGGTTACTCTACAAGGTAAGCAAATTCTCAATTTCATTCTTTTTCCATTCAAGTTCTCTTTTATGTGGTATAACTTTAAAGATTCCACACCATGTTCTTATTTACCTCTTATTTTTGATATAATATATATTATTATTCATTTTTGGATGGGTGACCCTTTTCCCCACTCTTTTTTATATTTTTTAAAACAATGTTGTGTAGTCGTTAGGCTGCCAAATTTTTGTAAGGGATTTCTCAATTATTATATAATTTTGAGTTCCTCTCTTTTCAGATTATTTATTCATCTATTCTAACCCAAGAATCATGAAATATCCAGAAATAATGTATATTCTGGATTTTCTCATGTTCATGGAAAATTAAACCTCATTATTTTTCTCCTCTCCCACTTATTCAAGGAATAAAAACATTGTACGTGTTGTGTCGAACTACCGACATCGTGGATGATGTGATTTCAATTTTCATTAACTATTTAAAGACATGTTATGAAACCATTTTTATGGTTGAAAAAAAGTTATAATATATGTATTATATCTCATCCATGGTTCTGTAATTATTTTTAACACATGGTTTTTATTTGTAAAATGAAATGAGGTCGTTATTATCAAATAACTACTAAAATGATCTAAACAGACATCATTAATGTTTTAACTTATGAATCGTCCTCATGTGAGAATTAAAAATAATAAATGGTATAATTTATGTTACTGGATATAAGTAAATACTACTCCATTCCAATTCTGGAGTTTCACTTCCAATCGACAAGAACATCCACCATGAACCAATCATGGAAATCATGTAAAGAACTCACCCAAAAAAAGTGTAAGGAGAAAAATACTAACCATGAAATGGTAAAATGATGTTATGGAATGATAATATAAGATGTTAGAAACATTAAACTATTTCTTTAAAATACTAAAAACACTATTTTAAACATTATACATGAATTTTAAACATGTTTAACATAAGACAAACCTGAGGTAAGGGAATTATAAACCCAATTTCTATTGTTTGGTTTAAACTTCTAATTCACTATTTATGTTCTATTCAATTTTTTTTTGTGTGATGGGTTATGTTTATATCATGTATTATTATGTGTATTTACAGTATATATACATACTAAATCCACTCTAATAATAATCCCTTCAATTGAATGTTATTTAAAAGTGGCTTTCCTTTTTAAAAACCTCCTTTTATATAATGTTTTACAAAATTTCAAAGTAATGTTTTTATACTATTATTAATGTTGTATGATTATGTTATGGTTCTAGGGAATTTTTTATAATTAAGGGTGGGACCTATATTTCCCTCCAATGTGTTGGGTATGTGTATGCTGGAGGTTGGTCGTATGGTTATTCCAAGTGTAACTTCGATGGCTACAAAAATTGTAAGGTAGGTGTGAGGGTTACAAATCATAATGTTGCTGATAGGGTTACTATATTATGTAAGTAATTCCCCAAGATACCTCTATGATTATATTTATGTTCTCATGTTTTATGTGGATCTTGTGTAAATATCATGTTACAAAAAGTAATTATATATGGGTGACAATCATTTCTTTTGTAAATGATTTAATACGTTATGAGTATTTATGGACTATTGTGCTCTTTCCTTCATTTCCATCCATTACTAAGATTTTGTGCTCATCCCATGTTTTCAAATGATTTTCAAAGGTTAATTGATGTGTAATAAAAGGAAGGAATCCATGATAAATATTTACTAATTGTCAAGGAGTCTTGTTTATGTTTTAATGTTTTATATTTTCAAAAAAAATAGAAACTGTTTTTATGTTATCCACTCTGTCATAATGTTTCATGTTATGAATGTATTTTCCCAATTATCTAAAGCACTAAACTTGAAAAGAACCTCAATATAAAATAAAGTGTTTTCTAGACTAAATTCATGATTATGTAAGTAATAAGGTCGGGTCCTTATAGAAACCAAGTCCAAGCATAATTTTCTTAAAATGTATTCAAGTTCATGAAAAACATTGTGAACATGTAATAAGGTTCACTTATTACATTGTGAACATGTTATAAGGTCCCCATATAAACTTATGTACATGAAATGAGGTTCATGTATAACATTTTGAACATGTAATCAGGTTCATGAATAACATTATGCACATTTAATTAGGTTCACGCATAAACTTATGGATATGAAACTATGTCCATGAATAATATTTTGACCATGTAATCAGGTTCATATATAACATTTTTCATATGAAATCAGGTTCACATATAACATATATACCCTAGATTCAACCATCCTTACCCAGTTCATTGGAAGGAGATATATATAAAAAATAAAAAGTAACAAAATAATACATATCAGTACCATAATATTGTAAACAAATAATCATATTGTATCCCATGAAATTAGATATGCATCATGAACATTTAATCATATAATTACCTATGGAAATGAGTTAGGTATCAAAATCACCACTTGTGAAAATAATGTGGTTTGAAAATCATATAACCTATGAAAGTGAAACAGGTTTTATAAAAATCATGTTATCAAAACATTAACCATTCATAGAAAGAATATGGATGAAATCATTTAACCATTTCCTCATAAAGAAATGATTAACATAAATATATGTTATCATAGATGGAAAATAATTTTGAAATATCTTTTAAAAACACTTCATGAATAAAATATCCTTTCTTCATGAAAAATGATTTTTAAAAAACATAAAATCTTATAAATACCATTTTCTATGAAAATATATACTATAATCTTGAAATTTTTTTGAAAAACATTTTTTTGAAAATACTCTGAAAACATATAATTAAATCGTGAAAACTTTTTGAAAACCTTTTGTATAAAAACTTATAAAACAAACAGGAAAACCTTTTGAAAAAATATTTCTTTGAAAATAAGTTGAAAACTTATAAATAAATCTGGAAAACAATAAAACTTTTTTAAAATCTTTTTCATTTGAATATTATCTTCAATTATCATTCAAAAAAATATTTTAAAAAATATTTTTTAAAATAAAGTATATTTCCAACCAAAGAGAGAAATACAACCAGATTTTATTAAAAACATTTTATTAATTATATTAAGTTCCAACAAGTGGGAAAATAGTACTATTAAATGGATATATATTTAATAAATAGATGAGTATGAACCTTATTAGTTTTATTGAGATATGAATCATAATATTTCATCAAAAAATCATAATCATTGTTAGTATTCAAAAGCAATGAGATTCTCTCAATAAACTCTAGTAACTTGGTAACTTGGGCTAAAAATCTCTAAGTAAGAAAAAGAAATTAAATGAAGATTAAAAACTAATTAAAATAAGTAAATTAATTATATAACCATTAAAATGAAGAAAATAAACATCATAGAGAAATATATTTTCATAACATGTCATGTTTCTTAATGAAGATAGATTGAGACAAAACTATCTTACCGATTTGGTATTTTTTGAAACAAAAACTCCATGAAAGGAAGATCATAGAATGTGTATGTAAATAAAAATAATACTAAGAATAAGTATCTTATAATAAATTCATGATCAGTATATACACCACACAAAATTAAATAGTGTTAAACATGGCATGTATCTCATAGAAATAAAAAGTGAGACAAATTCCCCTTACCATGTGTCTTGAATCTCTTGATACTCATAAAAGAATCTTGGATAATAAATGTCAGTTTATCATAAATATATTATTGAATAATAATCTTATATCTAATACCATATATGGTTTTATTATGACCTTATATTACCTCATGTTAACAATCATGTGTTAAGGTTTCACTACGGGTAATATCTACTTTGTTCTTTGCATGTGTCTTAATTTGTTATATAAGTGGTCCTTATAATTATGTCATGATTCTAGAATGTAAAAAATGAAATTTATATAATTTATATTAATTATATTCTTATTATAATAATATATATATTATAGAAGTATTAAATAGAATACGTCTTTCCTCGAAACGTTAATCTGTACGTACACATGAACATTGTTTCTGTTTTTTATCGTATTGAATAAAAGAATGAACATGAAATATATGTATATAAGTATATAATATAAATAAAGTATAATTATAATGTTATATATTTTATATAAGTTCACTAAAACCATCTTTAATAAATTCCATGTAGTGTGTGAATGAATCACATTGCTTTGAAGGGGAGGTAGTCCACACTTCCCAAAACAAAATGATCATTTTTACACCAAATAAAAAGTTAAAAAAAAATATTTGTTTCATAAAATGAATACATAAGAATAAAGAAATAATTAAAATAATATATTAAATATATAATTATAGGGTCCATCATAATTTCCACCATGAGAGACGGTAAAGTAAAAATGAACAATCATCATTTAGTGAGGTGGTAGTTCGTCATACATGAAAACAGTGTGTCTGTTACCCATTAAATGGAGGTGTGTATAAGTATAGGTAAAACCCTTAGAATAATATAATACTAGTTTATTTAGGATACTATTTCAGTTATACAATAATGTTATAAATAGTTTTTAGGGGTGAATAAATAAAATAAAATAAAGGATCATGAGAAAATATGTTGCTTCCTAATCAGGTAACTTCTTTTGGTTGGTGCTAAAAGGCTTTCTTGGATTTCTTTCTGTCTAAGGGGAGGATACTTGGAGGAATTTAAGGATTTTGGGAGAGTATTTGATCATATTTAACACAATAAAAGTTTCTTGATATGTGTGATGAAGTGGGAGGATAGGAGGCCATTTTATAGTGGAGGTGGAGTTCCACTCTTATAAATATTTTAAGAGACAATTCCACCAATGTTTTTCATGTTGAAAGTGGATACAATAATGAAAAAAATTATTAAAATGGCATAATAGGGTCTAAATATGGACATAAAATGGATCTTTTATATGTTTATATTTCTTTTTGAGTCTTAAATTTAATGTTTAGTACTTAGTTAAGCTTAATTTTACCTTAATCGATTTAATTAATTGTAATTACTTTCAGTAATATTTTAGGAAAAAAACTATGTTTATATTATTATAAATTATAAATTATATTGATTCCAAATATAGAATTATTTTTTCCAAATTAAAATAATATAATAGTTATAATGTAAATTAAAATTAAACCCACTGATGGGACGACACAACGGGGATTTAAAGTGAAAATGATCAAAAATTTGCTATGTTTTTATATCCAATTTAAAAGTGAAATTGGTTTTAGGGGCCTAAGATGGATTAATTGAGAAAATTTATTATCTTATTATACTTTTAAACCAATTTAAAATATAATTTAAATTTATGAATAAATGAAATGAAAAAGCAGTTTTGTATTAAAATCCAGTATTTTTAACTATTCATTAAAAAATGAAACCTTCTAGAAAAATTAAAAAAATTTATACTAAACTAATTTTTATGTTTTTATTCCAAATATGAAGTTCATTTTGAAATTTGTATCTATAAAAATTCTAAAAATTGGATTTAAAATTGGTTCTCTATTAAAAAGGTGGTAAAACTACCTTTTATAAAACAAAATGTTGTTATGCATAAAATTGGGTTTGTTCTTATCTTATGTATATAAAATATATTTTATGAATATAAAAATTATTTTATTCAATATATAAAATATATATTAAATTAATATAACTTATTAATTTTAATTAATTTAATTTATTTTGTTAAAATAGCATTGTGACTATAAAAATAATAATATTTTCCATTATATTCAATCGGGTTTCATATTCATTTCTAATTATCTAGTAACCTATGAATTCATATTATATTTTTTTAAACCATATATTTTCATAAATTAATTATTAGTATTTATAACATCTAATTTTAATGCTAGGTTATATCTTGTTTTTGTTAGAATAACATTTTAATTATATAATATTATTCAGTAAAAAATGGTCATGCCAATTATGCAAGCCATCACAGAAAGTCATTGGTGCGTGTAACGGAAGATAAAAATTGTTTTTTTGTAGAGAAAAATAAAATTTATGTTGTGTGTAGTGAGTTATTAACTTTTATTTTCATATAATGTAATAAAAATATAGTGCTTTAATATAAAATAAACTCTTTTCAATATTGTGTGGAATAAAAAATATCAAAAAGGATAAATTTATTCAGAAAAAAATTCACAAAATCTCAGGGAGTTAAATTTTACCCCCTTAAAATGAATTTATCCCTCAAAATTTTCCTAGGTTTTCAAATGGTCAATACTTTAATGTTTTATCTATATAATACCACATCATAAAAATGAATATTAAAACATCCCTTAAAAAAGGGAGTGTTGGAACCATAACAGTTAACCGAATTAACATCTAACTAGGTTTCCATATAGGTGAAATTGGATGGAAAGTGAAAACATGGACATGGAAGAAAAATATATCATGTTTTGATGGGGACTGAGAGCGAAAAAGGTTAGGATAAAGATAATAATTAGAAAGCCATAAATATGTGATGAATTAAGGGACCATTTGATTCATTGGAAAAGAAGGTACAAGGATAACATTTTCAATTTCAAAATCATTTCCCTATCGTTGAATAATTCTCATGAGAAGTTATAATTAATTTATATAATTCCCCTTTAGAAGTAAAATGTTACCCTTTTTCCATATCAAGACCAATTCCCACTTTACCTCTTTCTCAAAAAATGAAGGTGAATTTTTCATTTTTGGAGCACTAACAGATCATGAGATCCATGATATGTCATCCCACTTGTCATTACTTACAATCAACAGAAGTTAGATTGAATAGACTATCCAATATACATAAATCTTCATAATGATAGATAACATGTTAATCTTACCAACTTCATCTAATGTTTAACTTAATATTTCCATAAATTTTTAACCTCATTACTCTTCAAAAAGATAAAAAATCGATGATTTAGAAAGAAATTCAGGAAATAAACATAACATTGATCAGCCATATGTCAAAAATTACCACTTTTTAGCACATTCTAAACATGTGGTTAACCTCATCATATATTCCCTTGAAACATTTTAATATCATTAATTTCCATTATATTTTTGGAAAAAATGCATGCTTCCTTATTCAAATGATTACTAGATATGTTCATGAAATTTAAGAAGTTATAATCTTCATCCATGATGATATGGACCACATGTTCAACCAATCAGTAATGAAATCTGGGGTAATCTGAGTTATCCGGTTTACTTTATCCAAATTAATCAAATCTTTATCCAAGCGGAACATAATTTTCTGAACATCTTGATCACATTTATGGTTAACTTACCTTAATAAAAATGTCACTTTTCTAAGTCTTCATCACTATTAAAAATATCATTTTAAATTATTAATAAAAATGTATACTAATAATAATTATATATTTCATGATTCGTATAACATAATCTTTGAATTTCAAAACATATATAATTCATTAATCCAACCTTGCTCTTAAACCATTACTCAATATTAATCAACATATTCAGTAATACATATATTCTAGAATTTGAAACAGGAATAATTTATTAAGATTCCTCAACCTCAATATAATCAAGATATTTATGCCTACTGTAGATAGTACTGGAAGAACATCACATACCTTTCATGTGTCATTTGCAGTCTCTTCATCATATACAGAAAAAACCATTACTTGTATCACCTTGATGATTATCTTCATGAGCCTTCCACATAGGATATCATTTTCCATAATTCCCATAATTCCAACATTTAAAACATTCTTCAATTGATAATAACCTAGGGAGGCCAAAATTCACATCCATTTCACTAATCAAACACTTCATTTTTCCCTGAAGTCACCTGCTTTGTGTTATTAGTTTCTATGGTCAAAAAAACATCTTGTTCCTATAAGAAATTAACTTATGTGATTATTTTCACATTCTTGACACAAGGAAAACTAAATATTCTTTCCTCTATGGTCTCCATTACCTAAACCCTCAGTGAACTCCTTCTTTATCTTCCATGGTGAGTCCAAGAGTTGGTTAAGGCATATGGTGTTAATATGTTTCCATGAAAATTTATTAGTAATGATCACAACATCTTTCACTCTAGTGATCAACCCCCTTCAATTATATTTAAAAATCATCTATCGTATTCAACATTAATCTAGTTCCTTATTATTCCCTCCATTGACTGAAAAAAAAAATTAAAGTGTGAGCATTGCTTATCATAGCATAAAACCACATTGTCATAAAAATAATTACTTATAAGATGTCTAAATCATGAAATATTCCTTAATCTATGAAACTGTAGCTTCATTAAAGGTTATTCATAGACAAATTATATTTAAATCCTTTATGATGGTTCATGTAGAGTTTATGAATTATAAAAGAATGTCCCATGGGAGTGTCAAACTAGGTGTGTATCATTTTCCATTATCGTGTACCATAAGATTACATCGAGTTAGGCCTAGAACATCTTGTCGGAGTTGTTACTTCTAGGTATATCCATGCCAAAGCCACATCCACTTGTATTAACTATAAATAGATTTATTACTATGAAACAACTCAATATATCATTAATCAAAATTCAAGGATATTTTTCTATACTTTTGTTTATCCTTAGATTAATCCTTAGATACATCCTTATACATATTCTTAGAAATTCCCCTAAGGATATCACTATGGTTTTTTAATCATTGTTTCCAAATGTTAACAAAACCTTTCCTTCAATACCAACTATAGTGACCTAGGCTTAACATATATGGATATTACATCATTTTAGATGAATATTCAGTAAATTGCAAAAATAAATTCCCAAGGACCGTAATACATTAGTGTCATTGGAAACATGAATAAAAAAATTATGTCCTAGTAAAATAAATTCAACATATCCCATCAAGATATCCACTATTCATACTTATACCTAAAACATTTATTCATAACCTAAGGAAAGGAAACAATAGAAAGTAGTGAGCTCATATGCTCAGTAAAGGTAAATAATGGAAATACATAGTCATAACATGAATAAAATGGAATTTAACTTGATCATAACATTTGAATATCATACCCTACATAATAGAGACCGTAATAAATATTGGAAGATAATACGACATAGACCATAAGAGAATTAATAGAATATGTCATGAAATCATAACATTAGAATAAGACATAAAATTTTTGGAATGCACATTTTTTTATAACTTTTTGAACATTTATAAGTAGAAACATGTTCACTCATTAAATTAAGGACATGAAATCAGGCCCTCGCATCAATTTGTGGAAATGAAAATAGTTCAATACATAAAATTGTGGATGCGTAATCAGGTAAACATATAAACTTATTGAAATGAAACCAGTCCATGCATAAAATTATGAATATATAATTAGGTTTAGGCATAAAATTGTGAACACATACTATGGTTCACTCATCATATTTTGAACTTGTAATCGGTTTTATGCATAAATTTTTGGACATTAAAACAGGTCCATGCATAACATTGTGAACATGTCATCAGGTTTAGACATAACATTGTCAACATGTAATCAAGTTCATTCATAAATTTATGGAAATTCAAATGGGTCCATGAAAAACATTTTGAACATGTAATCATGTTCATGCATGACTTTGTGAACATGAAATCATGTTCAAACATAATATATATAATCATGAGTCACCATAATTACCCAATGCATTTTAGGGAGATATATATCCAACCCAATACATAAAAAATCATACATAATAGTGAAACAATATTATAAACAATAATCATATTTTAACCAATGAAATGTGATATGAATCATAAATATCTAATAATATCATCACCTATGGAAAATAAGTAGGTCTCACAATCACTACCCATGAAAATAAGTGGCTTTCAAAATCAAATAACCCGAGAAAGTGAAATGGGTTTCATAAAAATCATGCCATAAAAACATTAACCATTCATAGAAACAATATTAATGGAATCATCTAATCATTTTTCTATAAAGGCACGAGTAACACAAATGGATGTTTTCTTAGATGTAAAATAATTTATAAATATTTTTAAAACAAATCTTGAGGAAATTATCATTTCCTTAAGAAAAATGATTTTTAAATAGCATAAAACCTTTTGAAACCAATTTTCCCTGAAAACATATAAAAAAACTTGAAAACTTTTTCAAATATATTTTACTGAAAATAATTTGAAATCATATAAAAAATCCTGAAAACCTTTTGATAACTATTTACCTGAAATTTTATGATAGAAGCTTGTAAACATTTGGAAAACCATTTTCTTTAAAAATACTTAAAAAGAATATATATATAAAGTTTTAAAAAATGAAAAAAAAAATTAAAATCCTTTTTCCATGATAATTATCTTCATGTATCATTTGAAAACTTTTTTGAAATCTTTTTTTAAAACATGGTTTTTTAAATAAAAAATATTTCTGACCGAATAGAGAAATGTGGTCAGATTTTCTTAAACAAAAGTTCTTAATTATCATAATTATCAAAGAGTATAAAATGGTAATAATGCATGGATATATTTTTAATAAAACAATTAGTTGAAAATCCTTATTTTTCATGAGATATTGATCCTAATATTTCATCAATGAAGCATAATCATTGACAATCTCAAAAATTGATGATATTATTTTAATAAACTCTAATAAATAGGTAACTAAGGATCGTACTCTCAATGATAGAAAATGAAAATAAATGAAACATAAAATATCATCAAAATAATTATATTCATGATATAACATTTCAAAGGCAGTATATACACCTCATGAAAAAATATGCATGTATAACATGGCATGTGCCTCAAAGAAAGTAAATTGAGAGAAAATTATCTTACTGATATGGTATCTTTTGAAACATAAACCCCATGAAAATAAGATCATATAATGGATATATAATGACCCGTAAGTGTAAGAATAATAATCATATAATACATTCATGGGAATTATATACACCACAAAAATGTAAAGAGTGGTGAAGATGACATGTTTCTCACAAAAATAATAAGTGATATAAAATCCACTTACCTTGTGTCTCGACTCTCTTCATACTCATATAATATTCCTATATAATAAATGTAAGTTTATTATAAATATTTTAAATAATTATATTAAAATATCTAATACCATATATGGTTTTATTATGACCATATATTACCCTCTTGTTAACAATCCTATGTTAAGGTTTCACTTCGGGTAATATCCTCTTTGTTCTTTGCAAGTGTCTTGAATTGTTGTATCTTCAGTACTTATACATATATAATGATTCTAGAATGTAAAACTTGATAAAAATATCATTTATATTCTTTATATATTTATTATAATTATATATATAATATATAATTGCAAAATTAAATACACCATTCAAGGAGACGGAATGTCGTACGTATGCATGAATGATGTTTCTATTTTTATTATCATATTGAAAGAAATATTGATAATGAAATATATGTATATAAGTATATATTATCATTATAGTAGAATTATAATTTTATATATATCATATAAGTTCACCAAACCCATCCTTAATACACTCCATGTAATTTGTGAATGAATCACATCTCTTTGACGGTGAGGTAGCTCACACTTCCTCAAACGAAATTATCATATGTAGACCGAATGGAAAGTTAAAAGATATGTATTTTAAATGGAAAAAATAATATTAAAGAAATAATAAATATAATACATTACATATATAAATATATTTCTATAATAATTTCCACCATGATAGGTGGTAAAGGAAAAAATGAACAATCATCATTTAGTGAAGCGGTAGTTCACCATACACGTAAAAAATATGTTTGTTACACATTAGATGGAGGTGTTTGTTAGTGTATTTAAAACACTTAGAAGAAGAAAATCCTAATATATATAGGTTAATTATTTTTTTGTAAAATAATTTAATAATGACATTAGAGGGGTTGGAAAAAGAAAATAAATAAAGGATCTTGAGGGAAGACGTTACCTCTTAATCGGGTAACTCCTTTTGGTTTATTTTAAAAGGATTCTGGGGATTTCTTTATGAAAAATAGGTTTCTTATAAGAGGAATATAGGGATTATTGGATATTATGGATGCATATGTTCAGTGAGAAAAAGGTATTGAGAGGTGTTAGTGAGTGGTAGGAGAGGAGGTCTATTTGTAGTGGAGGAGGAGTGGCACTCTTCTAAATCATGACATATTCACCATGTGTTTCCTTAGTGGAACTCTTATAAATATTTGAAGAGAGAATTTAAATCACTTTTTTCATGTTTGAAAGTGGATCCAATAATATAAAAAATAATATCCAATGAAGTATAGCGTATAAATATGGGTATAAAATGGATCTTGGACAATTTTATAGGTCGTTTTGAGTCTTAAAGTTATGGTTTAGTCCTCAGTTATGTTTAATTTTACCTTAATCGATGTATTTAATTATAATTACCATTAAAAATATTTTTGGTCAAAAAAAATTGAACTGATTATAAATTTTAAATTATTATGATTACAAATATGTAATCCATTTTTTAAAATAAAAATTACATAACTTCCATAAATTATTTTAAAATCAATCTCACTAACGGGACGACACTACGGGGTTTTAAAGTAAAAATGATCAAATGTTTGTTATGTTTTTAAATCAAATTTCAATGTGAAATGTTTTCCAATGACCTAAATTGTATTAATTGATAATATTATTATCTAGTTATACTTTTAAAACAATTTAAAATATAATCTTTTTCATATAAATATCTTAAATAAAAAATTATATTTAAATTTAAATCCCGTATTTTTTAACAATTCATTAAAAAATGAAACCTTATAGAAAAATACCAAAAATTTATCATAACCTAGTTTTTTTATTCCTATTCCATATATGAATATTATTTTGACATATTAAATCTATAACAGTTCTGAAATTGGATTTAAGTGTGTGTTCCATTAAAAAGAGGTAAAATTACTTTTATTAAAAAAAATAGGCTTTTGTGCATAAAATTGGGTTTGTTCTTATCTTATGTCTATAAAATATATTGGATGAATATAAAAAAGATTAGATTTAATATATATAATATATGTTAAATTAATATACCTCACTAATTATAATTAATTTAATTTATTAGTTAAAAAAACATTGTGACTATAAAAATAATAATATTTTCCTTTATATTCAATCGGTTTTCATATTTATTTATAATTAATTAGTAACCTATGAATTAATATTATATTTGGGTAAACCATATATTTAAAAAAAATACTTAAAATATTAAAAACTTATAATTTAATGGTGAGGTTATATTATATTATTTTGAATAATAACATTTTAATGATATATTATTGTTCGATAGAAATCGATCATGCATGTTATGCAAGCCATCCAGGAATGTCATTGTTTCATATAACACAAGATATTGTTGGTGTTATATGTTGAGAAAAATAAAATTTATGTTGTGTGTAGTATACGATTAACTTGTTTTGGCGTATAACGCAAGACAAACAAGGTTCTTTAATATAAAATAATCTATTTTTAGTGTTTTTTAAAATATAACATATCAAAAAGGATAAATTAATTTGAAAACAATAATTCATAAAATCTTAGAGTATTACACCCACTGATAGTTATAAGCCTCTGGAATATATAGAATCATTCTTGAGGTCTTGTGCCCGACCAGTTTTGGTTAGTTATGAGTGAACCTTTTTTGGGATGTTACAAGTGATTTTTTTAAAGTTCAAACTAATAGTTACTTGTCAAGTGTAAGGATCCTAAATGAGATTGGGATATTGTATTTGAAATGGTATGAGGCCAATGAAAAACTTATATTATAAGTCATAATAAAAGTTCTTTATTTTCATTCATAAATGGAATGATAATTATACTTAGCATATTTTCTAGGATTGTCAAACCAGATGCATGGAAAGGGCCCATTCACATTGCACCCAAATGATGAGCAGGATATACCTGGCCAAATATTTTTTATTTATTACCACTTTATAAATCATTTACAAAAAAACAGTCATATTCTGGTATCTATAACGAGTTTTATTTTCTTGGAAGTAGCCACACTTTTTACTTAACTAAGGGATAGGATTTATATGTTTATGCGGATTTTTGGGTATATATGTGGCTTTTGAATTGGTCATAATGTAAATAAAAGAAATGATCAATTGGGTGACATAACATAAAGATGAATGATTAAATGAAATAAATTCAATAATAGGATAATAACTTGTGTATTAAAAAGTATATGACAATATTAATGTAAATCGTAATTATAAAGAGAGAGGAAATCAACCATTACATCCACTTATTAATGTATTACAAAAGTGTTTAATGTATTGTGTTTGTGTAATGTATCCATAATAATAGTTCAATAGGGAAATAATAACATGGATACATATTAAGGAATCATATAAAAAGAAAATTTAAATGTTATTAAAAATGTGGAAATACAAATTGGAATTGGATATAGAGAAGTAGGAAACATTACCTCTCTTAAGCTGCTTAGATTAGAGACTAACCATGGGTCTAACCTAAATCTTCAAGAATGAAGAGCGAGATAAGGGATAGACCCCTTAAAAGTGAATTGAAAAGGTTAATATGAATTTTTTGTGTGTCAATGAGTTGAGGGGGGGGTTATTTAATTTTTTGGCGAGTGGAATTTCATGGAATAATTTATAAATTATTTTATTTGTTCGCATTTTATTAGTGTCCCACTATAACCACTAAACTCCACTACTACCCTTAATTATCCAATATACTTTTTAGTGAAAAAAATATGGAAATACAACTTTGTACCCAAAATTAGTCATTATGAAATAAATATTATGTTATATATATGATATTTATTATCATTTATTGTTTTCCATATTTTTTATCAAATATTACTCTTACAACAAAAAATTACAAAATTTCTCCCATCACCTAATTTTTATGTCATGTTTCTAACTTTTCAATCAATTTTATCAAATTTATTTTCCATTTAACTATATTATTAATTTTATTTTTTGTTGACACATTCATCAAAAATAATCAGACGATTTACTATAATTTTGATTTTTTAAAGAATTTACATTATAAATAAACTAAACCCCTAGATACATAATCTCTAACCACACCAACATATTCCATAAGTGTAGGTGTATAATGGTGGTAATTTCATGAGTTGGTTTGGCCAACATTTATTAAGTAGTGATCTTCATTTACTTAAACTTCTCCTGTAAATGCTTTCGCATTAACTTCACTTATTAGAGCTCTGATTTTATAGGGTCAAGGGTAAACCCTACTGATATTACATCCTTCTCAATATCTAATAATGAAATTATTGAGGGATATTCCAATTGGTAGATGAAATGAATCATCCTTTCTAGGATAATTAACTATCATTATTAAGATTAATATATACTAATCCCAATGGTCATGTATTAATCACTATACCACCAATGGTCATATGGACCAACAGTCAATATTTCCATTAGTGATATTAACCAATGGTTATATTAATCAGTATATATAAACCAATTTATAAATCCATTTATATCATTCTCTATGTTCGTACACATGGTAAATATAAATGTTAATTTTTATCTTATTAATAAAATTCTTTTATATTATAATCCAATGACTTACAAGATTACCAGGTTAATGGTTATTGTAACATAATTTCTGGTACCCATTATAGATTTTGATAAAAATTTATTTATATTTTATTTTTTGTATCAATATTTGTGGTATTAATATAATGAAATAATAAATTTTCCATTATTCAATAATATTCTGATGAAAGGTTTATTTACTATTCCAATATCTCTAGTACAACATTATATTACCATTATATGAATTCTTCCATGAAAGTTTATATCAATATATTATCAAATTTGTAAAATCCTTTGTCATTGTATCCTATGGATTCCATTTCTTCTGTTCAAGAAGATGATTCCTCCAAATAACCTTAACCAATAGAGTAATTCGGCTTCATAGATGTTATTCTCTTATATGAGGAATCTTTGTTAGTTATTCTTTATAACGTAAGTCTTTCTCCAGCCAAAAATGTTCAACATTTATAATGTGGGTAGGGTCTATCATATACTTCCTTAGAAGTGATATATGGATGACATCATTAACTTGGGATAAGTTTATTGATACGGCCAAATGATATTCAACCTCTCATATCGACTCTAATTTTTTAAATTACCCAGTATATATTAGAAATATCTTTTATTTCATTCCAAATCTCATAAACCATTTCCATGGAGATATATTTATGAAGGAATTATCTCTAGCATCGAATCCAAGATCCTTCCTTCGATTTTTAGTGTAAAATTTTTATCTACATTATCCTACCTTGATATTCTTCTAAAGGGATCTTAACATTTCAATTGACTCTTCCACAAGTTTTAGACCCAAAATAATTCTTTCTCTAACTTTATCCTAGAACATCAGAGTTAGACATATCATTAAATATAAGTATTCATATAGTTCCACCATAATTTTTGGAGTGGTAAATGTCTTATGAATACTCCACAAAAGGTAAATACTAATCCTAACCACATTACTAGTCATGATTTATTGATATTTTCATGTATTCCAATGAATAGATTGTCTGTTTAGACATCCCATTAGTTTGATGATGATTAGTTGTGTTAATATAACACTCTATATTAAAATCCTTAAGGATACTACTCCAAAATTTGGAATTAAACCTTAGGTCATGATAAAAGAGTATCGATATGGATGTTCCATGTATCATCACAACATCATTTCTATACATCCTTATAATATGTTCAATACAAAAAATATACTTAAATTATAACGAAATGTGCTATATTTGTGAGATTATCCATAATGACCAATATAACATCACTCTCCTTAAATTTCATAAGAATAAAAATACTGAAATCCATATTAATATTATCCCTATTATATTATGGTACAGGTATAGACTCCATTAATCTTTTTAGATGTTGTCTTTTATCCTACAACCACTAACATGCTAAGCATCATAATGTTTAAAGTGTGCTTTCTCTCTTCAAATTTTCCCACTTGAAGTGTTATCGAATATCCTGATACATATTGATATGTACAATATGTATAAGGGTGTTTCATCTATGATCCATATCCAATAAATCTGTTTTCATATCTGATACTGAAGGAACACATGACCTCTAAAAAAATTATAAAAATACATCATCACCAATTTTGAACTCTAGTATTTTTCCATTCATCAAATCATCTATCTAGTTTTATAGTTAATTACCACTATGTTGATATTTCTTAATCTTGTCTAATAAATTCAATTAGGTAGTCACATGGAATAAGAATAATTTTTCACATTCTATTATAATACCCAAGATTATTCATACTAGGCCTTTGATAATTTGATCTTTACCCTCAAGATGGATAATATATAATAGTATTTCCCACTAAAAGAATCTGCCACCTTGTTCAGTTTCCCAAGATGATAATGGATAGCACATTCATAATCCTTAACTTGTTTTAACTATATTCTTTCCCTAATTTTAAGATCATTAAAAGTAAATATGAATTTAGAAGTCTTTTAGTCGACTTATATATCCCATATCTATCCATTGATATAATGTCTTCATATATTAATAGAAAATATAATATCCTCTAATTATAAATCTTCGGTTAGATAACCAATATCATGGGGTTTAATATTTCTTTATGATTTAATCAAAAAAATTATCATTTTTCGGTAGAATAGATCCAATACCTTTCTTTGATGAAAAATTATAAATAGAATAGCCTAATGAATTATATATTAGCGAGAATAGTGGTGGATTATCTTGTATCTTCTTTAATTATTTGCGAAATTTTTCACATTCCTTTCTCCATGTGAACTTAACCCCCTTACATGTCAACATCATAAATTGATTATCTAATTGATAAATAATTTCAATAAATTACGGATAGTATCCTATTAACTAATGAAACTTCAAATTTCTATAATTATGTTGGTTCTCAACCATTCCTTAATATCCATAATTTTTTAAGGCACAACAGAACTACCAAAATTGGATATAGTATGAAGATAGAATGAAACCTAGTGAAGCAAAAATTCACATTTACATAATTCTCCATATGTTATGATTTTCCTCAATACCTAAATAAATATTCATAAATGAGTATCATTATCCTCATAATTGTTAGATTAAATAAGAATTCTAACATTAAGTGACACCAAAATCTTATCAAGTATGTTTTAAAATAAATTGTTTGTTAAATGTATAATCATATATGGTGATCTATGCTGATATGAGGGATGGATGGGAGAGCTCTCGAAGCGAGCTGCAACGGTCGACAAACCCTAATTTTTTTCTCTAATTCGCCTTAGATCAATTGATGGTTGGATTTGATCCAGCTTGGGATAATGCTTATCCCACTGCCACTGTCTCCACAGATCATGATTCTAAGAAAACCGAAGTCGGAATCGCTGAAACTCCTCTTCGCATTTTACCTATCTTCTTTCACGATGCTTTGAAAGGAGTTGATCTGAGCGAAGCAAAGGTATGTAAACAACCTCTTTTCAGAAAGATTGAGGATGGAGGTTTCTTGGTCGATGCAGATCCGAAATCTCTTGTTTAAAGGGAACAGCTATGAAAATTCTCTATTATTGTCCAAATCTCATACAATACAGGAGATCGGCCTTGGTCTCTGCTTGAACTAAAAAACCGGATTGTGCATTGCTGGGGCTTCTCTAATTGGAAGATGGTTCCTATAGGTAAAGGGTATTATCACATCCTATTCAGCACAAAAACCGATCTTGATCAGGTATGGAAACTTGGTAATTTGCATCTTAAGCCAGGCTTTCTTAGGATTTTGGATTGGGATGCTGATTTTAATCATTTTACTCACAAAAATTCGATGAAGAATATTTGGGTAAGGATTCATGGACTTAATTGGTTTTATTGGAATCCAAAAATATTGAATGATATAGCTTACTGCATAGGTTACCCTATCAAAATAGATCATAGAACTCTGAATGGTGACCTTGGTTTATATGCTAGATTAATGGTTGAGGTCAACCTGGCCAGTGATTTACAAACTACTATTGGTTTCAATACACCTTCTAATCGAATTGATATCACTATTGAGTATGAAAAGAAACCTCCTTTTTGTGAGGTGTAAAAAATGATTGGGCATAATTTTTCTACATGCAGGGTGGCTAGAAAACAAATGGATCCCCCTATTAATAACGATTGGAAAGAGGTTAATTATGGTAAAAAAGGAAAACTTATTTCTGATAAGTTTGATCACTCTAAAAAAAAGAAAGATGTATGGGTAAAAAAGCTTAATGCTCCTGTTTCACTAGAAGGTAAATCATAGGGTGTTTTAGTTGATGAAGAAGAAGCCTCTTATAGGAATGAAACTACTAACTTGGGTTTAGAGTCCATAGTGGCCGGGGAAGCCGGAAATAGCATTGATAAAAATCCTCCCACTGTCCCCAGCATTTCTTTTACTGCTTCTGCTTCTGGAGCTGTAATTTTACATGAAAATGTCAATAAGGTCTTGGAGGTCTCACCTCCTTCGGCCCAGGAAGGCACTTATGATGTTTTATCCAAAGCACTTAGTGATAAGGGGATAATTCCAGACTCAGGTAGTCCTGTATTAGAGTCTTCTATTGCAAATTCTGTTATCTCTAATTCTGATATGCCTAGTTTAGAGAAACACTTACTTATTGATAATGCTGGTACTCCTTTATTTTCTCATAATAGTTCATGTGTTTCTTCTTCTTTTACATAGCCTATTACAGTTTCTGCTAACTTAGAAATCCCCAAGACTTTGGATGACATACATAATGCTTCACTGTCGAATCTACATGCTAAAATTTATAATCTTGTACCTCTCCCAGATGCTGATGTTTCTGTTCCTATGCCTGAATATGCTCAAGATGCTACCTCCTGTTTGGTTAACAGGGAGGAATCCAGTTTACGTATTGGAGAATAGAAACCTGCTTCTAATATCACTCCCACACCTGACCCTCAGAATCCTGAGGGTTTGATTTCTTTTTTTCATGTTGACAACTCTAAATCATTATCATATTCTGACTCTATCTTGGTAGAGGCTATGACACATTCCCATTCTGAACATTCCTCTACTAATGAAGTTGTCTCCATGTCAATTCCTCATTCCACTTCTGACTTGGCCACTCCAGTTTATCTGGATGTGACACAGTCTCTTTGTGATCAGGTACCTGTTCATGGATCTGTGAGAGAGCAGCCATTGGACAGGCCTGAAATTAAGGACCCTTTGGTCCCTATTGTAAATTCTAACTCTAATCTGAGAGCAAATGACTTACAAAACACTGAAAACCAGGAGTCCAAACAGGATACCAAACAAAATTTCTCATCCTCCCCAATGGTCACCAGATCGCAAGGGATGAAAGGTGATGGTAAATCAAAAAATAATAAGGGTTCTAACCCAAAACCTAATTAGTAATGAATTTACTATATTGTAACTGTCAAGGTGTGGCTAATAAAGACACCTCCATCACTCTTAAGAGGTTCTTAAACACTCACAAGCCTCTGTTTTTTGCTATTTCTGAACTGAAAGTCACTTTCAAAATGACTTTCTTGAGGTTTGGTTATCTCAAATACAATTTCCTAGGCTCCTGCAAAAGATATTCTCACTCTGATTCTATGTGGATTTTTTTCCATACCTCTTTAAAAAATGACAATTTATTTAAATCTTCTGATCAACTTTTTACCTGTGATTTTTTGTGGAATGATCGTCATATTTTGTGTACTCTGGTTTATGCCAATAATAGATATCAAGATAGAAGAGACTTATGGAATGATCTTCTTGATTTGGATAAATGTATTCAATATCCTTGGGTAGTCATGGGCGATTTCAATTCCATTCTTAACCCCTGTGAAAAAATTCGACCTTCCCACCTTTCTATATCCTCCAAGGAATTCAGAGCGGCTATTGAAGACTGTAATATTTTTAAAATCACTATTTCTGGGGCTAAATTTACTTGGTACATAAACCACCATAATAAAAAGGTTGCTAGTATGCTTTATAGAGCCTTTGTTAACATGAAGACATTAGATAATTGGGATAATATTTCTAGTGTTACTCTCACTAGGCTTAACTCTGATCATCATCCTATTCTTGTTAGCCTTCTCATAAAAGACAAGAAATATGTCTTTCCTTTTAAATTTAATAATGCATGGTCTTCGAATCCTGATTGTGTTGCTTTCATTCACAACATCTAGAATTCAATGAAACAACAACAAGATTCTTTTTCCTGTTTATAAAAGTTGATGAATCTCAAACAGGCCCTCAAAGGCAGGTGTAAATCTTCAATTTCTCAAATTGATTTGGATATCTCCTTAATTGAGAAAGAGCTTAGTTGTTTTCAAACTCAAAACGCCAACTCTGACTTCATCTTGGATCCTCAATTGGAAGTGAATATCTCTGTCAAACATAACTCTTTGCTTACATTCAAAGATAACATTCGAAAACATATGTTCAGGACCAAATGGCTCACTGATGGAGATCGTAATACCAAAATCTACAATTTCCTTCAAAGAATTAGAAAGACAAATTTTCCTCTTTCCAAAATTACTATTGATGCTATGATCACTGATTCTGAGGATGCCATCACGGATCATGTTACCTCTTACTATTATAATCTTTTTAATGGCCCAGGTTTAAACACTGATCTTAAACCTGATATTATTCCTCTATTGGTGGAAGATAGGGACAACGACTTGCTTTTTAGCACTCCTCTTAATCATGAAATTAAAGACACTGTTTTTTTCCTCAATCCCGATAGTGCTCCTGGTCCAGATGGGTTTAACAATGGTTTTTTCCAAAAACATTGGGACATAATCCACAAGGATGTTTGTAACCTAGTAAAAATCTTTTTCACTCGTGGTCTACTCCCACAAGGAATCAATGCTCAATTCTTAACTTTAATTCCTAAGGTTGAGAATGCCTCTGAGATCCACCAATTTAGACCGATTTCTCTTATCAACACAATTTTCAAAATCATAACCAAAATCATTGCAAATAGACTTGCTCCTATTTTCAATAAAATTGTTTCTTGGAACCAGTTTGGATTTATCAAAGGAAGATCCATTCAAGATTGTATTTTTCTTGCCTCTGAATGCTTTAATAGTTTAAATAAAAGTAATAGAGGAGGATGTGTGGCTATCAAACTGGATATTAAAAAAGCTTTTGACACTATTGATTGGAATTTTATCTTTAAAGTGCTAAAAATATTTGGATTTCAGGATCATTTCATTGAAAGAATTAGGACCTTATTTTATTCACCTTATATCTCTATCCTTATTAGTGGAACTCCTAGAGGGTTTTTTAACTGTTCTAAAGGTGTTCGACAGGGTGACCCTCTTTCTGTTATCCTTTTTGTCATTGCTGAGGATTATCTTAGTAGACTACTCAGTATTTTGTTTGAACAAAGAAAACTTAAACCTATACAGGTTGCTAGAAATCTTAACGCCCCCACACACCTTCTATATGCAGATGACATTATGCTATTTCTAAAAGGGGATCAAAAGAATATTCAGAATCTTATGAAATCCATTGCTCATTATGAGGGGGTCTCTAGCCAAGTGATCTCTTGGAATAAATCTTTCATTTTCTTTGGTAAGAATTTTCCTATCGGTAGGAAAAATAGTATCACCAATTATTTGTGTATTAAATATGGTCTGATTCCTTTCACCTATTTAGGAGTTCCTATTTTCTAGGGGAGACCCAAAGCCAGTTATTTTGCTAATGTTATTGATCAGATTAAAAAACAACTTTCCAATTGGAAAGGTAAATCTCTCTCAATGGCTGGGAGAATTTTCTTGGTTAAGTCAACCATTGTATCAAAAATGGTCTACTATCTCATGATTTATAAATGGTCTGCTAACATTTTCATGAAAATTAATACCTATATTAAAATTTTCATCTGGACTGGAAGTATTCTTGAAAGGAATCTTGTCACCATTCCTTGGAATTCTTGTTGTAGACCTATTGACAAAGGTGGGATTGGCATAAAAATTTTAAAGCTTTTCAATGATGCTCTCCAGGCTCATCTCACTTGGCATATTATTAATCCCTCTTCGAAAGCCACTAACTTTTTGTATCACAGATTTCTTTCTAAGCTCTTAAAAGGGAATCTTAATTTCATCAATTCTTCCATCTGTCCATCTATCAGGGACTCTTATCATAAGATTATGGAGAAATCAAGATGGATGGTTAGTGTTAACTCTTCTATTAATTTTTGGGGTTGTAAATGGTATGATAACCCCTTGATAACATTGTTACCTTATAGTCACATTCTTGCGAACTCTAATCAATCTATAAAAGATGTTCTTCAATTTCATTGTCATGATCTCCCGCAAAATATTATGGAGATCATTGATAATCATTTGTTTTCCCCTGATCGTGACTTCTAGGTTTGGGAACCTGCCCCTAATGGTATTCTAGACTCCATAAGCTTTTATAAGCAGAATTTTTCTCACTTTGAATCAAGTTATATATGGGTGAGCCAGTTTAATAAACCTTGGATTAAACCCTCCAGGTTCACCCTCATTTGGCATATTTCACATAATAGATTACCTACTGATACTATTGTTCAAACTTTTGGTATCTAACTTTGTTCTAAATGTATCTTATGTAACCAAGATAGGGAAGATGCAGATCATCTTTTCCTGTCTTGTGCGACAGACTCTGCCTTATGGAATTTTGTTTTTGATCTATTAAATTACATATGGTCTTTTACTGATTCTATATTTGTGTTTCTTAAAAACTGCACTAGATCTGAACTTTCTTTGCATATCAACAACATCTGGATGGTGGTAGTGGCAGAGCTCATTCACGAGATCTGGTACATTAGAAATGACTTTATTCGTAATAATCATTCTTTTAAGCTTAATGCAGGAAAATCTCGGATCCTTGTGGCGGTCCAGGAAGCTTCTTTTATACAAAAAGATTGTTGCAACAACTCAGTTGGGGATTTTGAGATCCTTCGACGTCTACAAGTTCCTGGAAATTATCCAAAGCCAAAACGCACCTTCGAGATTTTCTGGCAGGCTCCAATACAGGGGTGGATCAAATTTAATGTTGATAGTACTTCTAAAGGGAATCCAGGTCCTGCCAGATGCGGTGCTATTTTCAGAGACTCTGCTGGCCAGTGTCAGGGCTGTATCTTCGTTGGATGTGGCCACTCGTGATCGCTGGAGGCGGAACTGTTGGGTGTCATCCATGCTGTTGATTTTTCTCTTCAAAGAGGTTATAGGAAATTATGGATTGAGAGTGATTCATCCACCATAATTCATGCCATCTGGAATGGCAGCATTCATCTAGCCTGGAAGCATACTTCTCGTTGGATTAATTGCCTTAACTCGCTCCATGGGATTGATTATATCGCCACCCACACCTACCGTGAAGCAAACTCCGTAGCTGATGCTCTTTCCAACAAAGGAGTTCACCAGCGAATGACTTGGATGGACTCTCTGCCTGCTGATTTATTTGAGCTCTTTGATAGAGATTGTAAAAATAATCCCCTATTTCAGACTCTTGTAACTTTCTTTCTTTTTTAATAATAATTTTGTTCTTTGGTCCTTGACCAAATCATTACCTTTAAAAAAAGTATAATCATATATGGATAATTTTTTAATCCAAACATAATTACTGTAAACTCATAATGGTCATTCCTGATACAAAATGTAGTTTTTAGAAAATCCACATTCTATACTTTTAACTAATAGTATCCAGAATGAACATCAATCCTATGAAATAATTTATCCACATTAAGTTGATCAAAGAGGTCATCAACATGATTTAATGGATACTTTTTCTTTATATTGATTCCATTGATTTCCCTATAATCGATTAAAAATTTAATTGTCTCATCATTCTTCTTCCATGATAGAACATGCACTTTTCATAGTGAAATACATGTATGAGTGAACACTTTGTCCCATATTTCTTGTATTTTATTCTTTAACCCAACTAACTTCAATGGTCTTGTCCTATCTAGTGGATTCGATAATGGATTTTAATTAAGGATAAGATCAACCATGAATTTAACTTATTGATTAGTGAATAATCAAGGAAATTACTTAGGAAATAAATCAATATATTCTTTCAAAAATGTTACCTCTTCTATTATTAGAAAACTCGTACCTAGCATATATTTAAATCCATCAACATCATTCCCAATAATTTATTTATTTTGAGCTAACAAGAGAAAATCCACACAATATTTAAGTAATGACATCTCCCCTCCAAAAATAAACAATTCCATAGTTTCCATAAAAATTATAACTATTTTATACCTATAATAAATTATTTCTTTTTTATTTAAAATCCAATCCATCCCCGATATTATATCATACCCCCTATAGGTATAATGATTATATTTTCTATGAAAAATAGTTATGCATATTAATTTGATATTCTTGGTGTAAAATTATTTCAATAAAAGTAATAATTAGTGTTTTAGTTGATAAATCATTCCTTCCATAGTGTATTGGATGTAATTTAATATTCTTTACAACCATACAAGACAAAAAAATTATTCAAAAATCAAAAATAAAAAATGTATTTGCTAACATTAAATTTATTATGAATGTACCTGCTATCACATCATTTAGATCTTCACCATAAGTTATTTTTATCTAAAAGGTATTACCTTATCTAATGGAAACTTATTTAGAATATTCCCTTAGTGATTAGGGAATTGATAAGATTAATTCCCCATATCATTTTAATTAAAGTATATTAAATTTTTTTCTTCCCCCTTTACATTTCACTCCTGAGATTGGTGACCTTTCTCGCCACATTTTAAATATATACACAATACCCTTAAATTGGTTCCCATGAGTTTTTTTACATGTTTCTTATATAAATAGATCTATACTCTTCCTTTATTTTCCTTTAAAACTACTCTTTACCCATGGTGATCATTCATGATCTTATTCTCAGGTTTACCTTTATATGTAAAATATTTGGAGAAGTCAATTTCCATCTTGATAATAATAGTTTATAATTTCTCATATGTAATGAAATTTTGAATTACCAAGGATATTAAAAGACAGGGATTTAAATAGAAAAACAAGAAATCAACCTTAATTTTCATGTTGTGTAGTCGATTCACAACATACCCTAATAAACTTATAATGTTGGCTTCATACTTATCCATCCTCTCTTATTCTTTTTCTCATCAGTTCAAGAATTAACTTTTCATATCCATACATTTCTCTCAAGATATATATTTTTCCTAGAAAATTACTTGAATTCCTTCAATTATATGTTATCAATATCATTTACATCATTAGTATATTACATTAGAGACCACTATTTATCAATTTCAGATCATAGATAATACACAACTATATTAAAATTTTCCCTCTTAGTGCATCTTAATGTCAAAAATATTTTATATAGATAATTAATCCATTATTTTTCTCCCATAAGATTAGTGGTTAAACTAAATAGTGGATGTTTTTTCCTCAAAAATCGATCCAATGTGGTTAACATCTATATAGGGGAAATTGTCTTCTCCATATTAACAACATTATTTTTCATAACCTGTTTCCATTATCTTATAATATTCCAAATCTAATCCGCACTAATTATAACTCCATTATCCTGTTTATTCATAAAATCACCACATTATTTATTGTTTTTATCCTGATTTACTATTTTCCTAGAGGGATTTCACTATCTAGAACTAATTTTATTGAATAATTAATAATCATATAAAAAAATATTTGATACTATTACAACAATTCAAGAATAATTTCTAGAATTTTTTTGGTGTCAAAAAATATGTTCTCAACCTATATTTTCCTATATCTCATTCCTACTCTTTCTAGTAAATTGTGCTATAATTCCAACTATAATTTTTCCATCCCCAGTTTCACTGAGCTGGTGGGTTATTTTTTATAATAAAAATATTTTAAAAGATCATACATTCAATGAATCATGTTTTAAATGTCCCCAAGAAAATGGGTAAATAATAAATACATTACAACTTAATATTTTACATCATAAAAGTAAAAAAAAAATATTTCCTAATGTTATATATAGTGTTGTTGAATCATAGTATTCCACTTCATTACATACATAAATGGGAAAATAAGTGAAGGTGGTGATTTTAAATTCTTAGTAGGGGAAAACATCCATCATAAATTAATAAAGAATAAATATGTAATATGAATCGTCATGAGTATAATTGTGTCTATAAAAATATATACTAAGGTATAGTCCATAGAATAAATGTAAATAAATAATCACATGGATTATATAAAAATATAAATTATGGAATATCATAATGTAGTACATCATAACTATATCGAAGAGGAATTGTGCATATACAATATACATAAAGGGTATGGAAACTACCATTACACTATCATAGTTTTCCCATGAGAAACAATAGTATTCTAAGGGGATATATAATTTTGAGTCCCCCACTCCACATATAAAACACCAATGAGTTCTATTATATAACAAATTATTATAGGTTGTACATGGAATAATGTTCAAGTATGAATGACTTAGAAATAAATTTCATATTTTTCCAATTGAACATATTATACATGATCATCCTATATGGAAAAAATAATTATATTATTCATAAATAGATTTATCTTGTTAATTAATTGATAAAAATTTCTCTATGAATTCCAAAAATATATATAAGTAATAATTAGTGATTTAGATTTCTCTAAAATTACCCACAACAAGTGATTTATATGATGTTATAACTGATAGGTACTTTTCATGATAATTGATTTTCAATGACATTTGGAAATGGTATTTGAAATAATTAGAGACCAAAGAAACTATTACAGTACAAAACACCATATAAATTCTTTATTTTGGTTTATAAGAAGTATTATAATTATAAATACCATATCTATCATGAATTTCAAACTAGTGGCACAGTAAGGGCCCATTCAATGTGCACTGGGATGATGATTGGGATATACCCACCAAACACATTTCAAATTTATTACCCCTGGATGCATATTTTACAAAATCACTTATATATTCCAATATGTAGGTAGTGATGAATTTTTTTGTAAAATCACACACTTTCTACTTTACCAATGTGTAGGATCTTTATGCCTAGTAGGAGGTTTAGTCAAAGTATGAGCTTATAGATTTTGAAAAATTTGAGTGAAATGAATGATCACATGAGTGATATATCATAAGGATTGAGCTTAAAATAAAATCAACTTGATAATCAAATAATGACTTGTGGATTAAAAATGATACAACAATGGTGATGCAAATATGAGTTGTAAAGATAAATAAGGTCAACCATTACTTTGTCTTAGAAATGATTTACAAAAATAACATAATGTAAGGGTTTGAATAATGTATAAACTATAATTATTAAATGGGGAGATAATAATATGGATCCATATCAAGGAACTATATAAAAGTAAAAATTTAAATAGATTAAAACTAATGAAATTCAAATAGGAAATTAAGAGAGGGAGATGTAGGAACCCCTTCCTCTCTTCACCTACTTAGATGGGAAGCTGACCATATATCAAAAAAATATTCAATAATGAAGAGGTATTTTGGGGATAGGCTAATTGGTATGGTAATGAGTATTGAAATTATAATATGGTGTTCAAGAATGAGAGTATAGGTTGGGTATTTATATTAGTAGTGAGTGTAATTTCGTGGAATAATTGATAAATTATTATTTTTTAAATATTCCTTTAGTTCCCCTCTATAACCATTATGCTATACCACTACCTCTAATGATAACATATATTTTTAGTAAATAAAATATATAAATTTCACTTTATTTTCAAAAATGAGTCGTAGTTACATAAATATGATTTCATATTTATTGTATTTATTCAAATATTGTTACCATATTTTAATATTTTAACCAAAAATTACCAACTTCATCCACATAGATAATTTAAATTTCATTATTAAAAATTCTTAATAAATTTTATCATATTAATTACCATTTACCTACACTATACCTTTTAATTTAGGTTTATACATTTATTAATAAAGTATAAGAGTAGACAAACTTTTAATTTTTTAAATGATTTTATATTATAAAAAGCATACACCCTAGATATATAACCTATAATCACTACATCATGTTGCCTATGGGTAAGTTTTGATATATTTGTACCATCATGGGGTGGTTCACCCAAAATTGATGGGGTGGTGATCTCCCCTAACTAAAACTTTTCTAGAATACAATTCTATTCCAAATTCAACTTTTCAGTGTTCTTTTTGGGCTTAAAGATAGTGAATTGTAGTCAGGCTACCTACTTCTTAAGCATTGAAAACTGACATCATAAGGGATATTCCTACTTTTTTAATCCATTATTCCTTTTTTAAGTGATAATTCACTATCATTACTACCCTTAAAATATATTAAATTCTATGGAATATTCTTTATCACTATACCACCAATAATCATATTGATAATGACCATATAGACCAATGGTCATATTTTTAAATGTTCATATTGACCAACAGTGTAGTTTCTCTCACCTAGATCACTCATAAGAAACTAATATTTGTAGGTCACATGCCCCCATGCACACCTCCCTATATTCTAGCGGCTAATGGCTAGTAGCGAGGGTCTATGATGGTATGATGGGGAGACTATACTCCGTTTTTTAGAGTAGATAACAACAATGAATAATTATAGTATGTAGTGGAAACAATATAATGGAAATGTTGGAATTAAAACATCTAGATAGAGAAATGGTCGACATAAATATTATTAATTATAAAACATATAACTATTTCAGGTCACAATGAAATCGAAATGTGGGAATATAATAAGAAACAGGAATCCTAAAAACAAGTGTAAATTCTATGAAAAGTTGTAAAAATGTACCAAATATATCTCTAATGGCATCATACACAATATCTCGGTCCTCTTATCCCATAATTCATCCTTCTATATAATATCATGAATCCATTGTAGGTTTCTTCCCCTTTTACCTACCTGTATCCATGAAGTTTTTCTATGTATCAAAGGGAAATCTGAATAGGGTGTCAGTAAGAAATAGCAGGCCACCACCGAGAGTGTCTAATGTCATACAATCCATGATATACTTTGAATTATTGCATAGAAATAATAAAAAAATAGTAAAAGAAATAAAAAATATCAATATTTAATCATATCTTCCATAGGTCACTCTTCTGATGTAACGCACCAACCCCAGTTACCTAGATTCAGTGCATTATTTTAATACATTGGCATGATACAAGGAAATCTTGTCTGGAAAGACTGATCAGTTTAGCAGTCTTGGAAATATATTAAATACATCAACTTCACATTACAATATCAAACATAAAATATAGCATAAATAGTGCTTTGATAAAACCATTATTCCCTTTAAGCTTAAGCCTATATATAAATAATAATACACTTCTTAGAAATCATGGTAAAATAAAACATAAGAAAGGGGTGATCTCAAATGCTCAATAAGCGTAAACAATTTAACAGAAGATAAAATAAACAATAGGCATGGTGAATAATTTAAAACACATGACTTTACAAATAATAAACATGAACACTTTATGGAAAAAATATGAGATGAGTAAATAATTCCATAATAAAACATAGTTATAGGTATTCTACTAGTTGAATAACCACATAAACCATCAATATTTTTTTCATAATGAGGGAATGTATAATGCCAAACATTTTAAAAAAATTTGTCAAGGCCTCTTTTCTTCCATTTAAAAATGATTAAGGCCTTGGCCAAAACCATATATCAAATTGGGAAAGGCCTTGTCCAATTCCACATCTAATTGTCTCATGATACCTACTGATGCATAGAGGAGCTATAGAAGACTCCACCTGTCACTTACTATGTCTGGTACATTCCTCATATGAAAAGGTTGAAACATAACATAAACATTCGTATTAGAAATAGTTTACGAATATTCAATAATTTAACCCAAAACCATGAATGGTATAAAAATAACACATACACAGTAAAATATATCATAAAAACATCAATAAAATATTGAAAATATTTATCATAATAAATCAACCTCGATCAAGAATAATATCCCATAAATGATGTTGGCATAGTTGAAAATGATCAGTAAAAACCTTTAAGAGAAATATCCATTTTTCATAAAATCATTTAAAAGTCACATAATTTATAAAGGAAGAAATTTAAAAGATTTTATTGAATCAAAGTGTCCCATACCACTTTGAAACATTTTCATTGAATTAAAATTTTAAAACATTCATGTCCATATAAATAAATCCATTAAACCATTTTGAAAACCTGGACATTAATGAGAAAGGTTTAGAAGAATTAATCTTTAAAACATTTAAAATGATGTTTTAGTAAAACAGTACCTTAAAAATAAAACCTTTGAAAACTATTTTATGTAAAAAGTACATGGATAATAAATATGTACCAGTAGATACTTATGTAAAAACAACCTCGAATAATAAAGAGATTGTGAAAGTAATCTTTACCTTGCACTTTTCTTTGGTCGAGGGTATGTTTAACCTCTTTTATAATGACCATAGTATGTTATTAAATAATACCAGAACCATATTCATATTTATTATATCATACATTATTCATTTATGACTTTATACTACCCATTTAATAATGATTTCCATGTTAAATTAACATTTTGAGTAATAATCGCTTTCTTTATCGTGCGTGTTTTAACAAGTTATTCATGATCGTATCATTTAGATCATCATATAAATAATTCTAGAATATAAAACATGATTTATATATCATATATATTTAGAATATAAATATTTATAATATATGTATATATGAAATGGAAGGCATTGTTTATGGAGACTGTAGGCCGTACGTACGCATAAACGTTGTTTCCATTTTCATATCGTATTAAACAGAAGTAAGTGAATGAGATATATGTAAGTACATATATATATATATATAAAGTAGAATTATTATGTCATATATTTCATACTTATTAATAATATATATTTTTATAATCATCATTCAATGGTGAACGTGTGAATGAATCTCATCACGGCGTGGAGGCGATAATCCGTACATCCACCCAAGCGACAATTTCATTATATTGATGGTGAAATCGTATGTAATTGGATGGTATATCATATATAAATAATAATTAACATTTTATATTTATTATTTTTATTAGTTACACTAATTATTATAAACATCCAAATAATGAAGCGTTTGAATAACAAACTACACCACAACGTGGAGACGGTAAGTCGTACGTACGCACATATGGTGACTTTGTCATTTATAGGATGGGTAGAATAAAGAATATGGTTGTACCATATTTATAAGAAAATAACAGTATATAGAAGCTACTGTATTTATTATTTTGTTATGAAAACAAAAAAGTAATAGGAAGTGGAAGAAGAAAAGAACATGAAAGAGGGTGGTGAAATTATTACATCTTCTTCAGGTGTTTCCTTTTGAGTTGATCAAAAGGGCTTCATAAGATGGATTTATTATCAAATTAAGGCCTCTAGTTTGAATTATAATAAGTTGGGAGGATATTTGGTTAGGTTTTGTTCTATAAAAATGGCTTTGATAGTGTGATTCTGAGAGAAGGGGAAGTGCATTTTTATAAGAGAGTTTAGGGGCACCTTAGGAAAAGATTGAAATATTATTTTATAATAATATCTTTTTCGGTTTCTAATGTCTCAAAAATGATTTATTTAGATTATAAGGTGGGTATGGGTCTAAAAACTCTCAGAAAATAGTTTTATACAGGTTTGGGTCACCATATTAACCTTATCTTTTAGATTTAACTCTTAGTTAAATAGTTTAACTTTTACCATGAATTCTTGTATTATTATAATAATTGGTTTATAAAATTAATATAAAATGATAATATAATATAAAGTGGATCATTAATGATATAAATATAATTATATAAGTTCTTTGATAGAACATTATAATTTTAGGACTACTATATAATTTAATAATATAATATTTGTTTTATAAACTCATTTTTGTCAATTTTGAAACTATTTAGTATTTGGTTTTTGTGAAAGTAATATAAACTTTATTACTTATAAAAAAAATACATTTAATCATCCCTAACATGTCATATTCACCTATAAAATTCGTGTATGTCATAAAAACTTTGAAATTATATTTATTTTAATATCTATAATACCATTTATTTGATTATTTCTTTAATAAGGTTATTACAACATCATCATTATGTCATAAATAAATTTAATTATTTAATGTCTAAAAATTATAAATAAAATAAAATTATGTAGGAAATATTTTTATACATATAATTAGTATTTTTAGTCAAAAATATAACTTATATAACCCCACGTAAAAAATATTTACTAAAAGATATATGTTTATGTCATTTTTGTCTTTACTTTAATAAATTAATATAAAGTTTCATTATCACTCTAAAGTGGCTCCATGGGGTCCCAAAATCAGAAAAAGTGTTCCCATGGTCGGACATGTATCATAAAATAGGGCTAGTATTTGTGTTAGGGTAATTTAATATTATTTTTTACCCTTATTTACCAGATTTACCCTTTAACCATGGTAAATAAGATAGTTACCCAAGTAATTATTCATAATGTCTAAAAAGAAAAGTTACATATTTACACAATTTGGACCTCCTGATTCCAAATATGGAATCCATTTTTCCAAATTCAAAACATAGAAGTGGCAGAAATTAATTTAAAATTAATTCCCATTGTCAAAACATGAAGCGTGTTTTTAAGATATATTAACTACCAAATGATTGACACTTGTTTATTTCCAGTTTAAATGTGAAATTACATTTAATGACCTAAATTATATTAAATTATAAAAATAAAATCTAATTACACTTTAAAACTACTCAAATGTATAATTTAACATTATAAATTATTTCAATTAAAAATGTTGTTTTTAATTAAAATTTAGTATTTTTTCACTATTCATCAAAATATGAAAGTTATCAGAAAAGTACCAAAAATTTATCAAACTAAATTTTTATTTCCATATTCTAAAAAAGAATTTAATTTCATTAAATTTAATATATAAAAGTGAAAAATATTGTATTTAAAAAAGTTTCTCCATTAAAAGGTGGAAAAACTGTGTTTATTGAAAAAAACCTCTTTTATCTCAAAAATTAAATTTTTCTTTTATTGTGTATAAGAAATACAAAATATAAATATTATAGGATATATAAAATTTAAAATGTGTTTAATACTATTTATGACATCTTTTTTGAATGGCTAGTTTGGTAAGTTGTGGTGCGCTTGAACTCGATGTTGTGTGTAGCGCAAGTTATTGAATTACTTTGAAGAAATAACGTACTATGAAATCTTGGGGTGTTACATTCTCTAATCCTTCATAAAATTGCATCCTATAAATATGAAATTATTCTTCAAAAATAAAAGGTTAAAAATTTAAAAATACCTTTGTGGAAAACCCTCATCAAAAATTGGTTTAATAAAATTTAGTCTTAATAAGAGGGAAATGGAAATAAAAAAGTCACAACAAAATTATGATCTCGATTAGGAGAACATTGGTTGAAATTAGAGATACATAATTGGGGGAAAATGTAAATATTTATAGGGATTTATTTACTTCATCAATCACACAAAATATTAAAATTGAGGGCCTCAAAGCCATCAATCTACAATGATTTAAAATATCGTCGGTTCAACAAAACATAAGGTATTAGGATAACACATTTTTTGTTTTTAGATCCCATCACTAATGTTTAAGAATTAATTTATTCATAGAATAAGAGGTAAAAATATACTTGACAGGTAGAATTTCATCCTTCAACTAATTCCTACCCCAAACTCATATTTCACACAAAAAGATAATAGATTTCAAAAATATTCTATTTACCCTAATTGTATAGGGTTCCAAAAAGATGAATCTATAATTAATTTATAAAACCATTTAAAAAAATAAATTATACAAACCAGGACATCACATAGGCCAGTGTTAGTTGATGCACCCTTGTCACCCTTCGGTTGGGGGTTCATGTCTTGCGGCCTGGCCGGACGCGATGGGTTGTCGCCCGACCTCCGGGTTGTCCTTTTTTTGACAAACCAAAAATAATCTCAATAAATGATTTAACTGTAAAAATAGTATCCAATGTCAAACATAATTGATTCCAACCTTTAGACTTATCCAAAATACTTATGTCCAAACTCACAGTCCAAAATTTATAACGAAGGTAAACATAATGAAGATCCTTCTTCCCACGTAATAACATGTGAATACCTTCATCATGTATTATTTTAAAACACTATAACACCATGAAGTATCATAAAACCTTATTGATTACATTCATTCTCCCTTATTCCTTATAAAATAATGGATATACTCCTTCTATCCAAAAACTTTTGTAAACTCCAACAATGATGGAATATACAAATCGTTAACCAATTTCAAGGTAGACGATAATATTAAATATATTTTATCCAAATAAATCATATATCATTCCAAAATCACTACATCAATTTCAGAACCACATTATGGTTTATCTTTCTCTCATCTATGTATTTTTCAATAAAATAAACTTGTTATTGAATCACATTTACTGGTTCCACACAATCTCAAGTCCTTAATGAAATATTATTGCAGTACAATGATTTTATACTCTATAAATATTATAACATTTACATCATTAATACAATACTCAAATGACAAAATAATTTAATAACAAAATAAGAAATATAATCACTCCTCTTCATCATCGGCTGTATCATAACTTAATTATTATCCAATAGCAGCATTTAGGGTATACTCTGATGATTTTCACATTGATTTTTGTAGTGTCCCAACTCCTTGCAGATGTGGAATTTTACATTTGAAACATTTTTCTTACCCTTGCAATCACATATTTTGTGTCTTTTTTCTCTATACTTATAAAAAATTCTCATTACCTTCAAACATTTACCAAGGTGATTCTTTCCACAGTTATCACATATGAAAAAATCCTTCTTTCCATCTTCCCTTTATTCATCTTTCTCTCTTTCATCCGTTTCTTCTCTTGCTTCCCTTAAAAGCCACAGGACACAGAGAATTATTTTCTTATCTTATTAACATGTGATAATATTTCTTCATATGATAAGAATACATGGGATACAATTTCCCTTTTAGATTTTGGCTTAATACCATGAAAGATGTGATCCTTTTTAATATTTCGATCATGTGTATTGCTGGAATTATCATTCCTTCTACTAGTCAACATTTCTAAAAAATGGCATACACTAGGTTAGTTTATGAATAGCAGTGCATAATTCCAAACATGTAAAATAGCTAACGTAAGTTGAAAATATTATGAATATAATCTATAATCATAAAATGTTTTGTTTGAACAAGTATATACTCCTAAATCCTTCATATTTTCTTGTAATGAAAATGTGAATTATCTTAAGTATATTCCCTGGGAGTGTCATAACCAAGAGTGCAGCAAGGCCCATTGTCGTGTTCCAGGATACCCTGGTTCAAGCCTGAAACTCCTTGTCAGAGTTTTTACTCCTAGGTACATCTATGCTAGAGTCACCTCTGCCTGCTCGTATCCAGACAATGATGTATGGCTTGGAAAATACATAAAATATCTACATTAACAAAATTCTAGGAATTTCTTCTCTACTAATCATCAAAGTTTGTCTTAGGGTAATGTTCTCTAATCAAGAGTTTATCTAAATCTATTTCCAAGATTGTTTCTAAGATTCTGCTGATACAAACGGTAATTCCCTAACCCCAGTTACCTAGAGTGGGTACATTGTTTTAATACATTGGCATGATATAGATAAATCATGTCCCGAAATACCGATCAGTTTAGTAGTCTTGGAAATAGATTACATACATCAACTTCACATTATAATTTGAAATATAAAATACAGCATAGATAGTTCTTTGAGAACGTCGTTATTATCTTTTAGCTTAACCCTTCATATCAATCAGAATACACTTCTTATAAATCCTCATAAAATATAACATAAAAAGGGGGTAAGCTCATATGCTCAGTAAGGTTAAAAAATTTATCGGAAGATAACATAAACAATAGGCATGGTGAATAATTGAAAACACATGACTTTACAAATAATAAACATGAACACTTTATAGAAGAAATATGAGATGTGTAAATAAATCCATAATAAAACATAGTCATGGGTATTCTACTAGTCTAATAACCACATGAACCATCAATATTATTTTCATAATGAGGGAATGTATAATTCTAGACATTCTGAAACATTTTCTCAAGGCCTCAGCCAAGACGTCTAAAAATGATTAAGGCCTCATCCAAAGCCTTATATCAAATTGGGAAATCCCTCAGCCAATTCCATGTCTAATTGTCTCATGAGACCTACCAATGCATCGAGGAGCTATAGAGGGCTCCACCCTTCACATACAAATTCCAATACATTCCTCATATGAAAAGGTTGAAACATAACATAAACATTCGTATTAGAACTAGAATATGAAATGTCAATACTTTAACCCTAAACCATGAATGTTATAAAAATAACACATCCTTAGTCATATACATCAAAAAAACATCAATACAATATGGAATATTTTTATCGTAATAAATCAACCCCGATCAATAATAATATCTCGTAAAGGATGTTGGCATAGTTGAAAATGATCTGTAAAAATCTCTGAGGGAAATATCCATTTTTCATGAAATCATTTAAAAGTCACATATTTTATAAAAGGATTTCATTTAAAATATAGTTTTTAATCAAATGTTTCTATACCACTTTAAAACTTTTTACAGTAATTAACATTTTAAAACATTCATTTCCATATAAATAAATCCTTTAAACCATTTTGAAAACATGGACATTAATGAGAAAGGTTTAGAAGAATAAATCATTAAAACATTTAAAATGAAGTTTTAGTAAAAAATTACATTAAAAATAATCCCTTTGAAAAATATTTTATGAAACATGTACATGGATTATATATATGATCTGGTATATACTTACGTAAAAACAACATTGGATAATAAAGAGATTGTTAAATTAACCCTTACCTTGCACTTTCCTTTGGTCGAGGGTATGTTTAACCTCTTGTATAATGACCATGTTATGTTATTAAATTATAATAGTACCATATTAATATTTATTATATCATACAAGAATCGTTTATGACTTTATACTACTCATTTAATAATTATTTCCATGTTGAATTATCATTTTGGGTAATAATCGCTTTCTTTATCATACATGTTTTAACTTGTTATTCTTGATCATATCATTTAGATGATTATTTAAATACTTCCATAATATAAAACATGATTTATATATCATATATATTTGGAATTTTAATATTTATAATAGATATATAAATGAAATGGAAGTCACTGTTTATGGAGACGGTTGGTCGTACGTACGCATAAACGTTGTTTCCGTTTTCATATCGTATTGAACGGAAGTAAGTGAATAAGATATATGTAAGTACATACATACATATATATATATCTCCAGTATCATTATTATATCATATATTACATACTTATTAATAATATATATTTTTATAATCATCGTTGATTGGTGGATGTGGAATTAATCTAATCGCGTCGGGGAGACGGTAATCCGTACGTACGCACGAGTGACAATATCATTATATTGATGGTGAAATCATATGTACTTAGATGGTATATCATATATAAATAATAATTATTATTTATTATTTATTATTTACTTTAGTTATAATCATTATTATAACCATCAAATAATGATGTGTTTGAATAACAAACTACACAACGATTTGGAGACGGTAAGTCGTACGTATGCACGTATGGTGAATTTTTCATTTATAGGATGGATAGAATAATTAATATGGTTGTACCATATTTATAATAACATCACAGTATGTAGAAGGTAATGGATTTATTATTTAGGTACGGAAACAACAAATAAAGAGGAAGTGGAAGAAGAAAAGAACTTGAAAGAGGGTGGTGAAATTATTACCTCTTCATCGAGTATTTCCTTTTGAGGTGATCAAAAGGGATATTTAGGATGGATTTATGATCCAATTAAGTACTATAGGTTTAATTTATTGAATTTTTAAGGATATTTGGGCAGGTTTTGGCCGAGCCAAATGGATTTTGAAGTGTGATTTTGAGATAAGGGGAAGTGCCCATTTATAAGAGAGGTGAGGGAACCTTCGGAAAATATTGAAATATTATTTTATAATAAAATAATTTTCGGTTTCTAATGGATCCAAATTTATTTATTTCTATTATATTGTGATTATGGGTCAAAAACCGCTCAACCAATAGGTTTTATATGGGTTTGGGTCACCATATTAACCTTATCGTTTAGATTTAACTCTTAATTAAATAGTTTAACTTTTACCATTTATTCTTGTATTATTATAATAATTAGTTAATAAAAATAATATAAAATTCCAAGAGAACCTTAATTTATTCATTAATGATATACATATAATTATATAAGTTATTTGAAAGAACCTTATATTTTTAGGACTATTATATAATTTAATAATATAATATTTGTTTTAAAAACTCAATTTTGTCAATATTGAAACTATTTATTATTTGGTTTCATTGAAAGTCATCACAACTTTATTACATATAAAAAAATACATTTAATCAACCCTAACATGTCATATTAACCGAAAAAATTCTTGGATGTCATAAAAACTGTGAAATTATGTTTATTTTAATATTTATAATACCATTTATTTGATTCTTTCATTAATAAGGTAATTACTCCGTCATCATTGTGTCATAAATAAATTTAGTTATTTAATGTCTAAAAAATATAAAAAAATAATATTATGTAGGAAATATTTTTATCATTATAATTATTATTTATAGTCAAAAATATAACTTATATAATCCCATGTAAAAATTGATTTACTAAAAGATATATGTTTATGTCATTTTTGTCTTTACTTTAAATTAATTAATATAATGTGTCATTATCAATCTCAAGTGGCTCCATGTGGTCCCCAAATCGACCCAAGGACACCAATGGTCGGACATGTATCATAAAATATTGTTATTACTTGTGTTAGGGTAATTTAATATTATTATAATATTATTTTTTACCCATATTTACTGGATTTACGCTTTAACCATGGTATATAATAAATTTACCGAAGTAATTATTCATAATGACTAAAAATATAAGTTACTAATTTAAAAAATTTGGACCTAATTATTCCAAATATGGAATCCATTTTTCCAAATTCAGAACACATAAGTGGAAAAAATTATTTTAAAATGAATTCTTGTTGTCAAAACAGAAAGCGTGTTTTTAAGAAATAATAACTATCAACTGATTGACACTTGTTTATGTCCAATTTTAATTGTGAAATTACATCCAATGACCTAAATTATATTAAATGATAAAAATATAATATAATTATACTTTAAAACTTCTCAAATTTATAATTTAACAATATAAATTATTTTAAATTGAAAAGTTCATTTTAATTAAAATTTAGTATTTTTTTCTATTCATAAAACTATGAAAGTTATAAAAAAAGTACCAAAAATTTATCCAATCTAAATTTTTATGTCTCTTTTATAAATAAGAATGTAATTTAACTAATTTTGATATATAAAACTATCAAATATTTGATTTAAAAAGGGTTCTTCATTAAAAGGAGGAAAAACTGCATTTATTGAAAAATACCTCTTTTAACTTAAAAATTAAATTTTTCTTATATTATGTCTAAGAAACACAAAAGATGAATTTTATAAGATATATAATATTTAAAATGTGGTTAATACTATTCATAACCTCTTTTTTTAATGGCTATTTTGGTAAGTCGTGGTGTGCATGAACTCGATATTGCAGGTAGCGCAAATAATTGAATTACTTAGAAGAAATATCGTACTATGAAATCTTGGGGTGTTACATATGATACTACCTACTTCATCATATGTTGGATTTACTCTAATTGTTTATAATTATTATTTAATTATATTATCAACTGGGAACCAAAAAAAATTACCAAGGAGTCCTCAAATATTGATATTTGTATGAGGGATGTGTATGTCCTTTTGTATTCATGACTCATGTAACTTCCTAGACCGGAATAGACACATGAAAAATGCTATTGTTCAAGGTTTTACTGACCTTAGGTGCACCTCCCTGAACACCCAAGGTTTCTGACTAGCAGGGAGAGTGTAAAAATGTATTGTGGGGAGGCTATACCCTATAAGGTAAAGATTAAGGTACTGGTCCGAGCATAATAGCATAACATGTAGTGTAAAATAAATGAGTCAGCATACTTGAACCAGACCCATAGAGTAGAAGCACATCCAATAGAAGATAAATAGTATAATAAATAAATAAATAAAAGTATTGAAAAGTAAATATAAAAAAAATCTAGAAAAACAATTGTAGCCACTAAAACAAACCAAGTGTACATCCAGAGTAGTTCATACATATCGATTTACATAAATGGATCCCATGGATAACCATTGTAGCATTGTACAAAATAAGCATACTGATTCTGAAAAGGAAACTAAAAAAAGTAAATCTCTATATATTCATGATCTCAATGTCCATATCAATCCCTACGCCAAACAGTACTATTATCATGATCCTGAGATTGATCCCTTAACTGTATGTAAAACCATAAAGTCTACACATGTCCCTAAGGGACCATACAGGGTGTAAGATTAATCTTAGTATGATACCACCCAATGGTGTGTACCTAGCATAAGTTTTTAGCAGACATAAATATCTAAGTAATGTAAAAAGTATGATGTAACAAATAAACACAACCTTCACTGGTGCTCATCATCTACCAGGGAGTGTCACCTGCTTTGGAAATTACCGGAATCTCGGAAGAAAATAGAGTCCTTGGCCCATGGTCCAAGGTACTCATGTAGTCACAAAGTCTCGGTGAACACTCAGGTTCCACCTCAATGATATAGCCTGGAAACACATGCCTCCTAAAACCGCATGTATCAAAGTACCAACTCCCTAAAGGAACACCCAAATAACAGTATCCTGGTCCCATGGATTATTACTCGAAAACTCACATTTTCCCATGGCACGACAACCAGAGGAACAATAATGTCTGTCCTCAAATAAATATCCAGTCCCATGACCTCAAGTATGGCAAGCCTCAACCCCCAACTTGATAGCCTCATTGCTATCATCTGAAGTCTCCTCACCTTCCACATGTATTTCTACTGCAAGTACCCCTCAACCATAATTACCTTAGGTGAAACTATCGAGGGTCTCTACCCACAAGAGTAGTCAAACCACCTCATCATACCGTATACCTGTGTGGACATGATTCAAGAAGCACTTTGGCTATCATGGGTAAGTGAAAATCACCAAATAAAGAAACTAAGCCACACCATCTCTAGAACCTCTTACCCTACAACCATGTCACTCAAATCCATTGGCCTTTCCATCAAAGTATCATGGGACATTCACAACCTGATAGTCACATTGCCTCAAACTGGTGTCCATGATTCCCAATTCTATGGTCAAAACCACCCAAGGAAAACCTGGCCATGCCCAACCAGTGATCAAAATCACTCAACCCTAATGTTAATTCCATCCCAACCTTAGTTCAATCCCATCATAACCCCAAGGGTCACAACATATTTAATATCAATAATTACATAAATATAATCACATTTAAACACTATAAACAATTAATTAAATATAATCATATTGAAATACACTAGCTAAAAGCTACAACATAGTATAACTGAGTGTTTCGCACGGAATCCGGGGATGACCTCCTCGACGGGAGATTCAAATGTTCTGATCGGTTTCTAATGGGTTTGTTCGTAGAACCGGAAACATCCAATGATTCCACATCCGTTTGGACCTACTTTCCAAAGGCAGGCGCTCATTATCTTGTGGACTAATGAGGCTTAGGAATTTGCATTGGTCGAGAGGATGGGAGGTCGGACTCATCACACCTTTTTGAGGGGAATTATTGTCTACTCCGGGACTCTCTTTATAGATTTAAGTTATGTTCGTGAATCCTTATTACATTACCAATTATAAAATGTGCTTTCCTTTAGTTTTAACAATCAATGATTAAATATGCAAAGAAATTTAGAGAATCTTTTATATGTATTCGAAGTTCTTCATCAATAGAGAATCATCTATATCTGTTTAGAGATTCTTGGTCAATGGTATCCTTCAAAACATTTATATAAATGTCTCTTGGTCATTTATGATGACCGGGCTGATTTTAAAGCCACTCAGTGGGGCACTTGAAGTTTATCGTCATTCAGAAGGACAGAAATTATTTCAAAGTTGGGATCGAACCCATAAATGGGCTACCTACGTATTCTTTGTTTTGGAAAAGGAATCAGAACCCACGTAGTTCGAGAAATGGAGTATGATTTTTATGATTGATGGCTCAAAGATGAATGTCATAATTACTTTTACACTCTAAGATCACGTGAGTCATGCTCGGTGTGAGAAACAAGAGGTATTGGTAAAATTTAGACAATTGTGCCATGAAAGATGCAATCATAAGAATTTGTTTGGGGCTTATGTATGGATGACTGCCCAGATAGATGAAGGTTTAGGATTTACTTTTAGGGAGAAAATCAATGAACAGGGTCCATAAAGTTATATGTGCTTCATGGAGATTTGAATACTCTAATCTTGGGGCTTACTCTTAAGGAGTATGCCCAAGTTAGGAGGGGATTTATGATTGGGTTTTACTCCTGAAAAGGAAACCCAAATCAAAGGTAAATTATGATTGGTTAAGAGAATTTTAAGGGGACTTGGGGCTTACTCCTAAAAAGGAGGCCCAAGGTTATGACTGAGTCTTATTCCTAAAAAGGAGACCCAGGTTAGGGGACTTGGGGCTTATTCTTTGAAAGGAAGCCCAAGATTATGACTGAGTCTTATTCCTGAAAAAGGAGACTCAGGTTAGGATACTTGGGGATTATTCTTTAAAATGAATCCCAAGGTTATGACTGAGTCTTATTCCTGAAAAAGGAGACCCAGGTTAGGGATTAAGGTTTGGGGCTTATTCCTGAGGAGGATTCCCATATTTGAGGTTGGGGCTTACTCCTAAGAAGGATGCCCAAGTTAAAGAATTATGATTGGGGCTTACTCCTGAGGAGGATGCCCAAGTTAAAGGTTTTATCACTGGGGATTATTCCAGAAAAGGAGACCTAGGTTAAGATTCTCTCATCTTAAAGGATGAGGTTGAATGAATGTACTCTCCGTATTTTAGTGACATAAGGATATTTAAATCACTAGACTTTGAGAGAGATTCCACAGAATTCCTTTCAGATAAGAAAGTCAAATCAAGAAATCATGCCATAAATGGATTTGAAGAGTGTCTTGAAGACTGAATCTTGAAAAGGAAAGGTTAAATGGCTTAAGAGGGGTAAAAATGGGCAAGATGGGCACCCAAAAAAGATAGGGGCGCGCAAGTATTGCAAGGCGCGCAAGTCTTCCGTGGGCGCGCAAGTATTGGTCGCGCAGGTATACCTACGCGACACATAGTGTACTTGGGAGATTTTCAACCAGCATTGAAATTCTTGAGAGACTCTTTTTTAAACCCTTTAGAATTTTCTTGAGTTTCTTCCAGAAAAGGGACGCGCAAGTTATATTGAAGGAAATAAGTCGGCGCGCAAGTGTTTGATAAGTTTCAACACTTAGGCCTTCCTTCTTCTCTTTAGATCTTCCGTTCTAGGTAAGAAATTACCTTAGAAGTGTTCCGGAAGCTTTGAGAAGAGACTTGGGCGTCGGGAGCTTCAATCCGAGTTTCTGGAAAAAGATCCTCTCGAATGGGGGGCCCACAGGTTCTATTTATAGGAAGGAGAAGACCCTGGGCAGTTACCAGGCGGTTATCACTTAGGGCGCGCAAGTCACTTGCACGACCATAAGGCGTCGCGCAAGTACTTGCACGACCACTACGCGGCGTGCAAGTGTACTTGCGCGACCAGGAGGGAACTTGCGCGACCTATGGGAAATGTTCTCCTTGTTCATTCCTTTGTCGATTTTTGATGTTTCTTCAAAGTATGAATCACTTTGGACTAAGGTATTTCCCTTTTTTTCAGTCATTAGACTCTGTGACAGAAAGGAGCGTCAACAAAAGTCCCCCCTCAGAGTTGGATCCGGAGAGAAAAGAGGATTTGACTCTGAGGTGAAAAGAAAAACAAGAAATCTGGCAGTTTAAAGTCATGAATGTCAGACATAAAGGGGCTAATGTTTAAGGTCGAAATAGCTTTGACCATAATGGATTAGAATTGACATAATTCCTTGAAAGTTCATCTGAAAACATACTACCATACTCAAGTATGAGGGAAAAAATCTAAACTATGGCTTAAGAATATTTGAATCTGAGGAATGATATGAAAAAGAGCTAAAAGTCATTAGAAGAAGTAGTTTCCAAGAATGAAGTTACTATTATTTAACAAAACCCGTTAGGGGGTTGAAATATGCAGGGCCACCTAAGGGCATTGGATGCATGGTTAAATAAATAGCATCTTTGGGCTGACAAGTCTGTTATGTGGACTGTTTATGCAAGGCCACCTATGGGCACGTGCTGCATAGTCAGGCAAAAGAACTCCCAGAAATTTACTTTCCTAGTGCTAAAAGCAAGTGAAAGTTTATGGAGATTCAAATTTTCTAAAGTATAGAGTTTGTTGTATGGAAAGAGGTACTTGAATATGGAGAAGATATTTCCAAACAAGAATATTGAAGAACTGGATGAATAACACTCCTACGAAGGTCTGACCCAAACGTAGGGAAGAAGAATAAACCATGGACTTGAATACTTTCAGATCATGAAAAGGGATATGGGACAAATATGTTTAGGATGTCTATTTTTTGCGGATCCCTACATACTGTCGTTTAAGACAAATAAGGACAAAAGAGGCATTCTTTCCAAGAATGAAGTTACTATTATTTAACAAAATTTGTTAGGGGGTTGAAATATGCAGGGCCACCTAAGGGTATTGGCTGCATGGTCAAATAAATAGCATCTTTCGGCTAACAAGTCTGTTATGTGGACTGTTTATGCAAGGCCACCTATGGGCACGTGTTGCATAGTCATGCAAAAGATTTCTCAGAAGTTTGACATTTTTGTGACTAGAAGTCATGAAAAGGGTTATGAAGATCTGAAAATATTTAAGGTTAGGATTATAACACATAAAGATGGGTATTGTCCAATGTATATAGAGATACATAGGTCAATGATAACCATAATCATGTTGTGGCTGGGTCCTGAATTGAAACTTGGACTTCACTACGTATCTCATAAGAATGAAAATCAAGCCATACGTAGTTCTTGAAATGCAGTTTAACGTCGTGCTGGATGAAAGTATGAGAAATCTTAGTTTAGGGTCATAGAATTCGGACCATAATAATGAATACACAGTGTGTGTTTTCATGAGGATTTTTTCCGCCAAGGGACTCAAAGTGAAATTTGGGGTTAGGCCCAAAAGACTTGGGACTGGATTCGAGGGACACTCGAATGTTCCTACGTATCCCATAAGGATGGGAATCAAGTCCACGTAGTTCTAGAACTACCCTTTGTACAAATTTGGTTCGTACATGTGAAGGGTGAAAGGGGACTTTAGTGCAATGATGGTTTAACCTGAGATAAAAAATTTAGGCATTACCATGTATGCACGTAGTTTTTTTTGAAATGAAACATGATTGAAAAATCAATGTAAATAATAGTTCTCTCTCAAGTGAGGATATCAAATAATATTGTAGCTTATTGTTGTACCAGACAAAAGTGTTGTATAGTTTAACGTCGTATAACAAGGACGAAAGTGAATCAATGTAAAAAAAATATTGATTCTAGGGGTGGTTTCACAAATAAACATCATATGAGATGGTGGTGAACCGATGTGAAGAGATTATTTTTGGGCTTGAACCCTGGGAGGTTGCCTACATACCCATCCTGGAGGGAAAGGATCAAAGTCCGTGTAGTTCAATTAAAGAATGAATTAATGATCTAGTTGTTCTTGGGGACAACGATCTAATTAAAATGTTGTTGGGACTTACACATGGTTAGGGGCCCAAAGAGAGTGTTATGGTTGAGGTTTGCTCTAAGCTCACGTGAGTCATACTCGGTGTGAGAAACAAGAGGTAATAACAACCTTAACGATGCACAGTTTAATGTCATGTAGGACATATTCAGGGACAATGCAGTTTAAAGTCTTGCAGTTAGGACTATTGGTGCTGCACAGTTTAGTGTCATGTAGCAGGGACAAAATAACAGTTTAATGTCATGTAGGACATATCAAGGACTTTCTGTACAGTTTACCGTCATGTAGTTAGGACGATGGGGGAAATACAGTTTAATGTCATATTGGACTAAAGGGGGATTGTGCAGTTTATTGTCATGCAGTAAGGACAAAAGAGTGTACCCTTTTAACGTCATGTCGGACGAAAGTGCGAATAGTTTAAGGTCATATGCATGGACCGTGAATGGTGCAGTTTAATGTCATACTGGACCTTGAGATTATATAGTTTAACGTCTTTCCGGACGTGAGGGACTTTTATACAGTTTAGCGTCATGTAGTTTAGGACGTCACAGTTTAACGTCTTGCTGGACATAAGGGATTTGCAAATAGTTTATGGTCATATACATGGACCAGTGATGATGCAGTTTAAGGTCATGCTGGACGGTTTAGGGAAATTTTTCACAGTTTAATGTCATGTGGGACGAAGTTGCAGTTTAAAGTCATACTGGACCATTGCTGTATAGTTTAACGTCATATAGCAAGGACGAACTGGTGCTGTACAGTTTAGTGTCATGTAGCTAGGACTAAGGTGAACCAATATGAGGATATCAGTTCTGGGGACTTTTTTATAGTTTATAGTCATGCTGGACGTTGGAAGTGCCACATAGTTTAATGTCATGTTGCTAAGACACAATATAGTTTAATGTCATCTCGGACAAAATATAGGATCTTCTGTACAGTTTAATGTCATGTAGATAGGACATAATAACAGTTTAATGTCATGTAGGACAATGTTATGATCTAATGTGATTGTTTTGGATCTGGGAACAATATTTTGTGTTTATATAAAATACTTCTTCAGAAATCTGGCATTAGTTGGAGTCGTGATGTGTTCTCCATCCATTGAGATCAGAGAATACGCTCCATTGGAGTAGACCTTATGTATTGAATAAGGTCCTTCCCATTTTGGTTCAAGCTTGGGAGGCTTCTTTCCTGGTATCATTGGTGCTCTGAGAACCAATACCAATTCTCCCTGAATGAATGAACGAAGACGAACTTTTTTGTTAAAAGCTCGAGCTATCCGATTCTGATAGATTTCCAAGTGGTGCAAAGTGCACAATCTTTTCTCATCTAACTGTTCCAATTCATTCAACCGCTTTTGGGATTGCTCATCTGTTGGTAACTTATCACAAATGGCTATTCTGACTGAGGGCAATTGAACTTAAATTGGCAAGACTGCTTCTGTTCCATATACTAATGAATATGGAGTAGACCGCGTTGCATTGCGAGTGGTAGTCCGATAAGCCCATAAAGCATGAAAGATTTTATCAGGCCATGACCTCTTATCTTTATCCACCATATTTTGCAGTATATTTGAAAGAGTCTTGTTGAAGGCCTCTATCTGGCCATTAGCAGCTGCATGATATCGAGATGAATGGTTGGACTTAATGTTGTATTCTTGATACAATTTCTTTACCTCAGAAGAACAGAAGTTGGTGCCATTGTCCGTCAATATGGTATGAGGGACACCAAATCTAGTAATGATGTTAGACTTGATGAAGCTAACAATGCATTTAGAACTGACTTCTTTGATAGGTACTGCCTCTGCCCATTTGGAAAAGAAATCAGTAGCAGTAAGAATGTACTTATACTGCTTGGCCGTAGCTGAAGGGTAAGGTCCCACCACATCCATTCCCCATGTGGAAAATGGCCATGAGTATTTAGCTGTATGAAGAAACTCTGGAGGTTGATGAATGAAGTTGGCATATACTTGGCATGAATGACACTTCTTTGTGAAATTAACACAATCTTGTATCATTGAAGGCCAGAAGTATCCAAGCCTTCGAATTTGATCAGACAATCTATGTCCAGACTGGTGGGCACCACAGAATCCTGCATGCACTTCTTTTATGACAGCCATTGTCTCTTCACCATCAATACATCTGAAGAGAACTCCATCAAAACCACGTTTGTAGAGAATTTTCTCGAGGTGGTTTGGACCATCATAAAGAGTAAAATTGACCACACGTCGCTGAATTTGTTCTTTCTTGGATCTATCAGGTGGAAGTGTTCCATTTTGAAGGTATTCCTTAATAGGTGACATGCATCCTGTAGTATGACCATACGGTTCAGGAATGGGACTAATTTCATTAATTTCCTCTGTTCTGACTTGAACATAAGGTGAAATTGCATGACGGTGGGCAATACAGATGGTTGTCTCGTCCCGATTTGGATCTGCTAAAGCTGTGGCTATATTAGCCAGTGCATCAGCTTGAGCATTTTGTGATCTTGGGACATAAGAAAATGTCGGTTCTGAAGGGAATTCCGACATTAACTCTCTGACATAATCATACAAAGGGATTAATTCTTCTATTCTGATGGCATAATCCCCATTGACTTGTTTGATTACCAGGTCTGAATCACCTTTCACCTTTAAGTGATTCACTTGTGCTTGAAGCGCTAACTCCAAGCCTATAATGAGAGCTTGGTATTCCGATTCATTATTGGTACCACCTTCCCACAACAAAAAGGAATAAGGTAACACTGCCTTATCTGGAGAAATGAGCACAATTCCTAAACCAACTTTGTTGAATTTAGGATTTTCCATTTTCTTCCCTGTTGGACTTCTAGAAGCACCATCAAAATACATTTCCCATGTTTGAGGACTCTCTTGAATAGAGAAAACTTCCTCATCAGGGAGTTCTATATCTGAATACGTGTCTTCCACTGAAGGATGTTCAGCCAGGAAATCAGCCAGAGCTTGGCCCTTAATTGCCTTTTGAGACACATACTGGATGTCGAACTGCTGTAGAATAACCGCCCACCTTGCCAGACGTCCTGTAAGCATTGGACAACTAAGGATGAATTTGAGTGGATTATTACGAGATACCAATTGGACCTCGTGATGTTGCAGGTAGTGTCTCAGTTTCTGAACTGCAAAGATTAATGCTAGGCATCACTTTTCAATACTCGAATACCGAGTTTCTGCTTCAAGCATAGTTCTACTGGGATAGTAGAGACTATTTTCATTCCCAGCATCATTCTTTTGAGCGCGAAAGGCACCCAATGATCGCTCTAAAGTTGTCACATAGAGGATAATAGGCCTACCCTCAACAGGTGGCATGAGTACTGGTGGACTCAAGAGGTATTTCTTGAGAACATCAAATGCTTCTTGACATTATTCAGTCCACTGGTAAGTGACTCCTTTCTTCAATAATTTGGTAAAGGGTAAACTTTTTCCTGCCAAATTGGCGATGAAACGCCGAATATAGGCTAAGTGTCCTTGAAGTCCTATTAATTCTTTCAAATTCTGAGGAGGTGACATACCAAGGATTGATTTGGTCTTCTTAGGATCGACTTCAATACCACGATGGCGTACAACAAAGCTGAGGAATTTTCCTGAGGTTACCCCAAAAGCACATTTTAAGGGGTTCATCTTCAAATTATGTTGTCGAAGATTGTGGAATACGACTTCCAAATCAGCCAAGTGATCAAAACGTTGTTTGGATTTAACCACAAAATCATCTACATAGCATTCAACAAATTTCCCTAGAAAAGGTTTGAAGATACGATGCATGGCGCGTTGATATGTTGCACCTGCATTCTTTAAACCAAAGGGCATCACCCGGTAACAAAACACAACTTGAGGATCTCTGAAGGCTGTATATTCCTCATCTTCTAGGGCCATTCGGATCTGATTATATCCAGAATATCCATCCATGAAAGAAATTACTTCATAGCCAGCCGTCGCATCAATTAAGAGTTCTGTAATCGGAACTGGGAAATCATCTTTAGGACAATACCGATTAAGATCTCTTAAATCAATGCAAACCCTAATTTGTCTGTTCTTCTTCTTTACAGGGACAATATTAGCCAACCACTTGGGATATTGAACTTCTCTGACGAAGTTAGCTTTGATAAGCTTATCCACTTCAGCCTCAATTTTGGAAGCATAGGTTGGGTGTGTTCTTCTTGCGACTTGCTTGAATCCTCGATGTTCTTTTGGAAAACCCAAATGATGGGTGGCAACATCAGGATCAAGGCCAGGCATCTCTGTATAATTCGAAGCAAAAATATCTTTATTTTGCTTTAGAAAAGAAATATACATCTCTTTCTCTTCAAGGGTCATGGCCGCACTAATTAAAGTGGGGCGTGGATCTTTCTCTGTACCCAGATTTACTTCTCTGAGTTCATCCACAGTGGTAGAGATACCCTCTTCAAATGTTGGAGGAGAATCTCTAAGATCTTCCTCTTCCTCTTCATCATGTGTTATTTCTTCCGTTTCTACTTGCAAAGTAGATGAAAAAACGAAATTCTCATGATCATAAGAGATGTCAAAATTTTCACATTTTGAAGAAGAAGCTTCCATTTCTGACCCTATTGATGAGAAAGGGTCTTCTTTGGGAAATAAAGATGAGATGATGGATTGAGAATCGACATCAATATTCACCTCTGGTGTTGCTATAACTTCTTCTGGCCTGATTAGTGATGTATAGACTTGTTGGATTTCAGCAGACGAAATGAAAACGTCACCACTTATGCTTTCATCACTGCTTGGAAAGTTACCAATTTCTCCCATGTTGTCTGGCTCGATTGCCGTAATTGACATTATGGATCTTTCCATAAGAGTATTTTGATTTGGGCCTATTTTTTCAATTTGACTGATAGGTAACACATGATCTGTACTCACATGTGAAAATGGATTTATTGGAATTTTTTCCAAACCATATGGAGCATTAACTTTGGTAATTTCCTTCATTGTAGATTTTTCTATTCCCTTCATGTGATAAAATTCCGCCTCAATGTATTGAGACTCACATGTCTTGAACGGGGCCTTATCACCATAAAATGTTCCAACTTGACCATCGAAACAGTATTTGAGACATTGATGGTATGATGACGGAATAGCTGCATGTTGATGTACCCAGGGTCTTCCAAGCAAGATATTGAAAGCTGAGTCTTGATCAACAATCATGAAATCCAAATTGGAAACAAGATCTCCAAACTAAGTTCTGAGCGTAACTTCTCCCAGTGGTTCTTGTTCATTTTTATCATATCCTTGCAACATCATGGTAGAAGGAGATAAATCAGATTCTGTGAGGCCCAATCGACGAAATGTGCGAATGGGCATGAGGTTGACTCCTGAACCATTGTCAATGAAACCTCTTCGAACATCTATACCATTGACTTTTCCAGATAAGTACAAAGGTTTTATGTGCCCATGCACAACATCATCTTCATCTTTATCAGTAAAAGATATCACTGCATGGCATTCTGCAGGATTATTCTCTATGTGATAGATTTCAGCTGCAGCAATTTTTGCTTCAAACTCCTGAGGACTTGACAAAGCTTCGATGAGTGCTTCCCGAAGATCTCTTGACAGATTCAAAGCATCCAAAATTGATAACTCGGCTGGTACTTGGGCCAAGTGTTTCAATATATCATACTTTTGATCTAGAGGTCTGCGTTTCCCAATAGGAATATGCGGTTTAGCAGGTACCTTGGAAGCAGATGCTTTGGAAGCTGATGCATCTTGTATTGAAGTTGGTAACATCCTTGGTTTTGGAAAATTAGACTGATTAGATCCATTTACTTGCTGAGATAAAGAAGTTGGAACTTTTAATCGGTCTTCCAAAATAACTGTGCCGAAACTAAGTTGGCCATTGGCAGAAGAACTTGCTTGTTCTTTTTGAGCTTGCTGAAGGGCTCTACCACGAGTTTCTGCTGCATATACAGTGCTAGCAGGGGTAGAATTAGAGTAGTGGCTTCGGAAAGATCCATGTCTTCCCCTATATCCTGAACCTCTAGAACTTCCTCGGGTTCCCTTATTTGATACAGGGAATTCAGGCTCATCAAGACTGGAATATGAATATGTTAATTTAATCATATTAACAGAACCAAAGATTAACTCTTCGTCTAATAAAGACTCTGCCTGGTTAACCTGTTTAGGCTGTGCCGTTTGGTGGGACGGTGCCCGTGGCTTCGAAGTAGATGGCATGAAATCTTCCAGAGTCATGGACAATTTAGGCTTTGCTACATACTCATCTTCTCCTGATTCCTCTTTCTTCTTTGAATTGCGCTGCCCTTTTGAGGATTTGTCTTTTGATGGAGGCTTTACTGCAGCTTTTGTAGGAGACACAATTGGCTTCTTCAATTGTGTTCGCAAAATGGAATGGGTCCGATTGATTGTCTTTCTGACCATCCAATCATCATATTTTTTCGCAGTTTTGCTTTTGACTTCCTGCCACTCGCCTCCTTCCTCTGGATCTGTAGCGGTAATACACGCTACATGAGCTGAAGAACCCTTCAATTTGACTTGTCCCAAGTCGACCATCTTTTGCAGGATGTCTTTAAAGACAAAACACTCCTGGATGGGATGCCCCAACATTTGATGAAAGGAACAATAATTGGGACGGTCTTCATCTCCTTCCTTGTTTGGCCTCTTCGGCACTGGTAATTGAACCAAATTATTTTCCAGAGCTGAAATGAAGTAACCAGGAACTTCCTCACTTCGGAAAGAGTAAGTTTTACTCTTCATATCCTCAAATTGTTTTCGTCGTTGATCTTTTTGATCATTTGGACGAAACAGCCTTTGTTGATGGCGTTCAGGAGGTGGAGCCCTTCGAGAAGATGAAGGTTTTGAAGTAGAAATAGGTACAGGTGCCTGTTTAAGCATAACTGTAGCAGTTTCTGCTTTACCCATTCTTCTTCCTGGAGCTGATGGAATTACACGAGATTTAACCTTAGCCTGTATAAGGGAATCTTCAATCTGTTGAGCGATTGAAGTAAGGTCTCGAAACCCTCCTGTGTATTTCACAGCGATCAATGGCGTGCGTAATTCGTCACGCAAATTTGCCACACAGATTGGCAACAATTCCTCCTGAGGGAGTACTAAACTCAAGGAATACGTTAATCCCTTCCAACGAGCAATGAAATCAGAGACTCTTTCATTCTCCCTTTGCTTGCAGTTTGTAAGATCAAAAACTGTCGTTTTTGGCAAAGTTGAGCTAAACTGAAGAAGGAATTTTTGACGAAGATCCTCCCATCCGATGACTGACCGGGATTGCAAGCTTGTATACCAGACAAAAGCTGGTCCTTGCAAGGTTCGCACGAAGCATCTGAGTTTCACTGCTTCTTACTGCTCTGGAGTTCCCATCATAGGATCACAACAAGACACGTAATGCGTCAAATGTTGTTCAGGGTCTCCTGATCCACTGAAAGTAGGGAAAATAGGGTTTCCAAAACTGGATGGAGGAGAAATTGAATCTACCCATTCAGGGTAAACTTTCTTTTCAGGTTGAACTTGCGCCCGTTTCCCTTCTATAGTTTCTAACCGAGATGTTAATTACTCAATAGTAGTTATTAACTTTTGAGAAACGTCAGGTTGAACTTGGTTTTGGGTAGGTGCAATGAATGGAGCTTGGACAGACGTGGTGGTTGGTGCTGCAACTGATGGTAGTGCTGCCAATCGTTGTTGTGTTTGACCCATAGGATTAGACCTCTGAGGGTGTACTGATAAAGGAGGATATTCTTGATCCATCTCAGTAGTTACAACAAATTCCTTCGGCTATCGGACTTCAGAATTCTTAAGAAGAAGACTACTCTGAAGTAGTTCTGCATTCAACCTTCTTAATTCTTTCATTTCTTCCTCCTATTGTGCAAACCATTTCTCTAATGAGAGCGATTGACCTCCTTCAGAGGAAGGGTGTGAAGTAACCTGATTATTTCCTTTCCCCTTATTGGATCCTTTTCGGAGAGGGGGAAGTGGGTTACTTGAAGGAATACCCAGATTTTGGGTAAGCCTTTGATTACGTGTGCGCACACCTTCTTCATTTAGGTCTGTGTGCGCGACTTCTTGAGCAGGAACCTCTTCGTTTGATCCTTCTGATTGAGCCTCATCTGGTGAATCAGCAGCAACGGCATTGATAAAATTAATGGATGCATATTGCATGGAATCCTTTCTATCAACATTTCTGTGATATTGTCTCCTTCCATGTCCATGATGAGACATGGCATTCCGTTGACTTGATCCCTCAGGAATTTCTTGGAGAACCGTTACTTGGAGAGAATCTCCTGACAGCTTGGCTCTTCGTTCCTCTTGAGGCTTATTCCCTAATCGAGAGAATACTACTTTCTCTGAGGGAGGGATTGAGGATTTGAAAAAGTCCCCAGTCCGGTGGACTGGGGATGTTCCTGCTCCTTCCGCTCAACTCCTCGAATCCCATTTGTTGACTCTGAGGGTTGGGTTAGAGAAGTCCCCAATCTGGCAAGCTGGGGTGTCTCTTGACATGTTATGTCTGAGATCTTCTTAAAATATCTCTTGATCTTGCGAATCTTAGTTCGAAAATTAGCTGGATGCATTAACCTGTATCCACTTTTATCACCTGGTTCAACAGACCGTTGGATGATTTCTGAAACTTCTGTCATTTGATGACATGTTTGCTCCAGACGAGAGGCTTGTGCAATATTCTCGCCTGCTTGTTGTAGGAGAAATTCAACAACTTGTTCTCTATATACTTGATTTTGAGAGGAACTAGTTGAAGCCTGTTCTTGAGAAAGCTTTTGATTATGAACAAAGCCCATTGACTGTGGCCGGCCATGGGCAATAACATTGCATGAGACCATTTTCGGCGGGCTTTGCTGACCGGAAAGTACTGTGAAATGTAGTGCTCCGTGAACACCCCATCCTCTGATATGAACATCAGATGGAGCGTTGGAAATTAACTGACGCAATTTTCTTAGTGCGCCAAGGAATGAACGTTGAAGGGTTCTCTGTTGCTTTTCAGCCTTCGGATACCGAGAGACTGATAGAGATGCCAAATCAATCTGGCGTTGTAACCCTTCTATTATCTTAAGATGATTTTCATATTCATCGTAAGATAATACATTCTTCTTTAATTGACAAAGAGTTTTCCATATGTTGAGACGAATATCATGGATTCCATCATCCGTCAACATCTTTGGAATGTCGTACTGGGAGTCAGCCAAAGGCCAAAACATGACTGGTACTTCACCTTTTTCTAGTTTTTTCCTCATGTTCAGCATTTCCTCTTTATCATTAAATGATGATCTTCTACCTGTTTGGAACAGAGTTTGTGTTTCCTTGTTGCTTCATCGGATTCAACAAGATTGTTAGAGAAATCACTATTCATGCTGGAAGATGAATGACCCAGGGATGGTTCGGAGAATAACCTGAACCCCAGGCTATCTTATGATGGAGAAAGAGTTTCACCTGCCGATAGTAAAGCATCAGACATGACTGGTTTTACGTTTGCAAGTGCCTCGAGATAGGAGGGCTTTCTCGTCACTACATTGCCTTGTGAAGTATTTTCGAGACAACGTGAATCACTACTGCGGAGAGGACTTTCACAGCGAAGTTCATCACCATGAGAGGACCATCATGATGGGTTACATCAAAAGATGAAATCTCTTGCTCCTTGGTCTTCTGACCACACAGAGGGTTCCTGTGGCTCTCATCTAAAGAAGAAACTTCATGATTGACCGAATTTTCATGAAGCAAGTCTTCATGCGGAGGTGTCTGTTGAAGACCTTCAGAATTAATGTTCCCGTTATTGGGAACTGAGGGAGTAGAATCTTGAATTCTGATAGATAAATGTCTGAGGGCTTCAAGAACTCCAGCATCGAGCAAGGCCTTGTTGCAGATTGTCCTTTGATCTCCTGACTGTGCTGGGTGGATCTTTTTCTTAGATGCCTTCTTACTCGCTTTAGAAACCACTTGATGACGAAAGTGATTGCTCTGAGCAGGTGTATGTGCCTGATCAGGAAAGATGGTCAGGTTAGGCTGACGATCTCCACTCAAATCAGGTGTATGTGCCTGACTTGGTTGTCCGTATGATATGGGGGAGTATGCCCCATAACCCTCTTGGACTGGAACAGATGTGTGTGTCTGTTCCGGAGTGAATCGTTGATGTGTCACTCCATTGCTAGGGATAGATTTATGTGTCTGTCCCTGAGATGATGCTGAAGCTGTTATGATATCCTGGAAAGCATCCAGAATATGAGCAGGAATTTGCTTCTGCTCTTTCACCATTGACAAAATATGTTTGGTGACTTCAGCCGCCGGAACGGGGATATACGTCTATTCCGGGCTTTGAGTAGGTGTATGTGCCTGCTCCTGTCCTCCTTTTCCTGTCAGTGAATCCTGACAGTACTCAAGTGTGGAGGAAGAGAGTTGAGTCTGCCTCTTGTTTGTCATCGGGACTTTCCGACTAACTTCTCCGGGCTCTACCAAGCGAGACTGTTGGTAGGCCTGATTAGTATTAGCAGGTGTATGTGCCTGCTGATTACACTTCGCCAAACGCGGTTGACGAGATCCATCATATGTAGTCAGATGAGCCTGCTGACTAACTGGTGATGTATAAGCAGGTGTATGTTCCTGCATATGGTACTCCGCCGGAATTGCCTGGCGGGATAGGATTGATGCTGTCAGATGAGTCTGCTGGACAGCGGAATTAAAACGAACATGTGTGTATGCCTGCTCGTTGTTTGCCACCAAGTTAGGTTGGTGGACTTCTCCGGAGATGGCAGGGATGAAAACCTGCTTATTATTAACCGGATTCCGTCTCTGGTGGTTCATCTTGCCTGCTCGGGTTCGAGGAACCTGAGCTGAATGCCTGGATTCGGTACCCTCATCATGTTGAGGGCGCACTACCGCACGAGTCTGGCGGCGATTGTTGATGGGAGCCCTCGGGAAGGACTCCTGTCTTTTTGAACTAAGGCCCTGAGGGACCTGCTCATTCACTTTCTCAGAGTAAGGGAGTGAATGGAAATTGCGTTCCGGGGATAACGACCCGAAACGGTTGGAGACGGTAGTCAGCACCGCCTGCTTCTTGATTGCTGGCCGCCGTTGTCCGGACGACCAGGTAGAGTTGTTAACTTGGAGGGCTTGACGAGCGGCCTCCAGAGTTGGGATAGTATCGTTGCGACGGTACTCCTTAACCAGTGCATTAGAAACCCAGCGTTGAAGACGCTGAGTTGGTGATGTCATCCTCAGAGCGGATGACGTTCCAGCAGGAGTAGCAGCATTGGTTTTCACAGCAGCAGACCTCACAGTAGAGGTGTTCACAGCAGCAGTATTCACAGAGGTGAATTTAAGGAAATCCATTTTGCAGAAGATCTTGAGAAAAGAGTGCCTGTTCCATGTAACAGACATAATCAAGATGAATCCGGCCACTGCATCTTTTGGATGAGCACATGCCATTGATTGATTTGTTGGCCCAAGGGGCCTAACAAATAAGAAGAACATCACTTTAACTTGGTTAAGGATTCACGTCGGGTTCACCATTTTTGTTTCGCACGGAATCCGGGGATGACCTCCTCGACGGGAGATTCAAACGTTCCGATCGGTTTCTAACGGGTTTGTTCGTAGAACCGGAAACATCCAATGATTCCACATCTGTTTGGACCTACTTTCCCAAGGCAGGCGCTCATTAGCTTGTGGACTAATGAGGCTTAGGAATTTGCATTGGTCGAGAGGATGGGAGGTCGGACTCATCACACCTTTTTGAGGGGAATTATTGTCTACTCTGGGACTCTCTTTATAGATTTAAGTTATGTTCGTGAATCCTTATTACATTACCAAGTATAAAATGTGCTTTCCTTTAGTTTTAACAATCAATGATTAAATATGCAAAGAAATTTAGATAATCTTTTATATGTATTCGAAGTTCTTCATCAATAGAGAATCATCTATATCTGTTTAGAGATTCTTGGTCAATGGTATCCTTCAAAACATTTATATAAAAGTCTCTTGGTCATTTATGATGACCAGGCTGATTTTAAAGCCACTCAGTGGGGAACTTGAAGTTTATCGTCATTCATAAGGAAAGCGATTATTTCAAAGTTGGGATCGAACCCATAAATGGGCTACCTACGTATCCTTTGTTTTGGAAAAGGAATCAGAACCCACGTAGTTCGAGAAATGAAGTATGATGTTTATGATTGATGGCTCAAAGATGAATGTCATAATTACTTTTACACTCTAAGCTCACGTGATTCATGCTCGGTGTGAGAAACAAGAGGTATTGGTAAAATTTAGACAATTGTGCCATGAAAGATGCAATCATAAGAATTTGTTTGGGGCTTATGTATGGATGACTGCCCAGATAGATGAAGGTTTAGGATTTACTTTTAGGGAGAAAATCCATGAACATGTTCCATAAAGTTATATGTGCTTCATGGAGATTTGAATACTCTAATCTTGGGGCTTACTCTTAAGGAGGATGCCCAAGTTAGGAGGGGATTTATGATTGGGTTTTACTCCTGAAAAGGAAACCCAAATCAAAGGTAAATTATGATTGGTTAAGAGAATTTTAAGGGGACTTGGGGCTTACTCCTAAAAAGGAGGCCCAAGGTTATGACTGAGTCTTATTCCTAAAAAGGAGACCCAGGTTAGGGGACTTGAGGCTTATTATTTGAAAGGAAGCCCAAGATTATGACTGAGTCTTATTCCTGAAAAAGGAGACTCAGGTTAGGAGACTTGGGGGTTATTCTTTAGAAGGAAGCCCAAGGTTATGACTGAGTCTTATTCCTGAAAAAGGAGACCCAGGTTAGGGATTAAGGTTTGGGGCTTATTCCTGAGGAGCATGCCCATATTTGAGGTTGGGGCTTACTCCTAAGAAGGATGCCCAAGTTAAAGAATTATGATTGGGGCTTACTCCTGAGGAGGATGCCCAAGTTAAAGGTTTTATCACTGGGGATTATTCCTGAAAAGGAGACCTAGGTTAAGATTCTCTCATCTTAAAGGATGAGGTTGAATGAATGAACTCTCCGTATTTTAGTGACATAAGGATATTTAAATCACTAGACTTTGAGAGAGATTCCACAGAATTCCTTTCAGATAAGAAAGTCAAATCAAGAAATCATGCCATAAATGGCTTTGAAGAGTGTCTTGAAGACTGAATCTTGAAAAGGAGAGGTGAAATGGCTTAAGAGGGGTAAAAATGGGCAAGATGGGCACCCAAAAAGATAGGGGCACGCAAGTCATGCAAGGCGCGCAAGTCTTCCGTGGGCACGCAAGTATTGGTCGCGCAGGTATACCTGCGCGACACATAGTGTACTTGCGCGATTTTCAACCAGCATTGAAATACTTGAGCGACTCTTTTTTAAACCCTTTAGAATTTTCTTGAGTTTCTTCCAGAAAAGGGACACGCAAGTTATATTGAAGGAAATAAGTCGTCGCGCAAGTGTTTGATAAGTTTCAACACTTAGGCCTTCCTTCTTCTCTTTAGATCTTCCGTTCTAGGTAAGAAATTACCTTAGAAGTGTTCCGGAAGCATTGAGAAGAGACTTGGGCGTCGGGAGCTTCAATCCGAGTTTCTGGAAAAAGATCCTCTCAAATGGGGGTCCCACAGGGTCTATTTATAGGCAGGAGAAGACCCTGGGCGGTTACCAGGCGGTTATCACTTAGGGCGCGCAAGTCACTTGCACGACCATAAGGCGGCGCGCAAGTACTTGCACGACCACTAGGTGGCGCGCAAGTGTACTTGCGCGACCAGGAGGGAACTTCCGCGACCTATGGGCAATGTTCTCCTTGTTCATCCCTTTGTCGATTTTTGATGTTTCTTCAAAGGATGAATCACTTTGGACTAAGGTATTTCCCTTTTTTTCAGTCGTTAGACTCTATGACGGAAAGGAGCGTCAACACTGAGGTCTAGAATGCATCTAATTATCTTAATCAGGATTAAAAAAATTAAACATACCATTTAAAAACAAAACAAAAATATTATAATCATTTTGGCACCACCGACCAAAATATCTCAATGATAAACAGCCTCTTTCCCAGACTCGCTATGCAATTTAGGTATGGGTCATTCCCACTAGCATCCCATAGGTCTAAAAATTAATTAAATATGAAATAGTAGTTATAACGGGATCTTTTTCAAAATACCTGAAGATGCACCAAAGTCTATGCCGCCCAAAAGTCATCAAAAACACAAAACAAGGTATGCACCACCAACCTCATACTCGTACAACAGTCCTCATCAATATTCATCCTATAATTAGGCCTAGAACAAAGTAAATTTATATAATGATCATAAATTCTAAATCCTAGATACCTAGGTCAATAGAATAAATCATAAATAATAGCTAAAGAAAAATCATGAACTCATCAATGGTGTTCCAATGCATCTACTGGTGTTTGAATCGGAGTTTAGATGAAGGATTAGGAGGGATTTGTTCCTCCAGCACTACTATATGAAAACCAAGCAAGGAGGACAGTATGAGGTTTGAGAATACAAGTCTACATCCCATTTTAACAAAAAAAATAAATGTACATGACGGGTACTTGATCATACACACTTTGTATTTTCCAAAATTCCCCCCTTCTACTGACTCACTTACATGTCATTAAAAGGTCATGCTGACATGAATACACAGCATGTACTCAGTTGATCCTCTATTCCTTGTAGACATCCCTACACGCTATGTATGTCCATTACACAATCACACTTTACATGGTGTGTACTTAGGATTACATGGCGTGTAACCCTGATCCAATTCATGTGATGGGTTTCACATAGTACTTGGAAAATTTACTCCCTTTTTCTTTAGTATAACCCAAAAAAATAAACATGTACCTCAAAAGAAGAACCATGTTCTTACAAACTTCCACCCTTAAAGTAATTAGTCCTTAAATCTCCCTTCCAAGGGTGGTGAAGGAACATTACAGAACAATTATGACCCAAAGAACAAATCAATCAAGGTCTAATGACTTGTTTACAGACCCATGGTGCTCCCGTGATGCATCATCATCCTCGCACCTCATGAGGTTCTCCTATGTCGCTTCCAACACCCAATATTATCCCGAACCATATTGGGGACCACCTTGAGATCATGGAACCCATGGCACAATGAGGTCCCATATCCTGTGGATTCTCAAAAAAACCAGTTGCCTTGCACCTCAATCACAACTGCATCCTCGATGATTTGATGCCCAAGGCACCTCAAGTAATCCACATCTCATGGATGCCTCAATGCATCGTCACCTCAAGTAACCTACATCCCATGGATTCTCCTGAAGCTAAGAACCTCATATATATATATATATATATATTTAGAATCACACACCTAATATTCTCCCAACCCACTAAGCAGTGTCTGGTCAGTCCATATAAATCATGTGCACCTAGTTCACTCAGAAAAGGAATGCCTCAACAGGCGATGCCAAAACAATTAAAAGGAAATCACAGCCACACATATAGTATTACTCTGACCATCATTAGCTCACCATCCTGCTCATCCCCTGGTAGCTGTATGAGGTGCACCTGGCCTGACACACAGCTGCTTGAAGTCTAACCTTCCTATGGCGCTGCACTAGTCACAGGCCACTAACCCCACGGATGAGTCCCATTATCTCTTCCATGTCCTCCACGTGTAGCTAAACCTCGGCTACCCTCATAGGGTAGCAATACTAATCTGAAACTAGATGCCACATTCTGCCATGGACCCTACCTTTCGTCTGTCGAAGAAGGTTGTCTATAGAACCTCTAGATATTAACAACATATCAACATGACCGGAACTCCTTTGGATGCCTACTGAACTAAGTCATGACATGCCCTGGATGCCCACACTAAAAGAAAACCACTATTGAACTTCCACAAGGTGGTATAGCTGGGTCCTCTGTTTGAATGTCCTATTATAAGTCATCCCAACCTCATTTCCTGCCATCTTAACTATCACATGAAGCCTCCGTCTGGCCCAACTGATACATATCTGTTAGGTGTCTCTCATCTTTGAGTGTCTGACTCACCACCACTAGGAATGAGTTCAACCTGAAGATGTTTACATGCACCCAAATGGTGTGTTGTGACCCATCATCGATGTGCCTCACCCTAGAGTTGTAATCACTTACCATAGATGGTGTAAAGTGATACAACTCAGTGAAAGTAGTTGCATAGTCCATGAGGGACATGTCGCCCTAGTGAAGGCTCAAGAAATTTTGATCACTATATGTCCTCAGTGTTTCTTGAAAAAATTGCATGAATAATTTGTTCTCAAAGTCCTTCTAGGCCATCCCCTCGTGTCTGCGAGCCTTAACCTGCACATACCACCAGTGCTTCATTAGTCCTTTAAGCATATATGTTTCCAACATGACCCTCCACACTGGAGCCATCTCGAGCTACTCAAAGATTATTTTCATTCTCTCTATCCAGTTTTCAGCCACATATGGATCACCCTCACCCTGAAAGTTAGTGGGGACTATGACTGGAACTCCTGAGTAAGGTAAGCCATAGTGGGCTCTATTCCCTTAGAACCTCTATCGATACCCTACAAAACACTTACCAGACTAGATTGGAGCTGCTCATTGATCCACGGTCCAAATGTTGTCAAACCCAACAGCTATTATACCTGCATTGGATCATAAAACTGATCCTTTCCCTATGTATATATGTACAGATCATGCTCTGCTTGACCCTCAAGGGTCTGAACCTAATTGTGCTCCTGTGGAACTGTACCATCACCCGCCTAATGCTCCATCATGCCATCTAATAGGAACCCATTCAATACCATAAATGGTCAAACATCCCAAATATATATATATATATATACCACAGATAGGGAAAGTAGTAAATATTTTTTTCAAAACAACAACCCTTACTCTCCCCCATAATAAATATGCCCACGGAATCCCGGCTGCATAGTCTCCTTACCCGCCCTCAATAGAGAAAAGTATCACAATATCCTTGGGCCATGCCCATCCTAATAACCATCATTTCCCCAATCTGATAGCCTAGTCTTCTAATCCTACTGATCAAAATCAGCTACCCATATTACCTACCTACTCTTAAATAGTTAGGCCCATTCACATGCCACCTGCAATTTTACATAAATATAATGGAGGGAATATCACATTGCATAAAATAAGAAATTATATCAGGCCATTCACCTTTTCAAATGGAAATTGACATATATCACATGGTATTATCACTTCACAAAGCATACGTGCATATATGAAATTGAAATAACTTAAAAATGTGCCTATAAAAATCCAAACAACCACACCTTTCCTTACCGAGCCATGGTTTAATTCTCCCTTACCGCACTGGGTCAAGGGTTACATATCCCAATCAATAATCGGCATAATATAAGTGAGCCACCAAGGTAGAAACCATATAAAATTTTATCTGAGAAAAATCAAAATAGAATAACTCTCCCAAGTAAACTTGGTTCATCCCTCATACATAGGGCTACAGACATGCAAGCATGAGCTAGAAACCTAGTTCCATCTACTTGCTATCTCTAGTCTACCATATCCCAAATAGTAAACTAGTAGAAAAGAAAATAAATTCTCAGTATCATTGGTAGAAATTCAATACCTTCTACTAAATCTTAGTCCAAAACTCATTTGATACCACTTTGTAATACCCCAGACCCAAACAGCATCCCGAACAGTGTTATCGATCTAGGTGTTACAGACATTAGGCACACCTACCTGAATGCCAAATGCTTCAAACTAGTAGTAAGGTTGTAAACAGTTATAGTGGGGAGTTTATACCCTCTTTAAGGAAGATAAAGTTATTGTTCTGACTATAATAGCATAACATGTGGTGGGAAAAAAGACTCAGTGTACCAAAACCAAATCCACAGAGTGAAAGCACATCCAATAGTAGAGAAACGGCAATAGAAATAAATAAACAGAAGCAACAAAAAGTAAAAAACAATATGACAGCAAAACACTTGTAGCCACTAAGACAAACCAACCATTCATCCATAGCAGGTCATATATATCGATATACAAAAAGGGTGCCCATGGATAACCATTGTAGCTACGTACAAAATAAGCATGTTGATGCAAAAGAGGAAACTATAAAAATTAAAACTCTAGAAAGGCATGACATCAAGGTCCATTTCAATCTCTATGCTAAATAGTATTATGATCTAGCTCTTAAGGATGATCCCTTACCTAAACATAAAACTATAAAGTCTACACACATCACAAAGGGCCTGTGTAGGGTGTGTGATGAATCTCGGTAGGATACCACCCCATAGTGCATACCTAGCATAAGTGTTTAAGTATACATTCATCTCTAGGTAAGGTAAATAGTATGATTCAATAAATAAACACAGCCTCCATTGGTGCTCAGCAACCACCAGGGATTCTCACCTACTTCATCCATTGCTAGAATCTGGGAAGTAAATAGAGTCCTTATCCCATGTTCTGAGGTACTCATATAGTCATAATTTCATGGGGAACCCTTAGGTTCCACCTCAATCATATAGCATGGAACTACATGCCTCTTGACACCTTGTGTCTCAAAGTATCAACATCATGAAGGCACACTAAAACAATACTATCCCGATCTCATGGACCCCTACTATAAATCTCACGTTGGCCCATGGAATGACAGCTGGATGAACAACAACATATGTCCACAAATAAATATCTAGGCCCATGGCCTCAACCATGAAGAGCCTCATCCCCAAACCGATTTCCTCATTCCTATCCTCCGAAGTATCCTCACCATACACATGGATTTCTATGGCATGAACCCCCAAACCATAATTACCTAATTTGTAACTATGAGGGGCTTTTACCCACACAAGTGGTCAGAAACATCTCATCATAGAGTCTACCTATGTGAATAAGACTCATGCGGCCATCAATGGTGAGTAGAAATCACCAAATAAATAACCTAAGTCACACCATCTCTAGCACCTTGTTCTCCTATGACCATGTCACTCAATTCAGATGGCCTTACATCCAAGTATCCCAATAAATTTTCTACTCAATAGTCACACTACCTCCAACTGATGTCCATGATGCCCAATATTGTGGTCAAAACTACCCATGAAAATTCAAGACATTCCCAACGAGAGATCAACATCACTCAATCCTGATGGCCATGCCATCCAATCCTCGGGTCAAGCCCATCACAACCCTAAGGGGTAAAACATATGTAATATCAACAATCACATAAATATAATCACAGTTAAACAATTTTAAAAAAATTAATTCAATTTAATCATATAGAATTACACTAGCTAACAGGTACAAAATAGTAGCATTGAGTTCTTGAATTCCTCTAATTAGCTTAACCAGGCTTAAACAATTTAAACATACCAGTTTTAAAAAAAACCAAACAACCATAACCATTTTGGCACCCCGAAAAAAATATCCCAATGAGAAACAAACTCTCACTCAGCATCGCTCAAGCAATTCCAGTATGGGGCATTCCCAACGGTATCCCATATGTCTAAAAATCAATTCAATATGTAACAGCAGTTATAACGGGGTCTCGCTCAAAATACCAAAAGACAGGAAAAAATATGCACCACCCAAAATTCCACAAAAACACAAAACAAGTTATGAACCACCTACCTTCTACTCATAAGACACTCTTTGTCTAGCGTCGTCCTCTAATGCAGCCTAGAACGGAGTAGATCCAAATAACAAGCATAAAATCTCAATCTTTGATAACTAGGTTGAGAGAAGAAATCATGAATAATGGATCAAGAGGAATCAACAACTTATCTAAGGGGTTCCAATTCATCTAATGATGTTCAAATAGGATTTTGGACAAAATATCTTGGGGTATTTTTTCCTTCAGTGCTGCTATATGAAAACTTGGTGAGGAGTCAACTGTTTAGTTTAAGAATACAAGGCTACTGCCTGTTTTAACAAAAAAAAGTATACGGCATGTACTTGATAATACATGATGTGTATATTCCAAAATTACCCCTTTTACCGACTCCCTTACACATCATTAAAAGGTCATGTTGACCTAAACACACAGTGTGTATTGGTAAGTACATGGCATGAACTCAGCTGGTACTCTCTTATTTTCTGACATCCCTACATTCCATGTATTTCCATTACATGGGCAGACTTTACATGATGTGTACTTAGGATTACAAGGGGTGTGACCCTGATCCATGTCATGTGATAGGTTTTCGCTAGTACTTGTCCAATTTTTTCCCTTTGTTGAGTACAACCCAAAAGAAGAAACTCATACCTCAAAGGAAGAACCAGGTTCTTACAACTCAATAAAGGAAGTAAGACAAGGTCATCATGTATGTAAATAATTTACTGAATCCATGTATTCCCTTGACATGGAATATGTGTCATTTAATTAATTGGAATTCTTTTCATATCCAAGAAATTTTACATAACGAACCTAGGTATCACTACAGGTATACTCTAAAAACCAATAACCTTAGAAATTAATTCAAGATATACAACATTGGAACCCAGATATCACTCAGGGCATGGTTTAAATCCATTACCCACTACTCTTCCCTAAGGAAATCCAAATAGGGATCCCAAGTGTATATCATGGAATAATACAATCTCATCTTCTCAGTGATCTTGTTTAAGGAATTTAATAGTGGATCCATGTATGGATCCTTTCACATCATTATTCCATTCATAAATCATTCAATTCAAATGTTCAATGAGATTTTCAAAGGTGTTCTATAACAAAACCCACGTTTTTCCTTTGGAATTTCATGATTCCATTTATAACTCATTTAATTTGAATTTTTCATATCATTTATATGGTACAACTCAACACATAGTAGGAATAAAGAATAGTATAAATTATATTGTTTCACTAACATTCATATTTTATATAATTTATTTTAATATTTATTTTATTTCTTGCTATCACACCATTTACAATGGGAAAAAGGTCACCCATAAAATGTGAATCAAATTCATAAAAAAAATATAGTCATTTTAAACAATTTAATAGCATGGTTAAGGGGTAGTTCAAACTGATATTTTCAACATCCATTGGTGTTAATAGGTCTCACATTTCACATATGTCAAGTTACATTCATCTAATTAAGTGAATCATAATTTTGGAGCTGACATATGGAATGTATGGTGCATGGAAAAATGGCTCAAAATATATACATATTGACTTTTGGGGGAAATTACTAGACCACCTACCTTATATTGGTATATTACTCCTCATCCATTATTGGACTTTTATCTGGGAAATAATGGTATAAATCAATGAAATATAAAAATTCTATGAAAAATATGTCATATAAGATCACACAAAAATGGCACTTAACAACATGATATATGCGAAGAAATGATATAAGTGGAATGAGAGACATATTTTTAGCTATCCAACATTATAAATGAAGGTCGAATCAGAAATCGTATGTGGGATGGGTATAAAATACTCGAGTGATAGGGATGATAGTTTTTTATGTGGGGGATATGATATATGATTTGGGAAAGAATAGGGAGGAATATTTGATAAAGGCGCAGAGGAAAAAATAATCATTTCATGATTTTTAAAGGGTGGAAATTTGTCCACATTGTTTTCCAAACCATCTTCCCACCATGAACCACCACAATTTAAGTGGAACACCCACTCACAAGACTAGGCACAAGATTTGAAAAATTGTTCACAGCCTGTACATTATAAGTTACCATAATCCATACCCCATCACATAGTTAGGCATATAATTTTAAAAAATGTATGCTAATCATGTATATTATCACTATAAAAGGATAGTATATTTTCTTATAGTTTTTCAGTATCACTTTCACTATTAGTGAAATTATGTACCTCGTCCTTAGGATTACATGGATAAGACACATAGTTAGTACTAATCTAAAACAAACCATGAACCTCACACTATTTCTAAAAAATTAGAGATTCTATCTTTGAAGATGACTTGGGTGACCCAAACCCCTTCCTTATCCTTTTAGGAATTCTCAGTTAAATTATTCAAGTAGATTATATATAATTTAAAAGGTTTTGTACGTCATTGAAATTTCATTATCTTATATCCTCTTCTTGTTAAAACAACTTACTATTGAGTTTCCCTATTGAGTGTAGTTGATCATAATATTTTAATAAATATGACCACTAAGCACATACATCAGTCTCTCACTCCTGGGACTCACGCTGTACACTATAATGATTTTGTAGAACAAATACTAATGGAAAAAACCTACCATGTAGATATTTCATACTATGATCAACAATAAAAATTGGGTATTCATCAATATAAGTATGAACATTAAATTCCACCTTATTCATCCAAATGACATGAGGCAGGTCTGAATAATAATGATATAACTGAGAAAAATTATAGACGTTGTTTGTAGCCATGTATCTACAATGGAGTGATATCCGATAATCCATTAGTTCAACCATCTCAAAAATCTCAAAGGGTCAAATGAACTGAGTTCATAGATTACTATGTTGCTTAAACCATTGATTCCCATCTAGTTGAAACATATAAGAAGAATCAATCCCCAACCTCAAACTCTAGAGTTCATCAACAGTGATCATAATATGAATTCTATGTATACTGAGCTATATACATACACTTTCTGAAAATATCCACTTACTTAGATGTCTCCTGAATAATAAGAGATCCTATTATCATTTAACTCCATGCCTCTATACAGCATAGGGGTGATCAACATGTTATTCTATATTGGGAATCATGAGAAGCAATTTTTATAGTTACATGGAAATTATTATTATAATAGAACTCAGGAATAGTTGGATTTTCCTCCCAAGGGATTTCAAAATCAAGAACACATTCCTAGAGCATGTCTTATAACACCTGTATAGTATGATTGGACTAACCATTAGTCTATGGGTGATAGGCTATGCTTAAAAGCACCTTTTAACTAAGATCCACCTAAAACCCTTGATAGAACAATGATTTAAAATGAGAATCCCTATCTGATACTATATTACATGGAAATATATGAAGGAATATAATATATTAGATTCAAATCCTCCCATGATTATGCACTATTTAAGTATCTCATATAGGAATGAAATGGGTTACATTAATCATCTCATAAATGATAACCAATACTACATCACTACAATGAGGGTATTTCAGTAAACCTATCAAAAAATCCATAGTGACATCATCCCACTCCCACTCCAGAATGAGAAATCATTTTAAAATCCTAGAAAGTCACTAGTATTATTCCTTGAACTACTGATATGTGGAACATGAATCAATAAATCCAATAATCTTTTTGTTCATACCTAGCCACTAATACTGGTGGTGTAAGTTATGTAATATCATGGTAAGTGCAAGATGCGCTACCTATTTGAAATAATGAGATGTTCACATCAAATTCTAATGCAAGTCCACATGAGACCATATGATCCCATGAAATATAAGATCTCAAACTCACCAACAACCCAACCTAGTGGGGGGTCCTCATTAGATATTCCTTCCCTTAGGACTAATCCTTTAGGATTAGAAATAATCCTCATCATAAAATTATCCAACAGATGAGAGACAATTGATAATGATGCAAGTGCATGATACATGAGATGGTTATGTACCTCTAAATTCATCTGAAAATAAAGTCTATCAACATACATTAACTACTAGCTTTCTGAACTACTTGAGTCTGTGTCTTCTTGCTCAAATCATTAGCTAAGACATTTCATTTTCTAGGTTTATAGGAAATATCAAAATTTATGGACTAAAGGTATTCTACCCACCATCACTATCTAAGGATGAAATAAATTTGATTAAATATGTATTTGATAATTTTCAGGGTATGTTTATACAATGAACCACTCTCCTAATAGATAATTCCTTCAATAACACAAGGCATGAACTACTGCTTCTGTCTCTAGATCATGTGTGGTAATTAATAACATGAGGGATTAACTATAGAGACACATATGTTATAAATTGATCTTCATACATCATAACTTCTCCCAAAATGATGGATGTTGAATCAAAATAAACTATACAGTACCTTCCAAGAACTAGGAATTTCTGTATCTGTGTTGGTGTGATCCTTACATTCAACTCTTGAAAATCATTCTCACATACTTCATACAATGTAAACATGACACCCTTGATGTCCAATCCTATCAGATGTGTTTCAGGGATGATAAATATTGAATAAAATTCCTATAATATCATATTATCACCAAGAAGCTATCAATATCATAGAATTTTATAGTATGATCCCCAAAAACCATGGCTCTCACCTTAATTGAATCTATAGATACTCTTTTTTCGATAATGTGAACTAGTAAGTGGAATTTATCAATTTAGAAGTGGAATTTTGAGAGCATGGAATATATCCTATAACCTCATAGGGTGGTCATTATGATAGTATAGTGCTTGGAATTATCATGTCAAGACTAAGAGTACACAAAGATATAACCGACAAAAATTACCCCAAAAGAGTTTAGATATAGGTGGAAAATATGATTCATTAGATCCCTAAAAACTGTTGGTGTGTTCATGAGATCGAACGACATTACCAAATATTCATAAAATTCATATCTATTATGCAATTATGTACATGGTATATCTAGGGTCCTTACCTTTACTTGATAATAACCCATCCTCAAGTCATTTTTTGAGAAAAACCCAACCCCTCAAAGCTAGTCAAATAGGTTGTCTAAACATGGTAAGGGATATTAGTTCTTAACAATAAGGTCATTTATTTTTGGCAATCCAAAAAATCCTAAGGGTCTCATCCACATTTTTTATAACATCACAATTAAGCCCCATGTGGAATTATTGGGCCATATGAACCCCTTATCTTCCCTGTCCTTTACTTATCTCTTCAGTTTTTAAACCTCATTTAGATCCATCCTATAATTCTAAATATATAATTTTTCTTCTACTAGAACTATCACAATAGTAAAATTCAAATCACTCTCAGGTGGTAACCTAAAAAACATATCCAATAATACATTCGGGAATAAATCCACCACTATAGGGCAGTCTACATGACACATTCCATGATCATATAAAATAAGACTACTGTTTTAGGAGGACCCTGCCAAAATTTCACGCTGCTCATGTCCAACTCGAGTACCCAAGATGTCCTATTGTCCCTTATTAATTTATTTACCTCCCTATGGTGATAGAAAAGAAAATATGTAGTGATAATAATCAATATGATCCTAATAATAAACCAACTAGCACATCCCAAAAATCCTATCAAAACATGTCTTTATAAGGATGAAGAGGTTCCATAAGAAGTTATATTTTTCTATCTTAAGGGGGAACTCCTTGAATTTGAATACACTTTATGGTTTCACTCCCAATACAGTGTAAAGAATCATCACTCCACATAATAACTTGATCTCAAGAATAAGAATATCCATAGTAGAAACAGTTATAATATATTGTGATGTGACTATATCAAATAAGGAAAACACAAATGTAGAAGCTACCAAAATAATACCTTGAACTATAGAATACTTGACACTCTAATCCTCATGTATAGACTATAATTCATGAAAATGGCCAAATATATGGCCCTAAGTTACATCTTGAATATCTTGAATATGACCTCTATACTTGAGGTTTGTCTTATAAAACTAGATTCAATGGCTATATACAACTCACAAACCTAAAAAGAAGGTAGTTTTCTAGCCCCTATATGATGTAGAGTTTCTGATCCTACCCCATAATGTGGACTTAGTGTATAACTCCTTTCAATAGGAACTATAGTAAAAGTTCTGGAAAAAATTTTAAAGATTGCCCACTTACCACAATATCAACACTCAACTGGGTCTTTGGTACACTAGGTGTGTTATGTCTTTGCCTAACACACTGGTGACATGCCATTTTAATATTATTTTACATTTTATAGCTTATAATTTTACCACAAATAGGCTCATACTAATGCTTCCTTCCACTAAATGAACAACTTGCATGTCTTGGTGCTGAATATTCATATCCCACGCCATCAACTTCTATTAGATTTTATTCAATTATGAGGGCATAGTTCACTATCTTGAAAATGGTATTCAACCAAAATATGATTACCTAATATCGGATCACATATATGATCCCATCCTCAAATAATCTTAGTATCAACTTCTTATCACCAGTAAAAGTTGGTGAAAAGTGATAGATCATTGTAAAGTGAGCTAAATAGTCCATGATAGACATGGTACCCTACTATAGATGCATAAAAGTACTCACTTGTTTCTAAAACTATCACATGAGATCTACCATATTAAGGTAAAGTAGAGGGGCTCCCTAAATGGTCATTATGAACTGTAGTAATCCTTCTAAAAACTAGTCATCAGTTCCCAAATGAGGTATGACTATAGGTACTATAGGTGGAACTAATTCTGTGTTAGTTCCCACCACTACAAAATCATAGTCATCACCACATTCCTGTCATTTTACTCAAGAACATCAGGGTGGAATATATATAGAATTTCAAATATATTTCTCTAAAAAATATTGATAACATAGAAGATATTGTTATAAAATTAATACATGTAAAAATAATTCATTTAATAAAGTAAAATACATATTTACCTGCTCTTAAATCCTAGACTAGATCAATGTTCCATGTTGTGTATCAAAGGTCCTAGTGTATGGTCTGTTAATTGAAATGTATATTAGAAAAAACCATTTACATTAAAATTGGTATATATATTTAACAGAATCTATTTTATTTATAAATCATTAATTTTTCATACTTATTATGTTTATACAATACAATGGTTCGACAAATTACTATTCCCAATTTATAATTTCAAATTCTTTATAAGTTTCAATTCAAACATCATGTAATTGTTACCTGACCATTATGTCTGGTGTTAATATGTAACAATAAATATAATATGATTTGTTTAAATAAATCCATATTCCAAATTTACAAAAGTTCAGTATTTGTAAATTATAATTAGAATTATTTAATCAAAATCATATAATGTATTAGTCCACGTAACTATAGTAAAAAACCCAAACATATGGTAACTGTTTTATTAAGGTTACACCATCGTGCTATGAATGAAAGCACCATTTAGTTTGATGAAAAATATTTAATTGAAAATTAATATATCTCATTCTTCTAGAAAAAATGTTAGTCAAATAACAAATTTATCAATCAAAGAACTAAAACATGCTATAGGAAATGCATTCAAAAAGTAAGCATGGAATGTCATGTTGATGACATATAAATCCTCAGGTGATTATAATAATGCATGATCAAATATGTCAATGTCATAACCAACCAAGGGTAAAAAGAAAATCCACAATGATATTAAACACCATAGGTCATGTGTGTCAATAAATGTTGGAATTATTATAACCATAAAATGAATAATCTAGAGAAATAATTATCATCCAAGGTAATTTGTATTTGTTTTCTTATAAGTTTGTTGTCTACACCAAGAAACATTTCATTACAAAATTATGACACATTATAATGCCCCAGCCCTAGTTACCTAGAGTCAGTACATTATTACATAAAATTTTCCTGATCACAAGGGAAACAAAATCCCGAAAGACTGATCAGTTTAGTATCCTTGGAAGTACTAGATACAAACATAAGTGTTACATTACATTAGGAAATGAAAAACAACAAAATTGTGTCTCTTTTGAACACATTCATCTCCATTATACTATCTCTACAGGTGAATCAAAATATACTTCTTCACAAACTGGGAAAAATAAAACATAAAAAGGGGTGAGCTCAGGTGCTTAGTAAGGATAACAATATAGCAGAAACTTTCATAAATAAAGATAAAAATTTAAGGAAATGTATAAGACTAAAACACAGTCCATTTAAACATAAACATCAGTATAATATGGTAAAGATAAATCAAATAATTCTATTTACTTATTTACATAGATATTCTACTAGTCTAATATTCACCTATAATATAAATAACCAATTTCGAAATGATGTAATGCATAATACTGGACATCATAACCACATATTTAAGTCCTCGTTCGAAGACTAAAAATAATATGTTGTCAAGGAATTATGCCAAGACACTAGTTTGTCTCATGAGACCTGCCGATGCATCGAAGAGCTATAGCAGGCTCTACCCATCACTTACTAAGTCCAATGCATTCCTTATATGAAAGGGTTGAAACATAACATAAACATTCATATTAAAACTAGAATATGAAATGTTATTAATTTAACCATAAACCATGAATGGTATAAAAATAACACATCCACAATCAAACTTATCACAAAAACTTCAATGCAATATGGAAGATTGTACTGTAATAAATCAACTTCAAATAAGTGTAAAATCCATCAAAGGATATTGAAATAGATTAAATCAAAACTATTTGAGAGAAATATCTCTTTATATTTTTGAAATCATTTAAAAGTCACATTATTATAAAAGAAAACATTTATTTTAAAAATTCTTTTATAATCTTGTATGTTAATTTTCAATGGTGTTATAATGGAGGGAAAAAACTGCACTCGTCGTATAAGTTAAAAAAACATTCTTACCTTAATTTGTCGAAAAGGTCATAAAGTACCCTATTTGGAAAACGACAGAAATAATCCTTTTATAACTTTTTATAAAAAGTGGAACAAGGTTATAAATGACTTTGACCCATATTATAGTAAATAGTAAAAATGTTTTGAAATACATTTTTAAGAAACATGGATGCGGATGATAAAGAAGTCCTAGTAGACAGTCATGTATAAACAACCTTAGATAATAAAGAGATTGTAGAATTAACCCTTACCTTGTAAGTTTCCATGGTTGAGGATAAATTAACATCATGTATAATAATTAAATAATATTTATTAAATTATACAAGAACCATATAAATAAATATGATATTATATATGATCGTCTAATATTTTTTTTGTTAATAATATTTTAGTAGTATCATTGTTTCGGGTGTTAACTGATTCATTTTCTTTTATATGTTTTATTATGTATGTCATTATTGTTATGGATAGAATGTATTTGATTCATATACAAAATTATATTATGTTATTAAAAATTATTTTTAATCATAAAATGAAAATTATTCTTGAATGGTTACAATGGGGAAATGAATCTTATTGCGTCTGTGGAGATGGTAATCTGTATGTATGCACGAGTGACAATATCATTCTTTTTATGGTAAAACAGTTTGTAATTTGATACTATATCATATATACAGAATAATTAACATGTTATATTTATTATTAACTTCAATTATACTCATTATTATACCCATCGAAATGATGAAGTGTTTAATAACAAACAACACCACGACGTGGAGATGGTAAGTTATATGTACGCATGTATGATGACTTTGTCATTCATAGGGTGGATAGAATAATGAATATGGTTTTACCATATTTATAATAATATCACGGTATATATGAGGTAAAGGATATATTATTTTGGTATGGAAAAAACAAAGTAAGATGAAGTGTAAGAAGAAAAGAACTTTGAAATAGGTTATGAAATTATTACCACTTCTTTGGGTGCTTCATTTTGATTTGATCAAAAGGACTCTTTAGGTTGGATTATGATCAAATTAAGGCCTCTATGTTGATTTGAGGGTAGTTGGGAGGATATTTTACAATATTTTGACTGATAAAAATAGATTTTGAGGTGTGATTTTGAGTGAAGGGTAAGTACCCTTTTATAAGAGAGATGAGGGTCACTTTAAGAAAATCTTGAAATGTTATTTTATTATACAATAATATTCGGTTTATAATGGACCCAAAGGGATTTATTTCTAGGATAAGGTGGGGATGGGTCAAGAACCTCTCAACCAATAGGTTTTATATTGGTTTAGGTCACCATATTAACCTTATCTTTTATATTTAACTCTTAGTAAAATAGTTTAACTTTTACCATGAATTCTTTTATTATTATAACAAAAGGTTAATAAACTTTCTAAAAAAAGCCAAGGGAACCCCAAGTGGTTAATAATTGATATATATAACCTTATCTAAATCATTTGTCTAAACCTTATATTTTTACGAATATTATATCATTTAATAATATAGTATTTGTTTTATAAACACATTTATGTCAATTTTGACACTATTTAGTATTTGGTTTTTGTGGAAGTTAGAAAAAAAAGGTTACATTGAAAAAAATAACATAAATCAATAATAATATGTCATATTAACCTATAAAATTAGTTCAATTCATCAAAAGTCTCAATTAAATTAATTTAGATATTTATAATATCAATTATTTTATTCTTTCATTAACAAGGTAATTATTGCATCATCATTGTGTCATAAATAAATTTAATTATTTAATATCAAAAAATTATAAATAAAATACCATTATGTAAGAAATATTTTTATATTTCTAATTAATATTTATAGTCTAATTTATCTTATGTATAACCCTATATTAAAAATGTTTTAATTATGAAATTTTGAATTTAACACTTGTAACTATTCTTTAAATAAAATAATAATAAGTGTCCTAATCAAATCCAAGTGGGAAAAAAGGATTAAATTTTATTACTAAGGTTCATTTTGGTCGTAATACACTTATCCATTATAATTATGACATTTTTTAGGGTAATTATAATACCATTTTTACCTTTAATTACCCTATTTACTTTTAATCGTGGTAAATAAGATTCAAAAGGTACTATTCACCAAACATTATTTTCATCTTATTGAACCACATTTTAATTAATCATTTCAACTGTGACTCTTGAATTTATGAAATTAAATTCATAGAAGTAGTAAAATGATGTTTTATTCAAATTTGTTAGTGTGCTTAGAAGGTGGGTAAAAGTCATTAAAAAGTTCATTAAAATTTTATACATCTAATTTTATTATAAAATGACTAAAATGAATTACATTGAACTAAAATAGGTATTATGTATCTCTTTCTTCTGAAAATAAATTTAAATAAAATAAATAATTATTTAAATAAAAATTCAGTTTTAAACAATAATGCAGCATTTTTTCACTATTCATGAAAAATTGAAAGTTTTTAGAAAAATACCAAAAATTCACCCTAAGCTAATTTTGATATTCAGAATCCAAAAATGAAGTACATTTTGAAAAAAAAATCTAAAAGTTGGTATTACTATTCGTAATGGCTAGTTGTATTGGTTGAGGTGTGTTAGAACTTGAAGTTGCGTACAGTGAAAGCTATTGCATTATTCAGAGAGAAACGTACCATGGAAGCTTGGGGTGTTACATTCATCCCTCCTTAAAATAATTTTTCCTCAAAATTTCTAGAATAATAATACATAAAAAGATTCATGTGGTTCTTATCCTATGTTCCTTGGGTTCCCACGTTGCCTCTCCCATCTTATGGTTTCTCCATAGAACGTTTACCATAAAAGTCGTTCGATTTCTCAACACTTGTTCTATGGTATCAAGAATCTTGACAGGATCTTCACAACAAGACATATCAGGTTCCAGTTCTATTTTTCATAGATGAGTACATGTTTTGGGTCAGGCATGTATTTTCTCAACAGTGATTTGTGGAACACATCATGAACTTTGGAGAGACATGGCGGTATTCCCAAATGATAAGCTACAACTCTAATTTGTTCTAGAATTTTGAATGGTCCTATGTACATGGGACTCAATTTACCCTTCTTACTGAATCGTACAACTCCCTTCCATGGAGATACCTTCAAGAAAAATGATCTCCTACTTGAAATTACAAATCCTTCTTTCGGTTATCAGCATAGCTCTTTTTCCTACTTTGAGTAGATTTGATGTGGTTTTGGATAATATTTACCTTTTCCATTGATTCCTCAATAAGTTCTGGGCCTATGAGTTTTCTTTCACCAACAACATCCCAACAAGTTTGTGTGCGAAATATCTTTCCATATAACGCTTTATATGCTTCTATATGAATACTTGAATGGAAGCTATTGTTATATGAAAATTATACCAGAGGTAAATATTGATCCCAGATACCTTGAAAGTTAAGTGAGAAAGATATCAACATATATTATAAGGTTTAAATAGTCTGTTCTGATTGTCCATCAGTTTGAGGGTGGTAGGAGTGCTCAAATGAAGTTTAGTATCTAAGGCTTTCTGCAAATTTTTCCAGAATCTTGATGTAAAATGGGGATCACGATCAGAAACAGTCGATAGGGGTACACCATGAAGTCTTATAACTTCATTAATATACATTCTTATAAAACATTCAAGTGGTAAATCTTCTCTTATAGATATAAAATGTTATTACATGGTAATATGATCAACAACGACCCATATTGCATCATTACTTCTAGGAGTCTTTGCTATCCCCATTACAAAGCCCATCATAATATCATCCCATTTACACTCTGGTATGGGAAGAGGTTGTATGAATCCTCTAGGATGTTGTCTTCCAGCCTTAACCTGTTCAAAAACCATACATCATGACACATAATCAGCAATCTCTCTCTTTATGTTGTCCAAATAAAATTGTTCCTTCAAATATCTATACATCTTAGTGATACCAGGGTGTATAAAGAAATTGGAGCTATGATCATCATCCAACAATTCCCTTTCTAGATCAGGTTTGTCAGGAACACAAAGTTTCTACCCAAATATCAAAATTTCATCTTCATATACGAATTCAATCAATCTTTCATCATTCACAGCTTTAATTTTCTTTAGAAACATCTCACCATTAGTCTGAGAACTTTTTATCCTTTTAAGTAAAGATGGTTTGGAAACCATTTGAAAAATTATTGATGTTTCACCTTCCATGATTATTCCCATATCCATCTTTACTGGATCCATGAACATAGAATCCCTTTCAACTCTCATATTGTTCAAATCTCCATGACCCTTTCTGCTTAAAGCATATTCCACCTTACTTTCCTTCCCCATGTGTTAGTGTATAGTGAAATCATAATCCTTGAGTATTTCAATCCATCGTCTTTTCTTCATGTTGAGTTCTTTCTGTGTGAAAATATACTTCAAAATCTTGTGATTGGTATATATCTCACATTTTCACCATAGAGATAGTGTCTATATATCTTCAAAATAAATATTATAGTTGCTAACTAAAGATCATGAGTGGGATAGTTATGTTCATTAAATTTTAGTTTTCATGATGCATAAGCAATAACTCTATCATTCTACATAAGTACATAACCAAGTACTTTTATTTGAAGCATCACTATAAATAACAATCTCATCATTCCTCAATGGTAGATTCAAGATAGGAGCATTGACTAATCTTCTCTTAAATTCTTAAAAAATATATTCACACTCTTTTTTCGAAACAAATTTAACCCCTTTACATGTGATCTTGTTTAATGGGTTATCCAATCGGGAAAAATCAGGGATGAAATGCTGATAATAACCTGCTAAACCAATAAAACTACGTACCTCAATTATACATGTCGGTGTTGTCCATTATTGTATTGCTCTTGTCTTAGAAGGATCAACAGATATTCCTTCCATAGAGATAATATGGCTAAGAAAACAAATCTCCTGAAGCTAGATTTCACACTTACTAAAATTCCCATCTAATTTGTTTCCTCTAAGAGTCTTCAGAATAGTTTGAAAGTGATTTTCAGGATCTTCATAACTTTGGGTGTAAACCAATATATCATCAATAAATTACAATAAAAATTCATCAAGATATTCCATGAAAACTCTATTCATTAAATACATGAAAACAGAGGGTGCATTAGTCTGTCCATAAGGCATTACTGTAAACTCATAATGCTCGTACCAAGTTCGAAATGCTGTTTTCGGAATGTCTTCTTTCTTCACACACACCTGATGATATCAGGATAGAATTTAAGTCTTTAAAAAATATTTACCTTTATGAAGTTGTCGAATAAATCATCAATGTGAGGTAGGGGATACATGTTCATTATTGTTATGGAATTGATCTCCCTGTAGTCAATGGACAACCTCATAGATCTATATTTGTTCTTAACAAACAGAACATGGGATTCCCATGGATAAATACTAGGGAGAATAAATCCTTTATTACACAATTCCTCATGTTGGTTCTTTAGTTACTCTAATTCCATAGTGTATATTCTATAAAGGGTATTCGATATGGGACTTGAACCAGGAATTAAATCAATGGAAAACTCAAATTCTTATTATGGAGGTTGTCTAGGTAAATCCTCTGGAAACACATCATCATATTCTTGAACAATATATATATACTCTATTTCAACTTTTTTTCCTTGCTCATATTTATTTCACTCTATTCCTACCCAATAATTGAATTTAGTAGCGCTACTAGGGGTGGATCTAGATAAGAATCAGATAGTGACGTTTTTTCTCTAAAGATAAGGTATTCCTAATCATCATCGGAAATTGTAACCTCATTATACTTACAATAAATACTCACATCATGGTTTGAAATCCAATCCATAATTAGGATTGTATCAAATTCAATCATGGGTATGATAATGAGATTTGATGATAAAGAATGTTTATATGCCTTAATGGGAACTGATTCACAAAACTTTATTGCAATGATAATTCCCTCATGAGTTTTTACTAACAACTCCCTTGTTAAAGAAAATTATAAATATCTAATTTTTATAGAAAACAGGGAAGATATGAGACAATATGATGATCCGGAATCAAATAAAGCATTGGCTAAATTTTATGAAACCATTAAATTACCTTCCACCACATCAATTGGAGATTCCACTTTAGCAGTAGGTATCACATAAGCTTGGCCCCTCTCCCTTGGAATTTCTTGAGGTATGTTTCATTGGCTCTTAGAACATTCATTTTCATAATTCCCCCACTAGTGCAGAAATCGTTTTTTACGTCACTATTTTTTACGTCGGTTATATATAACCGACGTAAAAATGCGGCGAGTAGATCTTTAACGTCGGTTATTTTAATAACGGACGTTACAAATCACTCCTGTTGGGTTTTTCCGTCAGTTATGTTATAACCGACGTAAAAAACCAATGCTCGGGAGGTTTTTTACATCGGTTATTTGGAAACCGACGTAAAAACCCGGATATCGACGCGTTTTTTACGTCGGTTTTCAAATAACCGACGTAAAAAATCAAAGCGTGGGGTTTTTTACGTCGGTTATTTTATAGCCGACGTAAAAAACGCATCCGGGCTTTGGTTTTTTACGTCGGTTATTTGATAACCGACGTAAAAAATGCGTCGATATCGGATTTTTTACGTCAGTTTCCAAATAACCGACGTAAAAAACCCACCGTTCTTTGGTTTTTTACGTCGGTTATAACATAACCAATGTAAAAAATGTGTAGATATCGGGTTTTTTTACGTCGGTTTTCCAAATAACCGACGTAAAAAACGCCCCGCGCATTGGTTTTTTACGTCGGTTATCTTATAACCGACGTAAAAAACCAAAGCACAGGGGGGTTTTTTACGTCGTTTATAAAATAACCGTCGTAAAAAACCTGTAGATATCTAGTTTTTTACGTCGGTTTTAAAATAACCGACGTTATAAATTTAAAAAATTGTTTATAAGGTCGGTTATATAATAACCGACGTTATAAAAATTTTAAAAAAATTAAAGCCCGTGGACTGTCATTTACGATTCTTCGATTGACAGTCCTCCAGCTCGTCTCACTCGCGCGGTAAACCCTAATCGGCTCATCTATTGACCTGGGTTAAACTCATTTTGGCTTCATTTTTTATCTTCTTCACTCCTCTCAGATCTATCATCTCAACTCGCAACATTCAAGTAAGCCTTCCACGAATTTATTTCGTTCATTTTTGATTCGATTCTTGATGTGCTTTTCGTTTGTTTTTGAATCTCGTGGAATTTTTTGTTATTGCAAATGGTTATTTGTATTTTGTTGATATAATAAACTATGTTGCATTTATGTAAATTGATGCTGATTGTTGGTGACATTATTTAATATTGCTCACTGTTATGGTTACTTTATGTGCTAGAATATGCTTATGGTTCTGGATATAAATGTTTCTTAATCTGAAAATTATTTCTTATGTTTTTTGGTTCTGTTTTGGTTGAATTGGTTTTTTTACAGATTTTTGTTTTCTGTTTTTATGAGAATTAATATAAGCAGTTTGCATTTGAATAACTGTTTAGTCTTGTAATTGCCAGGCTGTTCACTATTGTTGCTGATATTTGTTAATTCTTGGTGTTTAGAATTTCTGAACATTTTTCCTGTAATTGGAATTCAGTTTTTGTCCATGGTTGTTTTGTTTTCGTTTTCGGATTTTGAAAACCTAAAATAAACAGAGTTTTTAGTTGAGTTTTATTTTGATTGATAACCATTAAATTTGAAGGCCAAGTACAAAATCAAATCCCCACAAGATATGTTACATGGGATTAAAAAGCAGAAATAAAGGATTAAACCGAATCAGTGGGACTATTGTTATTCTGAGCAGACCAGTTTTGGACGCGCTGGGTGGCCCTCTCAGCCTGCCAATGCAATTAACGATCATTAGAAACAAGAATGAGTGAATTGCTGATAAAATAATAACATGCTGGTAGACCTCTTTTTTCCATTTACACCGAAGGGTGATGAAGACCAATATCAAGGTCTTCATGCCATTTAAAATAGGTTGTTTATCTAATATATTAAAACATCAAAACCGCAATCAATATTAATCTATGTAGGCGTCATTGTTTTCTTTGATTCAATGAAATTTAAAACTGTTATATCTAACTATATTTTGTTTTAAAAATAATATTCAAGCATATTTTTTTAAATACCTAGAGATTTGTTTTATATTTTAAATTTTTTTACATTCAAATTATGATTTTTTTCATATAAACATGTATTTGTCTTATCTTAAAAATATATATTTTTTGTTGATATTTTTTATAGGTAATAATGAGTCGAAGTTGGATTACGGCACATCGAATGAGAAATGAATTTGAGGAAGGTGTTGATGCCTTTTTGGAATTTTCAAAACGAAATGTTCCAAGTAGTGACATTTTTTTCTGTCCATGCCAGAAATGTTTGAATATGAAGAAGTTGAAAAGTAGAGAGATAAAAGATCATCTGATATGTCATGGTTTTAATCCGAGTTACAGCCCTTTGATTTGGCATGGTGAAACTGGACGAAATGTCACTGATGATGATTCGCAAGATGGTAACTCCGATGGAATTGAAGAAATGATTCGCGATATTGTAGCAAAACAAATTGAGATAGAACCGACAGTTGCGCATCTATATGGTGATGCTAAAAAACCATTATATCGCGGTTGTACAGATTTTACGGTTTTGTCAGCGGTGTTAAGATTGATTAACCTGAAGGCGAAGCATGGATGGAGTGACAGAAGTTTTACAGAGCTGCTACAATTGATGAAAGACATTCTTCCAAAAGATAACGATCTTCCAGATTCACATTACAAAGCCAAGAAAATATTATGCCCGATGGGATTGGGATACAAGAAAATACATGCCTGTCCGAATGACTGCATTATATATAGGAAGGAATATGAATTTATATCAGAGTGTCCAAAATGTGGGACATCACGGTATAATGTGAAAGAAAAATCACAGGGTGATGTAGAGATTACAAAGCTCCCTTCAAAGTTATTTTGGTATCTTCCTATAATTAATCGTTTCAAACGTTTATTTGCTAATTCACATGATGCAAAAAGGTTAAGATGGCATGCTGAAGAGCAGGTATGTGATGGAAAAATACGTCATCCAGCTGATTGTCCACAATGGAAGAAAATTGATGCGCAGTATTCTACATTTGGAAATGAAATTAGAAATATCAAACTAGGGTTGTGGACAGATGGAATGAAACATACCGAACACTCAGTAGAACACTTAGTTCATGGCCTGTTTTATTGGTAATTTACAACCTCTCTCCTGAAGTTTGTATGAAGCGCAAATATGTCATGTTGAGTACAATGATCACTGGTCCAAAGAAACCCGGTAATGATATTGATGTTTACTTGTCACCGTTGATTGATGATTTGAAACTGTTATGGGCTGATGGTATTAGGGTGTATGATTCTTATAAAATGGAATATTTTCAACTGCATGCAGTGCTTCTGTTCACTATAAATGACTTCCCAGCGTATGGAAATTTTTCTGGATATAGTGTTAAATGGCATAAAGCATGTCCAATTTGCGAACAACAGATGTCCTATTGTCAATTGCATCATGGGAGGAAAACAGTGTTCATGGGTCATCGAAAGGTTTTGCCTATGGAACACCCTTATAGAAGACTAAAAAAGGCATTCAATGGCTCACAAGAATTTGATACTGCTCCAAAACCTTTATCCCCTTATCTGTATTTTGAGAGGGTGAAAATCCATGACATGACATTGGGAAAGACACAGAAATCTGGTAATGATAGACATATTTGGAAGAAAAGTTCAATTTTTTTTGAACTACCGTATTGGAGGTATCATGAAGTTAAACATAATATTGATTTCATGCACGTGGAGAAGAATATCTGTTATTCTTTGATTAGAACATTGTTAGATATTAAAGGAAAGACTAAAGATGGGTTGATTGCAAGATTAGACTTACTATCAATGGGAATACGTTTGGAGTTAGCTCCCACTCCTAAAGGAAGATGAACATTTCATCCCACGGCTTGTCATACATTTCGAAGAGGGAGAAAATTAGCTTCTGTCAGTGTCTTCATGATACCAAAGTTCCTCAAGGTTATTCTTCTAATGTAAAAAATTTTGTCTCATTAAAGGACTTGAAGTTGATAGGTATGAAATCACATGATTGTCACATCATGATGCAAAAAATTCTACCAGTTGCATTGCGTGGAATATTTCCCATTCGTGTCAGAAAGACTATAATGAAGTTGTGTTATTTTTTCAATTCAATTTGTAACAAGGCGATTGATGTGAATGATTTGAACATTTTGGAAAAGGATTCAATTTTTAAACTTTGTCAATTGGAAATGTATTTTCCTCCAACATTTTTTGATATAATGGTGTATTTAATGATTCATCTGGTTCGAGAAATAAAGCTTTGTGGACCTGTATATCTTCGTTGGATGTATCCTTTTGAAAGGTATATGAAAATATTAAAGGGGTATGTTAAAAATCTATATCGAACTGAATCCTCCATTATTGAAAAGTATATTTTTGAGGAGGTAGCAGAGTTTTGTACGAGCTACTTGGCTGCGGCACAACACATAGGTTTGCCTCCATCTCGCCATGAACGAGTTAATAATGAGGGAAAGAGGATTCGCGGCTTGAAAGTCAAATCATTGTCAGCTGAACAGATGAAGAAGTTAGAATCATACATCATGAATAACATAGCTGATGCTCAACCGTATATCACATTGCATATTAATGAGTTGAAACAATGTCATCCAAAGAAGAAAGAAATGTTGATTTTGAATGAGCACAACAAAACTTTTTTGTCATGGATTAAAAAGACTTTGCTTGGTAGATCAGATGTATCAGAGACATTAAAATTGATAGTGGGTGGTCCATGTTTAAATGTGATAACATGGTCTGGTTATGACATTAATGGTTATAAATTTCATACAAAAGCTCAAGACAATAGAAGTGTAGTTCAGAATAGTGGTGTATTGGTGTTTGCAGAAGCAATGCATTTTTCGAGTTCTAAGGACAAAAACACAATTTCTGCATCAAATGCATATTATGGAATGATTGAAGATATATGGGAGGTTGATTAATTTAAAATTAATGTTCTCGTTTTTAACTGTAAATGGTTTAACGGTAACAATAGTGTCAAACACGATGAATTTGGAATGACACTTGTTAATCTGAATAGATTGGAAGACACAGCTGATTCTTTTATAATGGAAACACATGAAAAACAAATTTTTTATGTAGTAGATCAATCAGATATGCAGTGGGATGTTGTTTTACAAGGGAAAAAACAATATGTTGGTGAGGATGAACTTGATGAATATGATGATTTATGTGAGATCCCTACTTCTATGGATATATTAACAGAACATAATGACGATCATGATGAATACATAGTTTGTGCCATAAGGAACGATCACGACGAAGGAATTTGGGAAAACAATCCATCTGTACATTCCTAAAATTACAGGTAACATATGTTTATTTCTTGTTTACATTTATTTTTTCCATAAATGTTAGATATTGTAAGTTTTTTATTTATTAAAACATGTTTTAAAATAAAATAAGTATATGTTTTTGTTTGTTTTAAGTTTGTTTAGTTTACTTTATCATGTTTATAACCATTACATGAATTTTAAAATGCTTATTTTTGTTCACTGCCAATTACTTTACCATGTTTACAATGTTTACCAGGTTTACCATTTTTTCCATTTTTACCATCTTGACCATCTTTTCTATCTTTACCATTGTTTAAAATGCTTACCATATTACCAATGTTTACTATTATGTAACTTATTACACTTTTCTATTTTCTGATTACAGTAGTATTAAAATATTTGAATTTTCATATTTGTTCACTGAAAATTACTTTACCATGTTTACAATGTTTACCAGGTTTACCATTTTTTCCATTTTTACCATCTTGACCATCTTGACCATCTTTTCCATCTTTACCATTGTTTAACATGCTTACCATATTACCAATGTTTACTATTATGTAACTTAGTACACTTTTCTATTTTCTGATTACAGTAGTATTAAAATATTTGAATTTTTATATTTGTGAACTGACGTTTGTTTTTTTGATTTGAAGGATAATGATAGATCATTCAGATGATCAACCACATGATTCTGGAGAGGTGCATATTGCTGGTCATACCTCTGGGGATGAACATTCACATGCTCCTATTACGACAAAGAGTTCAAAGGTTGGTAAACGTGGGTGCACACGTTTTCCAAAATTATCACTTGCCCGTACGCAGGATCAGAGGATAGTAGTTGAGTTTGATGATGATGATATTCCTAGAGGTCCGAATGCCAAAGATTTTAAGAGTTTTGTTGCAACTCAGGATTAGACCAAAGTAAGCATTCTGTATGATGATTGGAGAGGTGTGGATAAAGTGATTATCTCTCAGTTGTGGGAGACGATTTTGGTAAGATCTTTTGTCATTGTTTGACCATTCTTTTAATGTTTCTAGTATATATTATATGTTTAACCTCTTCTTTATCAAATGACATTTGATATTCCTCACACTGGAGGAGTCGGGAAGAAATGCTTATCGTTGGCTGTCAGGAGATGGAGGGATTTCAAATCAACCCTCTCATCTGATTTCATTTATGGTCATAGGAGTCATGACAATCCATGTTGTATATATCCTTTTATAGATGAAGACACATGTAGACAGTTTTTTGAAAGTAGAAAAAAGAGTCATTTCTGGTAAGTTCAATGTAAACTTTTATAAACTTTCTTATATAAATGATTTTATTAATGTTTTGTTAATGATTTCTTATTCTTAAATTACAGAAAACAAGGAAAGCTCATCAGGAGATCCAATCTAAAAATGTATACCCTCATAGTTTATCTCGGGAAGGGTATACATTATTGGAAGAAAAAATGATGGAGGAAAAATTTCAACAACTAAGAGATGAGTCTTCAAGCTCTGGAGAGGTGGTCCCTCCATCCCCTCTATCTATACATGAAAAATGGAAGAGAGATTGGAAGGGAAAAAAAGGGCAATATCTTTCGGATGAATCGAGAATTGTAGCTGAGAGGATTGTAAGATATCTATTTAATTTATTTAAGTTAACTTTTTTCTTCATATAAGTTTCAATCATTACAGAAATGTTCAATTAATTAATACAGGATTCTCTTGAGGAGCAGAGTTCAGAGGGGACATTTACAACTGCTGGGAGGGAAGATATTTTATTTGCAGCATTGGGAAGGCCCGAACATCCTGGTCGTGTAAGAGGATATCCGGAAGTTGTATCGGTAAGAAAAGTGTTTCCACGTTCTTCAACTTCTAACATTGAGGGGGTTTATAAAAAAATAGAATCCTTGGAGGCAGAAGATCAAAATATTAATGTGACGATGGAAGACAAGATTAGAGAGTCGGTGCAGTCTATGTTTGCAGAAATGCAAAGACAATTTCAGACTATAGCTCCCACTCCTCCAACTCTCCCTACAGACCCCATTATTTATCCTCCACCTCTGCCAGTAGCTCCCACTCCCCCACCTCAGCCTGCAGATCCCATTTTTTATCCTACGCCTCCGCCGCAGCTTCCTACATATTGTGAGTTGTATGTTGATGATTCTCAACATCATATAGTAGCATACGGGTTGGTATATTGTATAGGAGATACAGTTCATCATCAACAATTAGAGGTAGAGAATCATAGGGTCGCTGTACAAGATATTATAGATAGATCAGCTAGGGTACCAATACCTACAGATGAGGTGGTGATAGTTGGACAGAGTATCAGACATTTTTTAATTTGGTCATCCGGACTTCTTCGACTCATTACCATAGAGGTATGAATGTTATATCTTTTATTTTATTTTTTTATTAAAGTTGTTTTATCATTTGAAAACTACTATATTTCTCAATTTTTGTCACAGGAATACTTCAAAGGTAAAGAAATACTGTATAGACAACAACAAAGACAACAGGCTATGGCATCAGATGCAGATTCCAGTGGTCTTGACAGATTGTCAAGATATTCACATTTGTTGTTGGGTTTTTATGAGTTTCCAATGGAATCTCATGTTTGTGGATGTGAAATAAGTGCGGGGATTACAAAATTTGATATCATGGAGCTTGTTACCAGAGATAAGTTTGGAATCAACGTGGTGCAAAGTTTTTCCATGTAAGTCTTAACACCTTTTCCCTGCGTTATATTTATTAAAAATTTATACTTATATATGTTTTCTATTAGGTATATTTATAAAATTTGTGAGAGGAATGAACTGATACAAGTATATGGATTCATGGACCCGCAATTGATTTCCCCTAAAGCATGTGCATTGACTGAGGAACAAAGAATGGTTTATATTACTGAAAGATTTGAAAAGAATATAATCAGACAATGTTGGATGATGCTTTTTTGTGAGAGGTATGAAACATATTTCTCTCAAAGAGTTAATTATATTTTAACATGAAAACCCACTAACATTAAATTTCCTTTTATCAGTGATCATTGGATGTTAGGGATTTTTTGCCCAAGGGAGAAAGCTCTTTATTGGATATGCTCTATTCATGGTGATGTGCGGGAAAGTTTTAAGAATATATTGGAAAAGTACGTTTTAATTTCTCAATAGTTTTATATATTATAATGAATTTTAAATTTACCCCATTCGTATTATTTTCTAACAGTGCATGGGTCTACTTTCGAAAAAACACAAAGAAAAGAAATGCAAAGATCAAATATGTAAATGCGAAGGTAAATTTCCATTTATAATTTGTACTTTTTGATTTATTACATAAAAATAATATATTGAATTTACACTCATTCAAAACAGAATTGTCATGAACAAAAAGTCCTCGTCAAATGCGGATATTATATGTTAAGATTTATGTATGAAATAATAACAACTGGGACAATTGTGAATTTTGACCTGGTACGATTTCCTCTTAAACTTTGCCATAATATTCAATTTTATTTATTCATTATACACATTAACTATCTTCTTTTTCATTTGTAGCTTTTTGATGACCCTCAACCCTATACTGCTGAAGACATCAAACACGTACAAGTGGATTGGTCAAATTATTTTACAGGTTTGATTGAATTTTAGTTGTTTGTAATGTAAAATGTAATTTTTAATATTGTCGTTTTAATTGTGTATTTGGTAGTTGTTTAGGTTTGATTTAGTTTTTTTTTGAAGTTGACAGTATAAGTTTTGAATGTTATATAAGTGAATGTTTATTTTTGCTATACTTCTTGTTTTGGTCTACTTTTGATGGTTCTTCTGGTATGGATTTGGGTCTGTGGGGGAGGGGTTACAAGGGTGTGGGGGTGTGTTCAGTGGGGTTGGGGGGTGTCCAGTGGTATGGGAGGGCTGTCCAGTGGGGTGGGGGACAGTCCTGGGGGGTGGTAGGGATGTCCAGGGGTGTGGGAAGCCGGTCCAGGGGTGTGGGAGTGTTGTCCAGGGGTGGGGGCTGTCCAGGGGTGTTTGGGGATGTCCAGGGGTGTGGTGGGGTTGTCCAGTTGGGTGAGGGGGTGAGGAGGTGTTGTTCAGGCGGGTGGGGGGTTGTCGAGGGGTGTTTGGGGGTGTCAGGGGGTCGGGGGGTCGGGGGTAGTCCAGGAGTGTGGTGGGGGATCCAATGGGGTGGGGGAGGGTTGTCCAAGGGGTATAAATGAGGGTGGGAGCTCCAATGGGGTGGGGGAGGGCTGTCCAGGGGGTATACATGAGGGTGAGGGCTCCAAAGGGGTGGGGGAGGGCTGTCCATGGGGTATAAATGAGGGTGGATGCTGTCTAGTTGGTAAGTTTTATATGTTATCTATGTACATGATTAATTTTGATGTACTTCTGTTTTTGTGGTACAACTTCTTGATTTGTTTTCTGGTTGATTCTGGTGGAGAGAAGATCACTGCATTCTGTTTAAAAAAATTGGGTTTGTCACGTCGGTTATTTAATAACTGACGTGATAAAATGTCTGGAAAATAGTTTATCACCTCGGTTATTTAATAATCGACGTGATAAAAGGTCTATAGAATGGTTTATCATGTTGGTTATTTAATAACCGATGTGATAAAAGGCTTGGAGAATGGTTTATCACGTCGGTTATTTAATAACTGACGTGATAAAGGGCCTGGAGAATGGTTTATCACGTCGGTTATTGAATAACCGACGTGATAAACCGCCTCCCTCCGGTTTATCACGGCGGTTATATAATAACTGACGCGATAAACCCCCCTCCCCCGGTTTGTCACGTCGGTTTTATATGAACCGACGTGATAAACCCCCTCGCCCCTGTTTATAACGTCGGTTGCTTAAGAACCGACGTGATAAACCGCCCTCACCCCAGTTTATCACGTCGGTTCTATATGAACCGACGTGATAAACCCCCTCGCCCCTGTTTATAACGTCGGTTGCCTAAGAACCGACGTGATAAACCATTTTCCAGGCTGTTTATCACGTCGGTTATTCAATAACCGATGTGATAAACCATTCTCCAGGCCCTTTATCACATCGTTTCTAAAATAACCAACGTGATAAACCATTCTCCAGGCCCTTTATCACGTCGGTTCTAAAATAAACGACGTGATAAACATCGTGATTTTATGTTTTTGACGTCGGTTTTTAAATAACTGATGTCAAAAACCTTATTTATAACGTCGCACGTATTAACGTCGGCTAGAAACCGATGTAAAAAATTAAAAATAACCGACGTAAAAAACATTTTTTTCATTAGTGCCCATTTCTATACAATTGTATCATTCAACATTGATAGCCTCTTTCATTCCCTTGTAATCATGAGCTTGGTGGCATTTTCACCAAACTTGTAATAGACTCTAATTCCCTTTAGGCAAGTACGAGGGTGTTTCTTCCCACATTTACTACCTGATGGAAATTCAACTTTTCCCTTCATCCCCTTATTTCTATTTCTAGAGTGTTCACTAGATCTATTCTTCTCTTTCTTTGATTTAATGTCGTAAAACTTAGAGAATTCTTTTTCTATCTTTATAGCATATGAGAAAATATCTTCGTACAATAAGAATGATTGTAAGACTAATAATTGATGTATAAATGGTTTTAAACCATCAAAGAATAGATCAATTTTACTCATTGGGTTATGTATATAATATGTTTCATTCCTTGCTAACCTTGTAAAGTTAGCCTCATACGTTGTGACAATATCATCCTCCTTTTGCCTCGGACTTAGAAATTGTCTTTCCATATCTAATTAATGGTCATGAGGAAAGTATTTTTCTAAGAAAATATCTTCAAAATCCCTTCAATTCTATATTTGATACTTTTTCATCCTCATTTGTGTTTTGAATTAATGACCACCATTGATCTGCATCTCCCGTGAGGCGATAAACTACCATGAAATTTTTTTCCATTTCACTACTCCCCAAAGCATGAAATATTTTCTCTAAGAAAATTATCCATTTCTCAGCTACAAATGTATATCTAGTCCCATTTAATGTTTGTGTTTTTCCCTCATCAAGTGGTCTAACATTGATCCCCCACATTATCGATTAGGGTGCTCCATACAGGTAAGGTTATTATTCATAACCTGAGTGAGTTTTCATGGTATGGTTATAAGTTGTTCAGCATCGGTTACATCACTAGCTCCTCTATAATTATCTTAAGTAGGAGTTATAAACATACATAGATTACATGCATTGATACAGTTTTCATTCCTTCCACTAGGATCCATTTCTAAACAATGGCAGACACTAGATTAGTTTATGAATCACAATTCATAATTCCAAACTAGTAAAATATCTAACATAAATTGAAAAGATTTTTCATATAATCCATAATCATAAAAAAATGTTTTCATTGAGGATGTATTTACTCATAATTCCTTTATAATGGTTTTTAAATAAAATGTGAATTATCCAAAACATATCCCCAAGGAGTGTCATAACCAAGAGTGCAACAAGGCCCGTTTTCGTGTACTAGGATACCCCAGGTCAAGCCTGAAACTCCTTGATAGAGTTTTTACTCTTATGTACATCTATTCCAGAGCCACCTATACCTGTTCATATCCAGACAATGATATATTTCTTTGAAAATAAAAAAATTATCTACATTACCAAAATTCTAGGAAGTTCTTCTATACTAGTCCTCAAAGTCTTTCTTAGGGTAGTGTTCTCTAGTTAGAGTTTCTCTAAATCCAGCTTCCAAGGTTTGTGTTGAACTTCCTCTGATACCAACCTTAATAGCTCGAACCTAGTTACCCATAGTCAGAGCAATATTACATAACATTGGAATGATCACAAGTGATCAAAATCCTGAAAGATTGATCAATTTAGTAGCCTTAGAAGTACTATATACAAACATAAGTTTTACATTACATTATAAAATGAAAAATAACAACATTGTGTTTCATTTGAACACATTCATCTCCCTTAGACTATCCCAGTAGGTAAGTCATAATATACTTCTTCACATCCTGGGAAAAATAAAACATAGAAATGGGTGAGATCAGGTGCTCAATAAGGATAACAATATAGCTGAAGCTTTCAAAAATAAGCATAAATATTTAAGGCAATGTATGAGACTTAAACACAAGAATTTTAAACATAAAATTTAGTATAATATGGAAAAGATAAATCAAATAATTCCATTTACTTATTCACATAGATGTTCTACTTGTCTAATAATCACATGTAATATCAATATCCAATTTCATAATGATGGAATATAAAATGTAAGAAATCATAACCACATAGTCAAGGCCTTGTTCTAAGACTAAAAATAAGAATTTTTCAAGGCCTTGTGCCAAGACACTATTTTGTCTCGTGAGACCTATTGATGCATCGAGGAGCTATAGTAGGATCCACCCATCACATACTAAGTCCAATGAATTCCTCATATGAAAAGGTTGGAACATATCATGAACATTTGTATTAATACTAGCATACAAAATGTTAATAATTTAACCATAAACCATTAATGGTTTAAAAATAACACATCCATAGTCAAACATATCACAAAACCTTCAACACAATATGGATGATTGTATCATAATAAATCAACTTCAAGAAAGTGTAAAATATATCAAAGGATGTTGACATAGATGAAATCAAAACTGTTTGAGAGAAATATCTCTTTCAATTTTGAAACCATTTAAAAGTCACATAATTAAAAAATAAAACACTTATTTTTAAAATATTCTTCTAAGCTTGTAAGGGAAGCTTTGACGATGTTATAATGGTGGAAAATAGCTGCACCCACTATATAAGTTAAAAAAATATTCTTACCTTAATTTGTTGAAAAGTTCATAAAGTATCTTGTTTGGAAAATGATGGAATGATTCCTTTAAAAACATTTTATAAAAAGTTAAACAAGGATATAAATGACTTTAACCCATATTATAGGAAATAGTAAAAATGGTTTGAAATATATTTTTATGAAAAATGGATGCAGATGATAAATAAGTCCCAGTAGATACCCACATATAAACAACCTGAGATAATGATGAGATTATATAATTAACCCTTCTCTTGTACTTTCCCTTGGTGGAGGGTACGTTAAAATCATGTATAATAGTTAAATAATTGTTATTAAATTATAAAAGAACCATATACATAAAATTTATATTATATATGATCTTATAATATATTTTTGTTAATAATATTTCTGTAGTATCATTGTTTTGGGTGTTAACGGATTTGTTTTCCTTTATATGTTTTGTTACATAAGTCATGTTTCTTATGGATAGGATGTATTTGATTCATATACAAAATGATATTAAGTATTTAAACATTATTTTTAATCATAAAATGACAAATTATTTTAATCTTATTGAACCACATTTTACTTATTGATGTCAATTTTGTCTCACAAATTTTTGAAATTCAATTCATAGAAGTGGTAAAATTACATTTTATGAAAAAATTTATCATTCTTAGAAGGTGGGTAAAAGATGTTACAAAGTACAATAATATTTTATACATCTAATTTTATTATAAATTGACTCCAATGAATTACATTGAACTAATATATATATTATGTATCTATTTTGACATAAAATATATTTAAATAAAAAAATAATTATTTAAATAAAAAAGTCATTTTTAAACAATAACGTAGTGTTTTTCACTATTCATTAAAAATTGAATGTTTTCAGAAAAATACCAATAAATCACCCTAAGCTAATTTTGATATTCTGAATCCAAAAATAAAGTCCATTTTGAAAAATAAAATTTTTAAATTTTCCAAAAGTGGGTATTACTATTCTTAATGGCTAGTTTGATTGGTCGTGTTGTGTTAGAACTCAAAGTTGCATACAGTGCAAACTATTGCATTATTCAAAGAAAAATGTATCATGGAGGCTTGGGGTGTTACACGAATTCCTAGTCTCCTTTCTACTAACCCAAAATAGTAATACAAAAGTAAATTCCTTTGATACCACTTATAACATCCTAGACTTTGTTCACTCATAAGTAACCAAACCCAGTTGGTCACAATGCCTCAAACAATACTCCTCATACACTAGAGGCTCCCGATAAGTTGCAAGGGTCTATGATTGTATGGTAGGGAGACTATACCCCCGTTATCTGATTCAATCACATTACTGAATAATAATAGTAAAAGGTAAAAAAATGGAAACAGCATATTTAAAAATTCTAGGTAGGTAATTAACAAATATAAACAACATCTAATATCATAAAAAAACTGATGTCATATTACTATTCTATAAAAAAAGTGGGAATACAAGATTAAACATGCAGTATGAAAACAAGTGTACATGTTATAAAAAAGTACAAAAATATAAAAGGTATCTCCAATATAATCCTAAGAACAAGATCATTCATCTTCTCTCATACTACATCCTAGTATAGAAAATAAATCATCTATAGTAAGTCACTTCCCCTTTTCCATACATGCATCCATGAAGTCTTTCTGGGTACTAAACGATGGCATAAACAATGTGTTAGTAAAACTCAGTAGGCCACCACGAATGGTTTTGAAATCTATCTAGTCAATGAATATACTATAAAGAAATTTTCATGAATAATGGTAAGTTGGTAAATGAAATATATAATAATCATGTAGGTCAAGGTCACCCAACTGATATTACCTACTTCATCCTAAACCAAAGTGTCTTTAAAATTTTATTATTTATAAATTTATAATATTATAGTCTTGGAACCCAAAACTCAATGCCAAGGAATCCTCAGATAATAAAAAATTGTATGAGGATGAGTATGTCCCATTGGATTCATGAATAAACATAGGAAGTAAGACAATGTCATAATGTATGTAATGCATTGACCGAATCCAATTATTTTCTTTTACTTGGAATAAACATCATTTAATTTATTTCCAGCCTGATCCCATCCAAGGAATTCTATATAATGAACCCAGGTATAAGTATGATATAAAAACCCATGACCTTTAGAGTCCATACAACACATTTCAGATAGGAATCTATGTATCACTCTAGGCATCGTATAAATGCATTTCCCTATGATACTATCCTAGGAAATCCACATAGGGACCCATAGTGTCACTTGTGGCATAGTATAATCTCATAATCTATGTGAGACCATCCAATACATTCCATATAAGATCCTTTTATTCCACCTAAAACATCATATGTTCATAAATTTTCCTTTATTTTTAATTTCCAATGTCCCAATCCAAATAATTTTATAACATGACCCAGATTTCGCACAAGGAATTTCATGATTCCCTTTATAACTCATTTAATTTTAATTCGTTATTTTATCTATTAGGGAAAACTCAACATGAAGTAACATAAACTAATGGGCTATGTGATATATTTTTACCACCATTGACCGTTCATTTAACTCATGTAATCGATTTAATTATTTCTTTTTGTCACCTTGTTTTCAAGGGGAAAAAGGATAGACCTCAAAGGTGAATCAATTTCACTATGAAAATATAATTATATTATATAATTTAATAACACACTTGAGGTTCTATTTAAATTGAGATTTTTATCCTTTTTTGGTGTTAATAGGTCTCATGGTTCATGTAATTAATGTTTTATACATTAATTAAGGGAATAACATTTTTGTATATGATGCATAGGAATTATAGCATGTGGTACAACAGTTCATAATATAAATGGCTACACATTTAGGTAAAAGGAAAAGACCACCTACCTTATACTATTTGATGACTCTACATACATTATTTTATTTTAATCTATTTTATAAGGGAATATATCAAATAAATAGACAAATTACATAAAAATAGGGAATATTATCTCACATGGAAATTGTATTCAACGTGATGAGATAAACAAATGAATAAAGTAACTAGAGTGAGAGACATATTATTGGAAATCCAAAGTGGGGAAAGATGGTCAAATAAGACATCATATAAAGGATAAGGATCAAAGAATACATTGAGAGGGAGGAGGGATTCAAATATGGGGGAGTTACTATGTGATTTGGAAAAGAATATGGATGAAGAAGGATTAAAGGTATGGAGAGAAAAATCATCGTGTTGTAATTCTTAAAGAGTCACATAGTTTGGCAGCATAGTTTTCCAAACTATATTCCAACGATTCACCAAACTACCAAAGTGGTACACCACCTCACACAACAAGGTGAATATTTTCGCAACCCATGTGTATCCTATGTGTTCTTAATACCCATATTCCATACCTCATCTCACTATTAAGCATATAGTTTGAGAAAACGTGTTAATTGTGTATTCCATATCTACAAAAAATTATGTATATTTTCACATGGTTGTGCATCCTCTCTTTCTTAGATAGTGAAACTTTAAACCTCCTTGTGGCCATAGGGTTGATCCACAAAGCTATTAATAATTTGTTTTTAACCTTACATCTCACCCTCTTCCCCCAAAAACCGGAGATCCATGATTTAAACAAGCCTCAAGTACTCCAAAACCCTTCCTTATCCCTTTTAAAATTATCATATAAATCAAAAAGGTATTAATAAAAAATTTAAAAGGATATGTACCTCATAGAAATGATAGTATCTTAAAAATGGTAATATTAATCTTTATATTTACACCAACACCTAAATCACATCATATGATCCTCTATGTTATTGCACCATGTCAATTCTGATGTTTATTGTTTTCTTATTAATATAATAGTATCTCATATAATTGTTATGTTTTTCAAGTATAGGTCACCAAAGTACAAGATTACAATTTCTCCTTTCATTGTTACATGATGTATGGATCTAGTTTTAGATTTTGTCATAAATGTATCTACCTACAGTTTTTGTTATATCAATATGTTATGTTCAATTTTGATAAAATAATAAAGATTTCATTGTGAGATAGTATTATGATCAATGTTTTATTTACTATTATTGAATCATTAGTTTTATGTAGTGGGTTCCATTTTGGCATGAATATTTTATCATCTCATTATAATATTTAATCCTTTGAAAATAAAAGTATAGCATCCCAAAAAATGGAATTGGAAATGATCCTGTTATTTAATTATAAATTTTTTCTATAATGATGGAAAAAATTTATTATGGTGTGACTATTAAGGATTTACATATCTCACATGACTTCATTGTATTGAAATAGAACTTACACTATAAAAACCATGACCTCTAGTAGTTAATTACATGTATATTAAGCCTGAAATCCCATTATAGTATTCTAACATTTTACATGACATAGATTCTTCCCCACATCATTAATTTGATCTCATGTTGCTCTAACTAGTTAGTTATTGTAGATCCACATAATTTGACATAGAGAAACTAAATTAATCTATCCTAAAAAATTCATGACATGATTCATCTCTCCAAGATGTTATATCTCATGATGAAACTGTTAATGATTCTTACTCAACCGTTTGAGCTTAATCCTCCATAGCCTTTTTTAAGGTGTGTGTTATTGCGATTAACTTGGTTGTGATATATAGATCCATCACATCGCCCAATTAATTCATATGCAAGGCACTAGATCATGGAAAATAAGTCTCATAAAATTATTGATTCTTTCTCCAATTAAGTTTTATCAAATTTTATCTCTCATAGAATACAACATTATCTCACATCAAGGTTCCTTCTTGAATCCTTAGCTATTGATATTTCCTAAATCTTATAATTCCATCAACACATGTATAAATAATATGAAAAATATAAAATGATTCTAGGATTATAAAAAATCTTCCCAATTGTTCTTACATCCACCATTATTTAAAAATCATCATAATTATATAGTATTTAAAATTATTCAGTCCATTAATCGAAGAAAAAAATGTTGAAAATATGTTAGAATCTAAAATATTTCAATGATGTGATAAACTGGTAAATGATTATATGAATTTCCAAATAGTATGTTTGGATCAATTGAATTTTAATTCTAACACTAAAATAGTATCAAAGAACAATAATAAATGAATTCATAAATGAGTTATTATATATTTTTCACTAAAGTATTCTAAAAAAAGGTATAAAAAATCATGGTAGTGGGTGTATGGGTTCTATATGATGACAAATAATGATTAAAATAAACATTTATATATTTTTATAAAAATTTATTAGGATAATTTTGAATATTAAAAAAAAATTATATATCCACAAAAATTATATATATATCCTTATAAAAGGGCCTTAAAAGGAAATCACCACCTTACTTTTGATAATTTATTTTTTCATCACTTGTATCATCAATTTAAATGGCATTAATTTGGGGATGTTTGAGTAAATAGAAATTGGGGAAATTTTCCATTAAAATCCTCAAAATGAAATAGAGTATCAAATATAATACAGGAAACATATAATATAACTTTTTCCTAATTTAATTTTGTTATAAACATAATTAATTACTTATTATAAAAAATACCATGTTCTTCAATTGATAGAGTATAAATAGATTTTTTCATAAATAATTCATGAAATTTCAAAATTGATTATGACACATGTAATTTAATTTATAAATATAATGATTTGAACTAATGTAGTGATGAACTATATCCAAATTCACATCATAAAAAGTTTAAATTACATGCGGAGGTCCATAATAGCATTAATGAGAATGGATATTTTTTTAAAGAAGGATATATTTGAGGATAACATTTCATATTTCATTAAAATCTTATGTCAATACATGAAATGTGATTGATGAATTAATACATAATAATTGGGTAAATTATATAAATAAATAATTTTATCTAATTGAGAATAAAAAACATGATATTACTTTTTTATCCAATGAACATGTATGTTATACAAACAATGGTGGTGTCTAGTAACAAGTTAACCGATAATGGTATAAGTGGTGAAGAATTAAATAAAACATATATGCAATGGTTTTACTTGGGGTAAATGGACATATTTAAATGAAATAATTTTTCATGTTATAAATCATAAAATTGTATATATAAAAACATATATCAATGAAAAATGTAGATGACAGATTTTCTAAATTCATGTCAAATTGGCCTTACCTAGTGGCCTACATTAGGGGGAAGGATGTATTGACAAAATTTAATGTTTTATGCTCATTTATGAATATAGGTGGGTTTTGATGTTATGAAAGAATCACGGGGATTTATAAAATCTCTAATAACATAGTATTTAATACAGGAATCATAGTTCATGTTACTGAATTTGGGAAAGGAATAGTGCATTATAACCTATACATTAATGAATGTATGATGGTGACTATAAATGAGATCACATATGTTGATGATATTATATTTATTTTAAATTAATAAGGTGATTTCATATGAAATTCTATATAAAATATTGAGTTTTTTATGATTTTAATTTTGGAATTAATGAATTATTTATTCACTTATAAAATTTATCAAGAAGTGGATAATATATATATTTATAAAGATAATTAATTATAGGAACTTTTATTGATGGTATGAATAAAGTATGATGTGGATATTTTTGTTCTAATTAAAATGAGAAAAATCATTCTAAACATGATAAAGGTAAAGTTTTTCATGATTTAAAATTCATTAACCTTGTTAAAAGCTTAATTTATTTGACATCATCAATACTAGATATCATCTATAGTGTCAAATTTTCTTCTTGTCATGAATGTTCATTAAAGGATTCTTCTACCATTACATAGAATAATGTTATATGATACATAAAAGGTATATATTATTTTTTAACATATTAAATCTATACTAATTTTGAACTCAATGGATTCTTGTGTGTGTATTTCATTAGAATTATTAATTGTTGGAAGAATAATTTTAGTGTAAATTTATTATTTAATAAAAATTGTTTGTACACTTGTATAAATAAGAAAAATTATATTTCATTAATTAAAGTGGTAAAAGTGTGTATTGTTTTAACTCAAAAAACATAAAAATTAATATGGGTTGGAACTCAATGTGGTTATCTAAAAGTAGATAAGATGTAATAATTGTATTGCGATGTAAAAAATCAAACTGAAACTAATATTTCAATGGATTTAATTAGAAATAGTTAATAAAATAACACAGATATCATGTACTAGTTTATATAGTACATGTTTTTATGAAATATATAATAATCATGGATTTATTTTTTATATAAATATAGTTCAAAAATATATTACCAAATTAGTAATATTATAAACCCTTCATAGGTAAAGGTTGAGGATATCATTTTGGTTATATGTTCTCTATGATATGGAATTTTTAATCTTAGAATTCCGTACATTTATTTGGGGTTTTCTAAAAAAATGTTTCACGTTAACAATATAATTTGAAAAATATATTTATTCATATATTTTATTGAATAATTATTCAGGTGATAATTTTTTTTACAGGGATTATTTGGAAGCTTCATTTTATCAATTCATCATATGTGTGCTTTTTTGTTAATTTTGATAATGGTTCTTTTAGTATGGGTGTATGAATTATATTTACCATTTAAAAATATTTATTTTTCATGAGATGGAGTTTATATTGGTTGTTAAAGTGGATATGAATTTGATTCTTTGTTACTTATGGAAATAATATATTATATTATTTAATCATTCATATAACTAGAATTTAGTATGCTTTATCACTAGATTTTATGGACCACTATCAAATAGAATTTCATTATTTAATACATGGAATGTAGTACAGGGCTGACCAAGGATGATTCTTAAGGATTTTTTGTGGGTTGATTCTTCACTATTTCAAATCAATTTTAAATATTTATTTTATTTTCTAATATTTGATAGAATACATAAATGATTCTTTGTTTTTATAGTGTGAATGAAGAATATAATAACACTTCATAAAAAAAGAAAATTTTTAGTGTGGAATAGTACAGTCTAAGATTTTACCACAAATATCCTTCATTATTCATTAGTGATGTATTCATTGAATTGATAAATAACTCAATATATTTTATGCATCACCATCCTCTAATGATATTTATAGATCATATTCATAGTCCAAAATATTATAGGGTCATAAAATTTCACTTCCTCTATATTTTCATTCAATAAACATGCCACAATCCCCAAAGATATATGACACTCCACCAAACTACATCATATATTGTCCATACCTGACTCCCTTCATTTCCATACTTATACAGTTAATTTGGTAAATCAATGAAGAGTTCGAAATGATTGAAATGAAATAAGAAGAATTCTAGGGAAGGATGGTGATCACTACTAAATCCAAAAACACCCAAACTACATCATCTTAGTTGAATAAAAACTTAATAAATTGGAATATGGATTTGAGAAATAGTGAACCACCCTTAAGAATTCATCCTAAGGTCAATACTCAATGTTAAAAATAATTACGAGATCATGATCATGATATAGTGGTTAAATAAATCACAATGAATTAGATGAGAATATAATAAAACACAAATGAATGTAGAATTAAATTGAATTAAAATGATGGAAAAAATTACATATGTTCTTATTCTACAATCAGTTAGAGTATATGACTTCAAATAGGTGTGGGATTAATATTTATATCCCTCCCAAAATCTTCTTCCACCTTGAATTTAGTGTCAAGTAGTGAGATATATATTTCAATTTCTATCTGTATGTTCTAGTTGTATGAGTGCAATATTTCATTATAGAGGGTGGTGATGGATTCAGTTAGAAGTATATTTTTATCAATGAGATTAATTCGTGGTCATGATTATACTCCTTCCATAATATCCTGATAGATTTGTCACACTACTTCCTGGGTGCAGTGGAAAACTATTTGTTTTTTGGTGTGCTCTTGTGGAGTGGGAATGCACATGATAAAAAGTGGGGATGATGAATTACACCTTGTTTTCATTTCATTTTGGACTATTTTTCTAGGATTTTTCCTTGTCTATAAATTGCGTTCATGTTGAAATATCATTGGGTCGGATTTTTCATGCTCTATTAAAGGAAAAGTGGAGGACTTTTATTGGTTTGAATTTGATGAGGTCAGTCTTCATCCTTGGGTATGAGAAATCCCATTAACATAACACCGATGGGATTCAATCTTAGCCAGAATTGTGTACATGTATTTTTTTGGTTAAATACGATCCATCGATCTTCATTCAAAGCTATGGCTTGAATGATAGGTAGTTCATTTTCAATGTTGTCTTGTAGTTCTTCAAAATGGGGGTCAAATTTTTACAATCCTAGTTTTGATGATGAAATAGAGTTATAGTAGAAATTCATATATCATTGTAGGATAATGAGTATTTCAATGTTTAATCAGTGAATTGGTATGGACCCAAGGTCTCATTGATCATTGATATGTATAGATAAAAAACAAGAAACATAGAATTTGATAGTATTTGTGGATTTTTTTCATTAAAATTTACTAGGATTTGAACTTGTATCATCATCATAAAGGTTGTTCTTGGGATGCGGCCTATCTACAAAGGAATTTCTTGGTTTGGTTTACATTATCCTGATCTTGGATGAATCCTTTTCCTATTCAACCATCACTTATTTAGTATGAACATTTAGATTTGAATTATTCTATTTCAGAGAGCTTCTTCTAGACTATATTGTCTTCATTTTTTTTGATTTATCCTAGTATGTCGTGATATTTTTCTTCATCATCATGAATTGGTGTCCAAATTTCATACTTTCATGGGTTATCTTCTAAAAATCAGGTTTGATATTGGCCCCTTTTGATGTTTAGTTTTTCAGTTCTTCGTCAGTACAAATCTAGTGAAATTGAATTCAATTTTTATCTTGAATCATAGTTCTCTTAAAGTCAATGGGAATTTTCAAAGTATTAAATGTTAAGGTACCATGGAATGTTCATAGTATTATAATGAGATAATGGTAGAAAACTGGTATGGTAGCATAATTGTTTTCATGGTAGAATGGATTTTTAGCCTTTTCACGGTAACAGCTGGGGCTGGGCATGGTGTCACTATGTGGAATGGTTGAACTTTGTTGAATGGTAGAATACTAGGTATTCACGGTTTCAATAGAGTTCATCTCATGGAAGTAGAAAATGGTACAATGTCAGTGAGCACATGACTGCACAATTTTTTTAAAATATCATTATCATAGTTTCAACTTTATGATGGCAGTGACTCATGGTCATAGGAAAAAAATGTTGGTTCGTCGTAGTTCCATGATCTCACATAGGTACACAGCCACATACTCTTGATAGTAGTAATTCCATACCATCACAGTAGGCCTTTACCATGTTTTTGACCTATATGTTACAAAATCATTTTTTTGTGTAGGAATTTTTCAAATTTGAAAAATAAATATTAAAATATTTAAAATTAATAATTGAATATCATTGAATAATTTAAAAAAATAAATACTTTTTTATCATGATTTTGAGTAAAACAATATTTTAATCATTTAAAAATTATATTTTAAACCAAATTTAGTTTATTTATAAAAAATATTTTCTCCTTGATTAATTTCAATACTAACACTACCACATATTCGACTTTATCAATATCCATCCTTCATAAGTGATAAAATAATCATTGATAAAGGGGGTACTTTTATTAGTGCTAAAAAATCTCTCATAAATAAACATTTTATCAGCACTGATTAAAGCAACCATTTATTTGTGCTTTTTTTAACTCTAATAAAAGTAACCCCTTTATTTGTTCTTTTTTAATGCTCATAAAGGGTACTTCTATCAATAATTTTCATAGAACTGATAAAATTATTCATTTTTTCAGTGGTCATATCGCAATTTTTAGTGATTGAAAAATATATATTTCATATAAAAGTTGTATATCATAAAAAATATTACATTAATATATAAATATATTTATATTGATATAAATGAAATATATTTTATGAAATATTATTTAGTTAATAAGAAATATGTAATCACACATAGTATATAAGATATTTAGTGGAAAATATTTTATAAAATAATTAAAAAATATATTAATAAAAATTATAAGAATTATTATTGTGTAATAGTCATTAAATAACAATTTTAATATTGAAAAAATAAGTAAAGTAATAAATAATCTAAAATAAGTTGAAATCATGACTCGAACTTCAAATGGATAAATATTTTTATCTAGGTGTCTTCTTGAGATCTATAATATATAAAATTGAATCTTTCAAAAATATCTATAAGATGGTGACCTGAGGAACCCATATCATTTTATTTTTTTGGTCAAAAAAGCCATTGAAGGCCCCCAAAACTGAGTTTTTTGTCAGGGTAAACCTATTTCTTAACATTTGATTTAGTTTCCTCCACATTTAAGGGAGTATTATTATATTTTTTTTATAGAGAATCAATTTATTTTCAAGGATTAAACATATCTAGATATTATTGAAGGTATTGGAGTCGCAATAGAATCCAGTGGGCTAAGGATTTCAAAAAAATTATCATTGGAGTGACGGAACTTGTCATCTCTGACGATCTATTCCCCAGTACAGTCCTAAGGATCTTGCGTATATTAAAGGAGAACATAAATGTAAATATAAAAACATTCCCTTTTTTAATCTGAAGATGCACTCAATAACTTATTTTCACTGGTGACCATTTCTTGAAGGATCCAAAGAAGTATCCCTCTAGATCATCTACATGTTCTTAAAAATCCATTGGACCATCAATCATCAAACTCTGGGTGCTAGAGCAGAGATCTGACAATGCCTTCAATGCCCCAATGATTACTCCATCGTCTAGATTATGATGCGAGAGGGAGAACTCTATCTGTGCACCTGGATCAAATGTTTCCCTCTCTAGGAAGCGGAAGAGGTGAGATAGGCTCTAGAAACATTTCCATGAATAGTCAAAAGAAAGATCCTCTCTCCGCTTATCTACAGTGAATGGTTGAAATACAATGTCGGGTTCCCCAACCCCCATTTATTGAACATCCACTAAATATATAATTGTGACAAACTTAACTTCATTGATATTATTAATTATTTTAACACATTGTTGTAATATATGTTAAATATATTAAATCATAAAATTGGTCCTTTAAACTATGCTCTTAATTCCTGATAATGATAAATCATCATGTAGTATTAAAATAATATTCATTTGATCAATATTAATCATCATATTTACATAACTTATTAATACTTTAAATAAATTCAACCCAATTATGTATATATTGCGTAATATGAATTTATTTATTCCATTGTTGATCAATGACTTGGACAGTAGTCAAACCCCGTGGTGTTGTACACCATTTCCAATATTCCTATTCAACTAAATTGGTTGGATTCATGAATTTGATATTATGTGTGACCCTCTAGGACCTTATCTCAATAGTATTGAATAGTATCCACATACCAAGATCGGGGTATAGAAACCCGTTAAGGCCCTAAAGAGATAAGAAAATTCATATCAATGACAACTAACCTACAAAGATGCGCAATATAATATAATCTATTGGTCTTTCCATATCTCATAAAGTAGGACACACACTTCTTTCATCACCATCTTCTTGATTTATTATTTTTTGATCTACCCATTTTGAATTACCATTTGACCACATTGGCCAAAGACATATTAAGGTAGTTCCATATTTATCAACTAGACCTGATATATATAACTTCCTTATCTTAGATGTGAAAAATACTTTCTTAACCATTCACCCAATTCCATACCACTAATGAAACACCAAACACAATCTACCTCACCAAAAGATCATTATCATGGTTGTTTCTTAGCATCAAACTACGTGGTCATGTGGAAGACACTGGTAACGATCTAAAGTCTGGAGTGTAGGTCCCAGGAACAGTGGAATCTCATGGGTTGATATTCCCACTTGGCCTTTTATAATTTCAATTGATCAATCTGGGATCAATACGATGATAAACGCCAGACTCCACAGATCAAATCATAGAAATAGACAAAGAAGAAGAATAGTCCTAGAACCACAAAGGAGGAACATCACAGGTTGATTATAATTAATTTAAAATAAGTACCTTTTATGGTGTTATTTCTTCTTTGATATTTCTAATCACGTTCCGATGTGATTTTTCATTGCGTCGTAGAAGCCAAGTGTAGACATACTCTAGTGGTGATCCACACTTGCACCACATATCTCTGGATGTCACCAAAGGAATCTTCGAGTGCTAGCGTGGAGAAGCCTTAGCTTGTGTTGTCTGTATTATATCACCTTGATCTGATGGAGGAGGATATCTCTTAGTATTTAGAGCATTCTAGGAGGAAGTAGTTCTTTCGACCTTGATAGAATTGTCCAGAATTGTTGTGCACAACGATTACGGAAAAGTGTTAGGGTTGTGAGGATATTTATAATCAGTTTTGACATTATATAGTTATGATAATAAATAAATTCATTACGCATTTTATTTATTTCATTAACTCTTATTGAAAACCACCATGTCTAATAATAAATTCCTTGACATGCACCCACACTGATTATAATAAATATCATTTAATAAAATGACATTATTTCTTCAAAATCCCGACCGGAAAAACTACACGGCGTGTAATCATTAATACACGATGTGTCATCGTTTTTAATTTCCTTTACAAAATTAAAACTACACGGAATGTACATTCAATGTACATGGTGTATATATCTTGTTTTCATTTTCATTCCCAAATTAAAACTACACGGCGTGTACACTCAATGTACACATCATGTATATATTGTTTTCATTTTATTCTTCCTCCAACATTAGAATGATTTAAGCTTCCTTGAATAATTATTAAACCACATATGGGAATAATATTTATTCTACCTAAGATACTTGGATACACATAGTCTGTGACCCTCTAGGCCTCTTTCTCGTTGGCATTAAGTAGTCTTTCCTAAATTCCCAGATTACTATCTAGCAACGGGTCAAGGCACCCAAGAGAAAGAAGATGACGCTACATTGAAGTGTCACCTCATACGAGTGCTTACCATGTAATTTAATCCCCTTGTCTCAATATCTCATCAAGAAGGTTTCATGGTAGTGTCATAAACCTATATGCTTGATCTGTCATTCTTTGACTTCCAGAAATAAACTCATCATGACACCATGGCCATGGAATTTGGGCAATTGTTCTATTTCAGTCAAAGGTCCCAAGATATCTACATCCATAAATATAGAAGGGACAAATCCTTCCTCGACTTATCCATTAACAACATGTCATTCGTGACACACCGAACGTACCCTACTTCTCTCCAACTGTCTTCGTGACGGTTTTTGTCAGAAAATATAAGTGCATGAGTCATGAAATGAGTTAATGATAATCTTCCAGTCTAAGGACCATTACACATGCTCGTAGATAGAAATGTTCGATGACACCAAGACATGCACAATTACTACTGGTGAGTCTATTCTCATAATCTCCCATCTTAGATATTACTAAGTGTGAACTCTATGAGAGAGATTCTCATCTTCTTATGAGTACTCGCACATGACGGTTTGTATACTATGTGTCCTATCATAGTATGTCATCCAACTTTAGAACTTTATTAAAGAATATTGTTATAGAATTTCAAGGTTCTCATCATAAAAGGGATCTTCCATGACCTTATTAAAGAAACAAATTTTCTAGGATATTATTATATTATAGTCATACAGAATAATGAACAATATATAATAAGGATACATTCATGTAATCAAAGTAAAAATAGTTGGTTCTCAGGAAACCAACTCTAAAAAACTCCCACGTGGACTAGATCCAACTACCTATGACTTTTAGTCCGCTGGACCTCACACGATGATCATGTTTCTGCTGAGTCAAAGATTTATTCAAGGATTTTTCCATGTTGTCTTCCATGGAAATACTTCTCACTACAACTTCACCTCTCTGAGAAAAATCCCTCAAGAGATGATACTTCCGAAGTATGTTCTTTGTCCGCTGATGTGACCTTGGCTCTTTTTTAAGTGTCACTGCTGCAGTATTATCACAATAGAGTGTGATAAGATCTTTAATGTTAAGTACTACATCCATCTCTGGGAAGAAGCTTCACATCTATACTGCTTCTTTAGATGCCTAAAAAGCTGTGATATACTCGGACTCTACTATAGAATCTGCAACCACACCGTGCTTTGAGCTCTTACAACTCACTATAACTCCATTCAAACTAAAGATGTATCCTGTATGTGAATTCATGTAATCTTGATTAGTCTGGAAACTAGCATCTACATATACTCTAATGACTAGTTCCTCATCTCCTCCATAAACCAGGAATATATCCTTAGTACACCTTAGATACATAAGGATAGTGTTGACTGTCATCCAATGGTGGTCTCCTAGATCAGATTGATATCTGCCTACCACACTTAATGTGTAATCAACATCTAGCCTTGTGCATAGCATAGAATACATGACTGACTCAATAGTGGGTGTGTAATGGATCCTTGACATATTATTTCATTCCTCATGTGTCTAAGGACACATTTTCTTAGAAAGATGAATCCCATGTGACACTGGAAAAAAACCCCTCTGGGATTGTTCCATACTGAATCTCTTCGGTATATTGTCAATGTATGTACATTGACTCAGGCCGAGCATTCTCCTGGATCTATACAGATGGATCTTGATCCCAAGAATATATGCCACCTCGCCCAAGTATTTCATAAAGAAGCATTTATCCAACCATTCCTTAACTGACTATAAGATAGGTACTTCATTTCCAAGTAGTAATATGTCATCAACATATACTATTAGGAAAATAAATTCACTTCCTCTAAACCTTTTTTATACACAAGGCTCACATTCATTCTTAAAAAATCCAAATTCGGTTACAGATTCATCAAAACGAATGTTCCATGACCTTGATGCTTGATTTAATCCATAAATGGATTTCTACAACTTGCATACCTTATTGGAATCCTTTGGAGTCACAAACCCTTCAGGTTGTGTCATGTAGACATCTTCCTGAAGGTTCATGTTAAGGAATTCTATTTTGACATCCATTTTCAAACTTTCATATTCCTGGTAAGAGGTAACGTCCAATAGGATTTTTATGGATTTCAGCATTGCAACTGGTGAAAAAATTTCATCATATTCAATTCATTGATGTTGTCTACAACCTTTTGCAGCCACTCATTCCATATAAGTGCTAACTTGTCCCTCAATTTCCAGTTTCTTCTTGAATACCCATTTATTACCAACAAGCTTTACATCAACTAGAGGATATACCAAAATCCAGACTTGGTTTTGGTACATTGAATCCATTTCAGAATTCATGGCTTCTTGCCACTTGGAAACATTTGTGCCTTCAACTAGTTCCTTGTAGGTAAGAAGATCATCATTATCAACCAATAATGATTCACCATCCTCAGTGGAAAGAAAACCATATTGTTTTGGTTCTCTTACCTCTCTCGTGCTCCTACTCAATTCTTGTTTCTCTAGAATAGATTGTTCTTCTACGAGGCTTTGTGGAATCTGTTCTTGTACCAACTTTTGTGTATCTTGAGCCTCAACTTCATCAAAGTCTATCTCGATCCCACTATATCTTTTTCAGATGTCCTCCCTCTCAAAGCATATTGTGTGTCTAGCTACTATAACCTTTTTATCTGAGGGGTTTTATAGGTAATATCCCCTTATTTTATTGGGATATCCTATAAATGTACACTTTTTTCCTTAGGGTGCAAGTTTGTTACCTGAAGAGGACTTAACAAATGCTTCGCTACCCCACATATGTAAATTTAATAACATGGCTTTGCATCCACTCTATAACTCGTATGGAATGTCATTTATCAATTTTGTTGGTACTTGGTTTATAATGTTTTTTTCTATTTATAATGAATTTCCCCAAAAGGATAATGGAAGAATCGCATGACTCATCATTGTTCTCAGCATGTCCAACAGGGTACGATTCCTCCTTTCACTTACCCCATTCTACTTAGACATGTAAGGATGAGTGAGTTGAGATAGAATCCAAAACTCTTATAAGAAATCAATGAAGTCATGATTAAGATATTCTCCTCCTCTATCTGAGCATAGTTTCTTAATCTTCTTACCAAGATGGTTCTCAACTTAATTCTTGTATTATTTGAACTAATAAAAAGAATCTGACTTATACCTCATTATTTAAATATATCCATATCTATAAAAATAATTAGTAAAAGTTATGAAGTACAAGAACCCACCCCTTGATTCCACGGGAAATGGTCCACACACATCTGTGAGAACTAATTCTAGAAGCTCTTTATCCCTTTCACCTTTCCCACTAAATGGGGCTTTGGTCATTTTTCCTTGTAGACACGCATGACATACACCAAGTGGTTTTAGTTTGAAAGAATCTAAATACCCATCTTGATGTAATTTTTTCAAATGTTTCACAATGACATGACCTAGAGAGTGATGCCAATGTTGGGTGTGGTATGAGTTATGTGAATTAACATTGTCATCAATTTCAATAACTTTGTTTGTGTAGTCTAACACATAAAGGTAGTAATATAAATGTTCCCTACGAAAACAAATGATATATTTATAAAAGTAGCAACATTCATTTCCAAACTTGAAGATGAATCCATTATTATCTAATATGGATATTGAAATAATGTTTTTGGTTACAAAGGGTACATAATAACATCCTTTTAATACCAAGACTATCCCAGTAGGCAATGTGAGGTGGTAGTCTCTGACAGCTATAGCAGCTAGTCTAGCTCCGTTGGATGCTCGCAGATCCACATCAACTCGGTCAATCTTTCTGAATCTACTTGGTTCCTATATTTTCATACATATGTGAGCACCAAAAATAGTATCTAATACCCAATTGGTAGAAATAGATAGATTTCATTCGATAATAAATGCACCTGAAGCTTCCCCTTGGTTCCTTGGTTGGGTGCAGTTTTTCTTCCAGTGGACCTTTTTGCCACATTTGAAACAAATAGCCTCATGTTCTCTTTCCTCCACTTTGATCTTCCTTTTCTTGGGAGGGCTTGAAGAAATTTGTGCTTAAAGCTCTTCACATTCCCTTTAATTTTACTCACCATAAAGACAGAAGGATTTTCATGCTTCATATCATTTTCCACTTGGTGAATGAGGATAAGAAGATCAGATAGAGACTTCTCAATGTTGTTCATATTGAAATTTAAAAAAAAATTATAGAAGCTTTGGGTGAGTGATTTAATAATGAGATCGTAACCCAATTCTTTGGGGAGTTTAAACCCTAGAACCTCCAACCGCACAATGTAGTCATTGAGCTTGACTACATGGGGCCCAGCTAGTGCACCCTCACCATGCTTTCTCTGAAATAGATCCTTGGATATCTGAAAACTATATTGTCTTTCTCTCTCCTGGTATAGGCCAAGGAGGTGCTCGAGCATGCTATAGGAATCCATGTCTTCATGAGACTTCATGATCTCACTAGACATTTTTGACAGCATCAAACATTGAACATTGAGTTTATCATTCAAATGTTGATCATAGACCATGATATCTTTATCACTCACCCCTTGGGAAGGCGAATCAAGAAGTCAGGACTCCAACACGTAAAACTTTCATTCATGGTGTAGGATAACCCGAAGGCACCTAAACCATTCTTGAAAGTTACTAACTATGAGGATATTTTTTTTATCCAGAATTGATTGTACATAAAATGTGGTTGACGAGTTTGTCATATTGATTCTAAAAATAAAAAGAGCTGATATATCAGTGCCTTTTGATTACATTTGATGAAAAATAATAAATGAATTTATTAATTCTCCCACTATTTTATCATGTCCCAACATCCCCCACTATTGAACTTGGAATTCCGTGTTATTATGACATTCTAGTGGCAAGGATCCATATTCCCCTTCTCATAACCCCAATAAGGGTTGGTAAAGCTATTTAAAGGTATTTAGGTAGGCAGGTCTTTTCCAACTGTGAGCTTACAGTTCCTTGATCTTTTCAGTGGACTCCCCAATCCTGAAATCCTGACATGGATTTCCTCAACACTTACCTCTATTTTACAACAAGTCTAGAATGGGTTGCTACTATTGATGTAAAATTTTTAATTCAACCCAAAACTTTCATAAGATCTTCCTTTATAAAATTAAGTGTCCCAACAAGGGTTAGGAAAACACAATGTTTTATTTATTATTTACCTTAATCAGTTAACAGAAGGCTTGGCCCGACTTAATATGGTATTTAAGGGATTTCAATCCATTGTGCATAGTTTCGCATTATCACATGCTTGTTAATATAAAGTGATGCTTGATTATGTGATTAACCATGTTCTGATAATGTTTATGAATAGTTTGGTTGTTATTTTATTCCATCATTTCATTCTTTTTTATTTCATTAACTATTTGATCATGAAAATACATACATAATAAATAAACCATGAAATTAGATAGAAATAAAATGATATGGCATTATGATGAGCTTCTATTGGTTAGATTATCTATCTTTTTTGATAAGGTAACCCTGAACTAGAGAAAAAACACCTTGAACCTGATGGTTCATGTTTTGTAGATCCCACCTATCCATATTTGTATCTTCTTGGGTTGGTTTCACCTCAGCTTCGGATTTTGAACCATCTCCTCTTTCTTGGGAGAGCCTCCATTACATGGGAATTACATTAAAGAAACCATGGGCACGTAGGCCCAACATTTAATTGGAAGAAGGCTTGCAGGCCAAAAAATTTAAATTAAATAAATTTAAATGAAACCATACACACACAAACGGTCTTTGGTCTAGCTCATGATCATCCATAGCATGCAACGACATTTACGCATATTTAGAATTGAAATTATTTTAATCATTCTTTTATTCAAAATAAATTTCTCTTGAATTCAATTAATTATGATCTTATAATTAATCAATTTTTTATCTTAAATTCCTTTCTGAATTTCCTTGAGATTCTTCTCATCCATATTCCTTCTACGGGTCTCTGTACTTTTGAGGAAACCTGGTGAAATTCCATTTCTGGAAAGTATATGGCATGTAGGCTATATTACATGGCCTGTATTTGTTTTCACCCTTTATCCAAAGTAAATGTCGGGGGATTTGGCGTGTTTCATGTACATTGGAAATTTTCGAGTACACGGCATGTAGATTAATCTAACACATCATGTACTTCCTTGTTACATGGTTACTGTCCTGGAAATCTCATGTACACGGTTACACAGCTTCCCCTTAAATACGGTTTCACTTGGGCCGGATCATATTACGTGACGTGTTCATTCAACATACACTCCATGTATTCCGGTTTCCATGCGTCATTCAGTTCTGGTCAGCATAGTGTATTAAAAAAACATAGGTATTCTCAATTTACACGGTGTAGTTTGGCGGACTAGTACCAGTTTGTTGAACCTAAGTACACAGCGTGTAGATTTCACTACACGCCATGTATTCCTGTGTCGTACAGACAGAATGTGAAGCTCCTCCAGATGAGTTCCTCATTTTTTTAATCAAAATTAAAATTAAAAGGTCTTTTCTATGATGTGAATTTAGAAATGAAGGAGGAAGAACAGATCTCATTCATTCAGTTTTATAGAACGATTTAACATGAATTGAATCAAATATAAATGCTTAAATTATCATTGAAAATTAAATAACTATAATCTACGTTGTGATCCCTCTGATACCACTTGTAGGTCTCAGAAATAGCGAAAGCTCGTGGGTGTATATTACTACTTGGCCTTTTATCATTAGCAATGATCAATTCAGGATCAATACGATGATAAACGCCAGACTCCACGGATCGAATCACAGAAATAGACAATGAACAAGAATAGTCATGGAACCACAAAGGAGGATCATCATAGGTTGATTATAATTAATTTAATTAATTGACAAGAAGTACATTTTATGGAATTCTTTCTTCATTAATAATTTTTATCACATTACGATGTGATTCTTCGTTGCGTCATAGAAGCCAAGTGTATACTTCCTCTAGTGGTGATCCACATGTGCACCACGTATCTTTGGACTTCGCCAATGGAATCTCTGAGTGCTAGCATGGAGAAGCCTTTCTATTGTTTTTCACCTTAGATCGCCTTATTCTGATAGAGGAGGATATCTCTCGATCTTGAGAGCCTTCTTGGAAGATGGAGTTCTTTAGGCCTTGAGAGAATTCTCCAAATATTTTGTGCACAATGATTAGGGAAAAGTGTGGTGGTTGTGAGGTATTTATAATCGGGTTTGAGGTTATAGTGTTATGACAATAAATATATGCATTACCCATTTTATTTTTTTCATTAACTCTTATTGAAACCCCCCATGTCAAATCATTAATTCCTTGACATACACCAACGCTGATTATAATAAATATAATTTAATAAAACAATATTATTTCCTAAAAATCTGGACTAGAAAAACTACATGGTGTGTAATCATTAATACACGGCGTGTAGTCATTTTTCATTTCCTTTCCAAAATGAAAACTACATGACGTGAACATTCAATTTACACGGTATTTATATCTTGTTTTCATTTTCATTCCAAACTGAAAACAACACGACGTGTACATTCAATGTGCACGGCATGTATATCTTGTTTTCATTTTATTCTTCCTCCAACATTAAAATGATTTAGGCTTCCTTGAATAATTATTAAACCAAATACGGGAATAATCTTCATTATACTTGAGATACTTGGATACACTTAGTGTGTGACCCTCTAGGCCTCTTTCTCGTTGGCATTAAGTGGGCTTGCCTAAAGTCCAAGATTACTGTCTACCAACGGGTCAAGGCACCCAAGATAAATAAGTTGATGCCCCATTGACATGTCACCTTATACGAATGTTTACCATATAATTTAATCCCTTTGTCTCAATATCTCATAAATTCGGTTCCATGGAAGTTTCATAAACCTATATGCTTGATCTGTCATTCTTTGAATTCCAGAAATAAACTCATCATGACACAATGGCCATGGAATTTGGGCAATAGTTATATTTCAATCAAAGGGCCCGAGATATCTACTTCCATAAATATGGAAGAGACAAATCCTTCCTTGACTTATCCATTAAAAATGTGTCATTCATGAGGCACCCAACATACCCTACTTCCCACCAACTATCTTCATAACGGTTTTCATCAGCAAATCTATGTGCGTGAGTCATTACATAAGTTTATGATAATCTTCCAGTCTAAAGACCATTACACACACTCGTAGATAGCAATTTACGATGACACCAAGACATGCGGAATTACTACTGGTGGGTCTATTCTCATAATCTCTCTTCTTGGAGATTACCATGTGAAAACTCTATGAGAGAGAGTCTCATATTCTTACGAGTACTCGCACATGAAAGTTTGTATACTATGTGTCCTATCATTGTATGTCATCCAACCGTAGAACCTTTTTCAAGAATATTGTTATATCATTTCAAGGTTCTCATCATAGTGGGGATATTCCATGAACTTATTAATATAACAAATATTCCAGGACATTATTATATTATAGTCATATAGAACAATAAACAATATATAATAACTGTACATTCATATAATCAAATTAAAAAAAGATGGTTCTCAGGACACCAACTCTAACATGGAGACAAACACACATGTTTGTTGATAGGAACATCCAGTGAAACAAAAAACATTTGGTGTTTTTGTTGGTGGGTATACCCTCATGATCTAACTACTAGAGATTACCAAGTGCATACATCATGAGAAGAAGTCTCAAAACTTAAGATTCCCCGAAACCTATTTGTCAAAAATAAACGATGTTTATTAAGGGCGAAGTATATAGACTATATGAAATTTGTTTAAGATAAATGTTATATTATCTTGAGGTTATCATTATATCCTACGATCTTATATGACATTTTCATAAAAAAATTAATCTATGGTCATTACCTTTAGTTTGTGGATGAAAAAAATTCTACACTATAATGGTATGTAAACATCATTCTTAACTCATTGTATATAAGATATGGTAATCAAAAGTACTGTTCAAGTTGGGTATAGTACACCCACAATTACAAAACTCCCACTTCCACTAGATCCAAGTATTTAATGAACCGTGTTAGCTCTCATATGATAAAGATCATGGTTCTACTGTGTAATAGCTTTATCTTCTTGGACTTCCATGTTTCCACCACATTGTTATTCTTTTATATGTGACCTTATCTTCTTGAGTAAAAAATATCATGGGATGGAATCCCCAAGTATATCTATTTTCTCCACTTTCAAAACATTAGATCTTGGCTAGTACCAGTAACAAAATTATCATTATGATCAATCTTTACTTGGTAGGTATGATTCCTAAAACTAGAAAAAAAAATCATTACATTTAATATATTTTTATTACCATCCTCAGAGGCTACATAGTACTTGATTTTTATAGGTATGTATACCCTTGGATTTTATAAGATTTTATACCTCAATGCCTCTACCTAACTATGATACTATATCAGGTGGATACAAATGAAGACTAGTTTATATCCCATCGAAACTAGTATCATTTCCTCTCCACTTATCAAGTACATATCATTTCTATTATCCCAAGTATAAATTTATTATTCTGACTTAATCAATTGTAGTTATCCTAGATATAATTGATATTTTCTTATTATAAAGTATATCTTGACCATATCAGTTCTTGTACATATCATGGAATACATGATTGGTCTATTAGTACAATATATGTAATTTAACTCAACACTTTAATCTCTTCCTATGTCTTAAATAGGTCAACATGGGGAGACATATTCCATTTGAAACTTCTAAAAATTCTCTCTAGAATTATTTAATCTTGTGTTATTCAATACTATGTCACTATTTGTATGATTTAATAGGTCTAATAAACTATTAGATCAACCTCAATAGGTTATGTTCCCTAGAATATAGGTCTCTACTTAAGTCAATCACTAGAAAATTACTTTCATCCTGGTCTAAACTAACTTGAATACCAATAGGTATTTTCCATATGTTACCAATCATATTTTACATGGAAAAAATTGTCTCTCCTACTAACCTCTAGTAGAAACATGGAAAATATTCATTCCAAGTGAATATTCTATGATGTAGTTGCTTAATTCAATCATTAAATGGATTTCAGTAACTTGAAAACTTTATTATTATTCTATGACATGATCACCCTATTCTGGTTGTGTCATATAGACACATTCCATGATTGGTGTTCATACATCCAATACTCAATAAAATGATCATATAAATTATCTATGATAAGTAATATTTTAATTGATTTAGGAATTGTGGTTTGGTGTAACCAATCGAGCCGTATTGGTACGACTCTAATACAACCCATATATCATCTCACTTGAATACCCACCACATTATTCAATATAATAATACCCTTTTGACATTGATATATTGAATAAATTATTGAATTTTAATTGATATTATCAATATTAGTTAATTTACATATACTACTTACTTATAGAATTTATTATTCTGATGAATAATATATCACCGACTGCGGTGAATATAAAACCATAACTATATTTTTGACCTTCCAATGTAGTATGTGTCTCTGGAACATTCATTTTCCTCATGCACTTTTTGAACTAGTTCTTATTCCATAAGTATGTGCATCTCAAGAATTGACTATACCTAAGTAAATTTGGCTCCCACTATCTCAGATAGATATGTGATCCATTATATAGAAATATAGTCTATCACTTGACTATGAATTTTATATCATAGGGATTTATATAATATCATAATAAACTGTAAGCATAATTACATTGATTCATAATGTGTTTAGCTTGATTCAAGTTTGTTTATATCTTTACAAAATCTTTGAATCTAAACACATGTCCTATAATATAAAGGATTTTTATCATACTATGACTCATATGATATCCATTTTTCATTATCATTGGAATATGGTTATAGGATTTTTTTATTTATTTGTAAAGAATGTCTTGAAATATAATGGACGTTTTTAAAAGATGAAAATTGACACTCCTTATATCATAACTTTGATGTATAAAATGTGTGTTTAGGAATTCATCTACGCTAAATTTTATTGATCAATGTTAATATGTAAGAATTATCATATATCCTCTTTATTAAAATCAATGTTGTTATGTAGATAAGGTAATGTCCTTTTAGAAATTACTCTACCCAACATTATATTTATTGATTAAAGATTGGTCAATATATTCTTCGGTAAGCTAGCCAAAAGTAACTCATATCTTATAACCATAAAAAATCACTTTCTTATTCCATAATTACAAAAAGGAATCTAATGATGTATATTTTCTACTAGATTACACTTGGAATAGCTAAGACTCTCTAGCTGAACTGGTTCTGAAAGCTTTGTGGAATACCTTTATTTAAAAAAATTTCTTTGTAAAAACTAAATAAATATATATATATATATATCTATAATACATATGGTGTTTAGATTCACTGATTGTAAATACCAGTCTTCGTATATCCTTGATGTCCACTTTTAGTTTTTCATGATAAATAATTATCTTCCTGTAATTGGGTAAAAGTCATACATTTTATATTCATCATGTATAGAATATTATTCAATTATCACTGAACTATTGGTTGAGTCTGAGACACCACAAACAACGTTCATTTCAGAACATAGAGTAACTTCTCTTAGTGACCAATGGACGTGTTAGATAAACTATTTGGTTATACTCAATAATATTCTAACTTCAATAATTATCTTGGCAATTAGAAGTTATGTGTTTCTCACTGCTGATATAGGAATCACCCTATCCCAGCAGCATTGAGAATACAACTGACTTCTTGTAATGATTCTATTACTTACTTGGTTACTAAATTTTGAAACAAAAATGTAAGATACATGTTGTATTTAATACCAATGTATCTTAGAAACAGTACTTATAATTGATAAATATTCATTGTAGAAGAAGTGGTTACTTTCTTATTAAATTTCACTCATTTCTTTAATCTTTCGTGGTATTTATTTGAAGTTTTGAAATGAAAATAACCTCATGTTTTATAACCAACCTCTTCATTTAAATACATTTTGAATGTGCCTTTAGATTTTCACTTTCAATTTTCCTTTTCACCTTTTATTTCAACTAGTTTTCCATAAGAATTAAAGATTGTACTTTCTTTAAGTTCTGATTTACCTAGAAAACCTTACCTAAAAAGTAATGAAGCATATACATCATCCTATTCATTTTGAAACCATGAATAAAACTCGAGTATTTGGGTGAAAATGAAATGAGAAATGGTTTCATTGTAAGATTGTGATCTATATTTCAAATTAAAATTGTCCAGTGTAATTATCACATTATTCATATCTTGCTTCATTTTCTCCACAAAAAATTCTTAGAGATGATACTACATGAGATATCATCCATTCCCTATGTAGTATCCACAACTAACATGAGACGTTGAAGATTGGATAATTTTATAACCATCATATGATTCATACCTTAGTCTCTTGTAAGCATTTTTAACCCTTTATTCCTAATGTGGCTTAACATGTATATGGACACTAGCACCTAGAATTTTTGATATCATAGTAGTGTGTTCAAGTGCCTATATTACACATGAAAAATCAGGATACTGTGGAAAATTTAAATCGTAAAATATTATCATAGTGTTTCTTGTGGTATTTAATGGTATTTTTCTACAAAAATGAAAATAGTATATCAGTACTTTTACCGTGATGAATGATTTAGTAATTATGATTAATTAGTTAAATCATTACATTTCTCCCACTATTTTAGTGAATTCTAGGAACCCTGTGTACTAGAATCAGAATACTATATCACTTGAGTATTCTTGAGGAAAGGATACTTGAGCCTCCCCTAATAGTCTATAAGCTTTGGCTATGCCACTACTCAAATGGTTTATGGTAGTCATTTGACTAGCCAACCACATTAACTCATGGATCATTGATCTATTGAGTGAAGTCACATCCTCTAAAATCAAAAACATGGTTTTCCCAACACATTCCTCTAAAATTACAACAAGAAATACTTGGATACTACTTTACTATAATTTTAGTTATTCAACTCACCACTCTCGTAAGAAATCCCTGATAGTAAGAGGCACCCTCAACTATGGCTGACGAGCACCCTAAACACCTAGTTCTATTAAAAATTGAATGATGGAAGGTGTTTAAAGACTTAATATTTATTTTAAGTGTTTATTTATTTTTCTCTAAATGAATGTAATCCATTTTTTGTTCATCCAGTTAATTTTATTTAGGCGCACTCACAAATAAACATCAATTAAAAACATTAATCGCTTATTTATGAATTTTATTATTTATTATTTTATGTATTTTCCCTTTGTTATAAAATGAATAAACTAATAAATAAATCCATAATGAAAATATAATTCATGACTGGTTTTGGGCATGTAATATTGGTTGATCCATTTAAATTCAGTGGACTAACCAAGACTTATGGGAATCATAACTAAGTTTTCACTTGACACGTGGTGATGCTCACCCCATCCATTATGCATGTTGATCATCTAGAGTAACGCCTCATATTTGTGGGGTCCCGATGTCATTTGGTGTGCCGCCTCATCTTGACATTGTCTGTGTTTTACACCATCCTCATCATGGAGTACTGCCTCATCTAACAGGGTCCACATTATATATCATCTTCATCAAATTGTAAAAAAATACTCACAAATAGGGGAGAGAGACTAGGGGTGCAATGTACATCACATGAATTTGGATGTACATGTCCTTATACATTTTGACCAGAAATAAATGATGATGCACAGACCATCTCGATTAATTAATTGCAATCATTTTATATAAATAAAATAATTAATTGAATAATTAAATGTAGACATACTCAGGTTGGTGCTCAAGACCATTAAGGAGGTAAAATTAAAGCATGAGAAAAATTAAATTTAAATAAATTGAATTAATTAAAAATTAAATTAATTAAATTAATTCACATTCAGTCCCTTAATTAATTTAATTTTAATACAAACTATTAAATTAATTAATTAGTTTAATTTAAGACCAAAATAAGATTAATTTCATACTGGGTATTAAAATTACTGTTTTAAATCACAAATTAATATTTTAAATAATTTAATTTAATTATAAAATTAAATGAAATAATTATATTAATTTGATTATTTTGATCAAAAAAACACCATATGGTCTCAAATCATGTTGCGAAAAAACCCACACAATTTGGTTTCAGACCATGCAAAGCCTGTACTGGACTATTCTTCACTAGGTGGGACCGTCCAAACTTGTTTCGAGTTGGGAGGACCCACTCGGGACACTTTCAAGGTTGATCTGGTACTGTATAAACCTGGAATGGGCCTAATAAGGGTTATTAGTTGGAAGTAGTGAGGTGGAGCCATGCCTGGGTGGAATGTAGACTATAGGGGAGTCTGCGAGTAGGAAGTAGCGGTCAGGATGTTCACCTTGTGAAATACTGCAATGTCATTTTTATTCTAGAAAGAGGCACGGGGAATCTAGCTAATAGTGAAGAGGGTTTCCATTGCGGGAGTGCTGTTATAGCATACCAGGTTCCATGGAATCGCTTGGAACATGGGAGGTTGAAATAGTAGGGGGCCACCCTCTTTTGGATTTCAAAAGTTTAAAAACAATTAAACACCCTTTAGAAAAAGAACCACCCAAATCATTGTCTGCATTGAAGGTAGTTTTTTTAAGTCCATCACCCTAAACAAATTCCATAGAATTTAATCATCATAAAACAAATGGAAGGTGAAAAATCCATAAAATACTATTCAGGTCACTAGAAATAACTATTCCTATCATCATTATTCTAGAATTTAAATACAAACACTTGACTTAGTGTATTATGAAATATGTAAATATATATACGTTCTACGTAATTAATACCAGCAAACCAAAATCGATATGAATCAAAAAGCATTGAATGTCCATAATGTGCATGTATGAAATTGAATCGAGCCATGGATTTTTTTACTGAAACCAAAATTATATTGTATACTTAAAATTCATAAAAGTTAATTTTTCCTCATTCAAATAAATTAAGTGTTCTCTCAGATAACAATTGAACATACTGGGGTCGTGATGGATTCGAGTTGTCTATAGATTTTTTTATAGTGGATGTGATAGAACTTATCATCTTCAACTATTCGAGCCCCGATATGGTCCTGATGATCTCACATCAATTAAAGGATCCATTAACATTAAAATATAAACAGATCTTTTTCTAATTTGAAGTCTTTCTCAACATCTTCTTTTTGCTGGTGATCACTACTTGAATGATCCAAAGCTAGATCCCTCTAGATTTTCTGCACCTACTTCAAAATCAACTGGATCATATATCATCTAATTCTGAGTGCTAGCTTGGAGATTTAACGATGCCTTCGATGCCCCGACGATCACCGCATCATCGAACATGCGATGCCTGAGGGAGAAATCAATCCAAATGTCTCGATCAAGGGCTTCTCTCTCTATGAAATTGGAGATGGGTGAGAGGCTCTAGATAAATTGTTATGAATAGTCATAAGCAAGTTCCTCTCCCCACTTATTTATAGTGGGTTCTCAAAATGCCTGTTAGGGTTTCCCAGTCCCCATTTATTTAACGTCCACTAAATAAATAATTACAAGGAACTAAAGTGCATCAACATTATTAATTATTTTATCACATACCTATAATATATATATATTATATTACATAATGAAACTAATTTATTTAAATCGACTCGTAAATCCCATTAATATTAAACTAGCATGAAATATTAAAATAATATTATTTTGATTAATATTAATAATCTTATTTACATAACATGTAAAAGAATTAAATACATTCAACCTAATTATTCATCACTCGAATAATATGAATTTATTTATTACTTTGATGATTTATGACTTGGACAACACTCAAACCCTATTGTGTGGTCCACCATGTTCAATATAGATATTCAACTAAATAGGGTAGATTCTTAAATACACTATTACATGTGACCCTCTAGACCCTTATATCGATTGTCGGGAATAATATCTACTGACCAAGAGCACATCCTAGAAATACATCAAGGCCCCGAATGAGATAAGTCGTAACAATGACAACCAACCTATGGATGGAAACTGTGTATTGCAATATCCTTGTCTTTACATATCACATATCGTAGGACACACACTCATTTCATTAACTTTTTCTTTCTTGATTATTTCTTGATCTGACCAGATGGATTTACCTTTCAACTTATTTGGCCAAAGACTTCTGAAGGTAGTACCATCCGGATCAACCAGGACTAGGATGTATTAATTTATTAATTTGGAAGTGAAAATCCTTTATTAACCATTCAACCAATGTCATACAACCAATGACGCATTTGACACAAGCTACCTCTCCACAATTTCATTATCATGGTTTTTTCTTGGCATCAAAGTACGCGATCAAATGGAACACACTGTTAATGATCTCAAGTCAAGAGACCAATACACATGTCCTTAGATATGAACAACCAATTACACCCCAAACATATGTTGTTCCTATTGGCTGGTTTATCCTCATGATCTCAATACTCGAGATCACCAAGGGTGAAATTCATGAGAGTAAGTCATATTCTTATGAGTCCCCAACACCTGATAGTAAAACGTCAAATTTTTCTAGTCAGTGTGATGTATCTAGACCATAGGAACTTTTTTTAAGATTAATGTCATAGTATCTCGAGGTTCTCATTAAATCATAAGATTTTCTATAACCTTTTTATTTTCAAATTAATCTCTAGTCATTACAATTAATTAGTGGATGTAGAAATATCCACACAATAATGGTATGTATGAATTATGCATTATTCATCGTATACATGATATGGTAATCAAAATTATTGTTCAAGTTGGGTCTAGGGCACCCACTATTAAAAAAATTATGATGTTCAAGTTTTATCATTTTTCATATTGTCATGTTTTTTATATTTGAATACATACACATCTAGATATATTTTTATATATTCACACATAAAAAATAATAATTTTAGAAATAAATATTTAAACATATTTACATATAAAATATCTTTCTATATATATAAACCATATCTAAATTATAATAATATAAATTTTATTTAAAATAAAAATATATGAATATTTATATACCTATAAAATTAATATATATATATATATATATAATGTATATATATATATATATGAATATAGTTGTGGGTGTGTATTGAAAACCCGATATATATTTCTCTATTTATTCTATGAAATGTATATAAATGTTGATATCTAATATATTTAAATAAATATAAACATGTATAATTATATTTATAGACACACACACATATTTAAAAACACATATATATATATATGTATGTTTGTATGTATTTATATATTTATAAACACACACATAATACATATTATATATATATATATGTGTGTGTGTGTATTTTTAAAAACTATAATTAAATATATATAAGAAATATATTTAAAATAAAATATAGAGGAGTGTTAATTGTGTAGATCCTTGAGGGGGAGGTCTCAGGTTTGAAACTCACTAGAGGCAGGGGTGGGCTTTAAAGACCTGAAATTTTCCATGTATTTTTTAAATTATTAGGGATTATTACGAGTCTTTAAAAATTTAAGGTGCATGATTTCGAGGCCCGGTGTGCCCAGAATGAATTTCTGAACTTCTTTTTAGGTAAGTTTAGTAAACATGCAAGCGACGTTTTGTAACTTTTGAACCAGTGCTCGGAATTGAAATCTGAGAACATCGTTGAACTCACAACACCGTTATTCGCTTAAAGATACCTTTACCTCGACTGCAATTGGTCGAGGGTGGAAGTTAGTTTTTTAGATTTTTTGTGGGAGAGTTAAAAGAAAAATAATAAAAATAAAATTAATAACTTTTAATTTTATTTGAAACCTCTCATTTGAATGCTTGGTGGTGGGGACCACCTGAACTCCCTTTTAATGTGAGAAAACCCTTGATATTATTCCAATTAAAGTGCCAACATTAATTGTATTAATTAACTCAACTTCATTAATATTGTCACCTCTTCTATTTGTGGGGGGAATCGTTGGAAAAGGAATAACTTGGGGAGAGCCTTGGAAGAACATCCTCCAAATAACAACCACCCCCAACGAAGAACGACGACGATGCATGAGACCGAATCGGAAATGTGTTGTGGGAGCGACAAACATTGGTGTTCCCTTCATCGACTTCATCCTCTTCCTCACGCCATCTCCAACGAGTGAACAAGGTAGGGTTTTTGAATTTGGTTCTCCTTGTTTGTTATTCGTGGTTTTACATTGTTTCCATCCTCATGAATCATCTTCTATCAGTCTAATGCAGAGGGTGTGGGAAAAAAAACACGGCCCGAACCCTCCACAAATTCTTCATGGTATGACATGTTCTTCTCCATTAGTGGAAGGATGGTGACCGACACACCGGCCGACCACATAGAATTGTGGTGGCGTGTGTCCACACCGCTGTTAGGGAAGAAGGCTACAGCTTGTCAGCCGCGGCGGGGGGAGGACGGTGGCCGGCATGCTGGCCAGCCACTTAGAGGTATGGTAGTGCACGTCTGTGCCACCTATTGGGTAGAAGGGTGTGGCCCTTCGGCCGTGGTAGAGTAAGGAGGCGGCCGAACTCCGATCAGCCGCGAGGCGAAGCCGCAGCGCGGATGCATGCCCCCAGAGCTGGAGGTCGCGGCCGCTTGACCGCAGTGGAAGTCAGAGGGCGAACAACATCTGGCCAGTTGCGGGAGGTTCGGCGTTCATCCACACTGCTGGAAGGAGGGTCGACCAATCCGGTTGGCCACATCGTGCCGAGCGGGACTGCTCTAGTGTGTCTCATGCACCAACCGAACAGTCCACTGGACAGTCCTTGAAAACCCAGGAGGGGGGATCCCTCCCCCCTGGTGTCATCTAGGGCGGACCTCACCACAGCGGGCCACCCAAACGTGGGCTGCTCCGAGCAGGCCACACTACAACGCGTTGTGACGCTGCAGGCTGCACTGCTGTGGGCCATGCCACCGCAGGCCGCCCCGCGCCAAGCCGCGCCGCAGCGGGCCGCGCTGTAACGGGCCACACCCAGCGAGGTCAGGCAGCCCCCTTCGTTTTCCGGGCCAGACCATGGCTTAGTGGGCTAGACTCTCCGTGGCCTGGGCCAACTTGGTCGGACCCGGACTGGGTCGAGCGGCCCGGACCGGGTCAAGTCGGCCCAGGCCAGATTGGTCTGGGTCGGACTGGACTCTGGCCCATCTGGACCTAGATACTCCATTGTGGTCATATCTTGAGAACTGGGTTTTCGTTTGACTAACTGTGTATAGAACCGGAATCCTTGGATAAAGACGGTCCTTTTGGTTTAATCCACTTGTGTTTTGGATAATGTTGGAGTACGACTGTGTTGGATCAAACTTGAATCCAATCGGGCCCTCAAAACTAAAAGGTTAATAACTTATAGACCGGGCATCTGATTGATGTGTTGTCTGTTGTGTTGGGTTCCTTATGATGTGGCAGACCTTTGGTATACTTATTCATGGGACTTTGTGATATTTGAAGTATCGACCGATGGATTTCAGAGCGGAACCTCCCAGAATGAAGCATGAACCCTGTGGCTGGTTGTACGTAAAGAATCATTAGATCCTATGTGTGTCATCTTCGGATCTTGTGTGGGTCAGCGCTCAACAATCCTATGTTGGTCAATGCATACCGATCCGGTGTGGGTCATCTCCAGATCCTGTGTGGGTCATCTTCGATCCTATTTAGGTTATCTACGATCATGTGTGGGTCAATAGCAGATCTTCTCAACGAAGTAGGATGATCTAGAAATAATTTTAATCATCTATACTTCCATACATAAGTTATACCTAGTGTGATATGTGTCTTTACCTTAGTTTTACTTACTATTGTGGTGATACCTATGTGGTATTATTCTATGTGGTGTTACCTTTTTGGTACTTACCTTTGTGGTGATACCTGTGTGGTATACTTCTATGTGGTGTTACCTTTGTGGTACATACCTTTGTGCTGATACCTATGAAGTATTCTTCTGTGAGGCAGTACCTTCATGGGATTCTTTCCTTCTTGGAATAGTTGAGACTTTGGCTAAGGATTTGGGCCTTGTGTTACCTCATGAATGAGATGGGTATAGTTGATAACTTTGGTATATATATGGGCATATACCTAAGTATAGTTGAATATTGTTTCCATGGATTTTAGTTTATCCTTTATGGATTTTGAGAGACCTTTAGGGGTCTCAGGGTCCCTACTAAGTATTGTTATACTCGCCCCTACACAGGAGACACCCGCACCTTGTTGTGTCTAGTGCAGACGAAGGACAATACTGACTGAGGAAGAGGGTAATAGGACTAGAGTTTGCTCAAAGTTGGACAGTAGATGAGACGATCTACAGAGACGACCATTCAAGAGCAGTACCTACCCTTCAGGTCGGATCCTTAGTGGGTGTTCACAAGATTTTTTCTTCAGTTTTACTTGTACTTTTCAGTTTTACTTGTACTTTCTAGTTGGGATTTAATTCCATCCCCTTCACTTAATATACACTCTCTTTTTACTATATAAATTACTTTGAGCTCGTATCTTGTTGTGTGCTTGGTTGGGTGTGTTTACATGTTATAAAGGAAATTCATTCCCAGTTTTAGGGATATGTATTTATGGTGTTATTCACTATCCCCTAGCCTATAGAAGGAGAGATTGGGGTAGTCACGGCACTGGCCCCGAGGGACAGGTCATGACAAATGTGTATCAGAGGAGTCGGTTCTACTGGAGAACTTGGGCTCTGATATTTTGATTTGGCAATAGTGTTAAGTGTAATGAGTGTGGTTATCAGTTTGAGGAATCCAGTGTTGGTTCGGCGACTGACATATCCATACACTAGGACCCTGACTTCTGATTTCAGACTCAGTGCATGAAAACACTGATTGCATGTGTGTTTTTGGAAAAAATTTCTTTGTGATCACTTTGAGAAAACAAAGAAAGTATAACTTAATGACCATGGAGAACCTGTTTCATTTTAGGATGCCTCTACATAGATATTAATCTAGGGTTCTTGGTAGAGTATGTGATGGTAGCCCACCTAGCAACGAGGCTATGGTGCAGGGCCCCCTTACGGTAGTTGTACCATCGGGTGGGGTAGCAGAACCACTACTCATTGGGTAGCTGATTCCACCACCCCAGCTATAGAGGGTGCACGCCGCTTGAGCGTGTTGCACAAGTTCTATCACTATAGGCCACCTAGGTTCTGGGGCGAGATGGATCCACAGGCAGCTAAGGACTAGCTGGAGGCTACAGTTAGAGTTTTTCGACTGGTAGGGACACCAGCTGATCTCATGGTGATCCTTGCTGCCAGTCTTCTTCAGGCAGCAGCAGGCAGATGGTAGAGGATGATACTCCAGGATCACAATGAGGTCACCCTCATCTGGGTAGACTTCGAGAGCCTTTTCATGGTAGTGTTCATCTCAGCAACCTTACTCTCTGTGCATATACAGAAGCTTCTCCACCTACAGTAGGGAAGAATGACCAAGGCTTAGTTTTCCGCGAGGTTCACCGACCTCTCCCACTACTCCACTAACATGGCGCGGGTCCCTTTATTTAGGGATCAGACCTTTGAGAAGGGGCTAAGGTGGGGATTAGAGATTATGATTTCTCTCAGCATCCCGAAACAATCAGGGGTGTTAAGAGAGCACTCTTAGTAGAGAGTTTCTTTGCTGAGCAATCACCGGTAGTGAGACCCACCACCAGACATCATATAGTAGAGTCATTTGAATCTAGTAGCAGAAAGATGATGCAGAGGTCCAAGAAAACCAGACCTATAGGTGGACGACCGCAGGATACAAGTTCAGTTGTGTGAGGCTCTCGAGATAGAGCAGGATAGCTGAGGAGCAGGTAGTGTTACTCATGTGGCAGTCAAGGTCACATTGCTCGCGACTTCCTGACCCACCATACGGATCACTAGCAGATGGTCTAAGGACTAATTGGGCAGAGGCAATGATTTGATTGATGAGTTATGCAGGTAGGAGGCAGATGTGGCAGAGGAGTTGGTCATGCTACAGGCGGTGGGCGGTGATTCGAGGTTCTACCGCCACCACCTCCAGGTGGTCCACCCCGACTATAGGGAGCAGGTGGATAGGGACAAGCTCAGCTCCAGGAAGCTGATTCATACGATCCCGGTGCTCCGGAGATGATTAGAGGTACAATATTTGTCTAATCCACCTTATATGTCGTACTTATAGACAAAGGTGCTAGTCACTCTATTATTTCCACTACCCTCGTTTAGATCTCGGAGATTCCGTTTGAGTCGTTGGCTCTATCCTTATGGATATAGAATCCTATGGAAGTAGATTTAATGATTACACACCAATTCAAGCAATGTAAACTTACTTTAGGAAGCGATAGCTTCGACTGAGATCTTCTAGTAGCAGTGTCGAGGCCTTACGACGTCATCTTGTGTATAGTCTCGTTATCCACAATCCATGATCATATTGACTGTATTTGGAACAAAGTGCGGTGTGTTCGCGATGATGGGACCAGGTTTTCCTTCACCGGTGATAAGGGAATCTTTGCAGCATAGGATAAACATACCCAGAGGAGAGTGCATCGAATCACACATCAGTTATCTAGCCTTACCCTTGGATCAGTTGATGTTGAGGGTCTAAGATATCATGTAGTGGTGGACCAGTACATAGATGTTTTCTCTGATGATGTTCTGAGTCTGACTCCTCACAGAGAGGTGGAATTTTACATCGAATTGTATATCAGGACATCACCAATATCTACACCAGCATATTGGATGGCTCCCGTGGAGCTTCGAGAGATGTGGGTACAACTGGATGACTTGCAGGGCAAGGGGTTCATTAGGCCTAGTGTTTCTCCTTGGGCAGCCCCGATTTTGTTCACCAAGAAGGTGGATGGGTGTTTGAGACTCTGTGTGGACTATCAGCACCTGAACCAGGTGACCATGAAGAAAAAGTACCCACTTCTGAGGATTTACGATCTCTTTGATCAGATAAAGGAGGTACTATGGTTTTTGAAGATAGACCATAGATAAGGCTATCACCATATTAGGGTACGAGATGAGTATGTGTAGAAGACGACCTTTAGATGTCGGTATGAACACTATGAGTTCTTGGTTATGACATTCGGCATGACCAACACCCCAACAGTGTTCATGGGACTCATAAAAAAATCTGTCAGCCATACCTTGATCACTTTGTGGTATTCTTCATCGATGACATCCTGATATACTCAGTGACAGAGGAGCATGCCAATCATCTGCAGATAGTTCTGGAAACACTTCGAGAGCACCATATTTAGGGTAAGATCTCGAAGTGGCAGTTCTGGATACGAGAGGTCCACTTTCTATGACACATTATCTCCGAGGCTAGAGTTGTGGTGGATCCAGCTGGGATTGAGGTTGTGCTTGCTTGGGAGCCAACCTGGAGTGTGACGGAGGTGCGGAGTTTCTTGGGTTTGGCCGGTTACTACCGGAGGTTTGTGCCTGACTTTTCTAGATTTGTGACACCCTTATCAGTGTTGACGAATAAGGGGAAACCCTTCATGTGGTCGGAGAGATGCCAGAGTAGATTCCAAGAGCTGAGGTACAGACTGATTAGTGCCCCAATCTTAAGGTTACTATAGGAGGGTGTTGGGTATGTAGTCTAATGTGACGCATCAGGGATCGGGCTTGGATGTGTCCTGATGTAGGAGTGAGCAGTGATCGTATATGTTTCTAAAAAACTGAGACAACATGGGTAGAACTAAGAAACCCATTACCTGGAGTTAGCAGAAGTGCTCTTCGTCTTGAAGATGTGTTGACATTACTTGATGGGCAAACGTTTTAAAGTCTACTCTGATCACAAGAGTCTCAGGTATATCTTCTATCAGAAGGAACCAAACCTGAGACAGTGGTGTTGGCTTGAGTTCCACCAGTACTATGAATTCGAGATAGTATATACTCTTACAAAGGGGAACTTAGAAGAACATGCACTCCGTAAGAGATCTGGTATACAATTACTGAGTGATGTGATGGATCAGCTATCTTCTTTGCAGATATCCTATGTGGATTGAGATGGAGCAGCTTATCTATAGTCTTTGATAGTCACTCCCCCAATCCTTCAGTGAGTCAGGGAGGCACATCTTGGTGACACAGATAGCGAGGCTCGACGTGCTTAGATATCCATAAGACAGACACCTGAGGGATTTTCTAAAGATGGGGAGCACATCATTTTCTTCAAGGGACGTACAATGGTACCGGTGGCGCTACGGGAGGAAGTGTTGTGGGAGTTCCATATGTCCCTTCTAGAGGTACATCTATGAGTGTAGAAGATGTACCAGGACGTTTGGTGTCAGCACTGGTGGTCAGGGATGAAGAAATAAGTATTAAATTTTATCTCACTATGCCTCACTTGTTATCAAGTGAAGGCACAGCTTCATGTTCCAGCAAACTTAGTTTATCCACTAGAGGTGCTAGAGTGGAAGTGGGATGGAATTTCCATGGAATTTGTGACAGGACTTCCACACACGTCCAGGGGGCATGATTCTATCAGGGTGATTGTTTACCGACTCACCAAGTCATCCCACTACATACCTATTAGAGAGCAGAGATAACTAGAGGGCTTGGGATGCCTCTACTTGCAGGAGATTGTATAGCTTCATGGATTTCCTTTTATGATTGTCTCTGATAGTGATGTGTGTTTTACTTACTAGGTATGGAAGGGGTTGTAGGAGGCCTTTGGGACACAAATTCAGTTGAGCACTGCTTTTAATCCTCAGACGGATGGTCAGACAGATCAGACCATTCAGATGCAAGAGGACATGCTTCGTATATGCGTCCTAGATTTTGTCTGCAGTTGGGAGGATCACCTGTCCTTGGTGGAGTTCACATAAAACAAAAATTATCACTCCACTATTGGTATGGAACTATTCTATGAATTTTAAGGTCAACCTTTCAGATCACCTCTATGATGGACTGACATAGGGGAGTCAGCACTCGTGGGACCAAAGATGGTACAGGCTACCACAGAGAAGGTGTATATCATCCAAGAGCAGATTAAGACTTCACAGAGCAGGCATAAGTCCTATGCAGATAGAAGATGGAGACCACTAGAGTTTGAGGATGGTGACTATGTTTTTCAACGGGTCTCTCCTCAACAAGGTTTGCAAATATTTGGCTGGGGTGGAAAGTTATCTTCGAGGTTCATCGGACCCTTTCAGGTCCTCAGGAGAGTAGGTGAGGTGTCATACCGCTTAGATCTTCCCCCTTAGTTGTACCAGGTGCACGATGTTTTTCACCTATCTCAGTTGAGGAGGAATGTGCATGACTCTTCGCATATCATTGACTAGGGAAAGCTGGACATCGATGATGGGGCGACGTTTTCGGAGGTTCCAGTGGAGATTGAGGATTGATGGGGGAGAGTTCTTCATGGGCGGTCGATACCTCTGGTGCGCGTTCGTTGGCAGCACATGAACCTCTAAGACAGCACATGGGAGTGGGAGGCTAAGATTCATTCTCAATACCCTCACTTGTTTACCTAGTTTGTGTTGTGGCTTTCGGGGACACAAATCCCTGAGGTGGGGTGAATGTAAAGACACAAAATTTTCCATTTAATTTATTTTAATTATATGGAATTATTAAAAGTCGGCGAAAATTAAAAATGCGTGATTCTGAGGCCTAGTGTTCTGGGAATGAATTTCTGAACTTTTTTTCAGGTATATTCAGTAAACGAATGAGCGGAATTTTGTAACTTTTGAACTGGTGTTCAGAATTGAAATCTGAGGACACCATTGAACTCGTAGCGCCGATATTCGCTTAAGTAGACCTTTACCTTGACCACAGTTGGTCAAGGGTGGAAGTTAGTTTTTTGGATTTTTCATGGGAGAGTTAAATGTAAAATAATAAAAATAAAAATAAAATAACTTTTATTTTTATTTGAAACCTCCCAATTGAATGCTTGGTGGTGGGGACCACCCGAACTCACTTTTAATGTGAGGAAACCCTTGGAATTATTCCAATTAATGTGACAACAATAATTTTATTAATTAGCTTAACTTAATTAATATTGGCACCTCTTATCTTTGTGGGGGAATCATTGGAAAAGGGAGAACTTGGGGAGATCCTTGGAAGATCATCCTCCAATGAAGAACCACACCCAACGAAGAATGATGAAGACACAAGACCCCGTATCAGAAACGTGTTGTGGGAGTGATGAACGTCGGTGTTCCCTTCAATAACTTCATCCACTTCCTCATGAAATCTCCAACAAGAAAACAAGGTAGGGGTTTTTAATTTGGTTGTTCATTTTTGTTCTTCATGGTTTCATGTTGATTCTATTCTCATGAACCTTCTACTATCGGTCTAACGCGGAGGGTTAAGGCCAATCAAATATGGCCCAATCCCTCTGCAAATTCTTTATGGTATGCCGTGTTCTTCCCTGGTTGTGGAAGGATAGATGTCAGCACACTGGCCGACGGTATAGAACCGGGGTGGCGTGCGTTCACGTTGCTGGTAGTGAAAGAGGTCGCAACCCGTCAGCCATGGTGGTGGGAGGACAACAGCTAGCACGTCAGCTTTCAACGTGGATGTAGGACGGCATTTGTCCATGCCACTAGTTGAGCAGGAGCCTGCAGCCCGTCGGCCCCATTGGAGTAGCAAGGCGTCCAACATCCGGTTGGCCGCCAGGCGAAGTGGCGGTGCACATCTGCGACACCAGAGCTAGAGACCGAGGCCGCTTGGCCGTGGTAGAGGTTGGAGGGATGCTGACATTCGGTCTGTCATGGGAGGAGAGCCACACGTCCTCGCCACTGGAAGGAGGGCCTACCAGTCTGGTCGGCAGCGTCGCGCTAAGCGGGACCACTCCAGCAGGTCCTGCACGCCATCTGAATGGTCTGTTGGACCATTCGGGAAAACCAAGGTAAGGGGAGGGCGCCTTTCCCCCGAGTTTCATCTAGGGAGGACCCTACCACGGCGGGCCACCCAACGATAGGCCGCACCTAGTGTGGTCCGGGACGGACCATGGCCCAGCGGGCCTGAACCACTGCGGCCCAGGCCAACCGGGCTGGACCTGGACCATGTCGGGTCAACCTGAACTGTGTTGGGTCAGTCAAAGCTGGATCGGGTTGGGTCAGACCAGACTCGGGCCCATCTGGACCCAAATACGCATTTGTGTCCATATATAGAGAACCGGGTGTCCATTTGAGTAACCCTCTGTGGAACCGGAATCTTTAGATCAACATGGTCCTTTTGGAATACTCCAATTTAGTTTTGGATAAAGTTAGAGTATGAACAAGTTGGATCAAACTCGAATCCAACCGGGCCCTCAGAACTAAAAGGTTAATAATATACAGGTCAGGTGTCTCATTGATGTGTCATCTAATACATTGGGTTCGTTATGGCATGGAATACTTTTGAGATACTTCATCATGGGACATCGTTATAGTTGAAGTATCAACTAATTTATTAAGGAGAAGAACCTCCCAAAATCAAGCATGAACCCTATGGTTGGTTGTACATAAAGAATCATCAGATCCTGTGATGGTCATCATCGGATACTGTGTGGGTCAGTGCTCAGCGATCTTGTGTGGGACAGCACATACAGATCCTACGTGGGTCATCTCCAAATCCTTTGTGGGCTATCTTTGATCCTATGTGAGTCATGTTCGATCCTGTGTGGGTCAACAGCACAACCTCTCGACGAAGTAGGTTGATCTAGAAATATAGCTAATCACCTATACTTCTGTACTTATGTTATACCTAGTGTGAGTTGAGTCTTTACCTTAGTGGTAATTACTTTTGTGGTGATACCAATGTGGTATTCTTCTGTTTGGAATTACCATTTTGATGCTTAACTTTGTGGTGATACTTATGTGGTATACTTTTATATGGTGTTACCTTTGTGGTACTTACCTTTGTGGTGATACCTGCGTGGTATTCTTCTATGAGGTGTTACCTTCACGGTATTCTTTCCTTCATGGAATAGTTGAGTCTTTGGCTAAGGATTTGGGCTTTGTGTTACCTCATTAATTATATGGGTATACTTGATAACTTACGTATATGTATGGGCATATACCTAAGTAGGGTTGACTATTGTTTCCATGCCTTTTGTTTTACCCTTTGTGGATTTTGAGAGACCTTCGGGGGTCTCGAGGTCCCTACTGAGTATTGTTATACTCAACCCTACATGGGTTATGCCCACACATTGTTGTGTCTTGTGCAGACGACAGACAACACTAACTGAGGAAGAGGGTACCCGGACCGGAGGCTACTCGGAGGTTGAAATTAGACGATACAATCCACAGAGACGACCATTCGAGAGTTGTACCTACCCTTTAGGTAGGATCATTGGGGGTGTTCACAGGTGTTGTTCTTCATTTTTACTTATACATTTTAGTTTTACATGTACTTTCCAATTGTTCTTGTATTACGGCCCCTTTACTTTATATACACACTCTTTTTACTATACAGTTTACTTTGTGGTCATATCTTGTTGCGTGCTTGGTTGGGTGTGTTTACAGGTTATAATATAAATGCCTTCCTGGTTTTATGGATATGCCTTTCCGATGCTAGTTTCCATCCCCTAGGCTATGGAAGGCGGGCATGGGGTAGTCCCGAAATGGGCCCCAGGGGATGGGTTGTGACATGGGCGGGTTCGAGCGTAGATAAAATTTGTTCAAGTGCAATAAAAGGGGGGCCCGATCATCAAATTTTTAATTTACAAAATAAAAAAAATAAAAAATTTTTTTTTTGATTTTATCAACAATTTTTAACACTGATAAAATGGGTATATTATCGGTACATACAAAGAATTGATTAAAGTCCCCTTTTATAAATTTTATTTAGTACCAATAAAAGACCCCTTTTATCAATGATTTTTTTAGTGCTCATAAAATGGACCATTATCAGTGCTTTGTTTAGCACTGATAAGAGGGAACACTTTTTAATGGAGCTTAGATTAGTAGCACTTTTTTAGCAATGTTGATGGATTGTTTATCACTCTTAAAATCCTAGTATGTATTCATGTGAATTAAATTTAAATAATAAAATTATGGCTACTCTGTTTATTTTAAATTGAATTAAATAATGAAAAATCCATATTTGATCTGTTTATCAAATAAATTACAATCATGAAATTATAAAAAATGTAAAATACCTATGATTTTAATAACTACTACAAATATGGCCCTTATCAATGCTAGAAAAGGGCATTAACAGTGCTAGAAAAGCTCTGTTAATAGAGGTGAAGATAGGGGTCCCTTTTATCAGCATTTAGAAAATGCGTTGATAACGGATCCTTTTATCAGTGCTAAAAAAGTGCTGATAAAAGGGGACTTTTATCAGCCCATTTTTAGTGCTGATAAAAGTCCAAAAAAATTAATTAGAAAAGGTAAAAATAAAATACAATGCTCAGGGATCTTTTAACAGTGTTTGACCCACCTTTTATCAGCGCTGGGCAGACCCCCTCCCACTCTCTCGAGCGCTGCACTTGCCCGTGCATCCCACACTTGCTCGCACGCTCCTCCCTGCTTCCACCTGAACTCAAACCCAAGACCTCCCCCCTTGCGCACTTTCACCTTTACCACTAAGCTATTTAGTTTTTTCTCTATTTAATGTTATATCTATTTATTTATATATATATATAGTTATATTTATTCATATATTAATATAGATTCATACTAATATAAATATATTTAGTTATATTAATACATATATATTTATTCAAATATTAATATATATATTTATTCATATATTAATATATATTTATATTTATATATATAGTTATATTTATTAGTATATTAATATAGATTCATATTAATATAAATATATTTAGTTATATTAATTCTTATATATCTATTCATATATTAATATATATAATTATATTTATTCGTATATTAATGTAGATTCATATTCATATAAATATATTTAATTATATTAATAAATATATATTTATTCATATATTAGTATATATATATTTAATCTTATATTAATTTATATTTATATATATATAGTTATAATTTTTTATCTGTATATTTATTTGTATATTAGTATATATTTTTAAAATTAGTTTTAAATACATTTATAAAATATGTTTTTTATGTGTGTTTATAAATAAATAAATACATACATACATACATATGTACAACACACACACACACACATTTACAAATAAATACATATATATGTGTATTTGAAAAGCCATAGAATGTTAAAATGACCATAACTTCTAATCCAGAAGTCGGTTTCAACTCCACAACTAGTAAAATCAAAGACATCAAAACTATATTCAATATGATATGTGGTATAGGCCTAGAGGACATCCATATCAAAGGTTATACCAGTTTTAAGGTCAAAACATTAGGACATCCCGACTAAAAACTCCGTTTTGGAGGCCTTATGGGCCTTTTTGGGAATCAAAAAATGTGGCAAAAGGTTTCTTTAGGTAGTGTATATAGCTCGTCTCAAGATTTTATTTGATATGTTGTGGAGCTCAAACGGACACTCGGATCAAAAGTTATGGTTGTTTGAAGTTTGAGTTACATTTTCAACTTATTTTAGATCTTTTATTATTATTATTTCTATTTTTTAATGTCTTAAAATTGTTATTAAATAATTATTAGTTGATGATAATTAGAAAATTATAAATTAATAATATTTTTGAAAAATATTTGAAATCCATTTTAACTAAATTTCTTATATATTAAATTTAATAGTCTATTTATACTTATCTAAAACATATTTAAAAAATATATATATTATATTTATGTCAATATAAATATACTTATATATTAATATATTATTTTTCATGATTTTTTAAAATAATATAAACTTTATCAGCGCTAGATAAAAGTGTTGAAAAATCCCCCCTTTATTAGCATTACTAAAAAAAGTGCTGATAAAGGGTTCCCCTTTAACAACGCTAAAAAAAGCTCTAATAAAGGGGGGCCTTTATCAGTGCTAAAAAAGTGCTGATAAAGGGTCACTTTTAACAGCATTGTTTTTAGCACTTTTAAAAGATCCCTTTATCAGCGCTTTTTTTAGCACTGTTAAAGGGTGGTGCTGTAGAAACCCAGTTTTGTGGTAGTGAATTGAAATTGAGGGCTATTTTAAATTAGTAATATTCTATTTTTTCTCTTCTCATCTCTTATCAATCCTCACGTAGTTATATAATATATCAAATAATATCTCTTCTCTAAGAAAGAGTGTTTTCAATTAAGAATAAGTATGTCTAATGAATGATCTGAATATTATACAAGGAAACATATGAAATCATAAGATGTTTATTTTTTTCAATATTGATTTTGATCAGAGTTTCTGCTAATTCATTTAACTATTTGTTAGAATTTGTTTCCAATACTTGGCACCCCATGTCAAAAATTAATTCAAATGGATGAATATTTAATGGTAGTTTTCTAATAATTCCTTTTGATAAATAGTATAATATTGGTGTATAAGTGATTTATTAGATGTTTTTCAGAGTATTAGTAAGAAAATTGTGTTAATCCTTTAGCTAAACTATTCTATTTATTATTCCACTAGATAAAAGATTGGGAAGAACCTTGGAAATATTAATTGCATGGGATGTGTTTTTTATAAAGATTCCAACAAATATTTTATGGTTACTGTTATACTTGACACAATGTCTAGATTTTAATGAATAAAATATGTGGTTCTCTTCTAGATGTCTAATTCCCCAATAAAGTCAACATCAACATAGCCTTGTAGTGGATAATTTGACCCAAACCATAGAATTCTATATTCGGATCCCACCAGTTATTGAATCATCCATATTATATCCTATGAGTGTTCCTTCCCTAAATTTTACACGAAATGGATCATCACTCCCCCTATGAATAAAATCCCCTAGTGTGTTCTAACCAGGGAATACATTAAGATTCCAACCACCGATGAAAATAAAACCTAAGACATGTACTTGACCACATCTTCTATTTTAGGTTCCTTCTCCATGGAAAATTTGACATTTCCATACAATAGAGTTGATACCCTCTTAAATATTCATTTCATGAACTACACTATTATCCTCCAAATATAGTCCCATTGATATTGAAGCAATTTATCATCTTCCATGTCTATCATAATTTCCATTCCTATTATTTTCATCACCTATTAGTGATATTTCATCTCAAATATTCTAGAAATATCACAATGTTTCTCCTATATCCTAATATATTTTAGATCTTCTAGTTGTAGACCATCCACATGTAGAATAATAATGATTAAACTTCTATCATCACATGCCTTCTGATAGAAATACTGATATGTTTTTCTTCTAGTGAACCCATCATCATCCATAAATTAATTTAATTTATGATTACATTTCCTTCATGTTGTTATTTATTCAATAAAGGCTTCTATTTTAACATGCACACTAATCCTTTACTCCACTAATCCATAAACCTTATTATCTACTTCATGTACATTTAATCATCCACAATACCATTAATAAAGTCTATCTATACATTCATTCAATATAATTATAGTTTACCTATAGAAACCAAGCTTAGCATTATATAGTAGGCATCATGATTAACTATAAGTGATAATATTTCATAGAAAAATATTCATTCATTCTATTAAAATCACTTCACCATCAGTTTTTCCTTATACCATTTACTAACATTTCCATCCCCTTCTAAATAGAACACCATTTACCTATAGTAATTTATCCTCCTACTGTAATTCAATCACCTCCCATGATTAATTGGAATAAAATGGATATATTTTTTCTTTCATCAAATACTTATATATTCTACAATCAATAAGAGTATTTTCTTCTTCTAGGATTCCAATTTCCACACAATTCATCATATATATGAATTTAATTCATCATCAAACCATGGATCATTTTTTTTTATTTTTATAGATATCCAAAATTTTACTTCTAGCTTATATTAATATGATAATACAACATTTGTTTCTAAAACATCTAGAGATATACATTTATTATTATAAATCCAAAAACTATTCAGGAATATATTTCCATTGTCTCTCTACCGTGATTTCTTTTTTTTCATCTCAAATCATTGAAGCACGTATCCTTTAGATATTCTTACATTGATCAACTTGAATTGTTTATTTAATTTTTTATTCCTAACATATTTCACATCCATGTTTTAGTCTTTCAACAAAACCTTCTTATTAAAAGGAATATCTTGAATTCATACTATCTTCTAATCATTATCATCTTAGAGGTATAATATAAAATTTACATTACCATATATTATAAATAAACTTTCCTGTGAATTTTCCTTGAGTTTTTCCTTATCCTTATAATCAACAGAAATTTTGGTGATACCTATAAAAATTAATATTTTTCTAAAATCTGTTGCTTTTTTAGACCAGGGATAATATATAATTTATTACAATAATTTTGTAAATTCCCTAAGATAAATATCACATAGTAGGTGGTAACTTTATTAAATTTGAATAATATAAAAAGAATTCTATCTTGAAGGACTGAACCATTTAGTAGTTTTTGAAAACTAGATTTATACTTGAACCTAAGATTATAATTGAAAATATAGAAATTAACATATTGAATCCTTTGATGACACCATTATTCTCTTAGATTAACCCTCAAATAAATCTCAATAAATGTCTTGGAATCCAAGGGAAAAATAAAACATAAGAAAGGGTCGAGCTCAGATTCTCGATAAGGATTATGTATGGAGAAATCCATCATAAATAAGAATGAAAATTTATGGAATGGTAAGTAATTGAAAAACATTCCATTTAATTAATTACTTGAGAATTATATGTCTGGAATAAAATATGATCAAATAATTCCATATAAACAATCACATGAGCTAGAAAAAATAAACATGGAAATTATAAAAAATGAATAATCACATGTAAATCAGTAACTAATATCATAATAAGGTAATTCATTATTCCTAACATCATAAAAATACAGTCAATCCTTCAACCAAGACACCATACATAAACATGTAAGACATCATCCAATATTCAAAATATTTTTTCTCATGAGACCTACTAATGCATAGAGGGGCTAAAGAGGGCCCTTCCAATAACATACTAAGTATAATGCATTACTCAGATGAAATGGGGGAAACATAATTAACATATAAATTAGTATTGAAACTAATAAATGAAATGTAAATAATATTCCACAATCAGTAAGCATAATCATAAGCCATCTCATGTAATATGGTGAATAGTATCAAAATATAGCATCGCCAATCAAAATGACCATAAACTATTTAATATAATATAGAAGATACAATGATAATAGATCAAACTCAATGAATAAAAATATTCAATAATGTATGTTTACATAGATAGAAATGCTTTAAACGATATCATTGAAAATTCATGAGGAAAATACCATTTTCACTTTAAAAATAACTTATGTTTAAAATGCCATGAAATTATAAAATAAAATATTTTATTTTAATATGACCTTGTAAAATTGCAATGTAATATTAAAAAAAATTAGGCATCATGATGGCAAGAAAAAGTTTTCATGCCGCAAAAGTTAAAAAACATTACTTTAATATTTTCAGTAGAAAATCCTCAAATAAAATTATTTAGAAAATATATATATATATATATATATACCTTTCATACCCTTTTTAAAAATAAAGAACATGAGTAAAAATGAATTTAAACAATTATAGGATAACAGTAAAAATAGTTTTGGAAAATATTATGGAAATCAAGGACATAGAAGAAAAATATTGTTTTAATGGAATCTTATAAAAATTGAATTTTTATTAAAAGAAAGTCTCTTAAAAATATCATATCAATGAAGAGAGTGTTAAAAAAATGAATTGGTTTTTTTACCCACATTAAACCCAACTACAAAATTGGATATAAAATATAAGGTAATAAAAATTAATTGCACACATAATATTTTCTTGAAAAAATCAACGAAGTATAAGTTTAACCCAATAAATGAAAATTGAGTTAAGAAATCCATTACCTCACACTTCCCTTTATTTTTTGTTTACATCATCCCCCAATATAATTTTTTAATAATGTTATTAATTTATTATCTAACTATATCTGTATTTATAATACTATATATCATCCTTTTATAACATCTTTCCACCAGTTAATTAATAATATTTAATTATCTTCATTGTTTCAGGTTCATTCTTTGCATGGTTACATGGTTGGTTCACTTGTGCATAATTATGGATGTCATTTAGAAATGGAAATAATAATACATAAGTGAATTAAAATGGTATTAATGAAAATCTATAACTCTAAATGGTCTAATATTTCATTTTACTTTATGGCATGAGGAAGATTCATTTGATAAAAAGTAAATGATAAATTATTAATTTATTTTGGTAGTTTTTCTTACCATCACAGAATAGTTTTATTTAATTTAATATAATGTATATATAATAGTAATATGATAGAATATTTGTTAAATGTACCTATTACAATATAATTTACCATAATAAATCTTTAATTGTCTTTTTTAAGGTGGTAATATAAAACAAACAAATTCATTATCCACAGAGATGGTTAAACGCAATAACTTGGACAATGGTTTTGATTCATTGAATAAGAGAAGATGAGAAAAGTGGTGGATATAAAATATTCCATTAGAAATATAAAATTAGATTATATACATGATACTAGATTTATTTTTATTTTATGGATGTAGGAGGTGAGGAGAAGGTAGAATAAGAACATAAATTAAGAGAGGTTGTTTGAGAATGTAATTTCTTAAATATTACCTCCTTGAAAGACCACTTGAGGAACTTGGAAATGGAATTTTGGTGAGACCATCATCACATATAAATGAATAGATTAGGGAGGATAGCTTTTGTAATATATTTTAAGATATTAATATCTTTCTATGATAATATGGGTGGTGTGGAGAGGTATTTATACTTTAGGAGGGATGGATTTATGTTATTAAATAATTATTATTTTATATTTAAAACAACCACATTTGGGTGGTATTAATTCTAATGATTTTTTCTGATAATTAAACTTTTAAAGGCTATAAAATATTTAGTAACACATCAACTATATATTTAATTTTTTAGTTTTTAGTTATTTTAATCTTTTACCATTTCACTTTAACCCGCTATGTTAATTTACTTATATTGCAACAAATCTTTTTTTTAGCATGGTAAATTTTTTATACCTAAAATTGAAAATTAACTCCTAACCTAATTTGGACCTCCTTATTAAAAATGTAAAATCAATTTTACCTAAATCAATTAATAAAAGTGATAAAAATCAATTCTAAATATTTGATGTGTATAACTCATTACAACAGTTTTTTAGGTTAAAATTGTGGTTTTCCAAATTTAAAAGAATATGTTTCTAAATGTAACACCTTATATATTATGTCATTCATTAAATAAATTTTTATCAGTAATATGTGTTAATAAATTTAAATTTTTTATCATTTAATTATTATTTCATAATATTTAATGTATTTTGGAATAAAGTATTTTCACTTTTTAACCAAAAAAATCTATTTTTATCGATAATTCCCAACAATTACCCTAAGATAATTTTGACTTGTTGATTCCAAAATGAATATTATTATTTAAAATACATTTTCTAAAATTGTGAATTTTCTTTCATTCATTTTTTTCAAATAAATGAGAAAACAAATATTTAAAAAAATTATTTGAAGGATAAAATGACTTTACTAAAAAAATGTCTTTATTTCCTAAGAATAATTAATTTTTTATTGAATTTGAAAATAATATTTATTTCTTGATATGATTAATCATATTCCAAAACACCAATTTAATGACTTTCTTATAACCATTGGGTTAAAATAATCATATTTTTTAGTTCATTTAAGCTTTGTAATCTATGCAACGTAAGCTATCATGCATAGTGTTATTTTAAAATATCATGGGTTTACATTCTCCCATCCTTCAATAAATTTCATCCTCACAAAATTAAATTTATCATCAAAAAAAAGGATGAAATTTTAATATTAATTTGGGGAAAATACAAATTGTAATAAGGGTTAATAAAATTTCTTCCTAAAAAGTGGGAAAGGAAAATCGGAATGTAACTACAATACTAGGTTTCTGGATAGGAGAAAATTAGTGGGAAGTGAAAACATGGAAATGGAAAAGAAATATAACTATAAATTTTTTCTAGAGGGTGATAGGGAACCTTTTCATTAGAAATTTTAACATCACAAAAATATAAATCTGTGATGGGCTAAATAATTATTGATTTATCATAAAGAAAATTAAATGAATAAATTTTTTTGTTGAAAAACCGTTTTTCTTGAGTTGAGTACTTATCTTACTTCTTATAGTAATAAAATAAGGATATGTACATACTTGAATGGTATAGTTTCATCCATTGAAAATTTTCCACCAAAAACTCATATTTCTCTCTAAAATATATTTTAACCATTATTCATAAAATAAAATTCCAAATTTTTTTGTTTATCTTAATTATATTGGGATCCCAAAAGGAACTTAGAATTTTTCTATCAAACCATTTTAATGAATAATTTTATTATACCAATCAATATATCATGTATGTCACTGGTAGATGATTCACCCTTTTCAACCTTCATTTTTGAGTTCTTACCTCACAGCCTTACTGGATGTGATGGGTTGTTTCTCGTCACGCAGTTTTTCCATTATCTAAAATTGTAATAATATAATCTTTTAATCATTCCAAAACTAACCCTAAAGGTTATCTCATAAATTTTATTTTACATTTCCAAAAATATAATAACCCATAATACATCATTCAATCTTGGATTCTTTGGTAATCCAGTGAAAAATAACATAGTAATTTCATCCCTTACTCCAAAAAATGAATATCCAAAATGGATTTTTTATTTAAGAACTACAATTCACTTTTAACGGATCGAAAAATCCATAAAGATTGAAAATTGATTCATTCTGTCTCAAACTATTTTCCAAAACCAATATTATCGAAACAAGATATATAATATGCATAAATACATGTATATTTAAAACCTCTCCCAATGTGTAACTTAAACCATTTAATAAATGGTTAAACTTATAACTCTTATAAAATATCAAGATCTAAAATGTTAGAAAGAAGGTTAGTGAATTTACAAAATTAATTTACCATTAATCTATCAAACAATATGATGTATATCATAATTCTAACATACCAAACATGTTAATACCTTCATCATGTATTCTCTTAAAATGTTTTAATAACACGAATGACCATAAATCCTTATTGAAAACATTCATGAATCCTTATTAATTAAGTAAAAATTAGATTATAGGATATTTTATTTAAATAAAAATATGTGGTTAACTCCATCAATTTTAACATAAACTGATTTTCCAAAAAAAGTCTTTAATCAACTACATGGTATATAATCTCTTCAAAAAGAGATTATTATCTAAAAATTAGGAACATATTAAGGGTTATCTTTCCTTCAAACAAGTGTTTTCAAAAGATTGACTTCTTAGTGAATCACGTTTCCCAGTGATTGGTACCATTTAATATATGCTCTCAAATACTTAATGAAAATTTTCTAAAGTATAATCCTTATCTTTTTCTCAATTCCTACAAAAAAATTCCATACAACATATTTCTTGGATACAAAATAAACAACAACATAATCATTCAATTTCGGATATATCAATAGCATAATCTTGACCTTAATCCCTCAGATTCATCTGATATATATCCCCTCGATGATTTGGTAATTCATTTACCTAATTCCCCAACTCCTTACAATTGACACACTTAGAATCTATAGCTTCTTTTTTCCCCTTGAAATCATGATCCTAATGGACTTTCTCTCCACACTTTTAATAAACTCCCATTCCCTTATGGAATGTAATGGGGTCTTTCTTTCCATAATTATCACATATAGGAAACCCCTTATTTCCCTTCTTCCCTTTATCTATATTATTCATTGACATCCTCTTATTTTCTTTATTTTCTTAATATAATAAGACTTTGAAAATTCCTTCATTTTTCTAATGGTAGATGATATGATGTACTCAAATGATGAAAATGGTTGGTATATTAGTTAACATAAAATCATTGGTTTAATTCCATCAAAGAAATAGTCAATATTACTCCTTGGATTACACACATAGTCCATAGAATTCCTTTATAACCTTGTAAAGTTATCTACCTACATAGAATCATTATCATCCTCATTTCATCTTACACTCAAGAATTTTCTCTCCACATCCTCTTATTATACATGTGTAAAAATAAATTTCTTGGAATAGTTCATTAAAATCATTTCATTCAATGTTTTTAATTTCCTCCTCCTTACTGTTTTTAATCAATGACCACCATTGATCAATATCTCATGATAGATGATAAACCACCATGATAACCTTATTCCTTTCATTACTTCCCTAGGTGAGAAATATATTTTCTAGGGAACATATCCATTTCCCACCAATAAAAGGATTCCTAGTCATAGTAAATGAAAAAAGTTGTTGTCTCATGAAGCAGTCTAAAATTGTTATGCCATGTTTTGAATTAGAAGGTTTCTCTATACAAGAATGGTTATTGCTCATAACCTGATTTAGTTGTCCCAATATAGTTATTATTTTTTCACCACCAACTTCAACTCTCGCTCCATACATAACTTGAACTCCAGCTTCATTATATTTCGTAGGAGGTAAATCCCTACATGGATTATGTGCATTGATATGGTTCACATTCCTTATGCTGGGTTCCATTTAAAAATAGTAGCATAAACAAGATTAGATCATAACATAATGAATAATCTCGAAGACTACTAATGTAAATTGAATATTTAGTTATAAATAATCTTTAAATCATAAGTTTGGTTTTATTGGGAGTATTTTATAATTAGGTTATAGTGTTTATCTCTATAATATATGTTTTCATAAATTTATTTCCTAAGGTTTCTACTCAACTTCCTCTGATCCCAACTATAAAGACCCTAACCCTAGTATCCTAAATTCGTTGGTTACTTTATTACATTATCATATTATGCAAGGAATAATATCCCAAAGGACTAAATTGTTTAGTAGTTTTGGAAAACTATATACATATTTGAACCTTAATTTACAATATAAAATATAAAATAAATCAAATAAAATCCTTTGAGGACACCATTATTCTCCTAGTGCAAACCTTCATATCAATAATAATAAACATCTTGGAATCCTGGTGAAGAAAAACATAAGAAATTGCTGAGATCATATGCTCAGTAAGGGTTTAGTATGATGAAATCTATCAAAAATAAGCACAATTTTTTTGACAAGGTAAATAATTAAAATTCCTTCCATTTAATCAATAACATGATCATAATATGGATGGAATAAAAGATGATGAAATAATTCCCAATATACAATTATATGATATAGAAAATATAACCAGGTATTTTCTTCTAATCGAATAATCACATAAAAATCAATAAATATTCTCATAATTAGGGAATGAATTATGTTGGGAATCATAAAAATACCATCAAAGCTACTGCCAAGATGACATAAATAACTGGTAAAGACATCATCTGATACCTAAACTAGTTTTCATCATGAGACCTATCGATGCATCAAGGGGATATAGTAGGCCCTAACCATCACTTATTATTTCCAATGAATTTCTCATATGAAAGGGGTGAAATAAAATAAATATATACATTTTTATTGAAACTACTATACAAAATGTAAATAACTTTCCTCAATCAGTAAACATAATCGTAATCCATTGACAATAATATGGTAAATGGTATCAAAATTTTACATCCTCAGTTGAACTAACCTTAAACCACATAATATAATATGGAATATGGAAATATAAGATATCAAACTCAATGAGGAAAAAGATTCAACAAAGGATGTTGATAAATATGAAAATACATTAAATCATATCATCGAAAAATTCTTGTGGAAAATACTAATTTTCACATGGAAAAAAATTTATGTTTCAAATGATATGTAATTTTAAAATAATTCATTTTAATTGAAGATAACCTTGTAAAAATTTAATGGAAGTATCAAAAAATTAGTGTATCGTGATGGAGGAAAATCTGTTCATTTTTTTATGTTTTAAAAAACATTCCTTCTATATTTTTGATGGAAAAGTCTCAAAGAACCTTATTTATAAAGTGAACAAATATTAATTTCAAACTATTTTCTAAAAATCCCAAACTAAGTAAAAATTTCATTCGAAAATCATAGTATAATAGTAAAAATATTTTTGGAAATAATTATAGAAAACATGAACATGGAAGAAAAAAATAGTTTCAAGGGAAACCTTAAAAAAAGATAATTTTTTAAAATGGGGGGTCTCTTGAAAATATCATATCATTGAAGTGAGAATTAATCAAATGAATTGATTATGTTTATCTAATATAAATAAAAATACTAAAATTTTTAAATAAAACATAAGATAATCAAACTTCATTTAAACATAATCTTATCATGATGAAATCATAAAAGTATAATTTTATCCTAATGAATGGAAATCGAGTTACAAAATCTATTACCTTAGGCTTCCCTTTAGTTTTTATACATAAAACTTATGTATAATGGTTTAAATAAGGTTATTAATTTATTCCAAAACTATATTAATATTTATAATTACTTATATGATCCCTTTATAACATCTTACCACCAATTCATTAATAATATTCATTAATAACCATGTTTCTGGTGCATTCACTTCATGGTTTCATGGTCAATTCACTTATGTATAATTGTGGATATTCTTTTCAAATGGAATTAAAACCCCAAAAAAGAAATGAAATTTTATTAATGAACAACCAAAAGTTTAAATGGTCCCATATATAATTTTTTTTTCTGGCATGAGGATAAATCATTTGATGAAATGTCAATGATAAATGTTTAGTTTATTTGGTAGTTTTTTAGTCCTTCATGAGCTCGTATTGTTTTCTTTAATATTATATATATATATATATATATATTAGTCCTAGAATGTGAAATAGGGTTTAATATTCCTATAAAAATATTATCTGACCATTATAATACTTGTGTATCCATACTTGAATGTGGTAATGCAAAACCAAAAAACATTATCCATGGAGAAGTTTAACCACCATAATTTGGATATAAATTAGTATCTTTGAATGAGAGGAGATGAGAAAAGGGGTTGAAATAAAATATTATATAATAAATATAAAATTATAGTATATAAATAATTATATAATTATTATTATTTTATGCATTAATAAGGTGAATAAATGGTAGAAGAAAAAATATATATTAAGAGAGGTTGTTTGAGAAAGTTGCCTCTTAAATATCACCTCCTTGAAAGACCCATTAAGGAACATGTAATTGGTATCTTAGTGATACCAAAAATACATGGATGTTTTAATATTGGGTATTATATGGTTTTTTATATATTTCAAGAGAATCTATGCTTTTTAAGAGAAATGGGTTGGTGAGGAGTTTTATTTATCCTTGAGGAGGGGTGGTTTTAAGTTATTAAATAAGGATTAATTTATATTTAAATCCAACCACATTTGGGTGGAATTAATTCCAAAAAAATGGTTGATGATTAATCTTTAAGTGTTTTTTATGGTCTATAAACACATCAAAAAACTATTTAATGTTATCGGTTTAAAGTATTTTATGTGTTTACCTTTTAACTTGAACCCGCTACTTTATTTTACCTATACCGCGGTTAATATTTTTTATGGTAAATTCTTTAATCCTAAAACTAAAAAGGAAATTATAAACTAATTTGGAAAAACTTATTTAAAATATGGAATCTATTTTACATTATTCAATTTATAAAAGTTATAAAAATAAATTCTAAATATTTTATGTGTATAACTCATAAAAACAATTTTTATTGTTAAAACCGTTGTTTTCAAAATTTCTAAGCATTTGATTCTAAATGTAAATCCTTATGTATAATTTTCTTAATTAAATAAATTAATTCAATAATAAGGGTTAATAAATTTTAAATCATGATCATATAATAATTTTTCATAAGAGTAAATGTATTTCATAAAAATTATATCTTTACATTTTAAACAAAAATATTTTTTTAGAAAATAACCAAAAAATTACCATAATATAATTTTTATGTGAATATTTAAAAAATAAATTTTATTTTTTCATTTAAATATTATAGAATTTTCAATGTTAATTTCATTTATTTTATGATAGATAAGAAAAAAAACTCTTTTTGAAGAAAACATTTGTTTGAAAAATAAAATGATTTTACTAAAAATTATGTTTTCATTACCTAATCATAATTAAATTTGTATTGAATATAAACTTCAAATTTATTTCATAACATTGTTAATATTATATAAACTGTTCTATGTACCAGTTTTTTTATAATTGTCTTATTAAAATAATGATATTTTGGAGTTCATTTAAACTCATTGTTTTGTGCAATATATGCTATCAAATGTTGTGTTCGTTTAATGTCTTTGGGTGTTATGAATTCTATAGATGTAATTTTATTAAACGTGTTTGATGTTTTGTTTATTATTTGTATCTGAATTACCATGGAAACTCTTGAGTGTAACATCACTCTTTTTTCCTTCATTATTATAGTTTGATTAATTCATATCACCACATTAAATATTTAAGGAAAACTTGTGAAATTATTCTCAAGCATGTTCCCCTACTTCCATAAAATGTTTTCAAATTAAATTCTACTGTACTCACCACCATTATCAAATCCATGGTATTTTAACAACTTACCAGTCTCTATTTCATCCAAGAAACTCCATTTAACAAACTGCCTAAAAACGTCCAACATGTGTTTAAGAATATAAACTCATACTTTCCATGTTTTGACATCAATGAATGTAAAAATTTATAGTGACCCTTTGTGATATTTAATTGGGGGTTTTCTCCAAACCATGTGAGTGAAAATATTATATATTAAAAGACATTTTATTCTATTTATTTATATAAAATGAAACACATTTATGCTTTCTATGAAAACAACTACCACATTTTCTAGCCTCATTTTCATCAACCATTGGCATGATTTTTTTCATTATTAACATTATGTTTTCCACAATAAGGGTTAAAATATAGTAATACCATGAATCTATATTCTCATATGTTTATACTCCAGTAATTAATATGTTATTGAATATATGATTCAGATATGGAATTCAATCCATAACACCATAGGCCACCCCCACGGATCCTTGAGTGACTTTCGAAACACAGTTAGAAAAGATTTTACCAAAGTGGGCTCTGTCAAGAAATCATATAGAAATTTTATGCCTTCATAACTTTGTGATGTTTCTAACTTATTTAAATGAATATAAACTCTAATTTTTTTAATTTATATGTTAACATTACCATTCTCTAGTACATCTATAGTTTCATCATCAACTAATGTCACCCAAAAAAGTTTACTTGATTCGTAATTCATCATACATCCTTGCTCTATTATACATTGAAATAATACTCATAAGTAAGTCACCTATAATACAACCACAATGATGACATTTATTTGAAAACACTAACTTAATTTAGATTAATTTATAAATAATGAACATTTATATGTTAACATAAAATAACTCTCTCTATAATCTCTACAATCCTAATTGAGACTTATCTTCTTCCCAAAATAACCACTTATAGGGATAAAAATTTATAATTTATGTTGGTTCAATTCTTGAGGCCTATAAATATAATTCCCCATACTACTCTATTGAGGTGAACGTTTATTTTATTCACTATATTGTTCATGTCTTGATGGTGATTAAACATCAACCCTTATAAGTTGTTCATTCAGAATTAAATTTATGAATCCCTCATATTCAAATTTAGTTTTTCCACCAGAATTTATAACTATGAAAACAATCCATACATTAACTCAGACTATGAAGGAAACATTAGAATATGATAAATGTCATCTGTAAACATGACCTTAATTGAATCAATATAAATTTGAATCATGGTGAATTAATTTACATCATCCTCCATAGATTTACTTTATAATACCCTCTTTTTGAATAACTTCCATATTCAGAAAACTTTTATTAATGTTTTTAGATCCTCAAACATTTACTCTATATCCTTAATTAAATAAATTTTCTTCATCACTCCAATATATTAAAGGAAAGATTCCAAGACAATGACATCCCAACCAAACAAAGTGTATTATTATTCAGTATATCCCATTAATCTTTACATATATTCCTTAGCATGAATGACATCAATGAGACCTCAAAATCCTTTTGAAAGTGATATTCATCTATATATATTTTCCAGACATAGAATGTTACTCTATTGAACATGTCTATCTAGATCTTACAACCATCGGATTTCATGACATTTATGATAGAACACCCAAAATGAAATTAGAATAACCTCAATGGAAGAGAGTGGGTGTTAATTAAGATAGATTTGAGTGTGTAGGTGAGTGAGATAAAATAACCAAGAGCTCAAATAAAACTTTTAAGGGATCATGCACATCATTTTTCAACAAAAAACTACCTTCCAAAAGTTTCAACATAATAAAAAAGAAACGCATAAATATTATTTATTTATAGATTCCCACTAATATTGATATACTATAACATATGAATTCCTTTCACCCTAAATATACCCACTATGTGAACATCATAAAAACTCAATAAAACTGATTACTAACAAAAACTATTAGTGGAACGTGTTTAAATAAATACTTAACTTTGGATTTATGTGGTTTAGAAGTGATTTATATATTTATTAGAGAACAGTGCTATGAATTTTGACTATGTTTGGGTTATAAGGATCTACAATAACAATTGGTAATTACAATCAATATTAGTTGAAACTAAAATTTGAGACATAATAAATGTGAAAAAATGGTCACTCCCTACACTTATAATGGGTTCTAGATAGTCAACCAGTTGAACCAAAGTCTAAAATTCATAAGGTTCCCACTATTCAACTTGATGAACTCTAATATCTTATTGATTTAAATGGATTGACTATCAACCATTTTTAGCTCAACCATGTTACATTTAAATGTATCATGATTTATTTAAAATTTCAAAATTTTCCAAAAACCTAAAAACAATGACTATTATAGATCATCCTCATAACACCCATACATATTAAACCATAACATAAATACATATCTTATATAACACTTATTAAAACACCTTCAGGATATATAATATACCAACCATCCCTCCCCCATTGAACATACTTGTTACCACAACCAATATCTAATAGAGTCAATATATAAAATATTCACCTTCTGGTTGAACTAAAAATGAAACTTGAATAGTCTTCTCATTCAAAATATATTACTTTGACCTGCATAAACCAATAGAAACTAGATAGTGGGTAATGATTTTGTGTCTACTAATCATAATCATGAGGTCAATATGGTACCCTATAGTTCTTTATTAGAGAAATAATCTCTTTATGTTCTATTATAAAATGTAAATTGATATTTCTAGAGAGGCACATTCCATATGATTATTATTAACCCATATACTTCTCTAAATTGACAAAAGAAATTTTTTGGAAAAATTTTAAGTCATCTAGTGAAGACCTCTATTATTCAAATCATAATAATATCATGTTTTATATAGATGGAAATTATAAATTAGAGTAGGATCATTTAATATTGAACCTAAATAGAAAAAATGAAATTGTTTGACATACAACTATGTTTTTATTTAGGGAATTGAAATATGATCTATTTTCATGTGATGTCTACCTTCTATAACTGTACATTATATACTCTATCATTGAATATAACCATTATCTTAGTTTGGATATCTATATCTAATATTTGTCATATAACTTCTTATATATTACTTCTATATTGAGAAATGGTTATTCTTTTTATGGTTAATTTCATTTTTGGTGGTTTGTTCTATTTTTTTCATTATTTGATATCAAGTTTTTTAGTGTTCCAAATTAACACCATTTATGTGGAATTTAAATAATTTAAAAATATATATTATAGTAGAAACATAATTTTATAATAGTAGATATGTTTTTTATAATTTTTTTTAAATTGAATTATTAATTATATGATCATGCAAAGTTTATGGTTTAATACCTATGGAAAAATCATTCCATGATTTTTTCTATCTTATCCCATCCAACTTTTAGGTAGTTTTTGGTTATCAAGGGATGTATATGTGGCCATGTTGCACCAAAGATCACATATAAAACATCAGGGTCCAATTTTAGTCTCTTACACAGTCAATCTTATCTCATACCTTTGTTATAACAAGAAATCATCCTTTGGTCTAATTGATCATTAGGGTAGTATTTTAATGTTTAGATATATATACATATATTTTTTTCTATGTGTTTTTTAGTCCTTGTGGATGGATGATTGACTTAGTGACTAGGATAATTATATAGGGTGTGTGATATTATGGTCATATAATCATTTAAGGAATTAATTTCATAAATATATTTATAATTTGGAGTTACTTAATTTTAGGTAATGTAATTTTATATAAACATCCATTTCACTCTTAATTTAAATATTATAACCATGTTTCATGGGTGGTGTGAGATATAACTATAATCACTTTTATTAGTAAGACTTCCAATAATTAATTATGTTCTATTATATTATTATTAATCTAATTCCACTTTCATATTTTTAATTTTTGTTCCTTTTTAATTGACTTTATTGTATTGAATTCTAGTTTTCATTCCTTATTTTCATACGATCTCTTTATTTTCTTCTTTGTTAATGTTTTTTCATTATGGGATGGTAACACCCTATATTCAATATTTTAATTTGTTTACAAACATTAAAAAAATGTTAAATTACTTATAATAAACATTTATTAGATTCTCTTATTATTTTTCTCTAGGGGTTTAATTAATAATATTATACTATTAAGTGATTTAATTAATTAATAGTTTGATAATTACATGTTTTAATAAGTTTATAAAAAAATCAGGTGTTTTAAATTATCATGTGCTTTTAAATTTTAATCACATTTTAATTATAAGTTTTTAAAATGTTAGACTTATTGTTTTAATGATTATTACAAATTTGTTATATTATTCATTTTCTTATGTTATATTTTTTTATTAAAAAACATGGCCTTCTTGTACGCCAAGTGGATAGCTCTCAACCACCTAGGGTATCCAATAGGTCAACCCCATGGGAAATCCCACCATAGTGAACCAACAAGAAGGCTGGAATTTTTTGTTGTGAATAGTGAATGCTACATTCATGAGAGCCTATGAATAAGGCCCATCGGTCACACACACAATTCAAAAATGATGGGAATTGGTATCCCCTGAGTGTATATTGTGAATTAATTCAAATTAAGCTTCACCTAAACCTAGTTGATATACCATTCGATAACCACTTTTTGGATTTGATAAGGGATGTTATTTATTAGATCAGATTCAATCTTGGTTATTGATTCATTTTATTTTCACTTTTTTGATGTGTTTTTCACCCCACATGTTATTTTAAATTCCAACACACCTTTTTTCAAATCTAATCATTTTGGTTATCCTATCCTTGATAATTGGTTCTCCAGTGTTCTTCAAGATTCTCCATCATTTTCTTCCAAGTTTCATCTTGCTTGAATTTATTTTTCATGCTCCTATATTTTCAAATAATGCTAAAACAATGGTTTAAAGTTCATTTTTTTTCTTTTTGAAACTGATAGACCATATTCATATATTTACTCTGTTCTTTTTCAAAATTTTACTGAATCATTATTCGAGTTTCCAAAACCTTATGTTTTTATTCTATTTAGTCTATTCATATTTTTTGGGAATTCTAAACTTCCTTATATTCTATTCTTTCATTTTCTTATAGTTTGATTTTTATTCTTTTGTTTATTCATCTAAAACATAGCTCTTTCCTTTATTGAGTTCTCTAAGAGTCACCATTGGAAAATATCAATGGTGGGTGATGAGTAGCCGTTGAAAAGTTACCAACGGAGGGTGATATTAACCACTGTTAAAACCCAATTGTGGGTTAGTTTCCCACCTCTAGAAATAAATGGTGGATGATTTTAACCACCACCTAACATAAACGGTAGGTAATTTTACCCCATGATAGATCTCAAAGGTGCATTATTTTCTATACCCACTAGTTCGTCTTCCTTTTTAGTACAAATCCTTGGAATAAAGTTCTTCATCCTTTTTTTATCCTTTAGTGGTATAGATTTATATTCTTTATAATTTTTTTTATTATATTAGAGTTATATATTTTTGGTAAATTATTTTTCCTCTCCTATTTTTGTTTTTGATGTATAGAACTTTTTAGTAGCTTCTTCAACCGTTTCGGTTGATTATTCAAACGCCAATATGTGGTTTTCCTTCTTTCTTAGCTTGATGCAGTATATTTTTTTTTCTATTTTATGTGGTTATAAATTTTATTATACTATATTCATTATTTTTCCTTATGAATTATTTTTCCTTGTTCTAAAAAAACACCATTAAGATCCAAAATTAACTCTCTCTTCATTAAATGAATTACATTGGTTTTTTATTCTTACTGTTTGAAGTGTTTTTATATCTTATCAGTCGATTTATACATATGATATTCATTTTTTATTATTTATAATGTTTGTAAATGATTTTTAATGATCCAACATTATAAACCAATTAATGGTCATGATTCGCCTCTCGATATTTCCCAAGTTGAGTCATGAGTCATCATTGGACATCCATTGGTAGATTTTTTTTATTTCTTTATAATAAGCCTTTCACTACAATATCGAATGGAATAAAATTGGTTTTGATTAACTCATTTCATTTTTTATTAAAATTCAAAGGGTAGGAAATACTTTTTTTCATATTATTAGTCATTTCCAATTGTAGTCCAATGATCCACCATTAGTTAAAATTATATATTTCTAAAATTTTATTTTCTTGTTTCATTTTTTGTTATTAAAAATACTTATTTTGATCATAGTATTTTTATTTTCTGTTGAAATATATTTTTAAAACATTAAAAAAATATTTGTAACATTTTTTTATGATCATCGATTCATGCAGTTTTATATTTCTATCATGCTCTATTTTACTGCAACATTTTCTTCATGTATAATCTATTAGAATATATTATTATTTAAATTGTTTGATAATTATAAATTGATTAGAATTTTTTTACATAATATATATTTTTTTATTAATATTTCTTAAATAATTGTAAAGAATGATTATATTTCTATATTAATCTTGTGAGGATTTAACACACAAAGGTAACAGTATTTTTTATTTTATTTTCATGCAATAAAAACTATCATGATGTCATTAGACATGGACATGATCATAAAGATATAGTTTTAATGATCTGGGAGATTTCATCAAGGAATAAAAACACATACCTCTTTAGATCATTCATTCGGATCTCTTATGATATATCTTTGACATTTTAATTCTCTAAATTGTTCATGATTTTCTATGTCTTCTGTGTTCTTATTGGGATCACAAAAAAAACCCAAATTTGACATTTGTTCTATCAACTAATCACCTATAATCAATCTTAAACTTCTTCAACATTCTAATAATCAATATTAATTCTTTTATTTGTTTTATTTTTGTAATCATTATTTTATTGTTTGTATTTATTCTTCCATGGCTTATGATTTTCCCATCCAAAATAGTCATTTCTTATATCTAATTATTCTACCACCAAAAAGGAAGTTTGGGTTGTGAATCCTCATCAAAATTAAGGATAAAGACTAGGTTGAGTCTCCTGTAAAAATACTGGGTTGTTCTTTCAAGTTGTTTAAAAGGAAGTGTCTTTTAACAAAATTCTTACACCATTAAAAGTAACATTCATTTTGGGTACCAGTATACTCAAGGAGTATAGGAGATTGAGGAGTGTACATGGATATCGGTGATTTAAACCACTATAAATAATTTTTTCTTTTATTTTTTTTCCCACAACATCTTAAATAAATAACACGTCACTCACTATAGTATGATATTTTAGACTCCTATTGTTTTTATCATTAATATTTTAAAACGGCTATTCACCCCCACCCTCTAGTTATATTTTCCATCAATAACAACTCAATAATTGGCATCAAAGGATGGTCTCTAATATGTTTTTCTTTGTTTCCTTTAATATGACACCAGAAAATTTGTATCATAGTATAGGACCTTCCCTAATGTATAGTTAGCCTATTAATATTTTTATTTCTTATTTTTTTAATCTATGATAACATATATCATAGAAAAAACTGTCTAAGGGAAAAAATAAAAGATTTATTTTATGATGGAAAGTGTTAATGATAATGATTGTTGGACAGCACAAAAACTTATCATTCATTGATGGGTGTGATTATGGATACTGGAAAGATAAAAAGGAATCCTACTTGAAACAAATTAGAGTAGATCACTAGATAATTGTGTAAATTCATTATGATCTACCTAAAACTGGTCTAGAGATTCTTCTAGAAAATGACATGGAAAAATATCTTGTGAATTATAAAGTTAAAAATATGTACTATTGTGCTATAATAATAATTTTCTATATCCATGTTTTAGCTTTAAGAAATTGTATTTAATATAGAGGATACTGGAAGTGACTCTTTATGAAACTGAAAAGCTGAAGATAGCCAAGTGTGGAATGAACTGAGTAGGAAACTAGGACTTCAAGATGGGAGATGAAGAATCTGTAAATCAGATTTTCCATTGGTTTACAAGTATTACTAATGTTATGAGTGATCTTAGAGAAGTTTTGAAAAACATAGCTCAATTGGAAAGATTATTGAGAGCTATACCAAAAACATGGTATTTAATGAAGGTGACAACTGATGATAGTAAGAATTTTAAGGAGTATATTTTAGATGAAATCATAGGATCTATGCTATAGTATGAGTTAGTGTTAAAGAATATTTTTGATGAAGTGTCTACTAAAATAAAAGTAATTTAATTTAAATATAATATTGTTCATAGCTCTTATGACTTTTATTCTGAGTTCCAAGAAAGTGACAATGAGATAAATCGCTTCAGAAAGAATCTTTAAAAATTGGTGAAACGTAATGGTGGAAATAGATAGTTTGTAAGTAAAAATGAGAAGGACTAAAATAAATTTAATTCAAGTAATATTAATGATGTTTCAAATGTAACATATTTTGAGTCTATAAAAAAATTTCACATCAGATCTAATTACCCCAAACTCATGAATTCAAAGATATACATAGACAAAAAGGAGAAAAGAAAAACATTCTCTATTTGGAGGATGTGATTTTTCATATAGTTATTGATTCAAGCATTAAATTTAAATGTGAATAGAAAATAGGTAATCTTGCCCTGATGGGTACTACATGTTAGGTAAATGATTCTCTTTTTACTCAGTTGATAACTCTTACAAATTTTGATCATAATTTTCTATCTGAAATCAATAATATACTAATTTGGATTCTGGTTATAATTATAATTCTAATAATTATACAATTAAAAAATTTCTTAAAGAGAATAAAAAATTAAGAAATAGTTACATCAAAATGTTTGAAAGATACAAAGAAGATAAATATAAAAATAAAAAATTATTCAAATAAAATGATAAACTAAAAATGGAATGTGAAAATGTGAATCTGATTGTTTCCCAGAATAAGAAATGTTTAATGAATTTTTATTATGAATTTTTGAAACTATAAGATGAAAATGAAAAAACATAAAAAAAAATTATGTCTATAAATGATAAAGTCCAAGATAGTTTATTTTCTTTAGTTCTGGATGATTTATCTAAAGTAGAGAATGAGTGTAAGAAATTAAAACATGAAAATAAAAATTTAAGGAACATGAATTTTTGGTCCAACGAAATGGATTATACAGATCTAGAAATAGTTCAAAAAGAGAATATGGTTTCGAAAAATGATGTTGTTAATCTAAAATTGGAATTATATACTTTTGTAAGAGGTAAGAAAATATAATATTATCATTTATTTAATGAACCTAAACACAAATAAAAATAGTTTTGGTTATAAAAATTTTACACAAAACTGGAATAAGAAGTCTTTTGTTAAAAATTAAAAAGAAAGTATTTCTACTATAGCTTGTTTTAAATATTGAGTGAAAGGTTAGTACACCAAAAAATTCTAACTAGGATTCACCCAATAATTTGGTCAAACTATAACTATTTTATCTAAAAAAATTATTCACAAACACTAAGAGAAAGATGCTATAAATATATGCGGGTAGTCAAAAGACCTTTTTTGAATTAAAGTGAATTGATGACAACATGGGTTTCAAAAGGATCTAACATAAATATTAATGGACCTAAGAGGGTAAACATGACCAGATAAGTATTATTATTGTTAACCTACATGCATATAATCTACTCTAATATAATTTTATATGCTATAAAATAAGTTATCTAATACCTTTTTAATAAGTGTTGTATTTTTTTCGAGGCATGTTCATTAATTTGTATTTGTATTTTGTTTTTTGAAGTAAAGTTGTTTTAAATTTACATAGTTAAAATTATTGTATAAATATGTTTACTATATATTTAATTTTCTATAATGTGTTTTAATGGTATTGATTTATCTATCTTCAATGTTTCACGAATTTATGGTGATTTCTAACTTTTTTAATTGAATTAATTTAATTTCTATATGTATTTAAATAAGTGTTTCAATAATTAGATTATTAAAATTAAAAAAAATCATTAGTCTATTTTAAATAATTCTTCATAAACTATTTTAGGGAAATATATAACAATCTTAAAAAAATCTTTTGTATTTTATAATCTAGTTTTTCATATTCTCAAAATTGAAATATTTTTTTTTTGGAATTCTGATTTGATTTTAAGTAAATAATTTATTTTATAATTGATTTAATCTTGAAAATAAAATTTTAATTTCTAATCAGTTTTAAAAATAATAATTTTTCTTTTAAACATAGTGTTTTTTTAAAAACCTTAATTAAAATAAATTATTCATTTCTTTTGGAATATTTTTGGTTTTATATGTCTATTCATAGAAATATGTTTTATTTGTTCATTGAATATACCAACCTTTTGTAATATGCTATTTTTTGAACTTTACATGCAATAATCTTGATAATTTATTTATGTAGTAGTTTTTTATTCTTGTTGTTTGAAGTGGTTTTATATCTTATCAGCTAATTTCTATATCATTTATTCATCAATTTATCATTTATAATGTTTGGTAATGATTTTAAAGGAGACACTATTAGAACCCAATAATAGGCCATGATTCACCGCTAGATACTTCCAATGGCGATTCATGATTCACTATTGGACATCCAATAGTGGGAAATTTTTTATTTCTTCATAAGAAGCCTTTGAAATATATCGTTCTTGGAATAAACATAGTTTTGATTAACTCGTTTATTTTTTCTTAAAATTTTAATTCTAGGTAATACTCTATTTCTCCACCGTTGTACATTTCCAATGGTATATAATTAGATGTCACTCTCTATTACAATGGTAGGTCAATGAACAACCATTAGTTAAAATTTTATATATCTAAAAATGTCTTTTTTTTTTATTTTTTTTTATTAAAAATAATTATTTTTATAGTGTTATTATTATCTTATGTCAAAATATATTTTTATAGTGTTAAAAAATAATTTTATCATTTTTTATTATCATTTATTCATGTAGTTTGATATTATTATCATGCTCTATTTTACTGAAACTTTTGATGCATATATAATATACATGATTATATTATTATTTAAATTGATTAAAAATTATTTATGTATTATATTAATAAGTTTATATTAATATTTTATGATTAAATGTAAAGCACAATTATATTTCTATATTAATCAAGAAAAGCTTTAACAAAAAATTTAATGGTCTTTTTATTTTATTTTTATGCACTGAGAAGTGTTGAGTAGACACTATAAATTGAAACACTTGTAAACATATTTTTTCAATGATTCAAGATATTGATTCAAGGAATAAAAACACATAGCTATATAGATCATTCATTCAGATATCTTGTGATACACCTTTGGCTTTCTTCTTCTATGAATTGTTCATGATCTTCTATGACTTCTACATTCTTTGTGTGATCACTGAATGACTCCATCGTTAAAAGATTCTCCTTCAATTGATCAATGATCATTGAGAATAATTTTAGCCAATATTTTATTCATCTACTTCATTCAATGTATTTGTTTTATTCATATAATCATTATTCTTCATGTTTGTATGTTTTCATGTATAGTTTAGGGGTTTCCCATAAACAATAGCCCTTTATTATCTATGTCTGTTCTACCACCCAAATGGAAGTTTGGGTTGTTACACCTAATAAAATGTTCGGATACAGACTATGTTGAGTCTCCTATATGAAGATTGGGTTTTCCATCATGTTATTTGAAAGGAAGTGTCTCTAAAAAAGGGTCACAGACCATAAAAAGTGAGGTTCTTAGTGTGTACGAATCTCTTTTGAAGTAGATGGGATTTAGGAGTGGACTATGATCTTGGTTATCAGAACCAATATAAATCTTGTGTTCTTTTATTTTTATTTCATTTTCCTCTTAACTAAAGAACACTACACTCAGTACTGATTAATATTTTATAAACAAGGATCTTTTTTCATTATTTTTTTTTAAAAGACTATTACCCCCCCCCATTGAGACATATTTTCAATCAATAAAGATCCCAAATATATGTGATTATAATGTTTTTTATAGTTTTTATTAACTTATTATTCAATTTACATAATTCATTGAGGAGAATAATTATTCCATATATTGATAAACAAATTAAAAATTATTATTGTTTTTATTCATATTATGTTAAAAAATAGAGTTAAAAATAATTCTTAGATAATGGGATATTGGGTGTATATATATACATAATATCTCAATTGGAATGCATACACAAGCTACACGTGGTCATATAGAACTCTAGGGGTCTGTACTATTTACCTATACATGTTGTATTCACTACAGGTTCTAGGATTCATGAAAATTATTATTTAAAAAATGTACTAGGTTGAATAATATTATTTATTTTTGATGAGTGATGAGTGAACTAACATTGTTTATTTAGTATGAGTACAAGGTAGTATGTATTTTTTTTATTTAGGATATACATGGGGTATCTATTTCATATTTTTATAATAAATTATCTAATTTCCCATTTTTAATGTGATTATGGAACTAATGATTATCTCTTTTGAGGGGATTGGTATGTATTACCAAGAAAATAAACTTCCATTAAACAAAATTTCCAATATATGATAGTTTTCTATTGATTTATAAGTTCCCATCTATGTATAGTTTTATACTAACATTGTTTTCTCCAAAATTTTCTTCTCAGGCTTTGAAAAGCAACTTCCTTTCAAGGAGAGGGGAAAACAAAGCCTTTAGGATCCTTTCAGAACCAAAAAAAACATTCAATGTTTGTACAAAAATTACATATTTTTCACAAATGTAGTTTCATGAGAAATGAAACAAAAAATGAAAAACTTCTACAGGTGTCTCAACCATCCTCCAATGAGAAAGGAATAGTTTTTTTGTAACCCAATGTTTTGTGACACAGGCTCACAACAGTATGAATCCCCTATCTTTTATGGGCCACTCAATGTTTCATGGAATAGATGAATTTGTGTGACACAGTGCCTCCAATAGGAAAAAATGACTATATATATAGCATCACCCACAATTTTTGGGGAGATACCAATGGAAGCCAAAGGGTTAGAATCTCACCTCATAAAACTCTCTCTTTCCCAAAGTCATATATCCAAGGCCTCCAATGGATTCCCATGGGTATGAAACCATTATGAAAACCATCAAATAGGCACTAAATCACCTTTTAATAAAATAGAGTTATTTTCTGAAACACACATTAATAAAATGGAGAGTTTATACAAGAAGTAAATCATTTGTGAAACTCCATACTCCATGCAAAACCAATAGTTGAATGCAAATCCATGAACAATATTTGTCTGATAACCAAAGTTTTACATAACTATAAATATTAATTTAACTCCAATATTTTTTAAAATTTCCTATGGTTATCATATTTTTTTTCTTTGGTAAAACATAATTGTGAACAAGTTGAGTGCTCATGGGACCTAAACCCATTAAAATAGGGTTTACTCATGCAATTTGAATCTACATGATTAGTATCATGAACCCTCCTGATCATTCCCTAGGCTCAAAGAAGGGGTATGGAAACCTAATTTAATTTTTATATTAATTGTAGGAGTCCTCACATCGGACCCCAGCACACTACCTAAAGATAGAATATTTTTTATTTTACTCTCTAAAAGAATTATCTTACTAGACACATAAGCCCAATCTTTGGAATCGTCATGGGAAACTGAAAATCATCCTCCTTGATGAGAATTTGTAGTATATATGTATACTTATCTTCTCCCCCCTTAATTGGTACTGGGTAGTTATACATGTAATACCCACTAAAGTTAATACTAAAATATTTTTTCTTGCATAACACCAATTTCATAGTCACAAGATGTTAAAAATAAAGACAATTCCTTAGAAAAGGATATTAAGTTGTGGCCTTAAAAAATGAGATAATAATGTGATTTAATGTGTGATGATCATGATATGGGTCATGTGATTATAATGAGATTATTTTTGTGATGAGCATGAGCAGATACCCCCATACTATAGGGATATTTTTCACATATGCCCCACACCATCACTTATTCTCACTCCTTCCAAAATGCATATATACTTACCATGTTAAATTAAAATACATGGTATGATCTCATCTAATGATCCAAAATAGTGCAATCGCACTACATGGGATTTGACACCTACATTTTATCATGATTTGTAGGATGCCTCTTTGATATTCATTCCCTATATCCCAACAATCACATCTCTCATTATTGTTTGGTGAGTTAGAGGTGACTTCCCCATGTCCAATACAATAATTTACACCCCATATCACCTACACCCTAGAGAGTTACAAACTCCAAAGTCGGATCGTATTTCATGAGTACATTTATCCTTCTATAAATTCAAAGTCCACATGGACTGTTGCATCACTAAAAAATGTTAGCCTATTTCTGACCTAGTATACAATGCGCATTTATGGGAAGAGAACCTCCACTAGACATTCAATATTTGAGCACCCCCACTAGACTATATTACAGTAGCTACCTCATATAGTGGTAAAATTATGTTTATCCTAGTACTTGATTAGCATATTGGGATGTTCCCCCACTAGACTTCCAATATATGAGCTCGTTCACTCAGTTTTAAACATGAAACACATTATGGTGAATCAGAATCCAATCCATAGGTGACAAGACTAGGGTTCCTTTTTTGATGTTCATAACAAGAATATGTGATAATCATATGATATCTTCTTCCTATCCTAGTTGATAAAGTTGATATTCTCCAGTATGTGATAGGCATGTGATGCCTTAGTTGATGAGCCTAAAAATCTTATATGATGTTCATATGATCTCTTCTTCCAATCCTTGGTAATGAAACCTATACTCTCTCACATGTAATAAAAATTATATGAATTCTATAATGAGATTAAAAATCCATAATTTGATGATCATGGGATCTCTGCATCCCTTTATTATGTCACAATCCTATATTCGTACTTGTTATGATTTTAATGGATTTACCAAGTTAAAAGACATGGAATCTGCATGAGATGAGAATAATTTTCCATGAATGATGAGAATATTATTCATTAAATAATTGGAACTAGTCTTGTTTTATTGTGAGAATATGATTCCAGAGTTAATGAAGCTTTTATGACTTATACATTCAATGTATGTTTCCTTGGGGAGATCATAAGCTTCCTTGGGTTTTGAACTTGAGACACCATAGGTCATGAGCATAAGATCCCTATTAATATAAAATTAGGATGAAATGTAATGATACTCCTATTTCATAATATCATAATTAGATCCAAATATAGTGAAAACCCCTATAATTGTAGAAATAAGTGTAATTAACCATTTTCTACTTGAATATGAAACAGGTAACAAGTTTTATGAACATGAACTACATATATAATAGGGACCCAAAATTTGTGATGATTTATAAGGAAGTTTCCATTGAAGGAAGAGTTGATATCACATCACCACATTTTGATCATGTATTAGACATCATTGATCATCGTTCTAGGATAATATCACCTATGTAATGTAGTATTATGAGTCATGAGAATCGTGACTAGTATAAGTGTGTGGATCCACAGCATGGAAGCTCAAACTAGTAGAAGCATCAAAAAAATGTATTGTGAACCTGATATTAATCACTACTCCTTAAAAAATGGAAAGACAATGAACACTAGACATCATCGATTCTAAGCCTTAGATATGTCATAATTATCTAAGAATAGTGGAAAAAATGTGATTATATTACCATTAAGTAGTGAGTAAATGATGAAAACTAAGAAACACTGATTCTATGAATCATCAGCATTGAACTTGAACAAGAAAAGTGAACCCAACATGAATCTCTTCTCCTTTGTTAGTGGGATGCTGATGAATGTTGGGAATAAAGAAATTTCATAAATTATAGTGTTAATCTTAACCAATAATGGTGAACCTGATAAGAATATAATTTTGTTAAATAGTGGGAAGATGTTGAACGATGGAAATCACCAGTTCTAAGAATCACTAGCATCTATATTAACCAATAATTGTTAAAACTGGGTGATTATATTCTATTTCAATAGGGGAAGATGATGAACACTCGACATCACTTGTTCTAGACATCATTGGTTTGAATTCCCAATCCTCCACCCAATATGTTATTAGTACTATTAGGAACATTGGGTATTTCCTTCACTAGACATGTAATAATATTTTTCTCCATATGTAACATGGAAAACTAGATACCATTAATGCATAAAATACTACCACCAATAGTAATGCATGTAGAATGTATGATCAAACATCAGTCCCATACAATTTCCCTTTTACTGTGATGACCATCCCTCCCATGATTCATGGGTACCCTCACTCAATCTCTCCCTAAGAGCTCATCCAATATAGTTTTATCACTTCACACATCCATTGATATGAGGAGGAAGCATTCATCCTAAAAGGGTGGTGTCTCATGAATATTTTGACGATGTAGGTTCATATAACTACTACCATTCATAAGGAGCATGTTATAGGAAATCGCACCCCCACCCCCCATTAACACAGTAACCCATTTCAGAATCCTCCCCCATAATAATCTATTAACTATATACCCTATGCTGAGGAAGTAGGAGATTTTTTATCTACACCTAATATGTTCATGACCTTGGACTCTTCAATAAAGTCTTCTACCACCTAACACATCTAACAACATGGGATGAACTTGTAGTTTGATGAGTAGTTTGATCCTATCCTTTCTCCACAGGCCCTGATAAAAAAGGTGATTCCCCCCTAAATGAGGCATGACATCAAACCAATATGATGGGATGCTGGTCCAAATATTCCTATATCCTGATCCAATATTTATGTAGACCCTCCCTTCTAGACCACTATATAGGATCAGATCTTCTCCTAGTTGGGATTAGGACCATAGATTCCAACTAGGTGGTATGAGTCAACAACCTGAACCTTCGGAACCACTTAAAACCATCATAAGGGACCCCATAGTGAATAATTCCATCATCAAGGTCCTACTAATGATTTCATCAACCAACATGGAGGCCCTACTTATGTTAATACCTTGAATAGTTATATTTTCCTCCATAGTGTATAAAATATGGTAGTCCCCATAAATGACCTATTCATGGAATAAAATACAACATGAATTGTATAAATACCATGAAACATTTGACACTTTTGTGGTGGGATATCAAGTATGATCACTAGATCTAGGTCCAGGTGATTCAATTTCAAGTCACCCTTCACTGCTAAATGTCTGAGGAAATTGAAAATCATAGGGAAATGCCTCTATCTCTACCACCAAAGTTGGGGGGTATGATCCCATTAGTTGAGGATGACCATAAATAATTTAAAAGTACAATAGGTTCCCCAAACACATACTTATGAACCTAAATGTTGATGATGTGTTGGATTCTATATAGGGACTCTCCATGTAGTCATATCTACTTCCAAAAGTATCTTTCCTATCTACCTCATCATTGGAAATAAAGGTGACATCAAGAACTGGTTTAGAACCATAAAATGAAGGCGAACACCCCAACATAATTTTTGGTGATCAATGGACATCCAAATCTATAATAGTACATGGATACATATACTACAAGGATATTTTCATGAATCTTTCTCTGCATATGTAAGATACATCTTTGTTTCAGAGAATATTGTCTCATGTGATGCATCCTATACTAGAAAATTTTCATCATCCTAGATCTACTCCACTTCCTATAATAGTATCTCAACTATCATAGATAGGATTATAGGGTGACCAATAGTACGCTACACTTCATAAAATGAACATGAGAAGAATTTTTTGCGGCAGATCATTGCTACATAGTAGTTAAGAGTCATGTTCTGGCTACCTATATTGTTGAGATTCATCGTTTTGGAGATTCTTGGTGAGGATAGTGCATCATTACATCACCAAATATTATGGGATATATTTAACCACCTTTGAAAAGATTAGTTTAGTAATTTATAAATCCACATTAATCTTTATAATCTCTGTCAGCGTTATCAAAAGGTGGACATTACAGCTCTCCTGGTGGCTTAAGACAATAATTACTGTATTTATAACAAAAGTTTCCAATAGAATTTTTTCAAGAGCCTCATAGTGGTTTGTTGAATCATTTAATTGTGGTACAATAATATAAATAATCATGTTGTAGGGTAGTATTGTTTACTCTAATTCATTCCTCCCATATAGTGAAAGGATTTCCATGAGAAAAATACACCCGTCAGTGGTAAAAGTCACCCTCTAACCACAAACACTATGAATTTAATCATAGTAAACCCATATGATGACATTGAACTTTATTTATTATGGTGAATATCATGAGGATGAGGACCCATCATGAGGGGAGCCCCTACATCAGGTTTACCTTTCGATAGGATCCAACACACATTAGTAGAGAGAGATGTTCAGTCTTAAGAGTACCATTAAAGCATTTCCACATGTTCATAAACATATTTACCTAGATAATGGAATCATTGAACTCATTGGGACATATGATATTATACCAAAAACTAGAGAAGATTTTATAATGGCTTCTTTTCCTCTAGGAGCTTGATAACTATAAGTGTCTTACTGAAAAATATCTCATTGAATAACACCTGGAGAGATAAGTTGTTTGAATGAATCCCATTATTCCTCTGGTGTAATACAAATAAAAAATCATTATTAATTACCCATCTAGGACCTAGGGTAGAACCCTCCCACTAAATTAGGGTAGAGGCATGAGGATCCATCTAATAGAGGAAAAGTTGATCCTTCTTCGTGACTCCTTTCCTGGTCAATCATCACGACTTCCCAACAATATACGATGGTTATTACACATCAAGACCTAGTAGGCCATCCTAAGGGTTGATGCATACTAACCTTACCTATGATGAGGTAATTATCTCTCTCCCCACTCATATTTCGGCTATAGAGACACAACAAACCTTATTCCATCCTGAAAGTAATCTATATTTAGTGTGGGTAGATCATACTCTTACACATTAAGATTTTCATAACATGAGATTCGCCTCATTTAATGGTACATGATATTTAAAGAAACAACCAAGACACATTGCCTCTCAATGTGGTTTGATGGTGGGAATTCTAACACAACAAGAAAATACTAGGATCAAATATGTTTTCCAAAACATAAAAATTCCGTCCTTTTTCTTATACAGTATGTTCCCTCCAAGGACCATCATCAGCTTGAAAGATCTCTGCAGTAAATTTAGATACTATTTTAGCTTCACCTTATGTTGAAAATTTTTCATTGAACTCTCTAAATGAAGGAATCAAAAAATTAGTTTAAAACTAACTACATTTTTCGATTAATGGGATTGACATATTCTCTTAATGTGCATCTTATTTAGGAATAACATTAGGGAATGTACATATAGAATGTTCAAGATGATCTTGTCCATACCCTCATCTCACTAAAGTAATCAAATAGTTTTTTGGAATTCAATCATAGATTTTAGTGCTTATAATATGATATGTAGTGGACCGAGTATTGATCATACCCATTTCAACCATCAATTCTAGTGTATAAGATTATGGGTATAGAGACAATTTTATCCATACAAACTCAAGTCACTAAAATAGTCCAATATCTGATTCTAATATAAAATACGCCTTACTAAACACAACCATGTTATGAGAACATTTACAATGTACCATAACATGGCCATGTACCCAGGGTTACCATCAAATAATGAGAGAATAGGGTTTATACCATCATGGGTGAGTCGTTCTAGTGTTACATTCTCTATTCTATGGATAGGAAAAATTGAAATTTTCATACATAACAAGGATTCAATAGGATATGCTAACAAACCTCATTGATTACTGCCCCTACCAAAAGATCCTTGGGAACAACAACAATGAGTGTGTTTTCTTTAAGAATATGATCTGAGACTAGGTAGACTATGGTATGAGTGATTTGGGTGATTCTCTAGCATATTCGATGTGTCTATATGCTACCCTTGCTAGTCGTAATGAAAATTATAGTGAATGAAAACAACTCTTTGGTCAAGGAGTATAAATAATTGATCCCAAGATAGATCAATAGTTAGTCACCTACACCCAAAAAATTATTCATGATCATTTGAACTAGCCAACATCTCATGTGGTCACCACATATTCTTCAATTTTACAACTGACATCATAGCCATATAGGTCTTAGCATAACCTATAATAATAGCACTAAGGACTTCCATATCCACCATCAGTTCCAAAACCATCTTAAACTATCTATGATTTTATATCACTTTATTTTGGAGAAGGAACTTGAATTCATCTGACAGTTGAATATATAACTGATAAAGAGTATCACTTTTCTTATAACAACATCAATAGGTTGGTGGATTATTGTGTGGAACCTAGTAGTGAAGTATGTCACCTAGAACCCTCTATAACCTCTAGTTGAAACTATCAAGATATGGTTTGGCTCCATTATAGTAAGCATAATCCTCAAGGAACTACACTAGAAAGGATGGATCATGATATTAAGACTATATAATAGGCATTAATCTAGTATGAACAAGAACAATCTTCTTAGGACACACCATAAATCATTACCCCTTGATATATATGGTTGGTTGATCATATGGATTAAAAATTGTAAACCAGGGCTCGAACATAACCAAAAAAACCTAAACCATGATAACCCATCACATATCCTCAAAAATATAAATAATGGTGAAATGTGATAATCACAATTCATGTCCCAATACCTCATCCAACTAGGCCTACCATGCTTCCATATATATATCAACCGTTGGAAAAGGAGAGCATTCCCCTAGCTAAAAAATATGATGTGCATAAGTATGTCACCATTATACTAACATGAATGTCGATCCTTGATGTAATCCTCCATTAAAATTGGTAATTTGAAGCTCTAACCAAGTCCCTAAAGAGTCATATTCCATTTAAGATATTGGTAGATTCCATTAAGGCCTATTACAAATGGAAAGATGAACATGTGATCCCCAATCCATAATCTCATTTTATAGAGAGGATGGTGGTTCCATTATTCTGGTGAAAATATAGTCACTCTTTGTCTCAGTCTAGTTCAATGTCACGGTAATATATTGCTACCTTATAAAAACATGATCCATTATCCATCTCATCCTGATCAAGAGGCTCTAAAAACTAGGACTAATGGAGGTAGATTTTATCTCATCCAACCTAACAACCTAGTGATATAATGATACATAGCATACCCCACACATCAATGTTTAGCTGGTGACTCGATTTAGAGACATGGAATAAAAATAGAGTTCATGGTTGTCTCAAATAACACTACCTAAAACACCTTTCTGTGAATGGATTTTCTTTACCTCTTGTTGGAGGTCACCTCTTCATACCATCAATGCCTCAAATACCACCTCAATGTTCGTTTAGGGTTACTATATAGTGATTCATCCCCCTTTAACATATGTGGAGTATACTATCAAGATAATGGATATTATAAAAGGGAAGTAAAAAATCTCTTGATTGATATGGTGGTGTGCACCAATTCTGATAGTGAATTGATAGCATCCTAAGAATATCCTAACATAATTTTAAGGGTAACTCCATCCGACAGGTACAGCAATTGGAATCATAAATCCATGACCATGGTAATCATTTCATTATACCTATGAAAAATTAATTTCCACATATCATCGTTTATTCCTATAATTGGAAGGAACAAATGAATCCAAAAATACCCACTTATGTCGCATAGATAAAGTATTGTCTCTAAGTCACTAACATGTTCCATCATCTTGTATTTCAAAGGGAAGGATTAAAATGATGAAAGGCAACCCATTATAATTATGTTGACATAAAATCCATACCTTGTTATTAGAAACAACATGGTATTTCATCTCTGGATTTTGTTTCCATAGTCTCTGTAAGGTTATAATGATATGAATCCACTACTTAAGATTCCACCCTAGAAAAAGTTGATGATAATACTACCTCCCGATATTATATTCTTGGTGAATCGTCTCTTTACTCTGATCCTCTTTTTTATATTGCTGAATTTTATTTGTATTAATATTATCTGACCTTTTAGGATGGTTTATCCACCACGTTCAGTGACTTGATCAAAGAGAATATCAACACATAGGTATATCTGAGGCCTATGTTGATTACCTCAGTCATGTCACTTGAGGAGAAGTATCAATACATATAATTCCCCAAGAAAAATCATGATATGTTCTCTTGGAACTATAATGAAATGTCAGGGAATAATCCCTAGGTTTTTGTGCACCACCTTATCCAACCTATTGGTTACTGTGTGTTCAAACAAACAACTAGAAAGATATATCCCTTTGTGGTTCCATGTTCAACACCAAAGTTGATAATATCATCAATTCCATCTTCATTAGGGAGGTCCAATACCTAATGTGGTTAGCTATAATTTTTCCATTATGGAATAAGAAAAAAATATTAGAGATTGTATCAACTTTTGGGACATAAACTAAAATTTCCCAAAGAATTATTTTGATATATAAGTAATAGAACTGCTGATTGATGAAACTTATATCTTCAATGAATTATCTTTCATAGATAATTTTTTTGGTAAAATTAAATTTACATGTCCTAAGAAGATCAGTAATTCTCCACATTCATGGTTCCTAGGGTATATTTTTGTTATAATTCATTCCCATTATGTTTTAGATTGTCGTATCTACTTATCTATATTACATGTAGTGAATATTCAATCATCTCATCAAAACACTTGTGGAATTTTACATGAATTATTTGTTCATCAAATACCACTACTGATAGGAACATTTAAAATATTTTGGTAAGTTGTTTGATATGAAATCTTATAATCATCTAATTATAATATGATTAAATTTTTCATTCAAGGTTGCCTTTGGTAAGATCCTCATATTTAGTTATAGGTTCATTGAAATTGAGATTGACCTAGAGAATATTAAGGCCAATAGCCAAATGAAACCTCTATGAAATTTCAAATAATTATGATCTTTTTGGTCTATCTTCCCTGTAAATAATTTTTTTCCAACTTGGATAGATAATGTAATCCTTTTTGAAATATGAGGAAAAAATGCATCACTTTCCAATTGGATGAGGAATACCAAACCTAATTTGATGTCATCATGAAATATCTACTATATCCTCTATTTCTGATTCCAAAAATCCCAGAAAATTGTCTTATCCTTTATGTGGCTTCTTTAGATAAATCCTTTGTCACCCTCTTAGCATAGAAGAACAAAAAGAATAATGAGAACATTTTTTACTATCTCAGTTGTTTGATTCTTAATAATGAGACCAGATATTATCCCATTTATAATAGATAGGTGTCCTTAGTATTCATGGTTCAAAAGCTATATAATTACCTGATTTATTATGAGATACATCTGGTATCCCATTATAACTAGAAAAATTATGCCCTCAACTGTCCTAGGATAACTAGATAGTTGGTATGATGGGAATCAATCTAGAAATAGTTTGAAATCATGTTTACTCTTCAAAAGGCTGTCAAGGTCCAAACATTTTTAGATTTATTGGTTTCACATATGAAATTTAGAGATCTTCCATAATATATCCACTTCCTAAATGAATCCATCCTAACCATCAATCAGGTTTCACCATGTTAGCAGATGCACTTTGATGACGACTTTCAGAGTTAGTTTGATAGAAAAATCAATAATACTAAACTTAATAGGGTCATCCATGGTATTTTCTACATCAATACCTCACAGGACGCGTTCCATACTTCTTCCATTTTCATATGGGTTTAAAAATAATTAATTTGAGTATGAGGGTATTAGAACTAGTATTAAGTTGGATATTGAGATTTTGGTTTCACGGTTGTATGTGAAAGGTGTCTCAAATCATCCCATCGAGAATAAAAATGGTGACTACACTATTGAAAAACAATATTTCATCCCATTTTCATAGCACACTCATGATTTTATATCCTAATCACCATCCAAGAAGAAAGTGACTCATGTAAGATGGTACCATAATAACTGATTGAATTCATTTACAATACTGGTCACATCCTTTATAGGTCCAACCCAATAAAATATGGTCATTCATAAAGTGTATCAAAAGTAAAAATCACATGGAACTTTTGATGAAAAGAAATATTAGGTGAACCAAATTTTCATGGGAATAACTGCAGTACGAAATTCAAATTACCTAGTGATGGAATAAATGTTGTAATTTTTGACTCCACACATTGAGTACCTTAAATATAGGACTCTCCCATTATACAAATTTAATCATGATAAAAGGTGCCAATGTATGGTATGATTTACCCTTCATGGTTTACACAAATCATAAGAGGTTCAATACTAGTGTATCTTTGACACAATCCATCTTCATTGAATAAAAAATGAATGTCATCCCTTGAGTTCTATAACAATACCATGTTGGGTAATATGGGACCCATCAAGAAGGGTTGAATATCTTTAACTATATCCAAGGATTTGGGTTCTTTTTTCTAACCATGGTTAATAACTACATCAAATTCATTGTGAAGCTTCAATTGTGGTAGATCCAAATCAACTTCATACAATAGCCACCTGACACCCTCTATGACACCAAATTATATGATCCCATTTCATCATGGAGACTTGACATTGGGAGCCCCTATCTACCAGTGACAACCCTATAGTGTAGTCCCATCATTACGAATACATACTTATTCTCAATGTATGTATAATTCATACCCCTAAGAGAGGTTATGGAATTTTCTATGATTGAGTTTGTGAAGTCCCATATCATCCATTAATCTAGGATTCTACACACCATTCTCATAGAAAATGGAAACAAATTTTAGTGAACTAAACTAATGAAGCTATATGCCAAGTCCAACATTCTGTCTAATCATACATCCCTCTATCATGATTAGGAGAATGGATAGATTATGGAATCTGAAGAATCCCTATCTAATATTCTAAAGAAAATTTTGGATCCAAAAATGATAGCTAGACCAAAATGTTCTCTAATGGATTATGGGAATATCTAACTATGACTCAGAATTCCACCCATGAGACCACATATTCACTTATATATAGGACATAGGTATTATTAACAATAGCAGTTTAGAATTCATTAATAGAGATTCCCATTTACAGTAAAAAAAATTCTAGAAAAGAGTGTTGAGGTTTTCTTCGATGAATTAGAATCCATTGATGATAGTAAGCTACAAGCACTACATAACCACTATTTCCATGAAAATAATGTATCATGAGCATTAAAAATAATGTTTTACCTCCACATATTTTTTTAGGGTAAACTGGACCACAAATTAAGAAAACCAATGACACTATCAAGGATGATAGTAAAATAGAAGACCAAGTGGGAGGGTCGATCCATCATTCATAATGTTTACACCAATGGTGCATACTCATTAATCCCTATAAATGGGTATCACACCACTCCTTCTATTAATACAAGGTTCCTTAAACTATAATTTGTATAACTATAATTTTGGAACATCCATATTGTTCAAATAATGTTAAAATATATGGCATACATCCTAGACACATGATGTTAAATAGTATGATATAAATCCTAGTCATATGACAAAAGAATATTCCATGATTTTCAATCTACAAGATCATAAACTATATAGCCTTTTCATCTTGGTCATAAGAAAATAAACTATACAACAAATTATCCCCACCATATGACATTATACTTCATATCTAATGTTATCTCTGCAAAGAATTAAACATCATGGAAACATCCCTAATTTCATGATTTAAAACTATATAATGATTTAACCCTCACATGATAAGACCTCCCCTATGGTGTTGGTCGTCTACCAAACCACTTTTAAGAATAATGATTGTATTGATTCTCATCCATTGGGATATGTAGAGATGAATAGATTCCTTAACCTAGGCATAACCCCTTAATTATTTTGTAGTTTCCCCTTGAGAACATATTCAAATCTTGTTCACCAATATGACCCATCAATATTCAAAAATTCACAGTGGTGTGAACCATGATATTTGAACTCTCCCTAAACAAACCTTCACTTCCACTCCCATACTTCATGTTTTCATTGATTTATATCCCCATCATCCTCTAATTCTAGATAGGTTCCCCTATGGTGATGGTGTATAGAAAAAATAGGCTCACATACCATCCAATGTATACACCTTGAAATAATTATAACATTAAGTGACGGGTCCCATGATATAATAATGTTCAATGATTGACCACTCATTTGTTTTCCCATCCTTGACAATGTGGTTGTGTGACCTTATTTTGAAGATAAGTTCATTATATATCACTCAACCTCTTATCATGACCCCTTTGTGATTAAGATTCCGAATGTCACCAAAATACATCATTTCCATTCACCATATTTTTTATGGATCTTTAACACTATTGGTGTTACACCATCATACTCCAACCATCATTGGTTAACTAGGTTAGTGCAATAATAACCTCCCAATAAATCTATTATATGACCTTATCATGATCTCTCATGAGAGGTGGGATCCCTCCTATCACTCGTTGTTTATCACCTAAAGAGAATCTCACAAGTTCTTATGAATCATATTGGTTCCTCACCAACATGGTCAAGGAACACAAATTTATCCAAGTCTAACACCCCAATGGACAAGGAATCATCACTCTAAATTATGCGTAACCTATTTTAAATTTGTTTTATCTAGAATATTTCCTCTATAGAACTAGAATCAAATTCATTTAATTATCTTTATCGTGCCTCATGAACATCTCTAGAGACCCCCCTTGTCCAATATCCTTGATAGTAAACTAAAGTAAACACTACAATAAATTATCTATAACCATCAACTAATACATACCCCCATTATCCATGAATCATGAAATTATATTATGTGCACTGGTCCATGAATCACTACCCTAAAATCTATACCCCTCCTTCCATGTGATGATATATATTTATGATTTTCTTGATGGGTCTTATAGCCCTTCATTGAAATATGGTGTGATTGGTTCTAGTATAATATATAGTTTTACTCTTCAGTTTAAGCATCATGACTGTAAAATATGTTCATCCAGTAAACTCCCTCTGGCCCAAAAACAATTGAGTGCATGCTCTCAAAATGATTGTAAAGTGTTGGGTCTCATAACCCTTCATTAATGTTGGGTTCATGTTACCTTTTATGTTGTTATAAATAATTTTTCCCACTATTCATCCTTATCACATGCAATTAAACATCATATTATAGTCTCCATCACATGAAATCGTACCATGTGATACCATTGGGCACTCGCTAAAAAAGATTCCACCCTTTTCAGAACTAATCTCTGACCACACCACCTTCCTAAACTATGTGTATATTGATTCCAATTTAATGGAATATATAGGGATTTATAGATCCCTTATCTTATTCCCATAAATTAGTTCCCAATCATCATGACCTTTGATTATGTGTGACCCATTCTAGATACTCTTTTGTGTAATGGGGGCCTCTTCTTACCCCCATCAATATAGATATCATGTTACCTTTCATATTGTATGATCTCTCTCATTATTTGTTTTGTCCTTATCTCATGGCCTTAAATATTGAACCCCATTGGATTGAGCTCTATGACCTTAAACTGGTAGAACATCCAAATAAAATTTATTTTACCTTAAACTCCGTCATCCTAGTCATATTATTCATCTATGGTATAATCGAGGCACAAACACCTTTTGTGTTGAAAACCCTTAAAGGGAAGCCTGAAAAAAATCATGCATATTCTTGTTAAGTCACCCTTTCATGGCATGGGTAAAATTTATAGTATAAATGGAAAATGGTGAAAATCATGTGTGGTTAATCATTGAACCTTGTAAATAAATTTTTTGGGCTTGATGACCCCCCCCCCATCATTCAAAAAAAATTTAAAGTATATCCTTCACCCCTTTTCCTTCTCGAAGCCCTTTATGAGGCACTAAACTATGTGTTCCTCTTTCATGAATTCAAATACATTGGAAGTGTGATTAAAAATTAAATAAATTCTTATCATCCTGGGAACATGACTATGAACTATATGAAATTTGTGAATCCTGGTCACATAATGATAAACTATATGACAATCATCTTAGTCACATAACTCTAAAATGTATCACAAGGTCCTGTTTACCTTGTGATAAACTATAAGAAACTCATCCTTTTATCATGATCATAAACTATAGAACATAATCCTTATTAAATGATACTAAACTATGTTACACTAGTTCTCATTGAAAGATGTTAAAATGTAATGGTTCCCATTCCCACCATATAATGTTAAATTACATGATTGAAATCCAAGATGTTTGAGTGGTTGAAAAAATCATTACAAAAATTATATAAGAAAAATTATGTAAAATATTTACATAACAGTTTTGTTTTTTATATAGGTATGTTTTTGTGTTTTTTTAATATTTAATTTACTCATTTATTCAATAAATAAATCTTAATGAAAAGTAAACATCATTTTTATATATTATATAACATTACTAAAAATCATTTAAATAACTAAACAGGTTTGAATTCATTCTCCCACACTTTTTCAAAACTATATATTTAAATCCTAGAAGAATGCACCAAATATATAGTGACTAAAAACTGAAAGTAAGTAGACACAACCAGGTGTTAATTTCACAGAAATTTTGAGTGGAGTTATCTCTTTCTTGAGTATTCTATGGACAGTGGTTATAGCCACTTGTGTCCTGTCCACTTAGAGAAAATATATAGAAAAACCAAATTAGACATTATAATTTAAATGAAAGAAAAAAATATATATATGAAGAGAGAATTATTTTTACCCATCTCAATATGGTATGTGTTCAGATTATTCATAACTATATAGTATTATGGTCATCCCGAATCATTTATCACTTTGAGATTATTTGGTAAAATCCACCACATGCATGTTCTTCCACATATCTTCATCTCTACTTATTAGAGGTTCCCTTGAAAAAATTAATGCATTTATAACCCCATTAATGTGATGTACTTCATACGATGGGGGTGGAAGGATGATATACAGGGCCTACTTGAGTTCTACTATACTCAGACTAGTGCCTTCTTCATCCAGTGTCAGATCAATTAAATATAATTCATAGTATTCATCAAATGCATCGTTAGAAAGAAATTCAAATTTTATAAAATCAAATAAAGTGGAGATCATATCAAAATAATCTCCCTCATAGGTAGTTTATTGGGATTTTTTATCTTTATGAGAGTATACTAGGAATATATTTGGTTTTCCTCCCTCTATTAGATAATCATGGTATTTATGATGGGTTTCTTCTTATTCTATAATTAGGTACTCTCATAATTCACATAAATCTACCAGATTAAAAAAAAGAATGTTGTAAGATATTTTTTCTTATATTATAAAATTATTCAGAAACAAAATTTTCTCCCTCTGAGGCATGATCTAAAATTTCCAAATCTATATTATTAATATAATGGGGGTTAGATTCTAATTTAGTTTGAAAATAATTAAAAATATATGATTTTGGAGTTTGGGTATCCCCCTAAATTCGTTCATCTAGGATTTCTTATTTCTCTTTTAGTGCCTCATGTATCATCTTAGGAATGTGTGGGAGTGTAGGATCCTTCCCCAATTCAACTTCTATATATTATCTACGTGTCTTCAGTTTCGGTGCATGATCCTCACTTACACTCCTTTCAATATTAACTCTAAAAAAATTAAATATTGTTTGTTATAATTGGTCCAACACTTTATAAAATTGTCCAATTATAGCATTCATATCCATATTTTTGAGTAAAAAACTATTTCTTCCATTTTCTATGACACTAAGTGATGATTCATATTTTTTTAACTTTTTTATCTTTTTCATGGTTTTAAATTTTAAAATAAAAAATTATTTACAATGTGAAAAATTTACAGTGACTAAAATTCAAATTTTATAATTTTATATTTAGGGATTAAAATAAAACCATATAATTCATGAAAACACAATTTGGTATAAAATAATTCATTTTCATTTTTGACTAAAAAATTAATTAATATTCTAATAATAATTATAACTCTATAAAATATAATTAATTAATATTATTAAGAAAATAAAATGATATATATTACCCTTACATGGGTTATAATAAATGACGCTAATTTTTGCAGATTCGTTTTATATCAAGTCTTATTTTAATGTTTTATCCCCAAATAAATTCAATACAGTAATATTTAAGGTTTTCATTCATGGATGTTCCAATTGAAACATTATTTTCATTTTTTTATTTGTTTATAAAAAATTCATTTATGTTTATCGTTAGTGTTGAATGAAAATATATTTAGTAAATAAAATTACAATAAAAAGTGAATGTGAGTGTGAATAACTGATGGACATCAGCATTGAATTAGTTTTAACATTTATATTTCATCTTATTAATTTTCCAAATGTGGTTCTCCAACATTAATACCATTAATGTAAAACATAAAACCATGAAATGTACACCTAATAATGTTTTAAATGATCAAAAAATGACCCTGTAAAGCATTGTAAGATCATTAAATAAAAGTGATAAACTCATTTAACAACCACATCATATCACGAAACTATCAAACTCATTATTCTCGTAATGCTATAACTATTTTTTAAATATTTAAAAGTATGACATGATTGCAATTTGAATATGGAATTCATAAATGATCATCAATAATTCAACAAACAAAAAAACATTTATCAAACCACTTAAGAAGAAATGATTTGGGGATAACTGGTTGAATTCATTATTTAAGAAATCTAAAATCACCATTATTCATGAATAATAATTTAAATAATAACATATACTCAAATATGTCAAAGAAATTTTTTTCTCAAAATAGTTTACTACAGTAGTTCTCCAACTCATTTCTATAATTTTTTATCTTTATAAGGCTAAAAATGTTGGAAAATTCATCTCCCCTGATGAATGTTCTCAATTTTTCTATCCATCAAGAATATTACACTAAAATAATGTTGTGATTAAATTGGAATGAAAATATTTTTAAATACACTAATTAATATAACCTAAATTTCAACACAATTATACATAACTGAGGTTTCCTAGTATTAGGTCACTTTCTTAGGTACTGGGAGGTCAGTGGTTTGATTCTAAATGCTTCCAAAAAGTTTATTAATGACACACATGATTAATTTAAATGGTTTTTTGTTCATGGTCTCCTTGTCATGTAGCAATTTTACCCAGTTCCTCATAGACAACATTAAATTACCAATATCTAGTATATTCTTTAGTATTGGGAGGTTCAATCTGGGAAGAGAATTTATTGTATTGGGAGTTTTGGATTCTATAAAAAAATTCAACTTGGTTTCTCAACATAAAATTCTATGTGGTAGTAATAAAATTTCATTTTATCCACTCTAGTAACTATATATTTCCCCATGAACCAACTAACACCGAACAAACATGATTCTATATTAGGTTCAACATCATTAAATGTGTACCCCATTTTGAATATGATTCAACCAGTTGTAACTTATTAATATTTCATAATCAATAAATAGAGATTTCAATTAATTAAAATTGGTCACTAGTTGATACCTATTAAATTCATATTTTAACTCCCAACTAACAAGTTTTTTTCTTATATTTTTTACCTATACTAATCCCCATATTATGTGTTTCCATCCATTAGATTTACCCTATGATTATTAGTCTAGTATTTCATTGTTGAATATTAAATATTTAAATATTTGAGGTTTCTATTATTATTTTTCTTCAGCTAATTTACATGGATAGTTATCCAAATCAATTATTAATCTCCCACCATTATTAGAAAAACCATCCACCTTGACTGCACATCCATCATCTAAGATGCACTTTCTATATAATAATTAGTTTAATACCATAACCCCAATATCCTATAGTTAGTGATCACATTACTACATTAGCACTAGATGCTTGTGATCACATCCCAAAGAACTAAATATTTTCAGAGTTTGGTGAACTAGATATATTTTTACATTTCACATAAATTTGAAAACATAAAAAACAAAAAAAAACTTTTTTTCTTTGTTATCATATTTATTCCCTCTAGAATGTACATGTATATCAATCAAAAAAAATTTCCTAGAGTCCTTTGGAAAGGAAACATAGGAATGGGGGAGATCTAATGTCCAATTAGGTTATGCGTACAGAAGAATCTATCTTGAACACATAATACATAATAAATATGGAAAGGTAAATAACTGAAACACATGATATATAATTATATTATGAACATAAATGCTATTGTGGAAAGAATAAATAATGATTAAATAATTACATATAAATATTCTCATGTTCTAGAAACTCATCCATTGATACCATAAAAAATAAAATAATCCATTGGAAATCAATTACTAAATTCATAATGATGGAATGCATAATGTCAAACATCTGAAACACATCCTCATTTCCTTGTTACAAGAAATATAAAATACCATCAAGTCCTTATGCAAATACATCTATGTAAATTGGTATGGCCTCAGCCAAAACCCAATATAGTTTGTCTCATGATACCTTCTGATGCATCGAAGGGATATAGTCAGCCCCAGTAGTCGCTTAGTAATTCCAATTAATTAATCATATGAAAGGGTGAAATATAATTCATAAAAACATTCATATTGAAAAACTATAATTTGAAATGTTAATATTGTTCTTAATTAATAAACATAATAATAAACCATTCAATGAAATATGGAAAATGGTATCAAAATAGAAAATCCTCATTCAAAATGATCATAAACCATCTAGATAAATAACAAGGATGGTATCTTTGAAACATATTCCCAATGGGTTATAATTTAAATTAGGGTTTTTTCCTTGAAGAATAAAAAAACATAAAAATGACATTAGAAACATTCTTTGGGAATATATTCTTTACAATTCGAAAATTACTTCAAATACTTAAAATTTCAAAAATATTAAGAGAAAAATATAATTAAAAATATCCCTTTAAACATTTAAATTAATCTTCAATGTAATTAGTGGTCATTAAGGTTTTTAATTATGTTCTTTATGTATAATTTAAAAAAACATTCCTTTCACATTATTGTAAAATGATTAAAAATTGTCACATTCGGAAAACAAAAAGAATATTCCTTTAAAAAATAATTTAAAAAGTAAAACATGGGTAAAAATTTATATAATAAATAATTTGGATAATTTTAAAAAAAAATTAAGTATTTTTGTAAACCTTGGATTTGGAAGAAAAAGTATTTTTGGTCAAAGAGATAAATAAATTCAGGTTTTCTTAAAAATATTTTCTCAATCATTTTAAGTAATAAAGAGATAAATTGTTAATATTACAATAAAATTTCAGGAATAACTAAAGGATAATAAAATTAATTATATTTAAGATTAAAATATCATATAATCACCCATGTCAGGCTTAAATTTAGACAATCCCAAATAATGGTGATATTTTAAAATAAACACTCACCACATTAGAAACTTTTGAAATATATGACCCATGAAATAAATAAGTTCAAAAGAAACATTAAATAACCACATTTCAAGTATATTCATGATATAAAATATCATTTTGGAGTTATATACAACACACTAATTAAATAATTGGTGAATTTGATATATGTTTCATGAAAGTAAAAGTGAGATGACAAACCCTTGCCTTAGGTCTGATTTTCATCATACAAGTTATAACATCCTATATAATATATATAGGTTTATTATCAATTTATTTCAAAAATATAATCATATATATAGTACCATATATGATTTAATTATAGTCTTTTATCACCTGTATATTATCAATATTTTGTTAAAATAATTTTTTTAGGTGATAATTGGTTGGTTTTTTATATTTTTTTAGTTCGGCAATTTTGTTCATTTTACATTGATCGTAGTTATATAATATCCATAATTTTAACCATGATATAAATAATATATATATATATATATATATTAATCTATAAAATTTAGAGATAGAAAAATGAATTACACTATTCGTGGAGCTGGTAGGTCATACGTATGCATTGATGTTGTTTCCATTTTTAAATAGATGGAATGAAGGAAAGATAAATAATATTTAACCGATCTATAATTTCTATTATATAATATATATTCAATTAAACTATCCTTGTTACCATCTATATAAACATAAAGTGAAAAATATTTTACCTTTCTACGTGGATGTTATAGTCCATACATATGTATGAGCAATGTTATTGTTTCCCAATAGATTTGATAGTAAGAAGGTATAAGTGATATTATAATTCCAAAATTATGTTAATTTTATAAATATTAAATTAATATATAAAATAAATCATGATATCCATCCATGATAGGTGGTGATATAAATGAAATAACATCAGTTCACGACACAGTTTTTTTCCGTACACACGATCACCGGTTTTGTTTCCCATTTTATGGAAGTGGAGATGGATACGTGTTATTAAATTAATATAACAACATATAAATATATATTAGACATTGATGTTATTAATTTATAATATTTTTATAATATTTTTAATATTTTTAATAATAATTAAATTGAAAACACATGGTTAATAACTTTACCTCTTCTTTAGACAACCTCTTTAGGTTTATACCTAAATCCTTCCAAGATTAGATTTTTGAACAAAAAAATACTATAAGATGTGGGGAGTTATGTAATTAATATATATATAGGGAGGTATTTTTTGAAAACAAAATGCCTTGGGACTATAAATATGAGAGGATAGGTGGTGGCCTTTTATAAGTGGAGGATACGACACACTTGAAATTTTTCAAAACAAAAATTGATACCCATGTTTTTCACAGGTTGCAAGGATCCCAAATAGAATATTATAAATCAGTAGATGATATATGGTGAAAGTATGTACATAAATATATTTTTGGAACGTTTTTTGGTTATTTTAACCATCATATTCTTAGTTTAACCCCACCCCCTAGTAAACCAATTTTCTCATTAACCAAGATAATTAATTTTTAGTGCATTTTCTATTAATTATGAGTAAAAAATATTTTGAAATTTTTATATAATATTAATTATAATGATTAAAAATATTAAATACATTTTTCAATAATCTATTCATAGAAATACCAAAATTTAATTTATAATTAAACCCACAATCTCGATAAAAAATAGTTTTCAAAAGAAAAAATCATTCAAAAGATTAAAATGCTTTTATATCCAAATGAAATATGAATTTATTAAAATGCTCTAAATAGAATAAATTATAATATTACTTAACTAATTTTAATTTTAAACAAATTTTTAATAAAATTGTAACTTTTAAATTCTTAAAATGAAAATATAGTTTTTAATAAAAACTAGTGTTTTTCATTATTCATTGAAAATTTATTCTTTTCAGAAAATTCTCAATAATTCACTCAAAGATAATTTTCACATGATGATTTTAAAATGGGTTTTATTTGGGAAAATAGATTTTATTAATGTGGTAAAAATTAATTTTCATGTTAGTGTTAAAATTGCAATGAAACTTCTATTTAAAAAAATATAGTTTTTTTAAAAAACATATATTTTCTTTCAAATGATTCTTATTTTATTTATAGTAAATATATAATAAGTTGTTTTATTTTATACATGTTTAGGAAATATAATTTTCAAAATTTTTTCATCCATATTCATACCTTGAAATTTAACAGCTAAGTAATAATTGTATAATTTATTACAATTCATTTAGACTCAAGGTTGTCTATACCACATGCTATTGAAGATATTAAATTAATGGAAATATATTTCATGGGACATTTAAGCTCAATGGTTTATATATCATTATCTATTGAAAACAATTCTCCCAATTTATAATATTATAATGTTACATTATCTCCACCTTCATTAAATTTCATCCTCACAATTTTAACTTTTGATAAGAAGTCATGGGATTTTAATTTGAGAATTACATTTTGGAAAACCCACATTCTAAAAAGGTTTAACAAAAAATCCCCTTAAAATATGTAAATAGAAATATGAAATTTCATTTGGAATAAAACATAACTAGGTTTCCAATTATCAGAAAATTGTATAGAAATGAAGATATAGTCATGGAAGAAAAGTGTATCTACTGAATAATGATGGAGGGTGATAGAGGCCGATGATCAGAAGAATATGAATGATCATGAGAAAAGTTAAAAACCACAAATCCATAAATTTTTTATTATTGAAAATCAACTAATTCATCATATATAAATGTAATAGAATAACAATTTTGTTTCAATATCCTTATCCTAGAATTGAGTGGTTCTTCTACTATAATGATGGAGAAAACTAGAAAATATACCTACAATTTAATACTTTGGTTATTCCATGGAAAATTTAAACATCATTTCTTACTACAAGAACTAAATATCCAAAATGAATATCTAAAATTTATTGTTTTCCAGAATCACTGAAATTAACTTTTAATGGATTATATGATCCATAAATGAATGAAAATTCTTACCATCTTTCTCATAATATCTTACAAAACCAAAATGGTTATCATGAGTTATCCAATATAATATATTAATCTCTAAACCAAAATAGCAAAACCCAAAGATCAAAATAGTGCATTCCATAGGTATCTATCTGAAACAAAATGTAACTAAAAACAAATTCATATTAACTAGAACATCACATAGCCTAGTGGTAGCTGTTGCACTCTTGTTAGTCTTTAGTTTGGGATAAAGTTGTACAGCCTCTCCAGATATGATGGGTTTTCACATAGAATTTGGGTTTTCCATTATATAAAACCACATTAATATAATTCCTATAATTTTTACAAAAATATAATGAATATCCTCAAAAATAACTTTTTTATCTAATCACATTCTAGTCATAACGGTTTTCTATAAAAATTATTTTTTTCCAAAAAATAAAATAATATTAATTTACTATTATTAACTTAACATCAATGATCATATTGACTGTAAATTTTATCAACTCCATTATTATTTTTTCCACAAAATTTAAAGAAATTATGGTATAAGTAAAATTTTCACTAAAATATATACTAAACCAATGGGTTTTTTTCATTAATTTCTCCAAAAATATCTTAATATTGATAAACTACTATCACATGAGGCCAAAAAAGGGTTATTAAGACATTTAGCTTATGAAAAACTCAAAAACTTTTGATAGTATCCATAATTATTAAGTTAATATTATATGAAGATATATATGATTCCAAAAATTAATGATGTTTTATGTTTATTATAACCAAAATATTGTTTTTGAATCCATGTATACAAGCACTTTAATCATTCAACTTTTGTTATATTAATAGAATAATCTTGACCTTGATATCTTAGATTATTCTGAGGTATACTACCCTAAATCTTATGGAATTGATTTTTGTATATCACAATCTCCTTACAGTTGAAACATTTAACATTATATGTTTCTTTCACACCCATTCATCAACATTCTTGATGGACTTTATCTCTATTCCTGAAAAAAAAACTCTCATTACATTCATGTAAGAGCCATTTTCTTTCATTCCAATCATATCACATTTGAGAAAATAATTCTTTTTCATCCTCCCCATAGCCATTTTCTCTCTACCATACACTTCTTCTCTTTCTTTAATTCAAATACATAAGACTAGGATATCTATTTTTATATCTTGATATCACTTGATATTATATCCTTATATGATGAGAGTTTTTAGTGACATTTACCATTTAAAGGATTGACATTAACACATCAATGAAATGGTTAATATTACACTATTCATTATATATGTTGTATATATCCTACCTTTATAAATTTGGATTCATACTTATCAACATTTTATTCTTCCTTTTGTATTAAACTAAAGAATTGTATCTCTATATCTGCTCACATATCAAGATGAATGTTTTTTTTGAAGAGTACCTTAAAATCCATTCATTCCATTCATATTATTTCCTCCTCATACTTAGTGTTTTGAATCAATTACAACCATTTATCTATATATCCCAATAGATGATAAAATACCATGACAACCTTATCCCTTTTATTACTTACCAAAGTGTTGAATATCATCTCTAAGAAACATATTCATTGATCTTCTACAAATGAATTTGTGGTCCCATTGAATGATGGAGGATGATGGCACATTAAGTGGTCTAAAATTGTTACACCACATTATGGATCAATAGGATTCTGTATACGGTCTTGGTTATTTCACATAACTTAAGTCAGCTTCCCCAATATAGTTATAATTGGATCAGTTCCAACTACATCTCTATTTACAGCTTCATTATATTTCTTAGGAGGAAAATTCTTACATAGAGTATGTGTATTCATATAGTTACCATTAATTCCCATAGAATCCATTTCTAAATAATTGAATACACTATGTTTGATCATAAAATTGTCAAACATAATATATAACCCCAAAATTAGTGAACACAAGACAAAAATTTAAACATTTATGCAGGTATAATATCATAATCATAAAGATGGTTTCTTTGGGAATGTTTCTAAATCATGAAAATATGTTCAAATTATTTATAATGGAATGAATTGACCCAATAATAACCACCTAGAGTGTCAAAACAGGTTTATAATAAGGCTCATTGTTTTTCACCAAGTGATGATGGAGTCAAATCCCCAGGAACCCTTTTTAGAGTTATTACCCCTAGGTACAAATGTGATAAAATCACATCCACATATAATATATACTAAGGGATTTATTTCAATAAAAAACCACATAATATCTTCCTCATCAATACTTTAGTTTTTTCATATATACATATCCTAGAAAACTATCATAGGGATATATTCCTTAATATATTTTTTTCTTAAATCTTGTTCCCAAGGTTAATACTGTACTTTCTTTGATGAAAATTACAAATACCCTGACCCCAGTAGCCTATATTTTTTTGTTACATTATTAAATTGGAAATAGGTGTAAGTGATCATATCCAAAAAGACCAAATAGTTTAGTAGTCTTGATAACCAAGATACATATTTGAATTTCATATACATTTTAAATAAAAAAATGTGTTTTTTTGAAATCATATTTATTATCTCAATGTTGTCCACATATATCAATCATAAAACAATTCTTGGCATCCCAGATAAAGCAAGCATAAGAAATGGGTGATCTCTATAGCTTAATAAGGGTTTTCATACTATATAAGCTATCATGAATATGACAAGGTAAATATCTAAAAAAAACATTTAAATAATTATGTGAACATGAAGAGTAATATGGAATGAATAAATGATTATCAAATAATTTCATATTAATAATATCATGATCTAGAATATCATAAATGGATGTCATTCAAATAATATAATTACATTGATATCAACAACATTATTCCTAACAATGAAATTCACAATTTTAAAAATTTAAAACATACCATTGAATCCTTTTTCCAAGAAATATGAAATACCATTGATGTCATGTACCAAGACATGTGTATAAATGGGTAAGGCCTTAGTCAAAACCCAATCTAGTTTCTCTTAGGAGACTTAATGATCTATCATAAGGCTATAGCAGGCCATGACCATCAATTACTAAGTATAATTCATTCCTCATATGATAGGGGTCAAAAATAATCAACATAAACTTTCATATTGAAAATATATCTATCAAAATGATAATATTTTCCCCAATCAATATTCATCATCATAAACCATTCAGAGTAATATGGTGAATGGTATCAAAATATTACATCCCTAGTCAAACTGATCATAAAAAATCTACATAAATAATAAGGATTCTATCATTACAAAATATTCATAATGGTTTAATAGTGAAATAAGGGATTCTTTCTTTGAAAAATATAAATATTGAAAAGATTCCATTAAAAACATTCTTGAGGAAAAAATCATTTTCACTTTTACAATCAAATTCAACAACCAAAAATATATCGAATATTTATAAACAAATTCAATAAAAATTTCCTTGTAAAAATTTAAAGGAATATTTTAAGAAATTAGTGGTCATTATTTTGGGTAATTCTTTGTAGTCTATATATTTAAAAAAACAATCCTTTCACAGTGTTTTAAATAGGATAAAATGTGCCTTATTTATAAAATGAAAAAAATATTCCCATCAAAATAATATGTAAAAATTAATCCATGGGTAAAAATGTCTTCATTAAATCATTCATAGAATCATAATAATATTTTTGAAAACATTTTTAAAAAATATGGATACGGATGAAAAATTATTTTCGACTTAAGAATGAAATAAATTAATATTTTCTTGAAAATAGTTTCTCAATAATTTTATGTTATGAAGAGAAAACAAATGTATTATTACTCAAAAAATTCATGAATAACTAGATGAGGATAAAATTCATCATATTTAAGTTAAAAATATCAAACAATTCTCCTAATGGATACTTAAACAAAATAACCCAGAATAATTATGATATTTTGAAAAAAAACATCTACCACTTTGGAAACAATTCAATAATAATACCCTAAAAGAAATGACATTAAATGAAACATTAAATGATACTGATAAACATATTTTCATGATATTAAATATAAATGGGAAAATTTATGCACCCCACAAAAGAAATAAGTGGTGAATATGGAATATGTCTAGTGAAATTAAAAGTGAGATGAGAAAACCCTCACCTAAGGTATTATTTCAATCATAAAATTTCAAAAAAATTATATAATAAATATCGGTTTATTATTAATCAATTATATAACTATAAAAATATATATAATACCATATATGATTTACTTATTTTCATTTATAACTAGTGTATTTAAATCTGTTGTTAAAATCACTATTACGGGTGATAATTGCATCATTTTTCATATCTTTTGGGGTTCAACAGTTTTGTTCCATTTAAATTAATCATGGTTTCATCAAATAAAAAATTTTAAGAATGATATAAATATCATATACATCATATATATTTTTATTTATAATAATTTATTAACTTTAGATATAAAAAAATGAGTTGCACCATTCATGGTGATGGTTAGTCGTACGCACGCATGAACGACGTTTCCAGCTTTTATTGATGGAATTAAGGAAAGGTAAATAATATTTAACCTCTCAAGATTCATTATTATATCATATATATATCATATATATTCAAAAAAATCTTTCATTATTAAAATAATATTCATAGTAAATGAAAAACATTTCACATCACTATGTGGAGGCGGTAGTCCACACGTACGCAGTAACGATGTTATTTTTTCCCATCAGAACAGATGGTAAGAATCAATATGTGATATTATAATTAATAAATTATATTAATTTTATAAATTTTATATAAATATGTTAAATAAATTATTATATCCATTTATGAGAGGTGTTAATGAAAAACGAATTACATTGGTTCGCGAGGTGGTACTCCATTGTACAGAAGGTCGATGGTTTCGTTTCCCATTTACTAAAAGTATAGATTTATACAGATTATTACATTAAAATAAAAACATATCATTAAAATTTATATATTAGAGTTTTTATTTTATCATTTTATAGAATATTTTATGGAGTTAGAAGTGGATGAAAAATAAAAACACATGGTTAAAAACACTACCTCTTTTTAGAAACCTCTTTCGGTTTATGCCTAAATCTTTCCTATATTGGATTATGATAAATCCAAGGCCTATATAATATGGGAAACTATTTAAATAATATATTTGTCGTAGTTTATTCTAATCCAAAATTCATTCAGAGTGTGATGAAGAGAGGAGAGGGGGTAGCCTTTTATAAATGGGGGGGAGAGTACACTTGGATTTTTTGAAAAGAAAAATTGATACCCACATTTTTCACAAGAAAAAAGGAACTAAAATAGAAATATATTGATCCATATATGTGATAATGTCTAAATATGTACATACAATATAAATTTTTTATTTTATAAGGTCATTTTAACCCTTACCTTCTCAGTTTAACATTCCAGAACCCATGTTTTCACCTTAACCACTGTAAATATTTTTTACTATTTTTACCATTAATTATGAAAAAAAGTTGAAGTTATTATAAAATATTAATTATATATATTTCAAATATTAAATAAATTTTTTAAAATTAAATTCATATAATTGTAATATTTTTTTATGTTAAATCTGTAGACGCAACGAAAAAATAGTTTTCCAAAGAAAATTTTTTAAAATATTAAAAAAAATCTATCAAAATTAAATATTAAACTAATTCCAAAGAGATAAATTAGACTAATTATAATATTATTGAGTAAATTTTACTTTTAAAATAATTTTAAATCAAAATTTAATATTTAAATTTTTTAAATAAAATAATGGTTTTCAATAAAAAAGTAGTATTTTTCACAGTTTATCAAAAAAAAATTAATCCTAAGAAAATTCTAAATGTCACTATAAGATAATTTTGAAATGATGATTAAAAAAATAAATTTAATTTTATAAAATATTTTTTTCCTAAAAGTTTTTAAAATTAATTTTAAATTATTTACGCAACGTATAATAGAATCTCCTTTTAGAAAAATACATTTTTTTTTAAACTTTACTTTGTCTTTCAAATGATTCTTGTTTAATTTTAAATCAATATATAACCATTTAATTTATTATATGCAAGTTTAAAACATATGATTTATTTGATTTATTTATTACTATTCATACACTGAAATTTAACGGTTAATTTATAAGGATATACTATATTACAGTTTGTTTAGACTCAAATTTGTGTATACCATAAGATATTGATGAGATTAAATTTAAATCAATATATTTCATGGGTTGTTTAAGCTTGGTTTTCCATGTTTAATATTCTATCAAATAAAATTTTATTCTTTTAAAATATCAAGGTTTTATAAATTCCTTTCTGTTGAAACAATAATTCATAACTCATAAGCATATTATAATTATTCTAAAAATATTCCTTCATCTTTATGTATGAATTCTATTTAATCAAACAAAAATAATAACTTGACTAACTTTAGTTATCCTATTTTAAATACAACATGATCAATTATCGGATAATTCAATTTATATCTAGAGGCTACATAATTCTTCTTTTCTAGATTTCTTATTGAATCAGTTTATATCATGTTAGGTGATAATTTTATATGGAAATCCATATTAAATGGGCATGATCCACTATTTTAGGTGATAACTTAAGAATTTTTTATCATTTAATATTTTATTACAAATATTATAATCAGAAAGATTGAAGAAGATAAATATGAATTCCATTCAATATAATAATGAAAAAGGGGAAATTGAATAATCATATAATGTGATTTATCCCATGTTGGACAACATTAATGGGGATAAAACCACCTTTAAACTCATTATATAATGAAAAAAAGAAAATTAGTAGATAAAAATACTCAATAATATTGTAAGGTTCCAGAAAATTTATCTGAGGACACCAGCCCTATTAAAATAATTAGCTATACATAAATCTATCACATGGAGTTTTCACCTCATCCTCTAAGAAGGAAACATGCTATGTACACAAAGAAAAGAAGGATAAATCTTAATTTAGAAATAGAAACAATAAAAAACTACAAGAATATATTATAGTGATATATGTCTATAAAAATGAAAAGATAATGAAAAGGATATATCTCTTGAACATTTTTAACCTTCACATACAAATCATCCTTTTCAAAAGGATCAAACATCTCCACTAATCTCCATAGGAACGTTATATCAATAAGTGATTGAAGGAACCAAAACACCGTACTTTACTGGAAAATATGGTCTTAGATCAAGGCCAATCTTCTAATAACCTCATGATCTCACAATCTCGATGAAATTAAATCCATGATATTTTATATCTAAATAGTAACTCTAATGATCCACATGAAACAAAACAAATGTTCCCAAAGAATGTGTTCACCAATAAGAAGAAGGTGTTTAATTAGTTGTCAGAATCATTTACAATTTCATTATCTTTCAAACTAACAACATCATATGGTTAGAAGATTATCCACTCCAGAAATAAAATAATACTTTCCTAAATGAAATTAAAATAAAAGAATATACACCATAAGGTATTTTTACAAGTATCTTCTCCAAGGTGAGTGACTAAATAATTCTTATTATCCATGTCATATAATTCACACCTTTTTTGTTATAATATTTTTATAAAAAACAATAGAGTGGGATATTTATTATCCCATATACCAGTTATTCCAATATCAACGATGTATCCTCATGATAATACTTCCTCCAAAAAATTGATACTAATTATGAACGTGTTTGGGAATGATCAACATTTGGATATATGATTCTTGAGTAACTATTGATATAGGTCCTCCTCTTGATCACTGAATACTCACGATTTTGAATAATTTATTATATTCTATGTAAATATTTATACATCATTATTTTAAATTACCGTTGTTTTTTTCAATTTTCATCATTATCTCTCATCCTTATTGAGTCTCAAAAAACATTGTTCTGTCATTATATTATTCTATAAATAGTTCTCCATGATCACACTTGACCATGTAACATTAATCTCCATAATATGTATTAATTATGTTCTAGTAATTTCATTATAACATCTTAAAAACCACCATGTATTTAACTTCCATGTTTTCATGAAAATCATGTTCAAATTCTAATATATAATGTTTAGATTTGACTTATAATAACTTACTAATAATACACTACATTGTGACATTATGATCAGAACCACTTTGAAATATAATTACATGGTAGATTCCCTTTGTAATGGATTTCACCTCTGTTTATGATAAAAATTTTGCACCTGATGATCGATTACAGGGGATAAGTTCTTTGTAATCGATGATATTAGATGAAATATCTTTGAATGGTCTCTACTAGGTTTATTCATGGATCCAAAAACACTCAATGGTCCTTACATCCAAGATTCATGGACCCTCTTTCCAAAGGTATATGCTAGTTGGATGATTGGGCCAGTAATATTTAAGAACTCGCATTGGTCGAGAGGATGGGAGCTCTAGATAATCACACCCTTTTGGGGGGGGGGAATATTTTCTATTTTAGCACTCTATTATAGATAAAATCCATGTCCATGTGTTCTTGAATCCTTGGTTCATTCTCAAGCATGCATCCCCAGATTACCCCTAGGTATGATTGATCATAAATAAGCATTGGTTTTGAATTATCTATATTTCTTCAAGGTTCTCCATCAATGAGGATATCGATATGTATTCTATGTTCTTTATCAATTTTACCCTTTTTTTGGATAGATTATAAAGTCCTTAGTCATTTATTGATACATGGATAGATCAACCCACGTGATGAGGTGATTAAGAGTTTATCATCATCCAAGGTGATGATAATTGTTTCATTGTTGGGATTGAACCCATAAGATGATCTTCATATGTATCCTCATGAAAATAATTAGAACCCACATAGTTTAGTGACACTAAACTGGAAATTTCACCTTTTAAGATCAAGTGATAAGGAACCATCCATGCAGTTTAATGTCACTTGTAAAGGACATCCCAAAAAAAGTTTTCCATGTCAAGGATGGTTTGGAACTTACACTATGGTGACCCATGATACCCAGATGAAATATAATCTCTCCATTGGATATGACCCAACCAAGAATTTGGCCCAAAGAACATTATGGTGTATTTGGATATCTAGTTTGGACCATAGGAACGATTCTTACATATCTTAGTTAGTTGGGAATCAAAGCCTATTTATTTTGGTAGCCCATGCAGTTTAACACGAGGCATTCTAGACAAGAATGAGTCATTATGAAGATGATAGAATGGATGATTAGGTGAAGTATTAGGCTTGAATCTTAGAGAGATCTCCTATGTATCCTAGTTAGTTGGGAATAAAATTCCATATAGTTCTAAATTTTTGGTCTTATGCATGGAATCTTCCCATTGAAGGGGTCATGGTTGGGGATTACACTAAATTGGAGGCCCATTTGGATGTGGTTGGGGATTACACTAAATAGGAGGCCCATTTGTATGTGGTGGTTGATTAAACATAATTAGAGGCCCATTTGATGTTCGGGGTTGGGAAGATGTCATTATCACCACCAATCTCTAATCACACATGAGTCATGCTTCGTATGATAAAAAATAGAAATAAGTAGATTTGATGATCACAAGACCCTATACAACTACTTATAGATGGTAATGGAGCCCAAAGGGGGAGAGTGATAGGTGATTTGAGTGTGCATATTTCCCCTCTTGTCTTTATATCCCAAATAGTCATGTTTTTCGATCTATCTGGATATGTCCTAGGATGAGGTGAAGAAGAGTGAGAGTGCCACATCCCGTGACAAACGTTAGCGGATTACCTCTGGAGGATTTCCCTTTTAAATTTAATATTGGGTATTTTATAGTTTAAATTCATATAAAATAGATTATTGAATCATAGTTTAATGTGATATTGAGGGGAATATGATAGAAAAGTTTAATGTCATGTTGCAAGGACTAATTCCATATAGTTTAACATCATGTATTCAGGATGAGTTCTATATAGTTTAACGTCATCTACATATGATAAGTTGGGGTCTTATAGTTTAAGGTCATACGGTGAGGACCACTTGTTATAAGAACCATTATTAACTGGATGATAATGGGGAGGGATGTTCTGACATGCCTCAAATATGATAGTTAAGGAATGTGAATACCATGATTCTGGTGATTCTCATATCCGGAGAAATGATACGAGGCATGGAGTCCATTAAGGAATACGAAGGTAGTAAAAGCCTCTCATGAGGAATAATTTTCTCTATTTGACATTCATTTTTTGTGGGCAACTTATGTAGAGCCACTGGGGCATATTTTTTATAGTCAAGAAAAGGTGTACTCAGGACATTGACCTTTCATTTTCTGATGGTTGGGGATATTTATGAAGATATGAAATCTCTTGGGACAAAAAGTTTGTTAAATTTAAAGGATGTGTTTGGGAATTTAAGAAACATTCAGGCCATGATTTTCATTGATTTATGAATCAATCTAGCATTGGAGGCAGTTTATGGGGTTTTCATAGTGTCATGAGGTGTATGTAAAATCATGGTATTGAAGGTACAAATGTTGGGGAGGCATAAGGGCACAACAGAAAATGTTGTTAACCCATCCTAAAAAGTTCATGGTGTGAATCACCATTTTTCATGGGGAACTATGATAGTAGGTAAGGGTCTAAGCTAGAGGGTCAGAACTATAGTGCAACACTAATATTGTGTAGGGGTGTGGGGATGTATCACCTATGTTATGGACTAGTGGCTGTGAATTGTTTTTTGTCATAGGAGCTGGCTACATATGACCATCCTCAAAGGATCATCCATGAAGGAGCTATCTGTATAGAATTTTCCATGATGTTCTTGTCATGTTGGAGCTGTCTTAAAAAGATTTCCCATAATTTTTTAACCATGAGGGATCACTCACGATGAAGCATCCGTGAAGGGTTGGCTATAAAGTGTCCTTCCACGAAGAGTCTTATTCCTTCTGAAGGTTCATAAATTGATTCCTCAATACAAAAAAGACTGAGGGATCTGTGAATAGTCCCCCGCATATGCTTCAAGGGATGGTTTCTTCACTATTATAAAGGGGTCACTGATGAAGGATTTCGAGCCTGCAGATGGTCAGGTGATTTTTCTACTAAGAGAAATTTATCCATCACCATCCCTCAAATTTTCTTGAGTCTTTCATCCACCTTCATTTTTGAGGGTGTAAATCATATCCTCACTCCATTAAAACTTGTATGGATTTGTTTTTGGGTGTTACTACCACCATCTTCATCCAATGAACTAACTTAGTTCATGGATGCTTTGTGAAACCACATATTTCTATGCAGAGTAGTGGTTCACATAAGGATTTTCACTTCACTATATTGCATCTTAATTTGAATATTTTTCTTCAATATTCTTTAGGATTTTATTTTTATCATTTTCTAAGTTTGATGTAATTTTCATAATCTTTAATTCACAATTTTTAGTACCCAACAAATTCCCCCATCAGAATGGTATCCAATAGGGATGAATTAGAGTCTATTTCAATGTAGAAGTGGTCCTGATTTGAATGAATAATTAGATAATGCTCTAAATTTTTTTCAATTCAAGGGAATCAATGAGAATATCTTGACTATTTATAGGTTTATATAGAAAACCCTAAAAACATTTTTTATTTTCTATTAATACCCTAATTTTTTCCTAAACCTAATTTGGTGTGGGCTTAGGTGGTATAACTTGACTATTTCGTAGGCCTCCATTTGGGATTTTTAGACCTTTAAGGATTTTTTTGTATCTTTTTTTTCTCAATTTTATCAGTAATTTTCCTAAAACATGCAAATAATAGGTTTATTGATCTAGTAATTTACTTCATTCTATGGTCCCCTTTGTGGGTTTTTATCTCGGTGAGTTTTGTGTCTCTTATAGTGTGTAGTTTATAGACTTTCAAACCTAGAATAACATTACTGATGTTTTAGATTGAATAGGTTTGACCATGAATTATGGGGTAAGTTCCCCAATAGGGTTTACTAGTAGAGAATTTCCCATTATATTTAAGACATGCATGAGGTTTTTTTATTAACCCTGAGTTGTAATTTAAGGATGCCAGAATTGATATGGGGCATGAGATCCATTGAGACATATGAAACTAGGAAAATCCTATCCTAAGGATGAGTTTTCCTTTGGATGATAGGAATTTGTTTTGTGGGAAACTTATGCAGTGCCACCAAGACATATTGTTCATAGTCAAACATAGGTGTCCTCAGGACACTGACCTTTCACTTCTGATGGCCAAGTAATTTTTTGGGAATTTGGATTTCTCAACACCACTAGGGGTGGATTTTCAAAGGAATGGTGTTTGAATAGTATGAAGTAATTTTTATCAATTTTGACCATGAATGACAGAACACTCCTACATATATTTGTATTTCATATTGTAAGGATGAATCATGGTGAATATTAGCATAGACAAACTAAGACATTTGAGACTTATGATTTAAAGTTGTTTTTCTCTAACCAAGGGGGTAAACATTTTCCCTTTTCATGGTTCTATGAACAGAAATATTATATCATTTTCAAGCATGAAATGGGACAAAATATGTAAACTATAACCTAGGGTGTTTCCAAAACTAGGGATTAATGTGGGACATAAAGGTCATATCGGCATATATAGGTAGGATATATTCTCTCATGAGGATGAATGTTCCTTTGGGTTTCTAGGGATTTTTTGGGAAACAGATGTAGAGCCACTATGGAATATTTTACATAGTCAAAAAAGGTTTCCTTAGGACATTGAACAATGATTTCTAATGTCTATGGATAGTTATGGGGATTTAGAACATTCCAAGCATAGAGTATGGTTTGTGAAAATGGAGTACTTGAACATGAAAGGGGTATTTTAATTTGCAATTTCCTAGGAATAGGTAGATATGTTCCTCACATATTGGGGTGAGTAGGTTACCTATACAGGTCTGGCCAATGATCAAGAAAATAGGGGACAATTTTGTTTCATGGTTGGACCTTAGATGTGATATTCAAGTGTCACTATGTATCCATTGATAATTAGAATCAATCTAGACATAATACTTTTATGTTTTCTCTATATGTGGATCCGGTTCGCACATCGGAATGGGGTGTTTTTTCTTGTATGTGAGCTCACCAATGAGGCAGGGCTTATATTGAACATTATTTTGTGAAATTATTTCATGCATAGGAACATGGGGGGAATATCATTTGTTTTATATAGAAATTTCCCATGTGGTTCTAACCCATACATTGGGAATTGGTATTTGGGATCATTGTTATCGATGGATCCCAAGACAAACATTGGGTATTAACCATCATACAGTCTTGATTTCATATGATTAAGACATTGAAATAGAAATCCTAATTAACTATAGGATAACCGGGCTAGGATGTCATGACATTCCAAATAAATTAGGGGGAAGGAGGGTGTAACACGTGGTTCTGGGGATTCTCAAATTGGAAGAAATGATAAGGGACATGTAATTCATTGGGGGAGTACGAAGGTAGAAAAATAGTCTCTTGAGGATGAATTTTCCTTTGGTTAATAGGCCTTTTATGTGGGAAACTTATGCAGAGACACCAGGTAATATTGTGTATAGCCAACCAAAGGTGTCCTTGTGACATTAACCATCTATTTTTTATGGTCATGGAGGTTTCTGGTGATCTGAAATTTCCTTGGGAACTAAGTTTGATAAATGGAAAATATGTATCTTGGGATATTAGAAACATTTAGGCCATGATTACACATAGTGTTGGGAATTCAGTACATAGATCTAAATCATATATAGGGGGAATTTTGATTCTTTCGTTGCAGCTAGACCCGAGTTTGATGATCTGAGTGTCACTATGTATCCTATGATAACAAGATTCAATCCACATGTAGTTATTGAAATTATTCTTCATGTATATGTTTGGAACATATTTATAGAGAGGGGAATTTTTCTATTTTCCAGGGATACATGGGGAACCCACTTCCAAGGTCCCAAATCCCACATGAGTAGTGCTCAGTGTGAGAAAAAGGGGGTGGAAGAGGTTTCATCCACCACTTATGGATGTCATAACCAATGATAGGATCATTTTATATTTGGTTTGGATGGACTGAGATGAAAATATGGGCATCACTATGTATCCTATGTGGATAGGAATCAAGCAGTATATAGTTCTATAAAACGGCATGGTAGTTGACCAATTCTAGAGGAAATTTCCTCTTAGGTGAGAACACTATTATGATATGCAGTTTTAATATCATGAATCAATGAAATTTTATCATGCAGTTTAATATCATAAGATTAGGAAAATTTCCATAAAGTTTGTCATCATGCAGAATGGACATAGATTTCATGCAGTTTATTATCGTTTTGTGAGGATGTTGATGAAGTATCATGAAATAGGGAGAATGTGATTATTCTTGAAATGGTCCTATGGATAGGGAATGTTTTGGAGTACCCTGTTTTTACTTTCTTGCATGTAGATAAGGGTACATTTTTATGCATTTCATAGATGGGTTCTGGTGTTAGGATCTAGGAATCACCACATATCCCATAGTATGGGAATCAAACCAAATGTAGGTCCATAATGAAAGAACCCTATGTGGGTCTAGCCTATATGCAAGGGGCATACTTTTATTTTGGGGTGTCTAGATCAGGATGAGAGTTTGTTTTTCACTATGTATCTTGATTGGGTAGGAATAAAGTTGTATGTTGTTCTTGAATTTCCCTTCGCAGGGCTGGCCCATACATAGGGAAGGGGATTGTTTTGTTGGGGGAGGTGTCTAGACCCAAATGTGAATTATAGGAATCTCAAAGTATCCTTTTTAGATATTAATAAACTCATATGTAGTTCTATGACATCGAATGGTAGGGGTCCAATTATGGAGGCAATGTTCTCTCAGAAGAGAACACTGTTATGCTATGCAGTTTTAACGTTCTACAGTAAGGAAATTTTGGCCGGGCAGTTTGACGTCTTGTGGTGAGGATATTTGTAGCATGGTTTAATGTCATTTTGTGGGTATTAATATCCATATAAACCATGAGTGATACGGGGCTAATAAGGAAGTGATATTTAGACATAACCTGGGTGCAAAGGGGAAAGGAACTGTAAACCATGGTTCTAAGAGTTATGGATCCTGAGAAATTGTATGGGGCTTGGAATCCATTTAGTGTATAGTGGTACGAAAATCTTATAATAAGGACATAATTTCCTTTGGATAATATTTTTTTTGTGGGAAACTTATGCAGATCCACTTGGCCATATTTTTAAGTCTAACAAAGGTGTCCTTAGGGAACTGACCTTCCATTTACAATGGTCACGGAGTTTTATAAAGATACAAAATTTCCCCAATCACTGATTTTAATAAATGTAAATGATGTATCCAAGAATGCAAGAAATATATATACCATAATTAGTCATGAGGTATAGACTTCCCTACATAGACCTAACTCATATATAGGGGGTGTTCTTTTGATTCCTTGACATATCCTTGTTGTACAATCTAGGGTTTTGAATATTCAGCATATATTTTCATATACGCACTAGAGATGGGGGTATTTTTATTTATGTGTATGGACCCGAGTATAATATTTGGACATCACTACATATCTCATTATACTAAAAATAAATCCACACAAAGTTCTTGACATACTATGAAGTTTAGCATCACATGGTAAGGATATAGGTTCCCTATTGTGAAGGGGAAATACATGGTGTGCCTTTTTTAGGTCTTACTACCAAGACTATGGAATCCATGATGCTACTTGATACACCATGACCATGTGGGAAATCCTTTTAAGAATATTCTAATCTCATGTGATTTGTGCTCGGTGTGAGAAATAAGGTACATAAAGGGGTTAATCCACTAGACTAGGACGGTGTAACCAAGAATGGGGGAATTTTACTTTTGACCCTTTTTCATAGATGTGATTGGGTTTTGAGATCTGGGTATTGATGAGTCTCTCATTAGGATGAGAATAAATCTAGATAACTCTCTTGAAATTTCCTTGCTCAAGTTGTATCCATACACAGGGAAGGTCCATTTCATTTTTTTCTTTTTTGATAGTGGTGGATGGGCTGGGATATAGAATCTTGGTGTCATTACATATTATGTGAGGGTAGAAATCAAGCCACGTGTAGTTCTACAAGTGTGTTCCATGTACTAGATGGACCCATGCACAGGGAGGGGTATGTTTAACCATCTTTTTTAGATTATGGGCATGTCATGTATCTTAAATCTCTATTCGTGTAGGGGAAACCCTCACTACAATTCTAAAGATCATGTGAACTACACTAAGTGAGATAATCAAAGAATATAAAGTGGTTCTATCACAATATAGAGGAAATTGAGTACACATTAGAGGCATTTTTGCATCATGTGGTGGCTAGAACAAGATATAGGATATATGTGTCTCTACTTATCTCATTTGAAATGAGAATCAATCCACACATATTTTTGGAAAGAGAGAGTTACCATGTGGATCTGACACTCATGTGGGAGAAGTGGCATTTCATCCTTCTCTTGCACAAATCTAACTCATGTGTAACGAATCGTTGATTTAAAAAATTATCTCTGTATAGTTTAACATCATGTGGTTAGGATGAAAAAACATAGTTTAAGTTCATATTGTGTCGAAGTTACTTGTGGTTTAATGTCATGCGATCAGTACATGCTGTACATGTAGTTTAACTTCAGGAAGTGAGGACATTTTATCATGTAGTTTAACACCATGTGATCAGGATTTTCTTTTAGATACATGAAATCTTTCTCCAATAACCTTATATTGGTTAAAGATGAAATAAGTTTTCCATCCATTGAAATTAAATAATATACTCCATTGGAGTAGACCTTGTGTATTATATACAGCCCCTCCCATTTTAGTTCCAACATTGGATGTTTCTTTCTGAGTATCATTAGAGTTCTAAGGACCAACGCCATTTATCCTTTGATTGAATACCAAAGGATGGCCTTTTTGTTGACGTATCATACAATCTGGATTTGATAAATCTCAAAATGGTGTAATGTATGAAATCGTTTCTCATTCAGTCACTCCAACTAATAGATCAATTTTTAGGATTTCTCGTACGTGGATTTCTAGTCACAGATGGAAATGTGGAGTGAGGGTAATTGAACTTCAACGTATAGAACCACATTTGTCTCATATACTAATGAATATGGGGTTTCTTGAGTGGCATGCGGGTCTTGGTTCGGTAATCCCTTGAATCTTGGAGGAGTTTTTTTGCCATGATTTCTTGTCCTTGTTTACCATCTTCTGATGTATATTGGATATGGTCTTGTTGAAGGTTTCAATTTTTTCATTGGCCATTATAAGGTAGTGGGATGAATGGTTGGTCCTTATACCATAATCCTAATATAATTTCTCCAATTTAGTATAACATAAATTGATGTCATTTTCTATAAGTATTGTTTGAGGGACACCAAATCAGGTGATGATGTTGGCTTTCACAATGCTAATAATGCTTCTTTCCCTGACCACTTTGAGGATTAAAACTTCTACTAATTTCGAAAAGAAGTCAGTTTATATGATAATATACTTTAATTTCATTCTGTAGTGGGAGGATACAGTCTTATGACATCCATTCCCTGTATATAAAATTTCTAGAAGTATTGGCTTTGTGATGTAGCTCTAGGGGTTGGTGGATGAAATTTTCATGAACCTGACAGTAATGGAACTTCATGGTAAATTTAGTGTAATCTTGTTTCAAAATGGGATAATAGTATCCACGCCTTCAAATTTGATGAGAGTTATTGGATCCTGATTGGTGTGCCCCACAAGCTCTGGCATGATCTTCCTTCATGACAACAATGGTCTCTTCTCCATTAATTCACCTAAGAAGAACCCCATTAAGGCCACACTTATAGAGGATCTTTTGTTGATTTATTCCATCAAATATAACAAAACTAATTTATCATATCTAGATTTTCTCCCTAACGGTAATGTCTGGTGGGAGCTCTCACTTTTCAAGGTATTCCACAATGGGATTCATCCATATGGTGGTAGGACTATATGGATTACAGAAGGGACTAATCTCATCAATTTCTTTCGTGTTGTCCTGAATGAATTATATGAGAATCTGATAGTGGGAATTGTTGATGACAGTTTCATCTCAGTTTGGATTGGCCAATGTTGTGGTTTTATTTTATAATGCATTGACCTATCCATTTTTTGACTGAGGGGCATGAGTTAATGTCATCGCTAAAGGGAATTATTCCATTAACCAAAATATGTGGTCAAACAAGGGGATTATACCCACCTTGTTGATATCATATTATCCATTGACATTATTGGTTACTAGTTATGAATCACCTCTTATTTTAAAATGTTTTACTTGTACTTGAAGTTCCATCTCAATTCCCTAAATTAGAGCATGGTACTCTTCTTCATTGTTTGTGCACCCCTCTGATAACAAGGAGTAAGGCTTGACTACCTTTTTTGGAGATATGAGTAAAACTCCTAGCCCCACTTGGTTAAGGTTGGGGTATTACATTATTTTTACTATTAGGCTTTTGGATTCACTGTAAAAATGGATCTCCAATGTATAGGGGTCTTCTTGAACAAAGAAAACCTCTTTATCAGGTAGTTTAGCATCCAATGGAGTTATTTCTATTGAGGGGTGTTTTTTCAAAAAATCTTCTAATTCTTGGCCTTTGAAAACTTTTTGACGTATGAACCATATGTGGAACTACTACATGATGCTATTACACTATGAAAGACATCAAATTAGCATTGGACGTCTGAGAATGTACTTGATCAGGTTGTTGTGCAAGACTAAATGGAACTCATGATGCTACAGGTAGTGTCATTGTCTCAGGAATGTGAAGATTAGCGCCAAAAATCTCTTCTCAATAATTAAATAATGGGTCTCAACATCAATAATTGTCCATATGAGATAATAAAGGTTGTTTTAACTACCAACATCATTATTTTGTGCAAGTAAGGCACCTAGAGACTGCTCTGATGTTGTTGCATATGATATGAGTGGTATTCCTTTGATAGGTGGCATTAACACTAGAAGGATTAAGAGATATCTCTTAATATTGTCAAATTCTTCCTGAAATTCATTAGTCCATTGATACACAACCCCCATTTTCATCAACCTATGGAAGGGAAAATATTTTCTCACAATGTTGGATTTGAAGCATCGAATATAGTCCAAGTGTCTCTGAATCCATCATAACTCTGTGAGGTTGTTAGGATGTGATATACCATGGACATCCTTTGTCTTATTCGGGTCTACTTTGATGCCATGATGGTTTACTATAAGGCTAAGTAATTTCCCTAAGGTAACGTCCAAAGCACATTTTAGGGGGTTCATTTTCTGGTTCTGTTGTCATAGTATATTGAAGATGACTTCAATATCTAATAGGAGGCCCCAACATTGTCATGATTTAACCACCAGTTCATCAAAATAGAATTCGATGAACTTTCACAGGAATGGTTTGAAGATACAATGCATCGAACATTGATATGTGGTACCAGCATTCTTCAGACCGAAGGGCATTACTTTGTATCAAAATATTCTCTATGGGACCTAAAAGTGGTAGCTTATTTCTTTTCATGGGACATTTAGATTTTTTTATTACCCAATTAGCCATCCATGAAAGTAAGATCTTGATATATGGTAGTTTTATCTATTAATAATTCTATAATTGGGACCGTGAAGTCATATTTCAGGCAGTGCTGATTCAGATCCCTAAAATCAATGTAGACAATGATTTTTACATTATTATTTTTGATGAGTACTATATTGGGGAAAAAATGGGATAATGAACCTCCTGAATGAATTTTTCTCTGATGATCTTGTTGACTTCAGCCTCTATCTTGGTATCATGTGTCAGGTGTGCCCTCCTGGTGTCTTTCTTGTAGACAAGATGATATTTAGGTAGGCTCAAGTGGTGAGTGGCCACCTCAGGATCGAGGAATGGAATTTCTGTATAGTTCCTAGAAAAAACATATTTATTATGTATTAAGAAGTAGATTTATATCTATTTATCTTTAGAATTCATGTATGTAGTAATCATAGTGAGTTTCAGGTCTTCTGTGGTACACATGTTTATTTCCCTAAGTTCATTAATGATGGTATAAACACCCTCATCGAATGTCGAAGGGGAATCCCTAATTTCTTATTCATATTCTTCTTCAACATCCTATTTATATTTTTATTATTCTGATGGGGAATTAATTCTTGAGATGAGTCTTCAGAGTTAATAGAAGTGTCACAATTTTTTACATTTGAAGGCTGAGGCGGCTTCTTCCAACCCGACTAACAGTGGCGAATTTTCTACAGAGGTTGGAGTGAGGGAGTGTCAATTATATTACTTTTCTTCTTCCTTAATGGTGAAGTAAGATATTTTATAGAGCTCTAAAGATGGATTAAGGACATTTCCATTCAATCATTCACCATTATTTATGGTATCAGTGGATTTTACAGCATGTTGAGGCTCGGTGGACATGACTAAAATCATGAAAACTGCTGAATAAATCTCCAAACATAGACTCATGAACTCAATCTAGTAGATTGAAAGTATTTATTCTTTTACAAGATGCTTGGATGAGTCATTAGGGACCATTTCAAAACCATTTATGGCAGTTAACCAATCAATACCATCGAGTGAGGATCACTTCCCTTTATGCTCATAGAATCATGCATTGATATAGTGTGACTCACAAGATTCGAATGGGGCCTTATCATCATGAAATTTTTCATTATAACTATTAATGAAATATTTGATGCATTTATGGTATGATTAAGGAGTCACAACGTGATGATGCAACTAGGTCCTTCCTAGTATGATGTTTAAGGTCGTGTCTTGTCAGACCACCAGAAATTCTATGTTGTTTACAAGGTCACCAAATCGAGTTTTTATCTTAATCTATACTAGCATCTTATACTCAATTTTTTCATAGCCCAACAGGGTTGTAAAAGATGGTGTGCGGTTATCTTAATCATAGCACAACTGATGAAGTGTCTACACTGAGAGGAGATTAACTATAGAGCCATTATCAATGAATAGTTTTTAGATATCTCTACTATTTATCATGTCGTACACATATATGGGTGTGATGCATCCGTGAATAATGGATTCTCCAAATTGATCCATGAAGTAGATAACAACTTGGAATTATTTAGGATCTTTCATTGTTCAATAGACTTTAACAGTGGCCACTTCATATTTAAACTCATTGGGCTTAGAAAAGCTTCTAAAATCACTTCCCTCAGATCTTTTAAAAAATCTAGGGAATCTGAGATTGATATTTTGGATGGTACTGAAGAAAATTTCTTCATAATATCATACATCTAGTTTAAAGTCTAGCACTTATCAACATGGGGATACTCTTTCACAAGTGTATCAGGGGCTTGAGCATTGGATGAGGATGGACTGGCCCCTATGACAGAAGCTAGTGGGATTTTGTGCTTTATGAGTTTAGCTAGAAATGTTTGCATGAAATCCATTGGTGATTATACATGTTTTCCTCTTCTGATGGGTATTTTGAGATTATTGGGAAAGAGTGGCTTTTAAATGAGGTGGTGGAGTTTTCCTATTCATGTTGGATCTGCTGAAGGGTTCATCTTCTAGTTTCTGCAACATTGATGGATTTATCTAGGGAGTAGCCTAAAACATGGTTTCTGCCATAGTTGGGTCTTCCATGGTATCCCCATCTTCTATAGATTCTTCTTTTGGTTCCCTAATTGGGTTAAGGGAACTTGAGTTAATATCCATACTCTTCGTCAGAGAAGGTATCCATTAAGTGAAGGACGTTAATGGATTTGAAGCTCAGTTTCCCATATGACGATGAGTATCTCGGATCTAATAATTCCAGTGGTTCGATTTGTTGGGGTGACTCCCTTTCATTTATAATCATTGGAAATAAATATGAGAGCGTTAGGTCTAACTTTTTCCTTGACCTGAGTTCATATTCTTTCATATTATCTTTTCCTTTCTGGTAGAACTACTTCTTGGATAGTTGACTCTTGAAGTATTATGGGGTTGAGGATGTTAGCTAAATTGCATCAAGAGATATTGGGGTCATGGTTAGTTTTTTTATCTTTTCTTGGAGTTTTCCATGAGCCTGATTGGCTATTTTCTAATCCATCCAAATTTCTAACTTCTTTTCCCTTTTTCTAATGAATTTTTTCCACTCTTTCTCTTCATTCAGGTTAATGGTGGAAACATATACTAGATGTACTGGTGGTGGTCCCTGTTTGACTTCCCTAAAATCTACTATTATTTTCTAGATGTCATTAAATATGAAGTCTTCATGGATAGTATGTACCAGTATCTGGTGGAATGGAAAATAATCTGTCCAATTATTGATACATACTTCATCAGACCCCTTTGGATCTTGTAGACTGAGAATGTTACAATTCATTATGTCTAAAATGTATCCACTGACTTGGTCATCTCTAAATGAGTAAACTATATTCCTCTATTCCTAGAATTGATTGATTCTTAGTCCCTTCCACAAATATTGTCAAGGATGGGGTGGTTGTTGATGTCCAGGGGGGCTGCATGATTAAATGTAGGCTTGGGAGCTATAATGGGTGTTGGGGGTGACTTAAGTGTAACAAAGGCTACTTTAGCTCTTCCCACACCTTTTCCTTGGGCCAGTGGAGCTACTCAGGATTTAGGTTAGTCTGCTATATGTAAATATTCTATTCTTTTTTAAATGGTAGAGAAATCCCGAAATCCACTTGTATATTTCATCATGATGAGTGGTGTTTACAAATCGTCACAGAGGTTATTGATGCACATAGCAAGAATCTCATCTTTGGGTGGTGTTCAGTTCAAAGAGGAGGTCAGACCATTCCATATGGAAATGAAAACTAAGACTCTCTCACTATCCCACTATTTGTAGATCATGATACGGGTGACTGTTGTCTTTGGAAATATTCCGATGAACTAGAAAATGAACTACCACCAAAGATACTCCCAACCTATTATCAACTGAGTTGGAAAACTTGTATACAGTAAAAAGGATGAACCTTTCAGAGATCACATAAATAATTTGAGTTTTACTACCTCTTATTTCCCTAGGGTTCCCATAATGGGATCACATAAGATGAATAATGCATCAGATTTTGTTTTGGGTCACCTGATTCATTGAATATTGGGAATATGAGGTTCCCAAAATATAGTGGCAGTGGAGTTTTACTCACCCAGTATGGGTAAGGTTTTCATTCCGTTTGTATCGGAGTGACCCATAATTACATGGATTCCAACTAATATTCCAATGAATCGATGGTATTAATGTGCCCTTGAGGAATGAAATGTTGAACTTGAGCATGGTCAAGCATAGTAAGGGAAATATTGGATGTGTTAGATCTGCTAGTACATTAGGTGGATACTCGATCGAGGGAAAACTTTTCAGATTTTTCTAAATCTGTTCTAGATTTTTTATTAATGGGGGTATATCTTGGTATCCTTCTGGGATTGAATTCAGGTGGATTTATGGTCTCGGTGCTATCTTGGATGAGTATTTTGGGCATGCTTCTTTTTCCAGGATAAATGCGAGTGGCAGAGGTACACCTACTGAATGTGTATGTTGAGGGTCTAGATGAGGATAATATTTGATAGTATGGCTTCCTCAAAGTATCTTAGCATTGATTCACCTCAACTCTTTCATTTCTTCATTCTTCTGATAGAATCTCTCTTCAAGCGTCAGGGACTCATTCCCATTTAGATGAAGAGGTGGATCATATGTGCCCTTGTTTTTACTCTTCTGGTTGTTTGGGAATTGTGAAGGAGGTAATAAGGGATTGGACAAGGGAGTTCCCAAATTTATGGCAACCTTATGCTTCCAAATTTTCACACCTCCTAGTTTTTTGTGGATCAGATTTTGGGTAGAACCATATTCTACATGTCCATCTATATTTTCATTATTTTCAATGTGGTTTGTAGGATTTAAATCCTTGAAATTAACTAATGCATAACACATTGTGGGTGTCATACCAGGAAATGAATGGTAGGATATATTTTTACATCATTTTTTGGATCTTCTCCTTCCATTTTAGGATCCTCTTTAAGTTTCTTGGGGAAAGGTCACTCGAATAGACCCTTTATATGGCCTTGTTGTATGAATCCCTTAGAGGAGACATGAATTGTGAGATTGAAAAAATGAGGATACCTCCCTATTTTCCACCATCCCTAATCGTGAAAAGGATAATGTCCAATGGGCGGGTGGTTGTGATAAAAATTCTACCAGCCCTATGGGATAGGGTAGATCTCATTCCTTTGTTACTATGCCTTAGCTTGGATTTTTTGTTATTATGGGGGAATTTTAATTTAAAAATTCCTTCATCTCTATGGGATGGGGATGATCATGTACTATGACCATTGCTGTTGCTATTTCCACTTTATTGATCTTGCGCATTCCCATTCGGATGTGAGCCAGATATGGTTTCAGGTCTGTATATGAATTATTTATTTCTAATTACTTGAGAAATGCTTTATAATTTTCTTTCCTTAGTCAAGAAGCCTGCTGAATGTTCTCATTCACCTAGTTAAAGTGTTTCTCTACGTCTCGCTCTCATTGGGTTTGAAACTTTTGAGACTTACACAAGGATGGTTCTTGTCAACCATGTATCCTTTTCTGGATAAGGGATTCATTTGATTTCTATCTAGGGATAATGAAATTATAGGATATCATTTTCAGTGGATTTTATTGTATGGGGTGTGGGGTGAAGTTAAAATCCCCATGCTCTCCCCATCCCTAAATATGAACACCAAATAGGGCATCGCCGATAAAGAAATGAAACTTGTGTACCTCATGGAGAAAGGTTAGTTAAAGATCTTTCTTTCACCTCTCTAATTGTGATCTTCATGCAAATATAAGGGCTTTCAATCCAAATTGATAGAAAATATCTGAAAATATTTTGGAATCATTTTCATACCTATCATATGGAAATAATTTTTCTTTTAGGTGGCAAAGAGTTTTCCAGAGATAGAGAAAAATGTTATATAGGACTTCTTATGAAAACTCTCTTGGTATATCAAACAGAGAAGTGGTTGTCAGTCAAAACATCACTGGTATATTATCCTTGGACAATTTTTTTCTCATGAGTAACATATCCATTTTTTCTTCCGTCATAGATTCCTCTACTAGGTTTACCCAATTTGGATGCTTTTATATGATTTCCTTCTAAGTAGTGGGGCTATTATTTGTCTCATTGATATGTGAACGAAATGGAAGTGGATCAAAAGATTAGTGTGGTCTCATGCCATCTTATGGCTAGGAAATGATGTCAATTATTATTGACAGGGTATCCAAAATGTATGACCTTATCTTTAGAAGTGCCTCAGAATATGAGGGATTTATCACACTTGACTCGATAAGGGGAGTACCTTCTTAATGGTGTGAAATTTGTTAGTGGGGAGGGCCTTTGAAACTCATGTCATGATGTAAAGGGTTACAATCGTGGCATGGTGCCCATCTATAGAAAGAATATCTATGGTGTGAATCCTAGGGAGGACCTTCTTACTGCTTGATGTCACTATGGAGAGGTCTTTCACAGTGACTACCACCATGGAATGGACTACTGTCATAGATTTATATCTGACTGTAGGGGGGATTTCTATAGCGAATACCCTAGGGGGACCATCATTATGGACAACATTAAGAGTATGAAATTATTTCTATTCAATCTTATGGTCGTGAGGAAGGTTACCATGACATTCATCAGGAGATAATCTCTCATTATTGACCGTTTCTTTCCCACGAAGTAATCCTTCATGGGTGATCTGATAATGACCTTCAGAACTACTAGTAATAAATTTGCAAGGAGGACCTTCATAACTACTACTTCCACTTCCATAATTTAGTTGTGGATTGAAAGGATCTATAGCCACTATTGATAGGTGTTTGATGGCATCAAGAACTCAAACTTCTAGCAGAGTAGGGTAATGGATATGCTCTTTATTTTTTAGTTACCTTTGGCATGATTTATTTTTCAGTACTCTCTTATGGGTGACTAGGGCCACCTGAAATTGGTAATGGCCTTCATAGATGGTTTCTTGTTTTAGTGGTTCTCGTGATGTGTTCGAGATACTCTGATTAGCATATTGAGTTCTGGAAAGAGTGTATGTCTGCGATGGACCATCCACTATTGTGGAACAGTGTCCCCGGGTTGGAAAAAGTATTTATTCCTAATATGGTTTTCCATTCATCATGGAATACAACTGATGACCCTCTTGGAGTGGTGCAGGGATGTAGGTCTGCTCCAGAGTGACCATATCATCTTGTAGATGAGTCACCCCACTTGGGGAGATAGGGTTGTGGGGCAGAATCCTTTCTATATTTGTGGATGTGATTATGTCTTGACAGGTCTAGAAGATTTGATCAAGAATTCATATCTGATCCTCCATCATTTCTAGGATGTGTTTAGATACAGATTTTCCATGAATGGGAATATATTACCATTCCGATGTCAGTGTAGAAATATATGCTTGCTCTGGTCCTCTATGTTTTTTCTATGGGTATTAGTAGTTCTCCTATGTCTATGACAAGGAACAAGTTTTCCATTTATTTATAGCTGGGATATGCTAGTTGCTTTCTATGGTTTCAATTGTATTTGGTTCATGGGATTCATATATGTGAGCATGGATTTATGTCTTCTCATTTTCTGTTGTATTTTTTTGGCAGGCATGATATGAATTGTCAAGATTTTGAATATGCTCATATTTGATTGTCACTATATTTAAATGGTGGTCTTGATATGAGGGGGTAGGAATTTAACTCTGACCATATTTTATTTCCACCATATTTGACTGATGTGATTTTTATTCCATGGTAGGGATATGTGTCTGGTTGTAGTATTATATCCTATTTAGATGATAGGATCGGTATGCATCAACATGAATTAGCATATGCTCATAAATGGTTGTCACCCTATTTTGATGATAGGATTTATGTCCATCGGCGGTGGTTTTCATCTACCTATAATTTTCCACCCCATTTTTTTGGTGGCCTTGGAGATCATTTGTAGTAATTTGTGCTTGCTCATAATTTTTCATTGCATTTTCAAGGAGGGAATCAGAACATGGAGCATGAATGTATTTTTGCCTATCATTTTCCATGATATTTTTATAGCATATCTCTTCTTCAATAAACGGGGTGGTGAAATGTTCTTGATTATATTTTTATCACCCTTAGAGCGAAGTTTGGGGGCATATTTTCATTGAACTTTAGTAGGATCCCTCGGTGTGATATCCTCTTCAGAATGAGGATAATGGGACACATGGCCTTCGCGACAACTTCCTCTAGCAGGGGAACTTGAGAGGAACCCATGTTTCATAGGGATGAAGTCAATAGTGATGAATTCATCCACCTTATTATGATAAGTTAGGTACACATTATCACATTATAGGGACAGGCTTCCGAAATGATTAGAGATAGATAGTATAGACACTCAGTTCTTGGCCATCGGTTACCACTGAGTGGGTGGCTGGTGAGATTTCATCTACTAGAGATCCTAGCATGCTGCCTATAGTGTTGGGAGAGTAACATTCTAATATCACTCCTATATTAGTTCATTTAAGACCCAGCTTTGGAGATACTTGTTAGGTGATGAAGTCCTCTACTTTTGGGGGGGGGGGAGAGTAGTGCGGTGGTTGACATCTGTGTCTGTGAGAACATTTGAGATAACATTGGATTAAAGGAAGTTCTATATAGTTCCTAAATTATATGTGAAAGGTGTAGAAAACAAAACCCTATCAAAGTAAAATCTCAATAACACATGTATAATATATGATCTCACATGGACCTTTTCCTTTTGAATGTGAAAGGGGCCTCTAGTGGGTTAACATTACCACCTTGGTTAAGGATTCACATTAGGTTCACCATTTTTTCCAAAATTTTTATTATGATCACCGATTGATTATAGGGGTTTGGTTTTGTGAAATCAATGAGTTCAGATGGAATATATTCAAATGGTCTCCAACTATTTTGTTCACAGATCCAAAAACACCCAACAGTTCTAACATCTATGATTCATATACCAGTTTTCCCAAGGAAGAAACTCATTGGATGATTTGGACAACAACACTTAATAAATAACATTATTCTAGAAGATGGTAAATTGGGATCATAAAACCCTTTTTGGTGGACCAATTTATTTTTTTGGGAATCAATTATAGATTTAATCCATGTTCATATGTTCTTGAATCCTTAGTTTATTCCCAATCATGTGTTTGCAGATTACCCCTAAGTAAGATCGATCATAAATACACATGGGTTTAGAATAATCTCTATGTATCCAAGGTTCCCCATCATTGAGGATATATGTATATATCCAAGTTTATTCATTAATTTTACCCTTTTGTGGGTAGTTTAGGAAGTCCTTATTCATTTATTAAGACAACACTGGTTCAATCCACGCGATGAGGCACTATAGAGTTTATCATCATCCAAGGGGGGAAATGAATTGGTTCAATGTTGAGATCGAACCCATAATATGGTATTACTACATATCCTCATGAAAGTAATTAGAATACATGTAGTTCAATGTCACTTAACTAAACACATCACCTTTTAAGGTCGTCTTATGAGGACCCATCTGTGCAGTTTAACATCATGCAGAAAGGACATCTAGGTGAATGGTTTCCTAGTCAAGGATGGAGTGGTACATATTCTGAGGTGGCCCATGATACCCAAAAGAGCTATGGTCTCCCAGGTGAATATGACCATACTGAGAATTTGTCCCGAAGTTTCACGACCCTTCCCAGTAGGTCCCATTCCATAACTCCCCATGCCCGCCTTTAATAGCTAGGGGTTGGTGACTAGTGATGAGTAGGTATGTCACTAAAATGGGAGGAATTTCCTAATTACCTATGCACATGAACACATCTTCAAGCCCAAAAATGCGGAAATGTTAAAACCACTAAGGGAATAAATGCGTGCATACTACTAAACCCAACCAAAAAAATACAGTGGAATGTAAAGTGCGGTAAAGTAAACTGGGCCAGAATAAATGACGAGAAAAATAAAGAGTCTAAAAAAACAAAGAAAAACCTGTAAATAATATAGATACTAGGACTGCTACTCGAAGCCATTGGAACACCTCAGCCTGTCTAAAACTCATAAATATCTGTCTAGTCCTAGTCCACCCTGGACTCCATCAAAAGGTCACTCGTTTTCACAAGACATGACATGTGTGGAAAAGCCTGTGTAGTGGTGAGTATAACAATACTCAGTAGGACACCTCAAAAACCAAATATCAATACACAAAGTAAATGTATAGTTAGTTATAAATAGTATATATCTAAAATACATATAATAAGAACATATCCATATATACTCAAACCCATACCCATAGTCTAAAGGTAAGTCATAAAGGCTTTATACCCACACTGAGGATTGAATCCAAAGATTCCACGAATCACTCATCCAGGAGAACTCACTCCTGACTCTAATAAAGATGATGACCTCCATTTGAGAAGTATTGTTCATTGGGAACCATCATGAGGGATATATACACTGATATATATAGAGAGACAAAATGATACATTCTTTCTCAGAGAACCAATTCCACAAGTGAGTAAGATCATGATACACAGATAAGGGTCACTGCTAGGGCCATGGAATATACCACGACTCATCTAGATTCACCTGGTAATTATATGATCGATGTTCTATAGGATTTATTTTCATTGATAGAATGACTATACCATGGGTATATGAATGGATAGAGGATCATGCTTTAGGCCTCTAGGAGGAGACTCCTAGTTCTATTTAGAAAGTCATGTTGAAGGGGGTCCGTACTCTTGTAGATAAAAAATGACACTACTGACCTTTAGAGGAATGAAAAAAGGGGAACTGACCCAAAGAAAACATGTCCACGATATGATTTACAAGGATATCATTCCATGTATAAAATAGTACACAACAGGTAAAAGTGTCACAAATCGTGTCCCTTGACCCTGGGTACTACCTATTTTCACTGGCTGGTGTCAGAAAAAGATGTCGTGCAGGACAAGATGTTCATGGCATGTAGATAAGGTCACACAATTTTTCCTACTATCTAGGGTCCACCTGCGTACTCTGTTCATGTTCTAGTACATGGTGTCAACTCATGTTCACTTACACATGTACCAATACACGGGGTAACCAATGTATCTAGTATAGGTCGGGTTGTATGGTGGTGTACATGCCATACAATCAAGCTGTGTACTCCACCCTATGTCTATGTAACTCCTGAGATACATGTTGAGTCTTGGTGAATGGACCACCAGCTATGTGATATGGGTCACATGATGTGTGAATCTTTACGGCTTCCTGAAACCCTATAATCCACTGGGGGGAACACTCCATGTAATCCAATTTTACACGTCATTTTCATCGGGATTTTTCACAACTGACGTTCTTCCTCAGCACTCGTCAGTTGATTATCCCGTGTTCGATTCGTTGATCCTTTAACCTCAAAACTAAAGATTCAATGTTGTCTTTACATGGTAACATTGAATCGGTAGGTTTCAGGCCCTCTATAGGCTCTAAAAGCCGATTCTAATCATCCCCAGGAAAGTTGATCGAAGAACTGTATCTCACAAAATAGTTTAATATGTTTACCACTATTTTCATCACACCTATGCTAGGTCGTCAAGAGGTTGGATCTCTGATTTTGGATCATTGTTCTAAGAAATGGATGTGAAATGATCATCTATTCAATTTCCCACAAAGAACATAAATAACATAGGGGGGAAACAAAATGAAACAACTCGAGGATCAAACCTCATCATTTGTTTATTACAGCCTTGATATGATCCCTTTAGAAGGATTGAGAAACTAATTCAAACAAAAAAAATCTTTTATATCAAACCTAAAATCGAACCCTCCCACATGAATGATCGAACCACATGTCAACCTATTCATGGGTTGATCCATGTTCATCCTTATATCAAAGGACGAGAAAGAAGTAAATAAAATCACACACCCTAACTCTAGGTTTGGATCGATCATCGATAAAGGATGATCCATCTATCATTGTCAATGAGATCCTCCAACTCGTTGGCACAATGATCCACGATCCAATCTGTAACACCCCAGGATTTCAGAGTGTGTTATTTCTTAAAAATAATTCAATAACTTGCACTACACGCAACACCAAGTTCAATCACACCATTAAAAGAGGTCATGAATAGTATTAACTACATTTTGAACTTTATATAATCCTTATAATTTTAGAATCTCTATTATGAGTTTCTTAGTCATAATGCAAGAACATATTCATTTTCAGTATTTCACTTTTATCAACTTCTAATAGTGAAACCTTTTTAAATACAATATTTTAAACTTTTTGACTAAATGGGGACATCAAAAATTTAAAATAAAACACCCCAATCTTCCACGGTACGTTTCCCTTCGAATAATGCGATAGCGTGTGTTGTACGCAACCTCGAGTTCTAACACACACCACAACTAATTAAACTAGCCGTTGTGAATAGTAATACCTACTTTTTAAAATTATATATATTTTATATTTCAAAATGGACTTCATTTTTGGATTCGGAATATCTAATTTAGCCTAAGGTGAAATTTTGGTACTTTTCGGATAACTTTCATATTTTGATGAATAGTGAAAATTACTAAATTTTAATTAAAAACAACTTTTTTAATCAGAATAATTAATAGTGATAAATTATGAATTTTAGTAGTTTTAAAGTATATTTAGAATATATTTTTACCATTTAATATAATTTTGGTCATTGGACATAATTTTACAATTAAACCGAACATAAACAAGTGTCAATCTTTTGATAGTTATTATCTCTGAAAAACACGCTTTTTGTTTTGACAGCGGGAATTAATTTTAAATTAATTTCTGCCACTTCTGTGTTTTGAATTTAGAAAAATGGATTCCATATTTGGAATCAGGGTGTTCAAATTGTGTAAATAGGTAACTTTTATTTTTAGACATTTTGAATAATTACTGTGGTAAATATTTTATTTGCCATGGTTAAGGGTAAATCCGGTAAATAAGGGTTAAAAAAATAATATTATAATAATACTAAATTACCCTAAAACGTGTCTTAACCCTATTGGTTGATACATGGTCGACCTTGGGCATATTTGAGTCTATTTTGGGACCCCATGGATCCACTTGTAAGTGATAATGACACTTTATTTTAATTAAGTCAAAATGAATACAAAAATGACACAAGCATATATCTTTTAGCAAAACAATTGTTACATAGGGTTATATATGTTGGATTTTAGATTATAAATATTCATTAGAAAGATAAAAAGATTTCCTACATAATGATATTTTATTTATAATTTTTAGACATTAAATAATTTATTTTATTTATGACACAATGATGATGTAGTAATTACTATAATAGTGAAAAATTAAAATAATTGATATTATAAATACCCAAATAAATATAATATGAAACTTTTAATGAATTAAACTAATTTTATAGGATAATATGATATATTAGTATTGATTTAATTGACTTTATTAGAAGTAATAAATCTGTTATAAGTTTCACAAAAATCAACTATTGAATAGTGTCAAAATTTACATAAAAGAGTACTTAAAAGAAATATTATATTATTAATTGATATTAAATTCCTAAAAATCTAAGGTTCGGCCAAGAGACTTATATCATGATAGGGTCATCATTAATGGACCATTGGGGGTCGTTTGGATGTATATATTAAGTTTATTAACCATATTATATAAAAATACAAAGAGACATTGTAAAAGTGAAACTAATTAACTTAGAGTTAATACTTAAAGATAAGGTTAATATAAGTACCCAAACCTATCTAAATTATATTGGTTGAGTTGTTTTAGACCCATCCCCAACTTAACATTTGAATCGTAAACTTTGGAGCCATTGGAAACCGAATATGAATTTATTATAAACTAATATTTCTAGCTTTTCCAAAGGTGCCCCTCACCCCTCTTATAAAAGGGCACTCATCCTTCCCATTTCTTCACACCTTCAAAGCCTTTTGGTTCGGCCAAACTCTGCCCAAATACTCTCCCAACATCCCTCACTACAACCTAGAGTCCTTAGTTTGATCCGAAATCCATCCTATGGAGCCCTTTTGATCAAATCAAAAGGAAGAACCCGAAGAAGAGGTAATGATTTCACCACCCTTTTCTAAGTTCATTTCTTCTTCCACTTCTTCTTCCTTTGTTGTTACCATTATAAAATAATAAATCCAGTATCATATATATACTGTTATGTTATTATAAATATGGTACAACCATATTCAGTATTCTATCCACCCTTTGAATAACATGTCACCATATGTGCGTACGTACGGCTTACCATCTCCACGTCGTGGTGTAATTGTTATTCAATATAATATTATTTTGATGGGTATAATAATGATGTGTAACTCATGTAAATAATAAATATAACATCTTAAGGATTATGTATATATGATATACCATCCATTATATATTATTTTAATATCAAAAGAATGATATTGTCGCTCGTGCGTACATACAGACTACCGTCTCCACGAACGTGATGAGATTCATTCCCCATCGTATCCATTCAAGTATAATTATCATTTGATGATTTAAAAAATGATGTTTAAGGACTTGATATCATTCTGGATATGAATAATATAAAACCTATCCTTTACAAACATGTCTTACGTAACAAAACATATAAAAGAAAACAAGTAAGTTAACACCCGAAACAACGATAATACTAAGATATTATTATCAAATCAATATTAAAAGATCATATATGATATCATATTAATGTATATTATTATTGCATAATTTAATAACAATTATTTCACCATTATACAGGAGGTTAACCTACCCCAACCAAGGAAAAGTACAAGGTAAGGATTTATTTCGCAAACTCTTCATTATCCGAGATTGTTTATACATAATTATCTACTGGGACCTTATTATCATCCACGTCCATGTTTCTTCAAAATGTATTTCAAAACATTTCTAATATTTAAAATAATATGGGTTAAATTCATTTATACCCTTGTTTGACTTTTTATAAGAGGTTTATAAGGGAATATTTCCGCCGTTTTCCAAACAAGGTGTTTTTAACCTTTTCGACAGAATTAAGATAAGAATGTTTTTTTAACTTATACGGCGGGTGCGGTTATTTTCCGCCGTTATAAAATCGTCAAAGCTTCCCTTAAAAGCTTATAAGAACATTTTCAAGAAAATGTTTTATTTTATATGGCTCTTAAATGGTTTCAAAAATAGAAAGAGATATTTCTCTAAAAAGTGTTTTGATTTCATCTATGTCAACATCCTTTGACAAATTTTACGCTTATTTGAAGTTGATTTATTATGATACAAAAATTCCATATTGTAATAAAGTTTTGTGATATGTTTGACTGTGGATGTGCCATTTATATAGCATTCATGGTTTATGAGTAAAGTTTTGACATTTTGTATGCTAGTTCCAATAAGAATGTTTATGTTATATTTCAACCTTTACTTCATATGAATGTGTTGGACAAGTATGTTCCAGGTTGGGGACTGGTTAAAGTAAGCCCTCCAGGTTGGGGACTGGTAAAATTAAGCCCTCCAGGTTAGGGACTGGTAAAAGTAAGCCCTCCGGTTTGGTCTCCGGTTATTAAAAGGACTCCGGGTTGGTGTCCGGTTATTAGAGGCACTCCGGGTTGGTGTCCGATTATTAGAGGCACTCCGGGTTGGGTTCCGGTTACAGTTAGCCCCAAGGTCTTGGGATGAGGCCTTGACAAAGAAATTAAAGTTCAGAATTATGCATTCAAACATTATTAAAGTGGTTATTGATTTTTTCATGTGATTATTCGATTAGTAGAATATCCATGTGAATAAGTAAATGGAATTATTTCATTTTATTTATGCCATACCATGTTGAAAGTTCATGTTTGAAAGGATTTTGTTTTAGTTATACATTTCCTTAAATGTTTATTCTTATTTATGAAAGTTTCCGCTATATTTTTATCCTTACTGGGCATTTGAGATCACCCCTTTTCTATGTTTTATTTTTCCCAGGAAGTGAAGAAATAAATTATGAATGACCTGCAGGGATATTATGTGGGGATATGAGTGTGGATTATGGATACATTATGTTGTTGTAGTAGTTTTTCATTTTATGATGTAATGTAAAACTTATGAATATATCTAGTGTTTCCAAGGCTACTAAACCAATCGGTATTTCGAGTTTTGATCTTTCTTGTGATCATGACAATGTTATGTAATAATGCACCGACTCTGGGTAACTAGGGTCGGGGCGTTACAGTTGGTATCAGAGGAAGTTTAGTACAAAACTTGGAAACTAGATTTAGATAAACTCTGATTAGAGCACGTAGACCTAAGATGAACTTTGAGGATTAGTATAGAAGAACTTCCTAGAATTTTGGTATTGTAGAGATTTTGTGAGTTTTCCATGAAATACATCCCTGTTTGGATACGAGCAGGTAGAGGCGGCTCTGGCACAGATGTACCTAGGGGTAAAACCCGAAAACACCGCTTTGAGCTAGACTCGAACGGGAACTGGTGCACGACAATGGGCCTTGCTGCACTCTTGGTTACGACACTCCCGGGGGATATGCTTAGGATAACACTCATTTTCTTTACAAATCATTATGAAGGGTTTATGAGTATATACTTCCTCAAAGAAAATATTTTTTATGATTATGGATTACATCTATAAATAGTTAAATTTATGTTATGTGTTTTATAAGTATGGGATTATGTATTTTGATTCATAAACTAATCTAGTGTATGCCATTGTTTAGAAATGGTGCCTAGTAGAAGGAATGAGAACTCCAGCAATGCACATGATCCAAAGAGAAGGAAGGATCATATATTTCATGGTCTTAAGCTAGAATTTATAAGAGAAATAGTCTCCCATGTATTATCATCATATTAAGAAATAATATCATGTGTTGATAAGATAAGTAAAGAGTTTACTGAGTTCTATGGCTTTGAAGGGAAGCAAGAGAAGAAAAGGATGGAAGAGAGAAAGATGGATAAAGGGAAGAGAGAAAAGGAGAATTTTCTCATATGTGGTAACTGTGGAAAGAAACACCCTGGAACTTGCCTGAAAGGAATGGGAGTTTGTTATAAGTGTGGAGGAAAAGGGCACAAAATACATGACTGCAAGGGTAAGAAAATGGTTTCAAATGTACAATGCTTCATTTGCAAGGAGTTTGGACACTACGCAAACCTATGTCCCAGTCATCAGACTATGCCGCAAATGATGTTATTGGATAATAATCAAGTTATGATACTACCACAGATGAAGAGGAATGATTAGAGTTCTTATGTTGATTATGTCAATTGAGTGTTGTATCAACAATGTACTTGTTATAATAATTATGGAGTATATAAGGATTGTACTGCAGTACTATTTTATTAAGGACTTGAGATTGTGTGGAACACAGAAAAGTGACTCAATAGCAGGATAAATTTTTGGAAAATATATGGTTGAGAGAATGATAAATCATAATATAGTTATGATACTGAGGTAGTGATTTTGGAATAATATGTGATTGTTTTGGATAAATTATATTGGATATTCTTGACTACCTTGGAACTGATTAATGATTTGTATATTCCATCATTGTTGGGGTTTAAAACATTTTTGGATTAATGAAGTATATCCAGCATTCTATATGGAATAAGGGAGCATGAATGTAATCAATACAGAATATGGTAATACATGATGAAGGTATTCATATTCTATTACGGGGTAAAAAGGATCTATATTATGTTTACCTTCCTTATAAATGTTGGACTGTGAGTTTAGACAGAAGTATTTTGGATAGTTCTAGTTTGGATTATTTTGGATTTCCATAAAAGGACAACCCGGAGGTCGGGCGGCAACCCGTCGCGTCCGGCAAGGCTGCGAGACTTGAACCCGCAACCGAAGGGCGACAAGGGTGTATCACCTACCACTGTCCCACGAGATGTCCTGAATTAAATAATGTAGTTTTTTTTAAAAGATCTGGTAGATGAATTATAAATTCATTTATTTTGGAACCCTGTACGAATAGTATAAATAGAAAAAAAAATTACGTTCTATTATCTTTTAGAGTGAAAGATGAGTTTGTGGTAGAAATTTATTAATGGGTAAAATTCTAATTATAAAGTAAGTATATCTCCTTATTATCTTAGCCAATCTCATAAATAAATTACTCAACATTAATAATAGAAACTTAGAACAAAAATGTTGTCCTAGATGGTACCTTAAATCATCACAAATTTATGGCTTTGGGATTGTTGGCCTTTTCATAGCCATGTTCTCTACCACTCTCCATCAGATAATTGATGGTTAGATTTCTCTTCCATATCCATATTTTCCTACATGGAACCCTAGTATGTGTTATTTTCGGTAATCTTCATACTTTCCACTCTTTATTTTAAATAGAGGCCTCATTAATTCATTTTTCGATGTGGGATTTCAACTAAGATATTTTGAAATGTCAAAAATGTGTTGTCCCAATACCCTATATTTTGTTGAACCGATGGTACTTCAAATCATCATAGATTGATGAGTTTAAGGACCTCAATTTTATACTTGTTTGTGATTGATGACCTCAATCACTACCTATAAATATTTACGTTTTTCCTCCAATTATATGTCTCTAATTGCCACCAATGTTCTTCTAATCGAGATCATAATTTGGTGGTGACCCTTTAATTTCTCTTTTCCTCATATTAAGACTAAATTTTAGTAACCCAATTTCCGATGTGGGTTTTTCCACAAATATATTTTCTACTTTCAACCTTTTATTTTCGAAGAACAATTTCAAATTGCGAGGATGCAATTTATTGAAGGAGGGGAGAATGTAACACCCCAGGATTTCAGAGTGTGTTATTTCTTAAAAATAATTCAATAACTTGCACTACACGCAACACCGAGTTCAATCACACCATTAAAAGAGATCATGAATAGTATTAACTACATTTTGAACTTTATATAATCCTTATAATTTTAGAATCCCTATTATGAGTTTCTTAGTCATAATGCAAGAACAGATTCATTTTCAGTATTTCACTTTTATCAACTTCTAATAGTGAAACCATTTTAAATACAATATTTTAAACTTTTTGACTAAATGGGGACATCAAAATTTTAAAATAAAACACCCCAAGCTTCCATGGTACGTTTCCCTTCGAATAATGCGATAGCGTGTGTTGTACGCAACCTCGAGTTCTAACACACACCACAACTAATTAAACTAGCCGTTGTGAATAGTAATACCAACTTTTTAAAATTATATATATTTTATATTTCAAAATGGACTTCATTTTTGGATTCGGAATATCTAATTTAGCCTAAGGTGAAATTTTGGTACTTTTCGGATAACTTTCATATTTTGATGAATAGTGAAAATTACTAAATTTTAATTAAAAACAACTTTTTTAATCAGAATAATTAATAGTGATAAATTATGAATTTTAGTAGTTTTAAAGTATATTTAGAATATATTTTTACCATTTAATATAATTTTGGTCATTGGACATAATTTTACAATTAAACCGAACATAAACAAGTGTCAATCTTTTGATAGTTATTATCTCTTAAAAACACGCTTTTTGTTTTGACAGCGGGAATTAATTTTAAATTAATTTCTTCCACTTCTGTATTTTGAATTTAAAAAAATGGATTCCATATTTGGAATCAGGATGTTCAAATTGTGTAAACAGGTAACCTTTATTTTTAGACATTTTGAATAATTACTGCGGTAAATATTTTATTTACCATGGTTAAGGGTAAATCCGGTAAATAAGGGTTAAACAATTATATTATAATAATACTAAATTACCCTAAAACGTGTCTTAACCCTATTGGTTGATACATGGTCGACCATGGGAATCTTTGGGTCTATTTTGGGACCCCATGGATCCACTTGTAAGTGATAATGACACTTTATTTTAATTAAGTCAAAATGAATACAAAAATGACACAAGCATATATCTTTTAGCAAAACAATTGTTACATAGGGTTATATATGTTGGATTTTAGATTATAAATATTCATTATAAAGATAAAAAGATTTCATACATAATGATATTTTATTTATAATTTTTAGACATTAAAAAATTTATTTTATTTATGACACAATGATGATGCAGTAATTACTATAATAGTGAAAAATTAAAATAATTGATATTATAAATACCCAAATAAATATAATATGAAACTTTTAATGAATTAAACTAATTTTCTAGGATAATATAATATATTAGGACTGATTTAATGGACTTTATTAGAAGTAATCAATATGTTATAAGTTTCACAAAAATCAACTATTGAATAGTGTCAAAATTGACATAAAAGAGTTCTTAAAACAAATATTATATTATTAATTGATATTAAATTCCTAAAAATCTAAGGTTCGGCCAAGCTACTTATATCATGATAGGTTCATCATTAATGGACCACTTGGGGGTAGTTTGGATGTATATAGTATGTTTATTAACCATATTATATAAAAATACAAAGAGACATTGTAAAAGTGAAACTAATTAACTTAGAGTTAATACTTAAAGATAAGGTTAATATAAGTACCCAAGCCTATCTAAATTCTATTGGTTGAGTTGTTTTCGACCCATCCCCACCTTAACCTTTGAATAGTCAACTTTGGAGCCATTGGAAACCGAATATGAATTTATTATAAACTAATATTTCTATCTTTTCCAAAGGTGCCCCTCACCCCTCTTATAAAAGGGCACTCCTCCTTCCCATTTCTTCACACCTTCAAAGCCTTTTGGTTCGGCCAAACTCTGCCAAAATACTCTCCCAACATCCCTCACTACAGCCTAGAGGCCTTAGTTTGATCATAAAGCCATCCTAAGGATCCCTTTTGATCAAATCAAAAGGAAGAACCCGAAGAAGAGGTAATGATTTCACCACCCTTTTCTAAGTTCATTTCTTCTTCCACTTCTTCTTCCTTTGTTGTTACCATTCTAAAATAATAAATCCAGTATCATATATATACTGTGATGTTATTATAAATATGGTACAACCATATTCAGTATTCTATCCACCCTTTGAATAACATGTCACCATACGTGCGTACGTACGGCTTACCGTCTCCACGTCGTGGTGTAATTGTTATTCAATATAATATTATTTGGATGGGTATAATAATGATGTGTAACTAATGTAAATAATAAATATAACATGTTAAGGATTCAGTATATATGATATACCATCCATTATATATTATTTTAATATCCAAAGAATGATATTGTCGCTCGTGCGTACGTACGGACTACCGTCTCCACGAACGTGATGAGATTCATTCCCCATCGTATCCATTCAAGTATAATTATCATTTGATGATTTAAAAAATTATGTTTAAGGACTTGATATCATTCTGGATATGAATAATATAAAACCTATCCTTTACAAACATGTCTTACGTAACAAAACATATAAAAGAAAACAAGTAAGTTAACACCCGAAACAACGATAATACTAAGATATTATTATCAAATCAATATTAAAAGATCATATATGATATCATATTAATGTATATGATTGTTGCATAATTTAATAACAATTATTTCACCATTATACCGGAGGTTAACCTACCCCAACCAAGGAAAAGTACAAGGTAAGGATTTATTTCGCAATCTCTTCATTATCCGAGATTGTTTATACATAATTATCTACTGGGACCTTGTTATCATCCACATCCATGTTTCTTCAAAATGTATTTCAAAACATTTCTAATATTTAAAATAATATGGGTTAAAGTCATTTATACCCTTGTTTGACTTTTTATAAGAGGTTTATAAGGGAATCTTTCCGCCGTTTTCCAAACAAGGTGCTTTTAACCTTTTCGACAGAATTAAGATAAGAATGTTTTTTTTAACTTATACGGCGGGTGCGGTTATTTTCCGCCGTTATAAAATCGTCAAAGCTTCCCTTACAAGCTTATAAGAACATTTTCAAGAAAATGTTTTATTTTATATGGCTCTTAAATGGTTTCAAAAATAGAAAGAGATATTTCTCTAAAAAGTGTTTTGATTTCATCTATGTCAACATCCTTTGACGGATTTTACGCTTATTTGAAGTTGATTTATTATGATACAAAACTTTCATATTGTAATAAAGTTTTGTGATATGTTTGACTGTGGATGTTCCATTTATATAGCATTCATGGTTTATGAGTAAAGTATTGACATTTCGTATGCTAGTTCCAATAAGAATGTTTATGTTATATTTCAACCTTTACTTCATATGAATGTGTTGGACAAGTATGTTCCAGGTTGGGGACTGGTTAAAGTAAGCCCTCTAGGTTGGGGACTGGTAAAAGTAATCCCTCCAGGTTAGGGACTGGTAAAAGTAAGCCCTCCGGTTTGGTCTCCGGTTATTAGAAGGACTCCGGGTTGGTGTCCGGTTATTAGAGGCACTCCGGGTTGGTGTCCGGTTATTAGAGGCACTCCGGGTTGGGTTCCGGTTACAGTTAGCCCCATGGTCTTGGGATGAGGCCTTGACAAAAAAATTAAAGTTCAGCATTATGCATTCCAACATTATGAAAGTGGTTATTGATTTTTGCATGTGATTATTCGATTAGTAGAATATCCATGTGAATAAGTAAATGGAATTATTTCATTTTATTTATGCCATACCATGTTGAAAGTTCATGTTTGAAAGGCTTTTGTTTTAGTTATACATTGCCTTAAAAGTTTATTCTTATTTATGAAAGTTTCCGCTATATTTTTATCCTTACTGGGCATTTGAGCTCACCCCTTTTCTATGTTTTATTTTTCCCAGGAAGTGAAGAAGTAAATTATGAATGACCTGCTGGGATATTATGTGGGGATATGAGTGTGGATTATGGATACATTATGTTGTTGTAGCAGTTTTTCATTTTATGATGTAATGTAAAACTTATGAATATATCTAGTGTTTCCAAGGCTACTAAACCAATCGGTCTTTCGAGATTTGATCTTTCTTGTGATCATGCCAATGTTATGTAATAATGCACTGACTCTGGGTAACTGGGGTCAGGGCGTTACACAATCAGTCATTGCTATTTATTGAGAGGTTTCTCCAAGAGATATCCTCTCTAAAGCTTCCAGTGATTTCTCCAGGTTTATGAATTGTAACCCTTGGTCACTACTATTTTGTTTATTAAAAAGTAAAAATATGTCACTACATCACCACAATGTCAAATAAAATAAATTATTATTTTCTTTTCTTTCTTTGAAATGTCCAAAAATTAACATTCCAAATCGACCCGCATCGGACAATGTTAAAATTGATGCTCTAAACACAATAGTTCCCTTAGATTTATAATCTTGGAAACTATTTAAAATTTATTCCACTTTTTCAAGAAAACCAATCACGTGTGCTAATTTGTATCTTTAATTTATTTCAAAAAATTATTCTGGGAACATCGGGCCTCGTAATTTCATGTTATCTTAGTTCCTGGTCTCTAATTAATTCCATATAATATATAAATAATAATAATACATGGAAAAAAATCCAGGACATTACATTCTCCCCAACTTGGAACTTTACATCCCTAAAAATCCAAAAAACGGATATACAAAGAGGTGTGGGTACTACGCATGAATCTGAGCCTCTCGCTCATATGTGCTCTCCTAGAAATGCACATTCTGCCATTGGACATGAACTAGGGGAATCACTCACCCATGAAGGATCATCTCTTACAATCCTCAATCTCTATTGGTTACTCTGCAAAAGTCACTCCATCCTCGATGTCCATCTCACCCTAGTAGATGATGTGTGATAGATCATGCACATACCTCCCCAACTACAACACATAGAAGACATCATGTACCCAGTGCAACTACGGTGACAGATCTAGGAGGTACTCCACCTCTCCAACTCTCTTAAGTATTATAAAAGGGCCGATGAACCTCATAGATAACTTTCCACCCCATCCAGATCTTTGTAACCCTCGTCGAAATGAGACCCAAAGGAAGACATGGTATCATTACAGGAAATCCAAAGGTATGCACCGTCTATCATCATAAGAATTCTACAAACTCTATGCAGTCCTCATCCACTTCTAGATGATATGCACCTTCTCAGTAGTAGCTCGCACCAACTTCAGACCCATGAGTGCTGACTCTCCTATGTCATTCTAGTAAAGTGGTGATTGACATGGTTGCCCATACAAAGCCTCAAACAATTCCATACCAATGGTGGATTCATAACTATTGTTGTATGCAAACTCCATGACTGGTAGGTGGTCCTCACCACTACAACTGACATCCATGATGCAAGCATGAACAATGTCCTCTAGGACATGAATGGTCTTCTCTTTATGGCCATATTTTTGGGGATGAAATGATGAGCTCAAGAGAATTTGTATCCCAAACACCTACTACAATACCTTCCAAAACTGGGATGTGAAACGAGAATCATGATCAAAAACTATCGTCGATGGGAGTCTATGAAGTTTCACCATCTCTTATACGTAGAGGCATCCTAATCTTTCTACTAACCTCTACTCTCAGATAGATAAGAAGTGGTACTAACTTCATGAGTCGGTCAATGATCACCGAGATGGTATCGTGCCCCCTAGATGTATGTGGTCAACCCATTATGAAGTCCATCTATATTCCATCCAACTTTAATTTCGACACCTCATGGGGGTGAGCTAAACCCACGGGAACCTAGTGCCCAACCTTCATCTACTATCACATAAGTTATCATGAAATGAACTCTACCAATGCCTTCTTCTTCCCTGTCCATGAGAACTAACGTTGGAGTGGTACATTTGTTCCACTCCCTGATGTACTACAAAGGGGTTGTACAAAAAATCCCTCATAACCTCATCCTGTAATTCTACTGGTACAACAATGCATCCTCTGAAAAGAACGACGTGCTCCCCACCTTGTAAATATCTATCTAGAGAATACCCTATGTGCATTTGAGCACGCATGGTATCATAGTCAAAATCCCTAAGTTGTGACTCCCTGACTTGCTGTAAGAGTGGAGGGGTGACAAACATCTACTTTGTAACGACCCGGACCCGAACATCCACCCAAATAGTACTAAATGGGTCTGGTGCTACTACCTTAGGCTCACCTCCTCGAATGCAAAAGGCTACCGACTAGCAGTGAGGGTATGATAGGTATAGTGGGGAGGCTATAACCTCTCAGAGGATAATAATAATGGTACTGGTCCAAGTATAACAGTAGAGTTGTAGCAAAATAAAAGACTCAGTAGACTCGAACCAGACCCACAGAGCGGAAGCACATTCAATATCAAATAACAGCAGAAGCAATAAATATAAACAACAGCAGTGGAAAGTAAAGACAATATCATGATAAACACTGGTAACTACTAAACAAACCAAACATGCATCCATAGCAAGTCACTAAACAAAATGGGCACCAATGGCTAACCAATAGTAGCTACAATCAAGTAAGCATGCTGATACAAGTAAAGAAAAACAAAACAGAGTAACCCCATCTAGGTAAGACCTCAAGGTCCATACCATCTCCATGAAACAACTAATGCAGCCCAGCTCCTGAAGCTGGCCTTTTTCCTGCACATAAATCCATAAAGTCTGCATGCGTCTCGGAGGGCCCATGCAGGGTGTGAGACAAATCTCAGTAGGATACCACCCAATGTTACGTACCTAATATAAGTGTCTATGAAGGAATTTATTTATAAGGAAAGCAGTAAATAAAACAATTCCCAAATAAACACTAACTCCACTAGTGCTTAGCAGCCACCATGGAGTGTCACCTACTTCGGCCAATGCTGGAATCTCTATCATGTAACTCGGCACCACGTGCCCCCTGACACCGCGTGTCTCAAGTAACGATGTCTCAAAGGAACTCCCAAGAAATAACCCGGAGGATCAGCGATGCTCGTCCTCAAATAATAACCGGAGGGACAGTGATGTCTGCCGTCAAATAAATAGCTGGAGGGACAACGATGTCTGCCCTCAAACAAAGTATCCAGAGGGACAGTGATATCTTCCCTCAAATAACTGTGAGCCTCATCCCCCAACCTGATAACCTTAATGCTATCCCCTGAAGGCTCCTCACCTCCCATGTGGCTTCCTACGGCAAGAACCCCCAAACCAATAGTACCTAAATCGTAACTAATGGGGGCCTCTACCCACATGAGTGGTCAAAACCACCTCATCATAGAGTATCTCTATGTGCACACTACTCAAAATTTTGGGTGAGCGGTAACCACCAAAATAGTACCCAAGCCACCACATCTCTGACACCTCGTGTCCCTGCAACCTTGTCGCTCAAGTCTGATGGCATCGACATCCTAGTAACCTGGGTCATGCCCAAATGGATAGTTATCCTACCTCAAACTGATGTCCATGACGCCCAATCCCGTGGTCAAAACCACCCAACGTAACCCAGGCCAAACCCAACCTGTGATCTGCATCACTCAGGAATATCCAACCCATGCCCAACACCACCCAAAAGGGTCCAGCATATTCAGTTCATAAATTGCATATATAACATATTTAACCAGAAAACATAAACAGGAAAAACAAACTAAATAGTTGAATTGCTCTATACAAGGTGTTGTCCCATACCAGCACATTAAAGACCCAAAAATTTCAAAGAAATTTTGTTCTTAAAATATTTGGAATTTTATGAGTCCACAGTTTTTTACGGCACCAGATTCTGAGGCACGATGTGCCTGGAGTTATTTTCTGATGTTTAGTTTGGGTACGTTCAGTAAACGTATGAGTGGGTTTTTCTATCTTTTAAACCGGTGCTGAGAATTGAAATCGGAGGACACCAATGAACTCGCAGAGTCAGTATTCACTTAAGGGGACCATTACCACAGTTGCGTTTTATCAGGAGGAGAAGTTAACTTTTACGGATTGTTAATAAATTAAAAACTATGTGAGACATAATTTTTAGGTGGTGGTTAAATCCACCAAAGGGAAGCTGGGGTGGGGTCCACTCCTCACATAACCTCCTATGGGAGGATATTGCGTGGTGGGTCCCACACAAACACCAACCCCTCAACTCCCTTTAAACCCCCCTTTTGTAACTCTTAGACTCCCCTTGAATTAATGAGGCCACCTATTTTCTCACTTAATTTTGAAAACTCTCCACCTCCCACCTTGTCTCATTAATGTGCCAACACCTTCAAATTAATTAATTCAGCTCCCTCAATTAATTGATTAATTTGAATTGTTTTGAATAACATGGAAATATTAGTATTGGGGAGCCTTTTAATTTACATGCCTTGGAAAATATTCTGTTGGGAGACTTTGGGAGGATTAGGAAGAAAGTATTCCTCTATGAAGAACACATTTCTCCCGATGAAGAATGAGAAGAATGCTCCTCATCTTCAATAAAGTGAAGAAACTCCTTCTACCTTCTTCAACCAGGGCAAGGACGTGAGGAGATGCTCACAAGGAACACCGTCTTCCTTCCTCTTCCTCTTCCTCCGCGTCATAGGAGAAAACGCCACCCATGAAGAACGTCTCCAACAATGACGCTTCTTCCACAGACGCACCCCGACGTCAACGAATCGACGCCGTCAACAATGAATGAAATTCCAATCGAGGTAGGGGAAATATGAATTATTTATTTATTTATACATGTGCATTATACTCTCGTGCCTTGGTGATTGATTTTGGTTGATGTTGATCAAGTTGTTATCGTCTAACACGGAGGGAGCAGGCCAAACAAACACGGCCCGACATCCCACTGTTGAACCTTTTTTATGTTAGTGATGGAGGCGGATCTGGAAGGGTGCGGTGCCTTCTCACCGTGTAGGAGGAAAGAGGCCCCGCCCATGATGCAGCGGCGGTCGAAGGTGGCGGCGACCGAAGGTGGCGGCGACCGAAGGCGGCGGCAACCAGTGGCCGCGGTAAGGCCATGCCACGACGGTGGAGGACCGGTGCTGTCGCGCTGGCTGTGTGGGGAAACCGCGGCCCACAACCGCGGGCCGCTCGGCCGAAGAAGAACCAGCCAGCCTCATGCTGGCCAGGCTGGAAGAATCGTCCAGCTAAAGCCGTTCGGGATGGCGAACCTATAGAGACCCATGCTTGACGTACATGGATATTACATTACTTTTGAGGAATACTTTAATACATAACAAAAAACAAACACACAAGGACCATGATAGTTTACTGTCTTTGGAAACTCGGAAAAATAATCTTCTAATCTTGGTGAAAGATCTTCAACATCTCTCATAAAGATCATCCATTTTTTCATACCTAAAACCTTTCTTTATATCCTGGGGAAAATAAAACATATAAAGTGTGAGCTCAAATGCTCAGTAAGGGTAAACATAGGGAACATAAAACAATCCATAAACATTTGAATGCAAAAACATGAACATAAAATCTTAACATCAAAATCTTGAGAAAAGACATAAATCTTGGAAGTACATAAGGCATATATCATAAAACAACATCAATCATGATAAAATAGAATGGGTATAAAACTTGTAATTGTGGAAAACTATTAAGAACATGATATGATTTCTATAGTAGCCAAGTCATTGCTATCAAGACCATCTTAGTGGACAAAGTCGCTTTCTAAATCGAGTTCACTCCTCGTTCTAGTCCTATATCATTGAACCAGATTAACTTACCATTCCAGCCATGTCTATCTCATGAGATATAATTCCTTACCCAATGTGTTAGAGGGAGAAATAGGTCCCACCCATATCATATTGAAACCATTCTTACTTGTGCCACAAAATAAACTTAAATCATTCATCATAACCCAAAGAATAAAATGGGTTTCATAAACATCACCCCATCATAACGTGATCAATATAAAACAAATGGATACCATTTCATCATAAGAAGAATAAAAACATGTAAATAATAGAGACATTTTACTTGAAACATAAACATGCTAAATAATGTCAACTTAGATGGAAAATATTTTTGATAAAACACTTGAAATGAATTCTTGAGGAAAATGTCCTTTCTCCTTAAAAATCATTTTCTTTTCACAAAATGCCACACAATTTTAAAAGAAAATGAATTTATTGAAAATAACCATGAAATCTTATAGAGGAAGCTTCTTGAAAATTCGGCGATATGAAACCGTAAAAATCAATTCATTCCGTATAAGTTAAAAAAACATTCTCCTCATACTTTTGTCGGAAAAGTCAAAAAGTTCCTCGTATGGTAAACAAAAGAAATATTCCTTCCATAACACAAAGTAAAAGTAAAAGATGGGTAAAAATGACATTAAAAATATATTTAATAATATTATACACTTTATGAAAAACATTTTATGGTCATGGATGAAAAATATAACCCCATTAAATACTTACATATAAGCAATCTCGGATAAAAATGAGATTTTCAAAATTATCCCTTACCTTAGGTCTGATATGCTTCAAACGTATATGAACCTCCAATATAATGATTTAAATAATGTCATTTACTTTTTACAGAATCATATTCATTGTTATGATATCATATATGGTTCCCTTATGACTTTATATTACCCGTTCTTTTGTAAATTCCATGTTAAAGCAGCGTTTTAAGTAAAATCATTTTATTTATCATACGTGTTTGGACTTATTGTTATTGATATTATTATTACTTATATCATGATTTACTTACTTCCAGAATGTAAATCATGATTTATATATCATATATATTCAGTATATATATATATAATATATAGATGAATGAAATGAAATACACCGTTCATGGAGACGGTAGGTCGTACGTACGCATGAACGTTGTTTTCCTTTCCTTGCTGACTTTAATTGAAGTAAGTAGATGAAATATATATACATAAATAATCAAAGTAGCTTCATAATGTCATATATTTCATTATTATTCATTATATATAGTTTTTAATCATTCTTTAATGGTTATCATGGATAAAGAATCTCATCGCGTCATGGAGATGGTAATCCGTACGTACGCACGATCGATGATATCGTTCCCATAATTATTAAAATGAATTGGAGTGGATGATATAATATCTCATAATCCGTATGATGTTATAATAACTATATATAGTTATTCTTTACACCATTATACCCATCCAAGTATGGTGGTGGTGGAAAAACAGATTACACCACGGTGTGGAGACGGTATTCCGTACGTACGCACGCGCGGTGATTTCGTTTTCCGTAGGATGGATAGAAGGTGAAATGGGGTTGTTTAATATTTATAATAACATATCATTATATTAGTTATACTTATTTTATTACTTTATAATGAAACAACTAAATAATAAGAAGTTGAAGAAGAAAGAAACTCGAAAGAATCAGTAGAAGAGATTACCTCTTCTTCGACACACCTCTTTTAAGCTTCCTCTTAAGGCACTAGAGTTGGTCTTTTGAGGAGATAGGAACCTTTATAATTTTTATAGGGAAGTTGATAAGGGAAATTTTCAGGGGTTGGCCGAGGTTGAAGGCTCAAAATTGTTTAAAGAGAATAGGGAGGAGGTGCCATTTTATAAGGGAGGAGAGGGGCACTTTAGTGAAAACTTAAAATATTATTTTATAATAAAGTCATATTCGATTTATAATGGCTCCAAAGTGAATTATTTATAAGATAATGTGGGTATGGTTCAAAATAATATCAACCAATAGGTTTTATACAAGTTTAAGTTACTATTTTAACCTTATCATTTAGATTTAACTCTAAGTTAAATAATTTAACCTTTACCGTGTCTTATTGTTTTCTTACAATATATGGTTAATAAACTTAATATAAGAAGCCAAAAGAACCCCAAGTGGTTCATTATTAATATATATAACCTTATATAAGTCATTTGGCCGAACATTAGTTTTTGAGGAATATAATATCAATTAATAATATAATATTTGTTTTAAAAACTATTTTATGTCAATTTTGACACTATAATGTAATTAATTAATGTGAAAATCATAACAGAATGATTATTTCAAAAAATGTTAATTGAATCAATAATAACATGTCATATTAACCTCAAAAATTAGTTTAATTCATAAAAAGTCTCAAATTACATGTATTTGAGTATTTATAACATCAATTATGTTAATATTGCATTAATAAGGTAATTAGTACATCATCATTATGTCATAAGTAAATTAAATTAATTAATGTCTAAAAATTATAAATAAAATTCAATAATGTATTAAATCGTTTTATCTTTATAATGAATATTTATAGTCTAATTTATCTTATGTATAACTCTATATTAAAAATGTTTTAGTTATTAAACTTTGATTTTAACTCTTTTAACTCTTCTTTGAATTAAACAATAATAAATGTCCTAAACTAATCCAAGTGGACCTAAATGATAATATTATATTCCTAATGTTGTTTTTGGTCTAATTATACTTATCCAATAGAATTGGGACATGTTTTAGGGTAAAAATAATATCATTTTGACCTTTAATTACCCTATTTACTTTTAACCGTGGTAAATAAAAGTAAAAAGTTACTATTCACCAAAAATTATTTTTATCTTATTGAACCACATTCTACTCCTTGATATTAACCGTGTGTCTCGGATTTTTGAAATTACACTCATAGAAACGGTAAAATTAAGATTTATGTAAATTTGCAAATTCTCCTAGAAGGTGGGTAAAAGACGGTGAAAAGGTCAATAAAATTTTTATATAACTAAAATTATTATAAAATGACTCCAATGAATTACATTGAACATATATAAGTATTATGTATCAATTTTTACATAAAATAAATTTAAATAAAATAAATAATTATTTAAATAAAAAGTCAGTTTTTAAATAGTAACCTAGTGTTTTCACTATTCATCCAAAATTGAAAGTTTTCAGAAAAATACCAAAAAATCACCCTAGGATAATTTCGATATTTCGAATCCAAAAATGAAGTCCATTTTGAAAGATAAAATTTATAAAATTTCAAAAAGTTGGTATTACTATTCATAACAGCTATTTTATATAATATTTTAATAACATATCGTTGTTTAGTGAAACCCGGTATTACGTACAACACATGCTATTGAGGAAGGTCGTGATTGTGTGTAATGCAAGCCAGGTCGGGATTATGTGTAGTGCAAGACTCCTTTGTTGTTTCATATAATAGAATCCAACCATATTTCATTTATACATTAAATATATATATATACATATATACACTCAATGTTGCGTAGAATAACTACTATCAAACGAACTTGAAATTGTGTGTAACATGATTCGAGAATAGTGTTGCCTATACTGCAAGCTAATAAGTTATTGTGTATAGCGCAAGATAATCTCGGTGTAGCATACAACACAAGTCATCAAATAAATTTAAAAGATTACTTCTCATAAAATCTCGGGGTGTTACATTCTACCCCCCTTAAAATGAATTTCTCCCTCAAAATTCGTTGGGGTTTTAAATAGTTTACTACTTGAAAGTTTCATTCATAGAAACCCACATAGAAAAAAGGAATACTAAATCATTATTTTAAAAAGTAGCGTTCCAAACATAATGGATACCCAAAGTAACTCATCACTGGGTTTCCACATATAATAATATATGTAAAAATATAGATATGGTAGAGAAATCTAACCATCATGTTTAGATGAAGAGTGGTAGATAACATGGCTATAAAGAATCCAATAATCAAAAAGCCATAAATTTGTGATGATATAAGGTACCATCTGATTCATCGGATATAAGGGCACTAGGACAACATTTTTTTATTATCATCATTTCCCTAATGTTGAAGAATTTTTGAATTAAAATAAATACTTACTTGATTTTGGTACAATCATACTGTTGCTTGTGCCTTGAACAATTTCCACTTCATCTCTTAGAGAAATGAAGTTGAAGTTTTCTTTCTTGAAGATCATGTGATATAATGATATGTCATTCCATCTATCTCAAACATAAGGTTAATAAAAGTTATAATTCCATATTATGGGGACATTAATCGTATATGGTTCCAAAAATGGACTTATACTTCATATATCATAGCACTTAATAAAATAAAACTAGTTTCTACAAACCGGGGACTTCCTGTAGGCTAGTGTTATGCGATAAAGGCATGTCACACTCCGGTTGTGGGTTCGATTCTTGCTTCCTTGTCCGACGCAACAGGTTGTCGCCTGTCCTACGGGTTATCCTTTTTCTAAAACTATACTATTATAACATAAAAAAAAGTTATATCCTTAAACAATACTATCTGATGTCTAACTTAATCAATTCCAATCATTAGGTTTATCTAAAATACTTTTGTCGAATCTCACAGTATAAATAAAATGATTACTAGAAAGGTCATCTACCAATCATTAAATACAATCATTTATCACCCGTATATCATAAGATATATATATCTTGTTGGTCACATTCCAAACATGTGAATTCCTTAATCATGTATTCTCTTGAAAAATGAATACCCATTGAACCTTAGTGAAAACATGAATGTTGTCAAAAGTTAACTCTTTCCACATACAAAAATCTCAAAATTCTATATACTCAAACCATGATATCACTTTGTCCTTATACCAGTCATGAGCTCATTAATACTATCAAACATCTCATTATACCCTTATCCTTTCATTATGCACATATCATTTACCTTCCAAAAATATTTGAATAACCTTTCATTGTTATCAGTACCATTCATTATATACTTTCAAAACACAAGGAAAGACAACAGTGTAACAATCAATAGATTTTTCTTTACTCCATAGTACCATACATTATTTTTGACAAACATACATCAATCCACTACCTTCTTAAACCACTGACTGAGCTTCATAATTTCATTTATCTCATATATAATTTGTAGTCTCTTAATCATCATCCACATAAATGCTACCCATATGACCATGCTGATTATCTTCATGAGATTTTCCCTTAGGGCATTGGTTTGCATAATTCCTGTACATTCCACATTTAAAACATTTAACCGTTGTTGATGTCTTAACAATACCATTATCCTTGTCCATGGTGTTAACTGAACCTTTTCCTTTACAATTACTAGCTCTATGTCCTTCTTTTCAACACCCAAAGCATCTTCCAGTTCCTTTGAAACATTTTCCCTCATTCCTCTTTCCACATGATTTACATTAGGGAAATTGAACTTTCTTTCCTCTACGATCATCATGAAACTCTATCTTTCTCTTATTAGCTGAGTCGGGAAACATACCAAAGTTGAGATTATTGATCATATTATGAGATTTCGGATTAGGAATAATAACGATATGTGGACTTCCATATCCAATTTCATTTGGTTCCTCGTGAAGAATATCATTCCATTGTCCTTCATATCCTCCATTATCGTGAATCTTCATGTTTCCATCCATTTTCTAAAATCCAAAAAGAATAGTGTGAGAGGAAAAAATCAAAATCAAGGGGGATTACCTTAAATATCTAACATATTAGATCTAATTATAATATTGTTTCCATAATTATAGTACTATAACCTATACTTTTACTTAACCTTAGGGACATCCCTAGACATACCTTAGAAATATCTCTAGGGATCTCACTAAAGTTTTCGCATCCAAGTTTCCAAAGTTTAACTAAACATTTCCTCTGATACCAACTGTAGAGACCCAAGCTTGATGTACATGGACATTACATTACTTTTGCAGAATACTTTTATACATAACAAAAAACAAACACAGAAGGACCGTAATAGTTTAGTGTCTTTGGAAACTTGGAAAAATAATCTTTTAATCATGGTGAAATATCTTCAACATTTCCCATTGAGATCTTCCCTTTTTTTACCTAAAACCTTTCTTTATATCATGGGGAAAAGAAAAAATAATAAAGGTGAGCTCATATTCTTAGTAAGGTTAAGCATATAGAACATAAAACAATCCATAAACATTTGAATGAAAAAACTTGAACATAAAATCTAAACATCAAAATCTTGAGCAAAGACATAAATCTTGGAAGTACGTAAGGCATATATCATAATGGAAAATAAATTATGATAAAATATCATGGGTATAAAACATGTAATAGTGGAAAACCATTAATAACATGATATTATTTCTATAGTAGCCAAGGCATTTCTGCCAAGACGATCTTAGGGGACAAATCCCCTTTCTGAATCAAGTTCACTCCTCGTTCCAGTCCTGTATAACTGAACTAGATTAACATACCATTCCAGCCATGTCTATCTCATGAGATATAAATATTTACCAAATGAATTGGAGGGAGATATACGTCCCACCCATCTCATATTGAAACCATTCTTACTTGTGCCACAAAATAAACCTAAATCATTCATCATAACCCTAAGAATAAAATGGGTTTCATAGACATCATCCCCTCATAATGTAATCCATATAAAACAAATAGATATCATTTCATCATAATAATAATCAAACCATGTAAATAATAGATAAATTATACTTTAAACATAAACATGCTAAATAATTTCATCTTAGATGGAAAATAGTTTTGATAAAACAGTTGAAATGAATTCTTGGGGAAAATATCCTTTCTCCTTAAAAATCATTTTCTTTTCACAAAATGCCACACAATTTTAAAAGAAAAGAATTTTATAGAAAATAACCATGAAAACTCTTATAGGAAGCTTCTTGAAAATTAGGTGATATGAAACCGTAGAAAATCGTTCATGCCGTATAAGTTAAAAAACATTCTACTTATACTTTTGTTGGAAAAGTCAAAAAGTTCCTCATATGGTAAACAAAATAAAGATTCCTTCCATAACACAAAGTAAAAGTCAAAGAGGGGTAAACATGAAATTAAAAATACATGTAATAATATTAAACACTTTATGAAAAACATTTTATGGGCATGGATGAAAAATATAACCCCAGTAAATATTTACGTATAAGCAATCTCAGAAAAAAATGAGATTTGCAAAATTATCCCTTACCATAGGCCCGATATGCTTAGTATGTATCCTAAACTCTTGTATAATGATTTAAATAATGTCATTTACTTATTATAGAATCATATTCATTGCTATGATATCATATATGGTTCACTTATGACATTATATTACCCGTTCTTTTGTAAATTCCATGTTAAAGCAGCTTTTTGGGTTAAATCGTTTTATTTATCGTACGTGTTTGGACTTGTTGTTCCTGATATTATTATTACTTATATAATTATTTACTTACTTCCAGAATTTAAATATTGATTTATATATCATATATATTCAGTATATATATATAATATATAGATGAATTAAATGAAATACATTGTTCATGGAGACAGTAGGTTGTATGTATGCATGAACGATGTTTTCCTTTCCTTATTGACTTGAATTGAAGTAAGTAGATGACATATATATATATACATAAATACAGTAGCTTTATAATTTCATATATTTCATTATTTTTAATTATATAAACTTTATAATCATTTTTCAATGGTTAACATGGAGAAAGAATCTCATCGCATCGTGGAGACGGTAATCCGTACGTACGCACGAGCGATGATACCATTCCAAAAAATTAATAAATTGAATTAGAGTGGATGATATAATATCTCATAATTAGTATGATGTTATAATAACTATATATAGCTATTATTTACACCATTGTACCCATCCAAGTAAGGTGGTGGTGGAAAAATAGATTACACCACGGTGTGGATATGGTATTCCGTACGTACGCACGCGCTGTGATTTTGTTTTCCGTAGGATGGATAGAAGGTGAAATGGGGTTTTATAATATTTATAATAACATATCAGTATATTATTGATACTTATTTTATTACTTTATAATGAAACATCTAAATAAGAAGAAGTTTAATAAGAAAGAAACTTGAAAGAATCGGTAGAAGAGATTACCTCTTCTTCGACGCACCTCTTTTGAGCTTCCTATTCAGGCACTAGAGTAGGTATTTTGAGGAGACCTGAACCTATATAATGTTTATAGGTATGTTGAGAAGGGAAATATTTAGGGTTTTTCTGAGCTTGAAGGCTCAAAATTGTGTAAAGAGAAGAGGGAGGAGGTTTCCTTTTATAAGGGAGGAGAGGGGCACTTTAGAAAAAACTTAAAATATTATTTTATAATAAAGTCATATTCGATTTATAATGGCTCAAAAGTTACTTATTTTGAATATAAAGTTGGGATGGGTTGAAATCCTATTAACCAATAGGTTTTAGACAAATTTATGTTACTATTTTAACCTTATCATTTAGATTTAACTCTAAGTTAAATAATTTAACCTTTACCGTGTCTTCTTGTTTTCTTACAATATATGGTTAATAAACTTACTAAATCAAGCCAAATGAACCCCAAGTGGTTCATTATTAACTTATATAACATTATATAAGTCATTTTTCTGAACCTTAGATTTTTATGAATATAATATCAATTAATAATATAATATTTGTTTTAAAAACTATTTTATGTCAAATTCCACAAAATTTGGTAATTGATTTTTTTGGAACTCATAACAGCATGATTAGTTAAAAAAATGTTAATTGAATCGATACTAACATGTTATATTAACCTAGTAAATTATTGGAATTCAGAAAAAGTCTCAAATTACATTTATTTGGGTATTTATAACATCAATTATGTTAATATTTCATTAATAAGGCAATTATTGCATCATCATTGTGTCATAAATAAATTAAATTATATAATTTCTAAAATTTATAAATAAAATACCATTATGTATGAAATATGTTTAGATTTATAATGAATATTTATAGTCGAATTTATCTTATGTATAACCTTGTATTAAAAATGTTTTAGTTATTAAACTTTGATTTTAACTCTTTTAACTCTTCTTTGAATTAAAGAATGATAAATGTCCTAATCTAATCCAAGAGAATGTAAATGATAATATTATATTCCTAAGGTTTTTTTGGTCGAATTATACTTATCCAATAGAATTAGGACATTTGTTAGGATAAAAATAAAATCATTTTACCTTTAATTACCCTATATACTTTTAACGGTGGTAAATAAAAGTAAAAAGTTACTATTCACCAAAAATATTTTTATCTTGTTGAACCACATTTTACTCCTTGATATTGACTGTGTCTCTCGGGTTTTTGAAATTACATTCACATAAGAGGTAAAATTAGGATTTATGTAAATTTTCAAATGCTCCTAGGAGATGGGTAAAAGATGGTGAAAAGTTCAATAAATCTTTATATATCTAAAATTATTATAAAATGACTCCAATGAATTACATTGAACTTATATAGGTATTATGTATAAATTTTGACCTAAAATAAATTTAAAAAAATAAATAATTATTTACATAAAAATTCGGTTTTTAAATAGTAACCCAGTGTTTTCACTATTCATCAAAAATTGAAAGTTTTCAGAAAAATACCAAAAAATCACGCTAGGCTAATTTTGATATTCCAAATCCAAAAGTGAAGTCCATTTTGAATGATAAAATTTATAAAATTTCAAAAAGTGGGTATTACTATTCATAACAGCTAGTTTATATAATATTTTAATAACATATCGTAGTTTAGTAAAACCTGGTATTGCGTACAACACACGCTATCGAGGAAGGTCACGATTGCATGTAATGCAAGCCAAGTCAGGGTTGTGTGTAGTGCAAGACTCATTTGTTGTTGCATATAGAAGAATCCAGCCATATTTCATTTATACATTATATATATATATATACATATATACACTCAATGTGGCATAGAATAACTACTATCAAACGAACTTGAAATTGTGTATAACATGATTCAAGAATAGTGTTGCGTATACTACAAGCTAACAAGGTGTTGCGTATAGCGCAAAATAATCTTGGTGTATCATACAGCACAAGACATCAAATAAATTTAAAATATTACTTCTCATAAAATCTTGGGGTGTTACAGAACTGCGGCGCCGCTAGGTGCCGCACTGCGGAGGAACCGCGGCCCGCTTCTGCGGCCCTCTTCCGTGGGCCGCTCGGTGGATGAACCGGTCGGCCGCCTGCCGGTCGGGCTGAAGGGAACAGTGGTGCGACGTGGGAAGAACAGTGGCCCACTGTGCGGGCCACTCGCACCAGAAAAAACCGGTTGGCTTCGGCCGGTCGGGCAGCAAAGAGTGGCGGCGCCGCTCGGCGCCGCCAGGCGAATCGAACTGGCCCGTAACCGCGGGCCGGGTCCACGGATGGGCCGCGCCCCACCGGGCCAGGCCGACCCCCTATCTGGGTCGGACCCGCTGGGCTATGTCAATAGGTGGGATGCGCTCCACCGGGCCGGGCTGACCCCCAGCCGGGTCAGACCCGCCAAACCGGGTCGGGCCGACTTGCCAACCCTCAGGGCTTGACGGGCCGGGCTCGTTTCGCTTAAACACAAATATCTTCTAGACCACGTGTCCAATTGATTCACTGTCTGCGGCACTGGGATCCTCGTGACTAGGCGGTCCTTTTACAATACTCTAAGTGATTTTCAGACAACTTTGGAAAACGGTTGGGTTTGGAAGGAGCATAATTCCAACCGGGCCCCTGGAACAGAAATGCTAATAACTCTCTGAATGAGCGTATGATTGACGTGCCATCTATCACGTTGGGTTCCTTATGATGAGAAGGAACTACAGGATACATCAAATCAGGACCTCATGATAGTTGATGTATCGACACTTTGCTCGAGGATTGGACCCTCCCGGAATCGAGCGTGCTGTGTGCGGGAACCCTAGAGTTGGTTGCGACTGCGATGACTACTATACCGGAATCCCACGTGGGTTCAGTAGCAATGACTACTATACTGCGATCCTATGTGGTTTCGGCGATGATGGCTAGTGTACCAAAATCCTCCGTGGGTTCAACAGCGATGACTACTGTTCTTGTACCATGTGTGGGTCCGACAGTTTTGACGTCTGTTCTTATATCCTGTGTGGGTCTGACAGAGTAGATGGTCTTGTATCCTATGTGAGTCCGACAGCTTAGCTGGTCTAGTATCCTGTGTGGGGCCAACATATTATATGAATCAGTGACTACCTATGATCATCTCTATCGCTATACAAGAGATGTATACCTGTGTGAGCTGAGTCTTGACTTTTAATCATTATCATCGATGTGATTGACTTTATTTCCTGTGTGGATTGGGTTGTGCTTGGGCTCGAGAGTTGGAGCTAGACTATGGTTGATAACTTAGGTATATGTATGGGAATATACCTAAGTAGGGTTGGTTGATACTTCGTGATTGTATCTTTCTTCTGTTTTTTATCCTTCGTGGATTAGGGGAGACCTTCAGGGGTCTTGGGGTCCTTACTGAGTATCGTTACACTCACTCATGCACGGGCTATGCCCGCACATCGTTATATTGGTTACAAACGACGGGCATCACTGATTGAGGTAGACACTTGTGGAGATAGATGGTACCTGAAGGTGGAGCACTTGGAAAGACATGTGCGGAGCAGACAGACGGATCTGAGGTGTTGAGGAGGCCATCTATACCCGCCCTTCAGGTGGTATTTCCGGAGGAAAAATCAGTTGTTGTTGTTTACTTTTTTGCAGTTGCACTTTAATTTTGGGCTTGTATTTCCGGCCCCTTTCCATTCAGTAGTTTCTCTTGTATTTAGTTTTACATAGTGTTATTTCCAGTTGTTGCCTCTACTTATTGTGTTCAGACTGTGTGTGTGTGTGTGTGTGTTATAGGTTAAAAGGAAATTCCTTCCCTGTTATCGGGATTATGCCTTTGGTGCTAGTCGCCAGCCCCTGTCCTATGGAAGGCGGGATTGGGGTAGTCATGACATGGGCCCCGAGGACGCGTTGTGACAAATTGGTATCATAGGAGTAGGTTCTACCACATAACTCCGGACTCTGATCATTATTTACTGTGAAGCAATAGTGTTAAGAGTATTGAGTGTGGTTTTCAGTCCAGGGAGTCCAGTGTTGGTGCGGCGGCCGACGTATCCATACCCCCGGACTTAACCTCTAATTTCCAACTCAGTGCACGAAAACATTGATTGTGTGTGTGTTTAAAAAGTTTTCTTCCTGATTACTTTCTGTCAACTCACCAGGTATACTGTTTTAACCGTGGTGCACCTATTTCTTTTCAGGATGGCCCCACGAAGGCAGCCAGCTAGGGTTCCGATTTTCGTACGAGATGGTAGCCCACCGAGCGACGAGGCCTCAGTGCAGGGCCCCATCATAACGGAGGTACCAGCAAAACCTCTACCCGCTGGACCACCGATACCACTAGCCCCAGCAGTAGAGAGTTCACACCACCTGAGTGCGTTGCACGAGTTCCAGCACCAGAGGCCGCCCAGGTTTCGGGGAGAGATGTACCCACAGGCTATTGAGGATTGGATGGAGGCTATCATGAGAGTTTTTAGATTGGTAGGGACTCCAGCCAACCTTATGGTGATCCTTCTCACGAGTCTCCTACACGCAATAGCTGGTAGATGGTGGAGCTTGATGCTCCAGGTGTATGACGAGGCATCATTACTTTAGACAGACTTTGAGAGTCTCTTTTGCTCATAGTTTTTTTCATCCACCCTTCGTGTGGTGCGGATTCAGGAGTTACTTCATCTGCAGTAGGGCAGCATGACAAGAGCTCAGTACTCAGCGAGGTACACCGACCTCTCACTCTACTCCACGGATATGGTACAGGACCCGTTCTTCAGGGATCGGACTTTCGAGAAGGGACTCGGGCATGAGATCAGGGCTTCGACAATTCCCCTCAGCATCCCGACGCAGGCACGGGTGCTAGAGAGATCCCTTATAGTGGAGATTTTTCTCGCTGAGCAGTCACCAGTGGAAAGACCCTCTGTAGGATGACACGTAGCAGAGTCTTCTGCAGCCTACAGTAGGTAGTTGACGTAGAGGTCCAAGTGGACCAGGCCATTAGGTGGGAGACCTCAGGATACAGGTTCGGTTGTGTGGGGCACACGAAACAGAGGTATCCATACGAGGATCAAGCAGTGCTATTCATGCGGCTGGCAGGGTCACATGTCTCGAGACTTCCGAACATGCCATGCGGACAAGTAGCAGATAGTAGAGGGACCTCCCATGCAGAGGAATAGGTTTGACTGTGGTGGTCCACCTGGAGCAGGCGGGCATGGAAGAGGAGTTCTCCATGCAGCGGGTGGTGGATTACATTTTGAGGCTCTAACACCACCCCCACCACGAGGTCCACCCCGACCACAGGGAGATGGCAGAGAGAGGCAGTCTCACCTCCAGGAAGTCGAGGCCTACGACCACGGCGCAACTGAGATGATTCGAGGTACTATTTGTGTCTACTCTACCCTTTCTATAGTACTTATAGACATAGGTGCAAGTCATTATTTTATTTCCACTTACCTTGTTCGGAGCTCGGAGATTCCAATGGAGTCGTTGGATCGATCCTTATGGATAGAGACTCCTATAGAAGTAGACTCGATGATTACGCACTGGTTCCGGTAGTGTGAGCTTACTCTAGGAGGCGAGAGATTCGACTGGGATCTTCTTGTAATGTCATCAAGTCCTTACAAAGTCATTTTGGGTATGGACAGGTTATCCACATTTCATGCTTAGATAGACTGTATTAGGTGCAAAGTATGGTGTATCTGCACAGATGGGACCAGGTTCACCTTCACCGATGAGAAGGAAGCCTTAGCAGTTCAGGATGGACTTACGCAGAGGAGGGGGCAGCCGATCACACATTAGTTGGTTAGTCTCATCCTCATAGCGGTTGATGTGCGGAGTCCGAGTTTTTCTGTGGTGGTGGATCGGTATGTGGATGTTTTCCCTAATGACGTTCTAGGATTACCTCCTCATAGAGAGGTAGACTTCTACATTGACATGTACCTCAGGACTGCACTGATATCTACTCCAGTATATCGGATGTCTCCCGCTGAGCTTCGTGAGCTGCGGGTACATCTAGAGGACTTGCAGGGAAAAGGATTTATCTGACCTAGTGTTTCACCCTGGACATCTCCAATTTTGTTCGCCTAGAAGACGGATGGGAGCTTGCGACTGTGTGTCGACTACCGTCGCCTGAATTAGGTGACCATGAAGAACAAGTACCCACTCTTGAGGATTGAAGACGTCTTTTATCATCTCAAGGGATCACGATGGTTCTCGAAGATATACCTCAGGTCAAGCTATCACCAGCTCAGAGTTCGAGATGAGGATGTGCAGAAGACGGCCTTCGGGTGTCGGTATGGCCACTATGAGTTCTTGCTTATTACCTTCTACGTAACCAATGCTCCAGAAGTGTTCATGAGTCTCATGAATAGGATCTTCCATACTTACCTCGATTGCTTTGTTGTAGTCTTCATTGACGACATACTGATTTACTCGACTACTGATGAGGAGCACGCCTACCATTTCTGGGTAGTACTGGACACACTCCGAGGGCACCAACTTTATGGTAAGCTCTCAAAGTGCTAGTTCTAGATTCGAGAGGTTCACTTCTTGGGACATGTCATATCAGAGGCTAGGGTAGCAGTGGATCTAGCAAAGATCGAGGCAGTACTTCCTTGGGAGCCACCCAGGAGTGTGATGGAGGTTCGGAGTTTTCTAGGTCTAGTTGGGTACTATCGGAGATTTGTTCCAGACTTCTCCAGAGTTACAGCACTGCTTTCAGCATTGATGAAGAAGGGGAAACCCTTCCTATGGTCAGAGAGATGCCATTAGAGCTTTCAAAATTTGAGGCAGATATTGACCAGCATGCCCATATTGAGGCTGCTGGAGGAGGGTGTTGGGTACTTAGTTTACTACGATGCATTAAGGACCGAAATCGGGTGTGTCCTAATGCAGGAGAGAACGTTGATCGCATATGGTTCATGGTAGTTGAGACAGGAGGAGTAGAACTACACTACCCATGACCTGGAGTTAGTAGCATTGGTCTTCGCCTTGAAGATCTGGTAGCACTATCTGATGGGCAAGCACTTTACAGTCTACTCTGACCACCAGAGTCTCAGTTACATCTTCTCACAGAAGGACCTAAACCCGTGACATCGATGATGGCTAGAGTTCCTCCAGGACTATGACTTCGAGATAGTCTATACTCATGGGAAGTGGAACATTGTAGCAGATTATCTCAGCAGGAGATCAGGCATTCATCTGCTAGGAGATGTGACAGAGTAGCTGGCCGCGTTGCAAATATCCTTTGTGGATAGAGATGGAGAAGCCTTTCTGCAGTCTCTCACAGTCACTCCTCCACTCCTTCAGCGAGTCAGGGAGGCACATCATGGTAATGTTGACTGTGAGACACGACGTGCTCAGATATCCTCAGGGAAGGCACCTGATGGGTTTTCTGAAGGTGGGGAGCACTTCATCCTCTTCAGAGGATGTACCATGGTACCAGTTGAACTACAGGAGGAGGTGTTGAGGGAGTTCCACACTTCCCCTTTAGCGGTACATCCAGGAGTGGTGAAGATGTATCAGGACCTCATACGACAGCATGGGTGGCTGGGTATGAAGAAGGCGATAGTAGAGTTTTTCTCATGATGCCTCACTTGTCAGCAAGTGAAGGCGGAGCACCAGGTTCCAGCGGGATTATTTCAACTCTTAGAGGTCCCAGAGTGGAAGTGGGATAGGATATCCATGGATTTAGTGACGGGACTTCCACGTACATCCAGAGGACATGACTCTATCTAGGTGATTGTTGACCAACTCACCAAGTCGGTCCACTTCCTACCGATCAGAGAGTTGGGCTCAGTATAGAGCTTGGGATGCATCTACATACATGAGATCGTACGGCTTCACGGAGTGCCATCGACGATTGTCTTCGATCGGGGTGCTCTTTTCACTTCCCGGGTATGGAAGGGATTGTAGGAGGCTTTTGGGACGTAGCTACGTCTAAGAACCTCCTTTCATCCTCATACAAATGGTCAGACTGAGAGGACCATTCAGACTCTCGAGGACATGCTCCATGCATGTGCCCTTGACTTTGGTCATAGTTGGGAGGATCACATACCCTTGGTGGAGTTTGCGTACAACAACAACTACCACTCCACCATCAGGATGGCACCTTACGAGGTACTGTACATCCAACCTTGCAGATCAACTCTGTGTTGGACTGACCCAGGGGAGTTAGCACTTGTAGGACTAGAGATGGTGTAGGCTACGATGGAGAAAGTGCAGATCATCCAGGAGTGGATGAAGACAGCACAGATCAGGCAGAAGTCCTATACTGATAAGAGGCGGAGACCACTAGAGATTGAGGATGGTGACCACATCGTCCTATGGGTCTCATCTTGACGAGTTCCATGGATATTTGTCTGAGGCGGAAAGTTATCTTCAGGATTCATTGGACCATCCTAGGTCCTCATTAGGGTAGGCGAGGTGGCTTACCGCCTGGACCTTCCACCTCAGTTGCACCGGGTGCACGACGTCTTCCACGTATCTCAGCTGAGGAGATACGTGCACAACCCGTCCCACATCATCGACCATGGGGAGCTGGACATCGATTACGAGGAGACATTCATGGAGGATCCAGTGGAGATTGAGGATCGACAGGAGTGGGTCCTGTGTGGATGGTCGATTCCTCTGGTGTGTATTCACTGTCAGCATGGGAACCTCCGAGAGAGCACATGGGAGCGGGAGGCTCAGATGCGTGCTCAGTACCCTCTTTTTTTCCCTTGTGTGTGTTATAGCTTTACCGGGACGTAAATCACTGAGGTGGGGGTAATTTAAAGACCCATAAATTTCAAGGAAATTTTTTCTTAAATTATTTGGAATTTTACGAGTCCGCAGTTTCTAACGGCACCTGATTCAGAGGACCAGGGTGCCCAGAATAATTTCATGAAGTTTAGTTCAGGTACCTTCAGTAAACGTACGTGCAGGTTTTTCTATATTTTGAACCGATGCTCGGAATTGAAATCTGAGGACACCGATTAACTTGCAGCATCGGTATTCGCTTAAAGGGACCTTTACCACAGTTGCGTTTTATTGGGAGGAGAAGTTAATTTTTTGGGATTGTTAATAAATTAACAAATTATGTTTGAAATAATTTTTAGGTGGTGGTTAAATCCTACAAAGGGAAGTTGTGGTGGGTCCCACACCTCACATAACCTCCCATGGGAGGATATTGTGTGTTGGGTCCCACATGAACACCAACCCCTAAACTCCCTTTAAACCCCCCTTTTGTAACTCTTGGACTCCCCTTGAATTATTGAAGCCACCTCTCCTCTCTCTTAATTTTGAAAACTCTCCACCTCCCACCTTCTCTCATTAATGTGCCAACACCTTCAAATTAATTAATTAAGCTCCCTCAATTAATTGATTAATTTGAATTGTTTTTCATAGCATGGAAATATTAGTATTGGGGAGCCTTTTAATTTATTTTCCCTGGAAAATATTTTGTTAGGAGACTTTGGGAGGATTAGGAAGAAAGTGTTCCTCTACGAAGAACACCTTTCTCCCGACGAAGAATGCGAATGAATGCTCCACGTCTCAAAGAACGTGAAGAAACTCTTCTACCTTCTTCAAACAGGGCAAGAACGTGAGGTGATGCTCACGAGGAACGTCGTCTTCCTTCCTCTTCCTATTCCTCCACGTCAAGAGAGAATATGTCGTCCGCGAAGAACGTCGCCAACAACGACACTTCCTCCATGGATGCACCGCGATGTCAATGAATCGACACTGTCGACAACGAACGAACATAAAATCGAGGTAGGGGGAAATATGAATTATTTATTTATTTATATGTGTTTATTATACTCTCGTACATTGGGGATTGATTTTGGTTGATGGTGATCAAGTTGTTATCATCTAACGCGGAGGGCGCGGGCTGAACAAACATGGCTCGACGTCCCTCTGTTGAACCTTGTTTATGTTGGGGATGGAGGTGGAGATGGAAGGGCGCGGTGTCATCGCACCGGCATGGAGGAAAGAGGTCACAGCCATGAGGTGGTGGTGACCAAAGGCGGTGGCAACCAGAGGCCGCGGCCAGGCTGAGCCGCGGCAGTGGAGGACCGGCACCGTCGCGCCAGCCGCGTCGGGGAAACCGGGGCCCACAACTGCGGGCCGCTCACCCGAAGAAGAACCGGACGACCTCATGTCGTCTGGGTTGGAAGAACCAGCTGGCTAAAGCCAGACACGCTGGAGAACTGTGGTGTCGCACTGTGGAGGAACTGCGGCCCAATTCCGCAGGCTGCTCGGCAGACGAACCGGTCGGCCGCCTGTCGGCGGGCTAAAGGGAACCACGGTGCCACTTGGTGCCACGTGGGAAGAATATCTTCCCACTGTGCGGGGCACTCGTGCAAAAGAAAACTTGCTGGCTTCGTCCGTCCAGGAAGCAAAGAGGGGCGGCACCGCTCGGTGCTGCCGGGCAAACCGAACCGGCCCGCAATCGCGGGCCTGGTCCACGGGTGGGTCGCACCCCATCGGGCCGGGCTGACCCCCTATCAGGGTTGGACCTGCTAGACCGGGTCCCTAGGTGGGTCATGCTCCACTGGGCCGGGCAGACCCCCAGCCGGTCCGGACCCGCCAAACTGGGTCGGGGTGAGCCCATTTCGCTTAAACGCGAATATCATCTAGATCGCGCATCTGATTGACGTGTCGTATGTGGCACTAGGATCCTCACATCAAGGGGGTCCTTTTCGGAAACTCTAATTGATTTTTGGACAAATTTGGAAAATGGACGGGTTTGGAACGAGTGTAATTCCATCCCGGACCCTAGAAGAGAAATGTTAATAAATCTCAGACCGGGCATCCGATTGACGCGATGTCTGTCGCATTGGGTTCCTTATGATGATACAGAACTACGGGATACATAAACTCAGGACCTCATGTTTGTTGATGTATCGACACATGGCTCGAGGAGTGGACCCTCTTGGAATCGAGCGTGCTATGTGCTGGAACCCTAGAGCTTGATGCGACTGCGACGACTAATGTACCAGAATCCTTTATGGGTTCGGCAACGACTACTACTATACTGGGATCCTCCGTGGTTTTGACGACAATTGCTATTGTACTAGAATCCTCCGTGGGTTCAACAACGATGACTATTGTTCGTGTATCCTTTGTGGGTCTGACAGTTTTGACTTCTATTCTTGTATCCTGTGTGGGTCCAACAGAGTAGCTGGTTGTGTATCCTGTGTGGGTCCAACAACTTAGCTGGTCTAGTATCCTGTGTGGGTCCGACATCTTAGATGAATCAGTGACTACATCTGATCATCTCTATCTCTATACAATAGATGTATACATGTGTGAGATGAGTCTTGACTTTCAATCATTGTCATCGATGTGATTGACTTGACTTCCTGTGTGGACTAGGTTGTGCTTGGGCTCAAGAGTTGGAGATGGACTATAGTTGATAACTTAGGTATATGTATGGGCATGTACCTAAGTAGGGTTGGTTGATACTTTTTGATTGTATCTTTCATCTGTGGTTTATCCTTCATGGATTATGGGAGACCTTCGGGGGTCTCAGGGTCCCTACTGAGTATCGTTTTACTCACCCCTGCACGGTCTATGTCTACACATCATTGTGTTAGTTGTAGACGACATGTAGGACTGATCGACATAGAGACTTGTGGAGCTAGACTATACCCAGAGGTGGACCACGTGGCTAGACATACACGGAGCGGACGGATGGACCTGAGCTGCTGAGGAGGCCATCTGTACCCACCCTTCAGGTGGGATTTCTGGAGGATGACTCAGTAGTTACTTTTTACTTTTCTACAGTTGTACATTACTATTAGGCTTGTATTTTCGGACCCTTTCCTTTCAGCACTTCCTCTTGTATTCAATTTTACTTAGTGTTTATTTCCAGTTGTTTCCTCGACTGCTTGTGTTCAGACTGTGCATGTGTTACAGGTTAAAAGGCAATGTCTACCCTTATATCGGGATTACACCTTTTGTACAAGTCGTCAGCCCCTGGCCTATAGAAGGTAGGCTTGGGGTAGTCACGACACGGGCCTTGAGGAAGGGTCTTGAAAATCATTGAGGTCTTAAATGCCTCTAACAATTTATATCAGGCATAATAAATTAAACTAAATAGTTTATAAAAATATAATTCAAATTTAAACATTTTCACATCCCCGTACAAAAATGCCCTGATGAGCTACGACCCCTCACCCAACCCAGCTCAAGAAAAAATGGTAACAGGGCATGCCCAAAGGCGTCCCATAGGTCCAAAAAACAATTCAATATGAAACAGTGGATAAAATAGGTCCCGCTCAAAATACCCAAAAATGCACCGAAGGCCGCATTACCCAAATGACCATGAAAACATGAAATGAGGTATGCACCACCTACCTGAGACTCGTATGATGCTACTCCTCTGGTAACAGCCTCCAATTTGGTCTAAAACACGGTAGATTTAACAAAGAATCTAAACCACTCAAACCCCTTTAACTCGTTCGAGAACAGAAATCAATCGAAACGGCTCAAGAGGAATAGAGGCCTTACCTAGGGGGTTCCGATGGAACAATCCATGATCGAAACAGAGTTCAGACGACGATCTATTAGGTATTTGAAGTCCCAGACAACTTGGTTCGCGAAACTCGGCGGAAGAAAACAAGTTCCACCTCAAAACGAGGCTACTTCCTGTTTTAATGAAAAAAAGTACAAGACTTGTACTTCATGACTACACGTCGTGCATATCATTTAACTGTGAATTTAGCGGCTGCAATTCTACCAACTTACTTTCCAAACCTACTGACATGGGTACACGGCGTGTACCTCTGGGTACACAGTGTGTCCTTGGTTTCCCTTCTCTTTCTCATTGATTTACCCACATAGCATGTATATCCCTTATACACTTCTAGACTACATGGCGTGTACTTAGTTTCAATGATTCTCCCCGGCCAACAATCCTACATGCCATGTATGGCCTCCACACGGTCATGGGTACAAGGCATGTCTATAATTACACACCGTGTTGTAAGAAATTTTCTACATGGTCATCACACGGCATGTACTCGGTGAGCACACGGTCGGTACTCGCTTAACATATACACAACATGTACTTAAAGTAGATGGAGTGTAGTCTGGAAATTTCCAAAAACATCCCAATTTCTCTAGTTTCCTCATAAACAAGTCAAAAGTTCAAACAGGGTCCAGATTTAGACCTGTTCTAAAAAACCCAGGTTCTTACAGCCTCCCCATCTTAACATAGCTCGTCCCCGAGCTATCAAACGAAACCTGAAGATGGCACCAAACATACCACCCCATTCAACATAACCTGGACTTCCCCAGTCTGAGAGGTCCCGGATAAATTCCTCAAAGGGGATCCCCACCATAAGAATCTCCAAACCCGGTCTCAACCCAACAAAACTTAAATAAAACAAGGTTTACTAACCTATTTTCTGGTTGTATAGTCCTTCCGTGATGCATCATCACCCCTGAACCTCATTGGAGCTCATGTGTTGCTCCTGAAACCCAACGTAGCCCGCATCGCATCGGTGTCTACCTCCACGAGGTCCTGGTGCCTATCACCTCAAGTAACCTGCATCCCCGATGCCCTGATGCCCACGACACCTCAAGTAACCCACATCCTCGATGCCCCGATGCCCAAGGCACATCAAGTAACCCGCATCCTTGATGCCTTGATGTTACGCATCTCGTGCATATATATATAAAATATATCATGCACCTGATATGGTGTCAATCCCACTAACTATAATCTAGTCAGTCCACGTATATCATGTGCACCATGTGCACTCAAAACAGACATGCCTCTACAGGTCATGCCAAAAAAGGAAACATGGAGATCATACCCACACCGCGGTGTACCTTTAACTGTCGTCGGCTCACCAGCCTTCTCAGCCTCAGGAAGCTCCACGACATGCACCTGGCCTGAAGTATGGCTGCCTGATGCCTGACCTCCCTGTGCTGATACACCAGTCACCAGCCACTGACCCCTCAGCTGGGTCCAACTGTCTCTGTCATGCCCTCTGCATGCAACTGAACCTCGGCTACCCTCTCCTGATATCGAACCCAAACCAACTCCAGATGCCGCCATCTTCCCTGGTCCATTCCTGAAGGATGTCTGAGAAGGCCGCCTGCAAAACCTCTCCAGATGCCCGACCTGTCCACATGCATGACACACCTTTGGAGGCCTATCACTCTGAGTTCAAAAATATCTTAGCTATCTGCACTAAAATAAAATCACTGAAGAACTACCGCGAGGTGGTCTAGCTGAATCCCTGGCCTGACTGCCCTGCTGGAACTCATCATGTCCTCACATCATGCTATCTGAACCATCACCTGAAGGTATCGCAAGGCCAACATGGGGCATATCCCTCTGGTTTCCCTCCGCTATAAGCGCCTAGTTCACCTCCTCGGATAATGAACCCATCTTGAAGATGTTCACCTGGACCCAAATGGCGTGTCATAAGCCATCCTCGAAGCACCTCATCCTATCTGCACCATCGCTTACCATACCAGGTGAAAAGCGAGACAACTCTATGAAGGTAGTTGCATAGTCCATGATGGACTTTCTCCCTACTAAAGACTCAAGAAATCCCGAGAACTCTCTGCCCTTAGTGTCTCTAGATAGAAGTGCTCAAAGAACATGTCCTCAAAGTCCTTTCATGCCAGTACCTCGTGCCTACGAGCCTGAACCTGTACATCCCACCAACGCTTTGTCAGTCCTCTCAGCATGTACGTTTCCAGCTTGACCCTCCGCCCTGGAGGCATCTCGAGCTTCTCGAAGATCATCTGCATGCTCTCTATCCAGTTCACATCCGCCTGTAGACCACCCTCACCCTAAAAAAGTGGCAGGTGTTGCGACTAGAACTCCCACGTCAGATACGCCATAGATGGCTTTGTACCCTGCGCGCCTCTGTCGATCCCCTGCAAGATGCATACCAAGCTCACCCGGAGCTGCTCATCGATCCATGGCCTGAATGATGCCAAACTCGGCTGCTGTCCTGCTTGCACTGGATCTTGTCCCTGATTCCATCCTTGAGCCTGTACCTGCGGCTCATGCTCTCCCTGCACCGAATCCTGAACATGATCTTGCACCTTTGGCACTATATCCTCACTCGCCTGACGCTCCATCTGAGTCGGCAAAAAGGAACTCACTGAATACCATAAATGGTCAGACAACCCACATATATATAAAATGTAACACCCCAAGTTTTTCTAAAAATAAATAGAAATTATTGGAACTTTGTTTTAAGTAGATATTTTTAATTAGCCTTTAAAACATAACTTTTCTACTTCTATGTTCTGAATTTCAAGAAATTGTCATCTACAATTGTTTTCAGTGTGTTTTTTGGGGTCTATTGGAACCAATTTTTTTTGGTGAATATTAACATACTATTATGAATAGTAATATGAATAGTAATATGACCCTAATAAATAGTAAATTTTATTATTATTATATTTTATTAAGGCTTTAAGATAATATCATCGAGGTTAATTTTTCATTGTGATATAGAAGTAGTTACAGAATTAGAATTATTAATTTTTGAATTAAGTATGCTTTTATTTAAAAATTAAATTAATAATATTTAGAAATTTTTTTTTAAAAAATGGACATCATTTTCAAAATCTACACGTCGATAAATGGTTAGGGTGAATTTTGGGAATTTTTTTGAAACAATCCATTTTTCAGTGAGTAGTAAAAAATACAGTTTTTAGTTTCGATGTGTTAATGACATCATTAATGATATAATAATGATGTCATAAATCTGGTCGACTTATGTATAGTTAAATAAGATGTGAGGTTTCCCAAGTGGCTTATACCACGGGAAAATACCATGGGAAAGCCCATGGTTTTAAAAATACCACTCATGAGGCGTCCCTTGAAAATTATTAAAATAATCCCTCACTTTTCCTATAAATCCCAACTCTTCCCTTAATTGAATTCATTCCCAATTCTCCTTCAATGATTCTCTGGACTCATTACCTTAACAGTAGTCATCCCATGGTTTCTCCAAGCCCCCAAGATCCCAACCTTCATGTTCTAAGGGTTACTCTACAAGGTAAGAAAATTATCAATTTATTTCTTTTTTTCATTCAAGTTCACTTTTATGTGGTATAACTTTCAAGTTTCCATACCATGTTCTAATTTTCTTCTTATTAATGATCTACTATATATTATGATTCATTTCTCGATCGGTGACTCTTGTTTCCTCTCTTTTAAATATTTTATAAAACCATGTTGCGTAGCCGTTAGGCTGCTGAATTTTTGTAAGAAATTTCACAATTATTCTTTTATTTTGAGTTATTTTCTTATTATTTCTTAAACTCTTCTTCCCCAAGAGGCATGAAATATCCATAATATTTTATATTATGGATTTTATCATCTTTATGAGAAATTACTCATCATTATTCTTCTCCTCTCCCACTTGATTAAAAGAAAAAAAACATTGTCCATTATATGTCAAATTACCGACATCGTGGATGATGTGATTTAAATTTCCATTAATTCATTAAAGTCTGGTCATGAAACCATTTATATGGTTGAAACATGTTATAATATATGTGTTATGACTCACCCATGGTTCTGGAATTATTTTGTACACATGGTTCTAATTTATAAGACAAAACGAGGTTGTTATTATCAAAGAACCACAAAAATGATCTAAACAAACGTCAATAATGTTTTAAATTATGAATCATCCTTATATTAAAAATCAAAATGATAAATAGCATAAATTATGGTACTGGAAATATTTAAATACCTTTCCATTCAAATTCTGGAGTTTCACTTCCAATCGACAAGAATGTCCACCATGAACCAATCATAGAAATCATGTAAAGAATTCACCCAAAAACAGTGCAAGGAGCAAAATACTAACAATTAATGGTTGAAATGATGTTATGAAATGATAATATAAGATGTTATAAACATGAAAATGTTTCTTTAAAATATTAATAACACTCTTTTAACCGTAATACAAGAGGTTTAAACAAGTGGTAGGTAAGAAAAACCCGAGGTAAGGGAATTCTTAACCCGATTTCCATTCTTTGGGTTAACCTTCTACTTATTTATTTATGTGTTATTTTTATTGTTTTTGTGATGGGTTATGTTTATATTATGTTTAATTATGCTTATCTACATTATATATACATACTCCATCCACTCTATTAAGTATCTCTACAATTGTATTATATTTATAAGGGGATTTTCATTAAAAATCCTCTTTTTAAATTCAGTTTTACGAAATTACAAAGTAGTGTTTTTATAGAATTATTCATGTCGTATTTTTATGTTTTGGTTATTGGGAATTATTTATGATTAAGTTCAGTACCTATATCTCCCTCCAATGCATTGGTTATGTGTAATTTGGAGTTCGGTCGTATGGTTACTCCAAGTGTAACTGTGATGGTTACACAAAGTAAGGTAGTCGTGAGGGTTACAAATTATAAGGTAGCCAAGAATGGTTATAAGATTATGTAATTAATTCACCAAGATACGTTTATGATTATATTTATGTTCTCATGTTTTTTGTAGGTCTTGGGTAAATATCATGTTGCAAAAAGTATATATGGGTGACAAGAATGTCTTTTGAAAATGCTTTCATATGTTACGAGTATTCATGGAATAATGTGATCTTTCCTTTTTTCCATCCCTTACTGAGCTTTTGTTATCATCCCATGTTTTTAAATGATTTTTCACAGGTTAATGAATGTGTAATACAAGGAAGTAAGACATGTTAAATGTCGAAGAATTGTCAAGGAGTCTTGTTTTATGTTTTAATGTTTTATATTTTGAAAAAAATGGAAACTGTTTTTATGGTATCCACTCTGTAATAATGTGTAATTTCATGAATGTATTTCCCTAATTCTCAAAAGTTCTAAACATGAAAATATCGTCAATGTAAAGGGAATTTTTTTCTTGACTAAATTCAAGATTATTTATTTAATAGTTTCGGGTCCTTATAATTGGCATCAGATGATGATTTATATAACTTTAGGGGTTAGGGTGATGCTAATAGAATACCATAAATGATCTTCACTCTATGTTTAATTTGAAATGTTTTAGCATTTAAAGATTACCATGTTGATTTATCTAAGACATGTTTGTTCAGAATGGTTGTCCGTAGAAGGAACATGGATGATGAAGAGAAGAGGCACTGACAGAATGACATCCTTCCGGAACTACAGCCCAGAATGGTAGGGATTGGAACCCAATAGTTTGTGACAATAATGGCCTAGCTAACATAGGAAATAAATGGTGGTGGAATCCATATAAAATAACCAATAGAGGTACCACAACAGAACATGACAGCAGTGGAACATTTTATTATACAACATCCTCCTGCATTCAATGGATCTTCTGACCCAGTAGCAGCTGAAGGATGGATTAAAGCCCTTGAAAAGATATTCAATGTTATGGGATATTCAGGAAATCAAAAGGTATGTATTTCCATCTATCGTTTTGAAGGGGAAGCTGATCAGTGGTGTTCAATGGTTAGTAATATCAAGGTTTGAGAGGATTTTGTTGCCTTAGAGTGGGATGAATTTAAAAGTCTTTTCCTTGATAAATATTTTCCTAAGGTGGTGCGACTTTGAATAGAGAAGTAATTCCTTGAATTGAAACAGAAGGAGAAAAATTAGTGGTTGTGTATGAAGCGAACTTCACCCGACTGGAAAAGTATGCTCCAAATCGTATTTTGTATCTCGATAGAAAAATCACCCGCTTTTAATCAGGATGGAAGCCAAGGTATCGAAGGGCGTTGGCCTCCCGTGAATTCAAAAGTTATGAGAAATTTTCCCGATGTGCTGAGAGGGTAGAGACAGAGTTTTCTGATGACCACATGCATTTTGGAAACAAAGAGAAGAAGAGGTCCAATTGGAAAGCAATGGGTAAGAATCAACTAAAGAAATCTAATGGTAAGAAAATCCAATTTCCAGTTTGTGAAAAGTGTGGCAATAATCACCTTGGGGAATGTCTTAGCAGAACTGGGAAGTGTTTTAAATGTGGTAAGTTTGGACATATGGCCCGAGATTGTAACGAAAATGATCCAAATAATAATCCTGATAAGTAGACTATAAAGGGTTTTAAATGTGGTGAAATGGGTCATTATGCAAATGTCAGGCCAAAGAGAGATCTGAATGTTGCAAAGAATCCAGAATATAAGTAGAAATGTGTAGTGAGATCCTTTGCGACCACGTCAGTAGATGTCGGGACATCCAATGAAGTTGTATCAGGTACTTTGTTTGTTCACTCAGATTTTTCTAAAGATTTGTTTGATATGGGGTCTACACATTCCTTCATCTCTGAGAAATTTTCTGGTAAATTGAAAATATCATCTCAACAAATGAGACCCTAACTTGTTGTTAAAACACCATGGAGGAAATGTTATAGAAAAGAGGAATTATAAGAATATTTCTATTATGGTATGTGGAAAGACTTTACCTACAAACCTTGTTGTTTTACCCTTAGTCGAGTTTAATGTTATTATGGGAATGGACTGGCTTTCTATTTATCATGCTAATATTGAATATAGAGTAAAATAAGTTTTTTTTTCAGAAAGTGTTTCAGTTTGTATACAAAAATGAACCCATACAATTGATAACATATCAGGAAGATGAGAAACTATTGAAAGATGGAAATGAAATTTATCTTTCTCATATTGTTGAAAATAAGGGAACTATTCAAATTAATGATGTTCCAGTGGTAAATGAATACCTTGATGTTTTTCCGGATGAGTTACCCAGTGTCATACCTTATCAAGAAGTCGAATTCACAATTGACTTAGTTCTAGATGCTAAGCCAATTTCAAAACTCCCATATCGTATGGCTCCAATAGAACTTCTTGAATTGAAAAATCAGTTGCAGGATTTGTTTGACAAAGGCTTCATTCATCCTAGCACTTCACCATGGGGAGCCCATGTTTTGTTTGTTAGAAAGAAATATGGTTCCATTTGACTTTTCATTGATTATAGAGCTTTGAATAACATCACTATTAAAAACAAGTATTATTTTCCTCATATCGATGACTTGTTTTATCAGCTCCAGGGAGCTCAGTACTTTTCCAAGATTGACTTGAGATTCGGATACCATCAGCTGAAGGTGAAGGAGGATAACATCCCAAAAACAGCCTTCCGTACTAGATATGGGAATTATGAATGTGTTGTTATGCCATTTGTATTAAATAACGCACCCGCTGTATTCAAGAATCTTATTAATAGAGTATTTCATGAGTTCTTGGATAAGTTTGTGGTTGTATTTATTGATGAAATTATGGTTTTTTTAAAAAAATAAAGAGGAGCATGAAAAAAATCTAAGGGTTGTTTTGCAAACATTAAAAGAAAAGAAACTATATGGAAAATTCAGCAAGTGTGATTTTTGGTTGCAACAGATTTCTTTTCTTGGGAACATTGTAAATAAGAATGGAATAAAAGTTGATCCTACCAAAACCAAAGTAGTTGATGAATGGCCAAGACCCACAAATGTTACAGAGATTCGTAGTTTTCTTGGGTTATCAGGTTATTACAGACGGTTTGTTAAGAACTTTGCACGGTTATCTAGCTCGATAACTAAGTTAACACGGAAAGGGGTTAAATTTTTTTGGATAGAAGAATGTGATGATTTTTTTCAGGAACTGAAGAAGAGATTGGTGAATGCTCCAGTTTTGACCTTACCTTCCCGAAATGGTGATTTTTTCATCTACAGTGATGCGTCTTTGAAGGTAATTGATTTTGTTTTGATGAATAATGATCAAGTATTTGCATATGCTTCAAGAAAAATTAAACCTCATGAGCTAAATTATCTCACACATGATTTGGAATTGGAAACTATGATTTTTGCTTTGAAAATTTGGATGCATTAGCTATACGGAACCAAATTCCAAATATATACTGACCAAAAAAGTCTAAAGTATATATTCACTCAGAAGGAATTAAACATGAGGCAGATAATATGGCTAGAACTGATAAAGGATTATGAATTCATGATCAATTACCATCCTGGAAAATCAAACAATGTAGAAGATTCCTTAAGTCAGAAACATCATAAATCATTAACCATGTTATGTTTGGAACATGATCTCTTGATTAATGATTTGATAAATTTTGGCTTATAAGTTATTGGTGCAGTGAATACCTCTATTTTGTTTCAAGTTTCAGTGTAGTCTTCGTTGTCATACTGAATTACGCAAGTGCAGAAGGAAGACCGTGAGCTATAGAAAAAGGTAGAATTGGTTAAAATGGGTAAGTTTCTAGAATTTAACCTTGAAAAATATTGTGTTTTAAGATTTGGAAAAAGGTTGTGTGTGCCTAGTGATTCTCAGTTGAAGAAAGTTTTGTTGTGCGAAGCTCATAGTTCTCCATTTTCTATCCATCCTGGTGGTACTAAGATGTATAGAGACCTTCGGGAGTTTTATTGGTGGGATGGAATGAAAAGAGATATTACTTATTTGACAATGAAATGTTTGACATGTCAACAGGTTAAAGTAGAGCGGCAGTTACTGAAGGGGATGCTTCAACCTTTGCCAGTGCCAGAGTGTAAATGGGAGAATGTATCCATGGACTTCGTGGTGGGACTACCAAGGACATCTCGAGGTAACAATGCGATTTGGGTTGTTGTTGATCGGCTAACAAAGTCTGCACATTTTCTTTCTATTCGAGATACAATGACTTTGGATCATATTTATCGATAGTACCTTAAGGATATTGTCAGGTTAAATGGATTTCTTCTTTCCATTGTATCTGACTGAGATCCCAGGTTTACTTCTAACTTCTGGAAGGGACTTTAGAAGTTGTTGGACACAGAGTTAAATTTCAATAATTATTTTCATCCACAATCAGATGGGCAGTCAGAATGAACGATTCAAACTTTGGAGGATATGCTTAGAGCTTGTTCAATGGACTATCAAGGAAGTTGGAATCATCATCTTTCTTTAATTGAGTTTTCTTATAATAAAATCTTTCATTCTAGTATTCAGATGGCACCTTTTGAGGCCTTGTATGGGAAACAGTGTCAGAATCCAGAGTTTTGGGATGAAGTCAGTGAAAGAAAGTTGATGGGGCTATAATTAGTAGAAGAAGTGTCTAGGAAAGTGAGGATGATATAGCAACACATGAGGACAGCTTAGAGCAGGAAGAAAAGTTATGCAGATAACAGAAGGAAATTCTTCTCTTTCGAGGTAGGTGACCATGTTTTCCTTAAAATTTCTCCTTGGAAAAGTGTGATTCGTTTCGGTAAGAAAGGGAAGAAAAGTTCATGGTTCATTGGTCCTTTTGAAATCTTGGGGAAAGTTGGAACAGTTGCATACCGCGTAGCTTTGCCTCCGAGTTTGTTTCAGGTACATAATGTTTTTCATGTTTTGATGTTGAGAAAGTATGTGCCAGATTCATCACATGTCTTGAGCCCAGAAGCAGTTCAGCTGGAAGAGAACCTTTCTTATAAAGAGAAACCAATTCAGATTCTTGATCGAAGGGAACAGGTATTACAGAATAAGGTAATCTACCAGGTAAAGGTTTTGTTGAGAAACCACATGGTTGAAGAAGTGACATGGGAGTCTTAATATGCTATGAGGGAAAAATACCCTCAATTGTTTAATAAGTAAACAAATTTGCGAGGACGCAATTTCAATAAGGTGGGGATAATGTAACAACCCAAGTTTTTCTAAAAACAATATAAATTATTGGAACCTTGTTTTAAGTAGATATTTTTAATTAGCCTTTAAAACATAACTTTTCTACATCTATGTTCGGAATTTCAAGAAACTGTCATCTACAATTGTGTTCAATATGTTATTTGTATCCTATTGAAACCAACTTGTTTTTTTGTGAACAGTAACATACCCTTATGAATAGTAATATTAATAGTATTATGACCCTAATGAATAGTAAATTTTATTATTATTTTATTTTATTAAGTCTTTAAGATAATAGAATCTATGTTAATTCTTCATTATGATATAGAAGTAGTTACAGAATTAGAATTGTTAATTTTTGAATTATGTATTATTTTATTTACAAATTAAATTAATAATATTTAGAAAATTATTTTCAAAAAATGGACTTCATTTTTGAAATATACATGTCGATAAATAGTTAGGGTGAATTTTGGAAATTTTTCTGAACCAGTTGATTTTTCAGTGAATAGTAAAAAAATACAGTTTTTAGTATCAGTGTGTTAATGACATCATTAATGATATAATAATGATGTCATAAATCTGGTCGACTTATGTATAGTTAAATAATATTTGAGGTGTCCCAATTGGCTTATACCTTGGGCAAATACCATGGGCAATCCCATGGTTTTCCAAATACCACTCATGAGGTGTCCCTTGAAAATTATTAAAATAATCTCTCACTTTTCCAATAAATACCAACTATTCCCTTCATTGAATTCATTCCCAATTATCCCTCAACGAAGATCTGGCCTCCATAACTTCATAGTAGTCCTCCCAAGGTTTTCTCAAAACCTCAAGGTCCCAACATTCAAGTTCAAAGGGTTACTCTACAAGGTAATAAAATTCTCAATTTCATTCTTTTTTTTCATTCAAGTTATCTTTTATGTGGTATAACTTTCAAGTTTACATACCATTTTCTTATTTTCTTCTTATTATTGATCTACCCTATATTATGATTCATTTATATATGGGTGACATTTATCCTAAATCTTTTAAATATTTTCTAAAACCATGTTGCGTAGTCGTTAGGCTGTTGAATTTTTGCAAGCGATTTCACAATTATTCTTTTATTTAGAGTTATTTTCTTATTATTTATTCATCCCTAAATACCCAATAGGCATGGAATATCCAGAATCTTTCATATTCTAGATTTTATAATGTTTATAAAAAATTACTCATCATTATTTTTCTCCTATCCCACTTGTTTAAAAGAATAAAAACATTGTCCGTTATATGTCGAATTACCGACATCGTGGATGATGTGATTTCAATTTCCATTAATTCTTTCAAGTCTGGTAATGAAACCATTTATATGGTTGAACCAGGTTATAATATATGTTTTATGATTCACCCATTGTTCTGGAATTCTTTTGTACTCATGGTTCTAATTTATAATACAAAACGAGGTTGTTATTATCAAAGAACCACAAAAATGATCTAAACGAACATCATTAATGTTTTAACTTTTGAATAATCCTCATATTAAACATCAAAATTATAAATGGTATAAATTATGGTACTGAAAATATTTAAATACCTTTCCATTCCAATTATGGAGTCTCACTTCCAATCGACAAGATTGTCCACCATGAACCAATCATAAAATTCATGTAAAGAATTCACCCAAAAATAGTGCAAGGAGAAAAATACTAACAATTAAAGGTTGAAATGATTTTATGAAATGATAATATAAGATTTTATAAAAATTAAAATGTTTATATAAAATATTAATAACACTCTTTTGACCATAATACAAGAGGTTTAAACAAGTTGTAAGTAAGACAAACCCGAGGTAAGGGAATTCTAAACATGATTTTTATTCTTTGGGTTAACCTTCTACTTCTTTATTTATATGATATTTTTATTGTTTGTGTGATGGATTTTATTTATATTATGTTTTATTATTTGTATCTACAGTATATATACATACTCCATCCACTCTATTAGGTCTCTCTACTATTTTATGATATTTATAAGGGGATTTTCATTAAAAATCCTCTTTTTAAATTCAGTTTTATGAAATTCCAAAGTAATGTTTTTATGGAATTATTCATGTTGTATGATTATGGTTTGGTTCTTGGGAATTATTTATTATGAATGGTGGGACCTATATTTCACTCCAATTCATTGGGTATGTGTAAGTTTTAGGTCGGTCGTATGGTTACTCCAAGTGTAACTGTGATGGTTACACAAAGTAAGGTAGTCGTGAGGGTTACAAATAATATGGTAGCCAAGAATGGTTCCAATATTATGTAAGTAATTCCCCAATATAACTTTAGGATTATATTTATGTTCTCATTTTTTGTGTAGATATTTTTTAAATCTCATTTTACACAAAGTAATTATATATGGGTGACAATAATGTCTTTTGAAAATGCTTTCATATGTAACAAGTATTCATGGAAGAATGTGATCTTTCATTCTTTTACATCCCTTACTAAGCTTTTGTGCTCATCCCATGTTTTTAAATGATTTTTCACATGTTAATGGATGTGTAATACAAGGAAGGAATCCATGTAAAATGTTGAATAATTTTCAAGGAGTCTTGTTTTATGTTTTAATGTTTTATATTTTGAAAAAAATGGAAACTGTTTTTATGGTATCAACTCTGTAATAATGTGTAATGTCATGAATGTGTTGTCCTAATTCTATAAAGATCTGAACTTGAAAAGATATTCAATGTAAAAGGAAGTGTTTTCTTGACTAAATTCAATATTATGTATGTAATAAGGTCATGTCCTTATATATAACAATATATATTCTACGTAGATAAGGAAAGAAGTAAATGGTACTGTATAACTACTACCCTTACTCCCCCTCACCGCAACCCATGCCCACGGCATCCCGGCCTCATTGCCTCCTTACCCGCCCTTAACAGATCCAAGTATGAAAAGTACCTTGGGCCATGCCCGTCCTGACAACTCATGTTTCCTCAAACCGATGACCGAGTCGCCCAATCCTGGTGTTTAAAATCACCTCAACCGATTGTACCTGCCTACTCTCATAAGAGTCAGACCCAAAAAAACCCTATCACATGCAATTCTACACTATGCAGCATGGAATACACATTTCAACAATAAGTAATTATATCAGGAATTTTACCTTTAACATTTCAATGCATATAAATCATGACAATTGATTTTTTTCACATGGAATTATCACTTCCCAAAGCATACGTGCAGTTATGAAATTGAAATACCCTAAAAATGTGCCTATCAAAATCCAAGGAAACAAGCCTTGATGTACCGGCCCAAGGTCCAATTCTCCCTTACTGCACCGGTCAAGGGTCACATATCACATTAAATAAAATCACACACCAAGTGAGCCACCTAGGTGGAAATCAAATAAACAGTAATCTGAGCAAAAAGAAATAGCAATTACCACCCATGGAAACTAGGTCCATCCCTCGTACCTGGGGCTGCAGGCACCCAAGAAAAAGCTAGAAACCTAGTTCAAATTAAAACCTATCTCTAGTCTACCATATCCCAAATAGTAAAACTAGAAGAAATAAAAGTGAAGCCTCAATCTCATCAGTGGCCAGTAAAAAACTGCTACTAAATCTCTATAAAGAACTCCTATGATACCACTTTGTAACGACCTGGACCCGAACAACCACCCGAACAGTGCTAAACGGGTCATGTGCTACTACCTTAGGTGAACCTCTCTGAACCACTACCACAAAACTGGGAAAGGCATGCGCCTGCCTTTATCAGCGCTAATGGAAACGCACTGATAAAGGTGTGGGCCTTTATCAGCGCTTTTTTTAGCACTGATAAAGGGATTATTTATCAGCGCTAAAAAAGCGATGATAAAGGTTGTATTTATCAGCGCTTTTCATTTTAGCACTGATAAATACACCCTTTATCAGCACTTTTTACTAGCGCTGATAAAGGCTCACGCGGGGTTGTTAAAAACCCTCGGGTCCTCTTCCTCCTCCCTGCACCCTGTCAAGCTCTTGCGGAAGCCCTCCTCTGCGCTGCTGTCGCCGCCGCCTCCTCCTCCTCCGCGGCCGCCTCCTCCTACTTCTCCTCCTCCTTCTCCTCCTCCTCCGGCCTTCGCCTCCTCCTCCTCCGGCCGTCGCCTCCTCCTCCTCCACCGCAGCCTCATCCTCCTCCTCCTCCACCGCGGCCTCGTCTTCCTCCTCCTCCACCGGCGCCTCCTCCTCCTACTCATCCTCTGCCTAGTCTGCGACCTCTTCCTCCTCCTCCTCCTCCACTGATGCCTCCTCCTCCTACTCCTCCTCTACCTACTCTGCTGCCTCCTCCTCCACCGCGGCCTCCTCCTCCTCCTCATCCTCCTACTCCTCCTCCGCTGCCTCCGCTACCTCTACCCTGCCTCCGCCCTGCCTCTGTGCTGCCTCTATTGCCTCCGATGCCTCCGCTGTCGACGCCTCCTTCTCCTCGGCCACTGAGTCCTCCTCCTTAAGGTGATTCAAATTGAATTTGTATGAATTAATTATGTTTTCATTGTGGTGACCCCTTTCATCCTATCCCAAATTATGAATATTGATTTTTGGATTTTATGAGTGTTGTTATTGTGGGTAATTGTTATGTTTGGATTGTGATCACATGATGTTATGTGTTATATTATATACTCATGATAATATGACATTACAACTTGAATGATTCACCTCGTATGTGTGTTATCCTGCATGGTTTTTATATGTTGTACATCAAAGAAGTGGACCATCATGAAATTAATATCCCTTAGTAGGGTACTACACTTGATATGTGATGATGAAGACAGAGAACCTAAGCATAGGGTGGAGGTACAACATATCCATGGTGCCGTGTCATGGGTGTGCTTGAGGTACCCAGTATTTTCTAGGTCCCATTCACTATGAGATGCATAATTTTTTTCAATAACCACATGGATCTATCTCATACATAGAAAGAGGGTAAGAAGGTCACTGATTTCCTGGCTACTTAGGCCTCTCTAGGTAACCTGTGTAGCATATTTAACATCATAGGATCCCTCCCCCCAAGCTTTTTAGTTTAGTTAAATAATATTCCCTTGGGATAAACTAATTTATACCTCCTTTGACTATTTTTATCCTTGTCCCCTTCTTGAAATAAAATATATCAACATTGGATGTGTTGAAATAAAGTTAATGACTAAGTTATTTAAGTTATAACCTTGGGTTTGTTGTGCCCCCCCTCCACTACTCCCTCTTCTCCCCACCTCATCCATGCCTTCCATCCTCCCTCATCTCCCTCTCCTCTAACTAAACCTCCTCCCCTTCCTCCACCCATACTCACTTCCCTCCCAGCACCATGATTTGAACTAAGGGTAGGTTCCTTCCCCCATCCAAACACATAGCTTATGGATTGTGGCCTATTGCAGCTAAGCACTAGACCCAAACTCTAATTCCACCATCTCCTTCTCCCTCTTCTTTTCCACCACCATTGGAAGATTCCATCTCATTGAGTTTTGATTTTCCTTTTGCATCCCACCACTCACAAGATGTGGTTCCACCTACCAATGTTCATCCCTATTTTCACTTTGAGGAAATGAAACACTATATGTTCTTGGACCATTTTCAATCCAAGTCAATTTTCAGCAACAAATCCATGTATTTGGTCATAATACATAAGTTCCTCATCGACAAGGTTGTTATGGTAGCCCTTCGCGTCAATGAAACACTCCCAAATTATTGATGTTCTTGAGGAGACGTTTTAGAAGCTCTTTTTAGAGATCCTTACAACTTTCAAGATAGAATTAATCTGTATTACCATCAAACTAGGTGGTAGGGATTGGGATTTGACACTGGGTGGGTTCAGAGTTATCTTGGGGTTTATTCTTCTGACTTTGTTACATCCACTACCTATGTTGCTTTGTGTCTTGATCTGAACAAGACAAATACACTAAAGAGTTGGGTGTTGATCACTCATGAGCCCATGAGCATCCATGATCCTCCCACATCCAAGAGCACCTAGATAAAGGGTTATTATATGAGGATTAGTCATTTTTCCTTAGATCATTCCTGGATAGCATGGGGAGACTCCCACATAACCATCACATAGACTAAGGTTCCCATTATGGCCACTTCCATGGGTGCCCTTGTGGAAAACATATACTTCTTCTTATTTTTTCATTTGGTCCCATGTGTTTCAATCAACTCTTTACACTTTTACTTTTGATGCACATGTTAGGCTACCTATTGGCCTTACCCATGAGGTATTTCCTTGAACGGACACCCTATAGAGACTGCCCTATGAGATTGATCCACAAGTTGCACTTATTATCCTACTTCCTCACAAAAGGTATGGTTAACCCATGTCTATAGTGGTAAACCCCACTAACACACTATAAAAAACTCCCAAGAACCACCCCTTATCAGGGGTGATCGAAGAGAGGAAGAGATTGGATGAATCCCATGAACCACCCAAGATTTTCTATTAATGAGAACGCCCCTACCATTTTTGAAGTATCTTGTTTTTTATCTAAATTATACTCATATTACTTCTCCTCTAACCTATATACTCATCCTATGGATTTAAAATAGGATTAATATAAATAAAGAATGGATGAATGCTAATCGGTTGAAAAGGAGTATGAAGAAGGCGTGAAGGAGTTTATCAAGTTTGAAAAAGATCATGCATGTGACTCTTCTCAAATACTTTATCTATGTTTACGTTGTTGTTATTCAAAACAAATTAGTCGAGATGAGTTGGAAGAACACTTGATTTGTCACGGAATAGATCAGAGTTATACATGTTGGAATAAACATGGGGAAACAACGAATGTCGGTAGTGACTGGGGTGACACTGCGTTTTATGGATCATCTGATATGATTACAAACATGAACAATGAAGATGACCGTATGGAGGATGTGATTACAGATGTGAATGATGATGAAGATCGTATTGAGGAAATGACAAGGACCTTCGAAGATAAACTTCGTGATTTCCCAAAATTGTTTGAGAATTTAAAAAGTTGTGCAAAGACGCCATTGTATGTTGGTTGCACTAAATATACAGCATTTTCAGCTATACTGAAGCTTTATAATTTGAAAGCAGACAACGGGTGGAGTGACGACAGTTTTACGAAACTACTTGCCCTCATGAATGACATGCTCCCAGAAGAAAATGAGATCCCGAGCCGAACATACGATGCCAAACAAATTCTACGCTCTATGGGTTTGATCTCTAAAATAATACACGCCTTCCCGAATGACTGTATTGTAACACCCTGAGATTTTATGAAAAATATTCTTTTTAATTTCACTAATGTCTTCTGTTGTACGCTGCACCAAAAGGAGCTTGCACAACACACATCCTTGACTTGCCTTGCATTACACGCAATCGCGACCTTCCTCGATAGCGTGTGTAGTATGTAATACTGAGTTTCACTAAACAACGATATGCTATTAAAATATTATTAAAACTAGCCGTTATGAATAGTAATAACCACCTTTTAAAATTTTAGAAATTTTAGCTCTCAAAATGGACTTTATTTTTGGATTCTGAGTATCGAATTTAGCCTAAGGTGAAATTTTGGTGATTTTCGGATAACTTTCATATTTTGATGAATAGTGAAAATTACTAAATTTTAGTTAAAAACAACTTTTTCAATCGAAATAATTAATAGTGATAAATTATTAATTTGAGTGGTTTTAAAGTATATTTAGAATATATTTTTACAATTTATTACAATGTCGGTCATTGGATGTAATTTCACATTTAAACTAGACATAAACAGGTGTCAATCTTTTGATAGATATTGTTTCTTAAAAACACGCTCTTTGTTTTAACAGCGGGATTTAATTATAAAATTAATTAATGCAACTTCAGTAAGTAAAATGTGGTTCAATGAGATGAAAATAATTTTTGGTGAATAGTAACTTTTTACTTTTATTTACCACGGTTAAAAGTAAATAGGGTAATTAAGGGTAAAAATGATATTATTATTACCCTAACACATGTCCTAATTCTATTGGACAAGTGTAATTCGACCAAAAACAGGCTTAGGAATAAAATATGACCATTTAGGCCCACTTGTATTAGATTAGGACATTTATTATTATTTAATTCAAAGAAGAGTTAAAAGAGTCAAAATCAAAGTTTATTTACTAAAACATTTTTAATATAGAGTTGTACATAAGATAAATTCGATTGTAAATATTCATTAGAAAGATAAAACGATTTCCTACATTATGGTATTTTATTTGTAATTTTTAGACATCAAATAGTTTAATTTATTTATGACACAAAGATGATGCAGTAATTATCTTATTAATGAAATATTGACATAATTGATATTAAAAATACCAAAATAAATGTAATTTGAGACTTTTTATGAATTCCAATAATTTTCTAGGTTACTATGATATATTATTGTTTATTTAAGAAACTTTTTTCGAACATATAATTCTGTTATGACTTTCACAAAAATCATATATCAAATAGTGTCAAAATTGACACAAAATAGTTTTTAAATAAAATATTATATTATTAATTGATATTTTATTCATAAAAATCTAAGGTTCGGCCAAATGACTTAGATAAGGATATATGTATTAATAATAAACAATTTGGGGTTCTTTTGGCATGTTATAGTAAGTTTATTAACCATATAGTGAAAGAAAACAAAAAGACACGGTAAAAGTTAAATTATTTAACTTAGAGTTAAATCTAATTGATAAGGTTAAAATAATACCCTAAACTTGTCTAAATCTTATTGGTTGATAGTATTTCGACCCATACCCACTTTAGCTTCGAAATAAGACCCTTTGGAACCATTATAAACCGATTTTGACTTTAATATAAAATAATATTTTGAGATATTCCTAAGGTGCCCCTCTCCTCCCTTATAAAAGGACACCTCCTCCCCCTCCTCCTCACACCAATTTGAGCACTCAAGCTCGGCCAACCCCTGCCAAAATCTCTTCTCCACTTCCCTAGAAACATCGTAGAGGTTCTGGTCTTCCTCAAAGACCAATTTTAGTTCCCTAAGAGGAGGTCTCAAAGAGGCACTTCAAAGAAGAGGTAATTACCGTTACCAATTCTTTCATCTTTATTTCTTCTTCCACTTCTTCTTCTTAGGTTGTTTCATTATGAAGTAATAACATCAGTATCACTCATATACTGATATGTTATTATAATTATGAAACAACCCTATTTCACCATCTATCCATCCTACGGAAAAAGAAATCACCGCGCGTGCGTACGTACGGAATACCGTCTCCACGCCGTGGTGTAATCTATTTTCCACCACCACCTTACATGGATGGGTATAATGGTGTAAAGAATAACTATACATAGTTATTAAAACATCATATTGATTCTGATATATTGTATAAATCCACTCCAATTCAATTCAATAATTATGGAAATGATATCATCGCTCGTGCGTACGTACGGACTACTGTCTCCACGACGCGCTGAGATTCATTCTTAATGATTAACCATTCATGAATGATTATAAAGTATATATAATAAGTACTAATGAAATATATGACATAATAATGATACTGGATTTATGTATATATATATATGTATGTCATCTACTTACTTCCATTCAAGACAATAAGGAAAGGAAAACAGCGTTCATGCGTACGTACGGACTACCGTCTCCATGAACGGTGTTTTTCATTTCATTTATCTATCTATTATATATATATATACTGAATATATATGATATATAAATCATATTTTATATTCTGGAAGTAAGTAAATCATGATATAAGTAATAATAATGTCAAGAACAACAAGTCAAAACACCTACGATAAATGAAACGATTTTACCCAAAACGCTTCTTTAACATGGAATTTACAAAAGAATGGGTAATATAATGTCATAAGTGAACCATATATGATATCATAACAATGAATATGATTCTGTAATAAGTCAATGACATTATTTAAATCATTATACAGGAGGTTCGGACACATACGAAGCAAATCGGACCTAAGGTAAGGGAAATATCACAATCTCATTTTTATCCGAGATTGTTTATACTTTAGTATTTACTGGGGTGTATTTTATCATCCACATACATGTTTCATAAATATGTGATATTATTTCAATTCACCTACAATTGTTTAAATCCATTTTTACCCTTCGGTGAGTTTTTAGTAAAAGATATGAAAGGAATCTTTTGTCGTTTTTCATACGAGGTACTTTTTGACTTTTCCGACAAACGTACGAGAAGAATGTTTTTTTTAACTTATACGACATGAATGGATTTCTAAAACATTATTTCCAAGAATCTTCCTTTACAAGTTTTCAAGTTTATTTTTAATCAACTTCTTTTAGTTTAAAATTGTATGACATGTTAAGAAAGGAAAAGTGTTTTTGAAGTAGAAAGGATATTTTCCTCAAGAATGAAGTTCAAGTATTTTATCAAAATTATTTTCCATCTAAGATAATAAAAAGGGTTCTGTTTTTATCCCTATTATTAAATGGATTTGATTATGTTGTGATGGAAATATTTTTATAAATTCCGTTATCTTATATGAATTGTTTTATGATGTCATGTTGTTTAAGAATCCCATTTTTATTACGTGGGTTACGCTATGATGTATGGTTTATGATTCTGTGGCACACATAAGAAAGGATTCATTATAAGATGGGTGGGACCTATATCTCCCTCCAATGCATTGGGTAAAGATTTTATATCTCATGAGATAGACATGGCTGGAATGGTAGGTTATACCGGTTCAGTGAAACAGGACTGAAACGAGGGTTACTCGATTCAGAAAGGGACTTTGTCCACTAAGATAGTCTTGGCTATGATTCTTGACTAACAAGAAATGATTCTCTATGATTATGTGTGAATGCCACAAAGTTTCATGTTTTAAGTTATGATTATTGTGATTACATTTCACTGCCATGATTTACCCCATGTTATGAAATTATGATCTCTTTTGCAGGTTAAGATTTCCAAAAGTTATGTTCTTATGTATATGATGTGATTGATATTTCTTTTGTTTACCCTTACTGAGCATTTGAGCTCACCCTTTTATGTTTTATTTTCCCCAGGATATAAAGAAAGGTTTTAGGTATAAAAAAAGGAAGATCTTTATGGGAGATATTGAAGATCTTTCACCAGGATTAGAAGATTATATTCCGAGTTTCCAAAGACACTAAACTATTACGATCCTTGTGTGTGTGTTTTTGTTATGTACTAAGTATTCCGCAAATGTAATGTAATGTCAATGTACGTCAGGCTTCTGGTCTCTACAGTTGGTATCAGAGGAAAGGTTTAGTCAACCTTTGGAAACTAGGATGTGAAAATGTTAGTGAGATCCCTAGAGATATTTCTACGGTATGTCTAGGGATGTCCCTAAGGTTAAGTATACGTATAAGTTATAGTACTAGAACTACGCTAATGATCATAGAATTAAACCTAAGATGTTAGATATTGAAGGTACTCCCCCTTTATTATGTTGTTTTCCCTAGCATGATTTTTGCCTCTCACACTATTCTTTTTGGGTTTTAGACGATGGCTGGAACCCGAAAGAACCGTGTTGATCAATGCAATGGACAATGCAATGATTGTCCTCCTGAAAAAACAAATGTTATGGGAGATGGAGTGAAAAATCTTATTGCTATAATTACACAAGCTATGAATCATTCTGGACTTCCAAATGAGCAGCGAAGGGAACAATATTCTGTTGAGTCCTTCATGAGGCAACGTCCACCTTCTTTCAGTGGGTCTTCTGATCCACTTGTTGCTGAACAATGGATCAGTACCACTGAAAAGATATTTTCAGTTCTTCAATGTTCTGAACATGATAAAGTCATCTTAGCAGTATATCGTTTGGAAGGTGAAGCTGATCAATGGTGGAATCTTATCAAGAATACAAGGCAAAGAGATGAAATTGATTCCATGGAATGGGACGAGTTCAAGAACTTATTTTTCAATAAGTACTTCCCTCTTATTCTTCGAACGAAGATGGAAAAGGAGTTTCTTGAGCTGAAACATAAGGATGATGAATCTGTTGGTATATACGAAGCGAATTTTACAAGACTTGCAAGGTATGCATCTGGCATTATCATCCAACCTGAAAGTAAAGTTGATCGATTTTTCAGTGGCTTAAAACCAAGTCTTCGAAGAGAATTAGTTATAAGAGACTTCAGTAGCTATGAAGAAATTGTGCGTTGTGCTATCAAGGTAGAAATGGAAGTTGGTGTTACATATCCATCTCATGCTTTTGACAAGAAACGAAAGATGGAGTTCAAGGAGAAATCTCAGAATAATGGTGAAAAGAAGATGAATGTTTCCTTATGCACAAAGTGTGGAAAGAAGCATGGTGGAGATTGTCTTAAAGGGACTAGAAAATGTTTTAAGTGTGGAAAAGAAGGTCATCGAGCAGCTGAGTGTCAAAGTAATGGAAAAAGGGTTTCTAATGATGTGAATAAAGCAAACACTGCAGAGAACGCACCACCAACACTTCAATGCTTCAAGTGCAAGGAAATGGGGCATTATGCTAATAAATGCCCTAATCCAAGGGTTAGTGATGATCAACATGAGCAACCACTGAAGGCAATGGACAAAGGGAAGTCACATGCGATCACTATTGGCAATGTTGAATATGACAATGATGTGGTGGAATGATTAAGTGTTTATGTAATGGGATTCCAAAATAGTGTTGTATATAGTATCGTGGAATATTGGAATATTTATGTATTGGTCTATTGTGGTTTTCAATAATTTTATGGTACCAGTAACCATGGAAATTGATTGAGATATTTTTGGAAAAAGAATTATATGCGCATAATGAAGGGAAAATGAAAAAATTAAATATTTGACAGTATTCATGAGCTCATGATTGATATAAGGACTAAGTGATATCACGGTTTGATTATAAAGAATTTTGAGGATTTTGGTATGTGGAAAGTGTTAACGTTTAACTGCATTCATGTTTTCACTAAGGTTCAATGGGTATTCAAGAGAATACATGATTAAGGACTTTGAAGGTTTAGAATGTGACCAACAAGACATATCTTATGATATATGGGGATCAACGATGGTATTAAATCTCTGGTAATTGTTTTCACTATATTATGAGAGTGGACTGCAGTATTATGGGTAAGCCTAAAGATTGGAATGGATTATGTTGGACATAAGTTAGTATTGTTTAATGATAGAAGTTTTTTTTAGAAAAAGGACAACCTGCAGGATGGGCGACAGCCCATCGCGTCGGACAAGGCTGTGGGAATCGAACCCACAACTGAAGTGCGACTGGCCTTTATTGCCTACCACTGGTCTACAGGAAGTCCCTGTTTAGTAGAAACTAGTTGTATTATATTAAGCAGTATGATATATGATGTATAAGTCCATTTTAGGAACCATATATGATTAATCTCACTATATATCGACTTATGTATATAATTTTTGCTAACCTTTTGTTTGAGACAGATGGAATGACCCGTCCTTATATCACATGATCTGCTAACACTTCACGAATAACAAATTCAACTTCATTTATTTAAGAGGTGAAGTGGAAATTGTTCAAGGCTTGAACAACAGTGAGATTGTACCAAAATAAAGAAAGTATTTATTCTAATTCAAATTTTCAACTTTAGGGAAATGATCTTGAAAACCAAAAATGTTGTCCTAGTGATCATATACCTGATGAATCAGATGGTACCTTAGATCGTCACAAATTTATGGATTTGTGATTACTGGATTTTCCATAGCCATGTTCTCTACCACTCTCCATCAGAACATGATGGTTAGATTTCTCTTCCATATCCATATTTTTACCTATGTGGAAACCCAGAGATTAGTTTATTTGGGTAACCATTACGTTTCATACTTTCGTTTTTAAAGATTGGTTTTGGTATTCCTTTTTACGATGTGGGTTTCTATTAAAGAAACTTTCGAATAGTAAACCATTTATAACCCCGACGAATTTCGAGGGCGAAATTCATTTCAAGGGGGGTAGAATGTAACACCCCGAGATTTTATGAAAAATATTCTTTTTAATTTCACTAATGTCTTGTGTTGTACGTTGCACCAAAAGGAGCTTGCACAACACGCATCCTTGACTTGCCTTGCATTACACGCAATCGCGACCTTCCTCGATAGCGTGTGTAGTATGTAATACTGAGTTTCACTAAACAACGATATGCTATTAAAATATTATTAAAACTAGCCGTTATGAATAGTAATAACCACATTTTAAAATTTTAGAAATTTTAGCTCTCAAAATGGACTTTATTTTTGGATTCGGAGTATCGAATTTAGCCTAAGGTGAAATTTTGGTGATTTTCGGATAACTTTCATATTTTGATGAATAGTGAAAATTACTAAATTTTAGTTAAAAACAAATTTTTCAATCGAAATAATTAATAGTGATAAATTATTAATTTGAGTGGTTTTAAAGTATATTTAGAATATATTTTTACAATTTAATACAATGTTGGTCATTGGATGTAATTTCACATTTAAACTAGACATAAACAAGTGTCAATCTTTTGATAGATATTGTTTCTTAAAAACACGCTCTTTGTTTTAACAGCGGGATTTAATTATAAAATTAATTAATGCAACTTCTATGATATGAATTTGTTAAAATAGACTTCATTTTTGAATTCGGAATATGAAATATAGCTTAGGATGAAATTTTGGCATTGTTCTGAAAAACATCAATTTTTGATGAATAGTGAAACTACTAAGTGGTAGTTAAAAAAATTAATTTCTTCATAAATCTTAATTTTACCGCTTCTGTGAATGGAATTTCAAAAATCCGAGAGACACGGTTGATATCAGTAAGTAAAATGTGGTTCAATGAGATGAAAATAATTTTTGGTGAATAGTAACTTTTTACTTTTATTTACCACGGTTAAAAGTAAATAGGGTAATTAAGGGTACAAATGATATTATTATTACCCTAACATATGTCCTAATTCTATTGGACAAGTGTAATTTGACCAAATACAAGCTTAGGAATAAAATATGACCATTTAGGCCCACTTGGATTAGATTAGGACATTTATTATTATTTAATTCAAAGAAGAGTTAAAAGAGTCAAAATCAAAGTTTATTTACTAAAACATTTTTAATATAGGGTTGTACATAAGATAAATTCGATTTTAAATATTCATTAGAAATATAAAACTATTTCCTACATGATGGTATTTTATTTGTAATTTTTAGACATCAAACAATTTAATTTATTTATGACACAATGATGATGCAGTAATTATCTTATTAATGAAATATTGACATAATTGATATTATAAATACCAAAATAAATGTAATTTGAGACTTTTTATGAATTCCAATAATTTTCTAGGTTAATATGATATATTAGTGTTGATTTAATCAACTTGGTTAGAACATATAATTCTGTTATGACTTTCACAAAAATCATATATCAAATAGTGTCAAAATTGACACAAAATAGTTTTTAAATCAAATATTATATTATTAATTGATATTTTATTCCTAAAAATCTAAGGTTCTGCCAAATGACTTAGATAAGGATATATGTATTAATAATAAACAATTTGGGGTTCGTTTGGCATGTTATAGTAAGTTTATTAACCATATAGTGAAAGAAAACAAAAAGACACGGTAAAAGTTAAATTATTTAACTTAGAGTTAAATCTAATTGATAAGGTTAAAATAATACCCTAAACTTGTCTAAATCTTATTGGTTGATAGGATTTCAACCCATCCCCACTTTAGCTTCGAAATAAGACCCTTTGGAACCTTTATAAACCGATTTTGACTTTAATATAAAATAATATTTTGAGATATTCCTAAGGTGCCCCTCTCCTCCCTTATAAAAGGACACCTCCTCCCCCTCCTCCTCACACCAATTTGAGAACTCAAGCTCGGCCAACCCCTGCCAAAATATCTTCTCCACTTCCCTAGAAACATCCTAGAGGTTCTGGTCTTCCTCAAAGACCAATTTTAGTTCCCTAAGAGGAGGTCTCAAAGAGGCGCTTCAAAGAAGAGGTAATTACCGTTACCAATTCTTTCATCTTTATTTCTTCTTCCACTTCTTCTTCTTAGGTTGTTTCATTATGAAGTAATAACATCAGTATCACTAATATACTGATATGTTATTATAAGTATTAAACAACCCTATTTCACCATCTATCCATCCTACGGAAAAAGAAATCACCGCGCGTGCGTACGTACGGAATACCGTCTCCACGCCGTGGTGTAATCTATTTTCCACCACCACCTTACATGGATGGGTATAATGGTGTAAAGAATAACTATACATAGTTATTACAACATCATATTGATTCTGATATATTGTATAAATCCACTCCAATTCAATTCAATAATTATGGAAATGATATCATCGCTCGTGCGTACGTACGGACTACCGTCTCCACGACGCGATGAGATTCATTCTTAATGATTAACCATTCATGAATGATTATAAAGTATATATAATAAGTACTAATGAAATATATGACATAATAATGATACTGGATTTATGTATATATATATATATGTATGTCATCTACTTACTTCCATTCAATACAATAAGGAAAGGAAAACAGCATTCATGCGTACGTACGGACTACCGTCTCCATGAACGGTGTTTTTCATTTCATTTATCTATCTATTATATATATATACTGAATATATATGATATATAAATCATATTTTTTATTCTGGAAGTAAGTAAATCATGATATAAGTAATAATAATGTCAAGAACAACAAGTCAAAACACCTACGATAAATGAAACGATTTTACCCAAAACGCTTCTTTAACATGGAATTTACAAAAGAACGGGTAATATAATGTCATAAGTGAACCATATATGATATCATAACAATGAATATGATTCTGTAATAAGTCAATGACATTATTTAAATCATTATACAGGAGGTTCGGACACATACGAAGAAAATCGGACCTAAGGTAAGGGAAATATCACAATCTCATTTTTATCCAAGATTGTTTATACTTTAGTATTTGCTGGGGTGTATTTTATCATCCACATACATGTTTCATAAATATGTGATATTATTTCAATCCACCTACAATTGTTTAAATCCATTTTTACCCTTCGGCGAGTTTTTAGTAAAAGATATGAAAGGAATCTTTTGTCGTTTTTCATACGAGGTACTTTTTGACTTTTCCGACAAACGTACGAGAAGAATGTTTTTTTTAACTTATACGGCATGAATGGATTTCTAAAACATTATTTCCAAGAATCTTCCTTTACAAGTTTTCAAGTTTATTTTTAATCAACTTATTTTAGTTTAAAATTGTATGACATGTTAAGAAAGGAAAAGTGTTTTTGAAGTAGAAAGGATATTTTCCTCAAGAATGAAGTTCAAGTATTTTATCAAAATTATTTTCCATCTAAGATAATAAAAAGGGTTCTGTTTTTATCCCTATTATTACATGGATTTTATTATGTTGTGATGGAAATATTTTTATGAATTCTGTTATCTTATATGAATTGTTTTATGATGTCATGTTGTTTAAGAATCCCATTTTTATTACGTGGGTTACGCTATGATGTATGGTTTATGATTATGTGGCACACATAAGAAAGGATTCATTATAATATGGGTGGGACCTATATCTCCCTCCAATGCATTGGGTAAAGATTTTATATCTCATGAGATAGACATGGCTGGAATGGTAGGTTATACCGGTTCAGTGAAACTGGACTGAAACGAGGGTTACTCGATTCAGAAAGGGAATTTGTCCACTAAGATAGTCTTGGCAATGAGTCTTGACTAACAAGAAATGATTCTCTATGATTATGTGTGAATGCCACAAAGTTTCATGTTTTAGGTTATGATTATTGTGATTACATTTCACTGCCATGATTTACCCCATGTTATGAAATTATGATCTCTTTTGCAGGTTAAGACTTCCAAAAGTTATGTTCTTATGTATATGATGTGATTGATATTTCTTTTGTTTACCCTTACTGAGCATTTGAGCTCACCCTTTTATGTTTTCTTTTCCCCAGGATATAAAGAAAGGTTTTAGGTATTAAAAAAAGGAAGATCTTTATGGGAGATATTAAAGATATTTCACCAGGATTAGAAGATTATATTCCGAGTTTCCAAAGACACTAAACTATTACGATCCTTGTGTGTGTGTTTTTGTTATGTACTAAGTATTCTGCAAATGTAATGTAATGTCAATGTACGTCAGGCTTCGGGTCTCTACATGTATTCTGTTTCACAAGGACCACAAATCACATAAATAATGCCCAAAGTGTGGTGCTTCTTGATAAAAGAAAATGAATCCAGTCCTACTAAAGTTGTATGGTACTTTCCAATCATTCCAAGGTTTAAATGCCTATATGGAAGTGAGGAGACTGCAGAACAATTAACATGGAATGCATATACAATAATTAAAGATGGGATACTACATCACCCGGTAGACTCTCCTCAGTGGAAGAGAATCGATCATTAGTATTCTGAATTTGGAAACGAGTCGAGAAACATTCGTCTTGAGTTATCTACAGATGGAGTGAATCCTTTTGGTTTTCAAATCAGCAGTCACAGTACATGGCCGGTTATGTTGATAAATTATAACTTACCACCGTGGTTATACATGAAACAAAAATACATCATGTTATCTATGCTTATATCAGGACCGAAACAACCGGGTAATGATATTGATGTTTATTTAGCTCCATTGATCAAAGATTTGAAATTATTTTGGGATTCAGGTGTTACATTGTATGATGCTTGCAGAAAGGAAAATATTACATTGAGAGTAATGTTTTTCGGGATGATAAAAGACTTCCCTGCTTATGGAAATTTATCAGGATATAGCATTAAAGGAACTCAAGGTTTTCCTATTTGCGAAGAAGGTACACAATCAATTAGGTTGAAACATTCATCGAAAACCGTGTTTCTAGGAAATCATAGATTTCTACCGTGACGACATAAATACCGTTCTTGGACGACATCATTCGATGGAATTTCAGAAGAATTTACAGCACCATCTTCACTAACAGGCCACCAATTGTTTGAGAAAGTTAAAAATGTGGACACTAATTTTGGTAAACCGGCTTCAAAAAACCTTACGAAAATCGTTTGGAAAAAGAGATATGTTTTTTTTTGAATTACAATACTGTAATTGTCTGTATGTAAGACATTTTATTGATGTTATTCATGTATAAAAAAATGTATTTGATAGTGTTATCGGCACGTTTCTAAATACATCTGTAAAAAACAAAAGATATAATTAAGGCTAGGTTGGACATGGTTGAGATGGGAATACGAGAAGACTTGGAACCAGTGAAGGGTGAAAAATGAACATTTCTTCCTCCTGCTACTTACACTCTTTCCAGGCAGGAGAGATATCATTTTTGCAACTTATTAAATGATATAAAGGTTCCAGAGGGGTATTTGTCAAATATCAGTAACCTTGTGTCAATGAGCGACTTGAAGTTAAAAGGTCTGAAATCACCTGAATGTCATGTTTTGATGAAAAATCTCATTCCAATTGCTTTACGTTGCATTTTTTTCCAAGAATGTCCGCCATACATTAACGAAACTATGTTTCTTCTTCAAAGCTATATGCAGCAAAGTTATAGACCTGGCGAAATTTCCAGCTATGGAAAAAGAAATTGTCGTTATATTATGTGAATTATAAATGTTCTTCCCGCCTTCATTTTTTGATATGATGGTTCATTTTATGGTCCACTTGGTGAGATATATTCGACTATGTGTCCCTGTACATTACATATGGATGTACCCCATTGAACGGTATATGAATATTTTTAAAGGGTATGTCAAAAATCGAAGTCGGCCAAAGGGTTGTATTGAAGAGCGATATATTGTTGAGGAAGCTGTTGAATTCTCTACCGAATACTTGTCTGGTGTGGAAAGAATTGGCTTACCGAAATCTCATCACATTGGTCAACATGAGGCTGAAGGAATTTCTGGAAGAAAGGTTGTCACAATCAATATTACAGATCGGGAGGAGGCCCACCTTTTTGTTTTGCATAACAGTTTCGACGTTTACCCATATGTTGAAATCCACAAAAAAATTCTTAGGAATTTGAATCCATCTACGGCTGAAAAATGGATATCAGATACACATAATTGATAGTTTATAGGATGGTTTCGAGATCATATTTCTAAGAAGTCAGATGAAAATCCAGAGTCAATTTCGGAACGACTTCAATGGCTAGCCTAAGGACCAAGTGTGTATGCATTATCTTACAATTCTTATGTAGTTAAGGGTTATACATTTTATACTAATGAATATGATGAAGAAAGTACCATGCAGAATAGTGGGGTTACACTTGTGGCTGAAGCGATGCATGTTTCTGGTGCTAAGGACAGAAATCCAATTTATGCGAATATGTCATACTTTGGCATCATCAAACAAATATGGGAGTTGGATTATACGGAATTTAATGTTCTGATATTTCTATGCAAGTGGGTTGATAACAGGAGTGCTGTTAAAATAGATGATTTGGGATTCGTGAAAGTTGATTTCAGTAAGGAAGGGGAGAAAGACGAACCATTTATAATGGCATCACAGGCAGTGCAAGTATTTTATGTTCCAGATCCTGCAAACCGAAACTGGTCAATCGTTCTGTTATTGACCAAAACAGGTGAAGGGTCAGATGAAAATTCAATGGAAGATGACCCTTTCATTGGGACTTTTCAATCATTTCGCAGTGGTCCCAATGTAGACGACGTTTTTTATGTCAGAGGAGACCACAATGAAGGGATATGGATAGTTGATAGAGGGGTCAAATCCCTTCATCCTTTACAAAAAAGAGAGTTCAATAAGCAGGTTATTGATTTTTATTGTAATATAGATTATGTTACATTATGTTATTATCTGTTCGCTGCTGCTTTTATGTGATCCAAATTAAATTTTAAACCAGTTCTGCAGATAATGACTTCTTCACCTGTTGATGCACCCAATCCCGAGACACAACACGTCTCTCAACCTGTTGCAGCTGGTCCCACTGCTGAGAGACAACAAGTCTCTCAACCTATTGTAGCTGGTCCCACTGCTGACGTACAACAGGTCTCTCAACCTGTTGCAGCTGGTGCCAGTGCCGATACTAGCTCTTCAGAGAAACATAATGATGATGCAGAAACTGAGGAAATGGAAGGCGATGAAACCCCAGTGACACAAAAAAAATACGTGCATCGTAGTTTGACAGTTTTAGCCAAAATCCTTAAGGCAAAAGCAAAAGGAATCAAATATGAGGTGGGATGGAATAAACTAGGCCAGCATGTAAACCCCAACAAAGCCATGTTTAGTAGCTACATTGGAATCGTCGCTCGACAACGCGTGCCGATTGATGTAGAGTCGTGGCACCATGTTGTCAGAAGGTTGAAAACATTAATGTGGGAAGATATTACGGTAACATTACGATATCATCTATTTAATTTATTAAAATAAAATAAAATTCTGAAATATTGACTAATCCTTCATCATCACTTCTAGAGTGCATTTATAGTAGATGTTTCGCACAAAGAATATGTTTTAAGACTGGAAGGAAGGATTCATAGAGGCTTTCGCACCATTTTAACGAAAGATCATCTGAAAGATGCCGAAGGGAAAATCAAGCCGCACCCGCCTCCTATTTATGCACACTTGATATCCCAAGGAATGTGGGATGCGTTTTTCAACCATCGTGCGGAACATAATTTTAAGGTACATTGTGTTTGGTTACACGTTGTGTAACGTTTCTTGTATTCATCACGTTTATTGACAGGTTTTTATTTATGAAACAGCAACAGAGTGCTGAAAATAAAGAACGGGAAGAAAAACCAGCGTACCCCTACCGTAAAGCAAGGCTGGGGTACGCTTCAATTGAAAAACAATTGGTACGTATTTTAAAAGTACTGTAATAATTTTATGTGACATAAAAAACACTGTAACCATGTTTCTCTGTTTATATGCAGATTGATGAAGCAAAATCTCAAGTCACTTCCATTTCGCGCCTTGTTCTATAGAAGGAGGCTCGTGTTAATAAAGAGGTGAAACTGATAGATGAAAAAACACAAAAAGTGTGGGAAACATGTGTAAGTATGAAATAATATAAACTTGTTTTTCTTTAAATCACTATTACATAACGATTCTTACTTATTTTTCCATATTTTCTATTTGACATAGTCACAGGAATCAACAACACCCGCACTGGATGCAGACATACTTTCAACGGCCTTGAAATAGCCATAACAGTATGGCCGCGTCAGAGGTGTGGGTTATGGGGTGTCAACCCAGGCATATTTTCAGAAAAACAACAAGTGGATGAACAAACTAAAGAATTGCATGTAATGAGAGATAGATTAGCAACCCTTGAAGAACTATTCCAAACTCAGGGATAGATGCTAAAGAGTTTGATGGAGGAGAGGCGAAGAGAACAAACAACTCAACAACAACCCGCGCGAGAAGATCCACCCCTCACCAGCTTTGAGGTGAGCCATTCCCCTCAAAGACCTGACTTAACCAAGGTAATCAATGTTCTAATATTAGTTTTTGTGAAATGTGAATCACATAGACACTGATACCTTTCATGTAATGATATTTTACAGGGTGAAAATGACTGTGATTTATATCTGTTAACTCCCACCCATCGCCTTGTAGTGAGGGCTACGGTGTTCAATATGCAGAATGCCACACTACACTTCAGACCACTTCCAACCGGTCATGTCAAAGTGTCGATTAAAGTAGCTCATGAGCCAAACGCCGAGCTACCCGTGCCAAATGACGATGACGACATTCATACGGTGGAAAAGGCTGTTGGAACATTCATTGCATGGCTGTCGAATCTTTTAAAAAAACATATCGACCAGGAGGTATTCATTTCCAATTCATTTTTCAAGAAGAACCTTTAACATTAAATTAGAAAACGGCTGAACCGATGAATGTTATTATAGAAGGAAAAAATGGATAAGATAAAACGAAAGAGCGGCTCCAACATTGGATCAACCAACCGATCAAAACGATCTACTGAGAGCGCGTTCAGCCCGCCCGTTCTATATCCACATTTAATATTATTGCAAGCTCATGTGGATAAGAAAATGAAAGATGACAAGAGTCATTAAATTGTTTGTGAAAAAGATATGTATGGAGAGGAAACATTAGATTTTGTTAGTGCAGATGCTGTTTCTGAGATCATCACATACGACTGGCTAGGCGCCTCAGTTATAAATGTATACATGAGGTATGTTTTCATGATTTTATTTTACAGAAGCTGATATACTTTGATAATTATGGCTAAATACATCTCATATTTTTCACAGGCATATATATGAAAAACAATTGAAGGGATTTTCCCATGAATAAAAATTTGGACTCATTAGTCCTCACACCATTTCTACACAACGAGAAGAAATAGATTCTAATTTTTAGGCTGAATTAATGTCAAATCTACTCAGAACGTTTCAAAGTAGAATTATGACTGACAGACTCTTTTTAATACCAACGTTGCAGGGGTAAAACTCTATATTTTAATCATATCAATTATATTTTTATTTCTATCAGTAATTATTTATTTTTGTGTTTTTAGGGAACGTTGGATGCTCATTGTAGTCAATTTGGATACTCCAAAGATTTATTTTCTGGATTCATTGCATGGATATCCAACTAACTGACCACACATGATAGCGATTGTCAATTTTTAATACACTAGATCCAACATTTTAGAACTAAATATATAGTTATATAATGTATATTATCTTTTAATGAGGATTTTGTTATGATAGGGCGGTGTATGAATATCGTCTAAAGGTTAGAATGAATCCAGGGCATAAGGATGAAAATGCCCACAAGATCTAAAAATGGAGAATTATCTGGGTATATATAATTATATTTCACTATCCCAATACATATCAAAGCAAATTACTTATTTTTCTCGATGTTTCTGCAGTGTCCGAAACAAACAAACGACAAGGACTGCGGTTATTATGTTTGTAAATTTATGAAAGAGATCATATTTCATGAACAAACTAGCATCCCTGAAGAGGTATTTTTGAAAATAATTACTAATTTATTTAAAATAATTATTAATCCTTTGTGTATTTATATTTTTTCAGTACTACTATGACTGTCACAAAAACTCTTATTCAGAAGATGATATAAATGTCTTTAGAAACGAATGGGCAGCGTATCTGATGGAAGAATGTAAAAAATAGGACAATGAAGGTGAATTCCTAATACTTATGTTATCTTTATATGGTCATTGATATCTCCCTTTACACTTATTCAGCATCTATGATCTCCCTTTCTTATGTTTCATATCCTTATATTAGTGAATTCCTACTACTCAGTTTGAAAATGACATAAACTTTAGAAAACAACACTACTGACATACAGAATACCAAGAAAATGCATTCGGATTGATTTGAAACTTTAGGAAAATGATCCACGTGTCATTTTTGACTTGTATTAATCGACCGCACCTCAATCCGATGCACAGTGTGACCGGTATGGCTAAAAGTGTTTGATATCAGTTTGAAAATAACATAAACTTTAGAAAACAACACTACTGACATACGGAAAACCAAGCAAACGTGTTCCGATTATTTTGATACTTTAGGACAATGATCCACGAGTCATTTGTGAAGTGTAAGAATCGACCGAACCTCAATCCGACGTACGGTGTGACCAGTATGGCTAAAAGTGTCTGATATCAGTTTCAAATTGAGATAAACTTCGGAAAACAACACACTGCCATATGGAATACTAATCAAACGCCTTAGGATTGTTTTGAAACATGAATACAACGATCCACGAGTCATTTTTGACATATACGAATCAACTGCACCTCAATCCAATGAATTGTGTGACCGGTATGGCTAAAAGTGTCTGATATCAGTTTGAAAATGACATAAACTTTAGAAAACAACACTACTGACATATGGAAAACCGAGCAAACGAGTTCGGATTGTTTTTATACTTTAGGACAATGATCCATGTGTCATTTTTGATGTGTAAGAATCGACCACACCTCTATCTGACGCACGGTGTGACCGGTATGGCTAAAAGTGTTTGATATCAGTTTCAAATTGAGATAAACTTTGGAAAACAACACTACAGACATATGGAAAACTGAGCAAACGCATTCGGATTGGTTTAAAACTTTAGGAAAACGATCCACGAGTCATTTGTGATGTGTACGAATCTACCGTACCTCAATCCGACACATAGTGTGACTGGTATGGCTAAAAGTGCATCATATCAGTTTCAAATTGAGATAAACATTGGAAAACAACACTAATGACATACAGAATACCGAGCAAAAGCATTTGGATTGTTTTGATACTTTTTGAAAACGATCCATGAGTCATTTTTGACGTGTACGAATCGACCTCACCTCAATCCGACGCTCGTTGTGACCAGTATGGCTAAAAGTGCCTGATATCAGTTTGAAAATGACATAAACTTTAGAAAAAAACACTACTGACATACGGAAAACTGATAAAATGCGTTCGGGTTGTTTTGATACTTTAGGAAAATGATCCACGAGTCATTTTTGACGTGTAAAAATAAACCGCACCTCAATCCGATGCACGGTGTGACCGGTATGGCTAAAAGTGTTTGATATCAGTTTCAAATTGAGATAAACTTTGGAAAACAACACTACTAACATACAGAATACCGAGAAAACGCATTCGGATTGTTTTGAAACTTGAAGACAATGATCCATGAGTCATTTGTTATGTGTACGAATCGACCGCACCTCAATCCGATGCACGTTGTGACCGGTATGGATAAAAGTGTCTGATATCAGTTTCAAATTGAGATAAACTTTGGAAAAAAACACTACTGACATACGGAATACCGAGAAAACGCGTTCGGATTGTTTTGAAACTTTAGGAAAACGATCCATGAGTCATTTGTGATGTGTACGAATCGACATCACCTCAATCTGATGCATGGTGTGACCGGTAAATCTTTTCATTAGATAAAGAATCAGTATTTATTAAATGAGATAAATCAATCAAAAACATATTGATTTTACATTATTCCATTTCATTGTTATGAAAATGAAAACATTTGAGTTTAAGATTTCATATTTTAGTTTCAAATTTCCATATTATTGTATTCTTTCATATTAATGTTTTAATTTCATTCATTATTTCATTACTAACAAAATATTTGTTTTCTTATATAGGTGAATTTTTTTCCTTGAGTTCAGATGCTTTGTTCGGAAAGAAATACCGTTGAGAGTGGATCACAGATATCAAAGGATGAAACATGAATGTTTATAACTGTTGTTGAATAATTTTAATTGTAACCATTTAAAAAAATGTTTGAAATGTATATTGCAATGTGTTTTTTTATTCATGATGTTAAGTAAATGTATTTACCTTTGTCGGTCAAAATATTGTGTGCGGGTGCTATGGTGTGTAGGTGTGCATGTGCTACATTGTGAAGGTATTCTGGTTTGCAGGTTCTGTTTTTTCGGTGCAGGTGATGGTGTCTTTATCAGTGCTTTTTTGAGCGCTGATAAAGGACACCTTTAACAGCGCTAGAGGAGCGATGATAAAGGTCTCCTATATCAGCGCTTCTTAGAGCGCTGATAAAGGGGACCCCCACTTTCTCTATGCCAGAATTAACAACGCTTTTCTAGCACTGTTAATGCCGGTTTTTAGTGCGGATAAAGGGACAAGTTGTAATATTGAACGCCAAAGGCTGCCGACTAGCAGTGAGGGTCTGATAGGTATAGTGGGGAGGTTATACCCTCTCGGAGGATAAAAATAGTGGTATTGGTCTAAGTATAATAGTAGAGATGCAGCAGAATAAAAGACTCAGTAGACTCGAACCAGACCCGCAGAGCAGAAGCACATTCAATATCAAATAACAGCGGAAGCAATAAATATAAACAACAGCAGTGGAAATTAAACACAACAGCATGCTAAACACTGGTAACTACTAAACAAACCAAACATGCATCCACCGCAAGTCACTAAAAAAAAGGGGCACCAATGGCTAACCAACAGTAGCTACAAACGAGTAAGCATGCAGATACAAGTAAAGAAAAACAAAATAGTGTAACCCCAACTAGGTAAGACCTCAAGGTCTATACCATCTCCATGAAACAACTAACGCAGCCCAACTCTTGAAGTTGGCCTATTTCCTACACATAAATCCATAAAGTCTGCACACGTCCCGGAGGGCCCGTGCAGGGTGTGAGCCAAATCTCATTAGGATACCAACCAATGGTTCATACCTAATATAAGTGTTTAAGCAGACATTTATTTATAAGGAAAGAAGTAAATAGAAGAATGCACGAATAAAAACTAACTCCATTGGTGCTCCGCATCCACCATGGGGTGTCACCTACTTCAGCCAACACCAGAATCTCTGTCTTGTAACCCGGCATCATGTGCCCCCTGACACCACGTGTCTCAAGTACCGACATCCCGAAGGCACACCCTAGAAGTAACCCAAAGTAATAGTGATGCCTGTCCTCAAATAATAACTGGAGAGATAGTGATGTCTGCCCTCAAATAAATAGCTGGAGGGACAGTGATGTCTTCCCTCAAAAAAAGTATCTGGAGGGACAGTGATATCTTCCCTCAAATAACGGCGAGCCTCAACCCCCAACCCGATAGCCTTAATTCTATCTCATGAAGGCTCATAAACTCCCACGTGGCTTCCTACGAAAAGCACTCCCAAACCAATAATACATAAACCGCAACTAACGGGGGCCTCTACCAACACCAGTGGTCAAAACGACCTCATCACGGAGTATCTCTGTGTGAACACTACTCAAAGTTACGGGTGAGCAGTAATCACCAAAATAGTACCCAATCCACCACATCTCTGACACCTTGTGTCCTTGTGACCTTGTTACTCATGTCTGATGGAATTTCTATCCTAGTAACCTGGGCCATGCCCAACCTAACAGTCATCCTTCCTCAAACCGACATCCATGACGCCCAATCCCATGGTCAAAACAACCCAACGTAACCCGGGCCAAACCCAACCTATGGTCCGCATCACTCAAGAATATCCGGGCCATGCACAACACCACCCAAAGGGTCCAGCAGATGCAATTCAGCAATTGCATATATAACATATTTAACTAGAAAACAAAAACAGGCAAAACAATATAAATAGTTGAATTTCACTATGCAAGGTGTTGTCCCATACCAGCACCGAGTTCTTAAATTCCTCTAACCATTTATATCATTCTTAATAAATTAAAATCAACAGTTTATAACAATATAATTCAAATTGAACCATTTTGGAATCCCCCGGCCAACATTCCCCGATGAGCTTCGACCACTCGCCCGGCCCCGCTCAAGAAAAACTGGTAATAGGGCATACCCAAAGGCACCCCATAGGTCCCATAGATAATTCAATATTAAAAATAAGATAAAATGGGTCCCGCTCAAAATACCGGAAAATGCGTCGAAGGCCGCGTTACCCAAATGACCATGAAAACACGAAATGCGGTATGAACCACCTACCTGAGACTCGTACAATGGTACTCCTCTGGTAACAGCCTCCAATTCGGTCTAAAACACGGTATATCTTCAAAAGAATAGAAACTTCTCAAACCCCTATAATGCGTTCGATAACAGAAATCAACCAAAAAAACTTAAGAAGAATTGAGGTCTTACCAAGGGGGTTCTGATGGAACAATCTGTGATCGAAATGGTGTTTGGACGATGATCTGGGAGGGATTTGAAGTCATGGCCGACTTGATTCATGAAACCCGGTGGAAGAAAAAAAGTTCCGCCTCAAAACGAGGCTACATCCCATTTTAATGCAAAAAAAGTACACGGCGTGTACTTCATGACTACACATTGTGTATATCATTTAACTGTTCATTTGGCAGATAGAATTCTGCCCACTTACTTTTCGAACCTACTGACATGGGTACATGGCATGTACCTCTGGGTACACGGCATGTCCTTGGTTTCCCTTCTCTTTCTCTCCAACTTACCCACACACCATGTATATCCCTTATACATGGCTAGACTACATGGTGTGTCCAAGGTAAACACGGTGTGTACTTAGTTTCAACGATTCTCCCTGGCCAACAAGCCTATACGCCATGTATGGACTCCACACAGTCACGGGTACACGGCTTGTCTATAACTACATGTCGTGTAGTAAGAAATTTTCTACGCGGTCATCGCACGACATGTACTCGGCGAGCACATGGCTGATACTCACTTAACATAAACATGGCATGTACTTAAATTACATGGCGTGTAGTCTATAAATTCCCAAAAACTGCCCATTTTCTCCAGTTTTCTAAGAAACAAGTCAAAAAATCAAACATGATCGGGATTTTTACCCATTCTAAAAACCTAGGTTCTTACATACTAGAGGTAGGAAGAATCATCACCATCCGTGAAGGATAACTACAATGAGTCCAATTAATCAAATGTCTCATTCAGTATAAGCATACTAGATCTCCTGCTAAGAGCATCAGCCACCACATTCCCCTTACCAGGAGTATAGATAATATCAAAGTCATATTCCTAGAGGAAATTTATCCATTGACTTTGTCTCATGTTCAGATCCTTCTAGTAGAATTTATACTTAAGACTCTTGTGATTAGAGTAGATGATAAACTTTTCACCCATCAGGTAGTGTCATAACATTTAAAATGAAAAGACTACCACTACAAACTCAAGATCATGGGTCACATATTTCTTCTCATGTGGCCTGAACTTTTAAAAACCATAGGTAGTTTTCACTTTCCTCTAAATAAGAACACAACCAAGTTTATTCCTTGATGAATCACAGAACATTATGTACCTGACACCCTCCTACATAAATCTCAAGATCGGTTCACTCATCAAACTATGTCATCAGTGCTGATATTCTGGAGAAATCATGTATGAATCTCTGGTAATATCCTGCTAGACCAAGTAATCTCCGCACCTCCATCAATCTTCTTGGTGGATCTCACGCTAACACTACTTTCACCTTGGTCGGGTCCACTGCTACTCCATATTCTAAGATAACATGTCCCATAAAGTGAACCTCCTAAATCTAGAACTATAACTTTGAGAGTTTCCCATAAATCTTGTTCTCTCAGAGTATGTCCAGAACCATCTATAGGTGTCTCACGTACTCCTCCTCCGACACCGAGTACTATAAGATGTTATCAATGAAGACCACAACAAACTAGTTTATGTAGGGCTGGAATATCTGGTTTATAAGTCCCATGAACCCTACTGGGGCATTATTCATGTATAAGGGAATCATTAAGTACTCATAATGAACATAGTGGCATCTGAAAGTCGTTATCGATATATCCTTGTCTTGTACTCACAACTGGCAATATCCCAATCAAAGGTCAATCTTCGAGAACCATTGTTCCCTTTTCAACTAATCGAATAGGTCATTGATCCGCAAAAGTGAATACTTGTTCTTCACCATTCCCTAGTTCAAGTGTTTGTAATCCACACACAACCTCAAGTTCCTACATGCCTTCTCGCAAAAAAAAAGGGGTCACCCAGGGTGAAATTTTGGGTCTCACGAACACCTTCCTCTACAAATCTTCAAGTTAAACCCTAAGATCACGAAGCTCTATTGGAGACATTCAACATGATGATGCTAATATTGGTGGCATCTTGGGGTGTATGTCAATGAAATATTAAATCTCTTAGTGGGGAGGTAATCTTGGAACATCTTTTGGAAAGACGCCGTTGTACTCTTCCACTACTACTGGAAACTAGAATCTTACAACATCTACTACTCTAAGGGTAATGTTATCCAACTCATGAGTGATAGATTTCACCTTCCTATATATGATCCCCTATTATGCTGCCTAGGTTTCCTTTTCACCAACAAAGGAAAACCTCATCCCATCACTGTGGACACACCACACATCCATACCAAGAATGAAGTTATAAGGCCTCAATTATTCCACCAAGAGGTTCCAACCAAAACTCTCTCCTCTAAGGGTAAGATCACATGATCGAAAAAGCTGGGAGATCACCGAGTCCCCTCCCATATGTGTCTCCAAATATAAGGGTTGAGTCAATAGTTCTATTATAATCTCATGCTCATGAACAAGGTTTGAGGATAGAAAATAATGACTTGGACAAGTGTTTATAAATAGGGAAAAAAGGTTATAAAAACAAAAATCATACCTTGGATCATCCCTAGAGTCCCTGGGTCATATGACTCAACTGTATGTATATGTCCCTTCCCATGTCATCCACCTCCTTGAGAAAGGTGTGGACCTCATGGGGGTAGTATATCAAAACATCTACCACCTCCTACAGATCTCTGCTCCTCTTCTATGTCCACTACCCAGCAAATCTACATGCTTCACATGTTTCCTCTACATCGGTGGTCTATCCACCACCACCTTATCAGCAACTCTATGAGTAAGACAAGCTATAATGAGATGTACTATGTCATTACATGTGTATAATCGCCTCTCCCTATGCTATCTGGATCCATCCTGAGAGTGTTGAACTATAGATACCCAGTCTTAGGACCTCATGTGATGTCTCCCATATCCTGATCCATGCGTCTGATGTAGGATTACCATTGCTGAGGTCTCTACACCTGTCTACTTATTACTGACTGTCACTGGATGTCTTTGCTCATCCAAGAAGCTCTATAACAAAAAATCTCACTCAGTCACTCCAGCATATGTCAGAATTCATATAGGTATAATGCTAGTTTAAATATCTTGATGTAGAACTCACTCGACGGTCCAAGTACTAAAGTACTGATCCCTGATCGTATCCATCGAGTACCAAGAGAGGTTGGTAAACCTCGATGAATAGTCATCCATTGTCAAGATACCCTACTGTAGCCGAAGAAGCTTCTTTATACGCACTTTGCTCATCATAACTAAATACAACTCATCTCTAATGAGATGCTCAAACTCCATCCACAAAAGATTCACTTCGTTTTGAGAATACATTGTCAAACTCCACCATTACCTTGTCAAACCCTGAAAAATGGCTCATCACCAAGATCACCATCTAGTCTGATGGTGTCCTCACTAGGTGGGAAATTATTGTCACTACCTCAAGATAGCCATCAGCCACCTAAGGCTGAGGCTCAACTCAGAACTTGAGGGGTATCTCACTCTAAAACTCATAGAGCACGCTCAGCATGTACTCCTCATATGTTGGTACTATAGGTACCACATGTTGTTCCACTGGTGGTGGAATAGCTGGGGAAACACCTGGAAGTAACACCTAGGGAACTGATCCCTATATAAAAGCCTCATAATTGAGGGGTTCATCCTCATGATTGAGTTGTTGAATCTTAGCTAGTATGAATCACATAGGCTACTTTGGATAAAACAAGATGTTCCACGGTTAAAGAGTATATCTAGAGAGTTGAATCAATAAGGAAATTGAAACTGCAACCCATTCCTATATAATTAATATAGAATTATATTTTTCCTACAAATATAATTCTCATGTACTGAGTAGAAAAGATGTTTATTATAGTTTTAGTGTATGGATACGTTGACCGCCCACAACAACACTGGATTCCCTAGCCAGAATGCTGAACTCAAAACAATTAACACTGTTTACACAAACCAATCTCATCGAATCATGGACTTAAGGTAGAATTGACCACCTCTGATACCACTATGTCATGACCCATCTCATTAGGGCCCGTTCCATGACTCCCCAAACCCACCTCTAATAGGCCAAGGGCTGGTGACTAGCATCGAGTGGGCATGTCACTGAAATGGGATGCATTTTATAAATACCTACACACACATATCCAATCCCATAAATGATGAAATGTAAAATACCCTAAGGAAAAAAATGAATTCATACTAATCAACCTACCCAACATAGGACAATGAAAAGTAAAGTGTAGAAAAGTAAACTAGACCAAAATACAAGCCCACCAAAAGAAATAGTATGCAACTACAAAGTCCAAATTGTAAACAAGATAAGTACTAAGACTGGTACTCAAATCCATAGGAACACATCATCCTATCTAGAACTCACAAAGCTCTATCAAGTCTTCGTCCACCCTGGACTCCATTAAAAGGTTGTTCGTCTACACAAGACACAACATGTACTTCAAAATCCTGTATAGGGGTGAGTATAACAATACCAAGTAGGACACCCTAAAAAATAAAAATCAATAAAAAACGTAAAGTTATAGTCATCTATACATATTATATGTTTACATTACATATAACAAGAACATATTAAGATATACTCTATACTAGACCCATATATTAAAGGTAAGTCACAAAAACTACATACTCACGCTAGGGATTCAGTCCAAAGATTCCATGAAGCACTCATCCGGAAGAACTCACTCTTGTGTCTGATAGCCCTAATGATGTTCCTCTGAGAAGTAATATTCATTGGGAATATTCATTAGAGAGATATATGTTGATATATCTAGAGAGATAAAACAATACACTCATTCTAGGATAAACAACTCCATGAGTGAGGAATATCATGATACGCAGATGAGGATCACTACCCGGGTCATGGCGTATACCACGACCCATCTGAATTAACCTAATAATTAGAGGACTAACATCTGGAAGGATTAGTTTTATTGATAACCCGACTCTACCTAGGTCACAATAATTGATATAGGATCCATATCTGGGCCTCTTGGAGGGTAATCCTGACTCTATCTATAAATTCATGATGAAGGGGGGTCATACTCTTATAGATAGGAAACAACACTACTAACCTTTAAGGGAATGAGAAAAGGGTAACCAAACTAATGAAAATTTTTCCAAGATATGGTGGAAAAAGAGATCAATACATGTAGAAAAGTGTAAATAATGTATATAAGTGTCACACATCGATTCCCTTGACCCTGAGTACTTCGCGTGTACAATGACCCGTGTTAGAAAGACATGATTTGTAAGAAAAGTTATGCATGACATTAAGAGAAGGTCACACATTGTGTAATACTATCTAAGTTCCACCCGTGTACTCTGACTATGTGCTAATACATAGTGTCCAACCATTTTCACCTACACGTGTATCGGTATATGGGGTAACCCATGTATCCAATCTGGGTCTGGTAGTGTGGTGGTCTACATGTCATGTAGTCAAGGAGTGTACTCCACCCCATGTCTGTGTAACTCCCAAGATACACACTGACCCTTGGGGAAGGGACCACATGATGTTTGACATTTTACTGCTTCTCGAAAACCTATCCTCTGCTGAGGGGGGCCCACATGCCATGTAATCCCAGATTACACATTGTGTTCATCGGGATTTTCTAGAACGGTTTTTCTTCCTCTTTTCACCTCAGTTGATTCTCCGATGTTTGATCCATTGATCCGTTAAACTTGAAACTAATGATCCAGTGTCATCTTTCCATGCTAACACCAAATCAGTATGTTTCAAGCCTTCAATCAACTCTGAAAATCCATTCTAATCATTCATATATAAGTCAATCAAAGAACTGTATCTCTTGATATACTTCAATCCATCCACCTATGTCATTGTCGCACATCCTCTAGGTTTTCATGAGGTTGGATCTCTGATTTTGGATATTTGTGCCACGAAATGAAGGCGTAATGATCATCCATTAATTTTACTATGATGAACATGAATAACATGAAGAACATAGAAGAAAAACCCATTGGAACAATCCAAGGAATGAACCTTGGTCATTGTTTTTTATAGACTTTATCTGCTCTTATTAGAAAGATCAAGAAACTATTTCAAATAAAAATAATCCCCTGAATCAAACCTAAAATATAACCCTCTCACAAGAACGATCGAACCGTGGGTTAACCTGTTTGTGGGTTGATATGTGTTCATCATTAAATCAAAGAACATGAAAGAATTAAATAAAATCACATGCCCTACCTTTGGGTTTGTATTTATCATTGATTAAGGATGATAACGCTTCTATCATCAACGAGATCCTCCAACCTGTTGGCACAATGATCCACAACCTGATCTATCATCATCATTCATTGAGAGGTTTCTCCAAGGGGTCTCCTCTAAAAATATTCTAGGGATTTCTCTAGGGTTTTTAATTCTAACCGTGGGTCCCTTCCATGATATTTATTAAAAATGAAAAATATGTTTCTATATCACTAAAACATCAAATAAAATAAATTCTTAATTTATTTTATTTTTTAAAAACGTAAAAAATTAACTTTCATAGTTTCATGATGTCGTCCAATGTAAATCCTCACCTAAGGTAAAGTTTTTACTATGAATAAAACTTTGTCATCAGATTTATGATCTTGGAACCTATTTAAACGTTATTCTACTTTTTTAGGAAAACCAATTACATGTGCTATTTAATATATTTAATATATTTCAAACATTTATTCTGGGAACACTGGGCCTCATAATTGCACATCACCTCAATGCCTGACCTCAAATTAATCTCATATAATATTTTAAAAAAAAATAATGCATGAAAAAATTTTAGGACATTACATTTTCCCCACCTCTAGGCTTTACATTCTCAAAAATAAAAAAAACAAGTCTATACAAAGAGATGTGGGTACTGCGTATGAATCTGAGCCTCCCACTCCCATGTGATTTCCTGTATATTCTCATGCTGCCAAAAAAAACAACACAAGGGAATAAATCACCCATGAATGAACCTCTTCTACATATCCTTGATCTCCACTAGGTACTCTGCAAAAGTCACTCCATCCTCGATATCCAGCTCACCCTAGACGAAGACATGTGATGGATCCTGCACGTACCTCCTTAGTTGCAAAACATGGAAAACATCATGTACCCAGTTTCACTAAAGTCGTAGCGCTAGGTGGTACACCACCTCACCAACTATCCACAGCATCATAAAAGGGCCAATTAACTTCAGAGATAACTTCCCACCTCATCCAAATCTCCATAAACCTTGTTTAGGTGAGACCCGATGGAAGACATGGTCTCCTTCCTAGAACTCCAAATGTTTATTCCATATGTCAGCATAATACATTTGATGGATCTATGTTGTCTTCATACACTCTTGGTTGATCTTAACCTTTTATATAGTAGCACACACTAACTCTAGGCCCATGAGTGTGGACTTTCCTAGGCCAGTCCAGCAAAGTGTTGATCGATAGGGTCACCCATACAAAGCCTTAAATGGTTTCATACAAATAGTGGAGGTGTAAGTATTATTATATGAAAACTCCAACAGTGGTTGGTGGTCCTCCCAATTATGAATGAAGTCCAAGATGCAAGCCCGAAGCATGTCCTCTAGGACATGAATAGTCCCCTCCGTCTGGCCATCTTTATGGGAATGAAATGTTGTGATTAAGAGAATCTAGGTCCCAAAAGAATCTTGAAATCCTTTCTAAAACCATGATGTAAAAAGAGCATCATGATTAGAAACTATCATCTATAGGAATCCATGAATCTGCACTATCTCATATATGTAGAGGCATCCCAATATCTTTACACTACTGGAAATGTGACCTTTCCCAACACTTCTATACCCCATTTCCCAACGGTTTGCCAAAACCATTGGGAAAGGGTAGGCTTTCCCAATGGTTTGGCCAAACCATTGGGAAATGTCCACTTTGTGGCCACGTTTCCCAACGGTTTTTCCAAACTGTTGGGAAAGGATAGGCTTTCCCAACGGTTTGAAAAAACCATTGGGAAAGGTCCAATTTGTGGCCACTTTTCCCAACAGTTTGGCCAAACCGGTGGGAAAGTTCCTCAATATTTCAACATCCCTTCCTAAATTCCAAGGACCTATACCAACAGTTGTCAAAACCGTTGGTATAGGTCCTTTGATTTTTTATCAGATCCTCTTAACCAGAACATTCTATAAATCAAAATTTAAAATAATTATGATAATACATATATATATTTATGAAATTATGTTTACAAAAGTCATGTTAGGTTAGTGGTTAGGTCATTCAATGATAAACCAGAGGTCCTGGGATCAAATCCCAGTGAATGTTTTTTTTGGAAATACATATACCAACGGTTTTAAGGAACCGTTGGTATATATTTTCATATTACTTATACCAACGGTTTTCAAAACCATTGGTATAGAACTATCCCAATGACTTACTTTCCTACGGTTCTCCAAACCATTGTTATAGGCTATACCAACGGTTTAGAGGCCTATACCAACGGTTACAAACTGTTGGAATAGGTTAGTTTTCCAGTAGTGTTATTGAGCTTTTCTCTTGGATAGCTTGGTAGTGGTATGACATGGTGAGTCAGTCAATGATCACCTAGATGGTATCGTGCTCCCTGGACATACATGGTAAACCCATCATAATGCCCATTAATATTATACCCTACTTCTATTTTGGCACCTCAAGTGGTGAGCTAAACCCACTAGAACCTGGTTCTTATCCTTCACCTGTTGGAACGTAAGGTATTGGGAAACAAACCCTATCACTGCCTTTTTCATCCCTATCCACTAGAACTGATGTCGGAGGCCCTGGTACATTTTCACCGCTCTAGGATGTACCTCCAAGGTGGTTGTATGAAACTCCCTCAAAACAAATCCTCCCATAACACTGATGGTACAACTATGTGTCCTCTGAAAAGAACGACGTGCTCCCCAAATTGTGAATATCCATTAGAAGAATGCCCTATGGGAATTTGAACACATATGGTCTAATAGTTGGAATCCCAAAACTATGCCTCCCTAACTCACTATAATAGTTAAGGGGCACTACTGGAAAAGGGATCTTTCCCAACAGTTGTGTACCAACGGTTCTTTGAACCGTTGGCATATCATATCTTTCCCAACGGTTTCTATAAACCGTTGGGAAAAACCCTCCCAACGGTTGTATGAAACCGTTGGGAAAGATAGGTTTTTCCCAACGGTTCTTAAGAACCGTTGGGAAAAGTGGTGAAGGACCCTTGTTTTCCCAACGGTTATATGGAAACCATTGGGAAAGATGGTTTTTCCCAACGGTTCTAAGAACCGTTGGGAAAAGTGGTGAAGAAATTGGGAAAGGTTGGTCTTTCCCAACGGTTATTAAAAACCGTTGGGAAAAAAAGCCCCAAATACCAAATCGAGCCAGCGGCCTCCCCACATTACAGAAGCATTCACCTCGTGTCCTCCTGGAGCGATTTCTTTCGGAAGGACCTCCCAATCCCCACATCGTCCATCAGATCAGCACCTGCCAGGTTAGACTCCTATATTTTATCAACGATATAGTTCGATGTCTTATAAATCATATAATTCTATTCTTGATTTTTTTATTCCCAATTATTAGGGTTTTTGTAAAAATTTATGATTGTTTCATGGTGGTCATGTGCACCACTATAGGTACATTGATTCACTAATTTATTTTGGTATTTCCATAAAATTCGAATACAATTTATTAATGAATCAATGTTGGGTGTTAACATGAAATTCATGTTCTTGATTTTTGTTGAACACCTTATTTATGGTATGGGGTAAGATTATTTAAAGTGTAAACAAATACATATATATAATTTCCTTGTAAAACCTGATGGTTTAATTCTAGTTAAATGGAATCATAATTTTTTATGTTATTAATATTTAGTAATTGGTGAGGTGAATCATATATGTATATGAAAAATAGATCAAGATCATTTAGTATTGGATAGAATTATTCCCTAGTAATGTGAGACCCTTATGTTGTTGGGTGAGTATGGAGTAGTGAGATATATTGCTTGTTACTTACCTTTTTTCAATTCTATGAGCTAATGATGGAATGCACTAATTTTTTGAGATCTTTCAATGTTTTTATGGTTTTGATAGTGATCCATGATGTGTATCCTAGTATGTAAGATCCTGTTGGGTATTAGACCCTAGATTGGGTGAATTTGTATGCGGTAGGGTGCTTTCTAGGATGGGTTGTAGTGATGTGATGGTAACATATGAGAGGGGTGGGTCTTACTAATGTGGATTCATTCTATATCATAAGCATGTAAATATAATTTGTATTATGATAACTAAATGTGAATGATGTGTGATCAAATATTGTCTTATCCTGGAGAATTCCTTGTGATATATTGATATGGTGGCATGAGTGATGATGCATGTGGTGACATGACCAACATACATGTGTTTCATGGTTAGTGATCAATTAGGCTAATGATCCTATGATCATTGGGATGTGACTCTCAATGATTCAAGAAGAGTCATTAATATGATAACATGAGGGTGTGTTCCTATTTGGTTTTGTCATTCGGTCAGTTTGGACCCCCCCACGCGCGTTTATCAAGCGCGCGCAACGCTTAAAGAACGCATAATGAGACCTCCCGCGCAGACCGCACGTCCGATTGACGTTCCGTCTGTGTGTGCACATCGCGAATAATAATGGGATTGTTGTCCTGTGATTTCAGGTCAATCTGATGTCGTCCTCTATGAGTTTGAACGTTAGACGCCCATTTTGGCTGTTTATGACACCAGAACGGCGTTACCGGTCACCGCGGGCACACGGCACGTCCGATTGACGTGCCTTCTGCTCTCCCACATCACAATTCACTCAACCTTTGATGTCGTCCGATTTCACGCCATTCGGAATTCATTCGGCCAGTTTGGACCCCCCCACGCGCGTTTCTCAAGCGCGCGCAACGCTTAAAGAACGCATAATGAGCCCTCCCGCGCAGACCGCACGTCTGATTTATGTGCCTTCTGCGCGTGCACGTCGTGAATAATAATGGTATTGTTGTCCTGTAATTTCAGGGCAATCCGATGTCGTCCTCTATGAGTTTTACCGTTAGACGCCCGTTTTAGCCGTTTATGACACCAGAACGGTGTTCCCGGTCACCGCGGGCACACGACACATCCGATTGATGTGTCGTCTGCTCGACCACATCACAATTCACTCACCCTTTGATGTCATCCGATTTCAGGTCATTCGGACTTCTTTCGGTCAGTTTGGACCCCCCACGCGCTTTTATCAAGCGCGCGCAACGCTAAAAGAACGCATAATGAGTCCTCCCGCGCAGACCGCACGTCTGATTGACGTGCCGTCTACGCGTGCACGTCGCAAATAATAATGGGATTTTTGTCCTGTGATTTCAGGTCAATCCGATGTCGTCCGCTATGATTTTGACCGTTAGACGCCCGTTTTGGCCGTTTTTGACACCAGAACGGCGTTCCTGGTCACCGCGGGCACACGGCACGTCTGATTGACGTGCCATCTACTCGACCACATCACAATTAACTCACCCTTTGATGTCGTCCGATTTCAGGCCATTCGGACATCGTTCGTCCAGTTTGGACCCCCCCCCCCACGCGCGTTTATCAAGCGCGTGCAACGCTTAAAGAACGCATAATGAGCCCTCCCATGCAGAACACACGTCCAATTGATGTGTCGTCTGTGCGTGCACGTCGAGAATAATAATGGGATTGTTGCCCTGTGATTTCAGGTCAATCTGTTGTCGTTCGCTATGAGTTTGACCGTTAGACGCCTGTTTTGGCCGTTTATGACACCAGAACGGTGTTCCCGGTCACCGCGGGCACACGGCACGTCCAATTGACATGCCCTCTGCTCGACCACATCACAATTTACTCACCCTTTTATGTCGTCCAATTTCAGGCCATTCCGACATCGTTCGGCCAGTTTGGACCCCCCCACGCGCGTTTATCAAGCACGCGCAACGCTTAAAGAACGCATAATGAGCCCTACCGCACAGACCGCACATCCGATTGACATGTCGTCTGCGCGTGCACGTCACGAATAATAATTTTATTGTTGTACTGTGATATCAGGTCAATCCGATGTCGTCCGCTATGATTTTGACCGTTAGACGCCCGTTTTGGCCCTTTATGACACCAGAACGGCGTTCCCGGTCACCGCGGGAACACGGCACGTCCGATTGACGTGCCGTCTTCTCGACCACATCACAATTCATTCACCCTTTGATGTCGTCCGATTTCAGGCCATTCGAACTTCGTTCGGTCAGTTTGGACCCCCCCACGCCCGTTTATCAAGCGCGCGCAACGCTTAAAGAACGCATAATGAGCCCTCCCGTGCAGACCACACGTCCGATTGATGTGCTGTCTGTGCGTGCATGTCGAGAATAATAATGGGATTGTTGTCCTGTGATTTCAGGTCAATCTGTTGTCGTCCGCTATGAGTTTGACCATTAGACGCCTGTTTTGGCCGTTTATGACACCAGAACGGCGTTCCCGGTCACCGCGGGCACACGGCACGTCCGATTGACATGCCCTCTGCTCGACCACATCACAATTTACTCACCCTTTGATGTCGTCGGATTTCAGGTCATTCGGACATCGTTCGGCCAGTTTGGACCCCCCCACGCGCGTTTACCAAGCGCGCGCAACGCTTAAAGAACGCATAATGAGCCCTACCGCACAGACCGCACATCCGATTGACGTGTCATCTACGCGTACACGTCACTAATAATAATTAGAATGTTTCACGGTGGTTTCAGCACAATCCGAGGTTGTCCGCTATGAATTTGCCCGTTGGACGCCCGTTTTGGCCGTTTACAACACCAGAACTGCGTTGTCGGTCACCACGGGAACACGGCACGTCCGACAGACGTTCCGTCTGCTCGACCACTTCATAAATCACTCACCCGTATTTATCGTCTGATTTCAGGTCATTCCGACATCGTTAGGCCCGTTTGGACCCCCCTCACGCGCGTTTACGAAGCGCGCACATCACTTAAAACACGAATATTGAGCCGTACCGCGCAAACCACACGTCCGATTGACGTGAGGTCTGCGCGTACACGTCACGAATAATAATTAGAATATTTCACGGTGGTTGCAGGTGAATTTAAAGTCGTCTGCTATGAATTTGACCGTTTGACGCCCGTTTTGGCCGTTTATGACACCCGAACTGCGTTCTCGGTCACCGCGGGCACACGACACGTCCGATTGACGTGCCGTCTGCTCGACCACTTCATAAATCACTCACCCGTATTTTTTGTCTGATTTCAGGCCATTCTGACTTCGTTCGGCCTGTTTGGACCCCCTCGCGCGCGTTTACGAAGCACGCTCATCACTTAATACACGAATATTGAGCCGTACCGCGCAAACCGCACGTCCGATTGACGTGACCTATGCACGTACACGTCACGAATAATAATTAGAATGTCTCACGGTGGTTTCAGCTCAATCCGGAGACGCGGTGTGGCCGACACCACTCAAAGTGTCCGTCTTTTGTTTCAAAAGGACGTCATTTTAAGTGAAAAGCATCAACTGGCATACGGAAAACCGACCAAACGCATTCTGAATCTGTTGATAATTTATCCCAACAATCCATGGGTCATATGTGACGTGTACGAGCCAACGTGGGAAGAATCCAAGTCGCGGTGTGGCCGGGATAAGTCTAAGTGGCTCTCTTTTGTTTAAAATGGACACCATTTTAAGTACATACTGAAAAATGACCAAACGGATTCGGTTTCCATTGAAAATTTATGAGAACGATCCATGGGTAATATGTGACGTGTACGAATCAACCCCGCCACAATCGGAGACGCGGTGTGGCTGACACCACTCAAAGTGTCGGTCTTTTGTTTCAAAAAGACGTCATTTTAAGTGAAAAGCATCAAGTGACATACGAAAAACCGACCAAAGGCATTCGGACTGTGTCGATACTTTAGCACAAGGATCCATGGGTCGTATGTGACGTGTACGAGTCAATCCCGCCTCAATCCGAGGAGCGGTGTGGCCGACACCATTCTAACTGTGTCTCTTTTGTTTAAAATGGACAGGATTATAAGTGAAAAGAACAACTGACATATGCAAAACTGACCAAACGCATTCCGAATCTGTTGATAATTTATCACAATGATCCATCGGTCATATGTGACCTGTAAGAGCCAACCCGGGCTCAATCCAAGTTGCGGTGTGGCCGAGATCAGTCTAAGTGGCTCTCTTTTGTTTAAAATGGACATCATTTTAAGTACATACGGAAAACCAACCAAACGCATTCGGTTTCCATTGAAACTTTAAGAGAACGATCCATGGGTCCTATGTGACATGTAGGAATCATCCCCGCCTCAATCCGACATGCGGTGCGGCTGACACCACTCAAAGTGTCCATCTTTTGTTTCAAAAGGACATCATTTTAAGTGAAAAGCATCAACTGACATACACCAAACTGATCAAACACCTACGAGTTCTGTTAAAACTTTAGTAAAATGATCCATGGGTCATATGTGACGTGTACGGGTCAACCCATCCACAAACCGAGCCACGATGTGGCCGATACCACTCAAACTCTCTCTCTTTTGTTCAAAATGGACTAAATTGTAAGTGAAATCAACAACTGACATACGGGAAACGGACCAAACGCCTTAGGATTATATTGAAACATTAGTAAAACAATCCATTGGTCATATGTGACGTGTATGAGTCAACTCTACCTCAATATGAGGCACTGTGGGGCCGGGACCATCCAAACTGCCTCTCTTTTGTTAAAAATGGACAATAGTTTACGTACATACGCCAAACCGATCAAACGGATTCTGATTGTGTTTTAACTTTATGAAAATGATACCTGGCTCATATGTGATGTGTACGAGTAAACCCCGTCTCAATCCGAGGCCCGGTGTGGCCGACACAACTCAAAGTGCCTCTCTTTTTTTTAAATGTATTTAATTTTAAGTGAAAACAACAACTGACATACGAGAAACCGACCAAACGCCTATTAATTATGTCTAAACTTTTGGACAACAATCCATGTGTCATATGTGACGTGTACAAGTCAACCCCGCCAAAAACTAAGCCACGGTGTGGCCAGGACTACTCAAAATGTATCTCTTTTGTTAAAAATGGACTAAATTGTAAGTGAAATCAACAACTGACATACGGGAAATGGACCAAACTCCTTAAGATTCTATCGAAACTTTAGGAAAAAGATCCATGGGTCATATGTGATGTTTAAAAGTCAATATCGCCTCAATCCGAGCTGCGGTGTGGCCGGAACTACTCAAACTATCTCTCTTTTGTTTAAAATGGACATAATTTTAAGTGAAAACAACAACTGACATACGCCAAACCAACCAAACGACTTCTAATTCTATTAAAATGTTACTAAAATGATCCATAGATCAAATTTGACGTGTACGAGTCAACTCTGCCACAATCTGAGCCGCGGTGTGACCGGGACCACTCAAACTGTCTCTCTTTTATTCAAAATGGACTAAATTGTAAGTGAAATCAACAACTGACATACGGGAAACTGACCAAACACCTTCGGATTCTATTTATATTTTAGGAAAACGATCCATGGGTCATATGTGATGTGTACGAGTCAACCCCAACTCAATCCGAGGCACCGTGGGGCCGGGACCACCCAAACTGCCTCTCTTTTGTTCCAAAGGGACAATATTTTATGTACATACACCAAACCGATCAAACAGATTATGATTGTGTTTAAACTTTAGGACAATTATTCATGCCTCATATGTGACGTTTATGAGTCAACCCCGCCTCAATCCGAGGCCCGGTGTGGCCGACACCACTGAAAGTGGCTCTTTTTTTAAAAATGTACTTAATTTTAAGTGAAAACAAAAATTGACATACGGAAAACTGACCAAATGCCTACGGATTCTGTATAAACTTTAGGAAAACAATTCATGGGTCATATGTGATGTTTACGAGTCAACCCCACCTCAATCCGAGCCACGGTGTGGCTGGGACCACTAAAACTTTCTCTCTTTTGTTGAAAATGGACTAAATTGTAAGTGAAATCAACAACTGTCATACGGGAAACCGACCAAACGCCTTCGTAATCTATTTACACTTTAGGAAAACAATCCATGGGTCATATTTGATGTGTAAGAGTCAATACCACCTCAATCCGAGGCATGGTGAGGCCGACACCACCCAAACCGTCTCTCATATGTTAAAAATGGACAACATTTTACATACATACGCCAAAATAATCAAACAAATTCTGATTGTGTTGAAACATTAGGATAACAATCCATGGCTCATATGTGACATGTACGAGTCAACGCCGCCTCAATCCGAGGTCCGTTGGGGCCGACACCACTCCAAGTGTCTCTCTTTTGTTTAAAATGGACATAACTTTAAGTGAAAACAACTGTTGACAAACGCCAAACCAACCAAACGCAATAGGATTCTATTGAAACTTTAGAAAAACGATCCATGGGTCATATTTGACTTTTACGAATCAAACCTACCTCAATCCAAGCCACGGTGTGGCCAGGACCACTCAAATTGTCTCTCTTTTCTTGAAAAGGGACTAAATTGTAAGTGATATCAACAACTGACATACGAGAAACAGACCAAATACCTTCTAATTCTTTTGACACTTTAGTAAAACAATCCATGGGTCATATGTGACATGTACGAGTCAATCCCACCTCAATACGAGTCACCGTGGGGCGGGGACCACCTAAACTACCTCTCATTTGTTCAAAATGTATTAATATTTTACGTACATATGCCAAACCGATCAAACGGATTTTGATTGTGTTGAAACTTAAGGACAATGATCCATGGATCATATTTGATGTGTACCAGTCAACCCAGCCTCAATTTGAGGCATGGTGTGGCACTTACTGAGTTATAAGTGATGAGACTCCTATGAAAATACCTTTTCACTATATATTATAAAAGTGGTTGTCGTATGAAGATTGAAATGGGTGTAAATAATATTTGACTTATTGAAACTCTGATTCAACTATACTGGATGATTTTTGTCATATGAAGATTCAAATGGGGAATTATTCACCATGACTCTATTCAAAGAGGTGGTGTTCTTTTTTGTTGTTTTAAGTGTGTCAGTGTTTTTGTCATATGAAGATTCAAATGGGGAATTATTCAGCATGATTCTATTCAAAGAGGTGGTGTTTTTTTCAGTGTTGTTTTTTATGCAGGTGCACTGGAGGGGCCACTGGAGGAGCTGCTGACAATTCTGAAAATACTGAATACCAACGGTTGTAAACCGTTGGTATACTTTGCCATACTTAAACATATGCCAACGGTTTCCATGAAACCGTTGGGAAAAAATCTATACCAACGGTTTACAACCGTTGGTATAAAATAAGAACCATTGAATTCCCAACGGTTTCATGAAAACCGTTGGGAAAAATACTATACCAACGGTTGTGAACCGTTGGTATAAGATGAGAATATAGTATTCCCAAACCGTTGGGTAAACCTATACCAACGGTTCAGCAAGAACCGTTGGCAAATCCACACCTACAGTGGGCTACCCCAACGGTTTACTTCAAACCGTTGGTATATATCTTTCCCCACGCCTTACTTCCCTACGGTTTGGACAACCGTTGGTATAGAATATACCAACGGTTCTAAACCGTTGGTATATCCTTTATTTCCAGTAGTGGGGTGACAACCATCAACAGGAGGTAAGATGCATCATCTCCATCCAGGAAAAGGTAACTATAACGAGGCAAAATTCTCTGACACATCATTTAGTAGTTGTGTACTAGATCTAATATTGAGAGTATCAGCCACCACGTTCCCCTTACTAGGAGTATAGATAATATCAATGTCATAGTCCTAGAGGAACTCTATGGATTTCCTCTATCTCAATTTCATATCCTTCTAAGATAAGATATACTTGATAATCTTGTTATCAGATTTGACAATAAACTACTCATCCATCAGGTAGTGTCGCCACATCTTCAATGTTAAGACTACTCCTGCAAACTCAAGATCATGGGTCTCATAGTTATGCTCATGTGGCATCAATTGGAGTGAACCATAGAAAATCATTGCATGCCTCCACATCAGGACACAACCAATTCCAATACCCAATGCATCGCAGAACACTACGTACTTGACACCCTCCTCCGGAAATCTGAATATCATGTAACTCGTTAAACTCTACCTCAAGTTTGGAAAAGCCTAATGGAAATTCTCTATCCATACAAAAGGTTAACCATTTAACGTCAAATATTTAATCTATGCTGATATCCTGGAGAAATCAAGTATGAATATCCAATAATAGCCTACTAGCCCAAGGATGCTCTGCACCTCTATCACACTCCTTGGTGGATTCCATGCTAACACTTCTTCCACCTTGGTCAGATCCACTACTACTCCATCTTCTGAGATAACATGTCCCTAAATGTGGACCTCCAAAATTGATAACTGGCACTTCGAGAGCTTCCCATAAAGATGGTGCCCTGGAGTATGACCAGAATCATCTACACGGGTCTCACATTATCCTTTTCAGACACTGAGTACACAAGGATGTCTTCAATGAATACCACTACAAACTGGTCTATGTATACCTAGATGATCTGGTTCATAAGTCCCATGAACATTGTTAGGGGGTTTTTCATGCTGAAGTACATCACCAAGTAATCATAATTATCATAGTGGAATCCAAAAGCCCTATTCAATATATCCACATCTCATACTCGCAACTGGTGATATTTTGATTGAAGGTCAATATTTGAGAACCATCATGCCCCTTTCAACTGATCAAAGAGGTACTCGATCCTCTACAGTGGATAATTTTTCTTTACTGTCACCTGGTTCAAGTGTCAGTAATCCACGCACAGTCTCAACCCCCACTTTCCTTCCTGGAAAAAAAATATTGGGCTTCCCAGGATGAAGCATTGGGTCTCACGAACCCACTCATCTATAAATCCTTCATCTTCACCCTCAGCTCGCAAAGCTCTGTGGGATCCATTAGATATGCTAGTACTGATATCGGTGTCTTCAAAAGTTGTAGGTCAATGGAGAAGCAGATCTTCCGATGGGGATGTAATCCTGGAACATCTTCTGGAAAGACATCCTCATACTCTTCCACTACTATGGGGAACTGAAAGCTCACAACATCTACTACTCTGAGGGTATGGCTAGCCAAATTATGAATGCTCAACTACACCCTTATTTTCCTGAGAAACCTCCTATGATTCCTGGTTTTACTTTTCACTAATAAATGAAAACCTCATCCCATCTCTACAGACACACCACACCCTTCACCTAAAACAGTCAAACTGGTAAAGGACTAAAGATATCCAATCCATTTTGAGAATGATATCATAAGGCCTTGATGCTACCACCAAGAGGTTCCAACTAAAACTCTATCCTCCTTGGGTAATATCACAATGTTGGAAAAGGTATGTGATCAATGAGTCACCTCTTGTAGGTGTCTCCAAGCGTAAGGGTTGAGTCAATGGTTCTTCCAGAATCTCAAGGTCTCGAAAAAGGTATGTGGTGAGGAAATAATGACTTTCAATTTTGTCTAGAACTATGAAAGATAAGGTTGAAAAAACACAGATCGTACCTCAGATCATACCTGGGGTCCTTGGGTTGTACACCTCGACTACATGTAGCTATCCCCACCCATGTCCTCTAGATCATTGAACATGGCATGGACCTCCTAGGGGTGGTAGAGGTAGTATGTAAAAACATCTGGAAACCTCATGTAGCTCCCCCTACTCCTCTGCCACATCTGTCACCTAGTGAATATTCCTAATAAACTTATTTCCTCTACTACCATAGTCTATCCACTGCCTCCATGTCAGCAACTCTACATTTTGGACAATCTCTAGTGAGATGTCCTCTATCATCACATATGTACCATCACCTATACCTATGATGAATGGATCCAGCCTGAGAGCCTTGGACTACAGATCCCCTATCCTGGGACCTCCTATGATGTCTCCCAAATCACGATCCCTATGTTTGACATCAGCTTCCCACTGCTGAGGCCTCTACACATGTCTTCCTTCTACTAACTGTTATTAGCTATCTCTTCTCATCCAAGAAGCTCTCGACCACCAATGCTCGTTCGAGAACTATAGAATATCTCAGAATGCATAGAGGTATAATTCTAGCTTGGATTTCCCAAATTAGACCTCTCTCAATGTTATGACCCATGAAGTACGTATCCCTAACCATATATATCAAGTACCTAGATAGGTTGGTAAACCTCAATCAGTAGTCAGGAACTATCAATCTACACTACCAGAGTTGAAGAAACTCCCATATATGCACTTCCCTTAGTGTAACTAGAGATAAATACTCTCTAAAGAGATGCTCAAACCCCATCCATAAAAGATTCCCCTTGTCATAAGATTATGTGGTCAAACTCTACCATCGCCCTACCAAACCCTAAAAAGGCTCGTCTCCAGGATCACTATTTGGTCCACTAGTGTCTTCAATATATAGAAAACTCTCTTCACCACCTCAATACATACCTAAACCACATGGGGATTTAGCACACCTCATAACCAGAGGGGTCTTTTTCTTTGAAACTCATAGAGCATGCTCAGCCTGCGCTCTTCATCTGCTGGTACTGTAGGTACCATGTGCTACTCCACTGGTGGTGGTATAAGTGGTGCACCACATGGAGGTAAATCCTAGAAAAATAGTCTTTTATAAAAGCCTCATCACTAATGGGATCATCCTCATGATCTAGATGCATAATCCTAGTTGGTAACCATCACAGAGGCATACTATGAGAAAACAATATATACCATGGTTAATGAGTATATCTGGAGAGCCGACTCAACAAGGACATGGAAACCACAACCCATTCTTATATGATGCATGTACCATTATTATTTCTATCCAACTGGTGTTATCATGTACCAAGTCGATAACCAAGTTATCAAAGTCCTGGTGTGTGGATACGTCGGCCACCCACACCAACACTGGAGCCCCCGACATGAAATTTGAACCCGAAACACTTAACACTATTTTTCCAAAAAAATATCATAGAATTTCAGTCCTAATATAGAACCAACCACCTCTGATACTACTCTATCATGACCCATCCTAGTGGGGTTCATGTTGTGACTCCCCAAGCCCACCTCCAATAGGCCATGGGATGGTGACTAGCACCGAGTAGGCATGACACTAAAATGGGAGGAATTTCCTAGGTACTTGTATACACACACACATATCCAATCCCAAAAATATTGAAATGTAAAAACCATTAAGAAAAAAATTCATTCATAATAATAAACCTAACCAATAGTGTACAATGGAAAGTAAAGTGAGGAAATGTAAACTGGGCTAGAATACAAGCCCACCAAAATAAAGAGTATACTACTACAAAGTCCAACCTGGAAAAAATATAGGTACTAGGACTGCTACTCGAAGAAATAGGAACACCTCAGCCTGTTTGGAACACAAAAAGCTATGCCCAGTCCTGGTCCTCCTTGGAATCCATCAAAAGGTTCCTTATCTAAACAAGAAATGACATGTGAAGATAAATCTTGTATAGGGATGAGTATAACAATACTCAGTAGGACACCCAAAAACCATAGAGAAATACAAAAATTAAAGTTACAGTTATCTCTACATAGTATATGTCTATAGTACATATAACTAGAACATATCCAAACATACTCAAACCCAAACCCATTGTATAAAGGTAATTCACAACTACTACATACCCATGCTATGGATTCAGTCTAAAGATTCCATGAAGCACTCATTTGGGATAACTCACTACTGTGTATAATAGCCATGATGATGTCTTTCTGAGAAGTATTGTTCATAAGGAACTATCATGAGAGAGAGATATACAGATATATCTAGAGATATAAAATGGTACACTCATTCAAGGAGAACCAACTCCATGGGTAATAAATATCATGATACACAAATGATGATCTCTACCATGGAAAAGGCATATACCATGACTCATCAAGATTAACCTACTAAGTAGAGGACCAACATCTGGTAAGATTAGTCACATTGATAAACTGACTCTACCTAGGGCACAAGAATGGATGTAGGATCCTACTTCGGGCCTCTCGGAGGGGACTCATCACTTTATCCAAAAAGTCACGCTGAAGGTGGGTCATACTACTTTAGATAGGAAATGACACTATTGACCTTCATGGGAATGAGAAAAGGGGAACCAACCCATATAAAGCATGACCAAGATCTGGTGGAAAAGGAGATAAATCCTTGTAGAAAACAGTACATTGCATGTAGAAGTGTCATACAATATGTCCCTTGACCCTAGGTACTACACATGTACAACAGCCCGTGTCAGAAAAACATGTCGTGTAGGAAAAGGTATACACTGTGTGTAGAAAAGGATACAGACCATGTCCTACTATCCTAGGTCTATTCGTGTACTCTATCCATGTTCCATTACATGGTTTCAACCTATGTTCACCTACCCATGTACCAATACATGGGGTAACCCATGTATCCAGCCTGGGTTTTGTCGTGTGGTGGTGTACAAGTTATGCAGTCAAGCCATGTACTCCACCCATTGCCCATGTAACTCCTGAGATATATGTCGAGCCTCAGGGAAGGCCCCACATGTTGTATGATAGGGGTCACATGACGTGTGACACAATACTACTTATCAAAACCCTAACCGCTGCTGAGGGGGGCCCACACACCATGTAATCCCAGATTACACGTCGTGTTCATCGAGATTTTCCAAAATAGTCATTCTTCCTCCACATGCCTTGATCGATTCTCTAGTGTTCAATCTGTTGATATGTTCACCTCAAATGTGAATATCCAGTGTCTTCCTTCCATGGTAACACCGAATTGGTAGGTTTCATGCCTTCAATTGGCTTTGAAAACCCCTTATGATCATCCGCACAGAAGTCACTCAAAGAATCATTTCTCCTAAAATACTTCAATTTGTCTGTTTCTGTCATTGTTACACTTCTTCTTCAACATTATGAGGTTGTATCTCTGATTTTTTATTGTTGCACCAAGAAATGGAGGTGCGATGATCATCCATTCATTTTCCTATGAAGAATGCAAAGAACACGAAGACCATAGGGGGAAAATAAAATTGAACAACCCAAGGAATGAACCTCATCTATTGTTTTTGATGGACTTCATTTGATCCCATTAAAAGGATAAAAAAACTAATTCAAACAAAAATAATCCCCCAAATCATACCCAAAATTGAACCCTCCCGCAATATCGATCGAACTATGGGTCAACTTGTTCATGGGTTGATCTGTATTTTTCATTAAATCAAAGAATGAGAAAGAATTAAATAAAATCTCTTTCCCAACGTATGGGTTTTGATCGATCATTGATGAAGGATGATCACACTGCTATCATCGATGAGATCCTCCGACCCACTGGCACAACGATCCACGATCTGATCTATCTTCATCGTTCGTTGAGAGGATTCTCCAAGGGGTCTCCTCTTCAAATATTCCAAGGATATCTCTAGGGTTATGAGTTGTAAACCTGGGTCCCTGCCATGATATTTATTTAAAAGGGAAAATGTGTTGTCACATCAACATAACGTCAAATTAAATAAATTCATAATATATCGTGTCCTTTAAAACATCGAAAAATTAACTTTCACAATCGACCTACGTGAGCCACTGTTAAGCATCACCTAAGGTAAAGATGTTTCTAAAAATGAAACAGCGCCCTCATATTTATGATCCAGGAACCCATTTAAAAATTATTCCACTTTTTTAGGAAAATCACTCATACATGCTATTTAATATATTTAATATATTTTAAACATTTATTCCAGGAACAACGGGCCTCTAAATTGTATGTCCTCTCAGTACATGGTCTAAAATTAATCACATATAATATTTTTTTAAAAAAATACATGGGAAAAAACATGGGAAATTACACAGAGAACATTAGGGTGGATTTGGATATGAGGTTTGGACCTCATGGAGGCTTCCTATATATATTGGTTAGTTGGGAATCAAAGCCTTTATTGTTTAGTAGTGCATGAAATTTAATGTCATGCAGTCGGGATGAGAATGATCCATCGTGAAGATGATGGAGTGGATGATATAGGTGATGTATTGGGCATGAATCTCTAGGATATATCCAATGTATCCCAATTATTTGGGAATCAAAGTCCAAGTAGTTCTGAATGTTAAGGATTACACATATAATTCTCCCATTGAAGGGGGAATGGTTGGGACTTACACCGAATATGAGTCCCACTTGGATGTGGTTGGCGCTTACACTGAATAGGATGTCCATTTGATGTTTGGGTTTAGGTGGATTTCATGATTGCAACTAGTCTCTAAACCCACATGAGTCATGCTCGGTGTGAGAAAAAAGAGAATGTATTAGATCTGATAACCATGCGACCCTCTCCAACTACTAGAAGATGGTTCTGTAGCCTAAAGGGGGAGAGGGAGAGGGTATTTTAGTGTGAATGTTTCCTCTCTTGTCTTCATATATAGAATATTAATTTTTGGAAATATATCCAGATACATCTCCGGCTAAGATGAAGAGAAGCAAGAGAACCACCTCACACATGAATGGCTAGGGGATTACCTTATGATGAGTTCCCTTTTTAATTTCATATGAGGTATTATACAATTTAAATTCATATATCATAGATGATGGAATCATAGTTTAATGTTGTGTTTTAGAGACTATGATAGAAAATTCTAATTTCATGTTGTGGGGACTAATAACATACAATTTAATGTCAGGTAGTCAGGACAAGTTCCATACAATTTAACATCATGTGGACATGACAAGTTGGGGTCTTGCAGTTTAAGGTCATACAATGAGGAAAACTTGTTACTGAAATCAATATTAACTGGAGGATAATTAGTCCAGGATGTTCTGATATTCCTTAAACATGATAGGGAGGGAAAGTGTAAACCATGATTCTAGGGATTCCCATATTAGGAAAAATGATACGAGGCATTGAAGCCATTGAGGCATATAGATCTAGAAAAAGCTTCTCCTGAGGAAGAATTTGTCTTTGGTTGAGATGAATTTTTTGTTGGAAACTTACGAAGATCCACCTGGATATATTGTGTATAGTCAGGAAAAGGAATCCCCAGGACATTGACCCTCCATTTCCAATAGTCAGTGAGGTTTTGGAAGATCTGAAATCTCCTGGGGCCTAGAATTTTTTGAATGGAAATGATGTCTCTGGGCATGTAAGAAACATTTAGATGATGATTTTCCATGATGTTCTTGATTAACTAGGAATAGGTGGTAGGTGATGGGGTTTTAGGAGTGTCATGAGGAGTAGTACAACTCATGGTATTAAAGGGATAGATGTTGGGGTGGAAATAGGTTGAAAAATAAACTGTCATTGACCCAACTTGAAAAGTTTGTGGCGCAACTCTCAATTTATCATGGGGGGATATGATGGCAGTGAAGGGACCAACTTGGAGGGACGAGATAATTTCCATGCACTAATGCCGATTGGGGCTACGGGATCATATCCCTTGTATTATGGTTTAGTGTGAATGAATGGTTTTTTCACATAGGAGATATCCACATAAGACCATTGGAAATGGATAGTCTATGAAGAAGATGGCTGCATAGAATTTTATGTGAAGTGTTGGCCATAAAGGAGCTGGCCGAACAGGAATTCCCATAAAGTGTTGTCCATGAGGCATTATATTCAAAGGAGCATCAGCGACTGGTTGGCCACAATGGGTCCTCTGATGAAGGGTATTATTCATTCTTTGGGGTTGTAAATTGACACCTCAATCCATAGAAGAATGGAGGATCTGTGAGGGGACTCCTAAATATGGTTCACATGGTGGTTTCTTTTCTATGCGGAAGGGGTCATCTGTGAAGGATTTCAAGTCAACGGATGGTCGGGTGATTTTTCTTCCAGAAGAAATTTTTCCAGCACCCTCCCACTACTTTTCATTACTCATTCATCTGTCATTTTTCAATCCCCATTGGGGTATATTTATAGAAGAATAGAGGGACTAGGTACTCACTTGGTCGGTTATCTTTTATAGGGCAGTAGACCTTCTTTTGTGGGATTCTAAGGAATTAGTCAACAGGGGTTGTCATTTGCGAGGGCTGGTTATACCACCTCAGCCTGCGAACTACTTAGTTTGTGGGGGATATTCATTTTTTTGGGATTAAATCACCTCATTGCTCCCGTGAAACATATATGTATTAGTTTATGGGTGCTCATACCACCATCTTATCTTGTGAACTTACTCAGTTCACTGATGCTTCATGAAGCTACAGACCACCATGTGGAGTAGCGGTCCACATAAGGGTTTTACCTTCTTGGTATTCTTCTTCCTTTTAATATTTTTCTTCAATGTTATTTAAGACTTTAGTTCTATCCATTTCTGTGTTTGATGGAATTTTATTCAGTTTGAAATAAGAATTTTTAGGACCTGATAACCACATCCACTATCCCATTTTTTATTTAGCATTAAATTACCCAATAAAAAACATGACTTCGACTATGACATAGGTTTCTCCAACGTTGTGATTATTATCTTCTTAAATTATTCATCCATGGTAGTAGATACTTTAATAGTGGGATTCCCTTTTTTCTACAAATACTTTGGAAATAAACCATGACATCCACCATAACATGGTATCCTCTAGCTACCGATTATGACAAACCATATAAAAAAAATCTCTCATGTGGTAATTACACTATAAGAAACATGCCTAAGTTGGGATACTATGTTTTTAACAAGTAAACTCTAAAGGGGAAACATCAATATCCATGATGTGGTTCAAAGAGTTTGACCATTTTTAAAGCACTATGAACATTTTTTCCATGCTCAATGACATGAAAAGATTCATTTTCTAAAACACCTTCCATCTCATTTACATTGAACAATTCAAAACATCTATTGAGTCTCACATCTGGAATCAACTAAAATTTCAACTTCTATATTATATTTAACCCTATAAGGTATAGATTGGAACTCCCATACTATTTCCCCATGATATAGGGACACACTATAGGGAAAACATATTTTGTAGAGGTTTTTTAGCGGCGGTTCTCAAAACCGCTGCTAAATATTTTTCAAGAAAAAATATATCAGGGGTTTTAGGGGTTGTTTTAAAAACAACTGCTAAATGTGTTAAATTTTTTATATTTTTCTATAATATTAATTTTTCGTAATAATTTTTAAATTAATTTTCACCATCGTTTTTCAAAAAGATATGACAAAATTAATAGAAAAAATATAAAAATATTTAATTTTGATTTATTTTTTATGATTTATTTTTTATTATCATATATTATTAACTATTTAGAATTTTAATTAACCATAATTTTTAATTAATAAATATTTATAATTATCAGTTAATAATAATTTGAAACAAAAAAGAATTCATGAATAAGTTAAAAATTAGACTTTATCATCAAATGACCATAAATTTTGACGCAGATGTCCATTTCATCCCTAAAACCAGTCAAATCGAAGTTTAATTAATTAAATAAATCCAAATAAGTTATTAATTTTGTAATAATTAAATGAATAAAATTAATTATTATTGTAAGAAAAGTTATAAATTGAACCTCAACATCAAACGACCATAAAATTTTATCAGGGTGTCCGTTTGGGCTCTACCACACATCAAAGAAAAGTTTGAGATGACCTCTAAACCACATTGACCTATGGGGGTGAAAATAATTATTTTATTGAGGTAAAAAGGCCTATAAGACCACTAAAACTGATTTTTTCTGAATATCGTGATTTTTGAAATTCTGATGTTATTTCATCTTTGTTTGAGAGTGCATTCATATGATTATTAAGTCATTTATGATATTAATCCATTGACATGCATTCCAATTGATTTCATGGTGTTTCAATTATTATGGTTTCCCCTATTTTGGTGATTTATTATATTATATTTATGTGTGTGTTTATATTTTTTATTAATATTTGTGTATATTTAAATGAATTTGTAAATATTTATACATGTTTATTTTTATATATTTTTATATCTAATATGTGTAAATATATATTGAAATATTTATTTTTACATGTATATATATATATTAATATACATTTATATATTTGTGTGTGTTTATATATAGTTATGAAAAATAAATGTGTGATGATATAGATTTATATAAATTTCATTATATATATATATATATAAATTAATTTATTATTTACCATATATTATTTATTATTTATTCAGTTATTATTTATTATTTATTATTTTAATAGTTATTTAGTACTGATTTATTATTTAATTTATTATTTAGTATTTATTTATTTATTTTTCGTTATTATTTTATTATTTATTTATTATTTATTTATAATTTAGTTATTACTAATATATTATTTATTAATTTATTTTAAATTTATTGTTTTTATTATAAAATTAGGGTCAGTGTCTAATTATTAAAATCAAGAAAATAAAGAGAAGATGGGTGAAAGAGTTTAACATAGTAAACTTCCTACATCACAATCACTCAAGACACATATTTTATCTAATTTTAGCCCCAATATAGTGATTTTATTCTCACATAGTATACCCATTAGACTACCCACACCCACACCCTCGAACTATGGGATGACGACCTCATCTCCATTATTTCACTTGTTGTCATAACACCTCAATTGTACTTTCTTTTGAGTCAAACTTCACAAACTATAAATGATCCTCCACCTTATTAGAATTTTCATCGAGTAATGTGGAATCATTGATTTTTTCTGTGAGTGTGCATCCCTCATTTAGATGTGAATTCACTTTGGAGTGATCATCTAGCACAGTAATAGCACAACATTCAAGATGGCCAGTTTTCTCCTCACAATACAATTCTGCATTAAGAGGTTCAAGCACTTCATAGGGATTATGAGAAATTACATGATCTTTTAATGAATTATGTGATTCTTGAGCATTTGATTATAGATCATCCACCTCCATAGACGATGAATTATTTACACCTGAAAAATCTGAACCCTTACAGGGAAAAGGAATTTCACTCTCATCTATTTTCTTAATTTCTAAAGACCTAGATTGTAAAGTAATAGTAAAACATTCAAATTCAACATCATATTGAAGAAAAATTTATGTCTTCATATTTTTAGGTTTCATTGGTGTTTCAGCATTCATTTTTGTTTTCCTTTGCAATCTCTTGATGTAATAAGCTGCTTGATGTGTCCTTATTTTATATAATTTTTCCACATCATTTTAATTAATTTTTAATGATTTAATTAGTTATTTTTTCACTTTTTATCAAATTTTAACATTTTTTATTTTTATTATTAATTTTATTATTTAATCAATTTTTATAATTAATCGTGCATTTTAAGCTTTAAAATAGTTAATTTATATCTTAAATTAATTTTATAGTCTAATAAAGTTTTATTTATATTGGTGATTTTTGTCTGCATATTTAATAATTAATGATTAATTAATTAATTAATTATGATTTTTCACATAAATAATGTAGTTTTAATTTAGAATTTCTTGTATTAATTTTTTTTATTAATAAAAATAACATAATATAATTGTTAGTTGCATTTTAACAGTTCATTAATTTTAAATTTAATATTATAAACTCACTAAATTTATTAAATTTTTTCATTTTGATTTCATTAATTAACTTAATTGTTTAATAACAAAATAATTAACTGTATTCTTTAATAAATTTAATTTTTTATAGTTGTTATTTTAAGAAATTTAACGTTGTTATATAAATTTTTAAATTTTATATTATCATTTAATAATTTAGTTGTTTGTTAATTTTAGTTTTAGTTTAGTACCAATTTATGTTTTATAAATTGAATTTAATAATAATTTAACTTAAGTTTAAATGGTTTTATAAGTTTATTAATGTTTATGAGTACCTAAATTTTCAATTGTTTTAATTATTATTTTTTAAATTAATTATTTTGTTTAGATATTAATTAAGTTTTAATTTATTTTACTCTTCTATTTGTTTTGAGGTATTGCAGTGACATTGTTTTTCTCCTTTTCTGTTCCACAAAAACTTTTCCCGGCCTCTGTTTCCCATCACTTTCTCATCCATCTTCTTGGAACCATTCCAATGTTGTGCCTACTCATGGTGCCACTAATGTTTTTTTCTCTTAGGGAGTGTACATGTGCGGGGTGCCGTTCGGATCACGTAGAGGACGAAGGGGTTTGGGGTGATGAGGGAAGGTCTCAGTTTCAGTTAAATGGAGACAGACCTAATGAATCACTGGAGAAACCTCTCCTTAACTGATAATGAAAAATCGGTAATTGCTACACGGAAGAGTGAAGATGAGTTTCTCTCACAGCGACTGTCCTTGCATATTTTTGGAAAATTTATAGCAAAAGGTCTTTCAATCAGCGAGTGCAGAAAAATACATTGAAAAATATCTGGTGATTGGAGGATGGTGTTGCTATAAGGGAAGTGTAAGTAGGACTCCTAGTCTTTGAATTCTTTAATGATGGTGATAAATTAAAAGTCCTCAAAGGTCGACCATGGTCCTTTGACAACCAAATCATACTCATGGAGGACCTTAAAGGTGAAGGAAATTTTCAGTCAGTTAATCTGTCTTTCTCACCTTTCTAAAGTTGAATTAAAGGAATCCCCTTTCATAGTAGAACAGAACGTGCTATGCGTGAGATTAGAGGACACATCGGGTCATTTATGGAATGAGACCGGTCTGATCCAATTCACTGGGGACCTTCTGTGCGAATTAGAGCTTCGATGGATGTTGCACATCCTCTTATGAGGGGCATGTTCTTGACAATATAGGGCTCTGACGTCTGGATTTCTTTTCAGTTTGAAAAACTTCCTATTTTCGGTTTCTTTTGTGGGTGCCTCGGACACTTAGAAAAGGTGTGTGAGGCGAAGAGGAGGATGGACAGGGCAATGTTATTTTGCCATACGGTCCCTGGCTCCGTGCAAAAACCTCTGGGGTGGATTTTATTTCTGAAGATGAAAAACAACAGGACCGCGACAAACTAGTGAAGGCTCTTAATAAGCAGGCTGAACAATCTCACACTAGTATAATCATGCTTGGGAAAGCAAATATTTTTTCTGACATTCATGGGGTTCAACGGGTGGAAGGAAGGAACCTGGACTGGCCACGGAACTCTGTCGTGCTGAGAAAACAACACATGAGTCCGGGGCAGGGGCCGACTGCCCCCCAAGCTAGACCACAACTATTTTGAAGGTCATTGCATCCCCATCTACTAGGCTGCAGCCAAAATGCAAGGAACCACTAGACCCAGGCTCAGGGGTACAACAGCTATGCAATGACCCACTAGATCCGGTTCCCAATTCAGAAGATGTTTCTCCTAGTGCTACGCCTTAGGCAGTAGATGACATGACAGGGATTAGGTTGATAGGTACTTTAAGACATCGAATGAGGAAAAGAATTATTAGTGGGGATAAGGGTGTGGATCCCCCCAGTTCACAGCCCAGGGATCTTAAACAACACTTGGAGCCATCTCAGATTACTAAGTGTCTGCCAAAGAGCTGGAAAGTGGCAGATGACGAGTGGGGTATCGAAGTTTCAGAGGCGGCAGAGGGTGTGGCCTAGCCCTGCCTAGGGCAATGAAAATCTTATGTTGGAACTGTCAGGGGCTTGGCAATCTCCGAACGGTTTGCGTTCTTTATCACTGGAGTTCCAAATTTTTCCCTAACATAGTTTTTGTATCCGAAACTATGTTGGATAGAAAGGATTCGGGCCTTTTGGGCTGGAAGATTGGGTTCAAAAACGTCTTACCCATTGGAAGGCAAGGACACTTAGGTGGACTATGCCTATTGTGGAAGGAGGGCCTAGGGGTAAAGATCTCTAATTACTCAACTAACCACATTTCTGTGATGGTTTCTGGCCCAGGGGCTCCTTCTTGGTCGTTTTTTGGGTTCTACGGGTGGCCAGGTTGGCAGGATAAACACAGATCATGGGCCCTTTTTAAGCGACTACGGGACTCCCTCCCTGGCCCTCTGCTGATGGGGGGCGATTTTAACGAGGTCATGTCTCCCCATGAAAAACAAGGGGGACGGGTGAGGAGTGGTGCTGCAATGAATGATTTTAGAATGTATCTAGTTTCTAACTCTCTTGATGACCTCGGATATTTTGGCTCGCCGTTTACCTGGCATCGGGGTAGGTCCACGGAGAACCACCTGGCAGAAAGGTTAGACAGATTTTTTGGGAATGATGAGTGGACCTCTCTTTTCCATGCCTTCTCTATCATCCACCTTCCCCCAGTCTCCTCTGACCACTGCCCAATCCTGTTGTCAACAGTCCCACAAGGGCAATGGAGGGGACCTGAGCGAACCTTTCGCTTTGAAAGTATGTGGCTCCATGATAGTGACTGTGAAAAGGTGATTCAAGTGGCGTGGAAGGGACCGAATTGGTGCATCATTTCCAACTTCTGCACGGTTGTGGATCACCTTTAGAAGTGGAGCTCTGCTAAGTTTGGTAACATTGACTAACATATTAAAGAGGTGGAGAATCAATTAAAGAAACTCCACTCCTATCCTTGTTGTGACTATGTCCTTAGAAACATCTCTGTGGCAGAAAGGAAGCTTAATACAGCTCTGAGGGAGAAAGAGAGTTTTTGGTTCACTCGGGCACGGGACTCCCATATCAAGGATGGTGACCATAACACCAAATTTTTTCACCAACGAGTGTCTGTGAGGAGAAGGAAGAATAATATTTCTCATCTGGAGGACCCCACTAGAAGAGTTACACATGACATAAACGGCATTCACTCCATTATCCTGAACTTTTTCAGCAACCACTTCTCAGAATAAAGTATTTTCACTCCCCCATGCCTAAGTGGATGCATCCCAAAATTGGTCACAGAAGACATGAATCGGTACCTGGAAAGAGATTTGTCTAAGGAGGAAGCTCTTGGGGCCCTACATCTGATTCACTCTACCAAGGAACCGGGACCTGATGGGTTTCATGATCTGTTCTTTAAATGCTTTTGGCACATAGTGGGGCCCGATGTGGTGGCCCTAGTGAAGGAGGTGTGGACTGGAAGAGCCTCTCTTGAATCCCTGAATGAAACTCTTATTACCCTTATCCCCAAATCCCAGTGCCCTCAAAAAATCTCAGAGTTTCATCCAATCAGCCTATTTAATGTGATTTACAAAATTTTCTCCAAAATCATGGTGGCCAGAGTTAGGATTTTTCCCCTGTTTCTTGTCTCAGATAACCAAAGTGCGTTCGTTTTAAAGAGATCTATTATGGATAATGTTTTCATTGCCTTTGAATTGTTCCAATATATGAAAACCCGCTCCTCATCCATGCGTGGAACCATGGCAATGAAACGTGATATGATGAAAGCTTATGACAGAGTTGAATGACCTTTTCTCAAACTTGTTCTATCCAGGTTGGGTTTTGGGAAGAAATTGATCTCTAATATCATGAATTGTGTTACGTCTGTCTCCTACAGAATCAATATTAATGGGGTCCTTTCAGCGAGCTTTAAACCATCCAGAGGCTTGAGACAAGGGGACCCCCTATCACCTTACCTCTTCATTCTGGTGGAAGATGTGTTTTCTCATCTCATCCTGATGGCGGCGGATCAAGGAATTATCCATGGTGCTACGGTATGTAGAAATGGCGCCCTCTATCTCTCATATCTTCTTTGTAGATGATTGCCTCTTTTTTGCGCGTGCTACCCTGCAAGAATGCAGTGTAGTGCTGAATATCATCAATCTGTACGAAAAGGCCTATGGGAAACGTCTTAATGCTTCGAAATCAGAGTTATCTTTCAGTAAATTCATCCCACAAGCTAAGAGAGATGATTTGCAGCAAATGTGTGGGTTTCCGCTGGTTGATAAGCATCCTAAGTACCTTAGCCTCCTGGCCCTGGTGGATAGGTCGAAGAAACAAGTTTTCGGCATGATTGTAGATAGGGTGGATAATCTAATTTGTCTTTGGTCTAGTAGGAATATTTCTAAGGCAGGAAAGGAAGTTCTCATGAATTCAGTGTCCCAAGAAATCCCTTCTTATGCTATGTCGCTGTTTAAATTCCCGGAAACTCTCATGGACCAACTCCACTCCCGGTTGGCCAACTTATGGTGGGGCTCCCATGAGGGCAAACATAATTCTCATTGGATGTCTTGGAAGAAGTTTTGTGTTTCAAAATTCCGTGGTGGCCTCGGCTGCTGAAATCGAAAATGGTTTAACAAGGATCTTCTGGAGAAGCAAGGATGGCACCTTCTTTCCCACCCAAATACCCTGTTCTCAAAGGTGATGCGTGATATGTACTTCCCTCATTCTGACTTCTTGCATGCCCAGCTGGGGCCACGACCGAGTTTTTTGTGGAGGAGCATTTGGGGAGAAAAATATATCATTGATTTGGGTTGTGTGTGGAGAATTGTTTATGGGAATAATATTAACATTTGTAATGATCAATGGCTGGAAGATGGTGTCAATCATTGAGTTTCCTCACTATTTGTCCCTGGATTCGAAGATGCAAGGGTACGTGACCTGGTCGATGACTTTCTTGAGGAGTGGGATCAGGAGAAGCTTTGTTGCTGGTTTAATGAGGTGGATCGTCAGGTCATCCTGAGTATCCCTCTCACAACAGGAAAGGGTATTGATCAGATTTGCTGGACTGGGGAACCCCATGGTAGATATTCTATTCGTTCGGGTTACAAACTGAGGGTTCAAGGTTTGGCCCAGGTCTTTACCGATAATCAGTGGAAGTGCCTCTGGTCCCTCAACGTTCCCCCTAAGGTGAAATGTTTTTGGTGGCAGGTCTGTTCTGGGGTTCTTCCAACCCGTGACTTTCTAGTGAAGAAACATTTGGCGGAGGATGACACTTGTCCTTTGTGCCTCCAGGAAATGGAATCCCCTCTACATGCAATTCTTTCCTGTAAGGAGACAGAAGGGGTGTGGAAGGTGTGGAGGCCAGATTTTGGTATTTTCTTTGATCCTTCAATGGGGTTGATCCCAAACCTTAATTATTGGGTGTATTCTCGGGAACCGAGAGTGGTTGGGCTGATATGCACAATTGCTTAGTTGGTTTAGACTCGACGGAATGAATTCATTTTCCAGATGAAGGTGACCCCTAACCACCTTTGGGTTGATAGAGCTTTGGGGTGGATGAATGGTTGGAAGAAAAGTGATACGGGGCCTTCTTTGAGCCACACTCAATGGGAGGCTCCTCTTTGGTCTCCCCCCTGAGGGTTTCTTCAAGATTAATACTGATGCTGTTGTCTCTGCTAATTCAAGGGTCGGTATTGGTCTCATTGCTCAAAACATTTTTGGCCAGATTATGGAAGTTCAGTGTAGGGCATTTCCTAACTCATGGAGCCCTGTGGTGGAAGAAGCCTCGGCCATCCTCCAGGGGCTTCTTTTTGCCCGTTCAAAATTTTGGCCCAAGATTTTGGTGGAATCCAACTACCTCGAAGTGGTGAATGCTCTCTCACTAAAAGATGAGGATTCCCAGCCTTATAGCCTCATCTTGAGGAAGATCTGGTCCCTGACCGATGGATTCAAGACATGCAAATTGTCTTTCATCAAAAGAGATGGTAATTCGAAAGCCCATTGTTTGGTTCGGTTTGGAAAACATTGGGGTGAACATTGTTGGGTGAACTCGTTCCCTGATTGGCTTTGTAATCTTGGTTCCCTTGATCAGTAATTTATCTTTTACTTCAAAAAAACCGCACAACTCACATGGTTATGACTCCATCTTCCACAGGAACCCCTCCCACCATTTCCCATAGTCGCATCACAATGTCGTTATTTCCCTGCTCCATCATTACCATTGTCCCTCATGGTTTCACATACTTCTTCACGGTGCCACAACAAACCCTTCCCACCATAAATCACACATATTTTACCTATCATGGAATGTATCATATCTACCACAATAATTCTACATCCATCGTTTCTCCCTCTTCCAGCAAAACTTATGCACCACTGTAGAGAATGTGGATGAGGCGGTTACATCAAATATGGCTGAGTCGATTTCAAAAATTCATGATTCGAAGGATCATAAAGCGGAGAACATTGATTGCTCGACTCTTGGATCGAGTCATCCTCTCAATCTCAAGGATACAGTTGTAGATGATTTAGAACCTCTACATACCACTAAGACAGATGCTTCCCATGAGACTGTTGTGGGTTGTCGAGCTCCGATGGTACTTGCTGAAGTTTCAGTGGGATTGGGTTGATCTCCTCCACTTTTTCCAGATACCCTGTGAAATAGATTTCACCGTTGTGGAGTTCCGAAATCATGTTGCTTCAGATCTATGCCACCATGAGAAGAGCTGTGTGGGGATAAGCTCGAGATGCGTTGCTTCAGATCTGTGTCACTAAAGCCGTTGTGAGATACACTGCCAGAAGTCGCCTTCACACCAGATGCAACCTCTGTCGATGCCTATCGTTATTGCACCACATCTAAGGAGGACCTGCCCTTTGCTCTCATGCACCACCGGACTCAAGACCGCCAGGATGTTGCTACCCTTTGGTGAAGGAGGCGAGCTAGAGTGGTTCCTCCAAGAAGCAACCCTAACCTCCCACCTTTTGCACTGCAACAAATAAGGGGACAAGTGGGGGGATAAAAATAATTAATAAAAGTTAAAATATAAAATTAAAAAATATTAATAAAAATTAATTAATAATTTTAAAATAAATTACACAACTAATTAATTAAATAAACTCTAATGTTATACTTAAATATAAAATTAAAATAAAAAATTAAATTAAATACTTTAATGAATATAATAATTATAATTTAACTTCTTTTTGAATAAAAAAATTATAAATTATAATAAATATATACAATTTTATAAATTGTAAAAATTAAAATAAAACTATTTATTATGATAAACCTAAATAATAATCTAAAAAACGCAAATATTCAGAAACTAAATATTGATTTTATTAATTTAATAATTTAATAAATATTAAACTTCTAATTTACTCTAATTATTAATTAATCACCTTCATAAATTAATTAAATAAATAATAACATATAACAACATTAAATTATGAAAATTAATTATCAATAATAATTGAAATAATAAATAATAAATATTTAATTTTACATTTAAATTTTGTTTTTAAAATTGAACTTTTAACATTGAATTATTTATTTAATTTTCTGTCTTAGCTGTAAAGGTTCACAGAACAGTTAGAAACACATGCAAGTTCACACCAAAGCCTAAAAAACATCCAGGTGCTTCCATGTAACGCAGTAGGAGTTAGTTATAGGGGAAAAACTAGCATCAAGTGTCAGTTATGAAAAAACGCACATGTGCGGTGCATAATTGAGGGACATTTGAAGTCGGTGGAAAATAGGGGTGACGTGCAGAAAATGACAGTGGGTTTTAAAGGAATATAAATAAGAAGAGTTGATAGAGACTCTCATTTTTACTTCCACGAACATACCAGATTCGAGAGCGGACTCTCGAGAGTAGCACTAGAGACGAGTTGGAGGCCAAGGAGCCCGATAGTAGGGCAATATTTGGGAAGTTCTTCTTCCACTGTCCTTAATTTTTTACTCTGTTCTTGTATGTTTTTCACTACTTTAATCAATATGATCATAGACTAAGATCATAGTTCAGGAATTTTATTCTACTGGGTTTTATTCTAAGATCTCTTCACATCTTTTCATTTTTCAGTTTCATAATCAATCAGCGAGACATAATTATGATTCTATTTTCAAATTTTAACTCCTCATCTTTTCTTTCAAATTCATCATTTCAATATCGACTGGTGAGTTTGATCGTGGATATTTTTATCAAATCCTTAATTTCTGTAACATTGGGAATTTTACGATGAGTTTATTTCCAATTTTTATCTTTTTCAAAATCTCAAGCAATTAGAATAAGTTTGGTGTGGTGAACTCCATTACTTATTCTTCTTCCTATAGAATTTCCTAGCGAGGGAGAATAATCAGCGATTTTTTATGGAATTATACAATAAAAAGTTTTGAGGAGGTCAACCTTTTAAATGGTAGTTAGAATTCCTAAGTATTACAATGGATTTTTGCTCCTTAGCCTTTTCTTCTTATATATTAGTTCACTTTTTTTCATTAATTTTTCATCATTGTAGTATAATATTTGTTACATTGTAAGAAAACATGCTTCCTTATCCTGTTTCCACTTCATCATTAAAAAAAAGTAACAAGATGTACACTCCCTCCACTATTGACAATAGTAGAGTTTATTTTGTTTAAAACCTTAGAAAACTCACCTTCCTTCTCTATATATTGACCCTCCACCACTGTGCTAGTGTAGGTTTATAAATTTAATCTTGAGGTCCATGATGAACTCCGACCTCATCAAAATTTGGCATCATTTCTAGGGAAGGCATGCACTGAATAATCTAAATCTTTAAAAAAAATAAAAAAAAAATTTAAAAAACATAAAAAAATCATATCAAACAAATATTCTTTAAAAAGTATATGTAAATGTGAAATTCATTGATGTTTGAGTTGATCATAGAAAATTATGCAAGGATTTGAATGTGTGTTTAGTCTGAACATTTAAAAAATGGAATGTTTTGAAGGATCAAACTATTTCACTATACCTTACTATGTTTGTTGTGGAGATTATAGACATACTGCCTTCCAGTGTGTTTATGATCAGCGAAAATAGTTCCATCACATTGAAGTTAATGAACATAACATTGAGCTCAGTCTTAAAATCCTAGAAAAATGTAGTCAAATTTTATCAAAAATAGATGTTAGAGAGGATGTTTGGAGTACCCAGTTAAACAAAAACCATGAAATTCAAGCTAAATACACTCAAGAGCAAGATCAAAGACTTAATAGATTAAAAAAATTTCTCTTGAAATTTCAACATAGGGTTAAAGAACAAGAATAATTTAAAGAAAATGAAAAATAAAATGTTTATAAAAGATTTGAAAATCAAATTGAAGAAAAAAGTGATAGTGAAACTGGGCAACAAACCATTTACTTTGAAGAATCTGAAACTTTTGAACCAAATCTTGAAATTACCAAATCATTAAACAAATAACACAACACTACAAATCCAATAAAGAGATTTAATGAAGTTGAGTTGAACAATTCTGAAAATGAACTAAAATAGATTGAAAAATATTGCCCAGTTCTTATCATCATTCCTTCTTTAGAGAAAAATCATTGTTTTATCAGTTTTGAAGAGGAAGTCCCTTGAGTAGATGTGATATTTTAGAATGAAAATATTAATGTTAAAAACTCTTCACCCAATTTTTTTGATATTGTGAACAATGAATCTGAACATAAAATTGGGAACACTTTGGAAGAGAACCTTAAGCTGGAAATCATAGAATCTCAAATCTTTAAACCTAAACTGATAAAAAATCTTTGATGTTTTGAACCTGTATACCCAGTAATTTCTAAAATGATATTGGATGATGAGGATGAGGGAATGATATTTGAATAAATACTAAGTGATGAGTTTTTATTTCCCAATTCTCATAGTAATCACTTTTTTGAATCTCTGTGTACTGAAATGGAAGGTAGTGTTGCCATTACTGGGGAAAACTGTTTGGATTTGAATAATCTAGAATTTCAATTTATTGATACGGAGTTGAAAATTTCTTCCCCTAATTTGAAATTTTTGGAACACACTACAAAACATTGTTTTTTAAAATGAAATCTTTGAGTGTGAACATGAAAGGGAGGTTGAACACATACTTGAGTTAGGGAGAACTGATTTGTTTGAAGCAATAGATGATCAGTGTGGGTTAACTGATGAGGATCTTTTGGAAGAGATTTATAACATTGTTATATCTAAATCTATTAGTGATAAAATTAATTCTCTTTTATGTCTTTCACTTCAATCCTAAACTGAGTCAAGTGTTAAATCATTCATTGAAGCTAATAGTAGTTTAGTAGGGGAGACACACTTGAGTTTTAGTTTCTCTGATTTTGTTCAACACTTTACTGAATCCCCTTTTGAACCTACTATTTAGTATTCACCCACAAGCACCCTTGAATTTGAATATTTTAATGTTGAGGATGAGAGAGAACAATTTGAGGAAAATTTCATGCCCTTTGAAGCACCCAATTCATTGTTGTACCTTCCTAAAAATGTCAATTTCTTCAAATATAAAACAATTCAGGAAATGGACAACACTATGGCCACAACTGTCAAGGGGTGTCTCTTAGTGGTTAATTTAAGCATTGAGAATTCTATTTCGGTTGTGTTTAGATTTGGATCCCACAAAATTCAAGTCTCTATTAAAAACATTTAGGCCAAATACATGTGGAGGTTCCTATTAAGGAAACTGCATCCACCTAGTGACTACAGTTAGTTTCGAGGTGAGTCCGGCTGGGGACTATAAACCTAGCGCTGCATGGGAGGCAACCCATGGTTTTTCTTTTGTTTTTTTAAAAAAAATTAAAGAAATAAAGTCTAACTGAATACTGAAAACTTAGTTCTGGATGGGACTCAACCCATATTTATTATTTTGTGTTTACTTTGGTTTTTGTATTGTATTGGCGTTGAATAAAGTTATTATTTGTTGTCTTTTGTATGCTTTGCTCTACTGGATTTTTGTTCCTGGTTTACATGCTCTAATTTTCAGGATGATGATTTTAGTTACACATAGGAGTGGAATTACCTTGTTGGAAGACAAATGAAAACATTTAAGTCAGGGAAGTACCTTACTGTTAAATTTTGTTTCATTTTTCTTCTTCTTAATGCTTTAGAAAAAAAATCTATTGCATGTTAGTTTGCTTTAAAAGTTTTCTACACATGTCATATATTGTACAAATAATTTTTCATGTGCTTATTACTGAAAATTGGAATTCATTGATATATTAAAATATTCTCATTACTTGAAACTATGTGGAGGTGGGGGGTACATGTTACAGCTCTTTTGAATATTCTTTAGTTTGGGGTGTTTAGCATGAACTTTGTCTCTTGTATTGAACATTCAACTGAATCATAGTTTCTAAACTTTCATACACCCTATACATTGTGCACCCACATGTTGACATGCTACTTCTTGAACTATATTGAAAATCTGTTTCACTAGATTTAATTGATAATGCATGTACTTTCTTGTGAACCTACTGAAGTTTAATTATTATGGCAAACAATATTTTTGAACTTCAAAGGGATCCTTTTTACATGTCATTTATCTACTGAAATATAAAATATATTTTGAACATTAACTGTAAAATTGTTCTTATCCATATTTGGAAGTCAACTTTGGGGACAAAGTTGGGTTTTAAGTGCGGTTGAGGGGGTCAATTCTTGACTATGCTAAACTATGCATAATTGTAAGCTCATAAATTCCCACTAAAACTTCTATATTTTTGTAAAAAAATTGTTAAATTTTTTCAAAATTCATTCATAATTTTAGGATTTACATTGTACCCAATTGGGTCTTTCCTAAGGATGATTTTGGATTAGTAGTTTTGAACTGCTTTGATTATGAAATTATTGAGGTTGAATGATTATTGAGTGGTCTTTCTTAGTGGTTTTATGAGATCTTGGTTTAGGATTACTTTTGAGAGTGATTTGGGTAACCTGTTAGTAGAGTTATGATCATAGCCCTTGGAATTGGAAGTTTTATCTTGATCCTAGGGGACACACTCTTTTATCATTTATTAAAGTAATTACTTTAGTGAGACAATGTAAATGATTTCTATATAAATCTTTTGAAATTAGAGTAATTTGGGCATCTTGAATCCCACGATGAATCTCTGAGACCCTATATGTTGGGTGGGTTTATTTTTACCATAATCCCTCTATAAACCTTGAATAAGTTCATATGCACAGTGCTTAGCACATTATACATATCTTGGGAAAAATTAAATAATGTGTCTAGCTTCAAAAATGAGTTCTTTAAGGTGAGGGGAATGATGAACATTGAATGAAAAAGGTGAAAATTGGTTATATGGGAATCATTTATGTTGTATCATTAGATTGAATCGAAAAATATATATTTATTTTTGGAACCTAGGTGATGATTCAAAATACAATGTTCCTCTAGTTATGTTTTTTATTCCAGAGTTATTTTACCTCTTTTCACTCTGGGAATTAGAACTTGAACTTGGATTAAAATGAGTCATTAATTTGTATCATATATGAGGCATGAAACTTTATTTTATTGATGGATCTTTTCTATCTTGATTACCCTTTGAGTGTTTGTTCTAGTAAAGACTAAATTTGAACAATTCATTTTCTAAAGCCAATTGACATGTATTTGTCCTTTATTTCAAACTGATCAACATGTTACATTTGGACCTAAATCATAAACATACTTTTATTTTCAAGGATAATAAATCATGATATTGTTTAAGGACAAACAATGCTTAAGTGTGGGGGAATTTTAGGTGGCCTTATTTTACATAATTTTGCCACATCTTTTCAATTATTTTGTAATGATTTAATTAGTTATTTTTTCACTTTTTATCAAATTTTAACATTTTTTTATTCTTATTATTAAGTTTATTATTTAAACATTTTTTATAATTAATCGTTTATTTTAGGCTTATAAATAGTTAATTTATATCTTACTTTAATTTTATAGTCTAATAACTTTTTATTTAGTTTGGTGATTTTTGTCTGTATATTTAATAATTTATCATTAATTAATTAATTAATTAATTCCACTTTATCACATAAATAATGTTGTTTTAATTTAGCATTTCTTTTATTAAATAATTATTAATCAAAATAACATAATCTAATTGTTAGTTTCTTTTTAACAATTCATTAATTATACATTTAAGATTATAAACTCACTAATTTTATTTAATTTATTTAATTTGATTTCATTAATTAACTTAATTATTTAATAACAAAATAATTAACAGTATTATTTAATAAATTAAATTTTTTATAGTAGCTATTTTAAATAATTTAACTTTTTTATATAAAGTTTTTAATTATATATTAAATTTTAATGATTTAGTTGTTTATTAATTTTTGTTTTTGTTTCGTACCAATTTAATTTTTAGAAATTGAAGTTAATAATAATTTAACTTAACTTTAAATGGTTTTATATGTTTATTAAAGTTTATGAGTACCTAAGTTTTCAGTTGTTTTAATTAATTTTGAGTTTTAAATAATAATTTTTTTTAGATTTTATTTATGTTTTAATTTATTTTACTTTTGTTTGTTTTGCAGTGTTGCGGCGACACTGTTTTTATCTTTTTCTGTTCCACAAGAACTTTTCCCTACAACTGTTTCCCATCACTTTCTCATCCATCTTCTTGGAACTGTTCCTATGTTGTGCCTACTAATGGTTCCACAGTTTCCTTGGTTCACCCTCTACTTTACTACCATTTCCCCGCGTCACGGTTTCAGTCTCCCACACTGTATCTCTGCAAACAACCACACACCGCACTTGGTCACGGTTCCATCTTCCATAGCAAACCCTCCCACCATTTCCCATAGCCACAACTTAACATCACTATTTCCCTCCTCCATCATTACCTACATCCCTCACGGTATCACATACTCCTTCACGGTGCCACAATAAACCCTTCCCACCATAACTCTCACATCGTTTCCCTATCATGGCACTATATCATCTCTACCGCAACAATTCTATAGCGATAATTTCATCTTCTTCCACCACAACATACTCACCTCTATAGAGCATGTGGATGAGGCGATTAAATAAAATATGGCTGAGTGGATTTCTGAAATTCAAGATCTGAAGGATCACAGAGTGGTGAGTGTTGATTGCTCAACTCTTGGATCGAGTCATCCTCTCAATCTCAAGGACGTAGTTGCAAATGATTCAAAACCTAAACATACTGATGAGAGAGATTATTCCCATGAGACAGTTGTGGGTTGTCGAGCTCTGGTGGTGTGTACTGAAGTTTCAGTGGGATTGGGTTGATCTCATCTACCATTTCAAGATACCCCAAGAAATAGAATCTGCCATTGTGCAGTTCTAAAATCGTGCTGCTTCAGATTTGTGCCACCACGAGAAGAGTTGTGAGGGGAGGAGATTGAGTCATGCTGCTTCCGATCTGCGCCGCTAAAGCCATTGTGAGAGACACTGCTGGATGTCATGTTCACACTAGATGGAACCTCCTCCGATGCCTATCGCCACTATGCTGTATCTAAAGAGGACCTTCCCTTTTCTCTCATGTGCCACCAGACCTGAGACCGCCATGATGTTGTCACCCTTTGGTGAAGGAGGCGAGCTGGAGTGGGATTTTTTTTTTTACGTTTTAAAAAAAAATTCCAGAAAACGCTTAGGACAGAAATATTTTTAAAAATGTACCTCAAAGGTGGCATCCGGGATGCCGCCTTTGCATTTCGGGGGCAAGGCGGCATCTGCGAGGTCTCCTTTCTCCTAAAAAATTTTTTTTTGATTTTTTTTTTGAATTATTTTTGTTTTGTTTATATTTATATATATACATATACATATATATATATATAACAAAAAAAATCAGCAGAATTTCTCTTCTATTAAAGATCCAGCGGTACAGCCATTACAGCAATCTGGATTCGGACAGAAGCTCTCACCCAGGCGTCCCTTTTATAAGAAAGCTGACCCTGGAAATCATTCTGCATTTCCGATGTGGGATTCTGGTTCTTCATTTCCTGCACAGAACATTCTGCATTTCTGATGTGGGATTCTGTTTCAAGTATGTGACTTTTAAAGACTATAAAATATAAACTATAAGGCCAATATAAATGAAACATAAAACATGGATTAAACATATAAAAAATAGTTGAAAACAAAAAGAATTTCCTCAAAAATGTTGATGAAAAATAATCTATAACCTCTCAAAACCGCCTACTTGAATCTTAAAAATGTTTCAAGTACGTGACTTTGAAAGACTATAAAATATAAACTATAAGGAAAGTATAAATGAAACTTAAAACATGGATTAAACATAAAACAAATATTTTAAAATAAAAATAATTTCGTAAAAAATATTGATGAAATATAATTTAGAAGCTTTCAAAACGACCAACATGAAACTAAAAAATGTTTCAAGCACGTGACTTTGAAAGCCTATAAAATATAAACTATAAGACCGATATAAATGAAACATAAAACACGGATTAAACATATAACAAATAGTATAAAATAAAAAGAATTTCATAAAAAATGTTCATGAAAAATAATTTATAATCTTTCAAAACCGCCTACTTGAAACTTAAAAATGTTTCAAGTACGTGACTTTGAAAGATTATAAAATTATTACTAATTAACTGATTAATTATTATATAATTAATAGTTAGATTAATAATTTACTAATTAATTATTATATAAGTAATAATTAATGAGTAATAATTAATAATTAATAATTTAATGATTAGTTATAATTAATATTTATATTACTAATTAACAAATTAATAATTACTAATTACTTATTAATAATTATTAATTAATCATTACTAATTATAAGGAGTAATTATAATAAATATTTATATTACTAATTAACTAATTAATAATTACCAATTACTAATTAATTAGTTATAATTATTAATTATATTTCTAATTAACTAAATATTTATTATATATGTAATAATTATATTACTAATTAATTATTATATAATTAATGATAATATTACTAAATAACTAATTAATTATGACATATTTAATTATTAATAATTACTAATTAAAAATTATAATAATTATATTTAATAATAATATTACTAATTAACTAATTAACTATTATATAATTAATAATTATATTACTAATTAACTAATTAATTATTATATAATAATTTTTCATTAATAATAACTAATAATTATAATGAATAATTATAATTTATAATTATATTACTAATTAACTAATTATAAAAAAGGCCTTGACTCTATCTTTCTCATAAAATTAACTAATTAAGTGTTATATAATTGATAATTTTATTACTAATTAACTAATTAGTTATTATATAATTAATGATTAATAAAAACTAATTACCAAATTACAAATTATATACTAATTAATTAGTTATTTCGTAATATAATTATTAATTATATACTAATTAAATAGTTAATTAGTAATAGAATTATTAATTATATAATTTTTAATTAGGTAATTAGTAATTAGTAATGTTTTATTATTATGTTCGTATGGTTATATAAATATATATAAATAAAACCTAATTTACCCTCTCCTGAGATTCCACTCTGACCAACAAGTAATAATAGTATTTTGATTTCAGTACACATAAAACATGTAAACAATAATGTACAATCAATGCATATGTCTGTGGCGAGGAGATTTCGTCCCATATGGTGGTCTGCGAATAGGACGTCCGCATCGAGTGCGCAGTGGAGTCTGATGACCTAGAGAAGGCTGATCCTTAGGCACTGAAACATCGACTGTCGCATCCTCTATCTGTGTGTCAGTGGGAGGAGTTTTCAACTGCATCTCGTACTGCCATTCGGATCTTTCTCCCACTAGGGTGGTAGAAGGAACTACCTCCACCGCAGAGGGGAACGAAGCCTGTGATGGAGCTATACCCCAAGACGGCTATGGCTCTAGAATCCAAGGTTGTGAAGGATCTGGAACCCAAGATGGAGAGAACTGCGGATATCCTGTCAGGAAAGACAGATCCCATGCCACCTGAGGTACATCCTGAATAGGCTGATCCTGGACTACCAGAGGCCCGACCTCTGCCTATGGAACAGGCGAGGCCTCACATACAGCACGACGCTGTGTACTTCGCTGTGGTCGTGGCTCCTCAGCACTAGCAGCAGCTGTAGGATGTTCCTCTAGGGCAAGAACCTCCTCTCTCCGAGCCAGACGCACGAAGATGCTCCCGGAAATCTCATGAAAAGATGCCCTCGCCTCCAGCGTTGTAGCATGGATGGCTGGCCGGCTAAAGACCCCCATCCTCCTCTTCATCACTCATGCGAACAAGCTGCTCTGTGTGAATTCCCTGTAAGTAGATTCAAATGGAATTAGAAAATAATTCAATAAAAAAACTAATAGAAATTTATTGACTTACCATCCTCTACATCTCTATGCCAGCTTTGGTAAGATACAGTATAGACTTCAGTCTATACCATGGTGCATAGTCAACCTGCTCTGAAAGAGAGAATCGATTTGTAGGAACACTCTGAATACGTAACTCTGCACGTCTGTGCCAGCAGTCGATAAAACTCGCATGTACTTGGGACCAGTCATCATCCTACATCCCTGTCAGCTTCATCCCATGAAGCTGGTCTGTCTGTCTAGATGGTAATGGAATCGGCTGAGTACGAAAAAATTGGCGCATGACCCTGTCAGGATGCTGCCACTCAATAATATGAAAGTGACTGAGGGGCACTATAGCCATAGCATCCTCAAGCCCAATAGTGCAGTATGCTGGAAACTGGTCCATAATACTCCAGTATGAAAGCCATGAAACCTGAAATGACAAGTGATTTTGTCAAAAAAAACACCCAACTAAAAACCAAAATTGATGTAATTATTAAATATGTTAGACAGTGATAGATTGTATATACATACCTGATCAGGTAAGAGACAGTCCAACTGTAGCCGATATACGCCCAAATGCTGTCTCGGAACCACGTCAAAATTGTGTCGCTGACACCACCTGTAAAATACAACGATAATGACAAATAATGAGAAATTATAGTCAATAACTCATAGTAGAATAAAAAACCAATAGAAATGACTTATCATACCCGCGTCTACGTGGAGCGTCATGCAGCACCTCCATCTCAACCGGTGGACCAGCAAGGTCAGGGCGGAATACTGGGATGCGCTCCCATGCCCACATCTGAATAAGGATGACACATCCTCCGAGACCTGTACGGTCCCTATGGGATAGTCTACATAATGATATGTACGTGTATGCCAAGCAGGTTGATCCCCAACTGTACATCCCAGCCCGATCAAAGTCTTCTAGTAAGGGTAGATACATCATATGCACGTGCATCCCCGAGTGATCAGTACACATGGTCCCACCAATGAGTCGTAAGATATATGCACGGGCGTAACGTATGACGGTCTTCTCATCATCATCATCCTGTAAATGTGGAATATGTGACTCCAACCAATGCATAGATATGGACGATCCATCTGTAGCCCTACGTTCGGACAAAATATCAATGCCTAACAAGCGTTGAGCAAGGTCTGGCCAAGCTACACGAGTGGGTCCAATAACGGGTCTCCCCTGGATAGGCAGACCGAGAAGCACTGCGACATCCTCGAGGGTGATGGTCATCTCTCCCTCAGGCAAGTGGAATGTGTGTGTCTCTGGTCTCCATCTCTCAATGAGGGCAGCAAGTAGGTAATGATCTACAAATGTGAAATCTGATACGGCAAGGCCATAGAATCCAGCACGACGCAAGTAAGGTCTAATGGCATGTGGAGGCTCCATGTAATGAAAATGGTGCGCTCGACGCACCTTCACAAATCGATCTGGACGACCCTCTAACACGGCCTGTGAAATATGGGTAGGATGCTGAGTGAGTATTATGGTATCATCCATCTGCGTATAAACAAAGAAAATGAGTCATAAGTGTAAAATGTAAATATAACATTATGATGTTTTTAGAATTTATCTAATTGTATGTATTCAATATCTTATGCTAATTATTATGATACTATAAATTTGTTATAGAACAGTTTTCTAAAATATCCTGCATGTTCAGATTGGGGTTTAGGTTGGAGGGTTTAGGGATATAATTTTTAATATTAACGTCCAGGAAACATGTTAATGGGTAAACTGACATACACTTTTCAATATGGGTTAAGTGTTCCACTTTCAGAGTTTTGAAATAAATTCTATTATCTCATATTTATAGTTATTTCTTGAAAGCATGAATATTAATATGAAATAAGTTATGTTATCTAAAATATTGAGTCTTTAATTTGGTTACACATATTTTGGGGGAGCTTTATTATTAACTACTTATGGATTGGATTAAGATAAAACATGTCAATTAGTAATGATGTTTTTAGAATTTATCTAATTGAATGTATTCAATATCTTATGCTAATTATTATGATACTATAAATTTGTTATAGAACAGTTTTCTAAAATATCCTGCATGTTTAGATTGGGTTTTAGGTTGGAGGTTTTAGGGTTAAAATTTTTAATATTAACATCCAGGAAACATGTTAATGGGTTAACTGACATACACTTTTCAATATGGGTTAAGTGTTCCGCTTTCTAAGTATTGAAATAAATTCTATTATCTCATATTTATAGTTATTTCTTGAAAGAATGAATATTAATATGAAATAAGTTATGTTATCTAAAATATTGAGTCTTGAATTTGGTTACACATATTTTGGGGAGCATTATGATTAACTACTTATGGATTGGATTAAGATAAACCATGTCATTTAGTAATGATGTTTTTAGAATTTATCTAATTGTATGTATTCAATATCTTATGGTAATTATTATGATACTATAAATTTGTTATAGAACAGTTTCCTAAATTATCCTGCATGTTTATATTGGGGTTTAGGTTGGAGGGTTTAGGGTTAAAATTTTTAATATTAACGTCCAGGAAACATGTTAATGGGTAAACTGACATACAATTTTCAATATGGGTTAAGTGTTCCGCTTTCAGAGTTTTGAAATAAATTCTATTATCTCATATTTATAGTTATTTCTTGAAAGCATGAATATTAATATGAAATAAGTTATGTTATCTAAAATATTGAGTCTTGAATTTGGTTACACATATTTTGGGGGAGCTTTATGATGAACTACTTATGGATTGGATTAAGATAAACCATGTCAATTATTAATGATGTTTTTAGAATTTATATAATTGTATGTATTCAATATCTTATGCTAATTATTATGATACTATAAATTTTTTATAGAACAGTTTGCTAAAATATCCTACATGATTAGATTGGGGTTTAGGTTGGAGGATTTAGGGTTAAAATTTTTAATATTAACATCTAGGAAACATGTTAATGGGTTAACTGGCATACACTTTTCAATATGGGTTAAGTTTTCCACTTTCGGAGTTTTGAAATAAATTCTATTATCTCATATTTATAGTTATTTCTTGAAAGCATGAATATTAATATGAAAACTTATCTCAGATGTTTGGGGTTTAGAAAACCAAGGAATAAAGAAGAGATAACAACATTTAGTTTACAATATGGGAATGTCACAATGAATACAATAAATCATTATGAATGAGACTATGAAGTCGACCCAAAAACGTTAGGGCATCAATTCCGGTTATGACCTTATTTATGACATATTGTGCGTCACAAACTCTGTCCTTATTCTTGAGGCAAATCCATCTCATTATGAATCCTACTCGCCTTCGGTCTCCCACGAGGACATAACCGATTCATGTCAAGTATCACTATCGGTTGGCCCTCAGGCATTGGGAAATAACGATACTCCCCAATAGGTGTCTATGGTGCAGCATAACAGTTAGCAATGATATCCATCCGGTACACTGGATCAACATATGATTCCCATGAGATGTTCACAGAGGCACATGCTGCGATGGAGTGTGTACATGGAAATCGTAAGGCCTGAAATCTTCCACATTGGCATTGCCTTGTTTCTAGTAATACTGCCATTTTTTCACCGACGCGATTTGTGATGGGGTCTGAATGCTCTTGAACTTGAAATCGGGAGTCTTCTCTTCGAAAGAGACAGACATGATAACCAGAAGCTTCTCCTATATTTTTTTCAATCTCTCGTTGAAATTGTCTTCCATATCTTAGCCCTTGATGTATTCCATCTGATGATAGTTTTTTCTTATCCACAAAGTACTTCACGCATCGATATAATGTATCCTGAACTAAGGCGGTTATAGGTAGCTTGCTAAGTCCTTTGAAGATACCATTGATGCACTCCACAATGTTTGTTTTCATGTGTCCGTACCTCTTTCCCACATCGTATGCCAATGTCCATTTCTCTTTTGGAATCCGCATCATATAATCATAAACTTCTTGATTAGCCTGACGAATTTGTTCAAAACGTTCTTCAAATCGTCGTTGGTCAGACTCATATGCTACAAAACATAGATGATATTTCACATAAATTGATTTTATCTTTATATTGAAATAGTAAAACAGAACGAATAAATTACGTACCAAGCCTCGTGATTGCCTTCTTCATCGGTTCGTTGTGGAATTTTTTATGCACATTTCTAGCAATGTGTCTAATGCAGAACCAATGATGTGCATTTGGGTATCTCCATGTATCAGGATCTGCATTGATTGCTTTATTAATTGCTCGATGGCGATCAGATATCAAAAAAACTCCCTGAATGTTGGTGAAATGGTTGCTGATACATTCCAGAAACCAACTCCATGATTCATAGTTTTCTTTCTCTACAATGGCAAAGGCAAGCGGAAGAGGTGAACGGTTTCCATCTTGGTTTGCCACAATCAACAATACGCCTTTGTCTTTTACATACAGAAATGTTCCATCAATCTGAATAAATTGTTTGCAAAAACGAAATGTGGAGATACAAGGAAGGAATGCCCAGAACAACCGATGAAATTGAACACGAGATGGATCAAGTCGATTATCAGGAGACACATGTTCGTTTTTATCCAGATGGAAGAAAACTTGGTTATTATGCCTCAGTATGGCTAGCAATTGCAGCAATACTCTATATGAGTCATCCCAATCACCATATACCTTCACAATTGCCTTCTGTTTCGCCATCCATGCCTTAATATAGGAAATCTTATAACCGAATGTCTGTAGAATCTTCTCTTGCACAAGGGATATTGGAACATCTTGACATGTCCTAATCATCTCAACAACAATAGATGATACAAATTCTACATCCAATGAGGTATGATCTTGTGTGAGACTTGGCTGAATGCAAGTATGAGCCGCCTCAATCCTTGAGATTCTCTAACCTCCAAATGTAATGTCTGGAATATCCCTTAAAAGAAATCTAAAATCATCCCCATACCTCACACACCGTATAACATATTTACTACGGCATGATTCGTGAACTACATAGTTGAAGTTTCTCTCAATATGAAATCTCTTTAACGTTCTTTTTAAGGCATCTTTACTAGGAAAATTCCTTCCAATATATAAGGTTTTTTCCACCTCACTAAACCTATCTGGTACAACTCCAGGGAACTCAGTTGTCGGTGTGAGAACAGTATTATCGAATTCAGGCACGCGTTTCATTGCTTCTGACCAAGATGAAAAGAGTTGTGGATGATTTATTGACCGAGGTTGATGTACGACAATTGCATTTCTCAAAACCTCCTCTCTATCTTCTGTTGGTCCCTCCTCATCAGCACTGTTGTCGCCATCTGATCCATCATTACGAATCTCCTCATCAGAAGTCGGATTGACATGTATATCTGGGAGATCATCTAGATTGCCCTCTTCTACTGCATCATTTGGAATAGGCTCAATGTCATGGGGTAGACTGTCTTCAACCACTCTTGTATTTCTACGTCTTTGTACAAGTGGATGTTGTTGTTGTACAGTAGCAACAACAACGTATAACTCCATCATGGTACCATCTAAGCGTTGAGAAAATAAATTAATTGCTTAGACCCACTGCGCATCAGCAACCAATGGACAAGCTATATGCCACAGTGTTGTTGGAAATTGCAAATGTCTATAGCTCATAGACATGATCTCTTGATCGGGTCCCAAATTTAAGGAAACACGAATTCTCTCTTGATGTTCACTTATGGTAACACAATCAACTGTACTAACCACCGTAATTGGTTGTGTACTATAAGAATCTCCTTGTTCAGTTTGAATAATCTCCCCATAACAGTACACACAGGCAAACATGGCTCTCTACGTCAAAAATGTTTATTTCATCAAAATTATGATAGTGTAAAAAATATTAACAATTATGTTTGACGATATGGTGTTTATTATAATGTAATTTTAGTGCGCCTTTCTATACCATAAACTAAGCTACTGATGTTTGACCATACAGAGGCCTGTCCCGATTGCAGGTGTCATACCCTCTCATTCTTACAATCCGTTTAGCTTCTGTTGTGGTTAATGCTCCTTGCTCATCCTTCTTATAGAGCTTGTTCCTTGTAGGTTGTCTGGTTTGCATCTGCACTTAAAGGTGGCCCGAAGGCCTTGAGGTGGCCCAGGCCTTACTGTCCTGAGGGCCTGGGTGGCCCGAAGGCCTTAAAAGACTCGAGGACCAAATTGGTGGCCCGAAATCTCAAACTGGGGCATATTTCCGGCTGCTATAGTGCCAAACAGTGATAGCTATAGTTCCCACTACACTAACTACTACAGTACTGCACAGTTCCCGCTACAGTACCTGCTATAGTACTGCTACAATAACCCCAGAAATTCTTCTTCCACCTAGATTTGATCTCTGGTTGCTTGGATGCACTTATGGAGTCCTTACCAATCGGGCTAAGGCTCATGTGCTGATTATTCATTTTATTTAAAATAAAAAATTGTCCATTTTATTTAACTTATAACATTACTTAATATATATATATAACTATATAAGTAATGTTTTTATATAAATATGAGTCTATAAATAAAAAAAATATTTCTATTTATTTTCTAATATATATATAAATAAATACATATATGAAATTATTTGTGTGTGTATGGGGAAAAATGAATGTGTTTGTGTCTGTGTAAATATGTGTGTATGTGGGTATTTATCAATATTGTGTAAACACATCATATATAAATGTATTTTTATTAATAAATCGTTATCATTATCATTATATGTAGTTTATAGACATATTTACATAAAATATTTATAAATACATTATAAAATTATATCTAAATATACAGTTATATGTGAATATGTAAAAATATTTATATGTAAATATATATATATTCATATAAATATATTTTTAATATATAATATTTATATCTCAACACACAATATATAAAAATATTTTAAAAATGTATTTAAAAATAATTATATTAGTCATATGAAATTAATTATTATCCATTTTATTTAAAATAATATCTAACAATTTTTTACGTTATAAAAATATATGAATATCTCTATATACACACACTTATATAAATATAAGGTTTATATATAAATATGTGTGTATTAATAAACATAAATATATAAATTTTCATATTTTAATTTATGTCAATGAATATTAATATATTATATATTTAATAAATATATGGATATACATATATCACAAACACACACAAAAATATATTTTATAAATTTATTTAAAAATAATTATATAAATATATGAAAAAAAAAGATTCATTTAAATATATATATAAATAAATAGTAATATCAGAAAAGATAAAATCAAACAAGTTTGGTATGGTACTAAATGGATTCAAATTGTAAAAGGGAGGTTCAACAATCGAATCCAGGTGCATTCATGGGTGAATAAGAGGTTGGAAAATTGAAAATAATTGATAAGGGGGATGAAAAGAGATAACAAAGGAGGGCATGATTTGTGGGTTCCAGGTAGGGAGTGGGGATAGTGGCTGAAAAGTTCAAAAAATGTTGGGAAAAGTAGTGAAAAAGATGGAGAAAATCGCTGACAGTTGGGGCGTGGAGTCCTAAAAAATATAATTTTTTTAAAAAAAATTATCATTTCTAATAAATTATGCCTTTATCAACCTCTTTCAATCTCGGATAAAGTGTGTTTTTTGAGTATTTTTTAGCATTGATAAGTGGTTCCATAATCAGATCTTTTTTAGCACTATTAAACGGATACTTTTAACGATGCTTAGATTAATAGGGTTTTTTAGTGCTATTAAAACCAACTTATAGTCCTTTTAAAAATGTTATCTGTAGTAGTTTCCTTACTCATACTCGTTACACAAAAATCACTACCACTATCTAGAATTACCATTCTCTGAAATTCACCACAAATTAGCACCAATCATCTTCTCTTGGTCGGCCATGCCAACTCCACATCCATCCACCAATCACTAAACATGTGTGTCACATGAATACGAACAACACGCGTGGGAACAAGACTATTATAAAAGTGAGTATAAACATACCCATTAGGTTTCACTTAAAAAGTAAAAAAGGAAACATAACGAAATAGTCCACTCTACTCTTGGCGTGGGAGGGGTCCAGGACAAAGGGAAAAATGGAAACAAAAATACCCAGTCAGCTCAAAGCATTGGTACAAGAAGTATCTGGTCAAAACATAAAGAAAGATAATTCGAAATTTTCTTCAACAACTTTAATTATCAAGGACACAAGGAATATATCAATCATCTTGACTCCAAACCTCAGAAGTCATACCCCATGAGTAAAAAAGGAAGCTTGAATCACTAGACAACCCACAAATTTTATGGTTAATAGCCTTCTATGAAGTGTGTTTTGAAGGAAACACCTGAGGGTTCTAAAGAACAACTAATCTGATAGAATTATAAACCGAACAAACATCCAATTATCACACTTCCATAAGAAATGAATAATGGGAGGCTGTTGAACCCTAAAGCTTGCTCTCCTTTCATGTTAGTGTGATCCACCATAGGTTAATGGATAAACCTAGATATGGTCATAAAAATTATATATATATATATATATATATATATATATTTAGAATTATAATTAAATTTATACATTTAAATAATTATAAAATTAAAATAAACATTTTAAATAAAATATATTTAATATATTTATAATTTTATAAAGTTAATTATTAATAAATATATATAATTATATATATATATATATATATAATTATATAAATATTTATAATTGTATAAATTTATTTTTAATTATATAAAAATATTTTTAAATATATTTATTTATAATTATTATTATATATATATATATTTCGAAATAATTTTATATATTAAAAATTGTCAAATTTATATTGGTTAAAATGTTTAATAGTTTATTTATATATATTGACTAAAAATGTGTATATAATTAAAATAAATTTAACATATTAATATTTTATATTAATAATTATATAATATATAAAAGAATATATTTATTTAGATATATATTTATATAGTGTTAAATAATTTAAAATATATGTACACGTATAACTGCATGTCTGTATGTGTATGTGTGTGTATATAGGTGTGTATATACAAAGGTGTATATACAAGTGTGTATATACAAGTGTGTATATACAAGTATGTATATACACGTGTGTATATACAAGTGTGTATATACAAGTGTGTATATACAAGTTTGTATATACAAGTGTCTATATACAAGTGTGTATATACAAGTGTGTATATACAAGTGTGTATATACATATGTGTGATTGATGTGCATGTGTAAATATTTTAATTCCCGCAAATGTTATGAATTTAGTTTTTAGTATTTTTTAATTTATATAATTCAATTTTTCCATTTGTTATTATACATCAATTAATATTTTCAAAAATATATTTAATCAATTTGTAATATTTATTTATAAATATATTTATTTACTATATATACATGTAATATTTTCAATATGTTGGTAACTTATATGAACAATATTTATTTGTTTTTATTTATAAAGTTTTAACATTTAAAATATGTTTTAAATTTAAATTATTATTACATACAAATAATTTTAAAAAATTAATTTAAATAGGTAATTATGTAGCTATAAATATATATAATTCTAAAAAAATTATTAACGACATTCTAAATAAGTCAATATGTATTTAAATAATTATAAAATTATAGTAAATTTATTTATCATATTTATAAATATATATTAATATATATATATATATATAAATATATTTATAACAATATATAAATAATTTTTAAATATATTTATTTATATTTATAATAATAAATAAATAAATACATAAATATATATATAAATAATTATAAAATTACAATAAATATAGTTTAAAATATAATTTTTTTATATTTTAATTATATATAAATACTTTTTAAATATATTTAGTTATATATATATATATATATATCTTCAAATAATTATAAAATTATAATAAATATATTTACATAATAAATATATTTATTATATTTATAATTATATATTTATTTATATTTATATAAAAAATATAATTATATAATTATACCAAAGTAGTGTGGACCCTGACATGTCATTGTATAAATAAATTTCTAATAATGAAATAATGGTTTGGATGTCAATGTGGGTCTGGGTGCAGGAGATCTCCCATGCCGATGATGAGGACTCCCAGGGTTTACTGATTCTAATAGCCTTGCCACATTTTTTTGTCATAAAAAAAATTTGAAGGGTGCATCATAAGATGGGTCTTGGCTAAAAAAGGTTTCCCTATGAGTTCATGGATCCCCAGTGAGAGCTACTAGCATTCAATCTCAACGATCTGAATTTTCTAGCCCATTAGAGATGGGTAGACCTTGATGAGATAAGGCCAATCTACTCTGGAATGATGAAATGCATATTAATGAGAGTGATGTATGTCGGACTATGAAGGTTTCTATTAATTTGTGAAGATATTTATGATCTATGGGGAAGGACGCATTCAAAATTAAATTTTCTCATCCTATAGTGGTCTTGGAGAATGATGTGGGTGGGATGTGTCATCTCGATTCGGTAGCGATGAATTTATTGAGAGTGGACTGATCTGGTGTGATAGTTGGTATTTATGGATTCTCATACTCTGATCTAAAACTAAATGCCATTTTTCTTAAATCCTTGGGAGTTCTGGCCTTGGATGGAAATTCTAGTGAGGTCTCAAATATGGATCTTGGTAATTGTGGACATCCCTTTTTTTCCTTCAAGGGATCCTCCTCTAGTAGAATTGACAATGATCAATTTCTTATCTTGATGCCAATTCTAATGCTTTCTCAGAATGGGTTACCATGGGTGATAATAACTCATTAATTGTGTGGGTTTTTCTTTCAAAATGTGTTAATCCTTGGAGGATGGAGGGCCTTACCCAAAGGATCATGTTTCCCTTGGGGTTCTCAAATTGAAGATGCATTTCTTTAGGGAGAAGATTTTTCCACTGTTTCTTCTAGTTAGAGGAGTGAATATATTTTGCATGGGTTGATGGTCCCGTGTCATTGAACCCTGGGACAGGTCATCCTCATGACTAGTCAGTAGATATCAATGTGATACTGGTCAGAAATACATTTTCATAGGTATAGGTGAGGCTTCTTGGTCTCAATTAGATTCTGTGGAACCCAAAAAAAATTCATGACATTTAATCTTCATTTTTTTCCAATTTGGTTGGGAAAGGATACAGAATTTTTCAGGTAGTGACACATTTCAAGGATTCTAGTTGATATTAATCTTACTTCGACCATTGTTGATAATGTTATTCTATCTATTTTGAATGATGACATTCAAATAAATATTGAGTATAGGAAATGTATAAATTACTCATATGTATGATATTTTGTTGGGAATTTGGATCAATAGTGTAGGAGGATGATTTATGAATTATGTTGCTCAAAGGGACACCTTGTAATAGATTTTTCTATTAAATCCAAATGGAAGAAGGATTTAATGTCTTCCCAATATGGGATGTACTCTGATATGCCTAAAAACTAGGGTAAATCCAATTGCATCTAGGGTTTATCAACCTTCATTAGGTTCGGTGGGAACAACCAATCATATGGGGCTAAGGTAGTTACGAATCCTGAGATATAGATAGGTGAGTACTCTGACCTTTCTAGATATGGTGTGTGGACTAGAGTAGATAATAATTACTTCAGAAATGGTATCAATGTTCCTGCTACTGGGAATGATAAACTAGATTTCATGAGAAGTGATGGTGTTTCCATGCATATTGGGCATGGAGATCCATCGAAACCTGTTATATTCATGAATTCTATAGATGAGGTTGTTGGTATTATGACCAGTTGTTCTCTTTCACCAATTGATGAGAAACGTTGTTTTTTTCAAGTGTAGGATGCTGACTTTTCAGGGAATTCTAGATAAAATGATGGTCTTGGGAATTTGATGTTTATCAGAGTGTGAATTCTCTTCAAGAGATTCAAAATGTATTTAGATCTTTAGGAATTTCTAGAAAATGGGGTCATATTTTAGATTATGTTAGTGATAAGGGAAAGAAAATGGTTTTTTTGGAAGTCACTCATCTTCGATCTACGAGTAGTGATGATCATGTCTCTTTTAGGGATGATGTTTTAAGTGGTAGTATCAATATGGGAAACAATGGAGGTCTTTCCCAGGTTCCACCAAAAATAAGTCCATAATAATTTTATTCCAGTATTCCCAGAAATGTGTCTACCAGGTCATCCTCTATGGAATCAAATAACAAGCTCACCTCAGATTAGGAAAATTTCAAGGAGAGGATCCTTTCAATTCTTAATCAAATAAATTCACAGTCAATGTGGGAAACTAATACTGTGGGTGATGATTCTACTTTTGATTATGATTATGGGGATGATTCAACTTTCCTTGACATGTTTCTTTATTATCTAAATGAGGGATTGTGTTATTATATGACATGTTCTATTATATTTCTTGCATGTTTTCTTTTTTATTTGATCTTTAATAAATTGTTAGGAGTTTTGGCTTCTGACTAGACCTTTTTCGTATATTTATAATTATTTAGAAATATTTTTAAACATATTTATTTATAATTATATATATATATGTATGTATGTATTTAAACAATTATAAAATAACTAATAAATTAATATATTATAATTATATACACATATTTATAAATATATTTATTTATAATTAAGAATATAAAAATATATATAATTATATATATATATATAATTATAAAGTTATTATAAATATATATTTATATTTATAATTATATATATATATATATTAATAAATATATACACATATTTATAAATATATAAGAATATTTATAAGTATATACACATATTTATAAATATATTAATTTATAATTATAAATAAATAAATATTATATATAATTTTATCAATATGTATAATATTATAAATAAGTTATTTGAAATTAGATCTTTATCAGTGATTTTATAGTGCTGATAAAGACTCCCCTTTATCAGCACTAAAAGCACTAATAAATTTACTCTTTATCAGTGTTAGAATTTTAGGGCCCCTCATGCTACACTCTAAGCCTCCCATATATGTGGGCCTATAACTCCATTTTTTCACACACAGTAGGGAGGATATCTAGAAATGAGAGATAAGTAATGGAGTCAGCAAGAACTATTATAATGTTATTCATAGAAAAAGGGAATAAAGTGATTTTTGATTGGCTCATTTGTTATTGGTTTGAATTGATGTGGTGGATATCTTTCAGAATCCCATATTGAAAATGTGGGTAGAATTTTCAAATCTAATAACTTAAAAGGGTATTGGGAATTAGAATTTACAAAAAACATATATATTTTACAAAATAATTTTAAAGTATTTTAAAAAATATATATTTAGTAAAATGTTTTGCTATATATACATTTTACAAACCAAAACAATAATATAATATATTTTATAAAAATGACTAATGATGTGATTAGTCATAACCATTGGATTTAAAATTTTATAAATATGAATGGGTGCCCCCCCACCAAGAGTTATTTCATTTAAGTCGAACCAATGTGTTCTTTGACAGGAACAGTGAGATCAATCGGTGCGATTCACACTGATTTTGATCTATAAATAAGTGATGAAAATATTTGTTATATAGATGAATTCATTTAATCCAAAATTCTCTAGATAATTTTTTTAACATTAGTGTTACAGGGCCGTCAGTTTTTTGATGACCATCAACCCCATAATCTTGGTGAAATCCTCGATCCAAAAGTCTACCAAGAACCTTACAACAACAAGTGGGGGTGGATTAAATCTTTTTGAATAGTGAATTATATTCATGCATCAACATTCAATATGTCTTCTCCATACACATGATTATTTTTTCCAAAATAATGAGTGGATAATCTAATATTATCCATCCTATCCCCTTTCAAGGTTTATTCCATTGATGAAAGTGGATAACCTTATAGGAATTATATATGTGGATTTTATATAGATAAATTTGGTTTCTCAAAAAATTTACTAATGGAATCAATTGATTATTTTATTTATTCCTCAAACTCTTCCGAAATCTATGAACTATTATCAGTCCCAAAGTGATCATAACACACATCATTCCAAGTTTAAAAACATCATTCCAAAATCAATAAAAATCTTTGATCACTACTACATACCCTCCATTTAATAGTACGCAAAATGGATTTATAAACACTAAAAAAGGATATTATTAGGATCAACCTTAAAAGCCTGCAAACATTATCTAGCTTTAAAATACCACTAATAAATGTAATGATACTGTAGGGTACTACTAAAATTACAATACACTGTAGCAATAAATAGAGAATTAATTTAAATTTAAATTTAAATCACAAATATAATAAAAAAACACTATAATAAATATATTTCAGAAATATTGGTTTGTAATATTACTTTAGTAAGGTCAATTTATCACAAAAATTCAAAAACATCAATATTTCATTGTCTTTGGTCCCTTCCCTCGACACAAAAGAGCCCAATAATGCTACCAGTTGTCAGAAAACCCACTCAAACTCAAGAAAAAGAGTAAACAGGTATACAAAAAATATTATGTTAGTAATATTATACAAAAATAAACTTAACATAAATATTAAACAATACATTAATAAAATGTCAACATTATAATGAAATCACACATTTTGAGTCATACCGGTCACACTATTTATCGGATTAATGTGTGGCTAGTTCCTATACATCACAAATGACATTTGGATCATCCTCCAAATGTTTCAAAACCATATGAATGTTTTTACTAGATTTTGAGTATATGGCATGAGATTTGAACAAAAGTGTAAATTTTAATCTAAAAACATACCCATCGAGTCATATTGGGAACATCGCGTATCATATTAATGTGTGGATTATTCCTACTCATCAAAAACTAATTATGAATCATTGTCCTAAAACATACTATCAATCAGAATGTGTTCTCTTAGTTTTGAGTTTTTCATTTTTTTTCTTGAACAAAAGTGTCACATTTAAAATCATAATAGATACTTCAAGTCATAATGAACACACTATGTATCAGATTAATGACTGAATAATTCATAAACATAAAAAATGACTTCAATATCATTATCCTAATATATTAAGAAAATTTGAATGTGTTTTATTAGGTTTGAGTATGTAATTTATCTTTTTTACTAAAATGTCAACTTAAATTGAAAACATGAACAATGAGTCACACCAGTCACATCATGTGTCGGTTTAATATGAGATTGATTCCTACAAATAAAAAATGACTTATGAGTCATTCTAATAATGTATCATGAGAAAATGATCATGTTTTCTTATTTTTCATTGAGTGACACTTGTTTTGAACTAAAATATCAATTTTCAATTAAATGAAACACTTGGAGTCATATTGGTGACACCATGCATCAGATTGACATGAGGTTGATTAATATACATCAAAAAGGACATATGTATAATTTTACTAAAGTATCAAAAAAAATTTAATGCATTTTATCATTTTTGAGAATGACATGTGTATTTTTTATGAAAACGTAAATTTAAAATAAAAATAGGAACTTTCAGTCATACGAGTCATATAATATGTTACTTTATTATTTTATTTATTCTTAATCATCATAAATGACTTATGAATTCATAACTATAAATAGTGGTTTTAATGTTGAAGATATGGAATCAGTTTTTTATAAACTTAAGAAAAAGTTATCTATGGAAATTTTTTGGCATCAGTTTTAATATAAACTGATGAAAATTTGTTTTTTGACTTTTGGTGTCAGTTTTTTTTAAAACCAAACCAAAATCACCATGAATTATGTTTTACATCATTGGTTTTTACAATAACTAATGACGTGAATAAAAAATATTTTCAGCATTGGTTTTTTTAAAATCTGGTGCTATAATTCAAACAAAATGGCATTAGATTTTCTAAAAACCAGTGGCATAATTCAAAACAATAATTGGGCATTAGTTTTTCTCAAAACCAATGCCAAAAAGTTTAATTTAACATACATAGGATCAAAATATGCTTAATTTTGTAGAACTCTCAATCCATCTTTTTGACTCGCTACCTCCCCAATGGTGACCTGGTGATTTGAACGACGATTCTTGTTTATTTGATTCGGTATTTTTCATCATTTCATGATATGGGTCTTGATTCTTCATCCTATATCATTATTTCACCATCTAAAAAATTATTTATCTTTGAAAACTAATTTTTGGATGAACACCATCTATAATTTTATTTTCTTTCAATTTTTTGGTTTATTCTTCAATTTTACATACATTTTTGTTAGACCTTGCAGTGTTTGTTCTTTAAATGAATTTGAGGGAGAAATTTAAAATTATGGATCCATTTTTCTTGGAAAAATATGTATTTTGTATGTTTTTTTAACTTTTGAAGTTAAATTATTTATCATTTAATTATATTGTTGAGTTATTGTTTCAATTATTTATATGTAGTTTATTATTATTTATAAATTTTTTTCTTATGTTTTGTTTATTTTGATAATTATTTTATTTGATAAAATTATCAAATGGTTGTGATGATATATATTGATTAATGTTTTTTTGAAGCAATGATATATAAAATATATTTCTTTCATATTTTTGTTTTGACATTGTGATGTGTTTTAAATATTGATTAATGTTTTGATGAAACTTTTTTGATAAAGTGATTGAACTTAATCTATTATGATGAGATGCTAGGGTAGGTTATGTATAAGTGAACTATTTAATTATATTAGATAACCAAGGATAAGTGGATGTTAGTCAACCTATGATGATGAATGTAGATGAATTTACATTGTATTTCTTTTTTAAAATTTACATGTCTAAAAACTGTATTTTTTAATAACTATTGGATATTTAATTATATATATTTGATTATTTATTTGATTTTTTGTGTGTTAGATTTTGATATTCCATAGATATGGTTAAACATTTTTTTCATTGAAATACTCGATATACGGTATTATATTTTGGTTTAATTTACACATATGAGAACACATTTTCAACCATTTATATTTAAATTTTTAAAAGTTTATATCTTTATAGAAGTAATGTTTATATTTAATAGTTCATCTTGGATATATTTTTTGGTTTAGAATCATAAAATAATTAAAATTTTTAAACATACACATGAATGATGGTTTTATTACTTATATATTTATGTTTTCCTATTTTCTAATTACTAAATTGCCAAATTATATTCAGGTACATACGAATTTCATTACATTTTTTGGTTACAAAGACAAATACAGATATAGATATAGAAGAACATCTACTAAGGTATTTGTCTTTCTTTATATCTTTAAATATCAAGTAAGATAATTATTTAATGAATGAAAACGTTTAATTTAAAAAAATAATTACAGGACTACTGATGAGACATTAGTGGGGGGTCTTCTACTTTTAGTATTCAAAATTTGAATTCTCATGTTGGTAAATATGGAATTACATGTTTACCAAAACTGTCACTTTCTCATAAAGATGTAAAATTACATATTATTTTTTATGATAATAATAATAAAACTGGAACAAATCCAATGCAGTTTATCAGCACTATCGGCATGAAATTCCATTACAGGATTAAAATTTTATATCCTGATTGGATGTCTGTCGACAAGGTGGTGATAGATCATATTTGGAAGTCCGTAAAGGTAAAATATCTCCCTTGGTTTATTTTATCTCATTTTTTGAATATCATGTATTTTAAATGACTAATATTTATGTTATTAAAATACATATGAAATTCAATTTTGAGGAAATAAAATCAATTAAGAAAAGATTTCTTACTTTATCAGTAGTTTACTGGAGGGATTTTAAAACAAATATAACAAAAAATTATGTGTTTTGAATGAGAAAAAATTAAATCACATCCCTCAAGTATCTGTTTTTAGATTAATATACATGGAAGAAATTTTTTTCCTCCTGACATGATGATACATTTCAGGTATGATAATTATTTATGTCATATTGTAAAATTTCTTATATATGTACCTAATTACTTATTAGTTTACTTCTTATATAACAGGCATCGAGGAAATCCCATCAAGACATAAAATTTTAAAATGTATACCTTCATACTTTATCACGTGGTGGGTATCATTTATTAGAGGAAAAAATGATTGAGGAAAATTTTTAAGCACTAAGAGCTCAGTCCACTAGTGGTTTTGATGGGCTCAAATTCAGTTTTCCATATCTAACCACCCTCCATGAGAAATGGAAAACTGTGAGAAGAACGAAAAATTAAAATTATCTTACAGAGAAAGTTAAGGAAGTTCCCAAAATAATTGTAAGTAAATAATTATTAATTTTCATGAATTTTTGTAATTTATAAATTAAAAACACTAATATACATTTTTCAATTTTCATTCCAGGATAAAATTCAAGAAAAATAGACAGAGGGAACTTTTATGCCTAAGGGTAGGATGAAAATCCTAGCCACTACTTCAGGAAATCCAGAACACCCTGACCTCATAAGATGATATCAGACGGCTATTAGTATTTGGATTTTTTGTTCTTTTAAGTAAACAATCAATGGACCCAAAAATAAAATCCTTAAATGATCAACTGAAAGATATGAAACAGTCCATGGGTGATCAAATTCAAGCAGTTATGCAGTAGGCTGTCTTATAATAATTGACGAGACAAACATAGTCAGCATAGGTTGTATGACCTTCCTACTCAGATCCTCCACCACCTCGCTTAGACCCATCCTTATACTGTGAGTTTTATACCATAGATCCTAATGTACATATTGTAGCATTTGGAGTCATGCATTTTTTTGGGGGATTTTTTACATCACCAACCTATTCAAATGGGTCAAGTTAGAGAGTAGGTACATGATATTATTGATCCAATTGCTCTACGACCATTCCCTTCCATGGAGTTTACCAGAGTTGGGGATTTTATGGTTTTTTTTCTTTGGTCACCAGGCCTTCTTTGTCATATTTCATACAAGGTATGCATTTTTTTAAATATTAATTACATCTGTTTAAAAATTACTTATAAATTTTATAAAGACCCAAATTTTTCATGTTATTTTTTAATTATATGTGACTATTCGGAGGCTAAGAAATCTATGGTGTTTGATTCCGATGCCCGGAGTAGAATTTTAAACTTTATTTATGGTATGTTTAGTAAATGTGTGAGCAATAAATCCTAACTTTTGAACCGGTGCTCAGAATTTAAATCTGAGGGCACCGTTGAACTTACAGCGTCAGGATTCGCTTAAGGGTGGTTTAACATTGATTGTAGTGGGTCGAAGAGGAAAGTTGTTTTTTTCATTTATCGTGGATGAATAAATAAAATAAAATTTATTTTATTTTATTTTTAAAACATCCTTCCACATAAATTTTAATTTTAGATGGTGGGGACCACATTCATGGTTGAGCATTTAATGAAGGACATTAAATTCCAAGTTACACAATGGTTGTGTAACCACCCTTCGTCTGATTAATGAGGCCCATTAATTACACCAATTAATGAACCTCTTAATCACATGTTAGAGAGTTAAACTCCAAAGTGGGGTTTTGAAAAATAGTTGGAAAAGGCTTGATCTTGGGAGGATTCCTGATGAAGAATGAATCCCCTCACAAAGGAAGAACTGAAGAATGACGATTGAGTGACGTCATTGGAGGCTTGTTGCGGGAACAACGAACATCGACTCTTCCTCAAAAGCAGGCATTCTCCAATGATCTTGAGATAGGGTTTTTATTTGCTTTATTTTTAAAATAATTGTTGAATCTTATTCTTCCCTCATATTATCAAGCTAAAGCAGAGGGCGCAGGCCAAACGAACAAGGCCCGGACCCTCCAATACTTTTTTGATCTATGCGTTCTTCATGGAATTCTTATTTAGAATTGGATGGAACCAGGAATGGAGGGTCATGCAGCGAAGAGGGCATCCCAGGGAGGCCATTGATACCTTTAAATGGAAAAACGGGTCACCGAAGCTCACCCGATGACCCGCGGAAGACCGCTGGTGTGGCACCAGCATGGCGGCACCGACAACCGATGCTAGCAGGGGTGATGGTGGCGGCCGGTACTAGCCGGTCGGTAAGTAGGTGGTGGCACGTCATCACACGATGCTGGTGAAGAGGGTCACGGAATATAGCTGTGGCAGACAGAGGTGACATGCACTAGCTGACCGCTGGTGGAGGCGAGCGGCCCGCAGTCGTGCACCGCTGAAGATGGATATGGCTTGGAATCCATAGCGGAAGGTTGTTACCTGCTCCCGGTGGGTCCCGATGGCGACCTAGAAATGCCATGTGGCGCTGACACTCCACCTTCCGAACAAGGGGGACCCCCCCCCTGTGTCATCTCAGGAGGGTCGTGCCCCTCCGTGGGCCGGGACGCACTGGTCTGTGGCTCAGCGGGCTGAGCCCGCCGTGTCCTAGCCCAGTCGGGTCAGACCCGGATAGGTTCAGGTCGACTCGAACCATGTCGGGTCAGCCCAGACGGGTTCGGTCCGACCGGGTCGGACCGGACCCGGACCCAACCAGGCCCAATTCCACTTAAAGGGCCATAACTTGCGAATCATAAGTCTATTTGATGAACTGTCTACGGCATTGGGATCCTTGGAGTGATACGGTCCTTTTTTTTATCTCCACTAGATTTTTGGAGAAAGTTGGTGTACATCCAGGTTGGATCCAACCCGAATCCAACTGGGCCCTTGGCATTAAAATTGATATAACTTATATATTGGGTGCTTGATTGACGCGCTGTCAGTCACATTGGAACCATTACAACATGGAGCCCCTTTGGGATACTTCTTCGTGGAAATTCATGGTGGTTGAGGTATGAACAATGTATGAAGAGAAGATCCTCCCAGAATCAAGCGTGCTTATTGTGGAAATCTAGTGGTTGGATGTAACAAGAAAAAAGAACACCGATCCTATGTGGGTAAGCATCTGTCGATCCTATGTGAGTCAGTATCTATAGATCCTTGTAGGTTAGAACTCAGTGATCCTGAGTGGGTCTGTGCTCACCGATCCTATGTGGCTCAGCATCTACTAATCCTGTGTGGGTCTGCAACAAAGACTCTTGACAGAGTAAGATGATCCAGCAATATGTCTAATCATCTATACTTCTGCACTTAAGTTATAACTGGTGTGAGGTGAGTATTTACCTTTGTGGTACTTTTACCTTCATGGTGTTACCTTCGTGGTGTTACCTTTGTGGTATTCTCTCCTTTTGGATCAGTTGTGAAAATGGCTTAATAGTTGGAGCCTTATGTTTCCTGATGAATGAAAAGAGTATATTTTGATAACTTAGATATATGTATGGTCATATACATAAGTAGAGTTGATGAATACTTTGTTCTTTTTTATTTAGGTCTTTCTTTGTTGTTTTTACTTTGTGGAACTCTAGGAGACCTTTGGGGGTCTCGGGGTCCCTACTGAGTATTGTTATACTCACCCCTGCATAGGCTATGCCCACACCTTATTGTGTCTTTTTCAGATGAAAGACAACGTTGAACGAGGCTGAGGGATCTAGTGTTGGAAGATGCTCAGATGTGGACCATTTTACGTAACATGTCATAGTGACTATAGTTCGTGAATTGTACCTACCCTTTTGGTAGGATCTTTGGTAGATGAACACAGGATCTATTTTTCTGTTGTTGTTGTACTTTTCAGTTGGGCTTATTGGATACGTTTTCATGACACATTATATTTATAGTGATTTAAAGAAGATTTTTTTAGACTAGGGAAGACCCTAGTTCATCTCTCAAGGAGCATTGGTGGTTTTATAGTGTTAATTTTTAATAAGAATAACAAAAGAGGGGGTGGTTTGAAATCAGTTTTAAGAAAATGAATTGATTTCATGTGTTTAATAGTTGATAAATAAAAGTGGTGGTTTAGAATTATGAGATAAGTAGATCACTTTAATTTCACTACACATATTGGATAGTTCATTATTTTGAAAATTACACATGGTTTTGTTTAATTCTTTGGTTGAGGGTTGTCAGGATCTTGATTCCCCACTTGCCTCTCAAAACGTTACACAAAGTACCAACCCTTGACACAATGATCGTGTTGTCAAGGTTTGGACTTCAAGAATGTATTAATGGGTATAAAATCATACTAATATCTTTTTTATGTGCGAGATAATGAGTATCCTTGTGTTTCCCAATCGGAATAACCCAAGTTTCCCACTTGAAATTTCAACCCAATCAGTGTTGAAATGAAAAGTGGTTCACTTAATTAAACCCAAGAAATGAATTAAGAGGAGAAATAAGTTTAGATAAAACATAAATCAAATAATCCAGACACAAATTATACAAAACAGTTAGAGTATCAAGTTCCTAAAATCCCTTCTAAGTATGTGTATCTCCCTCAAAATGATCATCCACCATTTAGCTCGCCATCGAGAAGAGGAGAAGGCTCAGGTGGAACTCCATATTTATTGTTGACCCCCCTATGATGATAGGGGCCTCCAGAACTTCTTGGATGATTATAGGACTCCTTTTGAACTCAGAAATGCCAAGGATTTTCATCTTAGTCAAACATACAAATGGAGATCCCAAGGTGCCATTTCATAGGAAAATGGAAAGGTGGTTTTGAGCACACATATTTCTTAAAACCACTTGTCACATGGGTTTTGACCTCTAGAAAGCCTTATCTCGCTTTAGAAAAAATAAAGAACTTGTATCCCCACATTTTGGATGTCTCCACCAAAATTTTGGCACAATATGGATAGCTATATCCTGAGATACGGACAGATCACAACACATCACTTTTGACTTCATGCAGATTCGGTGTGCTGGACCAATCAGGTCGGTTGGGGCACCAGATGGATGAATGGGTCTTGGGTTCCTTCATATGAAGTATAGCCCAATTAATTTTGGACAATCCCATAACATTACAGTCCATTTTGATTCATGGTTCTGGAGAATTGCACATATGATTCCACTAGCATTCATGGATCTTGCGCAGTTTGGCCCATTTTTCTTGGACATCATCATGGGTCCTCCAAATCACCTCCTCCTACAATTGAATCATCAAAACCAGAATAATTTACCTTTTTAATAGGGATAAAAACAGACTAAATGATAAAAACATGGAATGTAATTTAATATTAGTTTTATAATTTTCAATATAAAACAAGTTTAACACATTGGTGTATGGTTGAAAATGAAACAGTGAATTATGGTGCGATCAAACCCCCATACCTAAACATTTTCAATTTTGGGAAAAGTAATAATTCCAAAAATTATTCATGTATATATTTCCAACTTCATAGAGATTTAAAATTCAATGAAAATTTAATTCGTGATAGAAATGTGATCAAAGAAAAAATCACACCGAGGAGTTATTCTCAATGATCATTGAGAAAGACATATCAAAAATTATATCCAAATGACATTTCAAGAGATGCATGATACCAATAAAAGAAAATAATTCAAAACGTAATCATGTCAGCAATTCTCCACGTGTGTGTGTGATAACCATTTCATGATATTATTTCCATATTTTATCGAGTAAATATAAGTTATTTTAATAATTGTCTACTTACATGATCCTTTCCACCAAAATTAACCCACATTCATTGCAATCAAATTTCAAGACCCACTCACTTAAGCATTCCTAGATTTCAAACCATAAGCTCCCAACCTAGATATCCCCATATATTGTACATTTCTTCACACCCCTCATTTATTATTTTTTCAAAAGCTTCACTTGGATCAAATCTCACACTCTTCTCCCAACCCATGTTTGATATCCTCACGACACTAATTGTAATAGTTATAACAAAATAAAAGGTAGAGGATGGCTGGTTTTTGACCTTCCCAATATACAACCTTTATTTTTATTTATTTTTATTTTTTGAGGGTTTACAACATTTGGATAACAGGTACACAGGCAGAGGTCAATCTGGTACAGTAATAAAATAGATTGGATGAGGAACGAACGAATGAAAAAATGATTTTGTAAAGTAGATAAAAATTGACCTCACTTATATTTACCTTCCATTAATTATAAAATTTTCACACATCATGGTTGGGTGAAAAAAATGCATGGAGAGATTAAGTGACACAATTTTCCTCTATACTATTCACAAAAAGGGCACCATTCTTATCAAAAGTTTCAAAATGATACAACTGTTTATATCATCGACAAAGAACTAAATTTCAAAAAAAATTCACACCATTGTATTGAATTCTTACAGAAATTCACAATTCATCAGAACGTTTTTTGAATGTTAAAACAACATGAAATATAGACATTCCACATGAATTTTCAATAACATCCATGATTCAACAAGCATCATTTTCCATGATAATGTGGGACTAAAAAAATTAATATTTCGGCATAAAGGTGAGTGTGAGAAAAAGGGGGAAAGTAACTGTAGATTCCGAAAAGTGCATAAGTGTTGAGGAAAGTTTTGAAATGACAAAGAGAAGTCATATTCGGACCTGGAGACCCAGTCCGGAGGGCCTGCAGGTGTTGTGAGAAAGATATGGTGAAGTGCGCAAAGAAATGTATCCCACACGGAATGTTCTGGGATTCACAAAGGGTCCTTGGCCCAAGCGTGAAATTATTTCGCACCTGTGCCCCGCGCAGTTGATATTTCACATTGTCGCCATCTGTAGAGACCCGAATCTTTTCGTACATTGACATTACATTACATTTTAGGAATACTTAGTACATAACAAAAACACACACACAAGGATCGTAACAGTTTAGTGTCTTTGGAAACTCGGAACGTAATCTTCTAATCGTGGTGAAATATCTTCAACATCTCCTATAAAGATCTTCCCTTTTTTTTACCTAAAACCTTTCTTTATATCCTGGGGAAAAGAAAACATAAAAGGGTGAGCTCAAATTCTAAGTAAGGGTAAACAAAATAAATATCAATCACATCGTATTCATAAGAACATAACATTTTGGAAATCTTAACCTGCAAAAGAGAGCATAATTTCATAACATGGAATAAATCATAGTAGTGAAAAGTAATCCCAATAATCATAACTTAAAACATGAAACTTTGTGGCATACACACATAATCATAGAGAATCATTTCTTGTTAGTCAAGACTAATTTCCAAGACTATCTTAGTGGACAAAGTCCCTTTCTAAATCGAGTAACCCTCGTTTCAGTCCTGTTTCACTGAACCGGTATAACCTACCGTTCCAGCCCTGTCTATATCATGAGATATAAAATATTTACCCAATGCATTGGAGGGAGATATAGGTCCCACCCATCTTATAATGAATCCTTTCTTATGTGTGCCACATAATCATAAATCATACATCATCGCATAACACATGTAACAAAAATGGGATCCTTGAAACATCATGACATCATAAAAAAATCATATAAGGTAAATGACTTCATAAAACTAATTCCCTCAAAACATAATCAAATCAATGTAATAATAGGGATAAAAACAGAACCCTATATTGTCTTAGATGGAAAATAATTTTGATAAAACACTTGAACTCCATTCTTGAGGAAAATATCTTTTCTTCTTCAAAAACACTTTTCTTTTCTTAACATGTCATACAATTATAAACTAAAAGAAGTTGATTAAAAATAAACTTGGAAACTTGTAAAGGAAGCTTCTTGTAAATAATGTTTTTAAAAATCCATTCATTCCATATAAGTTAAAAAAACATTCTTCGTACCTTTGTCGGAAAAGTCAAAAAGTACCTCGTACGAAAAAAACGATAAAAGATTCCTTTCATATTCTTTACTAAAAACTCACCGAAGGGTAAAAATGGATTTAAACAATTTTAGGTGGATGGAAATAATATTACATATTGATGAAACATGGATGTGGATGATAAAATACACCCCAGTAAATACTTACGAATAAACAATCTCGGATAAAAATGAGATTGTGATATTTCCCTTACCTTAGGTCCGATTTGCTTTGTACGTGTCCGAACCTCCTGTATAATAATTTAAATAATGTCATTGACTTATTAAAGAATCATATTCATTTTTATGATATCATATATGGTTCACTTATGACTTTATATTACCCGTTCTTTTGTAAATTCCATGTTAAAGAAGCGTTTTGGGTAAAATCGTTTCATTTATCGTAGGTGTTTTGACTTGTTGTTCTTGACATTATTATTACTTATATAATGATTTACTTACTTCCAGAATATAAAATATGATTTATATATCATATATATTCAGTATATATATATATATAATAGATAGATAGATGAAATGAAAAACACCGTTCATGGAGACGGTAGTCCGTACGTACGCATGAATGCTGTTTTTCTTTCCTTATTGTCTTGAATGGAAGTAAGTAGATGACATACATATATATATATATACATAAATCCAGTAGCTTTATAATTTCATATATTTCATTATTATTTCTTATATATACTTTATAATCATTCTTAAATGGATAACATGGAGAATGAATCTCATCGCATCGTGGAGACGGTAGTCCGTACGTACGCACGAGCGATGATATCATTTCCATAAATATTGAATTGAATTGGAGTGGATTATACAATATATAAGAATCAATATTATGTTGTAATAACTATGTATAGTTATTCTTTACACCACTATACCCATCCATGTAAGGTGGTTGTGGAAAATAGATTACACCACGGCGTGGAGACGGTATTCCGTACGTATGCACGCGCGGTGATTTCTTTTTCCATAGGATGGATAGATGGTGAAATAGGGTTGTTTCATAATTATAATAACATATCATTATATGAGTTATACTGATGTTATTAATTCATAATGAAACAACCTAAGAAGAAGAAGTGGAAGAAGAAATAAAGATGAAAGAATTGGTAACGGTAATTACCTCTTCTTTGAAGCGCCTCTTTGAGACCTCCTCTTAGGGCACTAAAATTGGTCTTTTAGGAAGACCAGAACCTCTAGGATGTTTCTAGGGAAGTGGAGAAGAGATTTTGGCAGGGGTTATCCGAGCTTGAGTGCTCAAATTGGTGTGAGGAGGAGGGGGAGGAGGTGTTCTTTGATAAGGGAGGAGAGGGGCACCTTAGGAATACCTCAAAATATTATTTTATATTAATGTCAAAATCTGTTTATAATGGTTACAAAGGGTCTTATTTCGAATATAAAGTGGGGATGGGTCGAAATACTATCAACCAATAAGATTTAGACAAGTTTAGGGTATTATTTTAACCTTATCAATTGGATTTAACTCTAAGTTAAATAATTTAACTTTTACCGTGTCTTTTTGTTTTCTTTCACTATATGGTTAATACACTTACTATAACATGCCAAACGAACCCCAAATTGCTTATTATTAATACATATATCCTTATCTAAGTCATTTGGCCGAACCTTAGATTTTTAGGAATAAAATAACAATTAATAATATAATATTTGATTTAAAAACTATTTTGTGTCAATTTTGACACTATTTGATATATGATTTTTTTGAAAGTCATAACAGAATTATATGTTCGAACCAAGTTGATTAAATCAACACTAATATATCATAGTAACCTAGAAAATTAGTTTAATTCATAAAAAGTCTCAAATTACATTCATTTGATCATTTATAACATCAATTATGTTAATATTTCCTTAAAAGGGTAATTACTGCATCATCGTTGTGTCATAAATAAATTAATTTATTTAAAGTCTAAAAATTATAAATAAAATATAATTATGTAGTAAATCCTTTTATCTTTCTAATGAATATTTATAGTCGAATTTATCTTATGTATAACCCCATATTAAAAATGTTTTATTTATTAAACTTTTATTTTAACTATTTTAACTATTCATAAATAAAATAATATTAAATGTCATAATCTAATCCAAGTGGACCTAAATGGTCATATTGTATTCATAAGGTTGTTTTTGGTCGAATTACACTTATCCAATAGAATTAGGACATGTGTTAGGGTAATAGTAATATCATATTTACCCTTAGTTACCCTATTTACTATTAACCGTGGTAAAAAAAAGTAAAAAGTTACTATTCACCAAAAATTATTTTCATCTCATTGAACCACATTTTAGTCCTTGATATTAACTGTGTCTGTCGGATTTTCGAAATTCCATTCACAGAAGCGGTAAAATTAAGTTTTATGCAAAATTCAGTTTTTAACCTACCACTTAGTGGTTTCACTATTCATCAAAAATTGAAAGTTTTCAGAAAAATACCAAAATTTCATCCTAAGCTATATTTCATATTCCGAATTCAAAAATGAAGTCTATTTTACCAAATTCATAACATAGAAGTTGCATTAATTAATTTTATATTTAAATCCCGCTGTTAAAACAAATAGCGTGTTTTTAAGAAACAATATCTACCAAAAGATTGACACTTGATTATGTCTGGTTTAAATGTGAAATTACATCCAATGACCAACATCGTATTAATTTGTAAAAATATATTCTAAATATACTTTAAAACCACTCAATTTAATGATTTATCACTATTAATAATTTCGATTAAAAAAGTTGTTTTTAATTATAATCTAGTAATTTTCACTATTCATCAGAATATGAAAGTTATCCGAAAAGTACCAAAATTTCACCCTAAGCTAATTTCGATATTACGAATCCAGAAATTAATTCCATTTTAAAAAATAAAATAAACAAAATTTCAAAAAGTGGTTATTACTATTCATAACGGCTAGTTTTAATAATATTTTAATAGCATATTGTTGTTTAATGAAACTCGTTATTGCGTACTACACACGCTATCGAGGAAGGTCGCGATTGCGTGTAATGCAAGGCAAGTCAAGGATGTGTGTTGTTCAAGCTCCTTTTGATGTAGCGTAAAACGCAAGACATTAATAAAATTAAAAAGAATATTTTTCATAAAATCTCGGGCTGTTACATTCTACCCCCCTTAAAATGAATTTCGCCCTCGAAATTCGTCGGGGTTATAAATGGTTTATTATTCGAAAGTTTCTTTAATAGAAACCCACATCGTAAAAAGGAATATCAAAACCAATCTTTAAAAACAAAAGTATGAAACGTAACGGTTACCCAAATAAACTAGTCCTTGGGTTTCCACATAGGTGAAAATATGGATATGGAAGAGAAATCTAACCATCATGTTCTGATGGAGAGTGGTAGAGAACATGGCTATGGAAAAGCCAGCAATTACAAAGCCATAAATTTGTGACGATCTAAGGTACCATCTGATTCATCAGATATAAGATCACTAGGACAACATTTTTGGTTTTCAAGATCGTTTCCCTAATGTTAAAGAATTTGAATTAGAATAAATACATACTTTATTTTGGTACAATCTCACTGTTGTTCGTGCCTTTAACAATTTCCACTTCATCTCTTAAATAAATGAAGTTGAATTTGTTATTCGTGAAGTGTTAGCAGATCATGTGATAGAATGACGGGTCATTCCATCTGTCTCAAACAAAAGGTTAGCAAAAAATTATATACATAAGTCGATCTATAGTGAGATTAATCATATATGGTTCCTAAAATGGACTTATACATCATATGTCATACAACTTAATATAATAAAACTAGTTTCTACTAAACAAGGACTTCCTGTAGGCCCGTGGTAGGCGATAAAGGCCAGTCGCACTTCGGTTGTGGGTTCGATTCCCACAGCCTTGTCCGACGCGATGGGCTGTCGCCCGTCCTGCAGGTTTTCCTTTTTCTAAAACTATATTAATATAACATCCCATCAATAATATCGAAAAACGTTTTATCCTAACTTATGTCCAACATAATCCATTCTAATCTTTAGGCTTATCCATAATACTGTAGTTCACTCTCATAACATAGTGAAAACGATTACCAGATATTTAATACCATCGTTGATCCCCATATATCATAAGATATGTTTTGTTGGTCACATTCCAAACATTCAATGTCCTTAATCATGTATTCTTTTGAATACCTTAGTGAAAACATGAATGCAGTTTAAAGTTAACACTTTCCACATACCAAAATCCTCAAAATTCTATATAATCAAACCACGGTATCATATAGTCCTTATATCAATCATGAGCTCATGAATACTATTAAACATTTCATTTTCTCGTTTTCCCTTCATTATGCGCATATCATCTTATTTCCAAAAAAATATCTCAATCACTTTGAATACTCAATGATACAACATTATTTTGGAATCCCATTACATAAACACTTAATGATTCCACCACATCGTTGTCATATTCAACATTGCCAATAGTGATCGCATGTGACTTCCCTTTGTCCTTTGCCTTCAGTGGTTGCTCATGTTGATCATCACTAACCCTTGGATTAGGTCATTTATTAGCATAATGCCCCATTTCCTTGCACTTGAAGCATTGAAGTGTTGGTGGTGCGTTCTCTGCAGTGTTTGCTTTATTCACATCATTAGAAACCCTTTTTCCATTACTTTGACACTCAGCTACTCGATGACCTTCTTTTCCACACTTAAAACATTTTCTAGTCCCTTTAAGACAATCTCCACCATGCTTCTTTCCACACTTTGTGCATAAGGAAACATTCATCTTCTTTTCACCATTATTCTGAGATTTCTCCTTGAACTCCATCTTTCGTTTCTTGTCAAAACCATGAGATGGATATGTAACACCAACTTCCATTTCTACCTTGATAGCACAACGCACAATTTCTTCATAGCTACTGAAGTCTCTTATAGCTAATTCCCTTCGAAGACTTGGTTTTAAGCAAATGAAAAATCGATCAACTTTACTTTCAGGTTGGAAGATAATGCCAGATGCATACCTTGCAAGTCTTGTAAAATTCGCTTCGTATATACCAACAGATTCATCATCTTTTTGATTTAGTTCAAAAAACTCCTTCTCCATCTTTGTTCGAAGAATACGAGGGAAGTACTTATTGAAAAATAAGTTCTTGAACTCGTCCCATTCCATGGACTCAATTTCATCTCTTTGCCTTGTATTCTTGATAAGATTCCACCATTGATCAGCTTCACCTTCCAAACGATATACTGCTAAGATGACTTTATCATGTTCAGAACATTGAAGAACTGAAAATATCTTTTCAGTGGTACTGATCCATTGTTCAGCAACAAGTGGATCAGAAGACCCACTGAAAGAAGGTGGATGTTGCCTCATGAAGGACTCAATAGAATATTGTTCCCTTCTCTGCTCATTTGGAAGTCCAGAATGATTCATAGCTTGTGTAAGTATAGAAATAAGATTTTGCACTCCATCTCCCATAACATTTGTTTGTTCAGGAGGACAATCATTGCATTGTCCATTGCATTGATCAACACGGTTCCTTCGGGTTCCAGCCATCGTCTAAAACCCAAAAAGAATAGTGTGAGAGGCAAAAATTATGCTAGGGAAAACAACATAATAAAGGGGGAGTACCTTCAATATCTAACATCTTAGGTTTAATTATATGATCGTTAGCGTAGTTCTAGTACTATAACCTATACGTATACTTAACCTTAGGGACTTCCCTAGACATACCGTAGAAATATCTCTAGGGATCTCACTAACGTTTTCGCATCCTAGTTTCCAAAGGTTGACTAAACCTTTCCTCTGATACCAACTGTAGAGACCCGAAGCTTTTCGTACATTGACATTACATTACATTTGCGGAATACTTAGTACATAACAAAAACACACACACAAGGATCGTAATAGTTTAGTGTCTTTGGAAACTCGGAACGTAATCTTCTAATCGTGGTGAAAGATCTTCAATATCTCCTATAAAGATCTTCCCTTTTTTTTACCTAAAACCTTTCTTTATATCCTGGGGAAAAGAAAACATAAAAGGGTGAGCTCAAATGCTCAGTAAGGGTAAACAAAAGAAATATCAATCACATCGTATTCATAAGAACATAACATTTTGGAAATCTTAACCTGCAAAAGAGAGCATAATTTCATAACATGGAATAAATCATAGTAGTGAAAAGTAATCCCAATAATCATAACTTAAAACATGAAACTTTGTGGAATACACACATAATCATAGAGAATCATTTCTTGTTAGTCAAGACTAATTTCCAAGACTATCTTAGTGGACAAAGTCCCTTTCTGAATTGAGTAACCCTCGTTTCAGTCCTGTTTCACTGAACCGGTATAACCTACCGTTCCAGCCCTGTCTATCTCATGAGATATAAAATCTTTACACAATGCATTGGAGGGAGATATAGGTCCCACCCATCTTATAATGAATCCTTTCTTATGTGTGCCACATAATCATAAATCATACATCATCGCATAACACATGTAACAAAAATGGGATTCTTGAAACATCATGACATCATAAAACAAATCATATAAATCATATAAGGTAAATGACTTCATAAAAATAATTCCCTCAAAACATAATCAAATCAATGTAATAATAGGGATAAAAACAGAACCCTATATTATCTTAGATGGAAAATAATTTTGATAAAACACTTGAACTCCATTCTTGAGGAAAATATCCTTTCTTCTTCAAAAACACTTTTCTTTTCTTAACATGTCATACAATTATAAACTAAAAAAAGTTGATTAAAAATAAACATGGAAACTTGTAAAGGAAGATTCTTGTAAATAATGTTTTTAAAAATCCATTCATGCCATATAAGTTAAAAAAAACATTCTTCGTACCTTTGTCAGAAAAGTCAAAAAGTACCTCGTACGAAAAAAATGATAAAAGATTCCTTTCATATTCTTTACTAAAAACTCACCGAAGGGTAAAAATGGATTTAAACAATTGTAGGTGGATGGAAATAATATTACATATTGATGAAACATGGATTTGGATGATAAAATACACCCCAGTAAATACTTACGAATAAACAATCTTGGATAAAAATGAGATTGTGATATTTCCCTTACCTTAGGTCCGATTTGCTTTGTACGTGTCCGAACCTCCTTTATAATGATTTAAATAATGTCATTGACTTATTACAGAATCATATTCATTGTTATGATATCATATATGGTTCACTTATGACTTTATATTACCCGTTCGTTTGTAAATTCCATGTTAAAGAAGCGTTTTGGGTAAAATCGTTTCATTTATCGTAGGTGTTTTGACTTGTTGTTCTTGACATTATTATTACTTATATCATGATTTACTTACTTCCAGAATATAAAATATGAATTATATATCATATATACTCAGTATATATATATATAATAGATAGATAAATGAAATGAAAAACACCGTTCATGGAGACGGTAGTCCGTACGTACGCATGAATGCTGTTTTTCTTTCCTTATTGTCTTGAATGGAAGTAAGTAGATGACATACATATATATATATATACATAAATCCAGTAGCTTTATAATTTCATATATTTCATTATTATTTCTTATATATACTTTATAATCATTCTTAAATGGTTAACATGGAGAATGAATCTCATCGCGTCGTGGAGACGGTAGTCCGTACGTACGCACGAGCGATGATATCATTTCCATAAATATTGAATTGAATTGGAGTGGATTATACAATATATCAGAATCAATATTATGTTGTAATAACTATGTATAGTTATTCTTTACACCACTATACCCATCCATGTAAGGTGGTTGTGGAAAATAGATTACACCACGGCGTGGAGACGGTATTCCGTACGTATGCACGCGCGGTGATTTCTTTTTCCGTAGGATGGATAGATGGTGAAATAGGGTTGTTTCATAATTATAATAACATATCATGATATTAGTGATACTGATGTTATTACTTCATAATGAAACAACCCAATAAGAAGAAGTGGAAGAAGAAATAAAGATGAAAGAATTGGTAACGGTAATTACCTCTTCTTTGAAGCGCCTCTTTGAGACCTCTTCTTAGGGCACTAAAATTGGTCTTTTAGGAAGACCATAACCTCTAGGATGTTTCTAGGGAAGTGGAGAAGAGATTTTGGCAGGGGTTGGCCGAGCTTGAGTGCTCAAATTGGTGTGAGGAGGAGGGGGAGGAGGTGTCCTTTTATAAGGGAGGAGAGGGGCACCTTAGGAATACCTCAAAATATTATTTTATATTAATGTCAAAATCTGTTTATAATGGTTACAAAGGGTCTTATTTCGAAGCTAAAGTGGGGATGGGTCGAAATCCTATCAACCAATAAGATTTAGACAAGTTTAGGGTATTATTTTAACCTTATCAATTAGATTTAACTCTAAGTTAAATAATTTAACTTTTACCGTGTCTTTTTGTTTTCTTTCACTATATGGTTAATACACTTACTATAACATGCCAAACGAACCCCAAATTGCTTATTATTAATACATATATCCTTATCTAAGTCATTTGGCCGAACCTTAGATTTTTAGGAATAAAATAAAAATTAATATTATAATATTTGATTAAAAAACTATTTCGTGTCAATTTTGACACTATTTGATATATGATTTTTGTGAAAGTCATAACAGAATTATATGTTCGAACCAAGTTGATTAAATCAATACTAATATATCATAGTAACCTAGAAAATTAGTGTAATTCATAAAAAGTCTCAAATTACATTCATTTGATCATTTATAACATCAATTATGTTAATATTTCCTTAAAAGGGTAATTACTGCATCATCGTTGTGTCATAAATAAATTAATTTATATAAAGTCTAAAAATTATAAATAAAATATAATTATATAGGAAATCTTTTTAGCTTTCTAATTAATATTTATAGTCGAATTTATCTTATGTATAACCCCATATTAAAAATGTTTTATTTATTAAACTTTGATTTTAACTATTTTAACTATTCATAAATAAAATAATATTAAATGTCATAATCTAATCCAAGTGGACCTAAATGGTCATATTGTATTCATAAGGTTGTTTTTGGTCGAATTACACTTATCCAATAGAATTAGGACATGTGTTAGGGTAATAGTAATATCATATTTACCCTTAGTTACCCTATTTACTATTAATCGTGGTAAAAAAAAGTAAAAAGTTACTATTCACCAAAAATTATTTTCATCTCATTGAACCACATTTTAGTCCTTGATATTAACCGTGTCTGTCGGATTTTCGAAATTCCATTCACAGAAGCGGTAAAATTAAGTTTTATGCAAAATTCAGTTTTTAACCTACCACTTAGTGGTTTCACTATTCATCAAAAAATTGAAAGTTTTCAGAAAAATACCAAAATTTCATCCTAAGCTATATTTCATATTCCGAATTCAAAAATGAAGTCTATTTTACCAAATTCATAACATAGAAGTTGCATTAATTAATTTTATAATTAAATCCCGCTGTTAAAACAAATAGCGTGTTTTTAAGAAACAATATCTACCAAAAGATTGACACTTGATTATGTCTGGTTTAAATGTGAAATTACATCCAATGACCAACATCGTATTAAATTGTAAAAATATATTCTAAATATACTTTAAAGCCACTCAATTTAATGATTTATCACTATTAATTATTTCGATTAAAAAAGTTGTTTTTAATTATAATCTAGTAATTTTCACTATTCATCAGAATATGAAAGTTATCCGAAAAGTACCAAAATTTCACCCTAAGCTAATTTCGATATTACGAATCCAGAAATTAATTCCATTTTGAAAAATAAAATATACAAAATTTCAAAAAGTGGTTATTACTATTCATAACGGCTAGTTTTAATAATATTTTAATAGCATGTTGTTGTTTAATGAAACTCGTTATTGCGTACTACACACGCTATCGAGGATGGTCATGATTGCGTGTAATGCAAGGCAAGTCAAGGAAGTGTGTTGTGCAAGCTCCTTTTGATTTATCGTAAAACGCAAGGCATTAATAAAATTAAAAAGAATATTTTTCATAAAATCTCGGGCTGTTACACCATCTGCGCGCAAATATTTTGCGCAGCTGCCTCTATCACACAATTATTTCACACAACCCTGTATTTTGTGCCACTGAGTGCCTATAAATAGAAGGTGACCCCCTTCCGTTTCGGGAATGAATAATTCAAACTGCCTCTCGTGCGCGAAATTCGCCTTCCACGCGTGCACAATATGGCATTCTGGTATGGTTCTTTTATGTGCCAAGTCACCCTGGGGTCTAGCTTCGTGCGAGATCCCCATGGCTTAGACTAAATTCCAACCCCTTCGGGTTCTTCCCCCCTGCATGAAATTCCTTCCTCTGCACGCAGGCCGGCCAAGTTGCGTGCAATCCTTCCTTTGAGCGCACACCCCTTTATTTGCACGCAATCCCTTCCCTTGCGCGCAATCCCTCTGAGTTGCGTGGAAACCCATTCCTTTCCATGCAGGCCACTTCCATTTCTCACAATCTCTTCACATGGGGCATAAAATCCTCAGATCTAGTTCAGTTCCAAATCTTCCCGATTTCGCACCGACCCGGGGTATTTCGCGTAGGCCCCCCTTATTTCGCGCACAAGCCTTAAAGGTTGCGCGCCATTCCCCGAGACTCATCTCCTCGGTGCTCCTCGGGTTCCCCCTTTGCTTGAGTGTCTTCTTCCCCTCTCCTGGGTGTCATTCGCAGGTGTCTTGTGCACCACGGGCATCCGCATAACACATGGTTTTCCCGTACGACCTTCTAGGCTCGTACGAAGTAACTTCAAAGTCCCTTGGAAGATATTTCGGGTTTCATTTCATTTCCTCATGCTTCTTCGCATAGGCACACTAATGGATATTTCCTCTTCTCATAGGCAAGATAAAGTGGACCCCTAAATGGTTCGCTCCATGTCACCCCCTCACAACATCTTTGCTGATGCCTTCCCTCCCACAAGGAGCAGAGGGTACCGGTTATGTATGTCCTAGGGGTGTGGTGTAAACCCACCTCATCCAAGCTGTAGGAAATTAAACTACCAAGCACCATCATCCTCAACACATGATGTTAAACTCTAACCTGGCCTCGTACCTCGCACATAGGGTCCCCCTGCCTTGGACATTCTCCACGCCCACTCATCTCCACGGGGATTTGATCACCTCTCATAAGGGATGATATCCTCCTTATCGGAGTAGCGTTGGTCCGTGGGGAAGGGCATCTACCTTGGTGTAATCCCTCATCTTTCCTTCTCGGAGGCATCATCCTTGTTCCTCCTTTCTTCAGTCCTAAGGCCAGCAGAGGGTGTGATAGGGAACGGGGCTCCTCCTCTATTCCTGGGTGCCAAATCCCTCTCCCGGTGTGCTTTGTCGCCCTCAGTACTCCATCCTGGAGTAAGTCCTAGCAACATGGGACGCCTCAGTGTGTAATCCCCTCTCCACCACTCACGGACGCACCTTTATCAACGTGATCATCGAGTCTTTGCTATCTCTTGTTTCTCACACCGAGCCTGACTCACATGGTCTTAGAGCAAGCACTGACCATGAAACCACATTGGGCTGCCTCAGAGCGTAAGCCCCATTCCATCCCGAACTACAGGGACTTTGATCCATGTTAAGGAATAGTACATAGGAAGCCTCCACGAGGTTCAAGCCCTACCACCTTGGGCCACCTCAGATCATAAGCCTCATTCCATCCTAAACTATAGGGAATTTAATCTGTGATAAGGCATGGTACGTAGGAAGCCTCCACGAGGTTCAAGCCCCACCACCTTGGGCTGCCTCAGAGCATAAGCCCCATTCCATCCCGAACTACGGGGACTTTGATCTGTGCTAAGGCATGGTATGTAGGAAGCCTCCACGAGGTTCAAGCCCACCACCATGGGTCCCCTCAAAGCATAAGCCCCATTCCATACTGAATTACCGGGACTTTGATCCATGCTAAGGCATGATACGTAGGAAGCCTCCATGAGTTTCAAGCCCACCTAGACCCCTGGTCCCTTCATGTCGGTTCACCGACCCCATATCCCTGGACCTCCATAGAGTAAAAGCCCTATATCCACCATGGGCCGCCTCAGAGTGTAAGCCCAAAATTCCCCCATCCCGCATGATGTTAAACTGTATTTCCATCCTGAACTATAGGGACTTTGATCCGTGCTAAGGCATGGTACATAGGAAGCCTACACAATGTTCAATCCCACCACCTGGTCATTCCGCCCCCATTCATGTCGGTTCGCCAACACCTTGGGCCGCCTCAGAGTGTAAGCCACATACCCGTCCCACATGATGTTAAACTCTATCTATCACCTGAACTGTGTGTTCTTTGATTCCGTGCCATGGGGATACGTAGGAAGCCTCCATGAGGTTCAAACCCCATCACTCATGTCTCATCCTGACGTTTCCCTCAAGCATATGTGTCTCGGGAAGCTCATTCCCAAACCTGAATGTTCAAATTCCTTCGGGGCCCATCCATGTGTCCATCTTCACGGGCTACCTCCTTAGGTGCCCCACCATATCATCGAACTACACGGACTTTGATTCCCTACCATGGGGATACGTAGGAAGCCTCTTTGAGGCTCAAGCCCAAAACCATCGCCCATACTGATTCTTACCCGGGCTGCCACATCCCGATGGGATCATGGCACTTCATTCCCCAATCCCCTCAACAGCATTCGAAAAGCCGCCCATGTGATTTCCTTAATATCGGTGTTCCCTCCAGGGGGTTCTTCAATATGATACACTTCTATCAGTGTTATGATCAGTCTGATCTGTCTATGTTGGACGTTAAACTTGAGGCATACCCTGTGTTACACATGGGAAGCTGAGGAAAACCTCAGATATATGTTTATGGAATATGTTTCCCCGCGTTTGATGTGGGATGCCTCAGGCTTCTGTGCCCTCGAGAAGCCATATAATAAGGGACAGAATATAGACCTTCCAATCCTTAGTGTCCATACATGCCAGAGATGCCCCAACGTGACTACTCTCCTAACCGAAGGTTTCTGCCCTGACCGGACCCCTTGGAAGGCCCTGACAGAAGAGGTGTAATTAACTGGTGTCCATGAAGATATGGCGTCGGGGAGAGTTTCACGAACTACGTCTTAAATCTATGAGGGAGACCCGGACTAGGTGACAAGTTCAGAGGAGGAATCAACAGAAGGAAGAACCAACATCCCATCATCATGTTTCGATTAAGGAGTATATTTCCCTGAATAAGGAATAGATGTCGCCTGCCTTTGGAAAGCGAGAATGTGGGGCTACAGTTGTGCGTCCTCTATGTGACGGATGTGCACGTCCCTGGTGAAAGCTTCAGAAACAGAAAATGGTGAACCCGAAGTGAAGTGATTCTCCTCATCATGGAGGCTAGTAACATTCGGGGCATCGGGGGTTTAGCATTTCATCTGACCCCATCATCCGGTACCAGGTCCCACCAAACATGCCTGATGTGAAACTCGCCAAAATATGGGACAGTTAGGATGAGAATTTCGTTCTGAAAAGTTGTCAGCATGGATCCCTCTTGCTGACCACAGAAGACAGAACGACGCTGGGGCACTGGTTGTCAATTTCTTTTCCTAGCAGTATTAATGAGTTCATCTCCCTGATTTCAGGAATCAAGTTGTTGCATCTGGAGCTTGATCACCTGCCCACTGACACAGGGGCAGGGGAAATATCGATGCAGATACCCCGCACGGTTCTGCCTCTTCCACGATGGCCTCGACTACCATTATTATTGGGGGCCCACGCCCCCTCTCCCCATCAGAAATTATCCAGCGAAGGGTAATTAATGACCTTGTACATAAGTATGAGGAGGAGGGGGTTATCCCCACCAGGGATATGGCCCACCTAGATCTCGAGGCAGTTGTGCCTCGCCCTTAACGCCACCACTGAGGGCCAGGCAGGGAGCCCCTTCTCCCCACACCAACATTCAATTTCTTCGGGAGCCTATCCCCAGAGATCCTTGACAGCTCCATCCCCTATGCCGATGAGGTAGCAAATGTCTGGGACATCCCGATCGGAGTCCCGCTTCAAGGGCTCCAGGTGAGGACCCCCACCAGGCCGCATCATCACTGCCACCCGGTTCCCCAAGCCAAGGAGCAAGTAATCCACGTTCTTGCACCACCGACTCCAGTTCAACTGACCCGACACCAGCGTCAGGCGCAAAGGGAAGAGGAAGCTCACTATGGGACATCAATGTCAGCGACTACTGTGGATTAAGTCACCGCTGACTCATACCTTCAACTCCCTATATATGTTCAGCAGGGACAGTTTCATACCCGACTTGGATTGAGGCCCCAACCGCCCAATGGGCAGGCTGGGTCGACTCTCCCGGTCGTTGGCGCAAGTGTTGGCCGCTGCTGACCAATCCGCAGTAGTGCCACCCCCGCGCGGAGGCTTACTTCATACCTCCACTATAGAAGGTGAAGATCCTCCTTGCTTCTGACCTCGGTTTGGGGGTTTTCCCAGTGCCACCTTCAATCGAAGTGAGGTACTTCCCCACGACAGCTACACTTCATATATGGTTCTTTCCCGCGCTCACTACACTGGGTATGGGGTCACTCCCCGTGTCGTAGATTGCCGGTATGAAGACATTACATGTCTGGTCAATTGTTAGCATGGAGGTACTCCCCATGTTTCTTTCAATATTTGTTCGGTGCTCCTCGCACCCTGACCTCCTTGGGAGGAAACCATCTCCTCCCCAGCATTAGTGCCACCAGAGGACCCCATGTCGGAAATCAGCCCTACACTGAAGAACCACCCAAGGGCAGGAAGGCAGGTCGCCACCACCGCAAGAGGAATTCTAGGGAAGGAAGGATGGAAATCAGACCAGTCTACTTCTCAGACTCCGAGGTAGAGTACAATTCAGCATAGTATCCCTCCCCTCAGTCCTCTGAGTTAAGGGATGGGGCAGGAACGAGGCGTATCAGCCTCATGCTTTTGGAATCCGAGGTCCGTAGGATCCCTGTATCCCTCCAAAGGTATATCTAGGAGGACGAGACCCTGGCAGGTTCCCAGGGGCCGACAGCGCGGTCGCCACCATTATCTCCAGAAGTGCCCTCTTCCTCAGTTAGAGACTACAAAGAGCTATTTTGTGGGCCAATGGTGGAAAAGTAGAGGCTTAACCCAGCCCTGGAGGACACTGATGATGTTTCAGGAGCTCTGGTCACTGGTCCATCCAATCCTGATATGGCGGAAAGGTCGCTACAATATTTAGAGGATAGCCCAAGGTTTGGCGTCCAATCAGCCCGCTCACCGTATTCTCCACCGACCAGCTTGTCATCCTAGTGGTCTGCCTTGGTGCCTCCGCCAGTCTCTCAATCACCCCCAGTTATTGAGTGGGGAAATCAAGGGCCAGACCATAGATTTGAGCCAAGGAAATTCTAGACCATCCTCGCAGTAGTCCACTTCCTAGAGAAGTTTTGGTCGGTCGCAGGATCGAGTTTTTGTACGCCAGAATCTCTCACCCCGAAGGATTTTGAATGTTTCCACAGAACCCTCTTGGAAACTCACTTCCGTCTTCGCCACCGAAGGGTGACTTATCCTTGGAGCCAAGTGCACTTTCAAGACATCAGCGAGCAATGTCGTCTAGTTGACCTAGTCACACTCCCTGTGGTCTGGCACCCTGAGTCACCTGGCCAACACATGGCCCTCCAGCAACAATGCGTTCAGAGTTTCCAAGTACTCCACAAAGTTATTGAGGAAGATACCCCCCACACACAAGTCTATGGATGGGGGAAGTATGTTTTCCTCCTATTTAGTGCAATTCACTGGTATCCTGACCCACTAGGCAATGGTGGGGGCATGCCCCCACGATGAGTGGCGGTCAACATGAACGATCTGTCGGGAGGGGAGAATGAGCTGGGACTTCTAGATGGGAACGCCCCCCCTGAGGACGTGCCACCACCAGACCCATCAGGAAGGGTTACACATCAACAGAGGAACCTCCTAGGTCTCCCTCCACCTAGTGAAGCATTGGTACTCAGCTGGAATGTTAGTAAGAGCAAAGATCATGTTGGATTTTTCAAGCACTCTGACCCGTCTTCCTCGGTGTTAAAGACGAAAGAGAACCCTAAGAAGGCCACGCTGCTCCAACAACTTGCTGAGTAGAAGAATTTAGTCAATCAACTTCTGGCTGAAATCATTGTCGATCGATGACCCAAATACGGTGATCCTAGGTTGTGGCAGCAGGGGCAGGAACAACTAACCCTTGGAAATATTCCACCGGGCGACCCTGATCATGTCGTATTCGCTAACAGGGTGGAAGCTGGAGCCCATGGCAAGAGAGCACAGTATGTCTCGCCAAACCCTCCTGAATGGCACGACCACACAGGGAACCCTGCTTGGGCTCCTCCAGCTGCCCCAATGGTCACTCCACCATCCGCTCCACGAGCTGCTGAGATTGCATACCGCATTGAAGAGCCCGACAATGCGCTCATGATTAGGGATCCCCGTCAGGACCGAGACCCCCATCCAGATGATCTAATAGTGGAACTCATTGCCCACTAGGAAGCATTGGAGATGCTGTAGGTGGCCATCCCACCAGACAGTAATCCATACCCGACATGGGTGGATGACATATCGGTGCCTCCAGAATTATGAAATCCCACCTTCTCCCCCTTTAATGGGACAAGGGACCCGCCGCAGCACCTATCCAACTTCAACTCAATGTGTGGCCCTATTTTAGGGACCCCAGTGTAGCAGGAGGCCACCAAGCTCCGCTATTTTTTCCAAACAATGGAGGGGCCGACATTTTTCTGGTACAGCCATCTCACCGTCGGTTCCGTGGGAAGCTGGGAGGAACTTCACAAGCAGTTCCTCTACCAGTTCAACTCTACCACCAGGAATAATAGTATCACAGACCTCTTCAAGTGCAAGAAAAGGCCTAATGAGCGAGTCACGGACATCATCACCCAGTGGAAGGGGCTCACATACTCCCTTGACATGCCGCTGATTCAGGAGAAATTACTAATTATGTGCATGGGAAATGTCAATATGGAAATGGTTCCCTCCTTGATCACTCAAGAACTATCCCAGAGGGTTCCGAGACATCTTGGATAAGGACCAGCTCCTCGAAGAATCCCTATAACAGGCTAGCCAGGCATAGTCATTGCCCCTCGTAATCCCAGCAATGAGGGATTCCAGAGCCAAGCCCGCCATGGTAGCTCAGATAGAAGCCCCTAGGCAATGGGAGTTACTACCATTAGCACCGGCCCTGCAGCCTCGCAGAGGCCCTCCACCTCAGGTGCAACTTCCATCCCAGCAGTGTCCTCATAATTGGCAGGTGCCCCCGCTTAAAGTGTATCCCCCGCCTAGGCGAGGTAATCAAGTTCCGCCTCCTCGACAAGCTCCTCCCCCCTCGTCAGGGCCAAGCTCTCAGAGCCCCCTATCTGTATAGAAGAAATAGGACCTAATTTTTCAACGAGGCTCAGGTCTCTGGTTACTTCTTTATCACCTTAGAGAACGGAATTGTGCGCTTACCTAAGTGCAGAAAGCCAGAGGAGGCACTCCTCATTGATCACCCCGATTACTGCCCTTATCACTGTATCCTGGGGCACACCATCAAGCAATGCTATGTGTTCAAGGACTGTCTCCAAGACCAGATTGAAAAAAAAATAGTCAGGTTGGGCCTGGACCCAGCACAAGTGGCGGGTGTCTTTGTAAGGTGAGATAGCGGTAGTGACGACGAGGGAGAGTGGCAGCAGGTTTCTGACCGCGGGTCTGAGAAGTATATTGACTGGATGGCCCACAAAATGGTCACTCACACCCATGGAATCATTTGGGAATTCCTGAATCAACCAGAGCCTTAAGAAGCTACGGCTACCACTTCTGTATCATCATCTCAGCCGACCTCTTCCCGGAAGAGCAAGCATCGACAACGCAAGAAGAAGCAAGGTGCCCCACCAATACCATCGTCATCCCGCACTCTCGGTGACTTTATGCCCCCAGAGATGGGCATCCCTCCCAGAATACACCAAGTGGTGGATGATTCATCAAGAGACAGCCCTGAGTATGCTTCATTTAACACCATTGAGTTGGTAAATCTCTACATGACTCTCGACGAGGGGGAGCGCCAGGCGAACCTCCCCAATCTCCCCAGCCGACACCAACATCGACGAATCCGCGACTATATGGTCCGTCAAGGTGCAGTAGTTGGCACCTCTATCTAGGTCATGCATGTCGCAGTGATCAAATAGCATGCCTAGCGTAGAACTCAGCATGCGCAGCCACTTCATCCAGCATCGACAGGCCTGCCTCCGCCACCGTTTATGCTGCTGGATCAAGCAGAACCACTTAGGTCATGCCATGACCAGCTTCACCTAACCGCAGGCCAATCCCAGTCATCTGTTCTTCCTCTGGTAGCTACCCTCTGAGATTAGACTAGTGATCAGTGGGATATACCCAACACTAGTCAGTCGCCGGTCCAGCCAGTAGGTCCTGCCATGCCTCCAGTCGTAGAGCAGCCTCTCGCAAGAAAAATTTCATGCCTGGTGCATAAATAAGATGTCTTTCGAACTATTACTGACATCCCAGTGAGGCTTTCTATTTTATAAGCTCTTCGCCTGTCACCAGATATGTGTGAGGCACTCTCCAAGGCTTTAAGAAGCCCCCTCTAGTTTGAGACGGAGGTAGAAACTACAGAATTTTTTCATGCTGAAGCAGTTGAGAGTGCCAAATGCTAGGCCATAATATCGTTCTCTTGAGAGGATTAAGGCTCTCCCATATAGGGTAACTTTCTCCCACTATACATCACCATCCAATTCAATGGCGTGGAGGTTCGCCGCTGTCTCGTTGACACCAGCTCTGGGATCAACCTTATCTCGACACTGACATTGAGAAAGCTAGGTCTATCTAAGGATGACCTGACTCCCTCTGATTTATGAATCTAGGGATATGACAGGACAGAACAGACCCCGGTCGGCAAGATCCGTCTGAAGACCCAATTTGGTGGCTTAGTTTTCAGCACCGAATTCATGGTGGTCTCTCAGGACATCGCATACAATGCGTTGATGGGTAGGCCATGGCTCCACCTGCACGTTCTGGTCCCCTCTTTGTATCACCAATGCCTCAAGTACTCCCTAAATGGTCGAGTAGGCATACTCCAAGGTGATGCATCTCCTTTCGCCTCTTGTGAAGCCTGTTATCTGGATGCTGACTATTACAAGAGAAGGATAAACATGTCCGAGCAAGCAAAGTTGATCTCGTTGCCACTACGACCGACCCTTGGGTAGGCCTAAATGATGCCTAAATCTTCCCGATCCATCGGTTGGAGGCCACAACCCCTGATATTGGGTAGTGTTTTGTCATTTCCGGGACAAGGGGAAACCATATTCCCAAATCCAGGCGGCGTCGGAAGATCACTTCATATTCTTATGTGAACTAGGCTCCAGTGATCCCGGAGCCTCCCACTTTCATTAGGTATCGAGACGTACGGCTCATGGCAACGATAGTGTGTTATTCTTGTCTGTTTCACTGGGCTAGAATAAGTTGGCTTCGACCGACGGGCCATCACTGCTTTGATATTATCAAGTGTGGCCCCTTGGGCCAGATACCAGATGGGATCAGGTCAAAAGCCTTCATTTATATGGTCTTGGCAGCACTGGAGTTCCCCGATGCAATGACCACTACCGCTCAAGCTGGTACCAACCTCCCATTAGGGTATGGTAGCTCAGAAGAAACTTCCCCCATAGAAGATCCCTCCATAAATGGAGAAGCAGATATAGAGGACGCCCCTTGCCTTTGAGGACCGAGTCTCCACCACGATAAATGAATTGGTACAGGTGAACCTCGGTAGTGAGGCAGACCCGAGACCCACATTGATCAATGTCGTCATGTCCCTCGAGGAGCAGCAGTGGTACGCGGACATCCTTAAACAGCACCGTGATATATTCTCCTGGAGTTATGATGAGATGTCGGGACTAGATCCTCATGTATCCTTCCATCGCCTCAGTCTTCCGGTGAATCATTGTAGATTCAAGCAGCCTCCGAGAAAGATAAATCCATCTCATAGTGCCATGGTCGAGGCCGAAGTTGACAAGATTATTAAATCCAACTTTTTCAAGGAGGTCCAGTACCCCAAGTGGTTAGCAGACATTGTGCTATTCAAGAAAAATAATGAACAGATTATAGTCTGCATCAACTTCTGAGATCTCAACTGTCACTGTCCGAAGGATGATTTTCCCCTTCCAGTGAAAGAATTTTTGATCAATGCTACGGATGGGTTCTAAGCTCTCTCCTTCATGGATGGATACTATGGATATAATCATATCTCGATGGCCCCTGAGGATGAAGAGTATACCGCTTTCAGAGCGCCTCAAGGTACTTTCTGTTACCAGCTTATGCCTTTAGGCCTGAAGAATTCAGGTGCCACCTATCTGTGGTCCATGCATCACATATTTAAGTCGATCCTCAGGACATTGGTGGAGAGCTATGTGGATGATTTGGTAGTCAAATATCACCAGTTCCAGGACCATCTCAAAGACCTAGAGAAAGTGTTCAGTATCCTCCGTTCCCGCCATTTGAAGATGAACCTATTGAAGTGTGCCTTTGTGGTCACCTCTGGGAAGTTTCTTGGCATCGTTGTTAGATACTGGGGTATCGAGATCGACCCAGAGAAGATCAAGGCCATCAGCCAGATGCCTCTCCCAAGAAATATTCAGGAGATTCGAGGCTTCCAAGTCCACTTCTCCTACATACGCAGATTCATTTCAAATCTGACAAGCAAGTGCAAGCCCTTTTCTCGGTTTATGAAGAAGGGCACTGCTTATGAGTGAGACGCGGAGTTCCAGACCGACTTTGAGGAGATCAAGCAATATTTTCTCCAGCCTCTGGTCTTGATGCCACCCATCTCCAAAAAGCGGTTGATCCTCTATTTCAATTCCCTAGAATGGTCCTTTAGTGATCTCCTCACCCATAAGAACAATGAGGGGACAGAGAACAACCTTTACTACCTCAGATGCATGCTCCTTGATACGAAGAACAGAAACTCCCCCATTGGGAAGAGATGATTTGCGCTCATACTTTCCATATAGAAATTGTGAAATTACTTGAAGCACCATGAGGTACAGCTGGTGTCTCAGGTGGACCTGCTGAAGTACATTCTGAACCGCCCCATGTTGACTGCATGACTAGCGCGGTGGGCAGTAATCCTCTAGCTATTTGACATCAGGTCCGTGCCTCAGAAGGATATTAAGGGGTAGGCATTGGTAAACATTCTAGCTTCCCATCCAACCCCTGTGGAACAGTCCTTGTATTTGGATTTTCCCGATGAGGCAATCCTCTCGATCGATCAAGCCATCTCGTGTTGGCAGATGCACTTCGATGGTGCCTCCTGGAGCCCCATCGATAGGAGACTCAATGATCCTAGGCTCAACAGAGTGGGTCTGGGTATTGTATTCATTACCCCAACACAAGCTGTTCTGATGTACTCATTCCTATTGTCGGAAGGCCGTACCAACAATGAGGTGGAGTATTAGGCCCTCATTATTGGCCTCGAGCTAGCCCTTGAGATCGATGCGCCCCATTTTCATATGAAAGGGGATTCCAAACTGGTCATTAAGCAATTCAACGACGGATATGTTGTCAGGAAACCAAAGCTCGTACCATTTTTGGAGCACACCCTCTAGTTAATGGCCTTGTTCCCTTCTCGGCCAGAGGTCACCCATGTCCCTCAGTCATAGAACGGTCGAGCAGATGCTTTGGACAGCTTGGCTGCATGACTTGCAGAACCCAAGTAGGATGATCTGATTATACATGTGGCACATCGGAGGGTCATTGCTCCCGTCACCCTAGAGGATAACAATGGCCTACAGGTAAGCTGTCTTACCGCCAGAGCCGCTATGGAAGGAACCTCAGGTTCTTCAGACGCAGTGGTTGAAGCAACACCTGGCTGGAGAGCTCCTTTTTTCGAATATCTCCAAAATGGATGTCTTCCGTCTGATCAGGATGAGCATGAGTGAATTCGATGCCACGCATTGCAGTTGTCTCTCTAGAGTGGTCCCAGCCTTGAGAAAATCCTCTATAAGCATGGGTTTGACGGTGTTCTCCTCTGTTTCATTCAGGGGGTTGAGATTCCACAGGTCATGCAAGAGGTTCATGCCAGTTCCTGCGGTGCCCATCAGGCTGGGTCAAAAATTCCTCATCAGATCCGGATACTAGGGTATTTTTGGCCCTCCATGATCCACAACTACATCGAGTTCTCCAAGAGGTGCCATGCGTACCAAGTTCATGATAACATTGTGCATCGGCCACCAGAGCCTCTCCATACTACCAAGTAATCTTGACCCTTTGCTGTTTGGGGGTTAGATGTTGTGGCACCATACCCACCGGGAATGGCTCACCAATTATGATTCATTCTAATCGCTACAGATTTCATTTCCAAGTGGGAAGAGGTGATTCCGATCAAGGAATTCAAGGCTTGTTCTATCATGGACTTTGTGAGTTCCAATATCATCCATCGGTTTGGGGTTCTTCATGCTATCCTCACCGATAACAGCACCAAATTTCGAGCAGCTAAGTTGAAAAATTTGTACGCCAAGTATAACATCCTCTCCAACGATACCTCCCACTATCACGCGCAAGGAAATGGAAAGATTGAGGAATTCAATAAAATGATCTCTTAAATTATGTAGAAAATGGATGGTCAGAACAAGAAGAGTTGGCTGGAGAAGCTCCATAACTCCCTCTGGGCCTATCAGACAGCGACTCGTAACTCCACTCAGGTGACTCCATATTCCCTGGTGTACGGAACTGAGGCCATCCTACCCAATGAGATTCAATTCCCCTCATTACGCACAGTGGTCTATGACCAGAAAGTGCCAGATAGAGTGGCTGAAATCCGTCTAGCTGAATTGGAAGAACTGGATGAGAATAGGCTTTGTGCGTTGCACAATCTAGAAAGGCATCAGAGCAGGATGGATCGAGATTTCAATAAGAAGGTTCGCCTCCACTCCTTCCTACAGGGTGACATGGTACTAGCCCTCAGAGCGCCAATGATCCCTGGTAGGAAACCACCCAAGTTGGATCCCAAATGGGAAGGACCTTTCATTGTTCATAAGGTTTATCATAATGGTGCGTACTCCCTGGTGACCATGGATGGTGAGCGTATAACTCCTCCCACCATTCACAAGTTCCTTAAGAAATACTTTTCCTAATAATTTGGTCCTGTATGACCTTAAACTGTATTTGGTCCTGCACAACCTTAAACTGCATATGGTCCTGCACGACCTTAAACATCATTGGGTCCTAACTGCATTTGGGTCCTCCATGACCTTAAACTAGACTATCTTCCCGAATGATGTTAAACTGTATGTCATCCTGCATGATGTTAAACTTTATGTCGTCCAGCATGACATTAAAATGTATGTCGTCCCACATGACGTTAAACTGTATATCATCCCACATAATGTTAAACTTTATGTCGTTCCGCAAGATGTTAAACTATATGTCGTCCCGCATGATGTTTAACTGTATGTCGTCCCACATGATGTTAAACTCTATATCGTCTCACATGATGTTAAACTGTATATCTTCCCACATGACATTAAACTGTATGTCGTCCCACACGATGTTAAACTGTATCTTCAAGAACTATGTATGGATTGATTTCCATCCTTATGGGATACATAGGACCGCCTGAATGTTTAGATTTCAGGTCCAGCCCCATATCTTAGATATCTCCTGATCTCCTGGTCACATAGGCCCCTTGGCCTGTTCCTCTCCTGGAGGGGGAAATATAGGTATGGTGCAGGGTTATGCCCTCTTTCGTGTTGGGTTTTGGCACCATGCCCCCCCTTCTCCTGGGAATTTTCCATATATTGGATGATCTCAAATTGAGCCCCTCAACCTTTTGCATTGGTTTGCCGATGTGTCCAATAGTACTCTGATCTAGGACCTGGAGTGTCAGATTCAATTTGGACAAGTTTGCATCCACTTCTCAAGCTTCATGTTCCCCTTCATTTGGGCCCCCGTTATCTTTCACACCCGAAGGGACCCCCAAAAAAACGGCATGGATACCACGCCCAAGGGCTCCCCTACCATTACAGGCCAACGCCCCCGAGGGTCTTAGACTACAAATTGATATAAATCCCATGTTGCGAACATAGTCAGCGGTCGATGCTCATTTGTTTGTCCCCATTTCAGGCTAACATGACAGGATGATGTGTTGCGAACATGGTCAACAGTAATCCTCCATCTCCACACCAGCCCTTTTAGGATTTGAATGTTGGTTACATGATTCACCTTATGGCGATGCTGAGAATTTCTACCCTAGGTCATTCTCTTCACAATGAAAACCCATTCACCTTAAAGGAAAAACAAGATACATCAAATGCCACTTCTTTTGGATGCGAGGGCTATACCCACACGCCCCTTTTATCCTTTGCACTAGTACCTTACCATGATAATTTCTAGAACTACATGTGGCTTGATTCTCATCCTCATGAGATACGTAGGAACGCCCGAGAACTCCCCCACAGGCCCAACCTAACTTTCTTGTTCAGTCCCTTGACCCAAACACGTCCCCAAGGAACACATGGTAATCTGGACCTCTTCCTCATTCACGTCGGGTCTCATAATCTATTTACCATGTGTCTCCTGCATTCCTTACCAACACCTGGTCCGAGTTCTAAGACCTGAAACTAATACCCTTTATAGAACTATGTGTGGCTTGATTCCTATCCTTATGGGATATGTAGAAACGGCTGAACATTTCATCTCAAGTCCATCCATGGGAACCAAAAATCCCATCCCTTCTCACTGTCGGCCCCTTGGCCTGACTCCTTGGGGAGTTTTGTAACTACAGCATTTGCCCCGAACAAGTTCGGGATGCCCTATAATGACATTGTGAAGCAACGGTTCCCTCACAAGAGATATCCCATCTCAAAGTAGGGATGATCCATGATCAGATTAATGTGCCCACCTAATGTGCATCCACCACAGTTGCGTAATTTCAAGAGTGTTGGATTCTATTTGAACAAAAAATCACTTCACATTCCACACTTTTTGTGCCCCTTTATTCAGATTCTCATCCTCTTTCACGTTTGAATGGACCCCCTAACAGTAGGGATGCTCGACCTATGGTCCGCCTGCTGTACTGGGCCAATGTTTTGGAAGAATGATCACATTTGAAGGGAACCCCTAATAGTATGGATGCTCAACCTATGGTCCGCATACTGTCCTGGGCCAACATTCCAGAAGGTTGATCGATGATATTTGAGTTAGGTCCCGTGTTTAAAACATGGTCAGCAGTAGAACCTCATTTGTTGTCCCCATTTCAGGCTAACGTAATAGGGATGTTATGTTTCGAACACAGTCTGTAGTTGTCCTTTATTTCCATTCCCCTCCCATAGTGTTCCAAATTTGGGTAACATGATTCACATTTTTCATTCCCCTATGTTCGGACTGATTCCAATTCCCCTGGAATTGCCACTCTTGTGCACTATATCACATTAAGAAGATGATACATTGATTTTTTGGGGTCATATTCCATTGATTGGGCCTCCCTCTTCTCCTCGAAAATACGAGTTTGAATTTCAAATGACCAAAGCTTGGTTGACTCTTCCACGTTCAAACGAATTGATAGTACAAGCATCCTTTGTTTCTCGCATCAGGTATGGCCCACGTGAGCTTAGTGATTGATTACTTTTATATTTTGGGGTTACAGTTGAGAATGTTAAGAAAAAGGGATAAGTATGTTAACCAAAGGTACAAGTAAATAAATTTGTCCAGACATACTGTTTGAAAACAACAGAAAGAAGTAAGGTAGGATAAGTCATGGACTTGGCCAAAACAGGGCCCCTAAGGGTCAGCTTCTTGGATAGATCTCTCCAACGACTCCACCTTTTGGATGGTGGCCTCCAGGACTGCCTCCCGTTCCCTACGAACTCTTTCTTCATCGGCAGCCACAGAGCGAAGTTTGCTGACCCTGGCCTGTGCTCATGCCTATTCAGTTTGTAGCTCGGTTATCTGGCGACTCACTTCCATGAGTTGTTCTTGGGTGTATTCCAGTTGTGCCCTCAACTGCTCCACAAGCTCAGAATAGTTCACGATGAATATCTCTTGTTCTTTCACCTATTCTTCAAGGCGTTGGACCTCCTGCTCCATCCTCAGAAACAACTGGGTACTCCCAGACTCTTCCTGACACCAGATGACATCAGAACTCCGGCTGATCTCACACATCTTCTCATCCATGTAATCATGGACCGTCAGGTGATGGCATTGATCATCCTACCCTTTAGCACATAGGAAACACAACCAGGTGTGGAGTGACCCCATCCTCTTTAGCCATTTTTCCTGGGGCTGACTGACAAAATGCCAGATGCACATCCATCCCTTGAGTCGCGTGATCTGGCTCTCTTCGGCTACTTCTAAATCCGATTCATCGATTTTTAGGGGTCAGCGGGCCGATAGATAGGAAAGATAGCCAACAGGATAGCAGTAGGATCTTCCTCATAGATTCCTCCTAGGTTAATAGTCTCCCCAGCATCTGGGTGACCTTCCTCTTTCCCATCGATTCTGGTGTCAACCTTGTCAACTTCCATCCTTGCCCCGACATCAGCGCCACTGGTGTCCGCTGCTCCCTACTCTCTAATTTATGGGACCAAATCAGTTTGAGAGGTGTGTTCTGGATGGGTTGGTATGTTTGTCATCGGCGCGCTCGCGGATGGTCCGGGCTCAGCAACCCGACGAGCCTCCCATGCTGTGATCAATGCACAGACAAGGAGCACCCCAATCAGTTGAGTCCTCCTACAGTAGTTACCAGTGTTGAAGCAAGAAACTTACAGGAACCCAAGGTTCCAATCTCCAACATTCTGACCGCTACATGAGCTTCTATGGAAGGGGATCCTTCAGTGCTCATTAGCTCAATAACGTGCATCGGTGCCTCACCTTGTCCCATTGGTTTTTCCTCCCATCCTTCAACTGGAGATGCTTTATTAGAGTCGGTTTTGTCCTAAGTGAGATAAGAAAGGTGGGTTAAGGATTGCAATGGAAATAGAATACAGGAGAAGATAAGGATCGAATAATACCCAGAGAATCTCGGTCACATCCATATCGAAGCCAATGATCTTGCCGCTCTCCTGGAGACTCCCTTGGTGGGATGCCCCCTAAGACCCTTCACCTTCGGGCTCCTCTTCTCCTTCACCATCCCCCTCTCCTTCTGCTTCCTCTCCTGCCTCTATGCCCTCCGACTCATTATTGTCATCATCCCTCAGCGACATCGTTTTCGGATCATGCTCCTGGATGAGAATCACCTTCACCAAGAGAGGTGGCTCCACACGCCGACCCCATTGATGTGCGTACATGTACATGGCTGTTAGATACGCATGTTGTCGATGGAAGTTCACTTTGTTGGCAGCCCGGACAATCCCAACTTCTGGAAGCTGAATCCCCTCTCGTACTATCTTTTTCCAGAGGGATTTCATACTCACCGACTGCCACAGGGTTAGCCAAGCTGACCATAGCGCGAGAAAAATGGCATCTTGGGAAGGTTGAAGCAGGTGTCTGATTTACTTTCCGAGAAGTTCTCTGGCCACTCTATGGGACCCACCTCCTCTAGGCGACGAGGGCGCAGCCACGCCATGTGACACCCCCACTACCAAGGTCTTGGCCTGTGTGGGCCCTGTTGCCTGACGCACTTCTGATCTTCCCACATCACTTTTCCTGCTCTCCTGTCGCCCAGGTTCCGTACTAGCAACCTTGAGTTTCCGAACTCACTTCTGCAACAACCCCTCAGGGTATGCGATGGCCCAATGTTCGGCATACTCGGTTGAGAGGCCAATGTCAGCTCCGGTGGGAGGGAAGGTGACAATGTCACCAGAGCCGTAAGTTGTGAACATCATCCACAGCTGATGAAGCACACAGAGATGCCTCTCCTCCCGGACGTATGTGTATACTCTCTTTGGCATTCATTGGTGGCAACCAAACTGCCTAGTGGAACTGTATGGAACATAAGTCTCGCAGAAGATCTTCCCATCGATCTGGGCCACAAACACCCCACCTCTGATGCTCTGGAAGTAATCCTTTTACTCCAGTGAGTCTTTCCCATTGTCTACCATTTGGCTAGTTGGGGTGGGGAATGGGCTGAAGGTGAAGTTGGCATGGTTACCAATCCTGATCCTTACTCCCTCCTCGTTAAGCGTCATTAGCATGACCTTGATAATGTTCAATAGAGAAGGTCGAAGGCCATCGCCTGGAGGATAAATGACATTTGGGAAAGTGTAGCCGTCACAGTGAGCTGCAACCCAGCCATTGAAAATCTGGAAGGGGCCGCAGACACTCCTAAGAGACCCCCCTCTCGAGATGTGTCCCAAGATGGCATACAGTCAAGCCTGCACGTGGACCCCCATATTGAACCTCTTATTGGAATCCATGATGCCCACCATCACCAGAGTCGCTGGACGGACGCCCATCCTGGTGTCCCTCACCAACAGGAGCCACCCGCTCATGAATGTAGCGAGAAATCCGGCGTACCGAACGTTTGGGTCCCGGGTCTCATTCACATTGTAGTCCCATGACTAGTAATGCCTCGCCTCCAAGACCCTTCAGTATGATCTTCTATTGCTCCTCTTAGCCGTGGTTGGACAATGTATCCCCCACTCTAGCATCTTGACTTCTAGATCCCTCTCCAGGAAAAGGTTGAACCAGTCCTTGTAGGTGATGTCCTTCAGGAAGTATTTGACCCTCAGCTTCTCCTTGGCCAGCTCTTGTAGATGCCACGTTAGTATGGGAGTTCAAGATCTGTCACCCCAGGTGTTCATTGGAGGGATGAACTCATCATATTTATGGCCCTCCAAAGGGATGCCCCCGATTCAGTGAATGTCCACGAGGCTGATACCGACTTCCCCATGGTGAAGGTGGAAAGTGTTGGTGTCTGGGGACCATCAGGTGAACAGCTCTGTCCTGAGCTCAGGCTGGCAGTAGAAATGGAACTGTGATGTCCACATCGCCTCAAACAGACCAATGTTCCGTAGCTCGGCCCAAAATTGGTCTCATGTATGGCGAAACTAGTACGCCCAGTCCCATTTGCTGGTGAAGTTGCCTCCAGACCGCAGGTCCCAGTCCTGCAGCCAGACTTTGGTCTTATCAATAACGCTCTGATGGAAGGTGCTCACGTAGAGGGTCGGCGAGCTCTCCGCAGTAGGGTCACCCCCAGAAACGGTCCTGGTCATGGGATTCAGGACATAGAAGTCCATATGCCTGGTTTCTCGGGCAGTATGACCATTTTTGGTGATGTTGTATCGAGTAAGGTCGTCTTCGTGGATCACCCATGACCTCGGTGTATCAACCTCAAAACCCGGTAGAGGGACCTCCTCCAGAATTCCGATGTCCCATAGTGGTTGTTTGTCAGACAAGGTGTACTCCTTTTAGGTGGGGGTTAGCATGTTGAAGAGGGTATGGTTATTGGAGAAAACCCTTTTTGTGCCATAAACCTCCGGGTTCTCAACCATTTCATCTCTGCGAGTAGCGGCTTCCCCCTCACCAACCCGGATTGCAGCCATCTTCTTCTGAAAAAGTGTTTTGGTAGTTGGCGAGAAATCCGAGAGGCTGGTGCGGAAAACCAGCAGATGTCGTGAAATATCAGGCTGTGGCATGAAAAACCCCGGGTTTACGCATAAAATGCTGCCAAATCTTGGAGGAATTACGCGCTTCTGAAGCGATTTTCTCACATGGGAGAAGAAGCAATTTCGCGCATGATAGCTCGAAGCTTGTCGCGTGATAAAATTAATATGAATCATGGGACTCGCGGCGGCTTTTATTGGCAAAGCCTGGGTTCCGTGCTACTCAAAATGTGAATTCCACACCAGGATGAGTTTTGCACACCGCTTCATATTTTTTCGCATAGTGGACCCACAAAGCCCTGCATTTCGGCATTTCCCTTGGAATCCGATCATTACGACCCCTCACTGATCCAATTCCAAGGGGGGTAATTTGTAGATGTTGAAAAGTGCTTAAGTGTTGATGAACATTTTGAAACGACTAAGGGAATTCATATTCGAACCCGGAGACCCAGTTCGGATGGCCCGAAGGTGTTGTGCGAAAAATATGGTGAAGTGCGCGAAAAATTGTATCCCACATGGAATGTTCTAGGATTCGCGAAGGGTCCTCGGCGCAGGCGTGAAATTATTTCGCGCCCACGCCCCGTGCGATTGATATTTCATGTCGCCGCCATCTGTGCACAAATATTTCACATCGCCAACTCCCTTGTGCAATTATTTCATGCAACCCTGTATTTCGCGCCGTCGGGTGACCATAAATATAAGGCAATCCCCTTTCATTTCGGGGCTCAAGAATTAGAACCGCCTCTTGTGCAAGAAATTCGTATTCCACGCACGCACAATATGGCCTTCAGGTATGGTTCTTTTTCACACCAAGTCACCCCGGGGTCCGCCTTTGCGTGAGATCCCCATGGATTAGACTGAATTCCAACCCCTTCGGGTTCTTCCCCCTGTGCGCCATTGCTTCCTCTGCGTGCAGGCCGACCAGGTTGCGCGCATTCCTTCCTTTGCGTGCACACCCATTTCTTTGCACGCAATCCCTTCCCTTGCGCGCAATCCCTCAGAGTTGCGCGAAAACCCTATCCTTTCCGCACATGCCCCTTTCATTTCGCGCAATCTCTTCATGTGGCGCGTAAAAGCCTCGGATCTAGTTCTGCGCCAAATCTTCCCGATTTCGCTCCGACCCAGGGTATTTCGCACAGGCCCCCCTTATTTTGCTCGCAAGCCTTAAAGGTTGCACGTAATTCCTCGGGACTCCCCTCCTCGGTGCTCTCCGGGAGCCCCCCTTACGCGAGAGCCTGATGCCCCTCTCCTAGGTGACATTCGCAGGTGTCTTGTGCACCTCGGGCATCCGCATCACACATGGTTTTCTCGTACGACCTTCAAGGCTCGTACGACGTAACTCCAAAGTCCCTTGGATGATATTTCCATTTGTGTGGCTTTGCCTCTTGCTTCTTCTCATAGGCACGCTAATGGATATTGCCTCTTCGCATAGCCACACTAATGTGGACCCCTCCATGGTTCACTCTGTGAAACCCCCTTGCTACGGCCTTGCCAATGCCTTCCCTCCAACAAGGACTAGAGGGTACCAGTTATGTAAGTCCTAGGGGTGAGGAGTAAACCCAACTCGTCCGAGCTGCAGGACATTAAACTGCCAAGCACCATCGTCCTTAGCACATGACGTTAAACTGTGACTTGGGCCCAGGCCTCGCACGTAGGCTCCCCACACCTTAGACATTCTCCATGCCCACTCATCTCCACAGGGATGGGATCACCTCTCACAGTGGATGATATCCTCCTTATTGGAATGGCATTTATCCGTGGGGAAGGGAAGCCACCTTGGTGTAATCCCCTAGATTTCCTTCCAGGAGGCAGCATCCTTGCTCCACCTTTCTTCGGTTCCAAGGCCAGCGGAGGGCGTGATAGAGAAAGGATCTCCTCATCTCTTCCTGAGTGCCAGATACCTCTCCCTCTATGCTTTTTCACCCTTGGGCCTCCATCCTGGAGTAAGTCCCAGCACCATGGGCCGCCTCAGTGTGTATTCCCCTCTCCACCTCTCACATACGTACCTTTCGCGATGTGATTTTTGGGTCGTTTATATCTCTTGTTTCTCACACCGAGCGTGAATCATATGGGATTAGAGCAAGTACTGACCATGGAAAGCACTTTGGGCCGCCTCAGAGCGTAAGTCCCATTCCATCTCGAACTACGGGGACTTTGATCCTTGTCAAGGCATGGTACGTAGGAAACCTCTATGAGGTTTAAGCCCCACCACCTTGGGCCACCTCAGAGCATAAGCCCCATTCCATCCTGAACTACGAGGACTTTGATCTATACTTAGGCATGGAACATAGGAATCCTCCATGAGGTTCAAGCCCCACCACCTTGGGCCGCCTCAGAGCATAAGCCCCATTCTATCCCAAACTACAGGGACTTTGATCTGTTCTAAGGCATGGTACGTAGGAAGCCTCCATGAGGGTCAATCCCACCACCATGGGCCACCTCAGAGCGTAAGTCCCATTCCATCCAAAACTACAGGGACTTTGATCTGTTCTATGTCATGGTATGTAGGAAGCCTCCATGAAGTTCAAGCCCACCTGGACCCCCGGTCCCTTCACATCGGTTCACCGACCCCATATCCTTGGGCCGCCTTAGAGTGTAATCCCCATATCCACCATGGGCCGCCTCAGAGCATAAGCCCCAAATGCCCCCATCTCGTATGACATTAAACTACATTTCTATCCCTAACTATGGGGACTTTGATCCATGCTAAGGCACAGTACATAGGAATCCTCCACGAGGTTCAGGCCCACCACCCGGTCATTCTGACCCCATTCACGTCAGTTATCCAACACCTTGGGCCGCCTGAGAGTGTAAGTCCCATTCCCGTCCCACATGACATTAAACTGTATCCGCCACCTGAACTATGTAGTCTTTGATTCCCCGCCAAAGGGATACATAGGAAGCCTCCATAAGGTTCAAGCCCCGTCACTCATGTCTCATCCTGACCTTTCCCTCGAGCCTATGTGTCTCAAGAAGCTCATGCCCTAACCCGGAGGTTCAACTTCCTCCGGGTCCCATCCATGTGTCCATCTTCACAGGCCGCCTCTTTAGGTGTACCACCGAATCATCGAACTATGCAGGCTTTGATTCTCTACCACGAGGATACGTTGGAATCCTCTTCAAGGCTCAAGCCCAAAACCATCGCCCATCCTGATTCTTACCCGGGCTACCACATCCCGGTGGGATCATGCCACTTCATTCCCCATTCCCCTCAACAACATTCGAGAAGATTCCCACGTGTTGGCCCCAATATCGGTGTTCCCTCCAGGGGTTCTTCAATCTGATCCACTTCTATCAGTGTTCTAATCAGTCCGATTCGTCTCTTCTGGGACATTAAACATGCGGCATACACTATGTTACACATAGGAAGCTAAGGAAAACCTTAGATATATTCCTATGTCATATGTTTCCACACATTTTATATGGGATTCCTTGGTATTCCACGTCCTCGAGAAGCCATATAATAAGGGATAGAAGATATACATGTCAATCCTCAGTGTCCAGACACGCCATAGATGCCCCAACGTGACTACTCTTCTAACCGAAGGTTGTTTCCTTGACAAGACCCCTTGAAAGGCCCTAAAATAAGTGGCATAATTAGCTGGTGTCCACGAAGATATGGTGTCAGGAAGAGTTTCATGAACTATGTCTTAAATCTATGAGGGAGACCCGGACTAGGTGACAAGTTCCAAGGAGGAATCCACAGAAGGAAGAACTGACATCCCATCATCCCGTTTCAATCATGGAGAAGAAATCCCTGAATAAGGAATAGATGTCGCCTGCCTGTGGAAATAGAGAATGTGGGGCTACAGTTGCACGTCCTCTGAGTGACGGATGCGCGCGTCCCCGACGAAAGCATCAGAAACAGTAACAATATTATTCAGTAAGATAAAAAGAGAAAAAGAAGAAAGATGGTGAAAATTCCTAACTAACCTTGGAATATACCCATCTTCCCACACCTAGAGTGTTCAGTGTCCTCATTGTAAAAATATAATGTAGGAAGGAAGGATAAAACTCGGTGGGTTTTATTTGTAGACTGCTTCATGAACTTGGAGTTCCTCCATTGGGGACTCTAGAAGGGTTCTGTGGAAGTTCTTTAGTCGCTGCCCATTAACTGTCATGGTTTTCTTGGTTTCTTCATTTTGAACCTAGAAAACACCAAATGGAGAGATGTTAGTAATAGTGTATAGTCCAAATCAGAGGGAACTATGCTTACCTGGATGCAACTTCAGACTTTCATTATAGAGGAGGACCTTCTTCCCAATGTGGAACTGACGATGAAGGATGAGACGGTTGTGGGAAGCCTCTGTTCACACCTTATAAATCTTGGAGTTCTTATATACATCTCTTATCGTTTCCTCCATCTCCTAAATTCAAATCTTCCTTTGAGCACCTACACCAGAAATATTAGAGTTGCATTGTTTGATATCCCAGTAGGCCCAGTGCTCAATCTAAACAGGAAGGTGACAAATCTTTCCAAACACAAGATGATAGGGTGACATTCCAATGGGTGTTTTTAAAGCATTACGGTATGCCCATAATGAATCATCAAGTCGAAGACTCCAATATTTTCTATTGGGTTGAACCATTTTTTTCAAGAGTCTATTTTACCTCTCTATTTGAAACCACGGCTTGACCATTGGTCTGTGGGTGATATAAATTTGACACTCTATGACCGACCCCATACTGATGCAAAAGTGATTGCATTGTTCAGTTGTATAACTGAGAACCCTAGTCCCTAATGATGATCCTAGGTAATCCAAACCTATAAAAAATTTAGGTTCTCAAAAATTCTACAACTGCCTTAGAATCATCAGTCCTTGTAGATCATGCATTAACCCATTTGAAAACATAATCCACTTCCAAAAGAATGTATAGGTTACCAAATGAATTGGGGAATGGTCCCATAAATTCAATTCCCCAAACATAAAAAATGTCATGGAAGAGCAATAGTTTTTGTTAAATCTCATTTATTTTAGAGAAATTCCCCATTCTTCGATAGTGAGCACAAGATTTACAGAAGTCATGATAATCTCGAAACAATTTGGGCCAAAAGAGACTAGAATCGAGGACCTTGCGAGCAGTCCATTAGGGACCAAAGTGGCCCCCACAAGCAAGAGTGGCAGAACCTAAGGACAGACTAAAACTTGCTATCAGGAACACAACACTTGAGTACTTGATCACTACATGTGCGCCAAAGGTAGGGTTCAACCCAAATGTACCAAAATGACTAATGTCTTAGACCGTTAGCCCAGTTTTTTTAAATCAGTAGGAATGCAAAATGCTACCAAATAATTTACAAGTTTATCATACCAAGGAATAACATCTTTCACTCGGTACAGTTTCTCATCAGGAAACATTTCATTTATAGAAATACAGGGAGATGTGTCAATGTTTGAGGATGGGTGGATCCTAATGATATCGTTTTCCACCACATTCTCTACTCCTTTTTATCTTTAATTTCTAGATTGAATTCCTAAAAGAGGATCATCTAGAGAATGAGGCATGGTTCGACTTTTGGTTTATTAATGAGATACCAGAGGACTACACAGTTGGAGAATACAATTAATTTGGACCCTAAAAGATATGACCTAAATATATCGAAGGAAAACACTATGGAAAGGAATTATTTTTCCGTTGTGGTGTAGTTTTCTAGGGCAGGGTCCAAAGTACATGAGGCATAGGCAATGACATGTGGAGCTCGATCGACTCTTTGTGACAAAACTGCCCCAACTGCATAGTTAGAGGCATCACACATGAGATCAAATGGTAAATATCACCAAAGTGTTTGGATTAAAAGGGTGATGTGAGACTCTATTTTAAATTATTGAAATCTTCCTCACATTCTTTATAAAAAAAAATCTTTTTATTTTTGGAGTAACTGGGATAGTGATAGTGCAATCTTACTAAAGTCACGAATGAAACAATGGTAAAATATTGAATGACCTAGGAAAGACCACACATCTTGTACATTTTTGGGGAATGGTAAGGAATAAATCACATACACTTTTGATTTATCTACATGGATACCATCCCCAGAAATGACATTCCTCAAAACTATACCTTGTCGCAACATGAAATGACATTTCTCATAATTTAATACAAGATTCTTTTCAATACAGTGACATAGGAATAAACCAACACTACTCAAACATTCATCAAAAGAGGAGCCAGAAATAGTGAAATCATCCATGAAAACTTCCATACAATTATTCAAGTAATCTGAAAAAATACTAACCATACATCGCTAGAAAGTATCTGAAGTATTGAACAGACCAAATGGAATCCTCCTATATGAAAATGTTTTAAAGGGGAAAGTGAAGGTTGTATTTTCATGATCCTCGGGAGAAATATGGATATGTGAGTATCCAGAATACCCATCATGGAAAAAATATTAGGGCTTACCCACTAGTCTCTCTAGAATTTGGTCAATGAATGGAAAAAATAAATGGTCCTTCCTAGTGTGTTGGTTTAGTTAGCGATAGTCTATGCATACACACCAACTATTCTTCACACGAGTTGGAACCAATTCATTGTTTTCATTTTTGATTATTGTAAGGCCAATTTTTTAGGAACTGCTTTAATAGGACTAAACCATTGGCTATAAAATATGGGGTAAATTATTCCAGAATCCAATAATTTGTTTACCTACTTTTTCACAACTTCTAGGAGTTCTGGGATAAGTCGACGTTGTGCCTTCCACACTAGTTTAGCTTCATCATTTAATAAAATATGATGTGTAAAAATTGATGGGTTAATACTAAGAATTTACACAAGTGTCCATCACAATGCTTATTTATACTCCCTTAAAAGTTCATGCAATCAAAATTCATGCTCATGAGGGAGTGAACTAGCAATGATGATAGGAATCTTGTTTCTATTATCAAGATACAAATATTTTAAATCTTTAGGAGATTGTTTTAATTCCAATTCAGGGTGATTTTGGATTTATGGGAGTGTGTGTGAAAGTTAGAGGTCACTGATCTCATCCAACCACTCAATGGTATCATCCTCATATAAGGAATGAGTTTTTAAAAGCTTACAAGTATCATTGATGGTCATTGGATCCTTAGTGTTCAAGAAATCATCAATCAATGAACATGCATGACACTTTTCTAGACCACTAAAACTATCAATGTATAAATTATTTCCTAGAATTTCTATCAATGAAGAAAACTCAGAAAGGGGATCAGGGGAATGAAATAAAGTTTTTTCAAGGGAATGAAGTACATCTATAGAATTAACACAGAGAGAGGAATGTTCTTCTAAGGGGTGCTTCATGGAATCAAAGATATTGAAGTGGAAAATGTCACCACCAAACTCCATAGATAATGTACCATTGTGGAAATTAATTATGGTTTTGGTGGTTTTAAATAAAATTATCCCTAATATAATCTTGGAATTTTCATTCATCCTTTCATCCTCCATTTTAAGCACATAAAATTTAGTAAGAAAAATTAAATTTTGAACCCCCAGAAGAACATCCTCTAACACACCAGAGGGGTGTGCAGTAATCTGGTTAGCTAGTTGAACAATAATTCCAGTGGGCTTCATTTTCTCAACCTACAATGTAGATTAAATGAAGCGAGGCATCACATTTATAGAAGCCCCAAAATCAAGCATAGCATTAGAACAATAATACTGCCCCATGGTGCATGGAATTGATAATGTTATGGGATCATTGCACTTGGTGGGAAGTGATCGATATATCAATGCTAAAAAATTCCTCCCCAATCTAACCTTCTCATCACCTCGAGGTAACCTTCAGTGTGTACACATCTCCTTCAAAAAATTGGCATATCTTGGAATTCTTTTAACAACATCAATCAAGGGAATGTTTACCTACACTTTTTTGAAAGTCTCTAAAATTTCCTTATCAAGTTCAGTTTCCTTTTTTTTCAAGGATGGTTGGCCCTTTGTGGAAATGGAAGAGGAATTTTTGGGCTAGGTGACTCATCAATATACACACTCATTCTTTTGGAGGGGATTCTCCCAGGATAAGGGTCTACTTAATTTGAAGCATTTACAGTAGTTGGGATGATGGTTTCTTTATGAGGGGATGACTCTAGTGGAGGGGTTATTTGGCTTTTTAGTTTTGTTACACTCTGAAGGGTGATGGAACTAACATTTCCTTTATCTCTAGGGTTAACTACTAGTTGATAAGGTAGTTTACCTGACCCATGGCTCTGGATTTCCCCCACAAAGTTTTCAAGTTATCCTAATTGGGTTTTTAGGTCTTGTATGGAATCTCGGGTGGTTTTTTGGAATTGGATATTATTTTCATCCATTTGTTTCATCATGTATTCTACACTAGGATCAGGTTTTAGAGGGGTTTGTTGGAAAGAACATTATTGTGGTTAAGTATTTCTGGGTTATGGTGGTTGAATACTCTTCCTCGGTTGCTTCCATGGTTGTTGAGGTTGGTTTGAATACCCCCTTGCCTATAGGATTGGTTTTATTTACACCCAGGATTGGATAGATGGTATGGTTCTTTCCTAAAGGGTTGGTTATAGGGGCGGCCTGAAAAGATTGCCTCACAACTCTCAGAATTTTCTCTTATTTGGGGGCATTGATCAGAGCAGTGGGTGTCAGAAGAACATATACCAAAATGGATGGGAGGAAGAGATTGGGATTTACCTTTGGAAAGGTCAAGTTATTGAAGAAGGGTACATACCTCTTCGAACTTCATCTCCACCTTCCTCTCGAATTAATTACTTTTAACCTCATGGACACCTAGAATGGGTACATTGGACCTTGAACCGAATTGTTGAGTGTTCTGTTCCATGTTCTCAATTATGTTCCTTGTGACGATTAGGTTTTTATCAACTAGTACACCACCTTCAGCATCATCCATCATATTTCAGTCAATAAAAATTAATCCTTCAAAAAAATACTGAATTAAAAGTTTATCACTTATTTGGTGGTGTGGAAAGCTTGAATATAACATTTTAAAGAATTCCCAATATTCATGTAATGTTTCCCCTTGAAATTTACTTATACACATATTTATTTCCTTATATTTGTAGTTCGAGAGGTAGGGAAATATTTTTCGATAAAAAGGAATTTCATGTCCGCCCAACCACTAATTGGTGAATTAACATAATAAAGTCAATATTTTGCAGTGTATTCAAATGAAAATGTGAATTCTATGAGCTTTACCTATTCTTCATCCACATTTGCAGGTGTTAATATATAACATACAGTATGAAATTATTTAAGATGCTTGTTTGGATATTCTCTAGTAAGTCCAAGGAATCTTGGTAATAAATGAATTAAACCAAATTTAAGTTCAAAATTGGGTGCCTCGCCTTGCATTTGAATGTAAGTGAGTCGGATATCAAAATCTGGCGAGGTTAATTCTTTTAGTGTTCTACTGTTTTCATCCATTTTAAACATGTTAATTTCATGTTCTAATTTGGTTTCAGAAGAAGATGCGTTTAGAAAAGTCTCGAGTTGTGGTGTGTCCTCCTTCAAAGGTTTGTCTTGTGCATCTCAGGGTTGCTGAGGTAAGATCATCTCCGGTTCGGGTTCAAAAGGTGGTAAGTATCCTAGAGTAGAACTCATCATGCATAGAACTTATATAAAAAATAAATCATAACAGAAACATATATGAAAATCTAGAAGATAAAAAAAATAAATATTCAAAAAAATTACAAAAATCTTTTAAAAAACACGCACTAAAACCAAATCCTTCCCCGAAAAACGGTGCCAAAATTTGAATGCATTGTTGTGACATGTGAAATTGATAGTGATTTAAAGAAGATTTTGTAGTCTAGGGAAGAACCTAGGTCATCTCTCAAGGAGTATTGGTGGTTTTATAGTGTGAATTTGTAATAAGAAGAACAAAAGAGGGGGTGTTTTGAAATTCGTTTTAAGAAAATTAATTGATTTAAAGAGTTTATTAGTTGGTAAATAAAAGTGTTTTTTAGAATTATGAGATAAGGAGATCACTTCAAGTCCACTACACATATTGGATAGTTCATTGTTATGAAAATTACATATGGTTTTGTTTAATTCTTTGGTCGAGGGTTGTCAAGATCTTGATTCCCCTCTTGCCTCTCAAAACATTTCACAAAGTACCAAATCTTGACATAAAAATCAGGTTTTCAAGGTTTGGAATTCAAGGGAATATTAATGGATACCAAATCATACTAATATCTTTTGTATGTGTGAGAGAAATAAGATCCTTGTGTTTCCCAATTGGAACAACCCAATTTTCCTACTTGAAATTTCAACCCAATAGGCCTTGTAATGAAAAGCGGTTCACTTAATTAAACGAAAGAAGTAAATCCAGAGGAGAAACATGTTTAGATAAAAAATAAGTGAAATAATACACACTCAAATTATACAAAAACATTAGTGTATTAAGTGCCAGAAATCCCTCCTAGGTATATGTATCTCCCTCGAAATGATCGTCCACCATTTAGCTCACCATCGAGAGGAGGAGAAGGATCAGGTGGAACTCCTTCTTCATTGTTGATCCACCTATGATGATAGGGGCCTCCCGAAATTCTTGGATGAGGATAGTACTACTTTTAGTATCCAAAATACTAGAGCTTTTCCTTCTGATCGAACTTACAAATGGGGATCCCAAGGTTCCATTTTATATGAAAATGAAAAGGTGATTTTGAGCACACAGATTTCTTAAAACCACTTGTCACATGGGTTTAGACCTCCATAAATCCTTATATCTCTTTGGAGAAAATAGAAAAGTTTTATCCCCAACTCTTGGATATCTCCATAGAATGTTTGACACAATATGGACAACTATATCCCGATATATGGACAGATCACAACACACCACTTTTGACTTTGTGTAGATTCGGTGTTCTGGAAAGATCAAGTCGGTTGGTCCACCATAGGACCGAATTAGTCTTGGGTTTCTTCAGATGAAATGTCTCCCACTGAATATTGTACAATTCCACAAAATTTCATCCAATTTTAATTCATGGTTCAGGATCAGTGTGCTTATTTTCCCATTGGTGCGCATGGATCTTGTGCAGTTTGACCCATTTTTCTTGGACATCATCACGGGTTCTCCAAATCACTTCGCCCTATAATGGAATCATCAAAACAAGTAACATTTCCATTTTTAATATTTATAAAAATAAAATAAATTATTCAAACATGAAATTAAATTTTTTATTATTTTTATAATTTTCAATATAAACAAGTTTAGCAGAGTGGTGTAAGGGTGAAAATGAAACCGTGAATTGCGGTGTGATCACTTGTATTCTGGCCCCCTTTACTTATAGTACTCACTCTTTTACTATATAGTTTTACTTTTTGATTTACTTACTATTGTGTTCTTAGACAGTGTGTTTGATGGTTTAAAAGCAATGCCTTTCTCTTTAATGAAATATGCCTTTCCTATGCTAGTTTCCATCTCATGGCCTATTGAAGGTGGGCTTGGGGTAGTCACGACATGAGCCCTGAGGGACGGGTCCTAACAAAGTGGTATTAGAGGATTCGGTTCTACTAATGAACTAATACTCTGATGTTTTCAATGTGGTAATAGTATTAACTATTATGAGTGTTGTTTTTAGTATGGGGAATCCAGTGTTGGTGTGGCGACTGACGTATCCATACACCAGGACCCTGAATTCTGATTTCCGACTCAGTGCACAAAAGTACTGATTGTGTGTAATTTGAAACGTTTTTCTTATGATCTCTTCGAGTCAGCTCACCAGGTATAAATTATTGATCGTGGTGCATTTTCTTTCTTTCAGGATTCTACCACAAAGAAAACCACCCATGGTTCCGAAGTGAGTACACAATGATGGAACGCCAAGTAATGAGGCCTTAGTGTCAGTCACTCTTACAGTGTTAGCACCTCCGGGTGGTGTACCAATAGCACCACTACTCGTTGGACCACCATTTCCACCAGCCCCACCAATAGATTGTGCATGCCAAATGAGTGTGTTTCATGAGTTTTAGCGGTAGAGGCCTCTAAGGTTCCGAGGCAAGATAGATCCTCAGGCTGCTGAGGACTGGATGGAGGCTATGGCCAGAGTTTTTCTCCTAGTTAGGACACCAGCCGACTAGATGGTGATCCTAACTGCCATCCATTTTTAGGGAGAAACAGAGAGATGGTGGATCCTGAAACTCTAGATACACAACGAGGTGAAACTCACCTAGGAATACTTCAAGGGCCTTTTCAGGGCAGAGTTCATCCCAGCGACTCTATGCTCAGTGCGTGTACAAGAACTGTTACACTTACAGCAGGGAATCATGACTGTGGATCAATACTTGGAAAGGTTCACTGATCTCTCCCACAACTCCACCGACATGATATGAGACCCTTTTTTTAGGGCCCAGACCTTTGAGCAGGGTCTTCGATGAGAGATCAGAGCATCGATGATATCACTCAGCATTTTGACACAGGCTAGGGTGATAGATTGAGAACTTTTGGTGGAGAGATTCCTAGATGAGTAGTCACTGATAGAAAGATCCACCACCAGACATCAGGTATCATATTCATCCGTAGTAGGTAGTAGATGGATGACGCAGAGGCCCAAGCGGGACAGACCTTCTGGTGGATGACCTCAGGATACATGGTCAATGGTTTGGGGATCATGGGATAGAGGAGGACAAATGAGGAGCAGGAAGTTCTTCTCGTGTGGAGGACATGGTCACATGGCTCATGACTGCCCGACCCGCCATATGAACGACCAAAAATGGTTGAGGGACCGCTAAATAAGAGGTAGAGATTTGATCAGGGATTTCCATAGGTAGCAGACGGACATGGAAGAGGAGTTGGCCATGCAACAGGTGGTGGTAGGCAATTCAAGGTTCTATTACCACCACTTCCAGGTGGTCCACCCTGACCACAGGGAGTAGGAGGACATGGATGAGCTCAGCTCTAGCCAGCTAAGGCCAACGACCACGACACTCCGGAGATGATTCTAGGTACGGTCTGTGTCAACTCCACCCTAGATGCAGTACTTATAGACACAAGTTCCAGTCACTCTTTTATTATCACAACCCACATTCGGATCTCAGAGATCCTATTGAAGTCGTTAACTCGATCCTTATGACTAAAGACTCATACAGGAGGGGATTCGACAATTATACATTGGTGCCAGCAGTGTCAGCTTACTCTTGGAAGTGAGAGCTTTGCCTGGGATCTCTTAATAGCGGCGTCAAGGCCTTACGATGTCATCTTGGGTATAAACTGGTTATCTACACTCCATGATCAGATTAAATGTATTAGGTGAAAATTACAGTGTGTCCGCGAGGATGGGACCAGGTTTTCCTTCACCTGTGAGAAAGGAACCTTTGCAGTGTGGGATGGACTTACCTAGAGGAGGGTGAAGCTGATCACTCATCAGTTAGCTACCCTTACCCTTGGAGTAGTTGATGTTGGGAGTCCGAGTTATCCTGTAGTGGTGGACCAGTATGATGATGACTTTCCTGATGATGTTTCGGGACTAACTCCTTGTAGAGAGGTGGACTTTTACATCGACTTTTACCCTAGGATGACACCAATATCTACACCATCATATCGAATGGATCTTGAGGATCTTCATGAGTTACGGGTACAATTGGAGGACTTGGAGAAAAAGGGGTTCATATAGCCCAGTGTTTCTCCATGGGAAACCCCAATTTTGTTCACCGAGAAAGTAGATGGGATTTTGACACTCTGTGTGGACTATCGGTGCCTGAACCAAGTGGCCATGACGAACAAGTATCCATTTTCAAGGATTGGTGATATTTTCAATCAGTTGAAGGGAGCTCATTGATTTTTGAAGATAGACCTCAGATCAGGCTATTATCATCCCAAGATACAAGATGAGGATATGAAGAAGATGACCTTTAGATGTTGGTATGGCCTCTATGAGTTCTTGGTTATGCCATTTGGCATGACCAATGCCACTACAGTGTTCATGGGACTCATGAAAAAGATCTTTCATCCATACCTCGATCGTTTTGTGGTGTTCTTCATCAATGACATCTTGATATACTCAGCATCGGTAAAGGATCATGCATATAATCTATATATAGTTATGGATACACTCTAAGAGCACCAGATTTATGGTAGGCTCTCTAAGTGCTAGTTCTGGATACGGGATGTCCACTTTCTGGGACATGTTATCTTGGAGGCTGGAGTTGCGGTAGATCCGAAAAAGATAGAGGTTGTTCTTGGTTGGGAGCTACCCAGGAGTGTAACCAATGTGCAGAGCTTCCTGGGTTCGGCTGGGTACTACCGGAGATTCGTACCCGACTTTTCCAAAGTTCTGAAACTCTTTTCAGCATTGATGAAGAAAGTAAAACCATTCATATGGACAGAGAGATTCTAATAGAGTTTTTAGAAGATGAGGTAGAGAATGATGAGTTCTCCCATCTTGAGTTTACCAGAAGAAGGCGTTGGGTATGTAGTCTACTACGATGCATTAGGGACCGGAATTGGATTTGTCCTAATGTAGGAGCGAGCATCGATCACTTATGGTTGACGATAGCTAAAAAAACATGAGAAGAACTACTCTACCCATGACCTGGAGCTACCAGTAGTAGTCTTCACCTTGAAGATGTGGTGACACTACTTGATGGGTGAAAAATTTATTTTTTACTCTGATAACAGGAGTCTTAGGTATGTATTCTCATAGAAGGACTTGAACCTGAGACAATGGAGATGGCTGGAGTTCCTACAATACAATGACTTCAAGATAGTCTACACTCCTGGGAAGGGGAATGTAGTGGAAGATGCACTTAGCAAGAGGTCTGGTTTACAACTTCTAAGTGAGGAGACAAAGAAACTAGCCACATTGAAGATATCCTTTGTGGATATAGATGGAACAGCTTACATCCAGTCTATGACTGTCACTCCCCTACTTCTTCAGCGACTTCGGGAGGCACAACTTGGGGACATTGACTACGAGGATCTATGTGCCCATATATCATCAAGACTGGAACCTGATGGATTTTTTGAAGGTGGGGAGAACTTCATCCTCTTTAGAGGATGCACCATGGTACCAGTGGTGCTACGAGAGGAGGTGTTGAGGTGTTCTATATGTCCCCTCTGTCAGTACATCCTGGTATGGCGAAGATGTACCAGGACCATCGATGTCAGCACTGGTGGCCAGGGATGAAGAAGGCAGTGACATAGTTTGTTTCATGATGCCTCACTTGTCAGTAAGTGAAGGCCGAGCATCAAGTTACAAAAGGCTTAGTGAAACCACTAGAGGCGCCATAGTAGAAGTGAGATGGTATCTTCATGGACTTTGTGACAGGGATTCCATGTACATCCAGGGGACATGATTACATCTGGGTGATCATTGATCGACTCACCAAGTCATCCCACTTCCTACCCATCAGAGAGTAGGGATTAGTAGAGGGATTAAGACACCTCTACATATAATAGATTGTAGGAATTTATGTTGTTCCATCGATGATTGTCTTTGATGGTGACACATGTTTTACATCTCAGTTGTGGAGGGGATTACAGGAGGTGTTCGGGACTCAGATATTTTTGAGCATCGCCTTTCATCTACAAATAGGTTGTTAGACAGAGTAAACCATTCAGACATTGAAGGAAATGATTCATGCTTGTGTCCTAGATTTTGGACACAGTTGGGAGGATCACTTTCCCTTGGTATAGTTCACATACAAAAACATCTATCACTCCACCATCAGTATGGAACCATTTGAGGCCTTGTAAAGTTGACCTTGTTGATTACCTCTATGCTAGACAGACCCAGGGGAGTCAGCACTTATGGGTCCAGAGTTGGTATAGGATACCACTGAGAAGTCACAGATCTTCCAGAAGCAGATGAAGACTATACAGAGTAGACATAAGTCTTATGCTGACAGGAGATGAAGACCTTTGGAGTTCGGGGAGGGAGACCATGTATTTATATGGGTCTCACCTTGATGAGGTTTTTGGAGATTTGTCTAGTCCAGAAAGCTATCTTCGAGGTTCATCGGACCCTTTCAGGTTCTCATCAGAGTTGGTGAGGTGGAGTATTGCATAACTCTTACCCCACAGATGCATCAAGTGCATGATGTTTTTCATGTGTCACAGCTGAGGAAGTGCGTGCATAATCCATCGCACATTATCGACTGGAGTGATATGGAAATTTATGGTGTGTCGACATTTACGGAAGTTCCAGTGGAGATTGAGGATCGATAGGAGTGGGTCCTTCGTGAATGATTGATTCCTCTGGTGCACGTTTTTTGACAGCACAGAAACCTCCAGGAGAGCATATGGGAGTGAGAGGATCAGATTCGTGCTCATTACCCCCATTTTTTTTCCTTAGTCTATGTTGTGGATTTCGGGGGAGAAAATCCCTATGGTGGGAAGAATGTAAAGATCCATATTTTCCATGTAATTGTTTTTAATTATATGGGACTATTCTGAGGCTACAAAATATGATAGCATTTGATTCTAATGTCAGGTGTGCTCAGAGAAGAATTTTAAAATTTTCATTAATGTAGATTCAGTAAAAATGTGAGCAGAAAGTCCTAACTTTTGAACCGGTGCTCAGAATTAAAATTTGAGGGCACCGTTGAACTTACAGTTGCACGATTTCCTTAAGAGAGGTTTAAACACAACCACAGTGGGTCCAGGAGGAAATTTGATTTTGCGTTTATCATGGATGAATAAATAAAATTTATTTTATTTTATTTTATTTTTAAAACATCCTTCCACCTCACTTTTATGTTTTGATGGTGGGGACCATAGGGGTGGTCAGGCATTTAATGAAGGAAATTAAATTCTTAGTTACACAATGGTTGCGTAACCACCCTTCATGTGATTAATGAGGCTCATTAATTACACCAATTAATGAACCTATTAATCACATGTTATAGAGTTAAAATCGAACATGGGGTTTTGGAAAATTGTTGGCAAAGGATTGATCTTGGGAGGATTCTTGATGAAGAATGAATCACCTCACCAAGTAAGCACCAAAGAATGACGTATATGGAGTCTTGTTGTGGGAATGATGAAAATCAACTCTTCCTCAAATTTGGATGTTCTCCAACAATCTTGAGGTAGGGTTTTTATTTAGTTTAGTTTTAAAATAATTTTTGAATATTATTCTTCCCTCATATTATCAAAATAACATGGAGGGACATGCCAAACGAACAAGGCCCAGACCCTCTGCAACTATGTTGATATATGCATTCTTCATGGACTTTTTATTCGGGATTGCACAGAAGTCTGAATGGAGGGTCAATCGGCGAAGAGGACGTCCCAGGGAGGCCGCTGATACCTTTAGATGAAAAAACAGGTCACTGGAGCTCACCCGATGACCCATGGAAGACCGCTGACATGGCACTGGCATGGCAGTGCTGGTAACCAGTGCTGGTGGGGGTGATGGCGGCGGCATGTACCAGCCAGCTGCGAAGGAAGTGGTGGCGCATTGTCATGCACCACCGGTGAAGAGGTCTGTGACATATAGTAATGGAGGACAGTGACGACCATCACTGGCCGGCCATAGGCAAAGGCGAGCGACATGCCGTTGTGCACCACTGAAGATGGCCACACCATAGAAGCTGATCAGGTCCCATGGGCGACCTGGCAGCACCAAGTGGCACCGCTGCTCCGCCTTTAAAATGGGGGAGAGCCATCCCCCCCCCACTCCCCACGCCAGCTAGGGTGGGCCCCAGCCATGGGTCCATGCCCTATGTGGGTCGGGCCGTGCAAGCCCATCGGGTCATGCCATTTGCGGGCTGGGCAATGCGAGCCCAGTGGGCCAGCCCCTCCGTGGGCCGCACCGTGCTGCTCAGGCGGCCGGGCTGGTTTGCGGCCCAGCCTAGCCAGGTCAGACCTGGACTGGGTCTGGTTGACCTGAACTGTGTCGGGTCGGTCCGACCAGGTCAGACCAGATCCAGACCCAACAAGGCCAAATTTTGCTTAAAGGGCTATAACTTGTGAACCAGACATCCATTTGATAGATCATCTACGCTGATGGGATCCTTGGAGTGAGTTGTTCCTTTATGTTTACTCCATTTGAGTTTTGTAGGAAGCTGGAGTATGACTGAGTTGGATCAAACCTGAATCCAATCGAGCCCTTAGCATTAAAATGCATATAACTTATAGACTGGGTGCCTAATTGGCGTGATGTCAGTCGCGTAGGAACCCTAATAACATGGCGGCCCTTTGGGATACTTCTTCGTGGAACTTCATGATAGTTGAGGTATGACCAATGGTTGGAGGAGAAGATCCTCCCAGAATCAAGCGTTCTTAGTGTGGGAATCTAGTGGTTGGTTGTAATGTTAAGAAAGAACACTGATCCCATGTGGGTCATCATCTACCAATCCTATGTGGGTCAGCATATATCGATCCTATGTGGGTCAGCACTCAGTGATCCTGAGTGGGTCAGCACTCACCGATCCTATGTGGGTCATCATCTACCGATCCTCTATGGGTTAGCAGTAGAGACTCTCAACATAATAAGATGATCCAATGATACATCTAATAATCTGTATTTCTATTCGTAAGTTATACCTGGCATGATCTGAGTCTTTACCTTTGTGGTACTTTTACCTTTGTGGTGTTACCTTCTTATTATTATCTTTGTGGTATTCTCCCCTTGTGGATCAGTTGTGCAAATGTATTAAAGGTAAGAGCCTTATGTTTCCTCATGAATGAGACGAGTATATTTTGATAACTTAGATATATGTATGGGAATATACCTAAGTAGATTTGATGACTAATTTGTGCTTTGTGATTGAGGTATTTCTTTGTGGTTTTTTACTTTGTGGAACTTTGGGAGACCTTCAGGGGTCTCGGGGTCCCTATTGATTATTGTTATACTCACCCCTACACGGGCTATACCCACACCTTGCTGTGTCTTGTGAAAATGACGAACAATATTGATTGAGGCTGAGGGATCTAGGATCTTATGGTTCTCAAAGGTGTACCATTTTATGTGACATTCGGTAGTGACTACCGATCATGAGTTGTACCTACCCTTCAGGTAGGATCCTTGGTAGATTAAAACAAGATCTATTTTTTTGGTGTTGTTGTACTTTTCAGTTGGGATTGTATTCCACCCCCATTTACTTACAATACTCACTCTTTTACTATATAGTTTTACTTCGTGGTTTGCTTCATGTTTTGTGCTTGGGCTGTGTGTTTGCAGGTTTAAAGGCAATGCCTTCCTATTTAAAAGAATATTCCTTTCCGGTGCTAGTCGCCAGCCCTTGGCCTATGGAAGGTGGGATTTGGGTATTCACGACACGAGCCCCGGAGGACAGGCCATGGCAAATTTTTCTAACATTTATCTTATGTAGGAGTATATAAAATCCAAAGAAATGGCACAAAGGAAACTAAAGGATCATCAATAAACAACTATAGATACTTTAGATATTTCTGAAGATATAGAAATATTATCTCAGGTTTCTTCTTCCTTAGATAATATCTATGAGTTTCAGATTTCGTCCAACATATGTGTAAGAGACTATACATTGAGAATATTTATAATATATAACATGTATCTAATTAACTTTCAAGAGATCAGCATTCCTGTGTTGTAGTTGTTTTCCATGAAAATTAATTGACATTACAGTTTGTTTAAATTAAAATGGTTTATATTGACTAACTATGTTACATTTTTAGTGAAGTTTCTACACACACTACTTGTTCAAAATAACACCATAGGATTTTATGGTATTATATACCTAGAATTCATTTCTACTGCTATTCTATATGTTTCAACTGAAAATAGAGAGGCATATATATGTGAGAGGTTATTGATGATGAGTATTGGGTGTTGGGTTTTTTAAATTCTTGATGGGTAAGAACAAAAAAACAATTTTGAACGAATATTCATTATAATTTCATTAAAGTTTACCCTTTTGTATTGTATGGGGCATCAGATGTTAGGCATATTCTTCCAAATTGAATTCACATTATACTGTTTTTTCTCTTTATTAGGTTTTTTTATAGAAAATATTCCACCATATTAAACAAGTAAGTTTATTTGTTTTTATAAGATAATTATGTTTAATTCATATTTTTTATACATGTATTATTAGTTGATATATAGAAAAATGCATGTCATGGAATTTTTTTAACAAATATCTCTTGTTAATAGAGAATCCAAATGCAATCAACTAAGTGAAAGTAAAGTTAATTATTTTTTATGTTAAATGTTATTTTGATTTTTGATATATATATATATATAAGTTTATATTCTATTTTATTAAAAAGTTAATGTTTTATTAACTACAATGTCATATTCTACAAGGACACGTAGAATGTCATTATTATGTTCTACAATTCATGTTTGAGATAATCACAACTGGGGTAAAGAATGATTTTGATCAGGTTATTCATATTAATTATTTTATATTTTCTATCATAGTATTCTATTTTTTAATCTTATATCATTCATCATTATTGTAGACATTCAATGATGTTGATTTGTACATAAAAGATTAACTTAACCATATTTGATCTTTTTTCGCGAACTATTTGTTAAGCGTGATTTTGATTTAAGTTATGTATATTCTAATGTTTTTTATTAGAATTACATTTTTCTAATAACAAGTGTTTAGAAATTAATTCTCTTTTATAATTGGTTTTTAACATAATGATATCAAACAAATTTTTCATCAATAACTAACAATGATCATGTTTTAAATTTCAAGTATGTGTTTTTAATTATACTTTATAATAAAAAGGCATAGATAATTTTATGATTAACTTATTAAAAGTATGTATTTTTTATATATTTTTAGTCACTAATAAATGATGTTTGATGGTTGTATACTATATTTCTATTACAGGGATTATGATTTTTTATGTGATGTAATATTTATAATTTTCTAAAAAAAATTAACTTACGTTTCCAGTTTTCATAAAAACCGATGAATAATAATTTAAAAAACTTTGAACAGTTTTCGGCATTAGTTTTTATAAAAACCAATGTCGAAAATGAAGCCTGTTCAAATTATTGGCGTTTTTTGTTCAAAAACCGATGCTAAAAACATTATTTTTAACACCACCTTTATGGACTTCGGTTAAAATCAATGTTAAATTTGAGAAAAAAATCAATGTAAAATCATGTTTTTGCACTAGTGGATACATTTTCCAGATGTTTAAATACAATATAAGTGTGTTTGCTTAGTTTTCAATGAGTTACATAGGTTTTGAACTAAACTATCAATTTTTAACTGATAACATAAAATTTGAGGCATTTTGGGGACACCATGTATTATAATGATGTGTGAATTATTTCAACATGTTGTGAATAACTTAGGGATCAGTTTACAAATATATAGAAAAAATATGATTTCTTTTTCATTGTTTTGAGTATGTGGCATGTATTTTGACCAAAAATGTTAACTTTAAATAAAAAGAAAAACTTGGAGTCATACCGGTCACATCATGAATTGGATTGATGTGAACTTGATTACCATACATCAAAAATGAATTAAGTAACTTTTTTTAAAGTATCAAAATGATATAAGAGTGTTTTATGGGTTTTGAGTATTCTATGTGTCTTTTTTAATAAAATTTCAATTTAAACTAAAAACACACGCTTTGATTCATACTAGTCACATCGTGTGTCGGTTGATATATGATAGATTCCTACGTATACAAATGATATATGGATTATTATCTTAAAGTATCGAGATATCTCGTGCTTGTTTGATCAGTTTTCAGTGAGTGAAAAATATTTTTAACTAAACTATCAATTTTAAAATGATAACATAAACATTGAGTCATATAAGGAACAATGTGTATCGGATCAAGGTGTGGATGATTCCTACATGTAAAAACTAATTTATTGGTCATTTTCCTAAATTATCAAATCAATACAAAATCATTATTCTAATTTTTATTATGTGATGTGTTTTTAAACTAAAATGTCAATTTAAAAAAAACACAAGTTATGACGGTCACACTATGTATCATATTGACATGAAGTTGGTTTCTACACATCAAAAATGACTTAAGTATCAATGTTATAAAGTATCGAAACAATATGACTATGTTTCCTCTATTTCAATATGTCATGTATCATTTCTACTAAAATGTCAATTTAAACTAAAAACATATAATTTGGGCCAAACTAGCCACATCATGTGTTTCATTGCCTTTTGAATAATTCTTACATGTCAAAAATGACTTATGATCCATTTTCATAAAGTATCTAGACAATCAGAGATAATTTTCTTGGTTATCAGTGAGTGATATGTGTTTTGAACTATATTATCAATTTTAAAATGATAACATAAAATTTGATTCATACTGGTTACAACATATATCAAATTTATTTTCAACTAGTTTCTACACATTATAGATGTCTTATGGATTCATTTCTTAATGTTTCAAAAAGATATGATTTTTTTTCATTTTTGAGTATGTGACATGTATTTTGAACTAAAATGTCATTTTTTAATAAAAACAAACAATTAGAGTCATACCGGTCACACTATGTGTCAGATTGAAATGTGGTTGATTACTACACATCAAAAATGACATAAGGATCATTTTCCCAAGGAATGAAAATAGTCTGAATATGTTTTCTTGGTTTTGAGTATGTCACATGTTTTTTAATAACGAAATTAAATAAAAATATCATATAAAAATGATAAAAAATTAACTATCTTATTTAATAAAATGATGTGAAAATTAACTATATATTCAATAGGAAATCAACTCTTCATGATGTCTGTATACATCCTGACACCATGTATTCTGCACATTTGTTTCTAAAAAACCAATTTCTTATTTTGAATATGAGCACTGTCAAAAATCCAAATAGTACTGGAAATATATAAATAAACATAATATTAATAAATATTTTAAATGAAAATTTTATTATCATTATAAATACCTATTCGGGGATGCTATTTTTTGATAGAATACAATATATTATGTAATTTTTAAATGTAATAACTGCAATCTTTTCCATTATATTGTTTTTGTAAATCCAAAAACATTGTGAAAGATAATTATTTTTTCTTGATTTATGTTTTGAAAGTGAAATATTATTATATGTATTCTAATACTTATTCATTTTTATAAGTCTATAGGCTTAATTTTCTCATGGACTGTCTTCATGAAAGGATGCTTATGGTATCTAAACAACTCCCAATCATAAAAAAAATCCTTAAAATATAATATAAAATTTATAACTTGATTTTTTTTATAAAATGTTTCATTATTGTTTTATAAATTGTTAAACATCATCACAAGTGTTCAATTTTTTGTTTTTCTATTCATTTAATCTAGAAAATAAATCATTGGGGTATCCAAATTGATTACAATGAGTAACCAATGAAACCTTGAAAATAAAACAGGAATATGTAATGAATGGAATTAAGAGATATTTTTTATGATTAAATAGAAGATTTTTACAACAGAGATTCCTAGCCCATCATACTTAAGGATTTCATTTACATTATCAACAGAAAGATGGCTTTTATTGTCCTATATGAAAATTTATTCTTCAAAATAAATTTTGGTTGTACGACTACTTTTTAACATTGTATATGTAAAAACATTTATTTCTAGTAAACATAGAAGTTAAAATGGCATGGAAAAGGTACCTTTTTAATATATTTTTGATTGATTAGTTGATCCTTTATATTATTTTTATTTGACATTTCATTTCTACTATATTTCATAAAAAATAAATTTGAAATTAATAACTCCTTGTTGACATGAATTTTTACATGATCAAACATCCATTATATGAAAGTTACGACAGTAATCTCGACCATATGGGCATCCAGATCACAAAGTAGAACAGGTAGTTAAGCACTCATCTAATGAGCTATATAAATCGAAACTCTCACATGGATTATTATAATTTTATCATTATTAAGTATATCCCTTTAATAATGTACATTTTACCCCTATTAGAAAGGTGATGAGTGGTTGATGAGTGATAAAAATCAAAATCATTTTTACCATGTAGAATATCAGTACATGGAATGAATCAGTGTCTTCCTAATTCAAATTTCATAAAAAAGTTATGAAAATATCTATTACCTCTCGTATGGAATCCCTTTGAGGGTAATGGATTGCCTTAAAGCTGATGGGGTGGGTGGGGAAAATAATCATGCAGCGGATATTATTGTGTTGTTTATTCTAATTGATTCATTCCCATATCATTGTCTAACAAATAAAAATACCAATTATGTTTTTCTTCATTAGAATAAAATCATACCTCCATCTCATCCATTTTATTATCTTTACCCCCTAATCATTTCCTTTGTCAAAATATTTTTGGGGTGACACCCAATAACCTGCACCGTTGGCATGAACTTATTTTTCTTTTTTGCTTCATGGCCACAAATATTATTCATTCATTGGATATAGTTCATGATTATTCCTATGTCTAATATGGATACAAAATAGAGGAAAATAAGTAATCATTACTATGTAATTTCAATTTAAAGCATAAAGAATTTGTTTAATGTTATACTTTCATATGATTTTCATACATTTTGTGTGTTTTCATCAATTAGTGTCCCATATTTTTTTACATGATCCTCATTCCATAGAACATGATGTGGAATGGAAGTGGATTTGGATTTTTATGCATGAATATTCATATAAAAAAGGAACATAATTATGTTGTTGTTTTATGTCACATAAAATTATTACTATAGATTCAAAATTCATACCATTTTTTCAAGTAAAGCATACCCCATCATTGAATTATGGTTGGAGTACATCGGTTTTTTTACATGATTATTATTTTAAGAACTCATTTATTATTTCATAAAATAAAAAATCTTAATCGAAGTTATTAATAAATTTATTATCAAGAAATTTATTATCAATCATAATGTACCTAAAATGATGAATCTTCATGATGACCAATAAAAAAATTTAATTTTTTTAGTTTATCAGGTGTGTATACATTTGTGGTGGGTGTGTGTTTATTTTCCCATTAACATCTCTAAGATGTTACTTTGGAAGAAGTCTCTAAAATCCTCTATGATCATTTCCATTATGCATTAAAAAAAATTCATTCAACACTCACCTATTATAAATGAACTCTACATTGGATAATGAAGAGTAAACCAATGTTTCATTATTCTTTATTAAAATAAAAAAATTATATCATAATGTTAAACTGATCTATTCCCAAAGTAGTTTCTTAAGTGTTAGAACAATATTTTTCCATATATCTACATCAATTGGACCAGGAATTTGAGTGGTGAGCCCAATGAAACTATTGAACATGGACTTGTTGGGATTAATAGTCTGGTCACATGCATCCCATCTAATTATATATTTGATACCTCAATTTCTCACCTTAATATTTTATTAACATTGTCATGCTATGATGGTCCTATTTTTCTAGAAAAAATATTCTCAACCGTCTTTCATTTCCTTGGATTCAATATTGTGAATATGTTGTTCCTATGGATTGGTAGCTTTGGCATGTGCACCAAATTATTTTCACCAACATTGTGATTATCAGTATGTTGTGAAACGTATAGTTCCTCTGAATTAAGATAATAAAACTGTGAAAAAGTCATTATTTGTAGAAGTTGTTGGACATTTATTTTAGATTGCATAAATATAGTAGTGAATAGATAATAATTTGTGGTAACACAATATATATTAAAAAATATATAAACTGATTATTAAACTCCCTTTTTTGAAGTTTAAAGGGATTTGACTCATATATCGGGTAACCAAATCACCAAATTGTGGTATCCTTTGACATACAAGACCTTGTCTATATTGGTACCGTAAAAAATCATTAAAATTACTTAGTGAATAGGTCATAATTATTTGAATTGAAATCTAACCCTTCAATTTGTTTGTTCGATAGCATTACAATTCACCACATTTTGTTAGAAGAATATGAAACATAAAAACTTGTACTACCTATGATTACATTATAAAGAGTTTTTCCTTGTATTATTCCTTAATTAAATGCACTTTCCTGAATTCCAATTCATCTATTTTTACATAACTCCTATTATCAACCCACTTTCATTTAAAAATCATCACTTGGAGTGTTATATAATCCAAATGCCTATTTTTTTATTATTCCAATGTATGACATATTAAATAAAATGGGTTTATGTCATTGGTATTGGATACATGTATCGCTTTAGCCACAAGTTTAACTCCACTATTTTCATGGTACTATGTTCATCATGTTCATTTTTATTGAATGTATGGCCATTAATTACATAACCTTTATAAGATAATATATACACATTTGGTCCTCTAGAAAGTCATGGAAGTCTTTCTAAAATTGAAAATGGATTTTCAGATGCCTTCTTAAAAATATGGTCTCAAAAACATCATATAAACTTTTGAGTATGTGCCTTTTATATCCATCTTCTATCCCATGATGGATTCAAATGTGTAATAATTACATTTTGGGTTTCAACATATGGAACAACCTCTAAACTATTATGAAAAAGGTAAACACAGGATTAATCCTACTCTAAAATAGTAATTATGACAACATCTATTCTAGGAAATTCCTTCAACCACAAGAATCTTAGTGTGATGAGATTTCAGTAGACCAATACAAGCCACATTAGACAGGTAGTCAGAATAGAATTCAATGGCTTCCTCAACAACATATCACTATGAAATACATACTTTTGGATGAATTTTATTATTTATATACCCTATAATAATCTTCATATACCATTTAATGGGGAATATCCATCTATAATGTACAGTACCACATAGTCAAATACCTCTAAACATGTGAACTATGCAGGAATATTTTCACCAATTCACATAATATGATGATAATTTTCTTTTTCCATAGTTGATAATTTTTCCACATCAATAAATTTTCTTTGTATAGAATTAAAAAATAAATAGATCATGTCTAAAATATGATGATCATTTTTAGTAAAAATAAAATTTAGAGATATAGGTAATAGATATTTCATTAAAACATGACAGTCATGTGATTTCAAGGCCTTTAACTTTAAATCAGTCATTAAAATGATATTCTAGATATTTGATAAATATACCCTCTAAAACCTTTACATCATTCATCAAGTGGAAAAACTAATATATCTCTTTATTGGAAGGAGGGTATTTATCTTGAGGAGGAAAACTTCATCTTTTACGCTTCAATGTTTCTAACTCTTCCCATATCCCTATGTAAACCATGGCCTACCAAGCCTTAATTACATCCTCTTTTTCATGTACATTTAGTTACATGCCAATGAATCTATTAGATACATTTTTACACATGAATAACGTCAATTAAATTCATTCTATACAAAAAATTCTAGTATGGTAATTCAGAAAAATGGATCTCTTATTCAAATCAGTTTTCAAAAGGTTTTTTAAGAAGGTTTACCAAAATTAGTGTCTATATCTTTCACATTAGAAAATAGTTGACCACTTGTTAGTGGAGATAGTGTTGTACCTTTTTCTAAAATCCCATCTAATAATGTCAGAAAAAATAAATATTTATCTCACCAGGAAAAAAATCTATGATGTCATAGAAACATAGTCTTCGAAGAAGGATTCACCCTAACTGAGTGTGTACCTTATTCAAAAATGGGACAATCTTGAGTTCCATTAATGAAACATCCTAAGAAATTTTCTTAAGTAAATTCATTTATCATCCCATACAATATGGATCTAAATGTGAACTCTTAATTTTTGATAGAATTATACAATATAACTTCTAAACCCAATAATAATTACAATTATTTGATCAACAGATCCAAATAATCATTAATATCATTACTAAGTTTCTTTAGTCTTGATAACAGTAGAGATAACATAATGTATTTTCATTTTATTTTTAATGATGGTCGAAAGTTATAATTTACCCACATAACCATCCATGTACTATGAGTGTTTATTTGAAAAGCTAAATGTTGTACTCCATCTATAGAGAGCACAAGATGAATTTTTCTCAACTCCTTTCAAATTCAGGATACTCATGATCAATTTTCATCACCTTAATATGGAATGTTGGGTGATGAAGTTTCCCATATTAATTACTTGTATCTGTGTCCCACGTCAATTACCTTGAAGTATCCTCACCTTTTTATAGTTACCCAAGCCTTATAATAATTGGAAAGTACCTTAAAAAATTCATAAGACCTGATTTATCTTTATTTTATTGTGACACACCACACATTGGGAATTTTGAACTGATTTTTGGTCCTTGTGAAATAGTATACACTCATTTGGACTGGTAGGTATTATTTTTGAGATAAAACCCATTTAACATATAAAGTTTCTATAATTTTATGTTTATTAAGGATGATCATTATCAAATAGAAGCATATCATTCAAGAGATCATGTAGTTTAGTAAATCTATCATCACACCATCTGTTGCGAGATTTCACATTACATAACCTCAGTATGGTCCCTTTAAGTTCTGAGACGACATCATAAAATAAAAAATACCATCTTCAACTATCAGTATAATTTCCTCAACACAATTTTTATCACCATTCACACGTGTATTAATATCCATGATAAAAACTTCATCATTGTTAACATTTTTAATCATATCAGATGATCCATAAAATTTAGTTTTATCATAATCACAAGCTAAATTTAGTTTTACCTCAGGTTTAGTCCAAATTTATTACTAAGATATATTCTATAATAGAATTACTGTTCTACAAAATTCTATAGACTAATTGGTATTGAATAAAAATAGAATAAACATAGATAAAGGATTTGAGAAGGTTCATATGCATGATCTTTTGCAAATTGGATGAAATCTATTATCCCATCCTGATAGAGTTAATATTTTCATTATTATTTATATATTTTTAAATGATTTAATCCCACCCAATTATTCAATGTGAGTTTATTTGCATCATTTATGTGTTTTTGGTGTATTTTGGGCTTAAATGTGAAAATAGGGTAATTCTGTAAAATTATCAGTTTTATATAGCTTCTGTTTTTCTGGTATAACTTTTATAATATGGGTCCAATTGAAGTGAATCTTTTTTTAGGATTCCTATACTTGTGGGCTTAAAAGGATCTTTCTGTACCAAGACCCAATTCAAAACCCAATGGTGCATAAAATTCAATCAAGTGGAGCAATCAGTTTGGAAGGTAGAATGGACGCCACTTCATTAAATATGGAATATCCCCTTCAGAAGACCTTATAATGAGGTGATCCCAGCTGGTGTCAACAAAGGACTTCAACAGGACGGTTCACAGTAAATTTCATAAATTATTGAGCTCATTAATGCATCCTTTTGGCGCGTCTAAGTGGAGTCAGTGAAACAGTGTTTGGCGTCTAGAAAAGTAATGGTCATTGATTCGTAAATATCATTCTTTACACCTTTTCAATGACTCTAAAATTTTGAGGGACGATAGAAAACATCATTTAAAACATTCTATAAGAAGGGACACTAGTGAGTTTCAGCTGGAGGGTGGGAAGAACAGAGGAAAACTTTTAGAGGACAGAATCTGGAGCACCAAATTTTCTGTTCTTTGTTTTCTCCCTTTTGTTCTTCTTAGTTTTGTAATAAATTATTCTTTCCCCTTAGTCACAATTACCCTTACCATGGTGGGGTAAAATTCTGTGTGATTGGGGAAGAAGAGGTTTTCCATGTTGTATTTCATGAGTTCCTTCTCTTAATGTTTTAAAATCCTCTTCTCTTATGTGAATCAGCTTCAATTTCCTATAACGGTTTTTATTATCATGTACGATTGTATCTGATTTTAGATTCTATTGTTTATTTATATTTGGTCAATGATCAATATCTTCCTCCACTAATTTCTAGTTTATAAATGATGGAATAGACCAGGACTTAGTGGTGAAGTACTCGGTGATCACCGGTACGTGTGTGAGGAGTAGTTAATGTTCTTGATTACTTGGGATAAACAAGACCCGATTGGGAATTGCCTAAGATAATTGGGAGTATTTTCTACAACTCTATTACACATTGGAATGAGATTAGACCAACCAAAGATTTTAGTAAGGTTTATTCTCACATTTTTAATTGACCAAGGGAGTGAGAAGAAATGATTGTGGATTCTCACTCTTAACAGTTTAGCAGAATAGAATTGGATAAATTGGAACTATGATAGAATTACAAATGGAGAACCAACTCTAACCTAATCACCCTTAACATATAATAGTTTCATTTACTTGTTTTATCAATTTGTTCTCAATCCTTTTCTTAAACCTCTTTCCTTCACTCTTTTATTTTCAAAATCAATCAATTTCTAAAAACATCCTCACTTCTTTCTCTTATTTTAAGGTGACAGCGTAATTGTTGTGCACTCCCCTCTGGAGACAACCTAGGATAACCACTCTACTGCATTTTAACTTAGGTAATATTTGTTTTTGTCACACCCCACGATAGGCACGTGTCACATCCTCATACTATTTTTTTATATGACTATAAAACATCCATTTTTGATTCATATATATCCTATTTTATTTAGTAATATTAATATTTATCAAAATAAATAAATACAAAAAATTGTGATCTTAGAACCCTATGAAAGGACATTCTTAAATAAGTATTTAATATACATGGAGACATTATTCTAAGAAAATAATAACCAAATTATGAATATTGATATTATTTTTTTTGTGGTGGAAATCATTGAATGAAATGAATATGTGATATATATAATGTTATAGATAATGTAATCATATTTTCATATATTTCCAAAAAAAGAGATAAAAGACTATTTATGTAACTTTTCTAGGTGCGAGTATAACAAGAGGGAGGAGTTGATGTTTGTTTATTTTTTCAATTGGTACGTGGAGGTCTAGGGGTGTTTTAGTGATAGGATGCTTATGAGACAATGTATTTATTTTATTATATGATGAAAATATTGAGAGGGGAAGATCACATGGTCTTGAGAACCCATTGTTTTAATAAACTCTTTAATTTTTTTATAGGGAACCAATAATATTAGGATGGGGTTCTCAAGCTACTCTAAAAACTAAAGAACAACATAATTGGGGTTTTATGAATTTTTCAAATTTATAGAATTCATAGGGATGATATGAATCCTCAAATAACATCAATGAAAATTATTATTGGGGCTATAAGGGACAATCAACTTCATCATAGGGTTAAGAAAAAGATACAACTAAAACAATATCAAGAAAATTTTTCTCAAGCATTCATTATACAAAAAATTATTTTTTAAAGTATTTTATAACAATTTTTTTATAGTTCCATTTATTTTTAATGATTAAAAACTTCCAATACACATAATGTGATCCAATTTATGTTTTGAAAAAAATTTACCCTTCACATGGTATGATCCAACACAATCAAGGATCCATGTTCCTTCTTTATTACTTTCATTTAGATAATATTTAACTCATTTCAATCCTCAATATTTCTAAATTTACCAAATAATTATAATTTATGGGTTTAGTAATATTTACATCAAATTATGAATTTTAAGAGATGATGTCATCTTTATTTTAAATATAAAATTGATTCCTTAATTCTAGATTATTTATTGGAACTTCCAGTTGAATTCTTCTATGAGGGATAATGTTTATTCTGATCGCTAATATTCTTGTACACCTCAATGAAAAATGAATATAATTTCATTCATATCCAGTGAGATAATAATAATTTTTATGAAATATGTTCCTTTTTGAAAAAAAGTTATATTTTTACCTCTATTTCATTTTATATTTTTCACTGGAATATATACTGATCGAGTAACCAAAGATTCCGTAACAAAAATATTTGATTCATGTTTTCTTGAACTAGAACTTTTTTGGATATAATCACCTTCATGGAATAATGAAGATAAATATCCATCCCTAGTGTAACAATTTCATATTTCACTTTAACTATATCTTTCATTAGGATTCATCAAAATAAAAACAATAATTATTTTAATATGCAATATTTTATCTCGTTTAAATTTTTTAATTAACCATGGGGATCATTTTATTTTTTAACATTCACATTTTATCTCTATAATATAATAAATTTATTTATGTAATAAGAGGAGTGAAGATTCTTATTTGATAATCATGTTTTTTTCATGTCGTAGTAACTTTATCCCTTAATACTTATTTCATGTTACTCTTTTTTCACTATTGATGTCAATACATCATTGATTCTATCATAATCGTATATTTATAGAATTAATTTGATAAATTTATCATGTTTTTTAGATTTTAATGTTTTTAATATTTCAATCACTTATTTTAATCCATCAACCTACTCATTTTTTATTTCATTTATGCCTTGTAATTATTAAAATCACAATTAGACTTCTTTAAATTAATTATTTGTATATAAATCTTTTACAGGACTACATTTTCTAAAAATATAAATTCTAAAAAATAATTATCTGAAACATTATAATGTGCACACTCACTTTTGGTAACATTCTTATAAAAATTAATTTTAAATGAACATGAGGATAATAGTTTTTTTTGTAAACTTATTATCATATATGTTCATGAAAATGAAATTATTAATGGGATTGGGGTTCTTCTAAATTATAATGGATGAAAATGGGAAGAATTTAATGATTTTAATCAATTATAGTAGGAAGGATATTCATAACATGGAGTAGATTACAATATATGAACTAAAAAAACTCTTCTGACTTATCATTTTAAATCACCACCTTACATGATATGTGGAAAAAAAATTTACAGTGAAAAAATGGTCCTTTCATTAATGAGGGCTTTTATATCACATCCAAAACCTCATTCAATTAGGAGATACACATAATCATGAAATTTGAAAAATAAGATCTCACATATTATTAATTTGAAGATATATCATATGATTAAATAGACAGAAAAGATCCATAAAAAGCAGTGAGTGGGTGAAATCAATAGAAAATAGTGAGGGGGAATGGTGGAAGAGATAGAGATGAATCTATTGAACACCAATAATGTATAGAATAGGTTATTTTAACTAAATAGGATTTGAAATAATAAAACATCTTATGTTATGAGAGGGTTCTTTCATCGGAGATGTTCGAGGGGGAGCAGTGGAATAGATTGACTTCGGTGAGAGATTGAATAACATAAAAGAAGTTGGTTCTATTAGGGTTAATTTATAAGACTGGGAAGGGTTTTGTCAGAGTTTTTAAAATAGCGCTGATAATGATAATTTTTATCTGCTCCAAAGCAATAAGTGCTGAAAAAACATAATTTTATCAGGCTTTTTAGCGCTGATTAAAATATAACTTTATAACCGACAGAAACATATAATAAAACCTTTCTATATTAGTGACGTAAATCAAGCCCTGATCAAGATAAGTTATATCAATATGTTTCTAGCACTGATAAAGACCTATATAATTAATATTTAATAATATAATTAAAAAATTTAAATTTATATACATATAAATAAATATAATTGTATAAAATTATAAATTAATATTTATATAATTTTAAATATATTTAAAGAATTAAATATATGTATTTATAAATGTCATTATAAATATTTATTTATAATTATATTTATATATATATTAGTAAATATATTTATTAATATATTTATAAATATATGTATATAACTATGAATATATCTATATAATTAAAATATATTTATATAAGTATATATATAATTATACAATAATATTTATATAATTATATATATATAATTATACAAATAATATAAATATATTTATTATTTAGATATATTTCTGATAATTTTATTATTATTTTAATATATAATTATTAACTTATAATTATAAAATATTTTAAAAATTATATATTCTTATTTATAATTATTAATATCTAAATTTATAAACATAGTAAATATACATTTATAAATATATTTATATGTTAATATTAATGTATTTACTTATAAATATGTTTTTATAAATTTATTTATATAAATATATTGATAAATAAATGTCTCTAAAAATGTTTTGGGTTCAGGAACCTCGTAATGAGGTTTGGATAGGGTCCAATTTTAAAAAACATTACCTGAAACTAGCCGGATTAATACTTAGTGCATTCAAAGGTGTTAAGAACATGATGGATGTACCAAAACATTGTAAATAATTATGTACACTTCATAAGATTAAATACATTTCTTTTAAACGCGTATACAAATTTAGAAAATGTTAGGAAGTGAATTGATATAAATGAATTATATAAATTTCAAACACATTAAAAATATTATAGCTATAAAATATAATTGAATAAATATTAATAATATAAATTCAAAACATATTACAAATATTTAAGCATAGTACATAATTGTGTAAAAATGAATATTAAAAATGAATAAACCCAAAGATATTTAAAATTAAGAAATATTGAAAATGAATTTATAATATTAAATGAAAGAATTTTAAAATTGAATAATTTAAAAAATATTTTTAAAAGTTAATTCATGACATTAATTACATGAATTACATACGCATAAAAATGAATAAAAATAAATAAATAGAAATTATTAATTTAAAAATAACAAAATTATTTAAAATTAATTATATTTACGATGTAAATATAAAAATTAAAATTCATTCATAGGAATGAATTATATAAATTTCAAAAATATTAAAAATATTAATACATATTAAATAAAAATAAATAAATATTAATAATATAAATGAAAACCATATTGAAAATATTAAAACATGTATAATAAATTTGTATACATTTTATAAAATAAATAAATTCAAAAATATTAAAATTTGATTAATATAAAAAATGAAAAAATAATGTTAAATGTAATAATATTAAAAATGAATAAATAAAATTAAAAAAAATTAAAAAAATATTAACTATTTAAAAAAATTATAAAAAATCATTCAAATAGATTAATTATATATATTTCAAACATTTCTTAATGTTAATACTTAATAAACATAAATGATTAAATATTATTCATATAAATAAAAAATATTTTGAAAATAATAAATAATAAATAAATTTATGTATAAATAATTATTATAATATGATTAAATTCAAAATAATATAAAAATTAATGAATATTAAAAAGTAATAAATAAAATTTAATAGAAAAAGTTATTTTAAATAATGAATTCATATTATATTAACTAAATTAATTGTAAAAACATATATAAATGAAGGAAATATAAAAAAAATGATTTTAAATAACTTAATTATATCAATTTTGAACATTTTAAAAATATTAAAACATAATAAATAAAATTGGATAAAAACTAATCATATAAATTTATAACATATTATAAGTAATACTTAGTAAATAAATATGTATAAATTTTAAAAAATGAATAGATTCTAAAAAAATTATATCAAAAATGAAAATGAATATACATTAAATGTGAAATAATATTAAAAATTAATAGTACATTCCCTACATACACTTATACACATGTACTACACACACACATACACATATACATACATCTGTACACATGTGAACATATATATGCATGCATACATACACATACATACATCTATACACATACAACACACTCACACACACAAAGAGAGAATAATGCATACACATATATGCACATAGACATTTATATGAATATATAAATTCAAAATATCAAATATTAACAATAAATTCATTATATTTATATAATTTTTTATTAATATATATATATATATCATATTTATTTTAATTATATACATGCATTTTGTAATTAATATATATATATATGTTAAACATTAATTTTAGAATATAACTATGATAATTTTTTATATACTGATAATTTTTATATTAAGAGTTATACAAGCCTTTTATCAGTGCTAAGAAAATCACTGATAAAGTGAACTATTCTTAGCACTAAAAAATGTGCTTTCAAAGAGTACACTTTTATTAGTGTTTTTTTATCATTGATAAAATTAGCCTTTATGAGCACTTTTACCTAGAAATGATAAAGGCTTCTCATTTATCATCAATTTCTATTTAGGGTTGATAAAAGCTATCATTTTATATTGAACAATAAATGGTAGTGGATTCTTACTCTAAGGTAATGTTTAAGAGTTATTGGTATGTCATCAAAAAATAATGTGTACGAACTTAAAATAATATAATTTTTTATTATATTATTTTTGAGGCTTCGCAACACTCTCTTTTCCACACTAACTCAACCAAGAGTTAAACACCACATCATTAAATAATCTGAACCATCCAATAAATTTTCCAATACCATCTACTTGTGAAAATTTATAATTTTACCATTAGGGAGGTCCTAAGGCTATAAAAACTCAAAATTGAATTACGTCACAACTGGTAAATATTGTGTCACCACATCTGCTCCACCTTAAAACTTTCCATCCTTAAAAAGGATACGATTGAGGTCTCATGACATGGAAGAATAATGAAAAAATATCATGAATAAGTATCCCACAACCATTCACACTTCCTTTAACCATGGATGTACGAGGTCTAAATGAGATCCCCTCCCTACTATCTATGAAGGAAATATCATCCATCATTTAATAAGTAATCAAAACTGGTCTATTTTTAATAAATAAATAATCAAAAACATGCATTTTCTCTATGTGAGTTTTTAAATGAATTAACAATTAAAATCAATCTCATTCTATTATTATTCACCACATTGAACAAATTAAAACTATGAACGATCGACACCCATCCCAAAAAGGGTTTATCAACTGGGTTACCACTAGTGGGAGAACTTTGCTTACCACTCTTAAATATAATTCAATATGGTTGTTGTTTTAGGAAAACCAATCCATAAACAACACAAAACCAATAATTTAAAAAAAACATATTGAACTCTAAAGGGTTGTATTGGAGCAACCTTATTTAATCCCACATTAGATTCTATAAAATGTCATTTTAGGAAGGCAATGGTACCAGTGTTTCTCACTCATGAATTGAAGGTGATATAGGATTTCTTCTTCACCCTGGACCTTCAAGGGAATCCTTCATATAATTCCCGATTCAAATAAGGATCCACATTCAATTTCAAAGATAGTCTTGTTTTGTAGTCAATTTTAACAACCCATGTTGGGTTCCACTAAACTAGTACTCCAAGACAATTTGGAACATGGCCTCATATGTGCCTCTCTATATGCTAGATGTGGATGACCAATGATGCAGGTCTAAGGTGGTATGATGGGGAGAGTATATTTTCTTATCAAAGCAAAGTAGCAGTGGAAATAAAGGAAATCACATACACCATCTAGATGGAATCCATGTGAAATCCAATAAATAATAAAATAACCCATGAAATAGTGAAATGAACCATATGTGGTATTAGTTAGGCATACAACAACATATCATATAAAAAATACAATAAGACTAAGTGGTAAAGAATGGATAACCCCCACCCAAATAGACTCAAGTCCTAACCCAGTCCCAAGATACCCATGCTTCATATTAGAAACTGTTCAATCATATAATCAACTGCATTCCCATACTTGATCCTAAAATACAAAAAATGATTACTTCTCAAGTCCCCAAGCAACTTGGCATCCTGATCATGGTGAGAGTATAGTAAAATAAGCCACCACCAATGATTCCACTATGATAACCAGTTGATAAAAACATTCCTTTGGGAGTGCAATAAATAAATAATTACTGATTAGAATATTGGTATTTAATAATTTATGAATCTTAGAATAGCTTTAAAATAACAAAAGATGCATGGGATCTATGATGAAACCATACAAGGGTCAATAAATTCATCATGAAATAATGGTATTACTTTGATCGTGGTATACATCATTGTTTAAATGGTTCCATGGAATAAAACCAAGGTAACAACATTAATGAATGACCTTTTTAATATATGAGGTTCTACTACAAATTTCCATTGAACAACCCATATTGAACCCATTGAATTCACCCATGGTATTCTTTGTAGTTCCATCCAAGAGAATAAAAGGAATCCAACCTAGTAATTAACTATATTGGATCCAAGTGAAAATATGTATAAGGAATTTAGAGTATCTAGTTTGACCAGAATACAGGTCCACACCCATGGAATTTTGTCTTATATAATTATGCTGGATCTCAGGACCTCATCCCATGGAATTCACAATGGAACCCTAATAGAAATCGTGATATTAATATATGGAATTTAATATATAATACATCACTATCATCTAAGGTGGAGCTTCCCCAATGCAATCACAGTGTTGAATTGATAATGAATCTAAGGTAACTCATGGAATTTATTATCATTAGAAAAACTTTAATACAATGAGGCATCGTCCTATGGAATCCAAGTGATTCCCCTAATAGAATCCATTCCCACTAAAGGGATTCAACCCATATCATGACCAAAAATGAATCCAAGAGATAAACCCATGACATTCCACCTATAACAATAATTAGATCCCACGGCACTATATAAAACTACTTCCATTCATTAATGGTCATTATATTTACTAAGTATGGATCAAATAGGATGTAATTTAAAGTCTATAAAGGAAAAATCTATATAGGTTGCTTATTGGCATCCTTTTAACCAACCTCATCATTAAATAATTCATATAGTTTCATTCAATAACTAGGTAACTAATTCCATTTGACTCTATTTTACCATTCACAATCAAGTTCAATTAATTACCTCTTTATTCATTTAAAATGTGATACCATAAGCCTATATAGGTCACATAGTATATGAAGGTTACCATGTAATCACCAATTTCCTATTCAAGATTTATTATTCTTAAACATATTACTTATTTACCCCATTATGGGCAATTCTATAAATTATTTAAATTAGTCTAAAACCACCTGTAATTATATATCTCACTTCATGACCCTTGTAAAGATTAAATTACACGCCCATGTTATCAATGGTTGTGATGTTACATTTCACAATCATCAATATAATATATGATTATCTTTTTATCTATTTAACAAGGCTTACCCATTTGAAAATAACTAAACAAGGAATCTCAGATGTACCCATTTTAATATTGAGAAACCATACTAATCCATTAGTACAAAAATTAATTCCATGTTCTATATAGAGAATCCATTGGAACCTCCTTCTAAATTGGACTATTACATATTTAAATTGGTATTTTTCAAGGAAAAGACATGATGGGTGTGTATAGTTTATTTTGATTACAACAGTAAGGAAACCTATGAGACCACAAAACTGATGATTTTGAAATATTAAACAATAATATAATTAGAGGAACCACCTACCACATTTATGATGAATTTTATTTTAACTCTTATCCCAACAACCGTCATATGAGGTTGTGCAAGGTCAAGATACAATGATCAAACAACCCATGTCCCAATCACAAATACAATAAAAATAAAGTAAAAAAATAAAAAAATAACTAATTTACATCTTCCTACAAATAACCAAGCAAATTTACTTAGGCGTAAAGGGTCATTTATTCACCAGTTACTTCCACTATTCCAAATACTATACCAACGACGCATCAGAAATCTATGTCAACCATCGAGTAGTCATTCAGAAAAATTCCATATCATTTAGAACTTAAACCAAAATCCAATAATTTTAAGTTAACTACAAAGAATAAAATAAATCACTTGATAAATTACATCCAATGAAATGTCAGGCGGTGATGTGTAGACATTATCTCATGACATCTTCATGTTAATCGACATTTAAACCCCATATTCTCAGGATGATTCCACTATCCTTTATAAGAACCATCACTCAAATCCATGAGATGAGGAAGAGAAGAGTGGATATCACAAGGATGGAAAACATACCATGTGTTTCCATGAACTAAATCCCAAGATCAGCCAAAGGGAGAAGGGGAACCAAGAGGGAAGAAGAGGGAGCCTCCAATGTATGAACAAGATAATAAAAATAGATTGTGGGGGATAAAAATATAAATATATAGAGGGAAATTTTTTAAATTTTCCTCATAAAAACACCACATGAAACCTGATGAAGGCCACAGACTGACATGTATGCCCTCTTGCCTATCCACCAGCTACCAGGTGGCTGCAGGCTATAGTCCTGACCACCTAGCATATCACTTTCACCTAGTAACTACTCCAAACTACCAAAAACTAGAAATTTTTTCTAAAAAACACTTATGTGGTGTCTAAAACATTGTAACAGTATTCTTAAACCCTCTTTATGAAAAATCATATCCACTAGATTGAAAATTCTAAATTTTCTTAAACCATTCAACCTTTATATAAACATGGGTCATTATAAACTCATCCCCATAAGAATTATCATCTTTGAGAAGTACCAATGGCCATTTAAAAAGGATAATATGACTCACATTAGTCACCAACATTACTCAATAATGACATTTTAATCCTGAATTTTCAATGCACATGTAGAGTGTAAATTTGAATTTCAAATGCTTGAAATTCTGAATAGAAACCACTAATTGGATTAATCATCGAACATTGAGGCATAGCACACCCATTCCTTTCTAAACCATGACACCTTAAGTGTGTTCATCCAACCAATAAACCATCCTACGATGCTCCCAAATATAAGTAATTTCTAGAAGAGTCTAATTCTATCCCTAAAACCGTCACCATCAGAATTAATTTCAAAACACAATGTTAGAAATCTAATAATTCCCTAAATTTAATTCCCAAATATCCATGCCCAATCACCCATTAAACATCGATCAAAGGCTATTATAACTCTTCATTTATGATTCTGAATGAAAATGGATGTGTACCCACCATTTATTAAGAAGTCCAAACACATTATCTTTTCCATGAATAGTCTAACCAAACTTCTAAACTCATCCATCATATCCATATGAAATAAAAAATGTGGTTATCAACCCACCACATCCAAATTATCATAAGAACACAATATGAACCACCTTTAGCTGACATTTCCCAAAAATGTGAAGCTTCAATTGATGATGTGTAAATATGCCACCTAATCTCGATGTTGTAAACCCAAAGAGAATATTGTGATCATATTAACACACTCACTGAAGTATATACCTCTCTTCAGATGATATTACTCAATTAAAATTCAACCAATAGATCCATCATCATGATTTACTGTGAGCATCAATGGACTACTAACCCAATCACTTTTAGAACACCCCTGACCATCCTGATCCCATTGTGATACATGAAACCCATTCGATACCATGCATCATCATAAACCTATAACTCACCAAAGAGTATACTAAATTTGAAATAATATATACACTAGAAACAAAACACTATAATTATCATCCATGGATCAATCTAAAACACATGTAATCCCCCTTGCATGAGAGCCTCATCACCATAACTGACATCTCACTCCACACTATAGGATTATCCCTATCACCACATCTATGTACCACTTTATGATTCTAATATCCCACCCTCAATCCAACATCAAACATGATGGCTAGATTGGTCAGAAACTATTCACCCTTGAGCACTGTTATAAGGTTATATTGGCACCCTCTCTCATACCATTGGAATGTCAATCATGATTCCTATTGAATATTTTCTAAAAGTAAGGTTCATACCATTTAAATACAAATGGTTTACTCTACACCACTTGGATCACCCCTTACCGTTCCTTAAGCACTGACAATAGGGGTATCATCATAATAAAAAACATTACATTCCTCCAAATCCATGGTCCTCATTGGATATGCCATATTATGAAACTTTCATCATGTTTCTATCCCATGTTTGTTGTGTATTCACCTTTGATTTATTCAATCCCCTATTTCCACCATTGGAATGTCATAATTCTCATAATAGATAGTTATGTCACCACACCCAAAAGCCTATCACCACACCCACATTATCCATTTTTAACACATACGACTACAAATTTATTTAAGACTCAGAATAATACTCTCCCATACCACCCAACCATCAAAAAATATAATATTTCATCTCTAATGTGTGTATGCCTCTCATATTATTTCAAATATAAATGGTTAAAGACATTCACCCAACCAAATCATGAGGAGCTGACACAACCTATAATTCCACATGTCACCAAAACTAGGATCAAAATCCCCACCCACTTTCTATGCCTATCCCTTATTCTAGTCTCACTAAGAGTAGAGCACCATACATGCCTTTCCAAAACCATAGATTCCCATCAATAGAAAAACCATTCACGTGACTAATCAAAACATAAGAATCACTCTGAAGTCCCACCAATACTCATTTACACTTTCACCATATTCTTGAAGGCACATTTTGCGTAAACAATTCTAGAAATATAACTGGTCTTTCCATCAATAACCGTAATACCTACTGAAGCACCAACATCCATAGTGATTTTGATTTCAAGAAAAAAATTATTTTCACATATCTCCTGAAAAACCCCATCTAATGGTATTTTTTTTGGGAGATTAACTCACTCTAAATCCAGATCATAACCACCACAACCGTCCAATCATAACCACCATTAAACAAGATCCTCACCTGCCTAAACATTCAAGGGTTCCATTAGGGAAAGACATCCAAAAAAAGACTGTCCCTTTCAAAATATTCTGCAAAATTAAAAACACTAGAACAAAAGTTCTTATACCAGAATACCAAAATAATCTAACTTTCTAACACCACATACCCAAGATAACCCTTCATATATTGAAGTATTAATCCTAAGAATCCACCATTGCTTCATATAAAAAAGGAACATACAAACTCATGTTATATCTTTCATGAGTCAACCTTTAAGGTCTCAGGGAACCGACATCAAATCATAGAGTCACACATAATAAGGTCACTAGGATCTCCCACCTAGACCACACATTCTATCTCATATATGTCATAACTCCTTGGATGTAAGTAACTCTCTTTATATGGTCTCATAGTTTCCAAACACCCATAATAGGGTCTCACATAACCTTCCCAACATCACAAGGATATCACATAGTTTGGTCACTCTCAAAAGTTACAAATACTAATACATAGGATCCAGATCAACTACCCGTTAGTTATATACAAAATACATATATATGTGGTTAAAAAAATATTCTATTCCATTTTCTATTATCCAACATTCCAATAAAGGTGTTCAAATATATAAAATTCCATATAAATTTTATTTTTGAAAATAATTTATAAGTTGTACTGGGAAATTTTATTTAGCTGACACCATATTGAAATCAATGAAAATTATCACATAATTTCATTTCAAATATTAAATTTATTTATGAGTTCTCAAAACTGAAGCACATTTAAAGAAGTTATTAATTATAGTTTTTATAGGAAAACACTTTTTCCATTGTAATTATAATTTTAATTAACAAAAACCTCATTAAATAAAACCAAAATAAGCACATAACATGTTTTATTATTCATTTATAAGATCATTTAATTAATATTCCACCATAAACTTATACAAAAATTGTATTTAAATGGTTATAGACACTTTAAATATCTGAATGAGGTCACAATCGAGGTAGTAAAGTAACTATTAATAGGAAATCATGTGAATGAAATGTGAATCCTACATGCATAAAATGATTAATGAACACACCCTCTATTATCATACCATCTAAATAGATAAATACCATCAATCCTTTAACTCATATTCAAGTGTATCATCCAAGGATAAATTATATGAACTATAATTATGAATAACATGAACTACAATCGCATCCCACAAAACATGGACTTTCCTCATACATGGGGATTCATGTCTCTATCAAAATCCCCATACTTGTTCATGATACATCCCTATTTTTCTTTCTTCCATAACCAAATAGTAAGTCAAAAGAAAATTCTCTAATACCATTTTGTAATTACCTACCCATGAACCAACATAACTGGTGCTCCGGGCTAGTGCACCACATGTCCTCAAGAGAACCTCCATGTATGCCAAAGGTTTTCAACAAAAAATGTGAATATAATGTGGTATGATGGTGATAATATACATTTCTATCAGTGTTAAATATTAATATAAATAATAGAAATCACCTACACCATCCAATGAATATCTATAAAAAATATCCTTACAAAATCCAATTAATAACCAAATAATATAAACTATAATGAAATGAACCATGTGTGGTATCTAGTAGGCATACAATAGAAGACCATATAAAAATTCCTAGAAGACCATACGATAAAGACTGGACAACAAACCCAATGGTACCAATATATTACATAGTCTCCAAACCCCCATAATCCATCCTAGAAAACTAACAATTATATAATAATGTACATTCCAATACCTTAAACTACAATGCAATAATGATAGCTGCTCTGGTGCCTAGGGGACCAGGTGGCCCAAGGAGGGTGTATGTATAACATAATAAGCCACCACCAATGACATACCTAAGATAAATAGTTGATAATAATGTTCATTTAAGAGTGTTATAAAAAATATTACCAATTAGATTGTTAATAATGAATATTTTAACCATTTAAATAAAAAGGTGGTAAAACAACCATTGATCCTCAAGCTCTATAAAAACACCTAAAATTGGTCTGTGCCAGCTTTTACCAACATTGATAAGTCTTTGATCATAGTATATTCAATATCTTAACTAGTTACAATGTATACAACCAATGAAACCCTATTCATTAAATCACATGGTAATATACTGGGGCTCCACTAGTTATTCCCATCCAACCAACCATCACCAATCTATCAAATTCACCCATGGACTTATTCATAAAACCTTCAAAGAGAATCCAAGTAAATTAACCCTATCATTCTATAAACTGGTTCCCAATGACCACATTTCCATGGAATTAATAATGTATGTATTTATCAGAATCCATGTCCACACTCATGGAAATATATCTTGTACAATCAAGAAACATCATAGGATCTCATCATAAAACATTCCAAATGATACCCCAAATGAATCTATTACAGTAATCTGTGGCATTAAATACATAATGCATCAACCAAATCCAAGGTAGACACCCAAAGGAATTCCCAATGATGAATCAGTGATGAATCAGATGTATCTCATAGAATTTCTTAGATTTTTATATCCATCAATCAAATGAGGAATCCTTCCATTGAATCAAAGAAAGTTCTCTAATGGAATCCATTCTCACTCAATGAATTCAACCCATTTCATGATAAAAAATGAATCCATGATATGTACCCCAAGGTATTCCACCTATAAAAATTATTGGAAGTTATTTCATTATATAATCTAACCTTTTTTTCATAAATGACATTAAATTTACCAATTCATGATCAAATAGGGTGTAATTCACAAGATATAAATCAAAACACTTTATAGGTTTATAAATGAAACTCTATTTAATAAGATTTATTACTAAAAACATAACTTAGATTCCTTAAATAAATAGGTAACCAAGTCCATTTATTAAAATTTAACCATTCACTAATAATTTCATTTTTTCAACTCATTATTCATTTAATATGGAATACCTTAATCCTATAAAGGTCACATATAATCTCTAGGTTATTATGTAATATTTACTTTCCTATTAAAGTATTATTATTCATAAAAATATTACTTATTACCTCCTTAATAGACCATTCTACCAATTATTTATGTTAGTCCAACACCACTTGTAATTCTAAATCTTACTTCAAGACCCAAGTCAAGATTAAATTCCACTCTAAGGGCATCGATAGATACAAATTTCCATGTTATAATCATCAATTTAAAACCTAGTTTCTGATTTAACCATTGAATAAGGAATTTTTAATTTGATAATAACCAATCAATTCTTTCTATACTTCTTTATTTCCATCATTAGAATCTATAATATTCCATTAGGCTAAAAATTAGTGTCATGTTCTAAGTGGATAACCACATGGGTACATCCCTCACAATAGGACTATTACATATTTAAATGGTAATTTTTTAAGAGAAAATAAATAATAGAAGGGTTAAATTAATTATGATTTCATTGAAAAAGATGTCGATGAAATCATACAACCAGTTCATTTTAAATTTCAAACATGACTATTTGTTAATTAGAGGGACCACCTACCATATGTACAAAGCATTCCATTTTAACTCATATCCAAAAAACCCTTGTACAATCTTGTCCAATTAAAATGACCAATGCTCAAACAAATTGTATCCCTATCTGAAATCCAAACAACCAAAATTAATTAATTATAACTGAATTATACTAAATCAATAACTTACCAAAAAACCAATCCAAATAACATATTGATAAATGAATATTTACTCACTTGATACTTATTCTATAATAAATCCAAGAAAAATGACCCTCTAGAGATCTATTCCATCCTCCAAGAACTCACTAATTTCATAATCCTATCATTCAAATGTAAACCATTATCCAATATAATTAATTTAACTCAAAAATATAGAATAAATTTCATGGTGCCTTGCCTCCATATAAACATCTGGATAAGGTGTGTAGACACTGTCTTTAGGTGTCCACAACCTAATACACATTGAATCCCCATCATCATACTATGATTCCACTATCCTTTAGTGGATTCATCTCCAAAATCCATAACTAGAACAACCAAAAATTAGATAGTGACGAGGAAGAGGATATGGGAAATTAATGGGAGTAAAAACATACAAAGGATTTCCAGAATCAAAGGAAAAGATCACCTGAAGAGAAAGGGAGGACTAAGATGGAAGATGACGGAGCCTCCCAGGACTTTATGGGAAAAAATTAAGACTAATAGGGAGATAGACTTATAAAATATAAGGGTGATGGATTTCCATTCATCCACTTAAAAACACCATTGTTCAAATAGTGGTGACCACCATATGGATGATGAATTTAGGTAGTGGATCATGCCATTTACATCCTATAAAATCAGGGTAGTGCATTACCACTACCTAGAAAACATTCCCTCTATACTAGTCACCAGCTAGGTCATGGTTAAAGATAGCAACCCTAGCTACACAACCTATCTATGGTTCCTTTATGATACTCTCATCCACCAACAGATCATGAAAACATGTCTAAAACAGAAACCTTTAGAGGTTTCCAAAACATTCATACAGTCTTCCAACACCTAGTTCTTTAAATGAACTATCCACTACATTGAAATTTCATAGCTCTCTTGAAAACACAAAACCATCCATACACATAAAAAATTACATAAATTCTAGTTCATAGAATCTATCAAATCGTATATCTGAAACAATAATAATCTCAATCAACTGATCAATATCACCCCATTTCATAGATACATTGTCCTCCTCTATAATTTGTGAACTGATATGCCACTACTACACCACCCTTATTTAATTAACAACAATTTATTTTTCTTCATAAAGATGAACATCTCCAACTAAATCTAGGACTCATAATATGAGAGGTTATCACATAGATGATAACTGACAACATGATAATTTAAATCCAATTGATCAAAAAATTGGACCATACATTAATGAATTACTAGAAGGATTTGGTCCACATTCCCGCAAACTCTATAAGAGAACTCAATATCCCATTTAGTAGCAGAAACATCATCCCTGATACATGAGCCAATGCATACAAATTATACTCAACATGGTTAACTATGGTCACACTTAAAAAGTATCCTTGAATTTCTTTATACTCCTAGAAGTATAATTATCATATATTCATGTAGATCACCCATACGGATATAATCGCTTCACCAGAAGGTGACTGAATGATTCTAACCCTTAGAGGAAACACTCTAGATGACCAAGGTCTACCTTGGAGTTCCACTAGAATCACCCACACCTAATCATATAGTATGAGAGGAATATATCATGTTGGAATCAGCCTATATGAATATTTTTAATGAAGGAACATGAATGAAACACTGATCATCCCCTACTGAGGCCTAACTATAACTATCTATAGCACACATCATTCCATAACTCTAGCTTCAAGAACTCTACGCCCAATAGGGACTAACAAAGGTTGTATTAAAATAATGAAAAACTATAGATCATTGTTCTTACAAAATATTATATACCCAAATACCCAATCTAAAACTATAATACTATAATAAAAAATCTCTTAGAAAACAACTTGTAGAGCCTATGGGAATCAATAAATATTCAGACACGGGGGGAATACCCTTTTATAATTATAATATATTTTGATAAAAATACCTTAAAAAGGGGATAGATATCTAGTGGTGATGAAGAATACCTTCTATGACTTCAAGGAATATAAATATCACCTCCCATTATCCCAAAGTGACTTAAAATCAACCAAAACAAAGAATCATCATTTAGTGAATGTATGCGTGAATTAAAAAAAATGTGATTCCTAGACTCCATTTGATTCCACTTTCACTCAGGTATCCAGATCTTCTTTATCATTAGAATACATATAGATTATCCCAAAAAAATATTGCTAACTCAAATAGCATGAACTAATATACACAATAAAAAATCCATGCACTAAGAATGTTGGTGAGAGGATCTACCTCAGATTATTGGGAAAGGATATCTTTTGACCAAATCATAGAAATAAATTCCTCATATATAATAATCGGTGGAAGAAAGTATTGGTACTAGGTCATGTAGTGAAATTTGGTGGGAAAATATTTTTATCATGGGAGTGACTCAACTTGTCATCTCCAATTATCCAATCTCCGGTATAGTACGAGGATCTCACATTGATTATTAAAAGCACGTAAAATAAAATAGAATGATTAAATAATTATAAATCAAAGCATTCTCAACTGTAGCTCAACATTTATGAACAATTATCGATGTTTGTAAATCCAAACCCCTCCAGATCATCCACACATGCTTCAAGAATCTGAGCATACATCATTCGTTGAATTCTGGGGGCTTGTGTCCATCTCCAATGATCAGTTTGGAATCATGATGATCACCATGATCTTGTACATTTGATCTATAAAACAAATCCTAGATCATTTTTTCAGAGTGAGGCTTTATCTCTATAGGATATGGGTGGAGAGAGAATATCTCATATCAAAATTCATGAATAGTACATGGAATGAGCCTCTCCTATGCTATTTATTGAGGATGATCTAATTACCCAGAATGGGTTCGCTTACCCCCACATATTTAATGTCTACTAAATTAGAAATAAATAATTATGTAAAACTAATTGTGTTATAAATATTTTTTAAATATTATTATATACTTGTAATATATATTAAATATATTATGTGATAAACCCATGTACTAAAATCAACTAGAGATTCCCACTAATATTAAAAAAACATTGAATATTAAAATAATATTCATTTGTATAATATTATTCCTTGTATTTAATCAAACACTATAAAATAATTTAAATACATAAATTCATCCCAATTATTCATTTCTTGAATAATAATGAATTTATTTATTTATCAGTGATTGATAAAACATAAAAAACTCTTGAACTCTATGGTAGGGCCCAAAAAGTCCTACATACCTATTCACTAGAATATGGAAGATTCTTGAATATGATATTGTGTTTGACCCTCTAGGACATTATCTCAATAATAATGACTAGTATTCACAGACAAAGAGTAGAGTCTGGAAAACCATAAAGACCCCAAAAGAGGCAAGGCATAATCGTAGCAATGACAACCAACCTACCAACATGAACTGTGTAATATAATATCTTTTTTATCCAATATCTCATAAATCATGACACAATTTTGTGTTATCGTCCATTATTTATTTATTATTAGTTGATCTAACTGGACAGACTAACCTTCAACTAACATGGCCATAGATTTATTGAAGTATTCTGGGGCACAATGGAAGTGTGAAAAAATGAGAAATTAAAAATTTTAGTTTTGGATACATTTTGAAAATACTAAATCCAAAAAACCATTTTCCCTATTTCTAAAAGGATCTCATGTAATTTAATTTAATCACACAGAATAAAATAAAATAAAGAGTAAATTGTACCTTAGTCATTTGATGTTTCCAGATTGATTCGCTCATTGTTGATGTGTCATGGGTTAAAAGAGCCAAAATAGGAATCATATAGATTGTCCACATGTGATACATAGTTCCTAGATCAGTTATCATTACTTCCTAGGTGATAGCATGGGAAATTGAAGAGTTTATAACTTCCCTTAAATATCCTAAAGAATGTAGGTTTGAACAACAAAATCGGATCGATCTGACCGTGTTCTTTATTATGAATCTCTATATAAGAAAATTATAGGATATTAAAATAGAGTATATCTCACAAATTTTTTTAAAATTATGGATCTAACTATTCAAGAGGCTAAAAAAATTTATACTTAGTCTATACTTTCAAAAAATTCACGTTGGCCCCTGAAAGTGATAACCTACATTTTAAACCTTTGAACATATGTATAACAAAATAAACAAGTCATAAATGTAAAATATATATTATAATCCACTTGTAACACCATAAAATGTTATGTGATAAGATAAAAACCATTAACTCATCCCATAATCTCCCCAAATAATCTATGTAACATTTAACATCCTATGTTTGTTTAAAAAATTACATTTTCTCATCTTCACTTTTATGATCAAACAAATTGTGAATACCTTGAAAAATAAATTCAGTCATCATTATTATAAACTTAAATAAAATAATTGAATTAGTTTTACTTATGATCGGTCATACTAGTAAGGTCATCAAACACCGCATGTGGGGCCCACTTCATCCTAAATTACTATTTATTAAAATGGGTGGAACTTGCGGATACACATAGCATGTGACACTCTTGGTCCTTATCTCAATATCATTGATTAAAAATCACAAACCAAAAGAAGAGTCTTGTAACCTATCATGGCCCCATAGGATATAAGAAATTTCATAGCTACAACTACCTCCTACGAATATGTTCTATGTAATAGAATATATTTTTCTTGTGATATATTATAAAGAAGAATGCAGACTTGTGTCATCAACCTTTTTGTGGATTTATATATTTAGTATAATTAATTGATGGACTTGCATTCATGTATCATGGACATGGATTTAATTAAGTTAATGTCGTACTGGTCAACCTGGGACCTTGAGAAATCTATTCCTTAACTCAGATGTGAAAAATTATCCCTTAATAATTCAACCAATTATATAACACCCATGACACAACCAACAAAAATTAAATCACCACGACTTCATTATCATGGTTTTTTACATGTATAAATTTATATGATCAAATGATACACATTAATAACTATCTAAATTCAAAATACCAAGACACATGCTCAAATATAGGAACAAACAATGACACCTGAAACATATGGTGTTTCTATTGGTTAGCCAATACTCATGATGACATCTACTCAAGATCACCAAGTATAAACTTATCAACAGGAAGTTTCAATTCCTAAGAGCCCAAAAGACCTAATATTTAGACATCATATATGTCATATCAGTATGAGGTATGTACACCATAAGAAATAAATTTAATATTACTATCATAGTATCTCGAGGTTGTCATTATATCCTAGAACTATTATAATCTTTTAATACAACATGTAATATCAAGAAATTACCATATAAACAGTGGATTCATAGGTATAAACATTATTATGGTATGAATGAAAACATGTATATGTAAAAATGAATACATGTAATGTTAATCAAAGTATATAAAGGAGTTGGGTCTTGAACACCCACTCACAACACTCCCAATTTCACTAGAGCCAACTGTTCAAAATTCTCAACCTACTAGCTCTCACATGAGTATCAGGATTATGCTAATATATGGATTTAATTAGGGGGTATACCAAATTATCCTACATGGATACTATTATAACTATGACTTCACATATTTGGGTAAAATCCCTCAAGAAATGAAACTTAGAATGTATATGATTTATCCTTTGGTGTGACTGAGGGCCTTGGAAATCACCACCACTATATTATTGTCATACAACACTATAATAGGATCTTCACTAATAGGTAAAACAACATGATCTAAATAAAATTATAATACCCAAAATCCTTCATTAACTTCATTTTAAGCATCTATATACTTAGATTATTTTATAGAATCGGAAACCATGGACTACTTCAAGCTCATCTAGCTCATTGCACAACTATTCAGGAATAAGTCATAGCCTGACTGTGATTTTAGACCATCATGATCTATATGAAAACTAGAATCAGTTTATCCCCTAAAAATAGATCAACATATCCTATATACTATAGGAACATATCCTTTATACATCACAAGTACTTTAGGATAGTTTTTATAGCTTCCCAATACAGCTCTCACAGATTGTCTTGATATTTTCCCACCATAATTAAAGCCAAAGAAACATCAAACAAAGTACATAGCATGTCATACATGATAGAACCAACTATGGATGCATGAAGAATTATACCCATTCTCCAAATATCCTCCTGTGTTTGTGGACACATCTTCTTAGAGAGATTAATTCTATCAGAAACATACAATAATCCTCTCTTTTATTGTTCCATATTGTACTATTTGAGTACCTTTTCAATAAATGTACTTTGAATTAGACTAAGAAGAATCTGAGATCTATCTCAATTGATCTTTATACCAATAATATAGGCTACTTAACCTATGTAATTCATGGATAAGCATTCATTTAACCAAGTCTTAACTGACTATAAGACACGTACTTCATTTCCAATAATTAATATGTCATCAACATATAATACCAGGAAAAGGATGGCATTCTCGTTAACCTTATTATAGAGACATGGATCTCTTTCATTCTTGAAGAAGCCAAATTATCTTATGGCCTCATCAAAATTATCATTCCATGACCATAATGCCTTGTTGAATCCATAAATTGATCTCTATATATTTTTCAATCTATTGTAATTCCTTGACTGAATAAACCCTTCAGGATCAGTCATATAGGTGTCTTCAACCAAATTCCCATTTAGAAGAGGAGTTTTGACATCCATTTTCTAAATTTCATAATCATGGAAGGATATTATTTTAAGATACATTATCATGGATTTAAGAATCACCACTAGTGAAAAGGTTTCATCATAATATATTTTTTTATGTTTCCTGAAACCCTCTACTACTATTTGTGCCTTAAAGGTTCTTAATTGATCATCCATGTCCCTCTTTTTATTGAATACCCATTTACGCCCAATAGTATTTCCATATTCTAGTGGATCTACCAAAATCCAAACTTGATTTTGGTACATGTAATCCATTTTAGAATTCAAGGATTCTTTCCATTTCACAACATTCTTTCCATCTACTATGTCCTTATAGCTCAGAGGTTCATCATTCTCTCAGATTAATGTGTCAGCAAACTTAGTGAAAATTAAAAAATATATCACTAGTTATCTTACATCTCTAGTAGACTACATATTTATTATTTATTTGGAACAACATTATCTCTAACCGTCTATTATGGATATTATTCCAATACCAGCTATTGTGCATCTGGGGAATCAATTTGATCAAAGTCAGTCTAGATCCCAAAAATTACATTGGAAATGTGTTTGATTTATAGAATTATGGATTTTATTTCCACAATAACTTTTTTATATGAAGGGTTATGTAGGTAATATCCTTGTGTTTCATTAGGATAACCTATAAAATTTCACTTTTTTCTTTCGGATGCTAATATGTCACTTTTCATAATCCTGACAGAAGCCTCACATCCCCATACATGTATCTGTGACATACTAGGTTTCTTTTCATACCAAAACTCATATGTATTCCCATATATAGATTTAATTAGTACTCAAATAATATTATATACCACTTTCTTCATGGCGTATTTCCAAAAGGATAATTGAAGAGTGTAATGACTCATCATTGATCTAACCATGTTAAGAAATGTTTGATTCCTCCATTAACTAAAATTGTTCCACTATTGTGTATAAGGATGTGTGAGTTGGGATAATATCCAAAACTCCTTCAAGTGATCAATGAATGCTTTATTAAGATACTCTCTACCACAATTTGATATTAGTGCCTTAATATTTAATCATGATAGGTTTCTACTTGATTTCGATATTCCTTAAATATCTAAAAACAATTGACTTATACCTCATTAAGTAGATATAACCATACCTTCTATAGTCATCAATAAATGTAATGAAGTATGAAAAACCACCCCCTTTATTTATAAGAAATGGACCACATACATTAGTATGAATCAATTCTAGTAATTAAACTACTCTTTATCCCTTCTTAGAAGAGGTTGATTTGGTCATTTTCCCTTATAAAAAAGTGTTACATAAATCCAATGGTTTCAACTCAACTATGTATAAATACTTTTCTTGATGTAATTTCTATAAATTCTTCTCATTTACATGACCAATCCTGATGTTTCATATGTGTTTAGGATATAAGTCATTATTGATGAATTTTTCATTGATTGAAAATAATGGATTTTCTAGTTCAAGTATATGTAAAACAAATTTATATGTTCCATACCATAAAATTTTTTATCCTTATACATAAGAAAAAATTTATTTCCAAACATGAAATAAAATCACATAGTGTCTAAACTCAAAACAAAGATTACGTTTTTGGTAATTGAAGGGTCATAATAATAGTTATTCAATATAAGAACCAAACCACTATGAAAAGTAAGATGATAATCCCCGACTGCCAAGGATGATAGAATCACACCATTTGTAGCTAGGAGATATACGTTACATTATTCAAATGTTTTTAATATACTTGGTTCCTATATATTAATTCATATGTTTGAGCCACAGGCTATATCCAATACCCAACCTTTAGAAATAGATAGATTACATTCAATGAAAAAAATACCCAAAGTATAATTTTCACCTTGATTATTTTTTGTAGATTTGAATTTCCCCTTCTAATGGCCTTTCTTGAAATAATAAAAATAGTTAGCTTCCTACACATTTACCTCCAACTATATCTTTGGATTTTTTGACAGATGGTGAAACGATGTCTTTGACTTGTACTTGGCCTTAGACCCCTTATCATTTCCCTTGCTTCACATGTTCATAATAATTACTAAAGAAATTGTAGTATTTATATCCTTATCATCTTGGAGAACTGAAGAAAAAATATATTGGATTGACTTATTCATGTTATTCGTATTATAATTAATAATTAATGTCATAAAGATATGTGTTGAAGAGGTAATAATGATATCAGTTGCTAGATCCTAGTTCAGTTTGAACCCAAGGGACTCAAGTCTCTAGATTTACCCGATCACCATGAGTACATGAGATATTACTTGATTTTATTTTTCTATCCAACATCTATACATAGTACTTGATATCTCATATCATTCTTGCTGAGATCTCCCCTAGTATAAATCTTGGAGATAAGATGGAATTTCAAAAGTATCTTTTTCCTCATGCAATTTATACAGCTCAATAGACATAGATGAAAATATGAAACACTAAATGTTTGGTAGATTTTATATGTGCTTATTGTATTGATCTTTATCCACCTTACATACTCTCTGAGGGGGGATATCAGGAATTAGGGATTCTAGCACATAAATCTTTATATCTTAGTATAGTACTATGTATAAGTGCATGTAACACTCCTGGATTTTATGACTGGTAAGGATATTATATTTATCACAATGATATTAAATTTTTTGGACTCTATATGATAATGTAGTTTTCATAATCACAAATAATTTCAATATACAGATTCTACTCTTTCATACAATATTAATATCTATATGTGAATCAATTATGTCATACAGATCCATATAATTTAATAAGTCAATTTTTTATATTCATGAATAAATATGTTTACAAATGTATTTATACATAATATTTTTCATAAAACTTAGTTTGGTAAGACAGACACTTTGAAATCTTTCTAGATTTCCTGGCACTTATGGGAAGTTCGACACATCGAAGTCGACAAACTGAAGTCGACAGATCAAAGTTCGACAGACCGAAGTTCGACACACCAAAGTCGACAGACCGAAGTTCAACAGACCGAAGTTCGACACACCGAAGTTCGACACACCGAAGTTGAAAGACCGAAGTTCGACAGACTAAAGTTTGAAAAACAGATGTTGACACCCCGAATTTGATAGACCGAAGTTTGATAGACCGAAGTTCGACAGACTGAAGTTCGACACACCAAAGTCGACACACTAAAGTCGACACACTAAAGTCGATAGACTGAATAATTACACATTAAAGTTGACACACCGAAGATGACAGACCAATGTTACCAATCCAAAGACAACAGACTAAAGATGAATCACTGATAGACATAAATAACTGTTTCCATTTCATTAATTCAAATTTTTTTTCTAACGGTTATATTTAGATAAATTAATGCTTCTGACATTTTTTAATATTGTCTATAGGACTAACCGTAGAAAGTACGAGGTACATGCATGTGCAGATATCTTTATGCCTAGATAATCTTGGAGTATAAAAGAACCTCATCTTTCATGTTAAAGGAGCATTACATGCTGAGACATATACTGCACGAATATGAAAAGAGAGGAACTAAGTGCTTGATATTACAAGAAGATCGTAACAAGAAACTTTCTTCAAATTTCTCAGTGTAATTAGAGACATTAAAGAGATGAACCTTTTCACTCCTTGAAGTTGGATTACAGAAACTACGATACTCTATTCTGAATACAAGTTCTATAAGAGGACTCAAAAACCATTTTCTCAATATCCATTGAGTCTAGATAATTACTTCACAACACACGGAGAATTCTTAACTCTATTCTCATTATTAACTCTGTTGTGTTTTATCCTCACTAATTGAGCAGTGTGTATATTTGTTTCTATCACAAACACTGTCTCCTGAGTATAACTGGAGGATATCAAACTATCCTCATACTCAATAACTTCTTACACTTGTATCCCATGTAGAACTATGGAAGAGATTCCATGTGATATGTTTATTTTTATTTCCCAAAAATAATTGTGGTAGATGTCAAGTGTGACCTGGACAGCTGGGTGTGCTATTATAAACCTCGATCCTGGGTGTGGGTCAAAAGATTATTAATATAAATAGCTTGGTGCCAGGTGATCACCAAGTGGATAGGAATAAGTCTCATCTTGTGACTAAACCTATTGTTTTATCAACTGTTTCAATTATCTTATATTTCTTATATGATATCTATTTCCTTCATTAAGATAACCTGGACTTTGATAGTTATTTTAGTAAGTGTTTACATCTTTTTTGAATTAGTAGGATTGCTTTGAAAGTTTTGTTAATCGATAGGTTAGTAAAACTGAGAACTAATCAATCATCTAAGAATCAAATTTAACCTTCAAAACTTTTATAAATTCACTATAAATTGACTTTGTGTTTAATTATTATAGAGGGATATTATTTTGTAAAGAACCACTTAAGGAAAAAAAATTATAGAAGCTCAATTCACCCCCTCCCCCCCTCTTGAGTTATCTACTTCAACCAACATTCGGTATCAGAGGAGATATTTATTTTAAAGTTTTTAAAATTATTTTCAACTGTGATTTTAGTTGTATCTTAAAAATATTAAAATTTCTTTCATATCTAAATTTTTAGTTCTTTAAATTCTAAGTAACTATGAAAACTAGAGTTAAGGGTGCTTCTACTAACAGGACACCTTTCTTTAATGGTAATAACTATGCTCTGTGGAAATTAAAAATGAAAATGTATCTAGAGAGAATGGGACCTGAAATCTGGGATACAATTGAAGAACAACATGTATTGCCTGCTATTGCTAGGGACACATGGTCTCAGTTGACTAAATCTACATATAATAATAACTGTAAAGCAATGAATGCCTTTTACTGTTCTCTAGGTGATGATGAATTAAATATAATATCTACTTGTAAAACTGCATATGAAATTTGGGATACTTTAGTTGTTTCTCATGAGGGAACAACTAATGTTAAAGAAATGAGATTAAATACATACACTATTAAATATGATAATTTTATAATGAAGCCTGATGAACCTATCTATGAAATGTATCTCAGGTTCAATGAAATAGTTAACACCATGAGTCTGCCTGTAAAACCAGTGCACAATAAGGACCAAATCATGAGACTACTTCGATGCCTACCTGACAGATGGAGGGGAGCTTTTGTTTTTATCTGAGAATATTGTGACATAAGAAAGCTACTAGTAAAGGAACTAATTGGAAAGCTTATGATGTATGAAGAAGATCTTAAGGTGAATTAAGAAGTAGATGAAGAACCAAGGAAGAAATTAGTATCATTCAATACTACTACCTCAAAGAGAAAATACAAGGAAAATGATCAAGTTTCTATAGATACTTTTACAAGGGAATACTAATACTCTGATAGTGATGAGGAGATGGCTCATCTTGAAAGGAGATTAAAAAAGTTCTACTGAAAGAAGAAATTCTTCAGGAATTCAAACTACAAGGGAAAGTATGATAGTAAAGGACAATGGAAGAAAAACGAAAAATGGAATGACAACTCAAATGAAATAATCTGTTATGAGTAAAAATGAAAAGGTCATGTAAAGGCAGACCGCCCCAAGAAAAAAATTTAAGAAGAAATATAAAGACAAGGGAAATGATATAAAAAGTCTATGAAAGCTACCTAGAGTGCTTCAGAAGACATCTCCGGTGGATCTGATGCTTCTAATAGTGAATAGAACAATCATGCCAACTTATGTTTCATAACAGAAACATATGAGGTAACACTTAACTCTCCTATACATAATGCCTATTATTCTGAGAATAAGAGTGAGTCACATAATGATGAAGATGTGACTAAGGATGAACTATTTGAATATTTTGAAATGCTTGAGGATACCTTTAATGAGCTCAAGGACAAATATAAATCATTAAAGAGACAAGATGATTTAAATGCAAATTATAAGTCAAATATGTATATTGAAAAAGAAATGTTCTCCCAACTGTTAAAAGAAAACACTGAACTTAAATTATCCAATGAAAAATTAAAAAGATATCTTGAGAAGTTTACTATAGGTAGATATTCCTTGACTTAGTTTAAAATATATTGCCCCAAAATATACAACTATTCTTATATATCAACCAGGACAAAGAAGAATCATTAAAACTGAATTTATTCCAAAATTTGGACAATTTACAGCTAGTTCAAGTTCTGGATCATTTCATGAAAAATAATTCTCTAAAGGACCAAACAAAGTTTTTAAGTCTCAAAATATATTTTCTGATTATAGTAAATCTGTGGGACAAGTATGGGTTCCCAAAGTTTTACTTTCTAACCTCTCAAGACCCAAGAAAATTTGGGAACCAAAGTTACCCCATGTCTAATCTGTTTTGCGGGGATGTTGCCTAAAGAGTTCTTGTAAGACTTTATGGTACTTGGATAATTGATGTTCAAGACATATGAGAAGATATTATTCTTTCTTCAAGATCCTAATCAAGATTGACGGTGGACACGTAACTTTTGGTGACAATGCAAAGGGAAAAATTGTCGGCTTAGGCCAGATTGGTAACCCCAATACAGTATTAATTTCCAAAGTACTTTTTGTTGATTGGTTAAAATACAATCTGCTAAGCATCTCTCAGTTATGTGATGATGGTTTTAATGTCAAGTTTGAAAATGATGCATGTAAAGTTTTTAATTCTAAAAATGATTTAATATTTACTGATCTTAGAAATGAGAATGTGTAAGCTGTTGATTTAAATTTCTTATCCAAGAAAAAAATTTCTTGCTTAAATGATTTTCATAAGGAATCCAATCTATGGCACAGAAGATTAGGACCCTGCAATGTGCACTCACTTAGGAAACTAACTATGAAAGACTTAGTTGGAGACTTACCTAAATTGGTATTACCACTTAATAAAGTGTGAAATCCCTGTCAAAAGGGAAAAGAACACAAAGTTTCTTTCAAACCAAATAAAGAAGTTTCTACTTCTCAACTTCTTGAGTTGATTCATATGGACTTGTTTGGACCATCAAGAGTTTCAAGTTTAAATGGGAAGCACTATTTTTTTGTTCTTGTATATGATTTTTCAAGGTACACTTGGGTATATTTTCTGGCTCACAAAAGTGAATCTTTTTCTTACTTTGTCAAGTATTTCAAGTCTATATAAAACCTTAGTGGACTTATAATTAAGACCTTGATAAGTGATCATGGCTGTGAGTTTGAAAATCAGGAGTTTGAATCTTATTTCTCACATAATGGCTATAGTCATAATTTCTCTGCACCTAGAACACCTCAACAAAATGGAGTTGTGGAAATAAGAAATAGGGCCCTCCATGATATTTCCCGAACTATCCTTAGTGAGTATAATATACCTATTTATTTTTGAATTGAAGCTGTAAATACAACTTGTTATACCATTAATAGAGTCTCGATAAGACCTGATCTTAAGAAGACCACTTATGATATTTGGAACAATAGGAAACCTGAGGTTAAATACTTTAGAGTTTTTGGTTGCAAGGACTTTAACCTTAACACTAAGGACAATCTTGACAAGTTTTCCTCCAAAAGTAATGAAGGAATTTTCCGAGGTTACTCAATCTCGAGTAAAGCCTATAGAGTATTCAATAAGAAAACCAAATGTGAGGAAGAGTCATTTCATGTTAAATTTGATGATACTGATCCATATGAACCCAAAACCTCTCTTGAATATCTTGAGGAATATATGTCAATTCTTGACCTTAATGAAAATGATAGTGAATCCCCTGTAAAAGTAAACAGTTCTGGGAATCTTCCAGAATCTACTCCTGTTGAGTCTGAACCAATAGAAAATCATGAGGATTCTAGTTCAACTATTTCTAGAGGTATTAGAACTCTCAAGAATCATCCTTTAGATTTTTTATTGGATCATTTAAATCGAGGGATACAAACTATAGTTTCTCTGAGAAACCAGGTTGAACATCAAGCTTTTCTTTCATATCTTGAACCCAAAAATATTAATGATGCTATTAATGATGAATTTTGGGTGATGGATATGCCAGAAGAATTAAATCAATTTGAAAGAAACAAGGTCTGGAAACTAGTTGAAAGACCTAAGGACACCTTGACAATAGGAACTAAATGGGTTTTTAGAAACAAAGTTTATGAGTCTATAAATATAGTTAGATACAAAGTCGGGTTAGTTATACAAGGTTACAGTCAAGAGGAAGGACTAGACTATGAGGAGACCTTTTCACCTATAGCTAGGTTAGAGGCCATTAGTATACTACTTTCTTATATAGCTCATCTGAATTTTAAACTTTATCAAATGGATGTTAAAAGTTCTTTTATAAATAGGTATATAGTGGAGGATGTGTTTGTTGAACAACCCTCGGGTTTTACAAATCCCCATTTTTCAAACCATGTTTTTAAACATTCTAAAGCTTTAAATGGTTTAAATAAAGCTCCAAGATTTTGGTATGATAGACTTAGTTCCTTTCATATTTCAAAATGTTTTACTAAAGTAATAATATATCCTACTTTGTTTATTAAAATTATTTCCAAAGATGTTTTAATAGACCAAATATATGTATATGATATTATTTTTGGATCTTCTAAAAATTCATTATGTAATGATTTTTCAAACATAATGCAAAGAGAGTTTGAAATGAGTTTAATGGGTGAACTTAAATATTTTCTTGGATTTAAAATATTTCAAAATAAAGAAGGTATTGTCATAAATCAATGTAAGTATACAAAATATCTTTTGAAAAGATATGGCTTTGATAGCATTAAGCATAGTGAAACTCTTATGAGTTCTACATGTAAGTTGGATTTTGAGGAAAGTGGAAAACCAGTTGATCAAATTTCTTACAGAGGAATGACATGAAGTTTGCAGTACTTAACAGCTAATAGTCCAGATATTATGTTCCGTGTGTACATGTGTGCCAGATTTCAAGAAAACCCAATGGAGTCACATCTAAATAGTATTAAAAGGATTTTCAAATACCTCATGTATACAACTAATTTAGGATTGTTCTATCCAAAAGGAAAACCTTTTGATTTAATAAGTTATTCAGATGCTGACTTTATTGGTTGTAAGTTAGATAGAAAAAGAACATATGGAACATATCACATGTTAGGAAAGTCATTAATATCATGGTGTAGTAAAAAAGAAAAATCCAGTTGCATTATCAACTGCTAAGGCAGAATACATTGCTGCTGGTAGTTGTTGTGTACAAATTTTGTGGATGAAACACACTTTATTAGACTATGGATTTCAATTCATATAAATCCCCATTAATTGTGACAAAAAAAGTGATATTAACATTTATATAAGTCCAATATCTCATTCTAGAACAAAGCATATTGATGTATGACATCACTTTTTGAGTGATCATTATCAAAAAAGTTATATAACTCTTGAGTTTATTGGGAATGAACATCAGCTTGCTGATATATTCACTAAACCCTTAAACTATGATAGAATGAATTACATCAGAAATGAATTAGGAACGATAAATCATTAACTGATCTCTGGTGAAACTGATCATGTCAAACCGATCTTATTGAAATCGATCCTCTCAAACCGATCTTCTTGAAACTTATCCTGTCAAACTGATCTTCTTGAAAACGATCCTATCAAACTGATCTTCTTGAAACTGATCCTATCAAACCAATCTTCTTGAAACTGATCCTATAAAACTGATCTTCTTGAAATCGATCATGTAAAACGGATCTCCTGTGATACCGATTTTCTTGAAACTGATCCTTTCAAACCGATCTTCTTGAAACTGTTCCTGTCAAATCGATCTCCTGTGAAACTAATCTTCTTAAAACTGATCTTTTCAAACTGATCTTCTTGAAACTGATCCTACCAAACCAATCTCCTATGAAATAGATCTTATTAAAATTGATCATGTCAAACTGATCTTGTTGAAACCGATTCTTTGACACCGATATATTTAAGGGTTCTTTTGTAAATTTTGTCTGCTTTAAATAAAACGATGTTGTTTTGTATTCTTCCTTTAACCATGTTTAAATTCTTATGTTTTACGTTTTAAAATCCATGATATATTAAGTCCAATCCATCCCGACCCTTCACCTTCTTCACTGCCGTAAAGCCTTTTACCTTTTGTCACACTCTCTCTCGACCTCACAACATAATTGGAATCAGAAGCTTCGTCATGGCTAGGACTAAGCATGCAATGGAAGAAACTAGAAAATATCCTTCTAATAAGTTTCAGAAATTTGAGTTCAGTGGGACTATGAAACCAAGCTTAGAAAGTCGAGTAGTTACAGCTGAAAAGGAGGTGTCTACTGAGTGTCTTGTATCAAGAAAATCTTTTCTGTTAAAAGTGTTGCAATCTCAAGGATGGCTCAGTTGGTTCACCAATAATGAAAGACCTTATTATCCCCAACTAGTGCATGAATTCTATCAACATTTTAGTATATCACTGGATCAAGCTGATGCAGTAAAAATTAAAACTATGGTAAAGGGAAAGGAAGTGTTTTTTCGTCTAAGGAATGAGAAGAATGCTTAGAGGTGCCTCATGAAGGTGTCTACGCTGACTATCCTGGTAATATTCCACCTTATTCAAATTTGTTTTCCTATAAAGATTATTTGAGGGAGCTGACTGGAAATTAATAATCTATGAGGACTGTTGAAAATGAATTTGAAAGAAAAGTAAGACTTCATTTTAAGTTCATACAACATCAAACCTTCCCAAGGAAGAGAGATTTCTCTACTGTGAAATATCAAGATGTTTTCTTGATCATTTTATTGAAACATGGAATAAAAGTGAATCTATGCAGATATCTTATGGTGTATATCTCTAATTTGATTAAGCCATCCAAGAAGGAAACCTGTTTATATTATCCGAGGATGATTTTTTCCATGTTGAAAAAATTAGATTGTGTAGAAGATGGAGATGAAGTGATAAGTTCCTGTAGTGACTTTTGTCTTTAAAAAGACATTTGTAATAGGATGAAAATCTTCTAGATCCCATGGAATAGATGTTGGGTAAAAGATGGGGAAAGTATGTACAAGGATTTCAATCCGGTTGACCATCCTTCTAGACCAAAGGACCAAGATGATCCAGGTCTCAAACCAGGAGAAGTACCAGTTTATTCTGATGAGGAATTTGAGGCTGATGTGCCTAGGGAGGAAGGATATCCTTTTGATTATAGGAGTGATTATGATATTTCTGAAAGTCCCAAGGATATGACTTATGGACCAACTAGTCCACCTATGGAATTAACCTCAAGATAATCTTTATAAGGTGATGAAGATGAGGAAGAAATTGAAGTTACTAGAATTGAAGGTTATGTTAGAAAATCATATGAGGAATCTGATGATGATGGTGATGATGATGGTGGTGATGATGATGGTGGTGGTGATAATGGAGGAAGTGTTGAGCATGTGAGTGACTCTCTAAAAGTGGGACAACAGGTGGTTGACAGATCTAGTGAGGAATCTGTACGTGGGGCAGGTGATGGTGTTGAGCATTATGATCAACAGGATGATGGTCATAGAGATGATGAACATGAGGAAAAACCACTCCATCCTAATGCTAGAAACCAAGAGATCATTCAGGAATTGAATGATATTATGGCTGTTGTCCAAGAGTAAGAGGATGTAGTTCCAGTGCCTCAAATTGAGGAAGTACCTGGTGAAGCTGAAATAGCTGGAGCTCAGGCAGAACCTGAAGTTCGGTTGGTTCCTGTTCTTAGAATAGTTGTTATGGCTAGAGACCTAGATGAAGTTTTTGATGATATTGATGTTATTTCTTAGACTTAGGGAAGAAGGGTAGGAATTGATACTGTTGATCCAAGAGACTGGACTTGTACTAGAGAGTGGAATAGTCATCCAAGATATATAATTTTTTGTTTGGAGTATGTCTCAGATGATGAAAGGGTGTCTTCTTCTCCGGCTCCACAAGTCCAAGATTACCCAGAACCTGCTGCACCTATTCCATCTGTTGCATCTCAAGCAGTAGACCCACTAACTCAGGCAGAGCCCGGTAACTATGTCACTAAGGCTGATTTGGAACAATTAAAAATTGATATTTTTGAGTCGGTAATAGCCTCATTTGGATCCAGGAGTGAAGCCTCCACCTCCACAAGTATATCAGATGCTGATGCAGCAAAGATTTCTAGAATGGCGATTCAGGAGATTCAACTAAATCTTATTACTATAGCAGAAACCATTATTAGACACAACACCTTGCTGAGAGAAGAAGTAAGAAAGATGAGAAATTAGATGAATTCCTTAACCTCTAAATTTAATACCTCCTTTATTGGTGTTCTTGAAGTTATTAGGAACTTGGTAACTCATCTACTCAGTGTAGATCTGAAAAATTTGAAAGAAGAGATTGGAAAAATGTTTACTAGCCCATCCAGTTCTAGGAGTGGGACAAGTGTTGTTGCCGATTTGGAGTCTCTCAAGGTTGTGATGAGAGAGGAAATTCAAAAACTTCAGAGTGATTAAGACAAATAAACTATTAAAAAAGTTCATCGAAATATGGATCTTGTGAACAATATGGTCAGACAGTGAACAAATGAAGCCTCTACAGCTCAGAAAGAGATTCCGGAAAAGGTGGATAAGTATTTCACTAAGATATACACCAAGCATGATCTCATCAATATATTCAAGTTTCTCACAGAAAATATTAAAATTCCTCTAGTCACAGAATCATTCAAAAATCAAGTTCATCAATTGAAAGAGTTTACCCCTTTGTTGAGTAAATTTATAGAAACTAAGGATGACTTTCAGAAATCCATGCAATATGGTGGTGAAATCAATAATGAATTTATCAACTTGATCAAACCTTATCTGTATGTTCAAGATGAGGCTATTGTGGTCCTTCTAACTGCTTCGCTTGATACAGCCTCTCAACCTCTGCTCAAATGACTTTCTCTCAAGATCTTACTCAGATTCAACTGATCCTTATATAGCAGACTCCAAGTTGGGTGTTGTCAGAAAGGCGGCCTACCCTTACATCTACTATTCCTATAGGTGTTTCTCTGCCTGGTGTTATCCTCGGACCACTTCTACCCTCTACCACTCCCAAACCCTCTCCTTCTCTATTAGATCCTTTAGACAAAGGCAAAGCTTCTCAGCATCCAAACCCTTCCTGATGGATTTTATCTTTTTATAGGGATTTGATCTTTTTTTTTGCCTTGTACTCTTCTATCTTTTAATGATAATACTTATGGTGTTTTTCTTATCTTTTTTCACTCTTTTATTTTTTCTAATCCCAAAAGGGGGAGAAAAATAAGAGGCAAACTTTATATTTAAGAATAGCTTATTTATCTAAGGGATAGTTTTTATGGTTTCGGACACATGGAATATACTCACCTTAATCCATTTAGAGAGGGGGAGCGTTGTTTTACAAGTTCAAACATGAAAAGACATTAGCTATCTTTATTCTATATATTTTCATGTATGACATAATTTGTGATTATCAAAAAGGTGGAGATTGTTGGACCCTCTATGATAATGTAGTTTTCATAATCACAAATAATTTCAATATACAGATTCTACTCTTTCATGCAATTTTAATATCTCTATGTGAATCAATTATGTCATACAGATCCATACACATTAATAATTCAATAGATTATATTCATGAATAAATACGTTTAAAAATGTATTTATACATAACCTTTTTCATAACACGTAGTCTGGTAAGACATACACTTCGCAATTTTTCTAGATTTCATGGCACTGATGGTAAGTTCGACACACCGAAGTCGACAGACTGAAGTTTGACAGACCGAAGTTCGACACACCAAAGTCGACATAGCAAAGTTTGACAGATCAATGTTGACAGACCGAAGTTCGACAGCCTGAAGTTAAACAAACCAAATTTAACACACTGAAGTCGATAGACCGAAGTTCAATAGACCTAAGTTTGACAGACCGAATTTCGACACACCAAAGTCGACACACCGAAGTCGACAAACCGAAGAATGGCACACTGAAGTTGACACACCAAAGATGACAAAACTATGTTACCAAACCAATGAAAACAGGTTGAAGATGACTCAAAGATAGTCATAAATAACTATTTCCATTTCATTAATTCAAATTTATTTCTAACGGTCATATTTAGACAAATTAATGTTTCTGACATTTTTTAATGTAGTCTGTAGGACTATCTTTAGATAGTATGAGGTACATGAATGTGCAGAGATATTTATGCCTAGAGGATCCTGGAGTATAAAAGGACCTCATATTTTACATTAAAGGAGCAGTACATGCTGAGACACAGACTGCGCGAATACAAAAAGAGAGGAACTAAGTGCTTGAGATTATAAAAATATTGTAACAAGTAACTTTCTCCAAAAAGCTCAGTGTACATCGAGACATTAAAGAGATAAACCTTTTCACTCCATGAAGCTGGATTATAGAAACTGTGATACTCTGTTCTAAAGACAACTTCTAGAAGAGAAATCAAATACCTTTTTCTCAACATCCATTGAGTCTAGAGCATTACTTCAGAACACACAGAGAATTCTTAACTCTATTCTATTTCCTAACTATGTTGTGTTTTATCCTCACTAATTAAGCAGTGTGTATATTTTTTTTATCACACAGACTGTCTCTTGAGCATAACTAGAGGATATCAAACTATCCTCATACTCAATCAATTCTTACACTTGTACCCCACGTAGAACTGTGGAAGAGATTCCTTGTGATCTGTTTATTTTTATTTCCCACAAATAACTTTGGTAGAGGTCAAGTGTGTCCTAGACAGCTGGGTGTTCTATTATAAACCCTGATCTAGGGTGTGGATCAAAAGTTTATTAATATAAACATCTTGGTGGCAGGTGATCACCAAGGGGAGAGGACTAAGTCTTGGCTTGAGACAGAACCTCTTATTTTATCCACTGTGTCGATTATCTTATATTTCTTATATGATATGTATTACCTGAATTAAGATAACCTGAACTTTGATAGTTATTTTAGCAATTGTTTACATCTATTTTGAATTAGTAGGTTTTCTTAGAAAGTTTTGTTAATCGATAGGTTAGTAAAACAGAGAGCTAACAAATCTTCTTAGAATCAAATTGAACCATTAATACTTTTATAAATTCACTACAAACTGACTTTGTGTTTCATTTTTATAGGGGGATATTATTTTGTAAAGAACCTATTTAATAGAAATTTTTAAAGAATCTCAATTCACCCCCCCCCCTCTTGAGTTATCTACTCCGATCAATAAAATTAGTGGTTTCCATTTTTTCTATGAAAAATAAACTCAGAAGATTAGTAATTTATCTTGATTATTGGTAAAATTTTTCAAAATTATTAATTTTAAATGTCTCCCACTATTTTATGAAATCCTAGTATCCCTTAACTACTAGATTCAGAATAACCATTTTAATTAGTATTCTAGTAGAAATAATCATTGAAGCATCTCCTCATAGTCTACAAGATATAGTTATTCCATTACTTAGAGAGTCTATAGTATGCATCAGACTGGCCAACTGTATTAACTCATAGCTCTTTGATCTGTTCAGAAGAGTCACATCTCCTATAAATACTTTCTATGCATTGCTCAGCTCTTTGCCTCTAAAGATGAAAAATGATATCTATTGTTACTCCCTTATGACCAAATTTTGTTATGTTGACCCACCGCTATCATATGAACTCTTTGATAGTAAGAGGCACCATCATATATGGATAAAGAGCACCCCAAACACCCTATTTTTCTCAAATTTGAGTGATGGATGGAATTTAATGAGTTAACATTTTCGTTGAGTGAGTTGGTAATTTAATATCTTTGAATGAAATTCATTAATATTTTAAATTTTTTTTCTATGTGATCACACTCACAAATTAAACATTATTTTAAATATAAAACATTAACTACACATGTTTATTTTATCTTGGAATGGTTTTTTTTTAATATACTATATGATCAAACATAATAAATACCAATTCAAAAAATAATAAACCATTCACATCAAACAAATAAATAAATAATGAAGTGATATTGAGAAGTTAACTATTCATTAATTCATCATGTGAATAATGGATTAATTGCGGACCTAGGGGAATTCCTTAGATCAATAAGTGACATGAATTTTAGTTCCTAAAACTCCCATGCACTTCACATGTTTGGTTTATGCCAGTTCTCAACTCAAACCACATCACCACAAAATCCACCAAAATTTACAATGTATACTAACATGTAGGCAAGGGGAACATGATGTGAGACATTTCAATTTTTCACTTAAATGTAAACACACAGGGCCTTAAAGATATTATAGATAGTGTGATGATGTAAAAATCATCGGGGTAAAATATTTATTACATTTTATAAAATGTAAATGAAATAATTTAATTAAATAAATAATAAACCAAAAATTCATAGGCCGGTATTGGCTCATGATCATTCAATGTGAAATTATATTTCATGAGAAAATTTTAATTTTCTAAAATTAAACTACAAGGTATTTTTAACATATTAACATTAATGAAAATAAATTTAACTAATTATCAATACGTCTCAAAAAACCTAAAATAATTTTATTAAATCTTAAAAAATTAAATTTAAATTTTGATATTTTTTAATAATTTTATGGTTTTATTTGGACATAATACATACCCCTAGAAATTAATTTAGGTCTATTGACATGTTAAATGGGTCGGTTTGATCAAACCCAGACTGAATTTGTCTGACTCGATATGTGACATCCATTTAAATAAAGTATATAAAATATATAATAATAATAATTTATAACAAGGATCCAAAGGAAGCTTTGTCACCCTATTTATTATATATCTTAATTAATCTTCCATGGAAATCCTTTAATAAGCTTCCATTGGAAGTTTTGTCCATATAATTAAATAATCATCCATGAAAATCATTAAACTATCTTCCATGGAAAGATTTGTCATTTTAATTAAGCAAGTTTCCAAGATAAGATTTATACTAGATTCCATGGGAAGCTTTATCCATTTAATTAAATGACCTTCCATGATAATCTTGTATTACCACTGGACTACCCTAACTAGCTTCTAGTATATACAACTAACATGAAACATACTTATATAATTCTCTAACTTATTTTTTTACACTAGTATCCATTAAAGTGAAACAAAAAATAAAACATCAATTTTCATCAAAAGTTTTAAGCAAAAACCGTCAATCTTTGATCAGACATAACTTGGTGGAACAAACTCATATCAACAACAAAACCCTATTTCCAAATCATAGAAAATTAATTGAAATTACAATTTTTTTAATTAACTAACTACACATTCTCTCTGAAACCAGTTGAAGGAACCTAGGGTGTATTAGAAGCATAAAAAATATTCAATTTAAAATTCTAGGTTCAGATTCATGTTAAAAACACTATATCCACAATAACCCTTTCCCTAATTTCTAAATTTTTTGTTTGTAATTAAATTTAAGCATGATAAATAAAATAAAATGACAATGTAAATGGTACCTTATTTTATTGAAGACACTGGTTTGATTCACTCACCATTGAAATGTCATTCTTGAAGGGTGCCAAGCTAGGCATCCTATAGATTTTCCAAACATGCCCCAAAATTTTAGGATCATCGATATACATTTCTTGGTTTTCTAGGAAGGAAAATTAAATTTCATTATGAATTCCATTTGATCTTCTGAATAACACGGACTCGGTCAAGAATGATGGATCAATCAAACCATGTTTTTTTTGGAATAACTCTGTATGAACTTGTGAGGAAAGGATAAGAGTTATTATCTCACTAAATTCATGAAAATTATGGTGCTACCATTTCAAGAGGCTATAATTAGATTTTATATTTAGGTTCTACATTCCAAAATTGTACTTTGGTCTTTGAAAAGTAAAAAATTTAATTTTTTTCCTTTACACGCATGTTTTTATAAATTAACTTGTTATAAATGTCACAAATATTTTATTATAAACTTATAACTCTTTAAATTATACATGATAAAATGTTAAAAATTAACTCAGCCCATAATCTCCATAAATAATTTAACAAACCTTTTATATCCAATGTTAATTCAAAAAATTATATTTTCTTATATTCACTTTTATGATCAAAACACTTGTGAATACATTGAGAAATAAATTCAATAATCATTATTCTAAATTTGAATAAAATAATTGAATTAGGTTTACATACAATCAGTCATACTCAGATGCTCACCACCCCTACATGTGGGGCCCATATTGTCCTTAACTCATATTACTTAACTTAGGTGGTACTTGTGGATATACTTTGTGTGTGGCCCTCTAGGTCCTTATCTCAATAACAGTGAGTCTGACCCACATACCATGAGAGGATTCAAGAAACTCGTCATTTTCCCTATGGAGATAAGTATTTTCATAGTTATGACTACCCCCTATGAACACATTCTGTGTAATATAATATCTTAGTCTCCTGATATATCATAAATAAGGATTCACACTTGTGTCATTGTCATTTTATCACATTATATATTTTTTAAACTTACTACATGTACTTACCTTCTTGTATTCTGGCCTTATATTTAATGAAGGTACCACCATCCTAGTCAACCTAGTTACTTAAGGTATCTCCACCTCAACTCTAAAGTGACAAATTCTTTCTTGATGCATCAATAAGTGCCATACCACCAATTATTCATCCAACAAAGGATACCTCTCCATGACCTCATTTTAATGTTTTTTTCCTTGCACCAATGTGTCAGATCAAATGGTACACATTGATAATGTTATCAAGTCTGAAGGCCAATACACATGCCTGTAGATAGGAACAACCAATGATACCTGAAAAATGTGATGTTCCTATTGGTGGGTCTTTTCTCATGATCTCGTCTACTTTATATCACTAAGTGAAAACTACATGAGAAGAAGTCTCAATTCTTATAATCCCCCCAAAATCAAATAGTAAAACATCATTTGTCCCCAGTCAGTATGATTCATCTAGACCATATGACATATGTTTATAATTACTATCATATTATCTCAAGGTTATCATTATAGGTAGTATATTCTATAACCTTTTGAAACAACACGTAATATAAGGACATTTCCATGTAAATAATATGTGCATATGTTTCAACATTGTTATGGTTGGAATAAACACATGTATGTGTAAAAATGAATACATGTAATGCTAATAAATAAATATAAAGGAGTTGGGTATAGGGAACCCACTCACAAAATTTACTAAGGTACTACCTATAAGGACCTGGCCTTAAACCTTACTTAATCTTGAGTTATTTCAAGAATACACATTTAGGATATTTTCAGGTTTATATTTTTAGAGAATTATATCATAAATCATGCATTACATTACACATTTAAACAAATTTGTTACATATATGATAGTATTCATTTTTTTCCATCAACGGAAACATATTTAAAATAAAACAAGGATTATTTCTTGACACTTCCTTGACACTATCATCATATCATGTACCTTTCCCTTGACCTGTGAAAAACATTTCAAAAACTTGGGATGAGCATAAAAAGCTCAGTAAGGGATAAAAGAATACGGAAAGGAAACATTAGTACATGTATACATAAGAATCAATGAAATCATACTTTACTCATAAAACATAAGCATGTTAACATACCTCATGAAATCATAAGATTTATGAATAACTCAATGAAATTATAAGAAATAAAGGTAACTTGAGGCATTCATAACATTCTTACGTAGGGAGTAACCCTCATGGTTAAATTTGGAATACTCATCACAGTATAATCCCGAAATCTCTTCGGAGAAACCTTAGCGTTTAACCCCTTCACATTACCCAATGCATTGGAGAGCTATATCGGGCTCACCCGCCCTTAGTTTATCATGGAACCACCCGTCTTCAAAAACAATGCCCAAGAGCCATAAAATATTCATAGCACATAACATAAGCATAAATGAAAGATAACATTCCCATATTATAATAACAATATAACATTTTAAGATATTAAAATAATGAATCCATTCTAAATACCATTTTCAGAACCATTTAAAACATTTAATAAAGAGATTTTTGAATCAAAGTGTCCCATACCACTTTGAAGCTTTTAACATTTTAAACCATTAATATCCATATAAATAAATCCTTAAAACCATTTTGAAAACATGGATATTAATGAGAAATATTTATAAGAATAAATCATTAAAACATTTAAAACGATATTGTAGTTAAAGGGGTTTTAACAAAATGAGAGACACTTGAATACAATAATTGAGGAATGACATTTAATCAGAAATTTATAATATCATGATAATAAAGGGATTCATGATATAATATTCCAAAGAACAGTATATACACCATATAAGAGTGAATTGGTTCATAACAACAATGAAGTCTCAATTGAAATGTATAATGAGATGAAATCCATTATAAAGAAGGTATCCTTAAATTAAGGATAAATCAATCTCATAATCATGTGTGAAAAATATAAATACACCCAATATAAGTGGATATTAAGTGTAAAACAATCAATGTTAATTCACACATATTCAAAGGATGACATATTCCATAACTACATGTTGAACCCAAAGAAATCGAAATTGGGTTAAGAAGTTCCCTTGTAAAAATTTGAAAGGCTAATGACGTCACTTTAAAATTCAGAAAATGAGTTGATGAGATAAAAAGGGTATCTCATAACTTGGAAATAAATTTTACATAAATAAGGATATAGAATAACATATCCCAACATAGTAAAATTTAAATTAAAAGACCTAACAAAAAGAATTCTTTTAAAAAAGAGGAGGGTGAAAGGTTCCCTTACCGACTTGGGTAACTTTCGAAACGTACACCCCATAAAAGAATGACTATACAACATTAATGTAAATACTCATAAACGAAATTATATTACACAAAGAGTATAATAATGGGAAGCACATACACCAATCAATGGAAATGGTGGAAAATGTAGCATAAATCCTACGGAAATAAAAGTGAGATGAAAAATCCCTTACGAAAACTCGGCAGCCTAACGACGCCGTTGAAACTTTCAAAAATGGATCTATGAGATCAAATAGTGTCTCTCATAATATGAACATAAAAATTACAGAATGTGGAATATAAAAGAACATCCCCAAACATAAGAAAGACGAGCTTAAAATAAATTACATAAAAGAGAGTACTTAAAAAGAAAGAGAGAGGTAGGATCCCTTACCTCAAGTCCAACTTGTCTTGTTCATTTCTTTATATTCCTGAATAATAAACATTGGTCAATTTATAATTTATTAATGAAATAATTTAAAGTTTATTATTTAATTAATATCATATATTATCATGTTATAATAATTAGTTAATTGCGTGAGTTCATATCATACGTTTTGTCGATGTTCGGTACATGAGTCAAAAATGATCTTGTTTGAAAAGAATTGTCAATGTAGTTGTATGTACATCATATCCAGAATAGTATTAATGATGTAAATATCATATATGACTAGTATATATTCGTTTTATACTTATTCCATAATATTTGGAGATAAAAAGAAATGAAATTCACCGTTCATGGAGACGGTAGGTCGTACGTACGCATGAACGCTACTTTCATTGCTTTGCCACACTAATGGAATTTAAAATAGATGAGAGATATATATATATTATAATTCCAGTATAATATATATTTTATATAGGTCACATATGTTCATTAATTTCATTCTTTATACATTCCATGTATTTCATGAATGAGTCACATCACTTGAGGGGGTGGTAGTCCACACTTCCTCGTATGAAATTATCGCATTTTCACAACATGCAAAGAATAAAGGTATGTTTTAAATATAAAATACAGAAGCATATAGAAAACATAAAAACTGTATATATCATATATAAAATACAGTGACATCATAATGTCCACCTTTAAATGTGTTAAAAGAATATTGAACAATCATCATTTCATGAGGTAGTAATTCGCCATCCACAGAAACAGTATGTTCTTTAACCATTAGACGGATGTGTGTGTAAGTTTAGCTGGAATACTTCTTATAAAAATATCCTAGTATATTTAATATACTGTTGGTGTTACAAAATAAAGTAATAAAAAGAGTTTATGGGGTTGGAGAATCAAAATAAAACAAAAGAACATAAGAGAAGACATTACCTTTAAATCGGGTAAATCCCTTTGGTTTGAACCAAAATGGTTTCTTCAAGAGATTTATGCCTAAGGTGAGGCTTCAATGATGAATAGAGGGATTTTAAGAGATAAAATGAGCAAGGTTTGGTCGATCCAAGGGCTTGAGAGGAGTGGGTAAGGGGGTAGAGGTGGGGGCCTTTTATAAGAGGGAGGAGGGGCACTCTTGGAATGTCTTGAAAAGTTACTTTATTATAAAAATGATTTTCGGATATTAAAGGTCCCACAATTATATATTTCTAGGATAAGGTGATAAGGGTTCGAAATCCACCCATTCAATAGGTTTTTGAAAAGTGTAATTCTTATATTTTACCGTATCTTCTCATTTTATTTAAATCGTTTATTAATGAGGTAATCGCTGCATCATCATGGTGTCATAAATAAATTAATTTATTTAATGTATAAAATTTATAAAAAAAATAAAATGATGTAGGAAATATTTTTATCATTATAATGAATATTTATAGTCAAAAATATGACTTTTATAACACCATCTAATTTTTTTAGTAAAACAATACTTTTTTGTGACATTTTTATTTTAACTTTAAATAAAAAGTTATTAATGTCATTTTCCTACCAAAGTGTATCCATGGGGTCTCCAAGTTGACCCATGGATTTTATTGGTCGTCCAAGACTCATCCAATAAGGGTAGGACTTGTGTCAAAGTCATTTCATATTATTATAACATTATCTTTACCTTAAATTACACTAATTACCTTTAATCGCGATTAATATAACTTAAAAGTTACTATTCACAAAAAAATTATTTTAATCCCATTGAACCACATTTTACATCCTAATTACAATAATTTATGTTGGATTTTTTAAATTCAAATCATATAAGTGGTAAGGATTCATTTAAACGAAAATCAGTTTTTAATTACCACTTAGTGGTTTCACTATTCATCAAAAATTGAAGTTTTTCAGAAAAATACCAAAAATTCACCCTAAGCTATATTTGATATTACGAATTCAAAAATGATTTCTATTTTACAAAATTCAAAACATAAAAGTTTCATTAATTAATTTAATAATTAATTCCCGCTGTCAAAACAAAAAGCGTGTTTTTAAGAAATAATATCTATTATAAGATTGACACTAGTTTAAGTCCAATTTCAAAGTGAAATTAATTCCAATGACCAACATTGGATTAAATGGTAAAAATATATTCTAATTTCACTTTAAAACCAATTCAAAAGATGATATAATCATAAAAATAAATTAGATTAAAAAGTGGTTTTGAATTAAAATACAACATTTTCACTAAAACTGATCTTTATCGGAAAAATAACAAAAAATTACACAAAGTAAATTTTGATGTCCAGATTCTAAAGAAGGATTTTATTTTGTCAAATATAACATATAAAATCTTCAAAGGTATATTTGAAAAGGGTTTTCCATCAATAGGCGGTTAATCGACCTTTTAAATAATATTAGATGATTTATGCTTAAAATTTGATTCATTCGCATTTTAAGCATCTATCATTTATTGGAAAAAAATAAAAATACTTGACAAAAATATATAATCATTTTTTAGTTAGTTCTTCTCATTCCACCATTACAATGGTGAGGTGTTAACTACCATTTAAAATAATATTATTTTATTATTAGAGTGCAGCATAAGATTTCAAAGAAACTCATTATTGCGTATTGGGTACGCCATCGAGCATAGCATTCCCTTTAAATTAGTATTAAATTTTTATTCACAAATATGGATAAATTAGAAAAAGTAATATTCTTTATTTACCTGGGATGTTACATCCTTCCCCCCTTTTGGGAATTGCGTCCTCACAATTTTTAAAATTGGGCTTGGAAAATTCATTGAAATCCCCACATCGAAAAAGGAGTAAATTAAACTGTCACTTTAAAAGAAAGAAAGGGAAGTACAAATGTCACCCGAGTAAACCCATACTAGGATTCCATGTAGAAAAACATGGATATGTAAGAAAAAACAAAGGTTCATGTTCTGAGGGAGAGTGATAGAAAACATGTTTAGGATAAAGTTAACCACCCGAAAATTACAAACTCGTGATGGGTTAAACGGTATTTGATCCCCCAGTAGGAAAAGTTAACAGACAACATTTTTGTTTTTAAGTTACTTTTCATTGAGGAATTTATTTATGATCCTAAATAATTCATAAGGAAACACACTTACTTGTCGTTTAGACTCTCATATCCTACTATATTTCTTACACAAACTCATATTTTCTCCAAAAGATGAGTATTTAGGATGACTTGATCACATTAAGAGAGCTATAATCAACTTTTAGAGAATCACCTAATCCAAAAAAGAGAACTATATATTTCACATGTCTTTAGACCTTAACCAAAACCAAAATTGTTAGAACAAGATCAGATAATCTACAAATGGGTAATCCTTTATAAAAAAGAAAATCTATTTTTAATCTCCAAAATTTGTCTAACAAAACCCAAAGTTCAAAGAAGACCATTCAATAAACAATTTGTCAATAAAATTATTCAAATTAAACCAAACTAAGATTGAAACCCAAATATTTTAAGGATTTAATTACATTGTCCTCCAAGGTAAAAATTAACATTTATCTCCAAATAACATTAGTTTCTCTTAAAGTCTCGTATTGAAAAGTAATTAATCGAATCACATATCCTCCATGATAGGTTAATAATTTCCATAGATTACCCAAAATCAACTTACTCTTGATTCATAAAATCATCTAACTAAAAATAATTAGTCAAACTAACTAGGTATTTCACGTATTCCAGTGGTAGGTGATAAATACTAGTCACACTTTGGTTGTGGGTTCGATTCCCACAGCTTTGTCCGACGCGACGGGTTGTCACACGGTCTGTATGTTGTCCTTTTTTCAAAACTATATAATTCTTAAAACATTCCCCAAAATGAGATAAAATCTTCAAAAATAATCATAACATATTTTAACCTCATGTTTATCTCATGCCTTTCATTTTCCATCATAACATATAGTAACCCATAATTACCTCAAAAGTTAGGATCATATAAACCCTAATGGATACCTTTATAATTATCACATGAACTTCCATATCAAGTTGGTTCTCTCGTACAAGATGCATTAGAGAACTCACCAAGGTCCAAGTGGTTGATCATGATTCTTGATAGTTGGTTTAGAATAACCACGAGATTTCTCATTAAATCCCCCATTTCATCCAGTCTCTTAATCAGAGAACCACCATAGTTTCCTTCAAACCCATTGTCACTTTGGTGCCTACTAGATCCATCCATTTACTAAAACCAAAAAGGTCAGTGTGAGTATATCAACAAAATCATCATGTACTAAAGAGGAATATAAACACTAAGATATACTTATACATGTTATCTCAAATTCATTCCAACATTCAAAAATAGCAATGAGTCTATCTAATATAATAACCATTGTGGTTATACACAACTTGTCACTTATGATTAAACAACACTCAAACCTCTAAAGTTATCTAAACCGACCTTTGATACCAACTATAAGGACATGGCCTTAAACCTTACTTAATCTTGAGTTATTTCAAGAATACACATTGAGGATCTTTTCAGGTTTAGATTTTTAGAGAATTAGATCATAAATCATGCATTACATTCCACATTTAAACAAAGTGGTTACATATAATATGGTATTCATTTTTTCCCATCAACGGAAACATATTTAAAATAAAACATGGATTCTTTCTTGAAACTTACTTGACACTATCCTCATATCATTTACCTTTCCCTTGACCTGTGAAAAACATTTCAAAAACTTGGGATGAGCATAAAAATCTCAGTATGAGATATAAAAATACGGAAAGGAAACATTAGTACATGTATACATAAGAATCAATGAAATCATACTTTACTCATAAAACATAAGAACGTTAACATACCTCTTGAAATCATAAGATTTATGAATAACTCATAGAAATCATAAGAAAAAAAGGTAACTTGAGGCATTCATAACATTCTTACGTAGGGAGTAACCCTCATGGTTATGTTTGGAATACCCATCACAGTATATTCTCTAAATCTCTTCAGAGAAATCTTAGCGTTTAACCCCTTCATGTCACCCAATGCATTGGAGAGCTATATCAGGATCACCTGCCCTTAGTTTATCATGAAACCACCCGTCTTCATAAATAATTCCCAAGAACCATAACATAATCATAGCACATAACTTAAGCATAAATGAAAGATAACATTCCCATATTTCAATAACAATATAAAATTTTAAGATATTGAAATAATTAATCCATTCTAAAAACCATTTTTAGAACCATTTAAAACATTTAATAAAGACATTTTTTAATCAAAGTCTCCCATACCACTTTGAAGCTTTTAACATTTTAAACTATTAATATCCATATAAATAAATTCTTAAAACCATTTTGAAAACATGGACATTAATGAGAAATATTTATAAGAATAAATCATTAAAACATTTAAAACGATATTTTAGTTAAAGGGTTTTTAACAAAATGAGAGAAACTTGAATACAATAATTGAAGAATAACATTTAATCATAACTTTATAATATCAGGAGAATAAAGGGATTCATGATATAATATTCCAAAGTACAGTATATACACCATATAAGAGTGAATTGGTTCATAACAACAATGAAGTCTCAATTGAAATGTATAATGAGATGAAATCCCTTATAAAGAAGGTATCCTTAAATTAAGGATAAATCAATCTCATAATCATGTGTGACAAAAATAAATGTCACGAACCAAATCTGGTCGCCGCCAAAATCGACACCAAACCCAGCCCGTGACAAGGCCCGAAGGGCGTTCCCAATCCCCACGGGCTGGAACAAGTGCCCGGGTATCATATAATGATAATTGGGAACGATTTACATGATTTTATAAACATTAAACAAAAAAAATATCAATAAAACAAATCTGGATTTTTCAACTAAAACCATCTTTTACAAAATTTCAGAACTGAATTACATAAGTTAAAACTAAATTTAAAGACCATTACAAAGGTAAAAAAACAAATAAGGGCATCCCAAGAACCCATATGTCAAGGGGCACCACCCTTATGCTATCTCCACAAGACTTCACTACCAAGGACCTGCTAGAAACCTGAACCACTGGAACAAAAAAACTGTACCCAACCTACGACACCAAAAATAACCAAGTCTACTTACACCCAAAGGTGTAAGTAGGGTGTGAGCCAAAGCCCAATAGGATACCACCACTACTAGATTCCATGCGATAAACATTTAATGGAAAAAAGCTTGCAAGTTTTCAAAGATATGAGATGCTAGTTAAAATTTCTAAAAGATGCAACATTAAATAAAAACAGTTTTTAGGTTGGCTAATTTAAAGAATAAAAACATTTAAAATAAATACCATAGCTACTGAATTTTCCAGCCTCTCATACCATATACCGACGGTAAGAACAAACTATCCAGTGAGCACAAGAAATGGGAAATAACCCCTAGGCACTAGCTAGCTGTGGGTTCCAGGTACCTCGTATCTCGGTGAGAGTAACCATCACAAATATACATTCTCGTGCACGAGCCACAAGTAGGGAACATACCCATAACCTATTGGTCCCCAATAATCATCATCATAGTTTAGTTAGAGTTGTAAGCGTCAATCTTGATAAGTGAAACTGAGGCCAAACCTCACAGATTCACTAGCATACTAGTACACGTCCACCCACCTAGATACCCGGGTTTTCCCTTTGTGATCAAACAAGTTCAACAAGTCAAGATATATACTTTGAAAATTAAAATATCATTTCCATATCAAAAATTCACGAAACATCCCACATGTATACCACACAAGTCACAAAAATACACTTTTCATTCAAATTGATTTTGAAATCCAACTCATACAAAAATAGCCCACAACACTCTTCACATTACATGGACACTTCCACAAATCCTTTAAAACATTTTTTAAACCATTACAATACATTCTAACTCACATAAAATCCCACTCAAATAAAATATAATACCACTTTCATCAACAAAATTCAATTTTCACAACACACTCACACAAAACAGCCCACAACCATGTTTTGCAACTCTCTTCCCATTTTCTAAAACATTTCATCACTTTATAAAACATTCTAAAAAAAATATTTGTAATATTAAATAACCACCATACCTTTAAAAAACTCATATTAGGTTATCACACCCCCCAAACAGTACATATACACTCTTTTATCCACTTTGTTTACCAAACAAAACATTCACAATTTTCAAAAAAACAACTCAAGGTGTGTAACTATGTCTTGCACACAAAACCTATTTCAAACCCCCCATTTAAGACCGAAACCATACCAATTACTATCAAAAATAGAATTGGAAGTCCTAGATACATTTATAAAAACACATTCAAGTGTTATAAAATATCCTTGAATAATACCACAAAAGATACAAATGAAAACACACATTTTCCTAAAATGACCTCAAGAAATATAACAATGTTTTACACATCAAACCTATTCAAAACCCTTATTTTTAGAACCACATGACACTAGTAAATTACCAAAATATAATTGTCAGGCGAAACAAGATTTAATGAACCAATTTCATAAGTTATAAACCACACCCAAATAAAACCCCATGAGTTACACATAAAAACACCCAATTTCATGTTAAAAAGCGACTATAAAATTTAACACATAACCAAATCAATCATAAACAGTTTTCACACCACACCCAACATATGAGGAATATGAAAAATGGTTAAATACAACAAGCTAACACATCACTAATTGTTTACACATGGAACCACCTACCTTTTGAGTCAAAACCCTTGAATCTTGGTGTGAAACCTCAACCGCACCTCCGTCGCACCACAAGGATGTGAAAACAAACCCTAAACCATAATATTTCACCAAACATACCCCAAATAAAACCCTAGGTATGAACCCTAACATCTGGACACTCTATAAATTTATGAAAGTGGGAGGAAACCCTAAAGAGAAAGAAGGAATTGAAGAGAGAAACACATACCCAAAATAATCTTGAAGAAAACGACTCAAAATACACCAGGATCTGAATTTGAAAACATCCAACCATTTATGTTATGTTTTAAAAAAGGTTAGGAGATCTTTTAGGGACTGGAATGGGGCAAAAAGAGTAAAAATAGAATAAGTTATTAAAGGATCAATTTACCTCTCCAAATCTGAACTATTTCTGAAATCCAGAGAAGTGTCGACCATTTTTTCGATTCTATCGAGCTCCAAATTGTGGGATGAGGGAATTGGGGAGTGCCGTAGGTAAGTGGTATTGGGTGTGAGTTGGAATCACCGAAAAAACGCAAATATTTAAGGATATATTAAATAATTAAAATTTATTTTTAATGTAGAAAATTGGCTTTCGGGTAGGCCCAATTCCTTAAACAAAAACTCATATCCACCATGATTATGGATTTATAAATGGTCCAAATAAATATGGTGGTGTTAATATGTCAGGGTATGACAACTCGGAATTGGAATGGATGAAAAAGGTTGAAAAATGAAGAAGTTATAGAGGAATCAAAATTTATTTTTAAATCTGGAATTGGGCTCACGGTTTGGCCCAATTCATAAAAACTCCCCCATTCCTCCATAAATGCTTGGGAAACCTTAAAAACAAAGCATGAATGGAAATTAAATGGAATTTAACATTAAAATAAGTCATTTATGTGACAATTCTCTCCACCATGAAAACTTTCTGCCCCGGAAAGTCACATCAAGGCCAAAGCAACAACCAAACCCAACTGAGTAACCAAGAGGTAATCCCTTGTCAGGTTTCACCCCCAATGGCCAAAACACCTCCAGTGATCAATCAAGGATTACTCTCGCAACCAAAACATACACCACTTTCCTGAAATTCTCAATCAAATTCATACTTTATCCCAAAATAAAACTCCTCAAACATTATCCGAACAAGACTCAAGCAATTCACTCAAACGAACAACAACATCAAACAAGGATACACTTACCTTTAACTAAACCATTGGTCACTCTCCAATCCCAACGTTTACTCAAGGAATATGTTGGTAGCTAGATAGTTCCGAATAAAACTACCTACTACCAAGCCAATACCATGGATAAATCTGAGTTATTGGTACGGGGTGGACACAAATAGGCTCCCCGCCAAAAGAGACAACCTATATTTTTCTGAGACAGAATCAGAACACTAACAGGGGAGGCCTAAACGGACTCCTTAGTACAAAGGGTAGAATTCCATTCAATTTTTTTGAAGGAATGTACATGAGAATCATATTGGATCTCCCCACCATTATAACTAACCATCTTAACTAACCAGCATGGGCCAACATAGAAAGGTCCAATTTTTTTAGATTTGGGAAGGGCATAGGGTTTGTCTGCATGTTTGGGAAACCGTGCACTAGCTGTGCAGATCATTCTTTCTGCATTGCTTCCTGGAACACGGTCACTACTAATCATGCACAAACTATGTCCTTAGTATTTCTATCCAAATTTACAACCATTCTCTAATGACTCCATGGAAACCAAAGTGGGGGGAATGACATTACGTGAAGTCATGGGTACAATGCCCTCCACCTATTTCCACCGAACGGGAACAAAGAAGAAAAGATAATGACACGAATGGTTTAAAATCTTCTTATCTTTAATGATGAAGATAATACATTGTACAAGGGTTTAAACGACCCTGGGATTTCCCCTGACTACGAACCAGCTTCTCTCCGAGTCCTATGGCTGGAGCTCAAATGATTGAAGCATCTTCGCCCTCGCAGTTGGGCTTTGGAAACCCCTTGGATGATAATTATTCTTTCGATGAAACCAATAACTACACCACAATCCTCAATAAGTTTTCCATGACATAACACATTCCAAACTCACATTACCCTAACCCGATGTTTCACTGAAACAAGGGCTCAGAAAATGCACACACAACAATCCTTGTTTGTTCGGGTGAGAAACAATAAAAGTAAAGAACACCTAAACTCACCTTCATCTAAAATTGAATATTTTGAAGTTTTTCCAAGGGATACATTCACCCAACATAACAGGGACTCTCAAAGGATTTCACGACTTTCACCTATATGGTCAATCGAGCACATGACATCATAAGGCATCATCGAACATGACCATTGCGACTGATATAAACAATGAATGGAGAGGGACCTTATACGACATCCCCAAACAACACAAAATTCTAGAAAGTGGCTACAATATCCTATCATGAAAATATTTCCCACACCGGTGGTTTAACATGAACTCATTCTTCATAGAAACTTTGAAGAACCCAAAGTCCCTCTTAGACACCATCGAGACACTCATCCACACTAACAACCGTAGACCACATCCACCATCAACGAATCAGGAAACTTAAGAAACTAAGGTATCTTTCAACCTTCCATGAGAACTCTCTCATTAAAAGAGGATCTAAAAATCAAAGAAAGGAATGGGTGTAGACTCAATCTACATATCTCGAGAAAAAAAATATTCCTTATATTGATCAACTGGACGATTTTTGAATGGAAAAATAATCTGGGTTGCACTTCAGTTATGCATTAACCCATAATGGGGGCATACCTTATCCAAAAAGAGAACATAAAGACCCAACCAAGCTGGTCCATTGGTCAAAAACTGCCACAAACCAGATCCAAACACATGAAGGGATCCACCATAAAGGTGTCCTGAAACATATCTTAGAGGAGACTACTAACCGGTCCTTCTACCCAGCTTATCGACCAAACACAAACTCAAAACACAGTTCGAACAGGAGGGGTTCTTGGACTCAAAACATCCCAAAACATCAACATTTTCCAAAAACACATAATATAAACCATCCATCCCAAAAAATTCATCAAGACATTATGTTTCTCTTTAAAAACCTTTCTTTGAAAAAAAGGGTTCAGCGGTTAGCGCATCCACCAATGGTACCCCATGGGCCTTACACATGCATGTTTATGTGCCACACCGGGCACCCTCCTCATATCCATCATGTCACTAATCTAGTAATGTAATCCACCATCCATCTTCCCATATAACCCCATGCATGTGGTTGCTCATGAAAATACCAAAGGTTAAAACAAAAATTATTTCCACTTCTCAAAACCAAAATGATCAACTAAAACATCCTTTTTCTTAAAACCGCTAACCACGAGATCAAAATCCCAACTCACGTCTTACAAGACTTTTCATAAAGACACAACCATTTAGAAAATAACTCACTTTCAAGATATTCACATCAATTTCAAAACATCTCATCCCATTAAAACACCCTTTGATTGTTTAGAAAACTCTATTGGAAACACTTTTCAAAACCAACTTCAATATAGTTCTTGCTTTCAAAAGAGGTGTTATCAGACCATTTTCCATTTCAAAACAATTCTAAAAATTCAGTTCCACCATTTCATAAATCAAACCATTTCCTCTTTAATTTAAAACCATTTCATAAAAACATTACATTTCTTAAAATCAAAGTGCCAAGATTTCAAAACCTAAGAACAAAACAATGTGAGAGGAAACTAGTTTCAGTGGGTGATTTGGGAATATGGTTGGCATCCATACTCCAATCACTTCACTGTCACAGAGAGTGTTCTAGGGAATATCCTTGGCTCCACATGGCTTGGCAGGCCCTGCGAGCTCACTAGGACCATTAACCCAACTCTCTTTTCATTTCCCCTAATCATCATCGAACCAAGAAAACCAAAGGACTTAAATAAATCCTGACTTCACCTAGAAACATGAATCTCATTAAGAGGTGTGGTGATCAGGGAAACTTCCCATAACAGTAATTCCATGTCCCAACAAACCTAACTCCATAATATCCTGACTCTTCCCCAAATAACATGACCCAAAGAGCGCGAACTTCCTCTGATACCATTTTGTCACGAACCGAATCTGGTCGCCGCCAAAATCGACACCAAACCCAGCACGTGACAAGGCCTGAAGGGCGTTACGGATCCCCATGGGATGGAACAAGTGCCCGAGTATGATATAATGTTAATTGGGAATGATTTACCTGATTTTATAAACATTAAACAACAAAAAAACTCAATAAAACAAATCTGGATTTTTCAACTAAAACCATCTTTTACAAAATTTCAGAACTGAATTACATAAGTTAAAACTACATTTAAAGACCATTAAAAAGGTAAAAAAACAAATAAGGACAGCCCAAGAACCCATATGTCAAGGAGCACCACCCTTATGCTATCTCCACAAGACTTCACTACCAAGGACCTGCTAGAAACCCGAACCACTGGAACAAAAAAACTGTACCCAACCTACGACACCAAAAATAACCAAGTCTACTTACACCCAAAGGTGTAAGTAGGGTGTGAGACAAATCCCAATAGGATACCACCACTAATATATTCCATGTGATAAACATTTAATGGCGAAAAGCATGCAAGTTTTCAAAGACATGAGATGCTAGTTAAAATTTCTAAAAGATGCAACATTAAATAAAAACAGTTTTTAGGTGGGCTAATTTAAAGAATAAAAACATTTAAAATAAATACCATAGCTACTGAATTTTCCAGCCTCTCATACTGTATACCGACGGTAAGAAAAAAGTATCCAGTGAGCACAAGAAATGGGAAATAACCCCTAGGCACTAGCTAGCTGTGGGTTCCAGGTACCTCGTATCTCGGTGAGAGTAACCATCACAAATATCCATTCTCGTGCACGATCCACTAGTAGGGAACATACCCATAACCTAGTGGTCCCAAATAATCATCATCATAGTTTAGTTAGAGTTGTAAGCGTCAATCTTGCTAAGTGAAACTGAGGCCAAACCTCACAGATTCATTAGCATACTAGTACACGTCCACCCACCTAGATACCCAGGTTTTCCCTTTGTGCTCAAACAAGTTCAACAAGTAAAGATATATACTTTGCACATGAAAATATCATTTCCATATCAAAAATTCACGAAACAACCCACATGTATACCACACAATTCACAAAAGTACACTTTTCATTCAAATTGATTTTGAAATCCAACTCATACAAAAATAGCCCACAACACTCTTCACATTACATGGACACTTCCACAAATCCTTTAAACCATTTTTATAAACCATTCCAAGACATTCTAGCTCATATAACAGCCCACTCAAATAACATATAATACCACTTTCATCAACAAAATTCAATTTTCACAACACACTCACACAAAACAGCCCACAACTATGTTTTGCAGCTCTCTTCCCATTTTCTAAAACATTTCATCACTTTATAAAACATTCTAAAAAATATATTTGTAATATTAAATAACCACCATACCTTTCAAAAACTCATATTAGGTGATCACACCCCCCAAACAGTACATATACACTCTTTTATCCGCTTTTTTTTCAAACAAAACATTCTCAATTTTCAAAAAAACAACTCAAGGGGTGTAACTATGTCTTGCACACAAAACCCATTTCAAACCCCCCATTTAAGACCAAAACCATACCAGTTCCTATCAAAAATAGAATTGGCAGTCCTAGATAGAATTATAAAAACACATTCAAGTGTTATAAAATAACCTTGAATAATACCACAAAAGATACAAATGAAAACACACATTTTCCTAAAATGACCTCAAGAAGTATAACAATGTTTTACACATCAAACCTATTCAAAACCCTTGTTTTTAGAACCACATGACACTAGTAAATTACCAAACTATAATTTACAGGCCAAACAAGATTTAATGAACCAATTTCATAAGTTATAAACAACACCCAAATAAAACCCCATGAGTTACACATGAAAACACCCAATTTCATGTTAAAAAGCGACTATAAAATTTAACACATAACCAAATCAATCATAAACAGTTTTCGCACCACACCCAACATATGAGGAATATGAAAAATGTTTAAATACAGCAAGCTAACACATCACTAATTGTTTACACATGGAACCACCTACCTTTTGAGTCAAAACCCTTGAATCTTGGTGCGAAACCTCAACCGCACCTCCGCCGCACCACAAGGATGTGAAAACAAACCCTAAACCATAATATTTCACCAAACATACCCCAAATCAAACCCTAAGTATGAACCCTAACATCTGGACACTCTATAAATTTATGAAAGTGGGAGGAAACCCTAAAGAGAAGGAAGAAATTAAAGAGAGAAACACATACCCAAAATAATCTTGAAGAAAACGACTCACATTCCACTAGCATCTGAATTTGAAAACATCCAACCATTCATGTTATGTTCGAACAAAGGTTAGTTGATATTTTAGGAACTGGAATGGGGCAAAAAGAGTAAAAATAGAAGAAGTTATTAAAGGATCAATTTACCTCTCCAAATCTGGACGATTTCTGAAATCCAGAGAGGTTTCGACCATTTTCGCGATTCTATCGAGCTCCAAATTGTGGGAGGAGGGCATGGGGGCGTGCCTTAGGTAAGTGGACTTGGGTGTGAGTTGGAATCACCAAAAAACGCAACTAGTGAAGGAGATATTAAATAATTAAAATTTATTTTTAATGCAGAAAATGGGCTTTCGGGTAGGCCCAATTCCTTAAATAAAAACTCATATCCACCATGATTATGGATTTATAAATGGTCCAAATAAATATGTTGGTGTTAATATGTCAGGGTATGACAACTAGGAATTGGAATGGATGAAAAATGTTGAATAATGAAGAAGTTATAGAGGAATCAAAATTTATTTTTAAATCTGGAATTGGGCTCACGGTTTGGCCCAGTTCATAAAAACCCCCCCATTCCTCCATAAATGCTTGGGAAACCCTCAAAACAAAGCATGAATGGAAATTAAATGGAATTTAACATTAAAATAAGTCATGTATGTGACAATAAATACAGCCAATATAAGTGGATATTAAGTGTAAAACAATCAATGTTCATTCACACATATTCAAAGGATGACATATTTAATAACTACATGTTGAACCCAAAGAAATCGAAATTGGGTTAAGAAGTTCCCTTGTAAAAATTTGAAAGGCTAACGACGTCACTTTAAAATTCATAAAATGAGTTGATGAGACAAAAAGGGTATCTCATCACTTGGAAATTAATTATACATCAATAAGGATATAGAAGAACATATCCCAACATAGTAATATGTAAATTAAAAGACCTAACAAAAATCAGTCTTTTAAAAAAGAGGAGGGTGAAAGGTTCCCTTACCGACTTGGGTAACTTTCGAAACGTACACCCCGTGAAAGACGGACTATACAACATTGATTTAAATACTCATAAACGAAATTATATTACAAAAAGAGTAAATTAATGGGCAGTACATACACCACTCAAAGGAAATGGTGGCAAATGTAGCATAAATCCTACGGGAATAAAAGTGAGATGAAAAATCCCTTACGAAAACTCGGCATCCTAACGGTGCTGCTTGAAACTTTCAAAAATGGATTTATGAGATCAAATAGGGTCTCTAATAATATGATCATAAAAATTACAGAATTTGTAATATAAAAGAATATCTGAAAACATAATAAAGATGAGCTTAAAATAAATGACATAAAAGAGAGTACTTAAAAAGAAAGAGAGAGGTAGGATCCCTTACCTCAAGTCCGACTTGTCTTGTTCATTTCTTTATATTCCTGAATAATAAACTTTGGTCAATTTATAATTTCTTAAGAAAATACTTTAAAGTTTATTATTTAATTAATATCATATATTATCTTGTTATAATAATTAGTTAATTACGTGAGTTCATATCATACGTTTTGTCGATGTTCGGTACATGAGTCAAAAATGATCTTGTTTGGAAATCATTGTCAATGTAGTTGTATGTACATCATATCCAGAATAGTATTAATGATTTAAATATCATATATATCCAGTATATATTCTTTTTATACTTATTCCATAATATTTGGAGATAAAAATAAGTGAATTGCACCATTCATGGAGACGGTAGGCCGTACGTACGCATGAACGCTACTTTCATTGCTTTGGCACATTAATTGAATTTAAACTAGATGATAGATATATATATATTATAATTCCAGTATAATATATATGTTATATAGGTCACATATGTTCATTAATTTCATTCTTTATACATTCCATGTATTGCATCAATGAGTCACATCACTTGAGGGGGCGGTAGTCCACACTTCCTCGTATGAAATTATCGCATTTGCACAACATGCAAAGCATAAAGGTATGTTTTAAATATAAAATACAGAAGTATATAGAAAACATAAATACCATATATATCATATATAAAATACAGTTACATCATAATGGCCACCTTTAAAGGTGCTAAAAGAATATTGAACACTCATCGTTTCGTGAGGCAGTAATTCGCCATCCACAGAAACAATATGTTCTTTAACCATTAGACGGATGTGTGTGTAAGTGTAGCTCGAATCCTTCTTATAAAAACATCATAGTATATTTAATATACTGGTGGTGTTACAAAAGAAAGGAATAAAAAGATTTTCTGGGGTTGGGGAAGCAATATAAAACAAAAGAACATAAGAGAAGACATTTCCATTAAATCGGGTAACTCCCTTTGGTTTGAACCAAAATGGTTTCTTGAAGAGCTTTCCTCCTAAGTTGAGGCTTCAATGATGAATATAGAGATGTGTAGAGATAAAATGAGCAGAGTATGGTCGAGCCAAAGTCTTGAGAGGTGTGGGTAAGGGGGTAGAGGTGGGGGCCTTTTATAAGAGGGAGGAGGGGCACTCTTAGAATGTCTTGAAAATTTACTTTATTATAAAAATGATTTTAGGATATTAAATGTCCCACAATTATATATTTATAGGATAAGGTGATAAGGGTTCGAAATCCACCCATCCAATAGGTTTTTTACAGGTGTAAGTCTTAGATTTTACCTTATCTTCTCATTTTATTTAAATCGTTTATTAATGAGGTAGTCGTTGCATCATCATGGTGTCATAAATAAATTAATTTATTTAACGTAAAAAAAATTATAAAAAAAATTCTATGATGTAGGAAATAGTTTAATCATTCTAATGGATATTTATAGTTAAAAATATTACTTTTATAACCCCATGTAAAAATTGTTTTACTAAAACAATACTTTTTTGTGACATTTTTATTTTAACTTTAAATAAAAAATTATTAATGTCATTTTCCTACCAAAGTGGCTCCATGGGGTCCCCAAGTTGACTCATGGATTTTCTTGGTCGGCCACGACTCATTCAATAAGGGTATTACATGTTTCAAGGTCATTTAATATTATTATAACAGTATCTTTACCTTAAATTACACTAATTACCTTTAATCGCGATTAATAAAACATAAAAGTTACTATTCACCAAAAAATTATTTTAATCCCATTGAACCACATTTTGCATCCTAATAAAAACCATGTATGTCGGATTTTTTAAATTCAAATCATAGAAGTGGTAAAGTTTCATTTAAACAAAAAATCATTTTTTTAACTACCACTTAGTGGTTTCACTATTCATCAAAAATTGAAGTTTTTCAGAAAAATACCAAAAATTCACCCTAAGCTATATTTGATATTCCGAATTCAAATTTTTTTTCTATTTTACAAAATTCAAAACATAAAAGTTTCATTAATTAATTTAATAATTAATTCCCACTGTCAAAACAAAAAGCGCGTTTTTAAGAAACAATATCTATTAAAAGATTGACACTAGTTTAAGTCCAATTTCATAGTGAAATTAATTCCAATGACCACCATTGGATTAAATGGTAAAAATATATTATAATTTTACTTTAAAAAAAATTCAAAAGATGATATAATAATATAAATAAATTAGATTAAAAAGAGGTTTTTGAATTAAAATACAACATTTTCACTAAAACTGATCTTTATCGGAAAAGTAACAAAAATTTACACAAAGTAAATTTTGATGTCCATATTCTAAAGAAGGATTTTATTTTTTCAAATATAACATATAAAATCTTCAAAAGTATATTTAAAAAGGGTTCACCATCAATAGGCTGTTAATCGACCTTTTAAATAATATTAGAAGATTTATGCTTAAAATTGGATTCATTTGCATTTTAAGCCTCTAACATTTATTGGAAAAAATTAAAAATATTTGAAAAAAATATATAATAATTTTGTAGTTAGTTCTGCTCATTCTGACATTACAACAGTGAGGCATTAACTACCATTTAAAATAATATTATTTTATTATTATAGTGCAGCGTAAGATTTCAAAGAAACTCATTGTTGCGTATTGTGTACGCCATCGAGCATAGCATTCCCTTTAAATTAATATTAACATTTTATTCACAAATATGGTTAAATAAGAAAAAGTAATATTCTTTATTTACCTGGGATGTTACACTACCATCCTGATCAACCAGGCCTAAGATATTACATTCTTGACCCAGAATAAACAAATACTATCATGGCCATTCAACCAATGTCTTACCCCCAATGACACACCTGAAAAAATATACCTCACTAGGATTTCATTATCATGGTTTTATCTTTGCATCAAATTACTTGATCAAATGGTATACATTGATAATGAATTCATGTTAAGAGACCAAAATACATGTCTGTGGGTTGGAACATCCACTGATACTCAAAACATGTGGTGTTTCTATTAGAGGGGTTTTTCTAATGATCTCACCTAATAGATTTTACCATGTGAAATTATCATGAAAAAAGGCTCAATGCTTATAATCCCCCAAAACTTAATAGTTAGACATCAACTGTGTCCAGTCAGTATGATGCATCTAGGCTATATGAAATATATTTAAGATTAATGTCCTTATATCTTGAGGTTCTCATTATAGCATGGGTTCTGCTAAAACCTTTTGATGTGAAATATAATCTATGGACATTACCATTAAAATAGTTGATGCGGAAATTTATACACTATAATGGTAAGCGTACACTATACATGTGTCACTATATATGTGAAATGGTAATAAACAATTATTGTTTTATTGGGTCTAGGGAATCCACTATTAAAACACTCCCACTTACACTAGAGCCAAGTTTACAACTATACTTTTTAGATATGACATGATTAAGATCATGTTTCTACAGAGTCATAACATTAGTTTCTTAGTCTACCACATATCTACTGTGTGGATATTCTACCATGTGCGACCTAAGTAAATTTCCTCAAGAGATGTAAACCCCAAGTTTATTCCTTTTTCCCACTGTCAAAACATGATATCCAGAATATAAAGAGCATCCTAATTTACCTTATGATAAGAAATTACTTACTAGGTGTTATTCCAACAACTAGAAAAAATTGTTGTATGTCTTACACTTTTTATTTGATAGCTCAGAAGTCACAATGCACTCGATATTTATAGACATGTATACCACTAGATTTAATGAGAATTTATTACTAATTAATTTATACTAACTATGAAATTATATCATATTATCCATATTAGAAAAAAACTTTTATATACCCTTTTAACTAGTATACCTTACTCTCCACATCCCAGGTAAATATCTTTTGTACCTTTTCAAGTACAATCAGATATTTTTGACTACTTCCCTTGAATTTATACTAGATATAACTGATATTTTACTGCTATAAAGTATATCATGAAATATAAAATCTTGTACGTATCATGGAATATGTGATTTGTCCATTTATAAAGGGTATGAAATTAAAATCACTATATTAATCTCCTCTTATTCTCATGCTTGTATTCTTGGAGATATTTATGCCATATGAATCTAGAAACAATTCTCACTCGAATTTTTACAACTTATATTTTTCAATAAATTATCATTATATGTAAAATTGAGTAGGTCTAAGAAACCATGAGATCTACCTCAGTAGATCTTGTCCCAAAGAACATAGGTTAATACTTCAAGCTAATATTTAGTAAGTTAATTTCAACCTGCTCTTAACTAACTATAAAACCAAAAGCTATTTTCAATATGTTATGAAACATATTTCCCCTAGAAAACTATAGTGCTCTCACTAACCTATGATAGATACATAGAAATGATTAATTTTAAATAAATACTCTGTAATCATGTTTCTTAATATAATACATAAATATATTTCATTAACTTGCACCCCTTTTTCCTTTATTGAGTGTTACCATCCCTTTCTGGTTACGTTGCATATACACCATCCATGATTGATGGTCTTAACATACAATTCCAAATAATATGATCATAGTAATTTAGAAATGAAATGTAAAATTCTAATTGATTTATGCATAATTTCTTTGTGTTACCAATCATTTAACATCCTGAGTTTTTAAAAGAAAACACTATTTTCGATAGCATACCTGATACACCACATTTAGCTTAAATGAATAACTTAATATTATTATTTAATATGATATTTATCATATAGTCTGTAACGACCCAATGTTTTCAATGAAAATTTACATTCTTATAAATATGTCATAAAATAACATAAAAGCACAACATAATGAACTTTTAAGTGCTAAGTCGTCTCTAAACTTATGTTTTTCACTTATGTATTTGAAATTTCGAAAATCTAATATACATGGTTGCAATCAGTAAGTTATTTGGAGTCCGATAAGAAAAACGTAATTTTTTGTGAATAGTAACCTACCCTTATGAATTGTAACATACCCTTATGAATATTAAAATACCCTAATGAATAGTAACCTTACCTATGATTGTTATAAAATAATATTGAAGTGAAATTATGATGTACCTATATTTTAGTATAAGTAAATGAATGTTTTGAAACTGGTTTTTAATAATAAATTATGATTTTAATTAAATATTAAATTAATAATATTTAGGAAATTATTTTTGAAAAATGGACTTCATTTTTGGATTCTACATGTCGAAAAATGGTTAGGGTGAATTTTTGGGATTTTTCTGAAATAATTGAATTTTTTATGAATAGAATAATCTAATAAGAAGTGGAAAATGGAAAACAACAAGGGTGGTTCATCAAACAAATCACATGATAGAAAGAAGCATGACCTTTCCCCTTGAAAAAATTATGGGAAGAACCATCCTAGTAACTGTCTGAAGGGAACCAAGAATAGCCTCAAATGTGGATAGTTTGGTCATCTGGCCACAAACTGCTGAAGGGATATGAAAAATACCGCTAATGTTGATGAAGAAAGGAAGGTTAAGATCAAAACTCAGCCCACAGTGTAGTGTTACAACTGAAAGGAGCATGGGAATTATGCAAAAAATTACCCTAATATGAGGGTTGTCAGAGGAAATTAACAACAACCTCTAAGGAAACAAGGAATGGATTATGCTGTCACTATTACTAAGGTGGATTCGGACAATGATGTGGTGACATGTATGCTGGTTATTCATTCAATAATAGTAGATGTACTATTTGATATCGGTTCTACACATTCTTTCATATCATGAAAGTTTTGTATAACTATTTAAACACCACCTAAATATTTGGAGGAAAAGTTATCTGTGAGAACAACAAATGGGGAAATCGATGCATCCATGATTTATAACTCATCCTCGGTTAATGTTTGTGGGATGAAACTCCCAGAAAATCTCTTCATACATCCTTTAGTGTATTTTGACGTAATATTGGGAATATATTGGCTATCATTTTAAAAAACCAACATCAACTATCAAGAAATAGAGATCACTTTTCACATCATGAAGCATCCTCTGATTCATTACAATTTTAAGGAGGAACATGAGTTTCATTTAGAATATTCATCTCATGTGTGGATATTTTTGCCTTATGAGAAATCATATCTAGCTCAAATGATTGAGAAAAAGGAGAGAATCATTCTTGAAGACATACCCATCGTGAGGGATTACCCTGATGTATTCTATGAAGAGTTGATTGGTCTTCCTCCTGACTGAGAGGTTGAGTTCTCAATTTAACTTAACCCTAGATCTCGGCCTATCTCAAAGACACCTTATAGAATGGCCACCGTAGAGCTAGAAGAGCTGAAGAATCATTTACAAGAAAATATGGAGAAGGGTTTTATATGCCCGAGTGCTTTACTGTGGGGTGCGCCGATCCTCTTTATCAAGAAGAAGGATGGATCAATGCACCTCTACATTGATTATCGTGAACTCAATAAAATCACGATAAAGAAAATTTATCCCCTTCCCTAGATAGATTAATTGTTCAATTATCTTCATGGGGCCTGTTATTTCTCTATGGTGGACCTTCGATCAGGATATCACCAACTAATGGTGAGGAAGGAAGATATACCCAAGATTTCCATTTGAACGAGGTATGGACACTATGAGTTCATAGTGATGATCTTCAGACTCACTAATGTTCCAATAATTTTCATGGATTTAATGAATAGAGTCTTTAGAGATTACCTTTACAAATTTTGTGGTAGTCTTTATTGATGACAATCTGATATACTCCAAGAGAAAGTAGGAACATGAGGAGCATTTAAAAACTATGTTAAATACTTTTCGAAGGGAGAATTTTTATGAAATGTACAGTAAATGTGAGTTCTAGATGGAGTAAGTGTCATTCCTAGGACATGTTATCACCCACAAAGGGATATCTATGGACCATCCAAGATGAAGGAAATTGAATAATGGCCCATGCCAACTTCTGTAATGGAGATCCGTAGCTTTTTGGGTCTAGATGGGTATTATCAACGATTCATGAAGAACTTTTCACGATTGTCAAACCCAATGACCAAGCTGACACAGAAGAGGGTAAAGTTTGTCTGGATATGATAATGTAAGGTAAAATTCAAGGAACTAAAGAGAAGGCTGATCACTACACCTGTACTCACATTACCAAAAAGTGGACAAAGTTTTGTGATATAAAATGATGATTCAAATAAAGGCTTGGGTTGTGTACTCATGAAAAATGATAATGTGATAGCCTATGCCTCATTACAGTTTAAGATCCATGAGTAGAAATACTTGACACATGATCTAGAGCTAGCAGCCATGATTTTTTCCTTGAATATTTGGTGGCACTACCTTTATGGTGAGAAGTGTGACATATACACTGACTACAAGAGCCTAAAGTATATATTCACCCAAAAGGAACTCAACATGAATAAAAGGAGATGGTTAGAGCTAATCAAGGATTATGATTTCTCAATTCACTATTATCCTGGAAAGGCGAACAAGGTAGGTGATGCTTTAGGTAGAAAAGAACCAACTACTTTATCCATGTTACAGATTGAGAAAGACCATATCTTATTGGATATGCAAAGGATGGATTTAGAAATCATAAGGTTAGGGGATACATCCTACCTTTCCCAAATTATTGTGCAACCATCCATTCAAGAGAATATTAATCAAGCATAAAGGAATGATGTGGAGTTACAAAAGAGGGTCAATGTAGTAAATAAAGGGAAGCTAAAAGAGTTCCATATCAATGATGATGGTGTGATTTGGTTTGGAATGTGGCCTTGTGCACCTTCATCACTCGAGATAAAGAATGAGATATTGGAAAATGCACATAACTCAACAATCTATATCCATCCTGGGAGTACCAAGATGTATCGTGATCCCCGAGAACACTTCTTGTGGGATAACATGAATAAGAAGATTGCAGAATATACAACAAGCTGCTTGGTATTCCATCAAGTTAAATAAGAGAGACAAAAGTCCAAAGAGATGATGTAACTAGTGTCTATACCCATGTGGAAATGGGATAATGTCACAATTGACATTGTCACGGGTCTCTAGAAGATGTCGAAAGGAAATAATGTGATATGGGTTGTGGTTGACCAACTCACCAAGACTGCCCATTTTATCGCTATTTTGGAAGACCTATCACTTGAAAAACTTTCAAAAATATATGTGAAGGATGTGGTGAGACTGCATGGCATTCCACTATCAATTGTCTCTGATCTTTATCCAAGGTTCACATCTAAATTATCGAGTAGTCTTCAACATGCTTTGAGTACTGAATTAAATTTCAGCACGGCATATCACCCCCAAACTGATGGAAAATCTGAAAGGAAAATTCAGATTCTTGAAGATATTCTAAGAGCCTTCCCTCTAGAATTCGAAGGTGGATGAGATCAGCATCTCCCATTGGTTGAGTTCTCATACAACAATAGATTCCACTCGAGTATTCAGATGGATCCGTATGAAGCTCTGTAGGGATAGTGATGTAGAACTCTAACCTGTTGGGATGAAGTTGGAGAATGAAAGCCACTTGGACCTGATCTTGTGCAAGAGATGATGGAGAAGGTTCAAGTCGTCCAAAAAACATCAAAGCTGCTTAGAGTCGACAAAAGAGATATGATGACAATCGTCGAAGGGACTTGGATTTCGACGTTGGGGATAAAGTATTGCTTCAAATAACACCATGGAAGAGAGTCATGTAGTTTGGAAAGAAAGGGAAGCTAAGCCCAATGTACATTGGAAACTTTGAGATCCTTGACCGCATAGGAGTCATGGCCTATTAGCTTGCACTTCCTTCGAATATGAATCGAGTTCATGATGTCTTTCACGCATCACTTCTGACGAAGTACATACCTAATCCCTCACATGTACTGAACTCATAGGTGGTGTAGCTGGAAGATGATCTCTTATATGAGGAGAAACCAGTGACGATTCTGGACCAGAGAGATAAGGTTGTACGCAACAAGACAACCCACCTTGTCAAAGTGTTGTGGAGGAACCAAAATTTTGAAGAAGCTACTTGGGAACCAAAGGAGGCGATGAATGAGAAGTACCCTCACCTGTTTACGGCCTAGAATGTAAAATGAAATTTCGAGGGAGAAATTTCATAAGGGGGGAAGAATGTAATGACCCAAAGTTTTCAATGGAAACTTCCCTTATTATAAATATGTCATAAAATAACATTAAAACAGAACATAATGAACTACTAAGGGTGAAGTGTCCTTTAAACATAAGTTTGTCACTTATGTGTTGGGAATTTCGAAAATCGGATATACATGGTTGAAATTAGTAAGTTATTTGGAGTCCGATAAAGAAAAAATAAATTTTGGTGAATAGTAAACTACCCTTATGAATAGTAACATACCCTTATAAATAGTGAAATACCCTAATGAATAGTAAACTTACATATTATAGTCATAAAATAATATTCAAGTGAAATTATGATGTACCTATATTTTAGAATAAGTAAATTAATGTTTTAAAATTGGTTTTTAATAATAAATTGTAATTTTAATTAAATATTAAATTAATAATATTTAGAAAATTATTTTTGAAAAATGGACTTCATTTTTGGATTCTACATGTTGGAAAATGTTTAGGGTGATTTTTTGGGATTTTTCTGAAATGCTTGAATTTTTTATGAATAGTAGAATCCGATAATTCACAATAAATGCTAAATAATAGATTAATTGAGTCATTGATGATGTTCTGATGATGTAAGCCCATTTGGTTTAAAGTCACAAGAATTTATTACTATTCTTGGTCATGGAATACTTACTATTACTTGTCTTGTGAGGAAATAATAAACTAATGATTAAAAATTTTTGAAAACCCTCCTCTCCTCCACTATAACCCCCCCTCACTCCCTTTTCTCTTTAATCCTCTCAAGACTTGTTCCTTGATTATATTCTACCCAAATCTCTCCCCAAGATCCACCCCCACTTAAAAAAGCTCCTAGTATCTTAAAAATACCAAAACCTCTCCCCTGAATAGGTTCCCAAAGGAGGAAGTCTCAAGAAGTAAATTCTTCTTTCCAATTCCTTCTTTTCTTTTAAGTTCTTTTCTTTTTTGTTTCTTTCCTCACCTCCCTTCACACAAATGGTATGAAAACTCCAGTAACATAAATTTACTAGAATTTTTTAATGATAATGGGATATTTCATTATATTCTCTCCTTTTCCCACCTTTTATTTGAAAGAAATGAAAGCACCGTTTGAGATGTGCTAATTTAGAAAATTGAAGGACAACAGTTTATCAATTTCTATTATCATCATAAAATCTGGTCATGAAACCATTTTTATTATGGTTTAACCAGAATATATAAATTTAATATATCCTATTTTTATTTTGTAATCTTTTTTTACAAATGGTATTAAGTTATAAAGCAAAATATGTTCTTTGTAATCAAACCCACCAATTAACAAAAACGGTTGTCACTTTGGTTTTATATAAGAATTTGAATTCACTCTAAGTAACCAAATTAAATCTAAAACCATGTAATATCCTGTATTTTCACTAATATCATATAAATTCAATTATTTAAAACCACTTTCATCTTATATGTTTATCCAAATGTGAATATAATCGAACCGGTCATTAAAACCAAGCAAACAAACGAGCCCGAACAATGAAATTGAACCTCATAACCAATCAAAACGATTATAATTGAACTTAAAATGATTATACTAAACCAATTACATATAGAATAGTTTCTGGAATTATAAATTCATAAACCTAACTTTTTTATTCAGTTCATTAATAACAAGTGGAGGACACCACTGGAATTAAGGTAAGAGATCCTCTCCTTTTCACTCTTAATCAAGATTGTTCTCTATGCTATGAATTTTTTATGTAATACCAAGTGATTGGGTATGTTTTATCACCTCCCAAATACTGAAATAATGTTTTATAAGTTATTATAAATCCCTTATATCTCTCATCAATCCCTCTTAGTTACACCTGATACCATGTTGATAAACCATAATGGATTCTACCCCAACTTCCTTTATTCCTTCGGGTTGCTAAATTTTTCTTTTTTACCAATATTTAGTTGTCTTTTATTTTTATTTAAAACTTATAAATTCTGTTTATATTATACCAAATCATGTTCCAAGATCCATATCTCATTCCCTTTCGGGGAAATAAATTCTTTTAAGTGAATCCTTCCTCGATACTTCCAAATAAGCACACTCGTTTTAAGGGAAATTTCAAAATTTCTACCCAATTTCATGTGTACTCCATCCTATGCTTTAATACAACCATGTTTATATAAAATAATTCTGTTTATTATGAAAACTTTCTTGTTTTAATTCCAGTTTTATATAAAATATTTTCCTATTTTCTATTTTAAAATCTCTATAGTATTTTCCTTAAAACTGCACAAAAATGTTTTGATGCTAATGTTTCTCAAATACATTCTTTATATGTTTTCACTTATATTTTACATAACCTTCCATTTTATAAGACTATATTACATATATGAACGTTAATTTATGTTAAAATTCCTTTATTTCATGGACACTTTCATTATACACTCATTGGTTATGCTTTATGTCGTGATTGTGGTACCCAATTCTCTCCATGGGTATCCTTATGTTTATAAACAATTGATTATGTATGATTATATATGTAGAAATAATATTTATGTGGCAATAATATTAATGTGGAAATAATATTCATGAAAATTTTGATATGGGTTCACCCAAATAGCGCTTCAATGCATTGGGTAAAGTTAAGTCTCATGATATGTGATGTGAAACGGGATTGGCGGTTAGCCTTGACCCGTACTAAAATGGGAAACGATATTGGCGGTTACCCTTGACCCATACTAAAGAAATGTTTAATTATTATGCCACATTTATATGATAAAATGATTATATAATATAATTTTATATGTTCCATGTTTTTTTTCTTTACTTCATGCCTCCTAACTCATGTGCTTAAGATGTATCCTTATATTCATTCCCTTACTGGGATTTTTAGCTCATCCCTTTGTTCATGTGTTCCCCATGGTACCTTATGAAGATGTAAAGGATCAAATGAAGCTCGTATATCTTTATGGAGATTAAATAAAGAATTTTTTTGGCCCCTTGTTTTATGTTTAATGTTTTATGTAGCTAGTCTTCCAAGACACTAGACTTAACGATCCATGGCTTGTACTCTGATGTATAATTATGCTTAAAATCATGTAATGTTATATATAAAAGGATTTGGTCTCTATATAGCCATTAGAATGTCTATAATTAAAAACATTAATTTAATTTGGAAAATATGGTATACACATGTTTATATAATGATTCATTGGATACCAAATTAACTAGAAAATTAAATAAAAACCAATTGAATATAAAGGATTTGTTTTTATGAAAAACTATTTAAATGAACATAATTGGGTACATAAAATAAAAAAATAATTATTTTTAGATTATATTAAGGAAATATAAATTCAATATAATCTTTAAAATTCATCTTATTTGTTTTCTAATCTTTTATAAGAACAGTTTCATTTTTACAGATAAAATGAGTGTTTTTTTAAAATATAGTTTTACCGCCTTTCAATGGAAACCCCATTTTAAACATATTTTTTGTTACTTTTATATGTTATATTTGAAAAAATTAACTTTTTATTTTTTATTGTGTTATAAAAATTTAATTTGGATAAATTTTCAGTATTTTTCATATAAATTTCATATTTTATTGAATAGTGAAAAATACAACATTTTAGTTAAAAATTTATTTTCATATAATTTTTTTATATTGTTAGATTATCTAATTACATGGTTTGAAGGTATAATTAAATTATTTTTTTATATTTTAGTACAATTTGTTTCATTATATGTTTTTTCAAGTTGAAATTAGATATGAAAACATTTCAATATTTTGAACATTTCACTTTAAGAAACCTGCTTTTTAGTTTTGTCTCTTGAATTAATTTTAAATATAATTTTCCAAATTATGTGAATTGAATTAGGTAAAATAGATTCAATATTTTTAATCATAAGGTCGAAATTTTGTTTTAATTTAAATTTAATTTTTATATATAAAAAATTTACCATGGTAAAAAAATTAATTACCATAGTAAACGTAAAATTATAACAAGATTTAAAATTAAAAGTTAAAAGATTAAAATACCTAAAAACTACATAATTTAAAGGGTTTTTGAGGTGTTTATCGTCACTAAACATCCTATATATAATTAATTAAAATCCAAAGTCTTTGAATTTAATTCCACCTCTATCTGGTTAGATTTTAATATAAAATAACTAATAAATTAATCACTGAAGCCCACTTCTCCTCAAGTATAAATAATAACCCTCACCTCCCCATTTCAACCCAAAAATATTATAAGAACCCTAAATATCTACAAAACACTCTCCTTAAAACTCTACCCATGTTCAATAACTTATGGTCTCACCAAAAAAATCCAAGGTCATTAAGGGTCTTTCAAGGAGGGGATATTCAAGAGGCAATTTTCTTAAATTACCCCTCTTAATTTATTTTAATTTTCTACTTTATCCTCACCTCCTTCAGCCATAAATTCATGATAAATCCAAAATCATGTACATACTGAAGTTTTATTTTTCAAATGTAATATCTCATATCCATTTCATTTCTCACCTCCTCTTATTCAAAGAAACAAAATTATTGTCCTAGATATGCCAGTTAATCACCTGTGTGAATATGGTTTTTTGTCTTTTTACTTTACCACCTTAATGTATGGTCTCAAAACTATTTTTATGGTTAAATAATATTTTAATATTTATATTATTACCTATTTAATATTCTGTAAATTTTATATTAAACATATCTTCATGATTTCCATATTGTGGTTATACGATAACTTCGATTGGGGACGTGTGGACTACCGCCTCCTCAAAATGATGTGATTCATTCACAGATCACATGGAATGTATTAAGGATTATTCTACTAAACATATATGATATAAAATTAATATTAATTATAATGTAATTATATTATATATATTTACATAAATTTCATTTAATTTTTATTTTTTCAATGCGACAGGAAAACAAAAAAATAGCATTCATGCGTACGTACGACCTATAATCTCCATGAATGGTGTTTTAAGTTTAAAATAAAATATTATTATAAATTATTATATAATATATATATATATATAATATATTAATACCATATTTTATATTATAAAAATTTATGTACTTATTATGACATGTACTATTGGCATCATACCTAGTTCATTTTCGACTCAAGTACCAAATATTGACAAAACGTCTGATATGAATGTAAATTATTATTTAATTGTTATAACATGTTAATTAATGATATAAAAATAATAATAAAAATTAAAATGTTCTGAATCAAAAATAAATTTACCAATTTTTATTATTCAGGAAGAACAAGGAACATACAAGATGAGTTAGACTCGAGGCAAGGGAATTTCTTAACCCAATTTCCACCTTTTGGGTTAAAATTATACTTCTTAATTATGTCATACAATTATTTTGTGAGAAATTGATTTTGGATATATTATCTTGTATTTATACATAATTTAGATGTATTTATTTTGAATACACATAATCTATCTATTTTATTAACAAAATGATCTTTGTAAGGAACTTCATCTCAATCTTATTTAATTGAGAAATTTCTTGATAATAAGAACATTTATACTTTTATTTGGTGTATATAAAAACACTATGACATTTAATATCCATATTTTATCTAAAATAATGTTATATAATGTTTTTATAAATGTATTAATTCATGGATTTTATGATTTAAATGTTCTAAGTGGTATGAGACACCTTGAACGTTTAAAGATTTAATTACTAAATCTTATCTTTCATGATATTAATTTTCACATTTGTTTATATAGATTTAAAAGGATTATACATGACATTTTATGTCTATATTTTAAATTTTTTCAAAGGAATATTTTTATACAAATCATTTTAATTTGTTTACAAAATGACAAAGGGATTTTTTTAATGTATGTGGCGACAATGACTTCTTTGTCACCGTAACCGTTATTTAATATTTGGATTCCTCTATAAGACTTAATGGTTTTTAAAAGGAAATTAAATCCCTTATTCCATTTTTGGGTATTTTGGTATTTAAAATAGGTTTTAAAGTGGATTGAATATTTCAATATCATGGAACAATTTCTTGTGATCGAAAATGAAATTTTATGAGTGAAATGTTAATAATTTCAATCTTTTATGTGTTATGATTATATAATCGTACTTGGAAATTTGATGGGTGGTTATGTGATAAAACAAATATGGTTGGATACATGATAAACCAAATACGGGTGGTTTCATGATAAACCATGTACATGTGGTTATGTTATAAAATTGAATTCATTGGGTATGGAAATCGGTCGTATGGTAATTCTATTTAGTGAAATGTGTTGAAGTTGACCATATGGTTATTACATTTAAGTATGGTTTTGTACCAAATTACCTTTATATGTTATATGTGGATTTTATGGGTTTTTTGGTAATCATTTTATTACAAAAAATGGTAAGAAATGATCTTATATTTAGTGAAGAGTATTTACTACTTTTTAAAGGTGAAAAGTATTATTTTATGATAAAGTATTCATGGTTTACATATTTTCTCAAGACTAATAGTTTTCTTTCTTTGTGTATCCCTTGCTAAGAATTTTATGCTCATCCCAAAATGTAATTTTTTTTATAGGATTTAAATAATAATAGAGTCAAGGATGTGATCAAGGAAAAATTATTAAGTTTAAACATGAAATGAAACCATGTTTATTTTTAAACATTTTTTGTTTTATGAAAAAATGGATATTGAGTAGAATTTTATAATTTATAATATTTAAGTTGTTATGTTTGAGTTCTAGTACAATTCTCTAATGTTATTAACTTGAAAATATCCTTAATTTGAAATAATTCCAAATTATTGAATTAAGTGATGATTAAGTAATGTTTAATGTTGGGGCCCTATAGTTGGTATCAGAGGATGGTTTAGACAACTTTAGAGGTTATTGTGATATTTAAGGATAAGTTAAAAGTTAAATATAACCAAAATGGTTAGAATAATAGAGAGTCATAGCCATTTCAGATAAATTTCATGTGTTTGATATAACATGAATAAGTATATCTTAGTGTTTATCTTCCTCATAAGATAGTATATGATTATTTTATTGATAAAATCACATTGAAATTTTCGGTTTTAGTAAATGGATGGATCCAGTAGTCACCAATGTGATAATGGATGTGAAGGAAAATTTTGTGGTTATCTGAATAAGAAACTAAATTAAATGAGAGCTACAATGAGAACTCTCGTGGTTGTTCTAAACCAACTATCAGAAGTAATGATTAACCACTTGAACCTTTTTGATTTTTCTGATGCATCATATATGAGAGAAACAAATCCCTATAGATGTTTAGTTGATAATCATAATGGTAAGTATATTAAATGAAATATGTGTTGAGGATTTTGAAAGAAACACCTATGAAAATGTAATGGATGAGAAGATGTTATAGATGTGGTAATGAAGGTCATAAAGCAATAACCTACCAAAAAAAGGAAGCATTCAGTTGACTCAATGAAAGGGAAAGAGGTTATTCTCGAGTTATCCATTTAATGTTTTAAATGTGGGAAGTATGGTCATTATGAAAATTAATGTCCTACGAAGAAGGTTCACAAATGGGATTAGGAAGACTATAATAATATACTTTTATCAATACCTAATTCCATTCCAATTAAAAAATAGGAAACTAAAAATGACATATGAATGGTATGGATTAATTTTTGACTCATGTTTTGACATTATTGAATCTTAAGACATGATTTGTGTAATTTTTTAGAGGAATGAAGTATTAAAGAAAAAGATAGAAAATTATGGTTAGGGGAAATGAATAATTCTAAATGATTAATAGGTATACATATAAGGTATTTGAGAGTTTTTATAAATATTTGGATGATGAAATGTTTAAAAGTATTAATGTTATTTTAATGATGGGATTACTTTGGAAGATTTTTTCTAATATGTTTAACCCTAAAGTTTGTTATGTAAAAATGTTATTCGAGTCAGAATTATCTTTTCTTATGTGGAAATAATTATAAAGGTATTAATTACCTTTAGGGTTTATATGATCTTTGATTTTGAGGTAATTATGGGATATTACATTTTGAGATGAAAAATGAAAGGCATAAGATAATCCTTGAGATTAAAATATGTTATAGTTATTTTTGATGATTTTATCTTATTTTGTGAATGGTGTAAGAATTATACAGTTTTAGAAAAAGGACAACATATAGGATGACTGACAACCCATCGCATTCGGAAAGGCCACAAGAATCAAACGCACAATCGAAGGGCGATAAGGGTGTATCGCATACCACTGGCCTGCATGAAATCCCGGGTTTGTATGACTTTTTATTCTTAGTTAAATGACTTTATGGAATAATAATAAGTTGATTTTTGGGAACTTTTGTTTTATCAAATATATATCCTTGGAATTATAAAATGATTTTGGAATTACATGATAAATGTTATTCTGGAAGAAACTCACTATTTTGGGAACCCTATATGCCTAAAAAAATAGAATACTATTGGATTTTATTTGAGGAGAAATTGTTGAATTTTATTTTGGAATAATCTATGTTTTTATTATGGAATTATGATGATTCAGGTTATTTATGGAAATGATTAACCTATCTTGGAGAATTTTTTATTTTGGAAATTAAACATTTTGGTATGAGAAATTAAGAGTTATTGAATTTATTTGGAGATAAATGTTAACAATTATATTAATAGACTATGTTATCAAATACTTCTATTTTTTGGGTTTAAATCTCAGTTTGGATTATTTTGAGAAATTTTAAGGATAATTTGTTATCAAATGATCTATATTGAACTTTGGTTATTACTTTTTGATTTTAGATATTAAAAGTATTTTTTCATCATACAATGGTTTATTCTTTTGGGAGAATTATCTGATCTTATCTTAACCATTTTGGTTTTGGTTAATGTTTCATGGTAGGATGAATAGATAGTTAATCTTTTGTGGATTATATAATTTTATAGAATTTTATTCTAGCGTTTTAGGTGTTAACAAAAAATCACCTTCAATATACATCATTTGGAGAAAAAGATGAGTTTGTTGTGGAAATTGATTAAAGTATGGAACCCTACTTGATAAGTAAGTATGTTTCCTTATGTTATTAGTAAATTTACAAAATTTATTCTACAACTTTAAGAAAATAATCTTAAAATAAAAATGTTTTCTATTTATGTTTCCTCGTATGATGTCAAATATTGTTTAACCCATCACAAATTTATAGCTTTTTGATTGTTAGATTTTTCTTAACAATTTTTTCTATTATTCTCCATTAGAACATGATCGTTAGTTTTCTTTTCCATATCCATGTTTTCCTAAATGGAACCCTATTATTTTTTATCTCAGGTAACTATCATACATTCCTTTATTTCTTTTAAAGTGGAAGTTTTGTTAATCCTTTTCCAATGTGGGACTGAAAAAAAGGTGTTTTGAAAAGTCATACCATAGTTACATGCCAATAATTCAAATTATGAGGCTAAAATTTCAAAAATTGTGGGATAATGTAACATCCCAAGTTTTTAAAAGGAAACACTATATTTGATAGCAGACATGATATGCCACATTTAGCTTAAATAAACAACTTAATATTATTTTTTAATATGATAGTTACCATATCCCTATTAGAATGGTGTGAATGAAAAGGATTAAATAAATTTTTAAAATATGGTTTAAAAATGTTTATATAATGATTCATTGGTTACCAAATTAATTAGGAAATTAAATAAAAACCAATTGAATATAAAGGATGCGTTTTTATGAAAAACAATTTAAATGAAAATAATTGTGTATATAAAATAATAAAATCACTCTTTTTGAATTATATTAATTAATTAAAAATTAAATATAATTTTTAATATTAATATTATGTGTTTTCTTGACTTTTTTAAGAACAAATACAATTTTACGGATAAAATGAGTATTTTCTAAAAATGCAGTTTTACCACCATTTTTTGGATAAACCATTTTAAATCTAGTTTTCCTAGTCTTATATGTTATATTTGACAAAATAAAATTATTATTTGGAATTGGGACATAAAAAATTACTTTGAATAAATTTTTGGTATTATTCTGATAAATTTCATATTTTAATGAATAATGAAAATTATTGTATTTTAGTTCAAATCTACTTTTCATATAATTTATTTATATTATTATATTATCCTTTTATATGGTTTTAATGTATAATTAGATGAATTTTTTATCATTTAATACAATTGAGTTCATTGTTTTATTTTTAAAATAAAAATTATATATAAAAAAACTTCAATCTTTTGAACGTTTCACTTTAAAAAAAACCTGTTTTTAGTTATGTTTGCAGAATTAATTTTAAATATAATTTTCCCAATTTTTTGAATTGAAATAGGTAAAATTTATTACATATTTTAAGTCATAATTTCCAAATTATTTTGAGATTTCAATTTCATCTTTAGATATAAAAAATTTACCATGTTAAAAAAAATTATTTAGCGTAGTAAAAGTTATGTTTTGAAAAGTGTTAAAATTATAAGTTAAAAGATTAACATACCTAAAAACTACAACATTTAAAGGTTTTTTGAGGTGGGGATCGACCCCAAAATGACTATAAAACAATAATTAAAATAAAAAGTCTTATAAATTAATTCCCCTCTATATGGATATCTTTTAATATAAAATAATCAATAAATTAATTACTTGAACCCACCTCTCCACAAATATATATATCAACCCTCACCTTCCAATTTCTAATCAAAAATCTTCTTAGATCATAAAATATCTTACCAAACCTCTCATATTAACTCTTCCCATGTCCAAGTACTATTGGTCTCACCAAAATACCAAATCCATGGCCCTTAAGTGTCTTTCATGGATGGGATATTCAAGAGGTAATTTTCTCAAAGTACCTCTCTTAATTTATTTATTTTTTATAATTTATCATCACCTAAATCATCCATAAATGCATGATAACTCCATAATATTGTACACACTGGAGTTTTATTTTTCTAATGTAATATCTCACATCTATTTCATTTCTCACCTCCCCTTATTTAGTGAAACTGGATTATTCTCTAATATATGTCGGTTAATCACCTCTGTGAATAATGTTTTTGTTATTTTTTCCTTTACTGCCCTCATGGATTGTCTTAAAAATATTATTATGGTAAAATAATATTTTAATATATACATTATATCATATTTAATTTTATTTCAATTTTATATTAAAAATTCCTTCATGCTTTCCATATTGTGGTTATACGATAACTTCGTTTGGGGACGTGTGGACTACCGCCTCCTCAAAATGATATGATTTGATAAAAAATCACATGGAATGTATTGAGGATTGTTTTAGTAAAAATATATGATATAAAATAAATAATAATGATACTTTAATTATATAATATATATTTAAATAAATTTTATTTAATATTCCTTCTTTCAATACCACAGGAAAAATAAAAAATAGTGTTCATGCTTATGTATGACATACCATCTCCAGGAATGGTATTTTTAGATTCAATTCAAAGATTATTATAAATAACTATATAATGAATATATAATATATTTATATCATATTCTATATTATTGAGATGATAGACTTATGACCACGTGAACTATTGACATCATACCATGTTCGTTTTCGACTTAAGTACTGAATATCAACTAAACATCCTCTTTGAACATAAATAAATATGTAATTTTTATAAAATGTTAATTAAGTATATAATGTAATAATAAATATAATAAGGTTTTGAGTAAAGTATAAATTAACCTAAGTTTGTTATTCAGGAAGAACAAGGAATATACGAGATGAGTTAGACTCGAGGTAAGGGAATTTTTAAACCCCATTTCCATTTTTTGGGTTAAACTTATACTTCTTAAATATATTGTGCTATGATTATGTGAGAAATGAATTTTTTATATATTATCTTATATTTATACTTTTTTTATTTGGATTTATACTGAATACACATAATCAATCTATTTGATTAATAAAATTATCTTTGTAAGGGACTTCATCTCAATCTTCTTTCATTGAGGAATTTCTTGATAATATGCACCATTATTCATTTATTAGGTATATATATAGATGTTATGATATTTCATATCCATATTGTTTCCATAATAATGTTATTTAATGTTTTTATAAATGTATTAATTCATTTATTTTAAGATTTAAATGTTCAATGTTTTATGGGACACCTTGAACGTTTAAAGATATAATTACAAAATATTTTTATTCATGATATTAATTTGAATATTTATTTATATAGATATAAAAGGATTATACATGAAATTTTATGTGTATATTTTAAAGGTTTTTAAATGTAATCTTGTTATCTGAATCATTTTACATTCTTTATAAAATGACAAAGGGAATTTATTTTAACGTATGAAACAACAATGACTTCTATCTTGCTGAAACAGTTATTTGATAATTGGAATCATCTAAAAGACTTAGTGTTTTTTAAAAGGAAAATAAATTCTTTATTCCATTTTTTGGTATTTTGGTATTGAAAATTGTTTTGAAAGTTGATTGACTATTTCAATTTCTTGAAATTATTTCTTATTATTGAAAATAAAATTTTATGAGTGAAATGTAGATAATTGCAAGATTTTATGTGTTATAATTATATAATGGTACTTGTAAATTTTATGGGTGGTTACATGATAAACCAAAGATGAGTGGTTAAGTGATAAACCATAGACTGGTAGTTCTTTGATAAACAACAGATAGGTGGTTATGTTTTAACCTCTAATGCATTGGGTATAGAAGTCATCCATATGACTATTCCTTTTAGTGATATGTGTGTAATATGACCATATGGTTATTAAATTTAAGTTTGGTTATGTACAAAGTTACCTTTATATGTTAAATGTGTTTTTATGGGTTTTATGGAAATCCTTTTATCATAAAAATAGAAATAAATAAGCTTATATTTATTGTAGAGTATTTAATACTTCTTAATGGTGAAATGTATTAATTTATGGTAAATCATTCATTGTTTACATATTTTCACAAGACTAATAGTTTTCATTCTTTATGTATTCCTTATTGAGATTTTTATACTCATCTTGATTTTTGAAATTTTTTTCACTGAATTTAAAGAATAATAGATTCAAGGATGTGATCAAGGAAATTTTAAGTTTAAACATGAAACAAAACCATGTTTATTTTTAAACCTTTTTGGTTTTTTGAGAAAATTAATAGTGAGTAGAAGTGTCTACATTGAAATATTTAAGTTGTTATGTACGATTTATGGCCTAATTATCTAAATCTATAAACTTGAAAAGATACTCAATGTAAAATGAAGTCCAATTATTGACATAACTCAGAATTAAGTAATGTTTAATGATGGGGCCTTATAAATATAGTATTATTGGTACCATTATTATACCATACATGTATAGAATCTCTTAAATACCCACCACCGTATTCAAAATAATATGCCCATTATACATTGGTACATAGAAACCATTATTGATTTTTAATTTATCTTTTCAATATTATCTAATTTCCATATAATTCATACTTATAGGAATTATTATTATCAAATAATAATTTATCATTGGATGAAATGAATATAAAACTATTAATGTGGTTTTAACCTTCCTATGTAGTATGTGTCTCTGAAAATTTTCCCTACCACACCTCTTTTAGAACTCATTTCTATGTTAACTATTTGTGAATCTCTGGAATTAACTAAACCCAAGTCAATATTACTCCTACTATCTCAAAAAGAGATGTGCACCCTTTTATACAAATACAGTCTATGACTTGACTATATGTTTTCTATCATTGATATTTCTATAATATTCTAAGAAACATTTAGGATAATTACTTTAGATGAAAAATGTGTTTTTCTTTATAAATGTTTGTTTATATCATTATTAAACTTTGTGCATGTAAACACAGTTTCTTATCAAATTAAGGATTTATATCATTCCACAACACATATTATTTCCATCATCTATCATAATTGGCATGTTGTTTTCAGGAAATGCGTTCATTTTTAAATCATGTCATGAAAAAATTAAATTTTCTACAATACATGAGATTTAACATTGATACACCTTTAAATTGTATCATGAATCTGATTTATATAACAAAATTTGTGTTTAGGAATGACTCCATGGTACATTTTTTATAAATTTTTAGATGTAAGACTCATCATAGATCCTCTTTATTAGCAACATATCCTTGAAATAGAGAAATTAATATTCTTTTAGCATCATCTTGAAGAAACTCATATCTTTCGAACTTGAATATAGCATACTTCACATTCACATTCCTTAAAAAATTAATGGAATATTAAGAATTATATGTACCACTATCTTACCCTTGTAATATTCCATTCTCTTTAATTGAACTAGTTCTGAAAGATTTATGAATTAACTTTACTTTTAAAGGATTCTCTGTCCAAAACTAAATGAATATATATATTGATAACCCATATGGTCTTTAAATATAAAGTGTATAAAACCATATTGGTTATATCCTTACCCACTATTTAGTTTCTATTTAAAAATAATAAACTTTTCACAACTAAGCATATATGTCTTGCATTTTTTTCTATCACATATTTTCTATGACTCATATATCACAAAACCAAAAAATGAGAATTAAACACCACAAAAAATATTAATTATGAAATATGAATAATGTATCCTTATGTAAAAAAGGACATGTGAGATAAATTTCCTAGTAATACTCAATAAAGGTTATACTATTATCATTAAACACAAAAATTAGAAGTTTTGTACTTCTCAAGGATGTTTTATGAACCACCATTTCTCAATTGTTTGAAGAATACACCTTACTTATTGTAACATTTCCATACATACATGGTGAATTTATTCAAATACACACATGCTATTTCAATATTTTATTCAATACCCAAAATTATTACAGAAACATTACATATAGTTGATGAATATACCTAAAGAAGAAGAGACTACATAATTCTTAAATTTAGTTCATTTCATTAACACTTTCATAGAATTTATTTCTTGAAATGTGGAGAAAATAACCTTTTTTTAATACAACATTATTTGATGGATGTTTAAAAGGTTCCATTGATGTCACACCTCCCATTGGACTTCTAGCATTGTATATCAACTTGTTCTCCATAAGAATAAAAGAGTTTACTTTCTTCATGTTCCTATTGACCTGGAGAATCCTAACTATAATGTAACAAAATGTTTTCTCTATACTATTCATTTTGTAATATTAAATGAAATTAGATAAAATAGGTGAAAATCTTATAATAAAGGGGTCCATTGAAAGATTATGATCCATATTTTAATTTACACATAACATGTGTAATTATCATGAATTCATATCTCACTACTCTTTCTCTTTACAAACATATCTGAGATAAGGCTAAATGTAATATAATATAAGTATAGTTATAAATCCAAAACTCTCATTAGAATTTGATGATGGAATTATGAAAAACCATCATATTCATTATACATGAGTCTCCTGTAATTATTTTTCTCATCCTTTTATTCATATGGTTTGATTAATAGTTATTGGGGAACTAGCACCTTGAGTTTTGGATTTCGTTGTACTTTGAACATGAACCTATAATACCTATTTGAAATTCATAATGAATAGGAAATTAAACTTTTCCATTAAATTTCATAGTATTTTTGTGATATTATATTCCTTTCTATAAAAAAATAAAATATCAATGATTAGTACTTTTATCTTGATTTCCAATTAGACATTTCCGATTATGTAAATCATTAAATGACTTACACTATTTTATCACACTCTAGAAAACCTCTATACTAGAATTGAAATATTCTATCGCTTGAGTGCTCTAGTTGTAAGGATCCATGAACCTCACCTAATGGTGTAAAAGCTATGGCTATGGAACTAATCATAGAGTTCAAGGTAGGTGTGTGACTGGCCAACCACATTGACTCAAAACTCCATGAGTTGTTGAGTGAAGCCAAATCTTCTAAAATCATAAATATGATTTACACAATTTTTTCATCTAAATTTTAAATAGAATAGGTATACATACTCCTTTACTTTAAAATTCATTTAATTCAACCTATCTTTCTCATAATATATCCCCATAGTAGGAGGCACCCTCAACTATGGAAGATCGAGCACCCCATATACATAGTTTTTTTTCAAATTCAAACAATACAAGGTGTTTGCGACTTAATATTTATATGAGGGTTTTAATATTTTTCAATGAATTTAATCCATTCTTATTGATCTATTTATACTATGTTATCATAATAAAAAATGAACATTAATATAAAAAAATCCATAATGTCTTTATGAATTTTACTTTTTTATTATTTTATATATTTCTCGTTGTTATGAAAATTCATAAAATAATAAACTAATTCATAATGGAAATAAAATACCCAACTGGTCTTGAGCATATAATATTGGTCTATCCATTTAAAATTAATGGATCGACCATGACCTAATAGAATCATACCCGAGTCATGTAATGACTCATGAGCCAACTCATCTCTGTGTAGTGTTTCCTTCTCACATCTAGATTTCACCTCAACTTGGTATGATCCACATTGTATATCATCTTATTCATAATACAATTGTACACTTGGACATAGGCAAGGGTGTCTCAGGAGTACGAAATACATCTAATAAATTGGACATGTAGACCCTTATACATATTTATCAAAAATAAGATGATGCACATAACATCATTAAATTAACTATTTATTAAAAACATCACACTAAATTAATAAATAATAAAATAATCATAAAAACATGGGTTCAACCAATTTCTCAAAAAAGTTAGCATGATAAAATTAAATTATAGTAAATTTAAAGTATGAGGTATATTTAAATAAATTAAATGAATGAATTAAATTAAAATAATCTATTCAAATAATTTATTCCTTATCGGTATGAATTTAATTTTAATAAAAAAATTAAAAAAATTAATTTAATTCAATACATAAATTAAATTAATTTTTAAGGAGTATTAAAGTACTGTATTTTAATCTAAATGCAATTTTTAATTAATTTAATTTAATATTTAATTAAAATAATTTCCTTAATTAATATTTATTATATGAAATAACAATGGCCTCTAAACCTTGTACAGGTCCATGTGGGTTGAGGTGACTCCACACAGACCCATAGTGGGAAATGCAGCCCCTTGTAGGGGGGTTCTGGGCCGACAGGTTCACCTAGACCCGTTCGGAGTTAGGAAATCCCACCCTAAACTCATTGTGGGTAAAATTAAGTCTTTTTAGTATGTTTCCTCTCCACTAGGGCATCTTGTACATGGGTAACTGAACAGATCTGGCACATCGGTCGGTGTGAAGGTCGTTGGGGTTGATAGTGGCAGATGGGTGGCCAATGTGGGAGAAGGTGGAGATGTTTGTAGGGAAGTGGGTACCATGTAGTGGTGTGAGTTTCTAGTCCTCAATTAGGAAGAAACATAGGGAAAGGACCAATGAGATGGTGAAGTTCCAGATAGGCGACGCCATAGTGGGGAAGTGATGGGTGGAGTCGGGTGGTGCCACAGTCATCATGGGCTCTAATGGATGCTTCAGGTGGCACTATGTCGGTGCCATGCTCGGAGGAGGACACGGGTCATGATAGTGGGGGTGGCATCTTGGAGTCCTATTGTCAGTTAGATATGGCTGCAATAAGGATAACGATGGTGGGTAGATGCATAAGCAGCTGGGGTGAGGATACCAGGATGTGGCTAGCTATGGGACGGTGGTAGCTCATCCATGAGGTTGAGGTAGTGGATCTGGTGCGGTAGGCGGAAGATGGCATTGGAACATATTTGGATGGGGTGCTTCTAGTAGTATTGGATGGCCTAAGCTGGTGAGGTGTGGCCATGGGTGCAGTGTGTTGTGGTTCGATGACCATTGAGAGAGATAAATGGAGGGAAAACACGACTTTTGTTTCAATAAGAAAAAAGTTAAAAAATACCCCTCCCACACCTCCTTTTCTTCATCACACATAGAGATCTCAAGGATATCTTAAAAGGAAAATCTCTCTTGGATCAATTGATGAATTTCTAAAGCTCCCTTGGACATCTTTAAATTGGCATGGTGAGAGGTGTGAAGTTTGACATAACTCCCACTAATCCCCCACAAACCATTTACTTCTCGCATGGCTTCCACCTACTATGGTGGGTGGAGTTGGTGCACCATCCACCTTTGAAAAAAATGGTGGTGTGCAGTTGGAAAAAAAATATCTCCATCAATTCTCACTCTCTAGCTATAATCAGCTAGAGTATCTACAAAGTTCTAATTTCTCCTAAGAAACTAGCTTTGTCAACATATCCTCTAGGTTCTCCTTTGTTTGGATCTACACAAGTCACAAAAACTATCAATCCATCACTTTATGTATCCAATGATAGCGAATGTCGAGGTTCTTCATCTTAGAATGGTACATGGAGTTCTTGCTCAAGTCCAAAGCACTTTGACTATCACAATGAAAAATTTACTTCTTATGGATGAATCTAATCTCTTGGATAAAACTATTTAGCCACAACATCTCCTTGACAACTTCCGAAGTAGCAATATAATCTGCTTCCATCATGGATTAAGTAACACAATTTTTCAGCCTTGAATTCCATGACACAGGTACTCCTGTAAAAGTATAGATGTATCCTGATGTATAATTCATGCTATCAAGATCTCTGGTCCTATCTGCATCTGTATAGCCCTCCAAGAGAGGTTCAACTTCACTATTGCAGAAACATATATTTGATGTACCTTTTAGATACCTCAGAATTCACTTGACTTCATACCAATGTTGCATGCTAGTATTGGAGAGAAATCAACTCATCATTTCGAATACATGGGAAATATCAGGTCTTTTACTCACCATATAATACATAAAGCTTCCAAATAATGAATAGTACGATATCATCTCCATCGCCTCAATTTATTCCTTGGATTATAGACATGAACTATTTCTTAACTTAAAATGACCAGGAAGAGGAATGGTCATTCCTTTGGCATTTTCGATGTTAAAATGTTTCATAACATGTTCAATATACTTCTTCTGAGATAGCCATAACAACCTCCTCTTTATAACACAAATTATTTTCATCCCCAAAATCTATTGAGAAGCTCTAAAATCCTTCATATCAAAAGAATTGGGAAACTCCTTCTTCATCTAGCTGATCTTTACTACATCCTTCCCAATTATTAGCATGTCATCAACATATAGTAGAATAGCAACAAAGTTACCATCCTAAAATTTCTGGATTTAGGAACACCAGTCTGCCTATTTCCTCTTGTATCCATGACTCACCATGAATGAGTAAAACTTCTTGTAACAATTTCTGGGAGCTTGTTTTAGTATGTACAAGCTCTTCTTCAATTTTAAGACGAGGTTTTCTTGTCCTGAAACCTAAAAACCATCATGATTTTTCATATAGATCTCCTCAGAGAGGTCACCATGAAGAAAATATCTCTTCATGTCTATCTATTTAATATCTAAGTCCAAGCTAGGAAAGAATCTAAAAATGATTCAGATTGAATCCATCTTCAGCATAGGTGAAAATAAATCGTCAAATTCAACTCCTTTCTTATGAAGTAATCCCTTGACAACTAACTAAGAATTATTCTTGACCTCCTTTTTGCTTCCATCCTTATTCATCTTGAACACCAATTTTTTGATAATGTCTTCTTACATTTGGGTAGTTCCACAAAATCATATGTATGGTTATTCGTCAAATAATCCATATCATACTCCATTTCATGTGGACACTTAAGTATTTCAGTATGATACACTACTTCCTAGTATCCTTCTGAATCTCCCTGATCAGTCAGAAAAATATAATCTAACTCTTAATATTTCATTTATTAAATCCTTCCCCGTGAATATCTTAAAACCTATGAAATGTTAGGTTCATGGGTAAAAACATCACCTAGCTTTATGATGGTTCTAAAACTGCTTATAAAGAGGATTTAGTCTCCCCTTCTCAATAACCTTCTCCAATTCCTCCTATTCCATTGCTAATGAGTCTTCTTTCACCTCATCCTATTCATTGAAAGGTGGTGATGGTACATGTTTTGGATCATGAATTGATTCCTCAACACTGTCCCTTTGAGACATTCTAGAATTTTTTATTTCCTCGATTGTCTAGTTTTAATGGAACATGAAATATCTTCTTTTGATCACCTTTCTCTCCTTTTGGTCCCAATTCTGGTATCCTAACTCCTTATCTCCATGTCCGATGAAGATGAATAGAGTAGATATCTCGTCTAGATTTTTCCTGAGCTTCGTGGATACATGTGAACATTCCAAACATCCAAATACTTGTAAATGAGAGTAAGAGGGATGTTTACCAAACCATATCATCTGTGCGATTTCAAAATTTAGTGGTACTAATGGTGATCTATTGATGTGGTATCATGAAACCTGTATAGATTCTCCCCAGAATTTCTTAGGAAGCTTAGCCTAACCCATCATGCTTATAACCTTCTCTATAATGTTTGTATTAATTTTTTATGCAACATTTTTGTGTTGTGGTGTCCATGAGAGTGTCCTCTTATAACGTATGTCTTTACTCCTGCAATATTCATCAAATTCCCCATATGTGTACACTCTTTTATTTTCTGAATGAGTACACTTCAGCTTCCTTCCAGTTTAATGCTCCACCATGGAATGGAACATCATGAAGTATTCCAATACTTGATCCTTCATTCCCAAGAAGAAAACCCACACCCTTCAAGATGCATCATCAATAATGTATAGAAAACATTTGATTCCTCCCAGTGAATCCACCTCCATGGGTCCAAATACATCATAGTGCACCAGATCCAGCAACTCTGATCTCCTTGATGAAGCAATATTGAATGAAACACTATACTGCTTCCCATATAAGCAGTATTTAGATGGATCAAGTGATTCATCCCTAACAACAATAACATAATTATTCTTCATCAGGGTAGATAAATATCTTTCACTCTTATGTTTGAGTCTCTTATTCTATATATTTGAATATGTCTCTCCTTACACCGTGTTGAGGCTATCTGCACATATCTTCACATGAGTTTTTTACAACGTAACACATATGTTTCCTCGAGCAATGACGATGGATCCTTTTTTCTTATTCCAAGCTGTATTGCTAATAATTTTTTCATAGCCTTTTCTATCAAAGGATATACCTAATAACTGGTTGAGTCGATGTCTTGGAACATGTCAAACATCCTTCAGGGTGATTATGTATCCAATGCTCTTCTTGACTTGGATATCACCCATGCCAATAATCTCCTCTGAAATGTTATCTCCCATATTGACTACACCAAAGTCACCAGATTGATTAGTCAATAAATTCTCATGATGTGGAATGATGTGGTATGATGTTGTAGTATCGAACACCAATTCTATTTCTTTTACTAATGTATGAAAGCACATATCTTCTTTGTCTTTGGAGAAAAGATTGATTTCTCTAGAGATTGCCATGTGCTCATATCCATTTCTTTTTTGTCGATTTCTAATTTGACCATTTTATTATTTCAACATTCAGTAGTTTTTTTTTTCATGTATCCCATCATTCCACAATGGTAACATTTGTATGATGGTATCCTGTCATCTATACACCATCTCTATCATTGGTGTTTGTTTCTGGGCCCTCAACCATATCCCGTGGATGGTCCTGCCATTTTATTTTAAATATGAAACATTCGGTGTAGAATCTCAAAAAATGGAGTTCACTATTGAATTCAGAACAGTCCAAAATGGTGGAATCAACTCCTAGATTTTTTAAATTAAACTTTGATTGATCAAGATATGACCAAAAAAATGTCAGTGGATGTGATCAACCGATGACATGGTGCTAACATAGCGATGATATAGAGCAGATGTGGAGTGCTAGAGATGCTAACGAAAACTCTCTAGAAATGTCATCGACATTGGAATAGTATCTTATTCTCCAGCAATGGGGTATTGTTGCGCCCAAGGATTGATCAAACTTTGACCGATCCTAGAAAGCTCGTTTTAGCTCCATTTTCAACGTCATTTGAACTGTTGGAATTGAATCTCTATGAACATTCATAATATACTTTCAAAAAATGATTCTATGAAAATTGAATTATCTATTCAGTAGAAAAAATAAAATACTCTTAGTCATTACACCAAAAATCCCTCTTATACCACTTGTTGTGGTTTGCTAACCACTAAGATAAATGACTGGAGGGAAAAAGTGGATTTTATTCCAACAAGAAAAAAGTTAAAAAAGACACATCCCACACATCAATTTATTCCCCACACATAGATCTATCAAGGCTCTATTGGATGGAAAATATCTCTTACATCAAATGATGAATTGATGAAGCTCCCTTAGCCCTCCTAAAATAGACATGGTGGTAGGTGTCATGTTTAACAAAACTCCCACTAGTCCATGACCAATCATGAACTTCTCCCATGTCTTCAACCTACCATTATGGGTGGAATTGTTGAACCATCCAACTTTTACATCAATGATGGTCTATGTCTAGAAAAAAATATCCATCATGGTGGTCACTGGAGGAAGGATTGGAACTTATTAGGTGGATTCAGCCTCACCATAGAGTGGTCTGTGGTTGGGGTGCCCAACTGAGAAATCCTGCATGGCATGTAGTTTTACCATAGAAGGAAGTTGGCCGAGGGTGGGGGGTCAAGAATATAAATAAAGTATTCTTTGGTAATCATTTTAATTATATTAAATCAAAAATATGCTAACAAATTTTGGTCTTTAACCTTTTAATTTTTCTTGATTTATTTCTATTTAGTTAGTCATGTTGGTCCACTTATGCTGAATGATTTTTTTAGTCTTGCATGTCAAGGAGGCCCACTTATTATAATTTTTTTTAATTTAAAACAAATAATAGTAATAAATATTCCATATTTTTTTAGAATTAAATGGTGTCTTAAAAACACTATTTTGGTCAACATCCCTCCATCGAAAAACATCGATTTATAACATACTTCCCAAGCCATCTAAAAATGGATATAATTGATAAAAATAAATATTGTTCATCATATTTTTAAATCCAACATTTTAATATCTAAAAAAACCACCATGTTTGATCCATAATTATTTTTGGATGACAGTAACATGTCCATCTAAATCACATAAATTCACGAGTTGATATATTTGGACCGAATTAATACCCTCTATTTGAATTTAAAATTAATTTAATTTTCTTGGCTAAGAAAATTCATGTGATCCATCAGACACCAATTGTTGGTACCAGTGCACACAGTAAAATCTAGTGTGCCAGGGATTTTAAAATATTTATCATCAGATTGATGGAAGTTGTTGTATCCATCAATATGAGCCCTGGTACGGTCCGGAGAAATTTCATTGATTATTAAAATAATATAAATTAATATATAATAAGTACCTCATATCAAATTTAAGTATTCTCTACTACATCTCTTCACCAGTGGTCATTTCTTAAAGCATCTAAAGTCGAACTCCTCTAGATCATCCAAACATGATAAAAAGAATTTTCACACACATTTTTAATCTAATTCTAGGTGCTTTCATGGATATTTAGTGATAACTTTGACATTGTGATGATCTTCATGATCTCATACCTTCGATCTGTGAAGGTGATCTTAGATTGTTTACTTGGACAGAGGTTATCTCTCTATATGTTGAAGGAGGAGAGATAAGATCTCAATTATAAATGCATGGATAGTATATAGAATTAGCCTTTTATATTCTATTTATATTAGATAATCTATATACCTATAAAGGTTTCCCCGACCCCCAAATATTTGACATCGACTAAATTAGCAATAAATACACAATTATGGAAAACTAACTGCATAAAAAATATTATTCATATTTTATCTCATAATTTTAATATATATTAAATATATTATGTGATAAACCCAATTATTTAACTTGAATCATAATTCATGATTATATTAAATGAACCTATACTATTAAAATAAAGTTCATTCATATAATATTATTCCTTGTATTTACTCAAACATTTATAAGAACCATTAATAAATAAATTCAACCCAATTATTCTTTACTTGAATAATAATTTATTTATTTATTTATTGTTGATCGATAACACTCGAAAAACTGTTGGACCACATGGTGGGGGCCATCATGTCCTATATACCTATTCTCCGGAATATGGTAGATTCATGAATATGCTGTTGTGTGTAACCTTATAGGCCCTTATCTTGATAATAATGAATATTATTCAAAGACCATGATCTAAGTATAGAAACCTATAAAAACCCCTATAGAGATGAGGAATAGTCATAAACATAATAACTAACATACAAACACACACTATGTAATATAATCACTTTAGCATGTGGTATCTCATAAAGCAGGATTCACAATTTTTTCATTATCCCTTCTTGCTCTATTATTTCTTGATATAACTAGACGGACATACCTTAGACTATTATTCCTAATGAATTATAAAGGTAATACTAGCCTGATCAACCAAGATCAAGATATTACTTCTTCAACTTGGATGTGAAAAATTCTATTATGACCATTCAACCAATTTCATACCACTAATGATGCTCCCAACACAAGCTACCACACCATGATTTCATTATCATGGTTTTTTCTTTTCATAAAAGTACATGATCGGGTGAAACATGTTGAGAATGATATCATGTTAGGAGAAAAATACACATGTCTATAGATAGTAACATCCAATGAGACAAAAAAATGTGGTGTTCCTATTTTCAGGGTCATCCTCATGATCTCACCTACCAGAGATCACCATGTGTGGACTTCATGAGAAGAAGTATAAAGGATTATGGACCCACACACATGATAGTCTGGAATAAACTGTTTCCATTCATTGTGATGTATCTAGAACATAGAACATATATTTATGATTAATGTTATTGTATCTCAAGGTTTTCATTATAGCCTGAGATCCTATATAACCTTTTGATACGACAAATACTCTATAGATATTTCCATTTAAATAGTTTACATGGAAATTTACGCACAATAATGGTATGTGTGAATCATGGATATATCACTGTATACATGAAATGGTAATTGAAAAGTACTATTTAGTTGGGTCTAAAAAACCCATTATTACAATAGAAAAGACCAACTATTGGATCAAGCCTATCACAACCCTACCTCTTTTCACAACTTGGTTATCACCCTTCTTTTTTAGGATGAACCCACACAGATTATAGAAAATCTACATGAGATAGAATAAGAAGAACATGAAAGAACTAAACTGATTAATATATTATACACATAATAACATTAGTTATACACCGAAATTGATGTATTAGAGATCATGTTTGACAATAAGGTTATAATAGTCCTTGTAAATATTTATTTCAACCATTTCACCTATGATGGATTCCTAGGAATAATACATACTCAATACTTCATTAACATCATTTCCCAATATTCCCAAACTAGTTCTCATGCGACTAGTAACTTCGAACACCATCCTAATGAAAACTAATCTATGATGACACTCTAACCATATTTTACCCTATGAGGCCTCACCCGGTCTAGTGGTAAGATGATAGCGCCACAACAATCAAGCCTCTAATAGCATAGGGGTGTGGTATTAGTATCGATTACTTATATCTCATAATATAAAAGGACTCATTCTAATAAATATATAGTAAATAAAAATAAAATAAAAAATGTGATCCAAAATTATAGAAATCTAGATATATAATCATCTAAAAAGTGTATAAGGAATCCATGAGACAATGATAAAAATTTATCCCATAAAATAAATCTAAGGGAAATAATTCATCATCAAATTTTATGAAACACAAGTCAATAAGATTATCCTCCTTTCCATAAGATCTCTTCGATCAAAACTAGAAAAAATTATCACTAAAACCTTTACAAATAACTATATACCCAAATTAACCACCAATAATCACTAGGAATTAGTTCCAAATAATACTTAAAGATCTATATCCCTCTAACCCATCTGTGAACCTATCTGTTTCCAGCATAAAACCAACATGTCTGGGCATAAGGAACATTAATAGGTGAGTATAAAGATTCCTAGTTGGACACTCCAAAAACCATAATATAAGAATAAAAAAATATTCAACTGAACTCCTAATATGAGGGGTGACTGATAGGATAGTAAAAAAGGAAACCCTAATACCATGCTAGCTCAAAGACCCAGTATAAGGTGTATCTAGGAAAAAGAAAAGGGATAATTAATTAAAAATATTATCTACTATAATAATTCTCAAGTAAGAAATGAAAATCCTAATAATATGAACTACAATCCTCTAAATTTAATTCCCATGAGTAAACAAGTAAGATCGAATCACTAAAATGACCAAGAAACTTAAGGTCTATTTCTAGAAGTGAACCATATCTTGAAGGAAACCCAGGGGCACCAAGAAACCACCAACAATGTTTGATTATACCCTAAAATGACTTATAATATTCATGTATCTACTAGATTCCAATAAGGGGGTCACATTAAACCCTAAATCATTTGATCATAATGAGGTAGCACACATCACCTAAAGGTAAGGTATAAACCTAGATATGCACACAGAAAGTACCTATATGAATTATTCAAGCCTTTTAAATTTCTCCATAACAAATAAAAAATCATACCATAAAAATTCTCTTAACCGTATAAAAGGATCCTTGGACTATAAATTTTACTAGAAATACATAATATGGTGGAGGATACCATTCCCATGGAAGATATTTAAACATGCAGAATCACTAAATCCACTGATAGATGATATCAGGATAGTGTAAGTAAATTAAAATACTGACCCCATATAATTCATAGGAATAGTATTCCATGCCCCATGATATCACCTATTAAATGGAGAAAATGAAAAACCCTAGTATAAGGACCCGACATTATTACCTACATAATCTTGAATTTAGTCAAGAAAACACTTAATTTTACATAGAGGATATTTTCAAGATTATATCTTTAGAAAATAGGGACAATACATTCATAACATTACACATTATTACAGAGTGGATACCATAAAAATAGTTTCCATTTTTTCAAAATATAAAACATTAAAACTTAAGCATGACTCCTTGACAATTATTCAACATTTAACATGGATTCATTCCTTTTATTACACATCCATTAACCTGTGAAAATCATTCAAAAACTTGGGATGAGCACAAAATCTTACTAAGGGATGTAATTGAAGGAAATAGCACATTAGTCCATGAATACTCGTAACATACGAAAGCATTTACAAAATACATGATTGTCACCCATATATACTTACTTTGTGTAACATGAGATTTACACAAGATAAAAACAAAACATTAGAACATAAATATAATCATAAAATTATATTGGGGAGTTACTTAAAAATCTTGTAACCATTCTTGGCTACCTTATAATCTGTAACCCTCACGGCTACCTTACTTTGTGTAACCATCACAGTTACATTTGATTAACCATACGGCTGACCTCCAACATACACATACCCAATGCATTGGAGGGATAAATTGGTCCCACCCTTCATCATAAATAATTTCCAAGAACCAAAACATAATCATACAACATGAATAATTCCATAAAAACATTGCTTTGGAATTTCATAACACCGAATTTTAAAAGGGGATTTTTAAAGAAAATCCCCTTATAAATATCATACAATTGAAGAGAGGCTTAATAGAGTTAATGGAGTATGTTTATATACTGTAAATACACATAATAAAACATAATATAAATATAACCCATCACAAAAACAATTTAAATAGCACATAAATAATGAAGTAGATGGTTAACCCAAAGAATGGAAATCGGGTTAAAAAATCCCTTACCTCGGGTTTGTCTTATATCAAACTTGTTTAAAATTCCTGTATAATGGTTGAAAGAGTTTTTATTAGTATTTTACAGAAATATTTTCATGTTTGTAACATCTTATATTATCATTTCATAACATAATTTCAACCTTTAATTGATAGTATTTTACTCCTTGCACTGTTTTTGGGTGAGTTCTTAACATGATTACCATGATTTGTTCATGGTGGATGTTCTTGTCAATTGGAAGTGAAATTCCAAAATTGTAATGGAAAGGTATTTAAATACTTACAGGACCATAATTTATACCATTTATCATTTTAATGTATAATATGAGAATGATTAATAAGTTAAAACATTAATGATGTTCGTTTAGATCATTTTAGTGGTTCTTTGATAATAACAACCTCGTTTTGTCATATAAATTTGAACCATGAGTACAAAAGAATTCAAGAACCATGGGTGAGCAATAACACATGTATTATAACATGTTTCAACCATATAAATGGTTTCATGACCATACTTTAAAGAATTAATGGAAACTGAAATCACATCGTCTGTGATGTCGGTGATTCAACACATAACGGACAATGTTTTTATTCCTTAAATAAGTAAGAGAGGAGAAGAATAATGATGAGTAATTTTCCATAAACATGATAACATCAATAATATACATGATTTATGGATATTTCATGCCTCTTGGGTAAGGAGATATGAAGAAATAATAAGGAAGGAACTCAAAATAAAAGAATAAGTTAGAAATCTCTTAAAAAAATTCGGCATCCCAACGGCTATGCGATAGGCTTTTAGAAAACATTAAGAAGACAGGGGACAAGGGTCACCCATAAAAAAATGAATCATAATACAGAATCGATCAATAATAAGAAAGAAATAATAACATGGTATGAAAACCTGAAAGATATACCATATAAAAGAGAACTTGAATAGAAAAAGAAAGAAATTGAGAATTTTCTTACCTTGTAGATTAACCCTTATAACATGAGGGTTAGGACCTTGGGGGCTTGAGGAAACCTTGGGAGGACTACTATGAAGGTAAGGAGGCCAGAGCTTCATTGAAGGAGAATTGGGAATGAATTCAATGAAGGGAAGAGTTGGTATTTATAGGAAAAGTGAGGGATTATGTTTATAATTTTCAAGGGACACCTCATGGGTGGTATTTGCAAAACCATGTGCTTGACCATGGTATTTGCCCATGGTATAATCCACTTGAGAAACCTCACATATTATTTAACTATACACAAGACTACTAGATTTATGACATCATTATTACATCATTAATGATGTCATTAACACACCGAAACTAAAAACTATAGTTTTTACTATTCCTCGACAAATCAACTGATTCAGAAAAATTCCCAAAATTCACCCTAACCATTTATCAATGTGTAGATTTAAAAAATTAAGTCCATTTTCTGAAAATAATTTTCTAAATATTTTTAATTTAATTTTAAAATAAAATTATACATAATTCAAAAAATAATTATTTAAAAACTATAACTGCTTTTATATCACATTGAAAAATTAATCAAGATGCCATTATCTTAAATCCTTAAAAAATAAAATAATAATAAAATTTACTATTCATTATGGTCATATTACTATTCATTTTACTATTCATAAGAGTATGTTACTATTCACAAAAAAAAAAGTTGGTTCTAATAGACTCCAAATAACATACTAAACACAGTTGTAGATGAAAGTTTCTTGAAATTCAAAACATATAAGTGGAAAAGTTATGTTTTAAAGGATAGTTATAAATATCTACATTATAACAAAGTTCCAAGAATTTCTATTTATTTCTAGAGAAACTTGGGGTGTCACATTATCCCCACCTTCTGGAAATTGCGTCCTCGCAATTTTATTAACTTATTAAACAACTGAGGGTACTTTTCCCTCATATCATTTTCAGACTCCCATGTTACTTCTTCAACCATGTGGTTTCTCCACAAAAACTTTACTTGGTGGATTACCTTATTCCGCAATACCTGTTCCCTTCGATCAAAAATCTGAACTGGTTTCTCTTCATAAGAAAGGTTCTCTTCTAGATGAACTACTTCTGGGCTCAAGACATGTAATAAATCTGGCACATACTTTCTCAACATCGAAACATGAAAAACGTTGTGTACCTAAAACAAACTCAGAGGCAATGATACATGATATGCAACTGTTCCAACTTTCTCCAAGATTTCAAAAGGACTGATGAGCCGTGGACTTAGCTTACCTTTCTTACCTAAATGCATCACACATTTTGAAGGAGATATTTTAAGGAAAACATGGTCACTTACCTCAAAAGTGAATTATTTCCTTCTATTATCTGCATAACTTTTCTACCTTCTCCGAGCTATCCTCATGTGCTGCTAGATCATCCTCACTTTCTCAGCCACTTCTTCTACTAATTATGGCCCCATCAACTTTTTTTCACCGACTTCATCCCAAAATGCTGGAGTCCGACACTGATTCCCATACAAGGCCTCAAAAGGTGCCATCTGAATACTATAATGAAAACTGTTATTATAAGAAAACTCAACTAAAAAAAGATGTTGATCCCAAATTCCCTGATAGTCCATTGAAAAATCTCAAAGAATATCCTCCAAAGTTTGAATCGTTCGTTCTAACTACTCATCTGATTGAGGACGAAAATTTGTACTAAAATTTAACTCTGTGCCCAACGACTTCTGAAGTCCCTTCCAAAAGTTATAAGTAAACCTGAGATCTCAGTAAGATACAATGGAAAGAGGAACTCCATGTAACCTGACAATCTCCTTTAGGTATAATGGAGAAATCTGATCCAAATTCATTGTATCTCGAATAGAAAGAAAATGCACAGACTTTGTTAGCCGATCAAAAATAACCCAAATTGCATTGTTACCTCGAGAAGTATTTGGTAGTCCCACCAAAAATTCCATGGATACATTCTCTCATTTCCACTCTGGCACTAGAAAAGGCTTAAGGATACCCTTTGGTAATTGCCGCTCTACTTTAACCTATTGGCACATCAAACATTTCATGGTAAAATCAAAAATATCTCTTTTCATTTCATCCTACCAATAATACTCCCGAAAGTCTATGTACATCTTATTACTGCCAGGATGAACAAAAAAGAGAGAACTATGAGCTTCACACAAAATTATTTCTTCAACTGGGAATCACAAGGCACACACAACCTTTTACCAAATCATAAAACACAATCTTTATCGAGGTTAAATTCTGGAAACTTACCCATTTTAACCAATTCTACCTTTTTCTGTAGCTCAATGTCTTCCTTCTGCACTCGCTTAATTCTGTCTATCAACAAAGACTACATTGAAACCTGAAAAAAAACAGATATATTCCCTACACCAACAACTTCTAAGCCAAAATTCATCAAATCATTAATCAAGGGATCATGTTCCAAATGTAACATGGTTAATGATGCATGATGTTTCCGACTCAAGGAATCTTCCAGTTTGTTTTCTTTTCTAGGATGGTAACTGATCGTGCAGTCATAATCCTTTATCAGTCCTAGCCATCTTCTCTTCCTCATATTTACTTCCTTCTGAGTGAATATATACTTCATAATTTTTTGGTCAGTATATATTTGACATTTGGTTCCATATAAATGATGCCTCCATATTTTCAAAGAAAAAACCATAGCTTCCAATTCCAAATCATGTGTGGGATAATTAATCTCATGAGGCTTAATTTTTCTCTAAGCATGGGCAATTAACTAATTATTCTGCATCAAAACACAACCAAGTCCCTTCAAAGAAGCATCACTGTAGATGAAAAACTCACCATTTCGGGAAGGAAAGGCCAAAACTAAATCATTCACCAATCTCTTTTTCAGTTCCTGAAAAAAAACATCACATTCCTCTGTCCAAAAAATTTTATTCCCTTTCCGTGTTAACTTAGTTATCGAGCTAAATAACTATGAAAATTTCTTAACAATCCGTCAGTAATAACCTTCTAAGCCCAGAAAACTAAGAATCTCTGTAACATTTGTGGGTCTTGGAAATTCATCAACAACATTTGTTTTGGAAGGATCAATTTTTATTCCATATTTATTTACAATGTTCCCAATAAAAGAAATCTGTGGCAACCAAAAATCACACTTGCTGAATTTTACATATAGTTTATTTTCTTTTAAAGTTTGTAATACAACCCTTAGATGTTTTTCATGGTCCTCTTTATTTTTAGAAAATACCAAAATGTCATCAATAAATACAACTAAAAACTTATCCAAGAACTCATGAAATACTCTATTCATGAGATTAATGAATACAACAGGTGCATTAGTTAATCCAAACGACATAAAAACAAATTCATAATTCCCATATCTAGTATGAAAGGCTGTTTTCGGGATGCCATCCTCCTTAACCTTCATCTGATGGTATCCGGATCTCAAGTCAATCTTGGAAAAGTACTGAGCTTCCTGGAGCAGATCAAACAAGTCATCAATATGAGGTAAATGATACTTTTTTTAATAGTGATGTTATTCATAGCTCTATAATCAATGCAAAGTCTCATGGAACCATCTTTTTTTTAACACAAAAAATAGGGGCTCCCTATGATGAAGTGCTAGGATGAATGAATCCTTTGTCAAGAAAATACTGCAACTGATTTTTCAATTCAAGAAGTTTTATTGGAGCCATATGATATGGGGGTTTTGAAATTGGCTTAGCATCAAGAACTAAGTCAATTGTGAATTTGACTTCTCGTTCAGGTATGACATCGGGTAACTCATCAGGAAAAACATCAAGGTATTCATTTACCACTAGCACATCATTAATTTGAATAGTTCCCTTGTTTTCAACAATATGATCAAGATAATATTCATTTCCATCTTTTAATAGTTTCTCATATTTCTGATATGTTATCAATTGTATGGGTTCATTATTGTATAAAAACCGAAACTCTTTCTGAAAAACAACTTCTTTAGCTCTACAATAAATCTTAGCATGATAATCCAAAATCAAATCCATTCCCAGAATAACATTAAACTCAACTAAGGGTAAAACAACAAGGTTTTCAGGTAAATTCTTTCCACAGACCACAATAGAAAGATTCTTATAATTCATCTTTGCTATAACATTCCCCCTGGTGTTTTAACAACAAGTTCGGGTCTCATTTTTTGAGGTAATATTTCCAATTTACCAGAAAATTTCATAGAGATGAAGGAATGTGTAGACCCCGTATCAAGAAAAACTTTAGAAAAATCTAAGTGAATAAACAAAGTACCTGATACAACTTCATTGGATGGCCCAATATCTTCTGAAATAGTCACAAAGGATCTCACTACACCTTTCTTCTTGTATTATAGCTTCTTTTCATCATTTGGATCTCTCTTTGGGAAGGCATTTGCATATGACCCATTTCACCACATTTAAAACACTTTACAGTTTGCTTATAACGATTAGTATTTGGATCATTTTCGTTACAATCTCGGGCCATATGTTCAAACTTACCACATTTAAAACACTTCATAGTTTTTCTAAGACATTCCCCAGGGTGTTTTGTTGCCACACATTTCACAAACTGAAAATTGGATTTTCCTACCATCAGATTTATTTGGTAGATTATTACTCATTGCTTTCCAACTAGACCTCTTCTTCTATTTGTTTCCAAAATGCACATGATCATCAGAAAAGTCCATCTCTACCCTCTCAGCACATCAGACAAGTTTCTCATAACTTTTGAATTCACAGGAGGCCAACTCCCTTTGATACCTTGGCTTCAATCCTGAGTAAAAGTGGTTGATTTTTCTATCAAGATTCAGAATAAGATTTGGAGAATACCTCTCCAGTCAGGTGAAGTTCGCTTCATAAACAACCACTGAGTCTTTATCCTTCTGTTTCAATTCAAGAAATTTCTTTTCAATTTTATGTCGCACCATCGTAGGAAAATATTTTTCAAGTAAAAGACTATTAAATTCATCCCACTCTAAGGCATAAGAATCCTCTCTACCCCTGATATTCCTTACCATTTACCACCACTGATCAGCTTCCCCTTCAAAATGATAAATGGAAAGATTTATCTTTTTATTTTATAAACATCCCATAACATCAAATATCTTTTCAAGGGCTTTGATCCATCCTTACAGCTGCTACTGTATTAGAAGATCCATTAAATGCAGGAGGATGTTGTCTCATAAAATGTTCCACTACTGTCATTTTCCATTGTAGTACCTCTATTAATTCTCTTTCATGGATTCCACCACCATTTATTGCCTGTGTTAGCTGAGCCATTACTGTCACAAACTGCTCAATTCCAATCCCTACCATTCTGTGTTGTAGTTTCGGAAGGATGTCATTCTGTCAGTGCCTCTCCTCTTCAGCATCCTTGTTCCTTCTGTAGACAACAATTCTGAACATACATGTCTTAGATGAAGCAACATGCTAATCTTTAAATGCTAAAACATTTCAAACTAAATATATATTGAAAATCATTTATGGTATTCTCTTATCATCACCATAACCCCTAAATATATCTAAACCATCCTATGATACCAACTATAAGGACCCAAAATTATTACATAAATAATCTTTAATTTAGTCAAGAAAACACTTCCTTTTACATTGAGTATCTTTTCAAGTTTAGATCTTTAGAGAATAGGGACAATACATTCATAACATTACACATTATTACAGAGTGGATACAATAAAAACACGTTCCATTTTTTTCAAAATATAAAACATTAAAACTTAAACATGACTCCTTGACAATTCTTCAACATTAAAAATGGATTCCTTCCTTGTCTTACACATCTATTAACCTTTTAAAATCATTTAAAAACTTTTTATGAGCACAAAATCTTAGTAAGGGATGGAAATTAAGGAAAGAGCACATTAGTCCATGAATACTCGTAACGTATGAAAGCATTTACAAAAGACATGCTTGTCACCCATATATACTTACTTTGTGTAACATTAGATTTACACAAGATCCACACAAAACATGAGATCATAAATATAATCATAAATTTATCTTGGGTAATTACTTAAAAAATCTTGTAACCATTCTTGTCTACTTTATAATCGGTAACCCTCACGGCTACCTTACTTTGTGTAACCATCACAGTTACACTTGGAGAAACCATACGACCGACCTCCAACATACACATTCCCAATGCCTTGGAGGGAGATATAGGTCCCACCCTTCATCATAAATAATTCCCAGAAACCAAAACATAATCATACAACATGAATAATTCCATAAAAACATTGCTTGGGAATTTCATAAAACGGAATTTTAAAAGATGATTTTTAAAGAAAAGCCCCTTATAAATATCATACAATTGAAGAGAGACTTAATAGAGTGGATGGAGTATGTGTATATACTGTAAATACACATAATAAAACATAATATAAACAGAACCCATCACACAAAAAATTTAAATTTCACATAAATAATGAAGTAGAAGGTTAACCAAAAGAATGGAAATCGGGTTAAGAATTCCCTTACCTCAGGTTTGTCTTACTTAAAACTTGTTTAAACTTCATGTATAATGGTTAAAAGAGTGTTTTTTAGTATTTTATAGAAACATTTTCATGTTTATAACTTATTATATTATCATTTAATAACATCATTTCAACCATTAATTGTTAGTATTTTTATCCTTGCACTGTTTTTGGGTGAGTTCTTAACATGATTTCCATGATTGGTTCATGGTGGATGTTCTGGTCAATTGGAAGTGAAATTCTAGAATTGGAATAGAAAATTTTTTACATACTTCAAGGACCATAATTTATACCATTTATCATTTTGATTTTTAATATGAGGATTACTCATAAGTTAAAACATTAATGATGTTCGTTTAGATCATTTTAGTGGTTCTTTGATAATAACAACCTCGTTTTGTCTTATAAATTTGAACCGTGAGTAAAAAAGAATTAAAAAACCATGGATGAGTCATACAACTTGTATTATAACCTTTTTCAACCATATAAATGGTTTTGTGACCATACCTGAAAGAATTAATGGAAATTGAAATCACATTGTCCGCGATGTTGGGGATTCAACACATAACGGACAATGTTTTTATTCCTTAAATAAGTGGGAGAGGAGAAGAATAATGATGAGTAATTTTCCATAAACATGATAATATCCAGAATATACATGATTTATGGAGATTTCATTCCTCTTGGGTAAGGAGATATGAAGAAATAATAAGGAAGGAACTCAAAATAAAAGAATAAGTGAGAAATCTCTTACAAATATTCGGCAGCCCAACGGTTATGCGACAGGGTTTTAGAAAACATTTAGAAGAGAGGGGACAAGGGTCACCCATCAAAAAATGAATAATCATATATAATATATCAATAATAATAATTAAATAAGAACATGGTATGGAAACTTGAAAGATATACCACATAAAAGAGAACTTGAATGGAAAAAGAAAGAAATTGAGAATTTTCTGACCTTGTAGAGTAACCCTTAGAACTTAAATGTTGGGACCTTGGGGGCTTGAGGAAACCTTGGGAGGACTACTATGAAGGTAAGGTGGCCATATCTTCATTTAGGTAGAATTGGTAATGAATTAAATTAAAGGAAGAGTTGGTATTTATAGAAAAAGTGATGGATTATTTTAATAATTTTCAAGGGACACCTCATGGGTGGTATTTGCAAAACAATGGGCTTGACCGTGGTATTTGCCCATGGTATAAGCCACTTGGGAAACCTCACATCTTATTTAACTATACACTAGTTGACCAGATTTATGACAACTTTATTACATCATTAATGATGTCATTAACACACAGAAACTAAAAACTGTATTTTTTTACTATTCACTAACAAATCAACTGATTCAGAAAAATTCCCAAAATTCACCCTAACCATTTATCGATGTGTATATTTCAAAAATAAAGTCCATTTTTTGAAAATAATTTTCTAAATATTTTTAATTTAATTTTTAAATAAAATCACACTTAATTCAAAAATTAATTATTTAAAAACTATAACTGGTTTTATATCACATTAAAAAATTAATCAAGATGTCATTATCTTAAATCCTTATAAAATTAATAATATAATTTATTATTCATTAGGTTCATATTACTATTCATAAGAGTATGTTACTATTCACCAAAAAAACAAGTTGGTTCCAATAGACTCTAAATAACATACTGAACACAATTGTAGATGACAGTTTCATGAAATTCAAAACATAGAAGTGGAAAAGTTATGTTTTAAAGGCTAGTTATTAATATCTACATTAAAATAAAGTTCCCAAAATTTCTATTAATTTTTAGAAAAACTTGGGGTGTTACACCTAGCCTATATATTTTTAGAGGAAACTATGTTCATAAGACATTGTAGGTCGTCAGTATAATTTGACATTCACCAACTATCCCAAGATCCAATCTAGGCCTCTATAATGCATCCACACTCGATCACCCCTTATTCATCAAAAATAATATATACAACATCAAATGTAAGTAAACCACATTGTTTTATATGGAAGGTAACAATTATAAAGGACTACATGCACACATTGTCATTAGTCAAATGATAATAAATTATAAATATGTCTTTCATACCAAATAAATGGTCTCAGTGGGCTGAATAGATTACACCATTTTGATCTATGAAAAAAAATATAGGATAAATTATTTATTTATTGAAAATAGGATTCATATGAAAAATATTTATTTATTCAAATCAAAGAGGGTTTGTGTATTTGATAGGAAATGTGGATTGTTCCATGATTCGAGATTAAATATGTGATATTGGTCATAAATCATCCATCTTAGAGCTAGGTTCACAATGCTACCGATGATTCATCAATTTGAGTCCTGATACAAAATTATTACTGAAACATGATTAATAAAAAATAATAATAATGATGTTATAATTATTATTATAAAAAATCTATATGTGTAATGATGGGAACAAATTAAAATAGGTGTCTAGACATGCAACAAACACCACTCCTCCCCAATCAACGACATTCTTACATTCTATTGATTATTTATTTTTCAATTATTATAAAATATAATTATAGGAATATGGATTATATCATCCCTTCTAGAAATCACAAATGTTTCCTCCCTCCACAAATATATTAGATATTATTATTTAATAAATTCTTTTACTAAAAATTGACCAGTCTCATCCATATTCATCACACGTGCAACCCATCTACCACCATCAATCAACATTCAAAAAATGAATAAATGTGTCAATACTAATCCATCCATTATTCATCAACTCCTAGTCATTTCTATCACACCTCTTTGAACCACCATTGTACTCACAGAAGTCTGGAATCTCCCTCATGATATAATGTGTTCCTTCTCAACCTGATGCTGGTAGTGCTTTGTTTTTAACAGACAACCAGCTCCCCCCAATTTTCAAGGGAGAAGGTAGTGGTTGGATTGGTTAGTGGAAAACCCCCCAAACCACTATGGGAGAGGATTTGAGTTGAGTGTATTTTATATAAAAAGGATTTTCCCTGATATTTTAAGTATCTCATCACAAATAATTCATAATTTGAGGTTTGTATTTTCTAAGGAATGTTTTCTCCACTTATTCAAGAGTTATAAATGTGGGTTTTCTTATTATAATAGTAATGGAGTGTTTGGACCAAAATTCACCCATAGTGATCCTTTATTTTTCCCATGGGTTTTTTCTACATTCGTTTTGGGTGTTTTCTACATTACATCTTGCATCATTTTTCATCAACATTTCTTCACATTATTTTGTCTCAAAATTATTTCCACACCAATGGAACAATAATTTTTGGTCACATTGAGTGGTATAAGTTCTAGGTTCAAGCTTAGTTCTATTCACTTTTTATCATTGTGAAATAATATAGGTTCTATATAGATGACATGTCCATATAGAAGTGAAATTATAGATCTATAAATTCACTAAGAATATTTTTTCAATTGTTAAAAATAAAGATGCAAGAATTTATATGGAAGGATAATTGCATACTAGAAATTGGTGTGTGACAATAGATCATGGTTCCACTGGGAGATAGAATCATGACCTAGAGAGAAATGCAGTGACTAATTCTTGGAATGGAAATATATACTATTTTATGAAGCGATGATGACTGCTAGAGGTAGAAAACATCTAAATGACGCATGGATAACTGAAATGGGAGAAACATGAAACATGAACAATCCATGTGAATGGTTTTATCAATATGAGACTATATATTAAGGTCCAATTTACATTGGGAATGATCACACCTTGATAATCATTCAATTCAATACAATCAAACTGAAGATGCATGATGGTACTGTTTGAACTATCCAAGGATCACACCATGTGAAGGGTCTGAAGAAGAACATATTTTCTTTGGGAATATTTGATGGAATCAAATAAAAGACTCACACCAAAAAAAAGAGTGATGAGAATCTTTATGGGAGATCTCTTAATGATGAAGGTGGAGCATATCTCAATGAATCTCTATGTCATTATGGGCGAAACATACAAGGATTTAAAGATAGTTGTCACATCAACAACATTGAAAAATGTGTTGACACCATTATGGAATCAGAATCTTTATCATATGTATGAAATAGGCTGGAGGATTATAAAATATCATAAGTATCATCTTTATCTTATAAAGGCATCTTTACCATTTTTTAAACATTGTTTTTTGAGTAAGAAAAATATGTTTAAGTTCCAGAAGCTAATAACAAGAATCAAAGTGGTCATTGAGTTGATCCATTCAAATATTTGGAAAGCATATTTATCATCCCATGGAGGAGAAATGTAAATTTTATCATTAATTAATGATTATTATACGAGATTTTGGGTAAATCCAATCATGTTGAAATCAAATGGTTTTTATGTCTTCAAAACATTCAATGTGTGAAAGGAACTTTCATCTAGAAAAAAGATAAAGCATTTAAGGATTGATAATGGTGAATAATATAGAAGAGAAGTGTTTGATAAGTTTTTTCAATGCGAAGGTATAAGGGGATAGTTCATTATTTATTACACTCTTAAATATAATGAAGTATCATGAAAGATGAAAAAACCATGTTTTATTGAATAGGGGTGATGTTGAATACAATAAGAATTTCTATAACATTTTGGGAAGAAGTAGTTAATACCGCATATTATGTGATCAACCAATTTCCTTCCATTATGATCAATATATAAACATCTATAGAGATGTACAATGGGAAACCCACCAACTATTATCGAATACATTCTTTTAGAAGACCTGTATATGAACTATTTAATAACTACTAAAGATAAATATTGGATTTGATTTCTAGAAAAAAATCTTCTTTGGATACACTGATGGGGTTATGTGGTATCATTTCTGGGAGCTCACTACCCAAAACTTATCATCAGTGGAGATTTTATTTTTTAGAAGAAAATGTGAAAATGATAATTTATGGAGACATTAAGAAATATAATACAGAAACTAAAACATTCTCTGTGGTGGAAAATCCAAGGAAGAACTAGTTTCCTTGGAGGTATTACTCAAGCATGATGATCAATTACCAATTGATTCTCGATCATGATAGTCAAATTTAGTGAAAAGAGTACCATTTTAACACTAATACTATGCTAAAGAGATAAATATTTCATAATTCATGTTGATGAAGGATGAAGAGTTATTTTACCATTCTCCCTCTTATGTTTCCACATTTTTTCTTGTATTTAATTGTGTTTGAATTACTAAAATAATTTTCTTTTATAATAGTTTTAAACTATTGTAAATTATATATTAATTAATGATACCAATTATTTTATGTTAATTATTAATTTAATTGGTTAATTTATATTTTAATAAGTTATTATTATCATCAATAATGTTTTATTCTTTTTTCATGTGAAATTACTTTCTGACATTCATTTAATATTTTATTCATATTATGTTTTTTAAAATAATAATTTTAAATTATTTTATGTCATTATTTTATTTTATTTATTTTATTTCTATTGTATATAAAAAAATATTTTTTTATTTTAAATTTTAAATAAATTAACCCATTCATTAATATATATGAAAACAATTAATTTATCCTTGTTTAGTTTTGATTAAATTTTAATTTGTTTTTATTTATTTCTTTTAATTTGAATTTAGTTTTTTTTATCCTAGGACATGGTGTGCTCTATCCAAGATACCACTATTATCTATAACCACCACTATCAATAGGGTTAGGTGCTTATACTGTTCAACTTCCTACCTCAAGAATCTACATGTGATTCTATAGTTTAATGTCATACTGCAAGAATCTATTTTCATCATTTACACTAACCAAACACAATTTTTTGGGGTTAAATGCTTAAGACCTAAGGCATCCAAGATGCTCTGTCATGTATGATGGGTTAATTATTTGATAAATTCAATTAATCAATTGGTGAAAAATGAATAGGATAGATTTCATCACAAACTGAGCTACTAGGGAAATAAAATATTGAGTGAAGAAAAGTAAATGACATTAGATATAATGTGCTTCAAATCAGTTTGATCATACATTCATGGAGAAAATAACACCTAGGTAATCATTTTATTTTGAAGAAAAAAAGGAAAACAAATTTAGAACCAAAAGAAAACAAAGAATCACTAGAGAAACTATTTTAGGATGTTGGCCATGATGAACTAGGTGGAAATGGTGAATCCTATCACATAGATTGAATGCCATCCACTCCTGGATATACTCTCTCACACACACATGCCCAAAAAAATGCATAAAAATACATGATAAAAGTAATTGAATCTCTATAGAGATAGTAACCAATACCAAAACATGGTTATGATGAAATATAGGTGAAGATCTGAAACCTTCTTGAAGTGCAGTAATCCAAAACCTAGAACAAAGTCAATTCTCCACTAAATACCCACCAGAGAAGTATTCAGATTGTAGGAGGTGGAATGAGCTCAATAGAGGGGAGTGTTGGTGGCTGGAATCCCCTAGATCTCTGTATTCTTCTCCAAGAAGGTGAAACCAAGTCTTGCATAGGGAGAGCTCTCAACGAACCAAAATAGAATGTCCAAACACCAATGGATTATCACCACATCAATCCACTAACAGAGACATGATGCCATACTGGGGGAGAGTTAGGCAGTTTAGATGGAGGCATGAGACTACAACTATGTGGACGACCAAGATCAAATTCATTAGTTCCATTAACTCAAGGATAGACAATGCATGGGACAATTAGTACAGTAGGATAGGCAGGGCAGTGTCATCACAGATCCAAGATGAGGAAAAGAAACACATTGAGGATCAACTAGAGCTACTAGAAGATCCATAATCAAAGGTCTAGGTAAGGATTCTATCAGTAAAGAAAATAACATTTGCGGTGTAAAAATAAAATGGATAAATAAAAATAAAACCATGGGAATAGTCCCCATACCCCATGAAAATTAAACACCCTGAATTGAACATGAGAATGGAATATACAAAATAATATTAATGGAATTTAAATGAAACAATGCATGGAAAAAATTAAAAAAAAATCTCCACCTTTTAATTAAAAGGAATTTAAGGATGATGTTATCACAACCTAAGTTATAGAATTGTGAATAAATTCATTAATTTAATGAATTTAATTAATTTGGATAATGGAACAAACTTAGTCAAACTATTAGAAGGATTTTACCCATTGGTTATCTTAATGACACTCACTATCCTGGATTCTATAATATCCCTAATAAAATGATGTCTAATTTCAATGTTCTTCGATCTTCCATTGAATAAATAGTTATTAGATAAATGTAATGCAGATTGGATATCATAGTGGACTACTATGGTATCAGAAGATAAAGACAACTAAAAAAGTAAACCTTTAAACAATATAAACTCTTTTATGTATTTTCTCAAGGTAATATACTCTACCTCAGTAGTATAGAGTTCAAGCACTGACATCATATTTCACTTCTAGTTGACTGGTCCTCCATATGAAAGAAATAAAAAACTATTGAGAGACTTTTGAGTGTCTATATTTATATTATAATTAGAGTCAAAAAAATCCAACTATATCATTATAAAAACTACTATTTAATCTATATAGAATGAACAATATATCAGAAATAGATACATACTTCAGTATCCATTTCAATGCATTCCAATGAGTATTTTTAGGTTTCCCCATAAACTTTTTCAAAGTACAAACAACAAATGAAATTTCTGGCCTAGAATATACCATATCATACATAAGGATTCCTACTATATTAACATTTGAAATCTTTCTCATAAAGGAATAATTTTCATCATGTCTAGGGGATTGGTCCAAATAAAACATAAAATTATGTCCTACATGAACACTAATAGGTTTAACATTCTTTAAAATATAACTTCTTAATACCATCTTAACTTAAGAATATTGGGATAAGTATAAGGTTCAAGCCTTCAAATATCTTATAATGTCCATACCTAAGATTTTATTAGCATGTACTAAGTCATTAATTTTGAATACCAAATATAATTGTTTCTTAATATAATTTATAATAATCATGTTTTTATAGATTAAAAGCATGTCATCAACATAAAATAACAGTTAAAAAGATTCATTTTTAATGGATTTATAATATACACATGCATAAAATTTACTTTTAGAAAACTAATTTTCAATCATAAAACAATTGAAAATATTATACCATTGTCTTGAAGACCATTTAACACTATATAAATAATTATTAAAAAGAAAAACATGATTAGGTTTGAACAATTTTGAGAATCCTTTAAGAGGGATCATATACATTATTTCATAAAAATTACCATATAAAAGGGAAGTTTTTACATCTAATTGTTCAACTGCAAATCAAAATTGGTAGTAAAATAATGTGTACTTATAATAGATAAATGTTTAACAATTGGGTATAAAATTTCACTTTAATAAATTCCTTCATGTTGAAGAAAGTATTTAGAAACCATTAGGGATTTGAATTTTATTTTAGTTTCTCCAATATTGTTATCTTTATTATTATAAATCCATATAGAACCAATGACCTTCTGATTACTAGGTCTATAAAAACAAACCAAGTGTCGTAATTAAGAAGATAATTCATCTCTTCCTTCATTGGACTTAGCCACCTAGTGGCTTCTTTGGACTTAATAGCTTGCTTATAAATTTTAGGTTAATAATTAAATAAATCATATGGTACATTAAATTCATATGAATAAATGTATACTTTATTGAAATGATATGGAGACCTAATAACACTTCTTTCTCTAACCCGAGTGAGATGATAATTTCTCATACCATCAGGTTCCTTAGTTTTAGGATCAGAATTTTAATTTGAATAGGATTCAACTTGGGTTTGGACAATGGGTGGAACATGACCAGTCATGGACTAGGAGTGGTCACTGGTTTCAAAGGCGACTTCAAAACCAATGGGTTTTGGGAATCTAGAGGGTTCTAAAGAGTCATAAGAGGCCTCTATAGGTTCAAATCTTTTATCACTGAACATACTAGATTTATGCAACACAACATCTCATCTAATTATACATTTTTCATAACACAGTTTTTCTAACCATATATGATACCCCTTAACACCCTCTCAGTAACCCACAAATATACAATTAACTACCCAAAGATCTAGCTTATTGGTGTGTGTATGGTCATAATCTATGGATCCAAGCGTTTTAAGGTGTGCTAGTATCAGGGTTAAACCTTTCCATATTTCTTCAGGTTTCTTAAATGAAATATAAAAATATGGGAAAAGATTGATATGAAAGATTACTGTTGAAGAAGCCTCATCCCAGAAGGACCAAGGGAGTTTTGAGTGGGATTACATACACCTCACCCTCTCAAGAAAAATCATATTCATTCTCTATGATAATCCATTCTTATGTGGAGTTTCCAAAAATGTGTGGTATCTATTTATTCCCTAAAATTCATAGAATTTAATGAATTCCATGGATAGATACTATAAATTGTTATCAGTTCTTCAGGCTTTTAGTTTCATATTAGACTCACTTTCTACCCCAGATTTTTATTTATTAAATGTATGAAAAGTACCATACTTATGTTTGAGTATATGAATCCAAACTTTCTAGAGAATGCATCAATGAATTTCATGAAGTATAATCCTCCCACATGGGAGGTGACCCTAGAAGGACCCCATATTTCATAATTAACACATTCAAGGGGTTATTTAGCCTTATACAATGACCTACTAAAGCTGACTCTTCTAGATTTCCCATATACACAATACTCATAGAATGGGAAACTTCTAGGAGTAATGTTACTCAAAATCCTCTATTTTTTGAGTTTATTAAGGCTCGTGGCTTTGGAGTTCCCTAACCTTCTATGCCAAGGGGTGGTGGAATCAAGTTTTGAAATACAATAGGCGTTCAATTGAATTATATGAACCTTACCATCAAACACATAAAGACCATTGTGAAGGGTTCTTTTTATAATTATGAGGGATACTCAGAAAACTCTAAGCATTATAGAATATGACTAAAAAATATTCCCCTTTTGGTTAAGGATTACTAGGGATATTATGTTTCTTTTTAATTAGATTTCCCACCTAGATTCTTCAAGATACGTAACAGTACCATCATAAATCTCTAATGAAATAGAGCATATTCCCATAATGTTATAGATCCTGTTGTTCCATAGAAATACCTCACTAGATTCAATTTCCCTCAACTCAATAAAAATCTCTTTCCTATGACACATGTGGAATGAAAAACATGAATCTTGGATCCATTCATCAAATATGGAAATGTAAAAAACATTCAATACATCAGTAGTGTTAAAGTCCTTCTCAACTATTAAAGAATGGTCATTATTATTGTCTTTATAGTCACCTTTCTAATCAAGGAAGTTCCTCTTAATGTGTCTAGTTTTCTTTAATTGAAAACACTTTGTGAATTTGTTTTTAGACTTATATATTTTCATATTTCACTAACCCCTTTCCTTTATCCTACCATACACTCACTTATGCCTCTAGACTCACTTCTTTCCCTAATACATAAACTCTCAAACTTAGCCATATCACTACCATTATAATGAAGGTATTTGGAGATTAAAGAATATTTTTCTTATTAAAGAGGATGGGTATATTTTCCATACATCATAGAGTCTTTGAAAGAATTAAAGGAATCTTCTAATGAAGTTAACAGTATAATGGTATGCTCTTCATCATCCAATTTAATTTCTATGTTGGAAAGATCTTATAAGATTTTATTAAATTCATCAATGTACACATTTTTAAAGTATATAATCTCGTTTTATTATAGAATCTACCCATAAGGGACTTATTCATATAATGGGATTCAACCCTAGACCATATACCAACGATAGATGACACATATGCGAATTCTCAAATCCCTTTATCTCATAAAGATAAAACAATTAAGCTATGAGCTTTCCTAAGAGTTTCCTCAGGGACATCAACATAAGTAGTGGTAGTCTACCTATTTGGGGAAGGGGTGTTAATATTATTTATAGAACCAGAAAGGGTATCAATTAAATCATTATGGTCTAGTAAAGATATCATTTTAATTCTCTAAAGATTAAAATCTTTTTCACCATCAAACTAATCAATATTGAATTTAGTAGAAACCATAACTCACGTTATAGTTGGCTTTGATAATAATTTTTGAGATTAAATGATTAAACCCTAAAACATCTAAGATTCATTGTCGCATATGATGGTCTAATTATTTGATAAATTCAAGTAATCAATTTGTGACAAATGAACAAAAAAAGTTATTAACAAGACAAGCTACAAGATAAATAAAATAGCGAGTGTAGAAAATTAAAGTACAAAATATATAATGTGATTGAATCAGTTTGATACTACATTTATAGAGATAACACCACTGAGGTAATAATTTTATTATGAAGAAAAAATAAAAAAAAATATACACTTGAAAGAAAACAAAGAAGAACTAGAGAAGGTATCAGAGGATGCTTGCCTTGTTGAACTTTGTGGCAGTGGTGAGGCATATCACATAGATTCAATACTATCCACTCCAGAATGGACTCACGTACACACCCAAAAGGATACAGAACAATAAATGACAAAAAAAATTGAATTTCTAAAAATCCATGAATCAAGAGAGAAACTTGGTTATGATTAATGATATTTTAAGATCTAAAACCGTCTTGAAGAGTAGTCATAAGGAACCTAAAACCATGTTGATTATCCAATGAATCACTATTATAGAAGTACTATAGTTGTAGAAGGTGGAAAGAGATTGGAAGTGGACAGAATGGGTAGACATAATACCCTAGATATTAATCTTATTCTCTAAGAAGTTTCAATAGAGCCTCGCATAGGGATAACTCTCGATGAATCAAACAGGACATAGAAAACACGGAAGTATGATGACTGCATTAATGTGAAAACAGAGTCATGATGGAATTCTAGGGGAGTTTCAGGTGGTTCAAATGGAGGAATGGGATTACAGCCATATGGATGGCCCAGATCGAAGTCATCGATTCAGTTAACTACTCGAAGAACCACATATGTGACAACTGGTGTAACAGGATAGGAATGACAGCGACATCACAGATCTAAGTTGAGGAAATAAACACAATTAGGATCAACCAGGGCCATCAGATGGGCCATAAACAATAGTCTATGTAAGGCCATTATATGTATGTAAAACAACATTTTAGAGGTAAAAATAAAAGAGATAAACCAAAAAAACCATGTGAATGGTCCACATTACCTATGAAAATACCAATGAAAGATAAGAAACCTAAATTAAATATGATAAAAACATATACAAAACTATATTAATTGAATTTAAATGAAATAATGCAGGGGAAAAATACAACACATTCGGTTCTACCTATCTTACCATCTACCGCAACCCTTTTATTCTACCCCCACCACCCATATACTATTATAATATACTACCACCAGACTCATCCTTTTATATCTCCATTTAGTTACACCACCACTCCCACCGCTCCCCTACCACTATTGTTCAGTATTTACCACTACCACCTTCATCCCATATACCACTACATATTCCCTTACCCCACATTATATTCTATAACAACCATACTTTATTTTTACTATATGGATACAATTCCACTGAAGAAACTAGTGACACAACTTATGGCTATACATGAGCTCGCGTGTCTGATGATAGAGAATAATAATGACCAGAATCTACCAAACCAAATCTACACCAGATAAAGACCCAAAACTGATGGTCACGATGATCTTGACACACTTTTTATTTTTATTTTTGTCTCATTATTGGTATATTGGTTTGATAATGTCATAAAATAAGATTATAATTCAACTCCCAAATTTCATTGAATTCATCAAAAAGCTATTATGAATATAATGTGATTAGAAATTTGACTTAAGTATCATATTTAGTGAAAATTAATATGGGACTGAATCTGTATATAATGGATGAGTTGAACATAGGTTTATGTAGATGATTCCATGTGGACATCCTAGTTTGAATAGATAAAAAATTGAATCCAGGTACATTTTTATTTGAAAAATACTGATTTCACAGTATGTGGATAAGGTAAAATATATAATTTAAGGAAAGGATATTTGAAGATTCTTGAGAATTTGCTACACTGATGAATAATTTTTTTTAATTCTGAAAAATATGTCTGGGATTGTTATTGAAGAAAGAGAGTGCATATGGGTATTTTAGAGCTTGTATGAAGAATTTAGTTTAAGTCATAGATAGGTAATAAAGGATAGTGATGGATTCCATGTGTAAGCTATGGAAGATCACTTGGATTCAGATTTTGGTGACATTGGATGTGATGAATATGTTAGAACACAACTTGATAATAAATAAATATTACCATGAAAGATCAGGGGGGATATAGAATCAATAAGAATCAACCATAGGAACTTGAATCCATTCTAAAACAAAAACGTAGATAGAAGGGTAGATTAATATGGGGGAGAACATTCAGAATCTAGAAATTAAGGGGAGACCCTATATATTTTTTTATTTTCTTTTCTCATGATTTGAAATTATACATTCTTCAATTTTATATTGATTTTTGGCTAAAACTCTTTCATGGATAAATTTAAGTTGTTCCAGTTTAACGTTTTTATCTTTGATTGTGTGATTGATTATTAATTGTAAATAACTTATATTTTTTTAGCAATTGAATGAGTTTTTTCAAATAAAAAACAACAAAATAATCTAATATCTAGTCAAATTTATTAACTAAGAATTTGATTTTATTTTATTGAATGTTGATTCAATTAAAATTTCTCAAGCATTAAAATATTTTATAGAAAAATAAAAAAATCCTTCACATATCATTTTTATTAATCCTATAATCAATCATTATTATCATATTTTATTTTTCTTTTAAAACATAATCTTAACACTCTAAATTTTTTTTCTTATTAAGTATTCAGAATCCTCATATTTATTAATTCATGAATGTTATTTTTAGTTTTGTTTTAATTTTTTTTAGTCATTTTATTGGACCCGTACCCAAAATTATCTTCCTCTTGGATATGATATCCTATATAAAAACTATTTAGTATCTTTTTGGAATTTAATATGAGATACTCAATGACCTAGGATATCAAATTTTGGCACTATTTATAGGGAGGGATTCATGAACATATAAATTTTTTAAAAAAATTATTAAAATTAAAGAAATGTAAAGAAAAAAACTAAAAACCTAGAAATCAAACAAAATATAAAATCATCAAAATCAAATCTAAAAAAATATAAATCACTGGTGTGCTACTAATAACTTCTTCGTCGCATGCACATGAGATATGTGTCTTAGTATATTGATATCGTAAAACTAGAAATTGAAAAACATTTAAGATATGAGAAAAAATATATCAAATGAAAACTTTATGAGAGACACCTAATGAATAAAATCAACCATAAATAATACAAGTAAATGATTAATGATCTTGGAAGGCGGAGTATCAACTCCCTAAGGTTTCATGTAATCATTCTTCCATAAGAATTACAACTTGGGAATGAAACATCAAGTTGAAGATATCATACCTTTAATTGATGCCTTAATTTAATAGAATGAATAAGGATGACTCCATATCCTTAATTTTTAATTTGTAAAACATGGTGAAACAACTGACACTGCAAGGAACGAGTGATAATTAGATAAAATAAAATGTTTTCCATTTTTTTGAGGGAAATTTGAGTAATTGGTTTTTATCTCTTACTGAAAATGTATTTGAAATATGGGAAAAAATTTATATCTATTTTTTATGAAATTTTATCCTAAGAGGCTTATAGGAGGATTGATAAACAAAATTAAAATATTCTATAAATAGTTTGGAGAGTCTTTTTATGAATTATGGGATATGTTTAGAGATATTCTTATATAGTGTCCTCATTACTAAATTCATTTCCACCTACTTATGGATGCCTTCTATGAAGGTTTTTAAATTACTGGTCATTATATGATTGACTAATATGTTTTAGGATATTAAAATAATAAAACTTAGGAAGATCTTAAGAAGTTTTTCAATACCTTGGATCTTTATTCACAATATGATGTTTCAGGGAGAAAAATAGTAAATAAAATCTAGTCCCTAATGAATCAAAATGTCAAACAAAATTCTAATCATGTTGGTTGTCAAAATTAGGACTAAAGTCATTGAGAGTAGTTTCAATAGTGTAGATTTTTTTGACACTAAAGTTAATTTTATCCCAACTTTCACATTCCTACCCAAACATAAATTGATTATAATTTTGTTGGTTATAGTCATAGGATGAAACATAGAGCTGAACCATATTCAAGTAATTAAAACCTTAATTATGGGAACAACCCCAAACTAGTAGGTATATATAAAGGAATTATTACACAGAAACCTGCTGCCTTGGGTTTTCAAAATTATCAAAGAACGCAATTTAAAAAGCAAGACAAGGTTGAAACTTCTTATTCTCAATATTATGTTAAATGGATGAGTCACTAGATTATAGAGAAAATTGATTCTAAAAAGACATATAATGATTCTAGTTAATCCCTAAATATTTCTAGAATTCATAATTTAGTGCTATAAATTGGTTAATTGGATATAGACTTTGATATAAGAGATAAAGGTAAGTTCTCAAGAACTACTGAGATGAATACTATAGATAGTGACATTAATATGGTTACTAGGTGTGGTTTAAAAACTAAATAAGATGTTAGAGTTTTCCATAAGAGTATAAAAACTAAAAATTTTGAAGAATATGAACACTAAAATATGAGAAACACTTAATCTAGAATTGTGGACAACACCACTCTAACACAAGATAATTAGGTTGTTCCACCTGAAAATCATGTATAAAAAGACTCTAAAATTAAAAATAATAAAGGGAAAAAATCATGTGGTTTAAATTGGGGAAATTGATTTTGTTTTTATTAATTTTTAAAACCCATCCCTTTCCCTGAGAGGTTAAAATCCCAAAATAATAATACCAATTCCCTCAATTCTTTGGGATATTTAATATGATCTAATTTAACATTCCTCTTATCTATGCATGAATTAAAATTCCATCATACTTGAAACCATTCAAGAAAACTAATTCCAAAAAGTAAACTTTGGAAGAGTTTGTAACTTACAGCCTCATAGAACGGTGTATTAATATTTTTCAGTTTAAAATTCCACAAAAACATAAATACATAGGGTGTGTTTTCATTCCTTCTACATTAGGGAAAAAGTTTTCCATTGAATTTTATTTGTGATATTTGGTTAACCATCAAAATGCTTCCTTTATCACTATTCTTACAGTTGGGATTAAGTGAGTTTCAACCGAAAAATATGTTTTCATTATTAGATGATAAATATTTCACTCATCTCCTATGGATATTTTATTACGTAATTGTTGGAGTTGGTAACATAACCGGAAAAAGAACAATTTCCATACTCCTATTTACATGGTTTATTTAAATCATGTAAATAGCTTATTTAATTCCATATTTTTATTAAACTGTGGAAATAGATTTTCTCTTATGATATCCCCCCCCTTCACATGCCTTATCCCTCTTTGATAGTGATCCCATCCACTCAAGAATCATATCCCCTCTTTGATAGAGAATCCCTCCCTTCCATGAGCCCTCCCTCCACAACCCTCTTCCCTCTATGATAGTGAGCCCCTCTCCTCTATTATCCCCTCCCCTCCACATCTATCTTCCCTATCCAACAGAGAGTCCCTCCCTACTGCAACCCTCTTTCCTCTTCGATAGAGAGCCCCTCCTTTCCATGTGCCTTCCCTCGGAATCCCTCATCTCTATTCGATAGAGAGCCCTTCCCCTCCATGATTCCCTCCCCTCAATAGAATTCTTCTATCTTTGACATTTATCTAAGAATACAATATCAATACTATCCCATATATATCCCTCTTACCTCATAAATATCAATTGAGCTCACCTCTAAATCCCATAATGAGACCCTCTATAGTGTATCCCTCATCAATACCAAGACCCTCGATAGTGCCTCCCTCTTCGAAATTGATCTCATCCCCATTTCATCCCTAATCAAGATTAGAAAAATACGGTTTCATGTAATTCAATACTATTATAACTAGTTTGGTTTGTATTGATTCAATTGAAATCTATTTTTTTGTTTTATCTAATATGAAAAAATTAATTTTGGTTAAGGTTTATTTGATTTATGCCACATTGGTCCATTTTAAATTTTTTTTGTCAATTTAGTTATGATATATTATACTTTATGTTATTATATTCATTTAAATTTAGTTTTTTTATTTTAATTGATTTCATTTTAGTGTCATTTATTTTAGTTTGGTTTTGTTGGGTTATTTTTAGCTATTTTCCTATGAGTTAGAGAATAAATTTTCAACATGGATTAGGTTAGTTTATTTTGATTTGATTTAGATCTATTAAAAATGAGATAGATATTTTTTTTATTTGGGTTTCTTCAAAAAAATATTCAATTTCATTCACATTAGTTTTATTTGGATTAATTTACTTTGTTTTCTATCTCTTTGGGTTAGACTGGTTGGGTTTAGTTTAGTTTTTTTTTATTATGATCATTTGGGTGATTTTGACCAGTTTTAATTCCACATACAATACATGGAGTGCCTATGATAATCCATTATTCAATTATAGTTGTGGTTTATAAAGTTATGATAGTAAAACAATTTCAATATTCTATGAAATGGAACCAAAAAATAGTGTGATTCATGGGAAAGGTAACTGAATATTCTATTATGAAATTTTCTCTAGATTATATCTAACATTTCTCTTTGGATGGTGAATATAGTTCTATATTATTTGAATACACACCAATATATATGAAATTACTAGAGATTAAAAATGAAATGTGGAAAAGACAATTATTTTGGAAAGGAAGATCTATTAAAGCTAATGATGATTTTGGGGAATCATCAAAATAAAATGATCTAAAAAATCATGTAATAGATATTGAAGAAACAGTCCAATTATACTTTAAGAACCATACTAAACATAAATATGATGTATTTTTTAAGAAGATTGTGGTTTTTAAGTATATGACTACTGTTTTAGAATAAAATTTTAATCTAAATATTAATATTTATTATATAAATACATTAGAATATAATAATAGATACCAAATGTTAAAATAAAAATCTGAGAGCCTAAGGAAGATTCATTCTAATTTTACTTTCAAAGGGGATAACATTGACAAGAATTTGAAATAGTTGAATCAAAAAATAAAAATATACGGACTATGTTATAAGACTATAGGATGATTTCATTCTATTAGTAAATACATAATTTTAGAGAGAGAATAAATCTATTTAAAATGATTATGGGGTGGACATTAAAAGAAAAAAATGATTCAACAGAGTGAAATACTTCATAACTTACCAATAAATAATTTTCAAAAAAAATTCAATATCAAAACAAATAAGTGTTATAATAATTTGGGTTCCAAAATTATTAATTGTGATTTTTTAGAACTAGGATGGTATAACTTCTAAGAACATGATTTATAATTAGAGAAATAAAATATTCATTGATAGAAAAACTAAAAAAACCAGTACATGGATTTATTTATTTATTATATACATCACATATTTTTTTTATATATGACATTTTTACTTTCATGTAATTTTTTTAACACTAAATATTTTATAGTATAATAAATTAAACTTCTAAGGAGTTATTTCTTCAATAAATTATTTACTAAAAGTTATATTTTATAATATTACTGTACCCAAGTAAGTTTTTTGTTACAAAATAAATGAATTTATTTGAGAAAAGGAATGCTATAGGATAGTGAAAATACATCATATTAATTCTTATTTAACAAATTATTTATTTTCCAAGGTTTTTCCTAATTTCACCAGAATATAAAAATATAAGGGTCATAGAAGAAGTGTAATAGTCTTTAAACTTCATGTGTGTGATCCTATAGAAAATATTTTATGGAACAATGAGATACTCGTAACATCGTTCCTCATTTTTATCTATTATATCATTCTTGGTGTCTGTCAGTTCACAGAAAAAGAATATATTATTATTTAGTTTATCCGAATGGGAGATTTTTTTGCTGAAATTTTTACCAAAGAATTATATTTTGATATATTTGAATGTATTATAATAAATATGGGTATGGTCCATGTTAAATGATTATCACTTCAACTTTTATTTTCACTATCTCTAGAAAATTAATAACTTTGTATGAAATGGGGAGGATATTCTATGTTTATATAGAGTTATGTTAAACTTTAATATGGGTAATTCATATTTTATGGAGCTACACATTAAATAAGTTACATTGATTAGTGAACTTAATTTTAATTATACTATGGAATTAAATTTACATTATAAATTGAATCATTCAATATAATTTATAATGACCCCCTCTATGGATTTTTTCATAATTTTATGATCCTTGATTTTACTTTTATGTATTCATATTGTTTACTCTTACATTGAAAATTTTATTAGTAATTATTTTTGTATATATGAAGTTATTTTTTACACACCCTTGTATGTATAATGGTTTTTTACTTTGAATTATTATTGGGATCATTTTAATTAAGTCATTGAGAAAATGACTGTAATTTGTTTATGAAACTTGTGTTGAAAGTTCATATTTTCTGAGAGTTCTACAAAAGATAATTAAATATTTTAAATACAAATTATATAACCATCTATCTTACAATTATATAATCTATTTATATTATAAAATAACCTCAATATGGGTATTATTTTTTTTACCAAACTCATTGTTTTTTAATTCTAAATCTTTTTTATTTTAATTCTTATTTAATAATCCCAAAATTGTAAGAGTGGCTATGAATCTTGATGATTCCTAAAAATTGGATGATTTAAAAATTTCAGAAATGGAAGAGAAGTGATACTATATAGTGGAAATTATTTTTCTAAGGGGAGTTATTAAAAGGTATAAAATCTTGGAGTTAAGGAAGATAAATGGTGGGATGTACATTATATAAGGATATTGTATAAAATCATTAGGATGTTATAAGACGTTATTAGAGAAAGGGAATGACTAAATTACAATCATTTGTTGTATATTAAATGTGAGAGTATGTTTTCTGAAACATACAAAATGTTTTATTCCTTAAATCATTATCATTTTAATTTATCAAACCATCCATTTTTCTTTTATTATTATTTTATTCTTTTTCTTTGTTTAACTTTTGGGAAATAAAAAAGGGGGAGATATATGATACATGTATGGGATAATTTTGAGGAAATATGTATGTATCAATTTCATTAAGTAGAAATTAGTTGTAGTGATGGTTTGTTAAGTTGTTTCTAAAAGGATAATAATTTATAATTATGTATTCTTCATATGATATTCTCAAGTTTAATTACATTTAATTTTATAAGGATTTTTCACTTTTCATTTTGATTAAAATCACATTTTATTTATTATTTATTCTATATCTATTGAATATTAAAAAGGGTAGAGAGTTATGTATAATGATTAATTTCTTGTATTTTGTTTATAAAATCATAATATACATTAATTTTATATTATACTAACATGAGAATTTTATAATTTCTATCTATATGTAGTTTTTAATAAATGATTATATGTTTCAGTGAACTGAATGATCCATATAATTTCCAAATAATTATGATGTCATGCTAAATTTTTTAACAAATTATTTTTTGTTGATTATTATTCTCTAATAACTAAAAAAGATGATCTTGGACACTAACATTTTATATTTGTTACAAAAACATCAATAAATCTTAACAATTTTTTAGGAATAGTAGATAATTAACATAAATCTGAAATGATTTTAATTTTGAATATATAAATCATCTTGTTACTTTTAGTGTATATGATTATATTTTATTTCAATGGGATTACTAAGAGAATACATTGTTTGCGGAACTTTTAGAAAATATCATCGTTTTCTATACATAATTATTTCTTCTAATCTTATTGATCGAAGAGATTCTAGGTGTGGAATACACTGTTTCTGAACTGTGTAGCTTAAATAAGGATGGTGATAAACTTGATATCAATCATACATATTAAATATAAAATAAGGTATAGGGATTTCTATTGTTTATTTATTATTAGATAATTTCCATGGGTGAAACATGTTTCTTCATATCACTGACATCAATGATGTTCCTTCTGCAGACCTTGTATACCATGGATCCATTTACCGATCCTTCAACCACTTTTTTGTAAAAGTTGATATTTTTTATGAATTAGAACTAGTATGTTATAATATCCTTTTATGTAATTTTTATATTTTTATCCTAATATCAATGTAAAATTTTAACATTTTTCTTTTTTTTCTAATTTTACTTTTTGTTTATTTCAATTAGATTTTTACATCTAATAGTTATTTTCCTGAAGGGTTTCTCATTGTATACTATGTTATACTCTGGGTTTTCATAGTTTATAACACCCAAACGTCATACACTTTATAGTGGGTAGAAAATGAGATTATACTTTTTAAAAAAAATTCACCCCCCATAGGATGATTCTATACATGTATTATCTAGGGAAAAAATAGATGCTCTTGAAAATTCCAAAAACAATATCAATATATATACATTAGTGTTTTATTCAATCCTTGATTAAATATTGATATCATCTATAAAATAGTCCAAAACAGTCTAAATGCCTGTATAAAATCATATTTATCATGTAATTTAAAACCATATTTGTGTTGGTTACATTGATAAGAATGAATAAGAACTCATAATGGTTATATGGATTACTATAATTCTTTTGGAAGTTACCCTATTACTTCATCCTTTTATGATGATAACCAGAAAAAATGATGATTTTAGAAATCCAATGGTATCCCTAAAACTAATCTAGTAGATAATGAATCCATGGGAAAGGATATTAATTCTTAATCGAAATGGTTCAATGTCTTATATTTATTACTGTCTCAAGAAAAAGTTGGGTTTCATTAAAAATAAAATCAGAGTTGGCCACAATAAACTCATTGTGGAATAAAGACATTATACACAAGCTCATCAGACTACAAATTTATATCACATAACTTTAATGGTTCTATGTGATGTGATCAAAATAATATAGGTATCCTTATATTAACTAAAGTAATGGAGAACTCTATATCCCTCCTAGGTGGTATTTCAAAGAAATCCTTCAAAAAAACATCAAGTTACCTATCCACTATCATGAAATAAAAATGTGGATAATTTCATTAAATAAAAAAAATAACTAATACTATATAATAACAATATAAGCATCTCCTATCTCCAACCATAAAACTCTTCATAGTTTCTTAAATATCCCACTCTCCCCTAAAATTATTGATACTCCCATTGAGTGCTGCAAAAATAACTCTTCAATAATAGCATTAAATTTTATATTTAAATTAAACCAGTCAATTTATCCCAAAAATATAATCATATAAATTTTTCTAAAGAATCATTAATTCCCATTTTCACATTATGGATTAAGATCGAGTAAGAAAGATATTGTAACCCTTTCCATTTTTACAACCCAATAGATAAAAATATTATTTGAAACAAATAATATATTCATTATATGACCCAGAAATATTATCTAAACCTCAATTGATTAATGAATGAAATTATACCATAGGAACTTATTCTATAATAATAATATAAGCTATCAATATTTTACATAACACCATATAAGTTCCAATATCCACATCAATTTCCTTTTCTACCTTATCAATAATAATTAGATTACATTAAATTCTCTAAGATAATAACCTCCCTTTCTAACAAGGTATTCTCACACAACCATGATAACCTAACAGATCTTATCTCAACACACATATCTTCAATCTTTATCCCTTAATATTTTCAAATGCACCAAAATTTCTCACACATGTTTACAACTATCAATATTTACTAAGATATCCAATATTTAAACATCTTGGACTTGTACAAGGTGGATTTGGGAAAAAGGAATTTGGGTGTCCCAAATCCCTATTCTAAATAAACTATGGTGATATAATTCCCATATAATTTTAAGATGAACCCTCAAAAAATTCCCTATGTGGGTGATTTTAATTCATATTCTACCTGCTAAATTAAGTATCCCTCTACCATAATGAGAAAATAAAAAACTCACCTTCCATGTTTCTGTAAAATCTATATTTTCCAAAGAAATCATTTTAACCAAATATTTATTTGAGGGAAACATTAGAATAATGATCCATAATTTTATAATTGGTCATAGATGTAACACCCCATGATTTTATAGCATGTTATCTCTTCAAAGTATTTCAATAACTTGCGTTACACGCAACACCGAGTTCGAGCGCACCACGACTTACCAAACTAGCCATTCAAAAAAGAGATTAAGAATAGTATTAACCACAATTTAAATTTTATATATCCTATATTATTTTAACATTCATATTTTTTGTTTCTTATAAATAATATAATAAAAATTCAATTTTTAAGATAAAAGAGGTATTTTTCAAAAAATATAGTTTTTCTGCATTTTAATGGAAAACCCTTTTTAAATCCAATATTTGACACTTTTATATATTTAATTTTGGGAAATTAAATTCTTCTTTAGAAGAGGGAAATAAAAATTTAGTTTGGATAAATTTTTGGTACTTTTCTAATAACTTTCATATTTAGATGAATAGTGAAAAAATACTAAATTTTAATTAAAAACAACTTTTTTAATTGAAATAATTTATAGTGTTAAATTATAAATTTGAGTGGTTTTAAAGTTTAAAAATAATATATTTTTATTATTTAATATAATTTAGGTCACTTTATGTAATTTCACATTTAAAATAAACATAAACAAGTTTTAATCTTTTGATAGTTATTATTTCTTAAAAACACGCTTTCTGTTTTAACAATAGGAATTAATTTTAAATTAATTTCTACCACTTTTGTGTTTTGTATTTTCAAAAATGGATTAAATATTTGGAATCATGAGAGCCAAATCATGTAAACAGATAAATTTTATTTTATACATTATGAATACTTACTTCAGTAAATATTTTATTTACCATGGTTAAAGGATAAATATGGTAAATTAGGGTAAGAAAATAATATTATAATAATATTAAATTACCCTAACATGTGTCCTATTCCTATTTGTTGATACATTTCAGACCATGGGAAGACTAGGATCGATTTTGGGACCCCATAGAGCCACTTAAGAGTGATAATGACACTTTATATTAATTAATTTAAAGTAAAGACAAAAATGACATAAACATATATCTTTTAGTAAGAAAATTTGTAAATGGGGTTATATAAGTTATATTTTCTACTATAAATACTCATTATTAATATAAAACTATTTCATACATAATTATATTTTATTTATAATTTTTAGACATTAAATAATTTAATTTATTTAGGACACAATGGTGATGTAGTAATTACCTTATTATTGAAAGAATCAAATAAATGGTATTATACATTTTAAAATAAATATAATTTCAAAGTTTTTATGACATAAATTAATTTTCTAGGTGAATATGACTTGTTAGGGTTGATATAATGTATATATTTTTAAGTAATAATTCTATTATGACTTTCAAAAAAACAAAATACCAAATAGTGTCAAAATTGACATAAATGAGTTTTTAAAACAAATACTATATCATTAAATTATATAATAGTCCAAAAAATATAAGGTTAGTCCAAAGGACTCTTATAATGATATATATGTCATTAATGAATCACTTGGGGTTCTCTTGGCATTTTATTGTACATTTATTAACCATATAATATAAAAATACAAGGAGACATGGTAAATGTTAAACTATTTAACTAAGAGTTAGATATAAAAGATAAGGTTAATATAGTAACCTAAACTTGTCTAAAAACCATTAGTTGAGATTATTTCGACCCATAACCAACTAAGTCTCGAAATAAATTTATTTTGAGCCATTATAAACCAAATATGTTTGTATAAAAAAATAATATTTCAAGATTTTCCTAAAGTGACCCTCACCTCTCTTATAAAAGGGAACTTCCCCTTATCTCAAAATCACACCTCCAAAGCCATTTGGATCAGACAAAACCTGCTTAAATATCCTCCATAAATTCCCTAAAATCAACCTAGAGTCCTTATTTGGATCATAAATCCAACCTAATTATACCTTTTTACTAACTCAAAAGGAAACACCCGAAGAAGATGTAATAATTTCACCACCCTCTTTCCAGTTCTTTTCTTCTTCCACTTCATCTTTATTTGTTTTTTCCATACCAAAATAATAACTTCAGTACCTAATACCTAATTTTATTTTTTTATAAATATGTTACAACAATATTCTTTATTCTATCCATCCTATAAATGACAATGTCACCATACGTGTGTAAGTATGACTTACCGTCTCCACGTCGGGGTGTAGTTTGTTATTCAAACACTTAATTATTTGGATGAGTATAATAATGAGTATAACTGATGTAAATAATAAATATAATATGTTAATGATTCTTTATATATGATATAAAATCTAATTAAATAAAATTTCATCATCAATATAATGCTATTGTCGCTCGTGCATACGTACAGATTACCGTCTCCATGACACGATGAGATTCGTTTCCACATTCACCATTCAACATTGATTATAAAAATATATATTATTAATAAGTATGTAATATATGACATAATAATTCTAATTTATATATATATTTACTTACATATATCTTATTAACATACTTTCGTTCAATACGATATGAAAATGGAAACAACGTTTATGCGTACGTACGGCCTACCGTCTCCATAAACGGTGCCTTCCATTTCATATATCTTTGTATTATAAATATTTATATTCTAAATATATATGATATATAAATCAAGTATTATATTATGGAAGATTTAAATCATTATCTAAATGATATGATCAATAATAACAAGTTAAAACACGTACGATAAAGAAAGCGATTATTACCCAAAATGTTAATTTAACAAGGAAATCATTATTAAATGGGTAGTATAAAGTTATAAATGAATCATGTATGATATAATAAATATGAATATGGTTCTGTTATAATTTAATAACATACTATGGTCATTATACAGGAGGTTAAATGTACCCTCTACCAATGGAAGGTGCAAGGTAAGGGTTAATTTCCCAATCTCTTTATTATTCGAGGTTGTTTTTATATAAGTATCTACTGGGACATATTTATTTTCCATGTCAATATTTCATAAAAGAGTTTTCAAAGGGATTATTTTTTAGTGAATTTTTTACTAAAACATCATTTCAAATGTTTTAAAGATTTATTCTTCTAAACCTTCTTCATTAATGTCCATGTTTTCAAAATGGTTTAAAGGATTTATTTATATGGACCTGAATGTTTTAAAATTTTAATTCCTTTAACAAGTTTAAAAGTGGTATGGTAAACTTTGATTCAAAACTATATTTTAAATGAATTCCTTTATAAATTATGTTAATTTTAAATGATTTTATGAAAAGGGGATATTTCTCTCAAAGATTTTTATTGATTATTTTCAACTATGTCAACATCCTTTACGGGATATTATTCTTGATCGAGGTTGATTTATTATGATACAAATATTCCATATTGTATTGACCTTTTTGTGATATATTTGACTGTGTATGTGTTATTTTTATACCATACACAGTTTAGGGTTAAATTATTGACATTTCGTATTCTAGTTCTAATACAAATGTTTATGTTATGTTTCAAAATTTTCATATGAGGAATGTATTGGATATAGTAAGTGATGGGTGGAGCCCGCTAGAGCTCCTCGATTCATCGGTAGGTATCATGAGACAATTAGATGTGGAATTGGGTGAGGCCTTTCCCAATTTGATATATGATTTTGGACGAGGCCTTAATCATTTTTAGACATCTTGGCCGAGGCCTTGAAAAAATGTTTTTGAATGTTTGGCATTACACATTCCCTCATTAGGAAAATAATATTGATGGTTTATGTGGTTATTCGACTAGTAGAATACCCATGACTATGTTTTATTATTGCATTATTTACTCAACTCATATTTATTCCATAAAGTGTTCATGTTTATTATTTGAAAATGAATGTGTTTTCAATTATTCATTATGCCTATTGTTTATGTTATATTCTAATAAATTGTTTATCCTTATTGACCATCTGAGCTCATGTCACACCCGTCGTTTCTGATTTGTTTTTTTTAAATTAATTTTCTGGGCATCGGGTAGTTCGGGTCGAGGCCCGACATAAAATTTCTAAGTTCTTATTTAAAAATGTGTGTTTTGACTTTGACTTCATCCTGTGCGCCGCGGTCGAAGCCGTGCGGCCTCGTTTGGGTCGTCGCGCGACCCCGCCTGGTCACTGCATGCCTTTCCGATGTTCAATTAACGAAATAAGATGAATTAAGAATGGTTTTGATAATAATATTATTATTAATTTCACTTGAAATTATTATTATTATTATTATTATTATTATTATTCATGCTTCAGGTTTAGTGTCACCGGATGCACGGGTAGGGCACGGTTCTGAGACCGCACGGTCCGCCCGACTTTCAAAATGAGTTAAAAAACATAACCGAATAATGAAATAATAATGAATAATGAGATTTAAATAAAATGTAAATAAAAAGTTTAAATAAACTTTAATAAATTGTTTTAATGATAATAATAAAAATTATTTTTGAGATTAATAAATGTTATGGTAAAGATTATGTGGTGCTATTACATTTTTTATTCTTATTATTTCACTTGTTTCATTTATTTATTTTTGTACTTTTTTTTATCTCTTCATTTTATCGTTTCCTTATTTTTTTTCTCTCTCTCTTCTTTTCTCTCCCTCACTTCATCTCCCCCTCGGTTGTCCCACGTGGCTCACCCCCCTCCCCTCTAACCCTAGCTGTCATGCTCCCTCCCCTCCACTCCCATCACCCTCCTCCTCCCGGCCTGCTCGTCCCGTCTCCGGAACCCCATCCCGCCGCCCCGCACCCTCTCTTCTGTCGCACATCTCCCCTAACCCTAGCGCTGCATTTCTTTTCCCAGGCCTGTCGCGCCCATCGCCCTCCTCCATCTCCCGGCCTGTTCGCCCCGCCATCGGCTCCCAGTCACGGCCGCCTCTTGGCCAGCCGCTCACCGCCGGATCCCTGTCGCACCTGTCGCAGCCGTCGCGTGCCCACGCCGCCTCCCTACTCCAGTCGCGGCATCTCTATGAGCCACTCCCCTTTTTCCAGCCATCCGCCGGAATCTCTATCGGCGTAGCGCTGCCCTCCGCTGCTCCCCTGCTGCACCCACGTCGGACCCGCGTCGGCCACGCCTCCGCCTCGTCCGACCCCGCTGCTCCCATGTTGCACCCACGCCCGACCCGCGCCTCCCTGTACCTGCACCCCGCTCCTCCAGCAAGTCGCCGCTCCCCTATCCCGCTCGGTCGTCCTCCCTGCTCCCACGGACGGTGAACCTCCTTCTTTCTCTACCCCAGACGGCAGGTTTGTTCCTCTCTTTTTTTATCTATTTCATTTTATTATTTTATCTAATAAGACATTAACAATTTTCTTTTGATTTTATTATTATTATGTTAATAATAGTATTATTATCATTATAATTTGTTATTGTTATTACATTATGATTATGTTATTATTAATATATTAATGTTATTATTATTATTATCATGATAATATTATTATGTTATGCTATTATTATTTGGATATTATTATTATTATGTTATCATTATTATTATTATTATGTTATTATTGAGATTTATTATGATGTTATTATCATTATATTATTGATATTACTATTATTATTATTATTATTTATGTTATTATTATTATTATATTATTGTATTGTTATTATTATTGTTAAAATATTATTATTATTAAGATTACTATGATTATTATTATTATGCAATTATTATTATTATGTTATTGATATAACTACTATTATTTTTGTTATTATTATTAATATTACTATTATGTTAACATTATTTTTGAACCTGTTTAACGGTCTGCTGTTTTAGGACCTGTTTGACAGCTCGATACGGTGCGATCGTTGCGCAACTGGAGTCTTGCGCCGTGTCATTTTTTCGTTCCTATTTGGGGTAGGTGGTTCCATGTATTTACATCATTTAGATAATTTAATTTATTTGTTTAGTGTAACTTAATATGTTCTATGGTTTAGTTGCAAGATGCGAATTATGTTTATAATGTTTTGGTAGTGTTGTAGTGGTTTTGTGAAATGCGTTTTAAAAATGGTGTAACATGCTTGCGTGATGAAAATTGCACCTGTCTTTAGAAATTGTCATGTTTTTCCTTTAGATTCAGTTGTGGTAAATTTTAGAAGTGTTTAATAATTGTTTATAGAGAGTTCCAAAGAGGTTTTGAAAGGGTTGATTTGTGGAATTTATTTCGTAATGGTTTCTTTTGAAAGGTGTTCTCAAGTCACTTTAGGTGTTTGTATATTTAAATAGACATTTTCAAAGGATATGAATCACTTTTGGTGTGTTTTCCTGGTTCTGTACCTTTGAAGTTGAAATGAAAAATTGTTTGAATAATGGAAAACAAGTTTTTACATGGTTACCTCGTGTATCAAGTTTTAAAGTGACGCATCTATATAAAATCAAGCTGTTTTTGGTGTAAGGCCTTCTTGCCTTTTCTAGAAATGATTTCAATAAAAACTCAAATGATTTTTTGGTTTATTTATATGACGCTAAAATGGTTCTTTATAGCCTTTGAATATTCTTTCACTTTTAAAGTGGTGTATTTTTTTTATAAAATGAGACATGTCGTGTGCGTGTGTCTTTGAAATAGTGCTTTGGTATGAAAATAGTGACTTTTGTGTGCAATATCTTGTTTGGTCTATGAAATGAGAAAGAAATATACTATGTGAATGTAAAACTTGTTTGAGCACATGGGAAAACCCTGGGTATCTAGGTGGGTGAACTAGAACTAGTGCGCTAGTGAACCGGATGGGTATCGTCCATGTTTCACTTAGCTGGATTGATGATTGAAACACTAACTAAACATGATATCTGAGGGTCATGGCCTTCTAAGCCACATGTTCTGAGGGTCGTGGCCTTCTAAGCCATGTTTTCTGAGGTTCGTGGCCTTCTACGCCACGTTTCACCGAGACATGAGGTTTCTAGGGTCCCACTCGAGCTAGATGATCCTTAGGGGTTTTACCTATAGTGCTCTACCATCTATGGCATGGTGCCTTCCATCAGCATATGGAGGACCATTTGGGTGTTTGTGTGTGTGTGTGTGTGTGTATGTGTGTGTATGTGTGTGTGAGTGTGTGTGTGTGTGAGAGAGAGAGAGAGAGAGTGTGTGTGTGACCATAATGAACTTTTATCTTCCCCTTTAAAATTGTGTCTATGAAATGAGTTCTTTTCTTTGTGTTTCCAGTGTTTTCCTTTTGATTTTGGTTTGTAAATATTTTCTTAAAAATAATTTTGAACATATAAATTTGAATAAGCACTTTAAATTTTCTTTTGATGTTATGGCATGAAACTTTTTTCTCGGTGGCATCCTACTGGGCTTTTAGCTCACACCCTACATACACCCTTGGGTGTATGTAGTTTCTGTTTCTTCTGTGTTCTAGGTTGTGACTTTGTGCTCAGTGTTGGTGGTCCGAGTTGTTAGTGGCCTTTTCATGCAGGTTGGTGTTGTGGCATGCGGATGCTACACCACTCTCGTCGTTTGGAGGTTGGAGTTATAGTTTTAGTCCCTTTTGTTGTCGTTTATTTTTGGACATTGGTTCTGGTTGTAAACCTTTAAATTTTGATTTCAGTTCAATGGTCTCGTTGGTTGTCAATTTCCTAGTTTCATTTTATTATCTTGTTAGTGTTTGTGTGTACTATTTCGGGTAAACCGTTCCCACAGGTTACTCTTGATACCCGGGCACTTGTGCCAGCCCGTGGGGATTGGGAATGCCCTTCGGGCCTTGCCGCGGACTAGGTCGGGCATCGGGTCGGATGGCGACCCGGCCTGGTTCGTGACAAAATGGTATCAGAGGGAAAGGTTTTCTCTCTTGGGTCATTTTCTTTTGGGATAGAGTCACGGTAGACTTGAGTTAAATTTGTCGGGACTCGACGTCCTGGCTACGAGTTAGGTGCCTGGCCAGCACAACTCGTGGCGGGACTCAAGTTACTAATGTATGTGGAGGTTTGTCTGAGTTTTTGGTCCTTGCGGATGATCGTGTCTAGGGGAAATGAAAAGGGAGTAAGGTCAGTGGTCCTAGTGAGCCCGCAGGGCCTAGCAAGCCATGCAGAGCTGGGGACGTTGTCCTGGAATACCCTTCGTGGTAGTGGTGTGATTGGCATATGGCCACCAACCATATGTTCCAGTCACCCACTGACACTAGTTTCCTACTGTATTGTTTCTCGTCTCTTTGTTTTGGATTCGTGGAAATTTTGTTTTTAAGTAAAAATGTGTTGGTCTTGGAAAATGTTTTCAAATGAATCGCTTTGAAAATGAAATGGTGTGTGAGGTTTGAAAGGTGTGGGTTGGATGTTTTGGTTTTGAAAAATGGAAAATTTTGGTTTTGATCCTTGACGCTCTCATGGGAAACCACATGCATGAGTGTATGCGAAAAGGGAAATTGGTAAGGGCACGAGCGGATGAGTGCTTGGATGGATATGAGGTGGGTGCCAGTGCGGCACGAGAACATGCATGTGCGAGGCCCATGGGACACCATTGGTGTTGGTGCAATCCACCGGGTTTTCTTATTTTCAAAATGTTTTGTTAATGGAAAAAGGAAAATTTGGTGTTTTAGTAAACAATTTTTGTGTGGCGTGTCCTTGTGTTTTGAAAATGTCGGATATGAGGTGTTTTGAGCTGAGGATCCTTTCTGAATGAATTGTGTTCCGAGTTTGAATTTTTATTTGTAAGTTGGTATGTTTTCGTGTAGTTAGTGAATTCTTTTGAATGTTCTTCAGGAAGCCCTTTCAGTGGTTCCCCCGCACGTTTAGTGTGCGCTTCTGGTATGTGTTGACAACTGAACCAGTTTGGTTGGGTCCATAGTTTTCTTTCTTGACTAGTGTACGCCCCCATAAAGCATTGGCATGTGATTGAAGTACAACTATGGGAAATTCCATGTTTTTTGGCACTCTAATTGATTGAAGGACTCTCTTTTTGAATTCTAGGATTGAAGCCACCTCTCCTTCTTACAACTAAGTGGATCCTCTCGCAGTAGGATGAAAGATGCGAGGGGAGTTGAACAGAGTTTTGGTTTCTCTGAGTTGCCTGAGTCTTTGAGTATGAAATTTGACATCGTTACACTTGAAGGTTTCCCCTAGAAATGGAGAAATAAATTCTAGTGGGGAAGGGTGAAGGCGATTGAGAGCTGTCCGTGCTTATCGATGCCTTGAATGGTTTGTAGTGTTTACATTAGCTGCAAGGGTCATGTTCAGTGACGTCTTACAGTGTGAGGTCCATGTGATAATCAATGGTGGTTTGGAAGCAACCCTAAGTTGTTGGTGCGATCTATCATTCTAAATTACCTTTGGTCCTTTGTTGGTTTCATTTAAGAAAGGGTCTACATTAGGTCACTAGTGTGGCAGACCCAGTCACATAGGGATGCTATGGTCAACTGTAGGAGTCACGTGTTGTTTAAGACTCAGTTTGAAGTCCCTCTACGTATAGTGTTCCTCTCAACAGAAATGATCATGTTCAGGTGATGATTCGTGGTGTCGTGTTCTCATCCAGTGTGACAAAGAGTGATGCGCATGCACCATTAAAGCTCTTGTGTTGGTGAATGTTTAGTGTACAATCAGTTGGATATCGTAATGTGTTGTGGTTGCTGGTGTTTCCTTGGTTGTAGTGTGATGGCGTGTGACACCAAAAGGAGAAGCTCCGTTCGGGAGTCTTCCATGCCTGACTACGAGGCAGACGATGATTCAAACATCAGGGCTCTAGCCATAGGCCTCGGAGTGAAGCTGGCATGTGGTCAGGAACCCCGAGAGTGTATGAGACCCCGAAATTATTTCGGTCATCAGTGTTGAATGTGGAATCAGCTTAAATTGTCTTCCATGGTTATTCTGCTCCGAACGAACCGTCTGGTTGCATAAGGTTTTCGTGACCATGTGGAGGCATGTTCGTCTCGTTGCCTTAAAGTCTCGGGGGTTGCGTCCCACTGGAAGCAATCACTTTTAGTGGTCCTTGAGAGTCTGTTGGGGAAACATCGATCCCAAAATTTTATAATGCTCATCCCGGGAAGTGGATGTGTTGGTCAGGTCTTAGGTCGTGGTTTTAACGCCCGGGTGGTCAGGCCCCTCCCTCCCCACCCCTTGTGGTGGGGTGTTTGGTCACCATCGAGAATATTTCAAAGTTCTATATCCTCTGTTAGTTCTAGTGGAGACTAGACCCACGATGGGTCTCATACAAAGGTCTCTGGAATAAATCAGTGTTGGCCTTTCCTAAATGGTGGGGAGTCCTCCTGGACCTCCCCATGTTGATTTTCTAGTCTTGCCTTGGGAGTTGGTAGGTTCATAATGGTGGGGAGACCCACATTGGGTCTCACAAGAATTCCTCTAGAATGAATCAGTGTTGGACACTTCTTCAATGGTGGGGAGTTCGCTCGAACCTCTCCATGTCGGTTTTCCAGTCTTGTTTCGAGCGTTAGTGACTTCCTAATGGTGGGGAGCCCCTCGGGCATCCCCATGTTGACCTTTCTCTTCTATTTTTAAATATGGTTTGATGATCAGTGATAAGAGTGTTCCATGGATGTGGTTTGACCTTATTTGTTCATTTTATCCAAGTGGTATGGTTTTGTTTTCATAGTACATAATGTGTTTCGGCTTGCGAAGTTGGTTCCTGTGGGTTCAAGATTTCGTTTTCTAAAACAATCAGTTGGAGTCATTCTAGCTCTTTGGGGTGGGCAACACATATCAAAAAGTCTTTTATGTGTTTCTTGATGTTGTCTTTGAGTCACCTTCTCTGAGCATGATGTTTCTCTCCCTCATTGCTTGATGTTTGTGGGGTATCAGTTTCTTCTTTGGGGTTCCGTCTTGATTGTGGATTTTCGGGGACGGAAAGCTTTATGGTGGGGAGAATTGTCACACCCGTCGTTTCTGATTTGTTTTTTTTTAAATTAATTTTCTGGGCATCGGGTAGTTCTTGTCGAGGCCCGACATAAAATTTCTAAGTTCTTATTTAAAAATGTGTGTTTTGACCTTGACTGCATCCTGCATGCCGCGGTCGAAGCCGTGCGGCCTCGCTTGGGTCATCGCGCGACCCCGCCTGGTCACTGCATGCCTTGTCGATGTTCAATTAACGAAATAAGATGAATTAAGAATGGTTTTGATAATAATATTATTATTAATTTCACTTGAAATTATTATTATTATTATTATGGCTGCTTCAGGTTTAGTGTCACTGGACGCACGGGTAGGGCACGGTTCTGAGACCGCGCGGTCCGCCCGACTTTCAAAATGAGTTAAAAAACATAACCGGATAATGAAATAATAATTAATAATGAGATTTAAATAAAATGGAAATAAAAAGTTTAAATAAACTTTAATAAATTGTTTTAATGATAATCATAAAAATAATTTTTGAGATTAATAAATGTTATGGTTAAGATTATGTGGTGCTATTACAATTTTTTTTTTATTATTTCACTTATTTCATTTATTTATTTTTGTAATTTTTTTGTATCTCTTCATTTTATCTTTTCCTTTTTTTTCTCTCTCTCTCTTCTTTTCTCTCCCTCACTTCCTCTCCCCCTCGGTTGTCCCGTACGGCTCACCCCCCTCCCCTCTAACCCTAGCTGTCACGCTCCCTCCCCTCCACTCCCGTCACCCTCCTCCTCCCGGCCTGCTCGTCCCACCGCCGGAACCCCATCCCGCCGCCCCGCACCCTCTCTTCAGTCGCACATCTCCCCTAACCCTAGCGCTACATTTATTTTCCCAGGCCCGTCGTGCCCATCGCCCTCCTCCATCTCCCGGCCTGTTCGCCCCGCCGTCGGCTCCCCGTCACGGCCGCCTCTTGGCCATCCGCTCACCACCGGATCACTGTCGCACTCGTCGCAGCCGTCGTGTGCCCACGCCGCCTCCCTACTCCAGCTGCGGCCTCTCTATGTGTCGCTCCCCTTTTTCCAGCCATCCACCGGAATCTCCACCGGCGCAGCGCTGCTCCCCTGCTGCACCCACGTCGGACACGCGTCGGCCACGCCTCCGCCTCGGCCGACCCTGCTGCTCCCCTGTTGCACCCACGCCAGACCCGCGCCTCCCTGTACCTGCACCCCGCTCCTCCAGTAAGCCGCCGCTCCCCTATCCCGCTCGGCCGTCCTCCCTGCTCCCACGGCCGGCGAACCTCCTTCTTTCTCTACCCCAGCCGGCAGGTTTGTTCCTCTTTTTTTTATTATTTATCTATTTCATTTTATTATTTTATCTAATAAGACATTAACAATTTTCTTTTGATTTTATTATTATTATGTTAATAATACTAATATTATCATTATAATTTGTTATTATTATTACATTATGATTATGTTATTATTAATATATTAATGTTATTATTATTATTATTATCATGTTAATATTATTATGTTATGCTATTATTATTTGAATATTATTATTATTATGTTATTATTGAGATTTATTATGATGTTATTATCATTATGTTATTGATATTACTATTATTATTATTATTATTTTTTTATGTTATTATTATTATTATTATTTTATTTTATTGTTATTATTATTATTAAAATATTATTATTATTAAGATTACTATGATTATTATTATTATGCTATTATTATTATTATGTTATTGATATAACTAATATTATTTTTTTTATTATTATTAATATTACTATTATGTTAACATTATTTTTGAACCTATTTAACGGTTTGCTGTTTTAGGACCTGTTTGACAGCTCGATACGGTGCGATCGTTGCGCAACTGGAGTCTTGCGCCGTGTCATTTTTCCATTACTATTTGACGTAGGTGGTTCCATGTCTTTACATCATTTTGATAATTTAATTTGTTTTTTTATTTTAACTTAATATGTTCTATGGTTTAGTTTCAAGATGCGAATTATGTTTATAATGTTTTGGTAGTGCTGTAGAGGTTTTGCAAAATGCGTTTTAAAAATGGTGTAACATGCGTGCGTGTTGAAAATTGCACCTGTCTTTAGAAATTGTCATGTTTTTCCTTTAGATTAGGTTGTGGTAAATTTTAGAAGTGTTTAATAATTGTTTATAGAGAGTTCCAAAGAGGTTTTGAAAGGGTTGATTTGTGAAATTGATTTCGTAATGGTTTCTTTTGAAAGGTGTTCTCAAGTCACTTTAGGTGTTTGTATATTTAAATAGACATTTTCAAAGGATATGAATCACTTTTGGTGTGTTTTCCTTGTTGTGTACCTTTTATGTTGAAATGAAAAATTGTTTGAATAATGGAAAACAAGTTTTAACATGGTTACCTCGTGTATCAAGTTTTAAAGTGACGCCTCTGTATAAAATCAAGCTGTTTTTGGTGTATGGTCTTCTTGTCTTTTCTGGAAATGATTTCAATAATAACTCAAATGATTTGTTGGTGTATTTATATGACACTAAAATGGTTCTTTATAAGAGTTGAATATGCTTTCACTTTTAAAGTGGTGTATTTTTTTATAAAATGAGACATGTCGTGTGCGTGTGTCTTTGAAATAGTGCTTTGGTATGCAAATGGTGACTTTTGTGTGAAATATCTTGTTTGGTCTGAAAAATGAGAAAGAAATATACTATGTGAATGTAAAAATTGTTTGAGCACATGGGAAAACCCTGGGTATCTAGGTGGGTGAACTAGAACTAGTGCGCTAGTGAACCGGAAGGGTATCGTCCCTGTTTCACATAGCTGGATTGACAATTGCAACACTAACTAAACATGATATCTGAGGGTCGTGGCCTTCTAAGCCACGTGTTCTGAGGGTCGTGGTCTTCTAAGCCACGTTTTCTGAGGGTCGTGGCCTTCTAAGCCATGTTTCACCGAGACGCGAGGTTTCTAGGGTCCCACTCGAGCTAGATGATCCTTAGGGGTTTTACCTATAGTGTTATACCATCTATGGCATGGTGCCTTCCGTCGGCATATGGAGGACCATTTGGGTGTTAGTGTGTGTGTGTGCGTGTGTGTGTGTGTGTATGTGTGTGTGAGTGTGTGTGTGTGAGAGAGAGAGTGTGTGTGTGTGTGTGCCCATAATGAACTTTTCTCTTCCCCATTAAAATTGTGTCTATGAAATGAGTTCTTTTTTTTGTGTTTCCAGTGTTTTCCTTTGGCTTTTGGTTTGTAAATCTTTTCTTCAAAAGAATTTTGAACGTATAAATTTGAATAAGCACTTTAAATTGTCTTTTGATGTTATGGCATGGAACTTTTTTCTCGATGGCATCCTACTGGGCTTTTAGCTCACACCCTACATACACCCTTGGGTGTATGTAGTTTCTGTTTCTTTTGTGTTCCAGGTTGTGACTTTGTGCTCAGTGTTGGTGGTCCGAGTTGTTAGTGGCCTTTTCATGCAGGTTGGTGTTGTGGCATGCGGATGCTACACCACTCTCGTCGCTTGGAGGTTGGAGTTATAGTTTTAGTCCCTTTTGTTGTCGTTTATTTTTGGACATTGGTTCTGGTTGTAAACCTTTAAATTTTGATTTCAGTTCAATGGTCTCGTTGGTTGTCAATTTCCTAGTTTCATTTTATTATCTTGTTAGTGTTTGTGTATACTATTTTGGGTAAACCGTTCCCACAAGTTACTCGTGATACCCGGGCACTTGTGCCAGCCCGTGGGGATCAGGAACGCCCTTCAGGCCTTGCCGCGGACCGGGTCGGGCACCGGGTCGGATGGCGACCCGGCCTGGTTTGTGACAGCTCACCCCTTTCTTATGTTTTATTTTCCCAGGATTTCCAAGAAGTGTATTATGATTGATATTCAGGGTTAAGATAAAAGGGAATAATGGAATTCTCAAAGAACTATCTATGCTATATTTTATGTTTGAAATTGTAATGTGAAGTTGATGTATGTAATCTATTTCCAAAAATTCAAAATGGATTGGTCTTCAGGTATTTTATCCCTTGTGATCATTCCAATGTTATGTAATAATGCACTGACTCTAGGTAACTGGGCTCGGGGAGTTACAATAGACTCATCAAAAGTATCCATTCCTTAAGAATTATAGTAAACCTCTGATTTGACACATATATACCAGCTCAGTTAGTGTTGATTCATATTCAATCACTATAAGTTTTTCACACTCAAGATATAATATCTCTCTAGATCTAGATTTATTAAGCTCATATGGGAAGTGTTGGTAATTTAATATTAGCTAGAATCATGACTAATAATGTTTTTATCCTTTATTTACTCCTCAATCACTTTTCAATCCAATCTATTTGGACCCTTTAGTAATTAAAAGCCAAACCCATATTTTGAGGTCACTAGGGCCTATAGAAACATTAAGATACTGATATTTCTTATCAATAATTCATAAGACTTATTCATCCCCACAATACCTCTAAGAAATGGGTGGTTTTAGTCAATTAAATCTATCACCCAACCATTTATTTTCGGCCTATAGTGATCAATATCACTATTAAACCCCAAGATAGCATGTATAACTACTTAAACATCTATGTTTATATATGTTATTCTTACCTTCTCATTTCCATCCCCCTTTTCTAACTATAACTCTCTTAATTAGTATATTATACAATACATAAAATAACTTACATTGAAACATAATAATTTATCACGAATTCATCATCATAAAAAAACATACAAAATATTGAATATGTGGCATCCTCTTTTTTGGAGAAATTTCAACCCTGACCAATCATCTCAAAGGTTCAATAATGTCACATATAAATTGTTTTTTTCAAAAAAAATTCAAAAAAACTTTTTAAAATTTTATTTTAAATTTATATCGATGAATAAAAATAATTTTTCATTTTAAAATAGACTAATATGATGTATAATATTTCATATCTAATATGATACCTTAGCACATTTTAGTTTTGACTCATAATTCGTTAACAAAAAATAGATACATTCATTTGAGGTAAAGATACCACTCATTTACCTGATCAACATATATTTTTACATATTGTAAAATAACTAATAATATCTTTTTATGGATGCTTTCAGAGTCTCTTATATATTATAATATATTCCTACTTGTCTTTATTACAATTTTGTAACACCTTGGGCCCCAAATTATGAGACATAATTCAAGGTGTTACATAGAAAAAGGAATATTATAAAGTCTCTAGAGGATAATGATATATAATTAGGGATTAAATAAAATCATTGAGAATGATTTAAATTACTTTAAAAAACCAAATATTATAATAAGGAATTATATCCTTTTAGTGAAAAAACTCATAACTTGTAATTCCATTCTAGAAACAAGTATTTCCCACCCAAAACTTATAATACTTAAAATCATAATTATAGAAACATACTTGATCAAACTAGGTTCAATCCTATCAGACTTTCTCTGAGAATAAGATATTCATCTATAGAATCAATGGGTGCTAAAATACATGGAACTAGTCCACATTTCCTTGGGTTCATTTAAACTTTTAATATTATATGGTAAATGATTAATCAACTATATAGAAATAGTAATAAACTTGTCTTATAAGGATATAGACAAAACCTAATTGTAGGAGCATGCTTATCACTCTCCCCAGCATGGTACTATTAATTTTATTAGCTAAAAAATTCAATTTTGGAGTCTAAAAAACTATTTTTTTAATCAATACACCTCTAGAGTTACGTAATTCAATAATCTCTCTTAGTTAGTACTGTAACCTATTATCTATCCTAAGGGGTTACAACATCGTTTCTACGTATTTTTTACTCTATATTTCTATTTTGTGAATATTTCAAATAATTGATACTTTTTATTTAGAATATAGATCAATAATTTCCATTATTATTCATCTAAAATAGTCAAAATGTAAATATGTATACCATGGAAGGTGACTTGAAATAGTCACAATGAATCTGAATAGAAATATTCAATCAGGACACAAGAATTATACACCAGTCACTTAAAACTCACTTGTTAGTATTTTACAAACATACAATCATACAAAAGGGAAGGTCACTTAGGTTTATACCAATCATCAACCCTTTAATACTAATATCCTTCATCACCTTTTAAATCAGGTTCCCTAGATTCTTATGTTGGACTATAGTGTTATCATATAATGGGACATGGGTGGAATTCAACTACTTAAAACATATTTTAACATCTATGATATATATCTCATTCATAAGAGTTTATTTCATAATGGTGAGTGATTCCATATCCATGAAGATATATCCATTTTTTGAACTAAAGGGGGTATCCATTATGCTATATCACACTAGGGGAAATTATATTTCATTTCAATATGGGTAAAAATCTAACTAAAGGTTCTGTGTGTAGCGGATGCGATAGTAGAGCCTGCCTAAATCATATTTTTTTCATTATCGGTGATTAATATGAGATGTAGTTGATGAATAACACCATGAATAAAATTTATAACCAATAATAAGAATTGAATCAATTTCTATTTAACATTATAACATTTGAATCAAATGTAAGATAATCACATAATGAATTATAATTAATTTAAGCAGTTAAAGAATTTCCTTATGATGAATTATTTCTTCATTGATTAATTTGAAAATAACTTTATTACTTTCCATAATTGCAACAAATGAATCAAGTGTAGATTCTCTCATGTATTGACCCAGACAACCACTTTATGCTTTTGAGAAATGTTATTTTAATATCTATGTGCTAGCATGGAAGATCTTAATACATGTGCTATTATTCTGTGATCACCATGAGAATATCTTCACAATAAGACTCTCTATGATCTCTCTAGAATTGAGAGTGGTGGTGGAGGATGATATATCTTCATCACTGAGTGTGTTATCAAGGAGGATATCTCTAGGGATTAAAAGGATTCTTTGAAGTCGTTTTTCATAACGAAAAACCAGAGGCTAGATTGAGGTTTGGAAATAATATAATTATGTTTAGATAGAACTACTCTTAGAAAATAATAATGGTACATTTACCATTATAATTTCTTAATCCCCATGGAACACCATTTATATAATAGCATTAACAGTATTTATTAACATTCACAAAACTAGTGAATTAATTGAATGTTTTTTTTAAAAAAAATTAAAACTTATTCAAATTATAATTAATATATATTATTACTCACACGAATTTTAGACCTTGTCTTTAATTTATCCACAATATTTATTGGGCCTTGAATAATTACTATTTATTTAATAAATAAATATCACCACCTTATTATCTAACAAATAAATAAATAAATCCTATATTCACAAAATAGAAAATAAGTATTTATTAAATATTATACTAAAAATTAATCTATTGAATAACTTACTGGTGGAAATGGAGGATTTACCAACACTTTTATTCCAACAGTCTGAAAAAACCATTGGTATATTGTTTTAACATCAACCATTCCCAATGGGTTGAATAAACCATTGGTATATTGTTTTTAGAATAAACCTTTCCCAACGATTTGAGTAAACCATTGGGAAATATTTCATTTTTTCTAATGTATACCAATGGTTTTTTAAACCGTTGGTAAAGAATATATTTCACAATGGTTTTTTAAAACTATTGGGAAAGGTTTTCCCCAAATACATAGTAGATCTAGCTCCCCCATTCATGTGATTACATCCCCAAACCAAAGATCTCCCGAAGATCTCTCTTTACCCTAGGCTATGTAACTTATTCTACTCGATATATCCATCTCCAATTAGACAATTGTTTTAGTTATACACTTCAAATCAGTAAGTGATACCTTAGTTTTAATGTTTTTCATATATTATTTTTGTTTTTTGTTATGATTTTTCCTAAACCAGATGTATGTGTTGTCTGTGGCATGGTATACCCAATAAGTGAACTTTTATTTTTCTTCTATTTTTTTCTACACTAAAAGTGTTAGGATTGGGTGAATCGTATTTATTTTAAGTATTAATAGCCACTGATTATATTCATAGTTATTGAACCATATGAACTAATGGAGGTGCTGGTGAGAAGTATCCCCACTCAATGATGGTAAAGGGTTTGTTTAGTCATATTGTCTTGAGGTGGATAATGGATATAAGGATGGTCCATATGAAGGGATTGGGTAAAGTTGGGGTAGTGGTGTTGGTGGTTTTCTATTTTTTTAGTGGGGGATGATATGGTAGTTTCTATGGACTTTAGTTTAGTTGAAAATTGGATTTTGATTTGGTATTAATAGTTTTTGTTCAAGGAATAATGGAAAGGGTAGTGATATTGAGGATGAATTGTATATTTTTTGGGTGATGGATTGGAATTGTGATGTTGGTTGGATTGGGCATAGGTAATTTTAAAGGTATTATATGGGTATTGCCTCCCCAGAACACCCCAACCCCACCCCTGGACAACCCCCACCCCCTGGACACCCCCACCCTAGGATAGCCCCACCCCACCACCCTAGACACCCCCATTGGATAGCCCCCTCACCTCCCAGCACACCCCCACCCCACCTGGGCACCCTCGCCCCTGGATAGTCCCCCAACCCCATGGACACCCCCACCCCCTTGGATACCCCCACCCAGGGTCACCCTACCCCTTAGACACCCCTCACCCCCCATGGACATCACCCCTGGATACCCCCCACCCCACCCTCTGGACACCCCCACCCCACTGGACACCCCCACCCCCCTGGGAAAACCCCACCCCCCGAACAACACCCCCACCCCCCTCGATAGACCCCCCTGGACACCACCACACCCCTTATACACCCCCATACTTAGACACCCCACCCCCTAGACACCCCTCCCGGAAACCACCCCACCCCCAGACACCACCCCACCCCCTAGACACCCCCACCCCTGGGACAGCCCCCACCCCCTAGACACCCTGACCCCCTAAACACCCCACCCCCTTAGATATCCCCCTAGACACCAACCCACCCCCTAGACACCCCCACCCCCTGGACACCCCCACCCCTTGGACAGCCCCCACCCCCTAGAAATCCCCTTGGACACCACCCTACCCCCTGAATAGCCCCCCACCCACTAGACACCCCCACCCCCTTGGATAGCCCCCACCCCCTGGACACACCCCCAACCCCAAGGAAACCCCCACCCCCTGAAAAACCCAACCCCCTTGACACCCCCTCCCCTTTGACATCCCCCACACCCTGGACACCCCACCCCCTTAGATATCCCCCCCCCAGTACACCACCCCACCCCCTGAACACCCCCACCCCCTAGACACCCCAACCCCTTGGACACCCCCACCCCTTGGACACCCCACCCCCTGGACACCACCCCACCCCCTGGAAACCCCCACCCCCTAGACACCCCACCCCCTTGGACAGCCCCCACCTCCCTAGATAGCCCCCTGGATACCCCCACCCCCTTGGACATCCCCCCCCCTACACACCACCCCAACCCTTGACACCCCCACCCCCTAGACACCCCACCCCTTGGATAGCCCCCACCCCTGGATAGCCCCCCCCCCCCCTCCCCCCTCGGGACACCACCCCACCCCCTAGACACCCCCACCCCATTGGATATCCCCCACCCCCTGGACAGCCCCCCTAGACACACCCACCCCCTGGACACCCCCACCCCCTAGACACCCCCACCCCCTAGACAACCCCCACCCCTTGTACTCCCCCACCCCCTTAGAATCACACCCCCTTAGACACCCCCACATAATGAATACTTAGACTTTGGGTATTAGGTGTTATGAAATATCCTAACTTTTCTAAATATTTCCATTTTTAGCATCAATAACTTATTTAAAAAACTCTCTTTACATATTATGCATCTTTGATGAAAAGAATTAACTTTGTAATATCTTGAACAATTTTCTATCTGGTGCATGGTTTCCACTTGTATGTGATAAATGAAAAAAATCCAAAACACATTTCACCTCAAATTTAGGCACACATAACTGAATTATTTTATCTTCACATTGTTTTAATAATAAGGTATCAACCCAGGACTAGTTCACTACATCAACTAGAAACCTGTTCCTTTATGGATATCTAAAATGGGGATAGATTATCCCATTTTGAAAATAAATTTCAATCTCATCATTCGAAATCTCCATGTACATAGAATCATGTGTCTTTTCCCCATTGAACTTCATCTTATGACATCAAACTCCTCTTAGTTCCATTTAATCTTTCTTGGATCATGATCCACATGTATGACCATGATGTTTTAATCCCTGAGAAACTTTTTACCATCATTTTAAAATTATATTTCCCATTTATTCATAATAGATATTATGAATATAATTCAAATAATCTACTAAAATATAAAATTTCTTCGATCTAAAATTTACTCAACTCCTGAATAATTCTCCTCCACAAGTGTACATGTTCTTGTACACTCATTTAGAGTTCTTCAAAGATATTCAAAACCTTCCTTGAACATTTTTTTGGTCTCAAAACACTCTCCAAATCTCACATGATCAAGTTATTACTTATTTCATTTAATAATTTAGAATAATGGGATTATTCTCCATCAAAGACTCATGGATTAAAAATTTATCCTTCTCTTTGACATAAAATGTATAAGACTCTCAAAATTCTCTCATAGATTATATATGTTCTCTCAATATGCAAAAATATCATGGTATTAAATTTATAATTGAAGTCAATATCATAGATTTATATTAATTTATAGTATGTTGTTATAAATATAGTATTTTTGTCTTTTATATTATTATTCTTATATAGAGTAGTGTGTGAGTTATGGTTTCGTATAAATTGAACAATTATCATTTATATAAATATATTTTCGATTAAACTTCAATTTATTGATTTTTTTTTGATGAAATTACTTCTAAAAATTGTTTTTATAGAATTGATAGAAGTTGGATGTATGAAAATGATCGGATCACAAGTAATTTTCAAAACAATTTGGAGAGATTTTAATATTTTTCATTTCACAATGCTTTAGATAGTGGTCACATACACTTCCCATGTTACAATTGTGTGTGAAGACCTTGGTTGATCCATGAAGAAGTCAGCTACCACACCACATAACCAAATATGGTTTTCAAGAAAGCTAATCTGTGTGGAATCACAATGGGGAGAAAATGAAATCTCAAATTGATTATAATAAAAATGAGAAGACTATATTGTAGAATTTTTTATATGATCGGTTTTTGTTTATTCATCATCATGAAAAAGAAAGGATTCTGACCCAATAATATTTTGATATGAGCACACATGATGTGTCTATTGAAAATGACGATGTTGTCAGGGTGAAAAAATTGAATGATACTACCACGACTCCAGTGCATCGGCAATGCGGTAAAAATGAAAAAGCTAGAATTTTTAATCTGATTGTTTCATGGGAAAACAATGTATGGGATTTTTAATACTAATATCGATTACATTCTTACCTTATTAAAGGAATTACTTCCAGATGATGCAGATATTCACTCAAACCACTATATGGCATGGAAGTTAGTTGGGAAACTTAGATTTTCAAGAAACAAAATTCATAATTGCTCGAAATATTGTAGTTTATTCTGGGAGGAAACTACTGAAAAAGATGATTGTATAAAATTTGGCACATCCCGCTGGAAGCCAAAAGGTGATGGAACACCATACCGTGTGCCACATAAAGTAATGTAGAACTTTCTATTGATACTCAGACTCCATAATATTTTAATGTCTGATGAGATATCAATAAAAACGTGATAGAATAATACAGAGATAAATAATACTAATGACGAGTTGGTTCACCTTGAAGATAGATTTACATGGTAGAGATTTGATGCTCAATATATTTATTTTTCAGCTAACATGCATAATGTGAGGATGGGTTTTTCATGTGACGGTTTTAATCCATTTGGGCATATTCTTACTTCACACAACACATGACCTGTTTTTATACACATTTATAACCTTCCACATGGTTGTTTATGAAAAAACCTTTCACTTTCATGAGTATACTCATTTCTAGCTCTTCTGATCCTAGAAATGATATAGACTTATACATGAAACCTTTAATAAAATAGTTGAAGCTTCTTTGGGATGTGGGTGTGCGCACATACGATGAATATTCAAAAGACATATTTCGGATGCATGATGTGCTTATGTGGACGATCAATGATTTTACTACTTATGAAATGATTTCTGGATAAAGCATGAAGGGAAAACTATCATGTCCTATTTGTATGAAGAATACATGATCTTGAAGACTGAAACATCATTGTAGTTTCAGTTTTATGGGACATTGACGATTCTTTCCAATAGACCATTCATATATATATAATCGTCGATGATTTTACAATACCATAGATACAGATGATCCACATCAACATATGTCTGGAACTGATGTTCTTAATGAATTGAAAGATATCAGTTTTTCATTTAGGAAGGGTTAAATGAAATCTAGAAAGAGAAAGAATGTTGCCACTGAAACCTATTACAATTGGAATAAGAGAAGTATCTTCTTGGATTTTCCTTATTGGTCAACCACTTTGTTACATCATTTCATAGATTTAATTCACATTGAAAATAATATATGTGAAATGTTGCTTTCGATTCATCTAAATGATAATGGAAATATAAAAGATGATTTACGATCTCAGCATAACTTGGTAGATTGGGGCATCAGACCAGAATTGCATCCAGTGTCTGTCATTGAAAATAAATGGCAAGTTACATGTGCTTCTTATGTGATGACACCTACTGAAAAAGGAAATTTCTAGAAGTACTAGACACTATTAAAGTTATTGATAGATATTCAAGAAACATATCTAAACGGGTCAACAGAAGAGATTTGAAGCTAAAATATTAGAAGGCTTGTGATTATCGCGTCCTTCTATATGAGTTGATTCCCGTAGAAATCCATCATATTTTGTACAATAATTTAACGGTTGTTGTTATTTGGTTGTGTCATTTGTTTATAGATATTTTTTCTAAGAAGTTTTTCAAGTCTTTCTTGCAAAATATGTTGGCAGATTCCTCGTTAATTTTTTGTGAGTTTGAGAGAATATTTCCTCCATCATTTTTTACCTATATGCTGCATCTGAATGTCCATATTCCAACTAAAATAATCCTCATAGGACCTATTTTTTTCGTTGTATGTATCCAACTAAAATAAATATGTACACATTAATGTATTATGTCTGAAATAGTAATCTTCGTTATGGTTCTATCGTGAATAGTTACTTGGATCAAGAATGTATGGATTTCTACTCTATGTATTTTTATGACCTTACTATAAGAATGAATAGACCAATGAGAAATGAAGAATAACAATAGGAGAAAATTGAACTCATTTTTCCATCACTTCCTCAAATAAGAGGAATTCCTGGATCATATACATTGATGAAATTAATTCTTGAAGAGCGGGAGGTGTCACATTGCATAGTTTTGTTCAACTATGATTTGTTCGATGACTACATTAGGTATGTAATTTGAATATATATATATATATTACATATATATTTGTAAAACTGTTATTATTTTTATCTACAGGGAACATAATGCAATGATAAATAGAAAGCATCATTCTTTATCTTTGAGAAGGAAGGAGATTTTTCATAACAAAGAATTTTTTGCTTGGTTAAAATTGAAGGTAAAAATATTATTGTTTAAAATAATTAAATAAATATTTAATTAAGTTTAATATTAATTTATATTTTAGGTATTGATGACTCTGTCCCTGAGGAAATAAGATCTTTAACTTTTGGTCCTAATACCATGGTTCATGACTGTAAATCAATTGTTATCAATGGGTACAGATTTGTTATCACTGAACGAGAAAAGAACATGAGAACACAACATGATGGTGTTATGGTTACTTCCCCAACAGACTATAATTCCTATACATTCGATAGTAGACTGTGATTTAAAAATGTAGCTTATTATAGATTCATTGAAAAAATAATAATTTTACATTATTACTCTCATGGACAAGTCATGATGATGAAATAACAATGGTTTGATTCAATGAAGAGGAAGAGAAAATTTATTGATGATTGTGGATTTTAAGTAATTGATATGACTTTCACTTTTACTACTGATGAACCATATGTATTGGCATCAATGGAGAAGAATGTTTTTTATGTCAAAGACCATCTTCGACCTAAATTTGGTGTCATTATTCAAGTAATACCAAGACATATTTTTGATGATGGTGATGATGGAATTAACATCATCCCTACTTCCATCGTAAATGATTCTTTTATTACTTTTGCTGACTCTAATAGCTCAATTTTCTGATTTGACTATGAACCTGAAGTTGTGGTGGGAAATATATTGAATCATCCATCCATGTTCTCAATTTTTTTGTTTTATCTCAAATTAGATTGTTAAGTTTGGTACTATTCAAATTTATTTAATATTGATTAAAAATATGTGGTATCCTACTTGACCGTTATTTGAATTTTTAAAATTTATTGGTTGCAATTTAATTTGAATTGTATTTTTTAATATGGAATTGAACTATATTCAAACCTATGAAACCAAAATTTCTAACTTGGTAAACATTTCAATGCTTTGTTGACCATGTATAAAATTAGTATAACTCTAAGACCTCCCTTTAACATTTCACCAGATAATGAACATGATGATTTGTCTTCTTATGAAAAACATGTATTGAAACCTACATCATCTACCTGGGCTAAAGTAATTAAATTTTTCCTTAATTTTGACAAGTGATTTACTACTTATGAATCTGATAGATATCTTATCCTTGTTAATATGTTTATATAATCATTTCCAACTATATTAAGGGTTTAATCATTAATAATATATACCTTGCTGAATTTTCTAGAGGCATCATTTAGTATGCTCTCTCTCTTGGTTGTTGAGTGAAATAAAGCCTTAGAATCAATGCTCCATGATTTTAATAGACTAGTAACACTTAGTAAATAACCATCCTACTCAAAATTAAATTTCCTTATTAAATCATGTATGATTTATTTTATTCATTATATATCCATTCAAGATCACTTAAAACAATGGATAGTTAAATATCCATGAATCCCCTTATTCCCTATCATATATTTTGTTTTTTTTTGTTACACATTAGTTATCCTTTTCTAATTACTTTCGTATTTGTTTTCAAATACAATAAATGAAACCAATTGAAGAGAGGAAACAAAAAAAGATGATGGACAACAATTATCACATGGCTGAGATGGGAATTCCACCAATAGTGCCTGTAGTGAGTATTTTATTTAAAATATATATATTTAAATAATATATGATGCCATGTGATTCATTTTATTTTAAAAAAATTTGCAGGATCCACCTCTTAGGCGAAAATTATTTGATGAGCATCCTATGAGTGGTCCCAGTACTCAGGTTGGTGGTATGAGGGGGTGGTATGAGATCTAGGCAATCTGGTCGGTGTACCCCATTAGACCATGCCCCTCCCACTCATATACCATATATCCCACATTTTGATCTCAGTGTGTTGTTAGGGAAACATGGGATATTTAGGCCTCCCTTGTTTTCACTACCCTTTACATCTGAGTCTCCTCACCCATCTTTACCATATCTAATGATGATTCCTACTCCACATCTAGTATTTGGCCAGCCATCTGTGCCATCTTCTTTTAACTCTACTTCCTTCTCTCTGAGCTTCTATATTCCATCTTATTCGACTCTTGCTCTGTCACAGTCTATCCCTACTAAGCATACACTGGGACCCACTCCACCTATACAGGGTGTTCCTTTAATATCTGTAGATCCAGCGACACCCATTGATCAGACTGTCGCATGTATATTTTTAGAACCCTAAAAAAATTATACCATTATTTATTTTAATTATAACATGTATTGATAAAATATTTTTTTTCTTTCATAACATATATATATACTGATAGGAGGCAGGGACGGGGAGTATATGCATGCATGTGGTGTGAAACTGCTGCACAAAGTTGACAGTGGAATATAATGAAGACAATCAAATGATTGAAAAAATAGGGCAGAAATGTCAGAGTTTATGGCGATGCTTTCCAAATACTCGGACATCATTCATGTCAGCCTTCTCTCATGGAGAAAGTTTCCAAATGAAGTCAAGTATAATTATTGGCCAAAGATATGGGTAAAAAAATCTATTTTATTTAATGTAATATATTATTTTTTATTTATATGAATTAATATTTTGGTGTTAGCTTCGGTTTAATTTCACCGATGGTGAGGGTACACGGCCAACACGTCTAAAGGATTTAGATGAGCTTTAGAGAGCCTATAAGAATGAGTTATATATTGGATGACGTGTTAGAGTTGGCATAGAGTTATGGGAAATACTCGTTATGGATGATTTTCTGATAGAACAGTATCAAAATATGATTACTCATTGGAAAACTATCCAGTTTAAGGTATTAATCACATTTGAGATATTTAAATAAATATTTTCATGTTTTCATTAATACTATATTTTTTATGATTAAATTTTATTTAGGAATCATCTCGAAAAAATAAAAAAAACATTGATGCTACAAAATACCTTAACACATTAGGATGTACTATGAAGTCAAATCATAAGAGGATGCAGTATGACAGTTGTTTATAATTTTTCTTTACGACTTTCATTTTCTATTGTTTCCAGCATAATTTATTCGATTGATAAAGTTTTCATATAATTTTAGTTATGAAATTAATTATTTGTAACCTATTTTTAATTATGGTTTCCTACATTATATGTCATTGTAGAGGCATGCACTGAATATTGAAGGGTGTGTGCCTTAAGCAAAACTATTTCGCTCGAGTAGAAGGAAGAAAGATGGAAGTGCGGTTAACGAAAAGAGCTAGTAGAAAATTGTAAGTTTTACTTTGTTGAATTAAAATTTTAATATCTATTTTGTAACTTAATAATATATTTATATTTTTAATAGGCTACTTTAGAGGCCCTTGATGCCCAAGAACCTGACAATTTTGGGAAAAATGATCACTTACATCAGGTGTTGGGAGATGAGCACCCTGGCAGAGTACTCTGCCGACCTAGGAAGAGTATAGTTCCAATGAGGTATTGGAACTCCTCATGTATGAGTTCTAGTGCCACTGGGTTAAACCATGTTAAGGCACAGGCAGAACAGACTAAAAAAGGGCCACAGAGATGGTAGAACAGTCTGCAAGGGAAAACACTGCATTTATGAATCTAATGGAATTTTTACGTTCAACACTTCCACCAAGAACAACACAGCTTGTGATGAATATATTTCATTGATGTGTTATATATATGGTGTAGTAGGTTGAAGTTCAAATGGTGGTCAAGACGATGTCGTTCTTGGCAATAATGATGGTGAGGAGAAGGCCAAGGTAGTGGAGGAGGAGGCTAAGGAAGAGTACGAGGGTGAGGAGGGCGTTGAGGAGAGCGGGGATGATGATGGGGATGACAATAAGGATGGAGATGAGGCTGATGATGGTGGTGATGATAGTAATGGTGATGAGGGGTAGATTGATATGTTACATTTTTTACTGATATTATTGACATTTGATGTTTGATGATTCACTACGGGAAAAATCACTATTTGCGACGGGTTATTTGCGACGGGAATTTTTTTCGTCGCAAATAACCCGTCCAGGAAGCTATTTGTGACGGGAAAATTTCACCGTCACAAATAACCAATTATTTGCGATGGGTTTTCGTCTCCCGTCGCAAATAGTTTGGCGCGACTTGCGCGCCAAACTGCGAGACTTGTGCGGTTAATAACTTTTTGCGACGGGATGTCGTCTCGTCGCAAAAAGACTGTCGGCCGGAACTATTTGCGACGGGAACCGTCGCAAATAACCTTTTAACCGCCGACTGTAATTAATGCGGGCGAGGGTATTTGCGATAAGCCCTGTCACTAATAACCATGTCTCAACTAATCTAACTTATATGCCTCCATCTGTTTTTTCCCAAATCATTCAGATCTTGCTCTCTCCCTCTTTTCATTCATCAATTTTAAAGAAAACTTTTCTTTTAGTTGAAATTCTGTATACGAGAGCAATCGGAGGGCGTCAATATCTTCAGAATTTCAAAGTTTAAGGTATTTATATTTTATTTTTTTATATTTATTTTATTTTTTTATGTTAATTTTAATTGTTGTTTATTAGTTGTAATTTGATTAGATTTCAATTGATTTTTGTTTATATTTATTTTTACTAAGAAATCGATATTATTAGTGATAATTATATATAATTAGTCATAATTAATATTAATTAGATATAGTTAGATATAATTAGTAATAAATAGATATAATTAGGAATAAATAGATATAATTAGCAATAAATAGATATAATTAGCAATAAATAGATATAATTAGCAATAAATAGATATAATTAGCAATAAATAGAGATAATTAGCAATAAATAGATATAATTTGCAATAAATAGATGTAATTAGAAATAAATAGATATAATTAGCAATAAATAGATATAATTAGATATAATTAGCAATAAATAGATATAATTAGAAATAAATATATATAAATAGATATAATTAGTAATAATTAGATATAATTAGTAATAAATAGATATAATTCGTAATACTTAGATATAATTAGTAATAGTCAGATATAATTAGTAATAATTAGTAATAATTAGTAATACTTAGTAATAATTAGTAATAATTAGTAATAAATAGATATAATTAGTAATAAATAGATATAATTAGTAATAAATAGAAATAATTAGTAATAATTAGTAATAATTAGTAATAATTATAAATAATTAGTAATAATTAGTAATAAATAGATATAATTAGTAATAAATAGATATAATTAGTAATAAATAGATATAAATAGTAATAAATAGTAATAAATAGTAATAAATAGTAATAAATAGTAATAAATAGTAATAATTAGTAATAAATAGTAATAAATAGTAATAAATAATAATAAATAGTAATAATTAGTAATAATTAGTAATAAATAGTAATAAAAAGTAATAAATAGTAATACATAGTAATAAATAGTAATAATTAGTAATAATTAGTAATAATTAGTTGTAATTAGTAATAATTAGTAATAATTAGTAATAAATAGTAATAAATAGTAATAAATAGTAGTAAATAGTTATAAATAGTAATAAATAGTAATAAATAGTAATTAATCGTAATAAATATTAATAAATAGTAATAAATAGTAATAAATAGTAATAATTAGTAATAATTAGTAATAATTAGTAATTATTAGAAATAATTAGTAATAATTAGCAATAATTACGAATAATTAGCAATAATTAGAAATAATTAGGAATAATTAGCAATAATTAGAAATAATTAGCAATAATTAGTAATAATTAGCAATAATTAGAAATAATTAGTAATAATTATAAATAATTAGCAATAATTAGCAATAATTAGAAATAATTAGCAATAATTAGCAATAAAAAAATTATATTATCAATATTTACGAAAAAATAATATTAATATTATTAAAATAATAAAAAAAATTATAAAATATTAAAATTATCAATATTCGCAATAGGCTTTGTTCTATTCTTAACATGTTCAAATCTCAAAGGGTCGCCAATTGTCAGGTCATGCGCAATAAAAAGTTTGTGTCATCTATGTGCAATGTAAAATCTATAATTGTCCTTGCATGGTTGATCACCTCACAAGTAGTGTTGCAATAGGACAACCCAAGTCATGCCCTTATTATCTATAATAATTATCTCACATGAACCTTTACATAGACCATTATTCCTTGAAAATTTAAGGGAAAGATACTGATATCCCCTCAAATTTTTAAGGAAGAATGATCTTTGTAAAGCGTCATGTGAGATGATTCTTAGAGATGAGAACGTCATTACTTTGGTCGTCCTATTGTAACACTACTTACGAGGTGATCAACCATGCAAGTACAATTATGGAGTTTACATTGGACATGACTGACACAAAATTTTTATTGTGCATGACTTGACAATTGACGACCCTTTGAAATTTGAACATGTTAAGAATAGAGCAAAGTCTGTTGCGAATATTGATAATTTTAATATTTTATAAATATTTTATTATTTTAATAATATTAATATTGTTTTTTCTTAAATATTGATAATATAATTTTTTTATTAGTAATAATTAGTAAAATAAATCTGCTTGGATAATAAAGGGAAAATATGTAATCATCTCCACAACGATGATTACCAAATTTCCTTTCATTATTCAAGCAGTTTTCATTGTGCTAAGTATTGCTAAGTATTGCTAAATTAGTAATAAATAGTAATGAATAGTAATAATAAGTAATAATTAGTAAAAAATTGTAATAATTAGTAATAAATTGTAATAATTAGTAATAATTAACACTAATTAGTAACAATTAGTAATAATTAGTAATAATCAGTAATAATTAGTAATAATTTTTAATAATTAGTAATAATTAGCAATAATTAGGAATAATTAGAAATAATTAGCAATAATAAGTGTGATAAAGATGCAATTAAATGGTCCGTCATGCAAAAGATTAGTCATCAATCCATTAGAAATTGTGCCGCCCTTAATTAATGGTAATTATTAAGTTGTTGTAATTATTTATCTTATTTTTTTAGATAGTGTTTTTATAATTTCAAATTATTCAAAAACAGTTAGGATTTTATATTTTATGTAGAAAAATATAGAACAAGGAAGTCGAGATCAGTCATTATTAGATGATCGAGCTTGGATAAATCACCGCAGAAATATAAATGGTTCTGGTTTAAATTCTTTATATATTGAGGGTGTTGAAGCTTTCTTAGAATTTTCATCATCAAAACCAGAATATGTTTATGAAGGCACAATTAAGTGTCCTTGTAAAAAATGTGCTCTAAAAACGTTTGAAACATTTGACAAGGTTGGGGGAAATTTATTGCGGTTTGGTTTTCAAACAGATTATGTTTTTTGGTATCAACACGGTGAATGCAGTTCCAGAGAATATCCTAATAACTTGATTATGGATCCATCATGGTTTCAAAATTTAGTACATGATGTTGCAGGTCTATCTGTGAAACAAACTAAAATTCACAAGGATATTGATTTAACTTTTGAGTTGGCACTATCTGAATTTTATGAGTTGTTGAGGTCTGCTGAGGATGCATTATATCCTGGTTGCAAGATAAGAAAATTAGAAGCGGTTGCGAAATTTATGGTTATTAAATCAGATAATGCAATGTCAAACAACTGTTTTGATCAAATATTTTCTTAGGTTAAAACACTATTACCTGAAGGAAATGTGTTGCCTGCAAATTACTATGAGAGAAAGAGGCTGATTCATAATCTGGGCCTTAGTTATCGGAAGATTCATGCATTTTCAAATGATTTCATCTTATATTCTGGCGAAAATGAGTCATTGGATAGTTGTCCCGCATGTGGAAAATCGAGGTATAATGAAGCTCAACCAGGGAAGTCTAGATCGATTCCAGTAAAACAGTTGAGATATTTCCCCCTTACACCTAGGTTGTAGCGTTTATTTATGTCTCAAAACACAACGTCAATGATGTCATGGCACAAAACCAAGATTTCAACTGATAAAAACTTGAATCATTCATATGATGGTGATTTATGGAAATATTTTGACCGTCTGCATCCTTATTTTTCTATAAAAGCCCGAAACATGCGATTGGGTCTTTCTACTGACGGTTTCTGTCTGTTTGGTTCTTATTGTAGTCATTATTCATGTTGCCGTGTCTTTATAACTCCGTACAATTTTCCTCCATGGATGTTGATGAAGGATCCTTATAGCTTTTTTACTCTAATAATCCCAAGACATCAGAAAAAGAATATTGGTGTATATTTGAAACCATTTATTGATGAGTTAAATGCATTATGGGGTGATGGTGTTAATACATATGATGTTGCTGTGAAACAAAATTTCATATTAAAAGCTGCATTGATGTGGATGATTAGTGACTTTCCGGCATATGTCATGTTATCTGGTTGGAGTACACATGGTCTGAAATCATGTCCTTACTGTATGAAAGAAAACAAAGCCTTTATGCTCATAAATGGAAAAAAACATTTCTATTTTGATTTTCACCATAGATTTCTTCCAACCGATCATCCTTTTTGGAGGAACAAATCCCATTTCAGAAAAGATACAATTGAAAGGGATGAACCTCCAAAGATGATCTTAGGTACAGAGTTAAAATTAGTTGTATTTTTATTACCCCCCATCACATTTGGACCAATATTAAACCAACAGAAAATTCATGGATTTGGGAAAGAACATAATTGGATAAAACTAATTATTTTTTGGGATCTTCCCTATTGGTCTGATTTGTTGGTCTTTCACATGTTGTATTTTATACATATTGAGAAGAAATGTTTTGATAATTTATTTCATACAGTTTTGGATACACCAGGTAAGACCAAAGATATTTTAAAGGAATGATTAGATCTTGCACAAATTTGCAGGCGTCCAGAACTTGAACTATTTGAAAATTTCAGATCACAGAGGTTAATGAAGCCAAAAGAAGCTTATACACTTTCCAAAGAGAGTCACTTATTATTTTGTCAGTGGATTGCAGATTTGAGACTTCTAGATGTCTATGCTTCCAATTTGGGAAGATGTGTTAAGAATGGTTATATTATTGGATTAAAAATTCATGATTTCCATGTTATAATGGAAATACTTATGTCGATTGGATTCAGAGGTTTGTTGAATTCTATGATTTCGGATTCGATAACAGACATATCATATTTTTTTAAAGACATTTGTGCAGTGACAATAGACTACGATGCACTAAGAAAACTGGAAGAAGATGTTGCTGTAATTATATGTAAACTGGAAAAAATATTTCCATCATCTTTCTTTGACTCAATGGAACATCTGATATTACATTTTCAACATGAAGCTAAATTTGGAGGTCCAGTAAAGTTTCAATGGATGTACACATTCGAGATATGCATGCAGAAATTGAATAAAAAAATACGTAACAAAGCATCAGTTGAAGGCTCAATTTCTGAAGCTTATTTTCAAGAGGAAATTTCTTTTTTCTTCTCTCATTATTTTGAATCTCAATATCCCTCAAAAACACAATCACATGGGATGAAATGAGGGGAATGTTAAAGACAAAATGGACAATAAATTAATAGTTTTTAATCATCCAAATCTTGGTTTCGGTGGAGTTCATGACCGATGGATTTCAGATGATGAACATCACAGAGCTCATACACACTTTCTACTCAACTGTGAAAAAATGACATCATTTGTCCTGTGAGTGATTCTATCACTTATTCTATAATTTATGTTACAACATCTAAACTTATTTTATTTGTAGTTTATATGATAATAATATCAAGAAACAACTTCCACAAATTACAATAGCTGCTCTTGAAGAATGCAGACAAAAAAAAATTCTCAATGGTTTCAAAAACTGGTAACATAAATTATTGATGGTTTAATATCAATTCCGTTTATTATTTATTATATTGATAATTGTTTTACAAATTTCTTGGTGTCTCAATATGTTGATAAAATTGATAAGAGACTGTGTATATTGAGTAACCCACCATCCAAAAATGGTTAAATCATGTAATGCATATGTGGTGATTGGTTTTATATTTCATACACATGCATACGGGGAATCAAAAAAACAATGAACAGTGGAGTTTTCTTGAGAGGATCACATCACAGAGAAAATGAAGTTGACTTTTATGGAATTTTGGATGAAATTATTGAGTTGTGTTATCTAGGATAGAATTACATAATAATGTTTAAATGTCGGTGGTTGGATACAGAGAGAGACTTGCGTGTTCATCCGACTCATGGAATCGTCGATATTAAATATAAAAGTCTTCTTGCAGTAAATGAACCATTTTTACTGGCTCAACAGGAACATAAAATTTATTATGAAAATTATTGTGCTACTTAAAGAGACTTTAGAGATTGGTGGAGCATAATAAAAATAAAATCTCAGGAAAATCAGTTTACTCAAAATGAATGTGGTTCTGCTGAAGTGGAAGGAATTGAAATTTTTCAAGGGACTGATCAAAATCCATATGATTCATAAATATATGTCAATATCGATGATGACACCCCATAATTAAGGATCGATGGTGATGAAGATGTTAATGATGTTACAAATGAATTTGAAATGACAAGAGATGTTGAAACTGAAACTCATATGGATATTGACAATGCTGAGGAGGAAGATGAAGACATTGACATTGACAGCTTTAGAGAAGAGGCTGAAGATGAACATTGACACAGTTAAATGATGATTATAATCATAACTAATATATATCTATATATAATAGTTATTTTCAACTATCTGCTAACAATAATTATTTTGTGTTTCAGATGGACCCTGAGCTATTTCTCAAGTTGCAGGAGACTGACCTACCATTGGATGAGGGGGATTTTGGATCATCTGACCCTTAGCCTACTGGTGGTTCAGGGGTATGTGGAGGGGGTGCGGTCTTGCACGACTGATGATTCCAAACCTTATCCCCGAGCGACGTCCACATCTTGGTTTCGATCCACGCACACAGAGGTATGGTGAACTGTATATTTTAGTTATATTTCATTAATTTATTTATATACATACTAATTGTTTGATTATTTATTCATTTTTCACAGTTTTGCGCATGTATCTATTGGACAGGGGAGCGCTATCTTGCGCAATTATTTTTCTCAGCCATGGATCACATGGGAACAGATTCCCGTTGATGTGTGACGCGACATGTTCCATCATTGGCTCGTACGTAAATAAATAATATTTATTTTGAAATTTATTTTCTTAACAACTTGATATTATAAATTATTTGTAGGGTTTATGGTATCCTATAGATGATATCATGCGCGACACTATGCACGCGGTATGGAAGGTTTCTATGCGTGACCGTTTCCGTAAGTTTTTGCACAATTTGAGAAGGACAGTCATTAAGAAAGTAGGGGTGATAGAATTTGATGAGTCGTGTAGATCCCACCGACCAAAGTACATTTCATCTCATGTTTGGGATGGATTATGTTTACAATGGTTGGGTGGTAGATTTCAGAGATCTTCAGTGGGACGACAGAACTGGGGGAGACAGTAGGTGACACATCGAGCTGGTATTCGTACATTCAGTTCTCATAGAGATCATCTGTTAAGTATATTTTTTAAATATTTTATATAACATAAAATTTAAACAGTTTATTTTATATTTTTGTAGGCAGTCGAGTATCCTGATATTACAGAGTTTGACGTTTATCGAAGAATGTATAGTGATGCAGCCACTAGAGAGATTAGAGGTGATCGTCAGCATCAGATTGTGGTTAGTATTATTTTTTCAGTTTGACAATTAACTGCATATAATATTTTCACAATTTTAATTTTAAATTGGAATTGAAGGATTCATATGAGGCTGCGACCTCTCAGATGCAGGCTGAGGGTCAGGACAAGATGACTGAGTAGACCAGTACTCACCATTTTGATGAGGCGGCATGGATGCAGGCGACTTAGTATGGCCTTGAGAAGGGTAGAGTAGTTGGTATCAGCTCTCATTTGACTCCTGGTACTTATTATAGTATTGTTGCAATGTCGATGTCTAGCTCTAGAGGATCTCGTGGAGAGGAATCATCTTATGGCTCAAAGTATCATGAGCAGTTGCGAGCTCAGGCTGAGCTTATAGAGACTTTGCAGAAGCAGCAAGAAGAGATGTGTCAGCGGCAGCAGCAGCAGGAGCAGCATTACGAGGAATAGATGCATCAATGGCAGCAGCAGCATCATGAGCAGATGGAGTACATGCGCCGTCTGACTCGTAGTTTAGGGATAGAGTTTCCTCCACCAGCTTCTTCAGCTCCTCCACCTCCTCTAGAAGACGACCCCCAGTGATTTTTTCTATGTTACAAACATTTGAATTTAACATTGTAATATGAATTATTTACATTTTTTTGTCTTTTATATCGGTGAAAATATTATATAATTTAATTTTTAATATTTTTTATTTTTTTATATTTTTTTGTGAATATTGAGAATTTTAATTTTTTTTATTTTTTTATTGTTTTAATAATAGTAACATTATTTTTTCATTAATCGTAATTTAATTAAATTTTATTTTTTAAAAATTTAATTCATTATTTGTGAAGGGACCGTTTGTGATGGGGTCCCGTCGCAAATAGTCTAACTAAATATTTGTAAAAACATATTTGTGACGGGACTACTTTTCCATCGCAAATACTTTGTTGTGACGGGCCCATCGCAGAACGTTATATATATATATATATATATATATATTTTTGTGATGGGACAATGGCCCGTCGCAAATAGTTTTTGCAATGGTCCCATCGCGAAAATGTTTATGTATATATAATACATATAATCAGAGGCTTATTTGCGATGGTGATGTTTCCCATCGCAAATAAGATTTTTTGCGACAGGCCCGTCGCAAATAATTTTATTTGCGACAGCGTTTTCTACAATGGGATATTTGTAACGGGGGCCTGTCACTAAAGCTTATTTGCGACGGGATCCCATCAAAAATAGACCGTCACAATTACCAAGAATTCTAGTAGTGATTTTTTGTTCCTGAATATATGTGTGATTAGGTAAGTCACATTATCTTTATTTCATTATCTATAAATAAAAAAACATGACTTCGTGATTTTCGATGACTGGATATATGTGTGACTGATTCACCCCTCTCCTAGAAACCCCACCCCCTGGACACCCCACCCCCTAGAAAGCCCGCACCCCTCGACACCCCCGCCCTCTTGGACACCACCCCACCCCCTGGACATCCCCACCCACTTAGACAACCCCCCCTGGGGACAGTCCCTCCCATCCTCATAGACACCCTAGCCCTGGACACCCTTACCCCCTAGACACTCCACACCCTTGGACAACCCCCCCCCCCCCCCCAGACACCCCCTCTCCCTCGACACCCCCACCCCCTTGGACAGCCCCTGCACCCTCCTGGATAGCCCCCACACCCCTTGGACACCCCCATATTCTGAATTCAATTTTTTATACCATATTCTATTTGTGATATACATAATAAAATTTTGTATGTAATAAATTCTAAATTGAATACACTATACATAATTCAAAATTATGTATGTAATTTATAATTCATTTCATATGTGTTATTCATTCATAATTCAAAATTAAGTACATAATTCATTCTATATGTATTCAATAGACAATTAATTTCTGAATTTTGTATTGCATAGGGTAATTTGGTTATGAATTTAATTCTGAATTCACAGGTGCATAGGGGATTGTAGTGGGGGAGGCAGGTCAGTCTGTGTAGTGAGAGGGGTGTTGGCTATAGGCGGTGTAGAGGGGGAGGGTAGTGGTAGGGGGTGTGCAGTGAGAGGGTGGGGACTGTGGGAGGGGGTGTGGGGGTGTGTTGTGAGGGGGTGGGGGCTGTAGCGGGTGTGCAATGAGAGGGTGGGGGGATGTGCAGTGGGAGAATGGGTGCTATGCAATGGGAGGGGGTTGATTATAGGGGGGCTATGTAATGGTAGGGGTGTGTAGTGGGAGGGGTGTGTAGTTAGAGGGTGGGGGTGTGTAGTGGGAGGAGGGGTTGTAGGGGCTGCAGTGAGGGGGTGGGGTTGTGGGGGGTGTGCAGTGAGAGGGTGTGGGGTGGGGGGGTTGTGAAATAAGAGGGGGTGAGGGTAGGGTTGGCTATAGGGGGTGGGGGATGTGTATTGGGAGGGGTGTGCAGTGAAAGGGTGGGGGTGCTATGTAGTGGGAGGGGTGTGCAGTGAGATGGTGGGGGTTGTGGGTGAGGGGATGTGTAGTGGGAGGGGGTTGGCTGTAGGGGGTTGTATGGGGGGTTGTGTAGTCAGAGGGGGTGTGCATTGATGGGGGGGTCTATTGGTGGGGGGGTTGTGTAGTGGGGGGATATGTAGTGAGGGGGCTATGTAGTGGGAGGGGGTTAGGGGGTAGTGAGAGGGTGTGGGGCCATGTAGTGGGAGGGGGCAGTGAGAGGGTGGGGGTTATGGGGAGGGGGATATGTTGTGGGGGGGGGGGGGTTGTAGGGGGTGTGTAGTGGAAAGAATCACATTCTTCCTCTTCCTTTTCTCACTACTCTAGATAGGACATAGTTTATAGACACACAGGTCCCTTCATTAGAAATAATGAATGCATCCTCAAAATTAGGTAGATTCCCTAATGATTTTATAATTTCATCTAATTGATTACTACCAATTTACCATATATTTACTTAGAATTCCCTTTTAAACACTTTAATGATGCTTACTTCCTTTGAAAAGAACAAAAAAACCTTTAAAAACTACCAAATTATTATCAAGAACATACTACCTTTGTGAAAACCATAACTTTCCAAAACCTCACCCCTTTCATGATGCTCTACCATCCTTTGCAAAGAAACCTTCTTTTATGAACCTCACATAGTCTTCTCAAAGATCATAACTTTTTGTTATATTTTTATATCCATCATGAACTTCAATACCTTCATAAATTTTTTCTCAAGAACAACCTTCACGAATCACATTAGTGAATTCAAATCCTATATATTTTCATTAAGGCTTGATCTACTTTTCTGAATGGGGTAGAGAAATATTTATAGTCATTTCCTCCCATTATAGAAGCTTCCATACCCACCACCACCATTTAATGAAGCTCTCCAATCTTGGTCGTGAAGATCCCTATTTTTTGAATCTCTAATGAAATTTACACATTTGTGAAGCTTCTCATAGTCGTAGAGATTACCGTAAACACTTAACACATTCTTGATGCTTCACATCTCATAGTCACTAATGTATAACATTTTTATCATGCGTTTGTGATGCTACACACCCTTAAGAAACCTAAACTTGGGGACATTGAATGCCTTTGTGAAGCTCCATGACTTCATGAAACTACATTCTTCAGGAAACTCATTCCTTTTCCATAATATTACAAGGAATTTATTAAAATCTAACATTTGTGATGATTGATCCAAACTCAAAATTTAGGACCCCAAAACATTGTAAAAACTAGTAAAAGATGCCACCATGTATACACAATTTTCTGTACCACTTTAAGGAATCCATTCCTTTTCTTGAATCTTAGTCTATATACCATGTCAGCAATATCTTTGGAACTCCATAACTAACCTTGGATGCGTACTTTTTCAACAAACAAAATCAACCAAAAACACTACAATTCAACCATTTTATTTTTTTTTTCAAAAACACCCCCTTTGGGTTTGTGAAAAAATCATCAATTTTTGATACCATGATAAATTTTCTTCCATATTCTTCCAAAATTGTATTCTTACAATTAATATAAAAAATAAAGGATTTATTTGACACAGACTCTAAGCCCACTAGATCTATTATCGGTGTGAGAAACAAGAGTAGCGTGAAATGTTTATCAATGAATCACTTAATTCCAAAACCAATCAACTACTTTCATCACAAACCTAAACTATCATGATATATAACCGTTGATCGATCATCTTTATCATTTACAAATTTAAAACTCCACTTATCAGTTTATCTCCCTATATTGATTAATAAATTTTCTCCCCTTTTGTAGCCACAATTTATCCCCCTTTTTCAATTAACCTAAAGGTCACTACATTGTGTTATTCCATAAAAATGGCCACAGATCATAAGATTATGGAAAATGAATCATACCTTGAGTTGAGGGAGTTCCATATAAATTTTCAAGTGTAGGTATTTGACTAAAATCCAAGATGTAGTTGATTACTTTCAAATCCCTCATTTGTTAAGGCCATCATCAGAATTTCTACAACTTGTAGGTCTATAGGAATTTACCTCAACTTCACAAGCACATGCTACCCCTTATATTTGATAAAATGATACTTTATTTCAATTTGATTTTTCCCTAAGTAATGTACTTTAATTTTTCTATGATTTATAGAACTTGAATTGTCATAATGGATTCCAATTGAATACTTCACTTCAACACCCATATCATCAAGTTACTGCTTTATCTAGAATAAATATGTACAATCTTGAGTAGCTACAATATTTTTATTTTTTTTGGTTATAAATGAATTGAAATCCTATTTATTTATTATCCAAGAAATAAACAATCAACCAAGATATAATTCCTCCAATGAAATTTATTTCCTATCATATGATAATCCATCCCAATTGGCATCTTTATAGCTCAATTACTCTTGATGAGAGTTTTCATTGCACATCAAACCAAAATCCACCATTCCTGTGAAATAATGACGTATTATTTTTTATTAAAAACAAGTGGGTTTATTTGGGATTTCTTTTATATAATGTTTCTTGGTATGTGTAAAACACAATATCTTGTCTTTTGCTATCAAGTATAATAAATTTTCAATGATTTTTCTTTATTTTGTGACATTTACTGCATTACCATCATTATCTTGTGAAAGTTCCCATCAGGTAGCCACTTGATTCATAATATCCTTAGAGTTATCCATTAAAAATATTCTCAAAAATTCCTTTCCATATTTATATTGAGAAATGAACATTCTATTTTTCCTTGTATCACCTTTAAACCATGGAAAAATGTCAGTTCAACAATCATTGAAATTTTGAATTCACATTTCATGAATTATATGAATTGTTTTCACTATTTTTCATATGATCCCAAAAATATTTTTTCTTCAACATAAAACATAACCATAATTCTTTTATTACTATTATTATTAACATAGAGGTTGTAATCAAATCCACTATACTGAAATTGAACTTCTTAAAAAATTGATCTAGTAATGATTACCATGATCTTGGTGATTTATTCAACCCATATAGTGCCTTATTCGGATAAAAAACACTTTTTACATATTCATGAGTGTGAAAATAATCTATATTGTTAATATAAACTTATTTATTGAGAACCCCATTTAGAAACATTTACTTGATGTGCATCTGGAAAACATTGAACTTTCTTTACTCTACTATGGACATGAAAAATATGATTTTATCTAGCCTCATAGCTGGTGAAAATGTTTCATCAACATAAATTCTCTCTACCTAGGAGTACCCTTTTCACACTAATCATGATTTTTTTTGAATCACTTTGTCATATTCATTCATCTTGTTATGAAATATCCAGTTGGTCCTAATGATATTCTTATATTTTGGTCATGAACCAATCTCAGATGTTTGATTCTTCTCAATTTTGTCTTGTAATTCAATCCTAACATGACCCCAATTATGATATCTATATTTTCATCAAAAAAATAAGGCTCTACCTAAGATATGAAGTATACCTATTGGAATGAGTTAATTTTACATGTTTGAACTGGTGGTGACTGATAACCAATAATGTTTTGTCTATCAATTTAATCTCAAATATTTTTTTTCATATTGATATATATTTAACTTCATCTTACTCATCATAAGTATCTTCTTCTAAGTCATAATTTTCCACTACATCTCCCCTTGAGGTTCTTAACTCATCATCAATATCCTCCGGAAACTAATCATGGTTCTATGGACGATTATTTTCATTTTCTACAATAGTAACATCATTTATCTCAACTAGTTATCCATGAATCTTATTGAAAAATTTATATTCTTTTCTCTTTATTTAATATTCATGAAATATCCCCTCATCTCCCCACAATTCTAATTTCATATGTTTATCCATATTGAGAATAATACATTTACTTCGAATTATTCTAATATATTTTGATGTTGTCTTCTTTTCGTACCACATCTCGTATGGAGTCTTTTCTTCTTTAAAACACAATATATCCCTATTATATATATATATATATATATACTAATGGTAATATTAATTCCTTCCACAATTTCTCAAGTAGTCCCTTTTTATAAAGCACTGATCTAGCCATCTTGTTGATGGTCTTATTTATCCTCTCAACCAATCCATTTTTTAAGAGTTATTTACTACTAAAACATGATGCAATAACTCATATTTATTAAGAAAATCATCCACATGACTATTTTTGAATTCCATAACATTATCAGTATGAAACATCAGAAGATTATGTCAAATCATCCTTTCATATTCTTTATGATGTTGATTTATGAAATTTAACACATCATACTTGTGGGAAATTAAAAATAACCATTCCATCCTACAAAAATCATCAATGAAAAGAACATAATACCTCTTCCAATCATTGGATATTGGTGAGATAGTTCCACATACATATACATGCACTAATTCAAGAACTCTGGTTGAATTTATTATCTTTTTCCTTGTACATATCTCTAGTGATCCTCTATTGTTGGCAAGCATCTCACTTATGAGTATGTTCACATGATAAAATAGGTAGATCTTAAGTTACATAACATTTGACCAGATCTTCTAGGGATGGATTTAATAGATGGACAAGTAATTTATTCCACTAGCTTTTTTCTTCCTCTTTCAGTAAAAATCACATATCTTCTTCTCCACATACATGGTAGATATTCCCATTGTTATTTTACCCTATAAAATTAATGCACAATATCTTACAATGATTATAAAAATATTATTAGTAAATATTATAGAATTCCCTAAGTCACATAGTTTAATAACACTAAGAAAGTTTAGTCTGAGACCTTCAACAACTAAGACATCAAAATGTCTCATTTCTTTGCCAGAAAATTTTCCTACTTCAAGCCAATAATATTCAGACCTTCATCATTTCCAATTTTGAAAACACCTTCCCTTACATATTTTATTATTATAACAAGATTCTTATTACCTTTCATATGGGATGTGAATCCACTCTCAAGGATCCATACACCAGAATAATCTTATGATTTAATGGAAATCTCTGCAACCACTTCATGCTCATATATTTTCTTTTTGATCCATTTTTTTGACTTCATATGATGAATGGATTTATTATCTTGTTCTTGTTATAGTATGATAGACAAGATTTATCTTGAAAATATACGAATTTATTTTTCATTTTTATTTCATTTGATGATACATTGAACTACTTATGATCACATTTAGTATACTTTGACACATTTCTCTGCATTGTTTATGATCAGTATCATTCAATGTTCCCAAATCCTCCACACCTTAAATAGAGACCATCAAATGATGTCCAAGAATATTGATCAATGTATCACTCCTATATCAGTCTTGTTCCCTTTGATACCTCTTGGATATGGAATAGACATTTTGTGAGTGCCCCATCTTTCCAAAATAATAAAATCTTCTACGGGGTGCATTCTTGTGATTCAATACTGCACTGCTAGTTTTTCCATGGGTTCTCTGAACAGTTTAGTTTTTATTTACAAATAAATCAATATTTAGTCTCAAAGTAGGTGATTATGGTCTGACTTTGACCATTACTGATTTCTATTTTCAATCAAGCCCCATAATATCTTTATCATTTGGATTTTATTATTGCTTCTATTATGCTTGACCTCAATTCTCCACTTCCAAATTTTATGTTCCCTAAATGGTATTATTTCCTAATGTCTCACTATGTGTCATGTGTTTTTCCTGATCCTTAACACTTCTTCATAGGAAAATTAAATCCCCTTCAAGTTATTCGATACATTTGATTTGATCTTTTACAATATCAGTCAAACTATAAATTTCTATATTTTATTCTTCAATTTTGAGATTGTAATCAATTTCATTTTCTAATCACTCTAGCTTTGAAGACTTCAGGTTTTCAATCTATTTATTCATCTCAGACATATATTCTTCCTACTACTTCATATAATGTTTGTAATCATTAACCACTTTTTTGGTTTTCTTCATTTTGTCTCTCCAAACATTTATCACCTCAAGAATGGCTTATAATTCCGCTTTCATATCAACTATTCCTATAATGACCCAAACTCTTATTAATGAAAATTAATCTTAATCTAATTAAATATCTTATTTTGTAAAATGTTTATATAAAATATGTACTTCCTTTGTTTTATGATTTTGTATTTTAAAATATAATTAATAATTGTTACCATTTTTAATATAGTTTTCGAACAATGATCACTTGATTAGTATAAATATAGGGCTTTAACAAATCCAATATACTCCGAAAAAGGAAGTGATAGCCTCATCTAGTAGAATTGCTTCATACAAAGCACATTTTTCAGAGCATGGAAAGGAGGTGGAATCATTGGGATTTGCTGTTGACCAATCCCAATTTGAGCTTCAAGATTTTAAGCTTGAACGGAAATGCCTACGAGAGAAGTGGAAGTTGATAGATATTACCACTTGAGCGATGTTATGTAAGCCTACCCAAGAGTCCCTCACCATCGTACACCTTACCCAAAGGTCTTATGTGGGTGTTATAAGGGGTTATGTAACAAGAACATATAACTATGATTATGTGCATTATTTTTTGTATAGAATAAATAAAATACATTCATTTTCTTATTATTACTTTGTAAATGGTTTTTAAAGCACAAATAGTATTTTTAGTTAATATTAAATTAAGAAATATATTTTTATGAATTAATGGATTTCTGAATTAAATAATATTTTAATAAAATATTATTAATAAAGAAATTTTTATTAAATATTAATGATCATCTAATTTTTAGGAATATAATTGTAATTTTTATTCAGGTTTGAAAGTTGTTTTTGTCAAACCCCATGAATTCTCGATAAATGTCAGTTTTTATTTTAAAAGTAAAAATTCACATATTTAGAAAATTATTTAGATAAAATTAATATTATTTTTGGAATTATTATGTCGAAATTATACAATGGTAAATTTTTCATAATTTTCTTAGACAGTCAAATTTTTGGGTAAAAATTAAATACTGTTTAATTATATATTGTGTTTGATGACATCATTATGACCCAATAGTAATGTAATAAAATAATATAAATGGTATTTTAGGCCAATATATGTTTTAAAATTAAAATAATGTGATTTTAGTTTTGTTTGATTTATTTTACAAAGCTTTAGTGGACACTCCAAGGCTTATAAAATATTTTATACTTTTAAAATGTTTTCCTTGAGAGTGTGACTCGCCTCCACAAAAGAAAGCCTAATATTTTAATAAGTTCGGACATTGGACCTATAAAATAATTTTTTCCACAACCTTTTGTAAAAAACCATGGGTTGGGTTATGGTTTTGATTAGTTTAATGTGTGGTGTCCAAAACATAAATAGTAAAGAATTTCCTCTCTTTTCCTATATAAACACACCCAATATCCAACTTCCTCTCCACTAAAATACTTTAGAGCTCAACCAACCCCTTCCCTCCTCTATATATAATTCTCCCAAGTAATCACAATCTCCCAATAAGACTTTCTCAAGACTCTTCCAAGCCTTTGGGATCACACTTCCAAGTAAGGGATTTCTTCCATTCTCATTTTTGTCCAAGTTTCTTTATGTTGCTATACCTTTAATTTTTAAATTAAAAATGATAGGGTATGATTTAAATCCTCACCCATACTACCATATTTATGTTTTAATGATGAGATACCTCTTTCTCTCTCGTTAATTCTTACCATGCACACCTATTACCATGCTGAAATTTCATAAGGGATTTCTCTCTCCTCGTTTACATTCAACCAATTCTTTGGGTTTATGAATATAAATTACATTACATATGTTAGGACATGTATATATGAACATACACATGTTGGGACATGTATCTATATGACCCCCCTTAATTTCCATTTTATTTACATATAATGAGACACCCCTTTCTCTTGTATCAACCATTTTTATGAATTATTATATCACGCTATAATGCTGCGGAAATTGCATCACGGTTTTGAAATCCAAAGTCATTGTGTAGAGAAAACCATGCCCATTTATCTATCAAGGGAATTCACCTTTATTCACATTTACTTATTGATTATATAGTTTCATGTATTAATTCCACATTCCTTTATCATGGAATAAATGATGATGTTTAATGAATCCATGTTATATGATCCATGTGGAACACATATGCATGAAATGAAATGATTAAAAATTGCGTGCCTTGATGGCTCTCCAATAAAATGGGTAAATATTAGTATCATGATACATCAAGTTCAATGTGGTTTTACTCATTATAATTCACGTGCAATGAGGTTTTACTCATTCTCCATATTCAATGATCCTTGGATCATGTTAATATCATGTAAAATGTTGTTGCCACATTTCTATGTTATGATAATCATGCTATATCATGATGTTATGTTCATGTTTCTATTCTGATCAATTGATATACCTATTGCCTAACATGTACTATATTCTTTATGTTATGCCTTGTTTACTGCATTATAGGGGATTATAGCTCACCCTTTTCTTATGCATTTCCTCAGGTTATCCCATGAAATACTAAGTACGAAGGAATGTGTATGGTCATGTAAAAGAAGTTTTTAGTAAATATGTGTATTTTATGTTTTAATTTGTTATGTAATTTTCTTAATCCCCCAAAAAAAGACCTCTCTATCTTCTATGTTTTATCAAGTGAAGATTTTATGTAATAAATCATGTTTAAGTGTGTAATAAAGAGCAGGGTTGTTATAGTTGGTATCAAAGGATAGGTTTAGTTATTTTTGGGATTATGATTAGAAAACTCTAGTAAAAGACTTAGGGATAATACTAAGTATAATAAAAACATCCTTAAATTTTGGTGAGTATTGAGTAAGTGGTTTATTAAGAAAATACTTCCATTTTTGGATACGAGAAGGTAGAGGTAGCTCTGGCACAGATGTATCTAGGGGTAAAACCCAAAAACACTGCTTTGAGATAGACTTGAACGAGAACTGGTGCATGACAATGGGCCTTGCGACACTCTTTGTTACAACACTCCTAGGGGATATGCTTTATTAAATTCATGATCTTAGTATGAACCATTATTAAGGGAAGAAAATTCCCCCTAAGAATATATGTTGGGATGTAGATCATGAATAACATATATTAAAGCCTAGGAATTCATATGTTATGAAAATAAGTATAATTTATAAGTTATTCCTTTTTGTCATTGGATTCCCCCTTTTTTTGTGTTACCCCTAAATTTCCATTTATTCCAGCCAATGGTCTATAATAGGAGGACTCAAGATAACGATCGATGCGATGATCAATGTGATGACTATTCTAATTAGATGCTCAATCTGATAGGAGCAATAATCACAAACTTTGTCAGGATACTCTCTTAGTTAACTCATATTATGAATAGAAACATGGGTCAAGAAAAATGTTCAACCCCCCCCCCCATGAAATAACAAGTCACAATTGAGATCATCATGAGACAAATGCCTCGTACTTTTAATGGATCATATGATCCCTCAATTATAGAACAATGAATCAACTCCATTGAAAAGATCTTCTTCGTCCTTCAATGTTCCAAACAAGAGAAGGTTCTTCTGGATTCTTATTGTATGGAGAGTGAAGTTGATCAATGTTGGAAATTTATAAAAAATACAATGCCTGAGGAAGTTATTGAGGCATTTGAATGGAAGGATTTCCAGAAAAAAAAATCGATAAATATTTTCCACGCACCCTATGACTTAAGATGGAAAGGGACTTTCTTTCCCTCAGGAAAAAAGATGACGAATCCATTGGACCATATGAGACAAAATTCACAAGGATTTGATGATATGCCTTCGGCTTTGTCATTACTCCTGAATGAAAGTTTGACCGCTTCTTTGGTGGGATAAAACCTAGCCTATGGAAATCCCTAGTGATCTGTAAATTCGAGAGCTATGAGGAAATTGTCTGATGTGCCCTCAAAGATGAAATGGAGATCAGAGAATATTAGGGGTATCATGGGGATAATAAGTGTAAGGTGGACTTCAATTCTAGTAGTCTAATAGATAAATTCAACAGTGTAATAAAATTCAACACCCCACTTCCCAAAGGTGTAGAAAGAATCCCCACAAAAATTTCCTAAAGGGGACGAGAAGATGCTTTAGGTGTTGAAGAGAAGGGAACCTGGCCATTAACTGGCGACAAGAAAAACCTACGGCTGCAACATAGGAGAGGAATGCTCCATTCGACCCTCAACACATTTTTTATTGCTTCAACTATAAATAACTAGGGTACTTTTCAAACCAGTTCCCTAAGTCAAGGGTTTTCGGAGGAAACTAACTACATCCAAGGTAGAAAGGGAAAACATTTTCCATCACTACTGCCAAAGTGAACCCCTATAATGAAGTGGTGACAGGTACGCTAGTTATACATTCAATAATAGCGAACATACTTTCTGATTATGGTTATATACATTCGTTCATATCCCAAAACGTTTATTAGAATAATCTCAATACCACCACAAGTCATGGAAGTAAAGATGTCTGTGAGAACAAAAAATGGGGAAATCATTGCATCCCATGAATATAAATCCTCCTCTATCATATTTTGTGGTTTTAACTTACTATAAAACCTCATAATACTACCCTTGGTGTAATTTGATGCAATTCTTGGCATGGATTGGCTTTCCTTGTATAAATCCAACATAAATTTCCATGAAAGGTAAATCACTCTTCATATGGAGAATTGACCCCGATTATGTAAAATTGTAAGGAGGAGGATGAATTTTCTTTAGAACCATCATCTCAAGCATGGAACTAAATCCCTATAAGAATTCATATCTTGCAAAGATGATTAAGTCTAAGAAACAACCATCCATGAAGACATGCCTATTGTGAGGGAATTTGTTGAAGTATTTCCCAAGTAATTTCTTGGTCTTCCTCTTAAAAGATATGTTGAATTATCAACTGATATTATACCAAGGGAATTTCCAATATCCAAGACTTCGTATAGAATGGCTATTGTGGAGCTTGAGGAGCTAAAGAAACAACTATTGGAGAATCTGGATAAAGGGTTTATACACCCAAGTGCTTCACCATGGGGTGCACCAGTCCTCTTCGTCAAGAAGAAGGATGGGTCAATGTGCCTTTTCATTGATTATTGTGATCTCAAAAAAATAATGATAAAGAACAAGTATCCTCTTACCCGAATTGATGACTTGTTTTATTAGATATATGGAGCACAATACTTCTATAAGGTGGATTTGTTGTTGGGATATTACCAAGTAATAGTGAAGGAGGATATCCACAAGACAACTTTTTGTATAATTAATGGGCACTACGAATTCATAGTAATGCCTTTCAGACTCAATAATCCTCTAGAAATATTCATGGACTTGATAAATAGTCTTTAGATATTACTTCGAAAAATTTGGGGTATTCTTTATAGATGATATTCTAATATAATCCAAAAACAAGGAGGAGTATGAGGAGCATCTACAAACTATACTAGAAACCTTGTGAAAGGAGAACCTCTATACAAAGTATAACAAGTGTGAGTTCTGGTTTAAGGAGGTTTCATTATTCTGTAATATCATCACAAACAATGTGATATCTGTGGATCCCTCTAAGATAGTTTCAACTGAGGGATGGTTGAGGCCAACATCGGTAATGGATATTCATAGTTTCATGGGGTTAGCTGGATATTATCGTTGATTTGTGAGAAATTTCTCACAATTGTCACACCCTATTACTAAGATAACTCAGAAGCGAGTCAAGTTTTCTTGGAGTGATGAATGTGAAGATAGATTCAATGAGTTGAAAAGGAGGCTTATCACTGCACTCGTGCTCACACTACCAACAAGTGGAGAACTTTTTGCGGTATTTATTGATTCTTCGAAAAAGGTAATGGGTTGTGTGTTGATGAAAAATGACAAATTCATTTCCTATTCTTCAATAAAATTGAAAGTTCAAGAGAAAAAATATCCACACATTATCTAGATTTGGCTACAGTAATCTTCACTTTAAAATTTTGGATACATTCCCTCTTTGGGAAGAAGTTTTAAATATACAGGGATCACAAAAGCCTCAAGTATATATTCACATAGAAAGATTTGAATATGAGCCAATGAAGATGGCTATAGATGATTAAAGACTATGACTGCTCAATCCATTACCACCCTGGGAAAGTGAACACGGTGGAAGATGCACTACGTAGAAAGGACCCAAAGATACTATCATTGATGATAATTGAAAAGGATCCAATCTTCTTAGATTTTATGTAGATGTACATGGGAATCATAAAGAAGGGAACATCATCAATCCTTTCACAAATTATTTCTCAACCATCTCTTTTGGAAAGGTTAAATTATGCTCAAAAATATGATTTGGGAATTCATAAGAAAGTGTAAACTATCAGAAAATTGAAATCCTCGGAGTTCAGTGTTAATGAAGAAGGAATTGTGAGATTTGGGACAAGACTTTGTGTTCTATAAAATCCAAAGATAAAGAAATAACTTTTGGATGATGCACATAGTTCAAATTTATCCATTAACCCAGGTAACACAAAGATTTATTGAGATCTCCGAGAGATTTATTTGTGCGATAACATAAAGAAGGAGATTGTTGAGTATACATAAAATTTTCTGGTATGTCAGTAAGTGAAGGCTGGGAGGAAAAATTCTAAGGGGATGATGCAACCATTACCCATACCAGTATGGAAATGGGATAATATCATCATGGACTTTGTCACCTAACTTCCAAATACATCTAAAGGAAACAATGTTATCTGGGTTGTTGTGGATTGTATTACAAAGACTGCACACTTCATTACAATTCAAGAGGATTTCTCATTGGATCAACTGGCTCAGATATATATCGAAGAAGTGGTAAGGATGCATGGAGCACCACTATCTATTGTATCTGATCGAGATACAAGATTTACATCTATGTTCTGGAAGAGTCTTCAACATGATCTGAATACTGAGATGAACTTCAGTACAACTTATCATCCTCAAACTAATGTCCAATCTAAGTGGACTATCCAAACACTTGAGGACATGTTGAGATCATTCTCAATGTACTTCAAAGGAGGATGGGATCAACATCTTCTTTTGGTCGATTTCTATTACAATAGAAGATTCCACGCAAGCATCCAAATAGCTCCTTATGAATACCTTTATGGGAAGAGGTGCAGAACACCAGTATGTTGGGATGAATTTGGGGAGCAAAAACTCCTAGGTCTATAAATGGTCGAAGAAATTGTGGAGAAGGTGAAGATAATCTAGTATAACATTAAATATTCTCAGAGTTGAAAAAAGAGTTGTGTTTATAATCGTCAATGAGTCCAAGAGTTTGATTTTGGAGACATGGTATTCCTCCACATATCATTATGGAAGATATTTATGAGATTTGGGAAGAAGGGAATGATTTTTCCAAGGTAAATTTTCCCTTTTGAGATCCTTGATCACATTAGAGTTGTGTCCTATCAACTAACACTCCCACGAACCTCTCTCAAGTACATGATATCTTCCATGTATCCCTCTTGATGAAATGCATACCCGAACCATCTCATGTACTCAATCCAGAGGTGGTACCATTGGAGAATGACCTCTCCTATGATGATAATTTGGTGAAGATATTAGATTGTAGGGAAAATGTTATATGAAATAATACAATGCCCCTAATCAAGGTGTTGTGGAAAACCCACAAGTTTGAAGAAGAAATGTGGGAATTAGAGGAAGCGATGAAGTAGAGTTACTCCCATGTGTTTTAGTGTGGGAAAATGAAATTTCAAGGGTGAAATTTCTTAAGGGGGGAAGATTGTAATGACCCAAACTTTTATTAATAAAAATTACTCTTGATCTAACTAAATGCCTTATTATGTAAAATTGTTATATAAAATATGAAATTCCTTGGTTTTATGATTTTTGATTTTAAAATACCATTAGTAACTGTTATCATTGCTAATATATCCAGTGAACAGTGATCAATTCATTAGTATAAATATAGGTCTTTAAGAAATCCAGTTTACTTGGACAAGGGAAGTCATGGCATCATCCAGTAGAATTGCTTCATACGAAGACCATTTATCAGAGCTTGGAAAGAAGGTGGATTTATTGGGCTTCACTCTTGACCAATCCCAAGATGAGATTTAACACATTAACCTAGAATGGAACCACCTAAACGAGAAGTGGAAGTTGACAGAGATTACCACCCGAGCGATGTTATCTGAGCCACCCCAAGAGTCTTTCACCATTGCACACCTTACCCTAAGGTATTATACAGGTGTTATGTAACAAGACCATATTACTATGATTATGTGCATTATTATTTTTATATAATAAAGAATATACATTCATTTTATTATTATTACTTTGTAAATGGTTTTTAATGGACAAATAGTATTTTTAGTTAATATTCAATTAAGAAATATATTTTGATAAATTAAAAGATTTTTAAATTAAATAATAATTTAATGAAATATCATTAATAAATTAATTTTTAAAAAATATAAATGATTTTATAATTTTTAGGAATAGAATTATCATTTTTATTAAGGTTTGAAAGCTGTTTTTTTCAAAACCCATGAATTTTCGATAAATATTGGTTTTTATTTTAATAGTAAAAATTCACATATTAAGAAATTTATTTAGATAAAATTAATATTATCTTTGGAACCAAGATTTCAAAATTATCCAATGGTGAATTTTTCATAATTTTCTGAGACAGTCGATTTTTTGGGTAAAAATTAAGTACTATTTAATTATATAATGTGTTTTATGACATCATAATGACCCAATAGTAATGTAATAAAACACTATAAATGGGTTGTTCAGAAAAAATTTCTTTACCATTAAAATAATTTGATTTTAGGTTTGTTTTATTTATTTTAAAAAGATTTAGTGGACCCTCCAAGGCTTATAAAATATTTTAACCTTTTAAAATGTTTTCCTTGAGAGTGTGACTCACATCCACATAATCAAGAATAATATTTTAATAATTTAGGATATTTTAATTATAAAATAATGTTTTCAACTCATATTTTGAAAAAACCGTGGGAAAAACACATGGGTTGGTTTGTGGTTTTGATTAGTTTAATGTGTGGTGTCCAAAACCTAAATAATAAAGGTTTCCCTCTATTTTCCTATATAAACCCACCAAATATCCCAATTACTCTTCACTAAAAGCATTTTGAGACCAAAAAAACCCTTACCTCCTCTCTCTATAATACTCCCAAGGTGCCCCAACCACCCAATAATCCTCTCCCAAGCCTTTGGGATCATAGTTCCAAATAAGGGATTTCTCTCTTTCTCATTTTTTCCAAGTTTATTTATGTTGTTATACCTTTGTATTTTCAATTAAAAATTTTAGGTTATGATTTCACACCTTCCCCATACTTAAATACTTATGTTTTAATGATTATATACCTCTTTCTCTCTCATTAATTCCTCTCATGCACACCCATTACCATGCCGAAATTCTATAAGGGATTTCTCTATCCTCATTTACATTCAAGAAATTCTTTTGTTTTATGAATATAAATTCCATTACATATATTGGTAAATGTATATATATGACCCCTTTAATATCAATTTAATGTAAATATGATGATACACCCCTTTATCTCTCATCAGCTATTTTTATGAATTCTTATGTCACGCTGTTATGCTGCTGAAATTGCACCGTAATTTTCCAAGCCAAAGTCATTGTGTAGTGAATACCATGCCTGTTTCTCTGTCAAGAGTATTAATATTTATGTACATTTACTTATTGATTATATAGTTTCATGTATTAATTCCACATTTTTTTATCATGTAATAAATTATGATGTTTAATGAATCCATTTTATATGATCCATGTAGCACACTTATGCATGACATGAAATGATTAAGAATGTTGTGCCCTGATATCACTCCAATGCATTGAGTAAAGATTAGTGCCGTGATACATCAAATAAAATGAGTTTTTACTCATGATAATTCATGTTTAGTGATGTTTTACGCATGCTCTATGTGCAATGATACTTGTCTCATGCTAATATCAGGTTAAATGTCGTTGCCATATTTCCATGTTATGATAATCATGCTACATCATCCATTTATGTTCATGTTTCTCTTATGATCCATTGATATTTATATTTTCTAAAATGTACTATATTATTCATTTTATTCCTTGTTTACTCCCTTATAGGGCTTTATAGCTCACCCTTTTCTTATTCATGTTCTCAGGTTATCCCATGCAATGCTATGTACGAAGGAATGTGTATGGTCATGTAGAAAAGTTTTCAATAAAGATGTGCATTTCATGTTTTAAGTTGTTATGTAATGTTAATAATCCCCAAATACACTTTACCTCTCTATCTTATATGTTGTATCAAGTTCAAATTTTATGTAATAAATAATTTTTAAGTGTGTAATAAAGATCAGGGTTGTTATAATTATTTTAATTTATGATTCATCATTCCTTTTTTCTTCACATTTTGTGATCTTCTAGAAACTATACCCATATCATTTTCTCCATGATATTTTTAGCTCCCTATATATTAAGCCTCATATTATTTTGAACTATAATTTTCTTATGAATGTAGATTCTTCTTTTTGAATAAATTTATTTTAAACTTTTTATAACATTTCATATAGTCTGATGAATTATTCATGATAATTTCAACTTCATCCTCATAATATTCCTGAAACTTATTGGGTAACCATTCTAGAATATGTCCATCCTTTAATCATCAAAAGTATCCAAGTGGTGGTTTCCATTTGAACTTTCCTTTTCCTATTTGTAAATTTTATGAATGGAATGAGATGACTTCATCTATATCTTCTTCTTCCTAGCCATCTTTAATAGTGAGCTTCTTCATAGCCTTGAATTACACATCATTAGACTTCCCTTTTTACAATGACTCATTATCATCATTTATTTTATCATATTAAACAATATTATTGTGGAAGATATCAAATTTCAGGTCCTTTGGATCATTATCTTCAAATATAGAAACATTTAGATTCAACTGAGGTGAATTTTTTCTCAATATGTGCATTATAATATTTACATCTTCAATGATTTATATGAGACCACATAATTCTTCCACAACAACATTAAAATAGTCAAATAATGCATCAAAAGACTCATTAGAGTGTATTTCATGGTCCTTGTATTTTTTTGATAGAACCTATATATTTTGTTCTCTAACTTTTGAGTTTCCCTCATACATATTTAGAAACTTTTCCCCTATAAAATGTGATGATTTACATCACATTACCATAGTATGTATTGAATTTAATATTTCTCCCCCTAAATAATTGATTCCTTCAGAGTCATCATCCAATTACCTTCATCCATCTTTAGATAAGGAACCATTTTCGATATTGGTCAATACTTTAGGCATCATTGTTTTAAATTCATCCATTCCTAAAGATCAAAAGTTATGATGCATCCGATTCTAACATAATTGAAAAAAAATTCCATTCAAGATCAGAATCCATTTATGATTGAAATCCTCCATTGAATCCCCTTATAGAGAAACACTTAAATAAACCTTTGGATTTGATACCAATTTTTGTCCCAAATAGGATAAATACCCTTAGAGGGGGGTGAATTAGGATATGATAGATTGAAAAGAATTCCCCTTAAGATCTTTTTTCATCATTAAAAAAACACTATTTCATCCCTATTCCTTATAAATGTATGAACATAAATGAAATCATGCACGATACAGAGTGCTTTTACATGGTTTACCATCATTAGGATATGTTCAAGGAGTATACAATGAAAATATACTGATGCACCAAATTTACTTAGTCTCAGTGACAAATAATGGTTCATGACAGATCACTTTTATATCTAGGATAATAGCCTTTATAGTATTTAGGGTTAGCTAACTACTTCCCATGGGTCACCACTAAAATCTTCCTTCCATGGATCACTTTCAGTGGAAAATATCACCTTCTTCATCTTCCTTTTCTTACTACTATAGAATGGACATAGTTTATAGACATGTAGGTCCCTTAATTATAAAAAATGAGTGCATCCTCAAATATAGGTATATTCTATGTTGAAGTTCTACTTTAATCCAATTGATGGTTACCACTTTACTACAGGATCAATAGGAAATCCCTTCTGAAGACATTCATGATGATCATATTCATGGTTAACAAATTATTCTCAATCATATTATTACTCTTCTAACCCCACATATTTCATGAATATAACCACATTCATTATTCTCTACCTGCCTTCATGAAACAACCTTATTTTGTGAAGATCAAACAATTTCACAAAGCTCACATACTCTCTGCAAAGATCTTAAATTTCGGTCGGCTTTTTATTTCATTCACAAACATAAACACTTTATTGATTTTTTCAAAGAAAAGCCTTCATGAATCACCTTTATGAATTCAGATCCTATGGATTTTCATTAAGTCTTTCTCAAATTTTCTGGAGTGGGTAGTGGCCTATTTACAGGTATTTACTTCCATTCTAGAAACATCCATCCTCATCATCATATTTTCATGAAGCTCTCCAATATTGTTTTCGAAGATCCCTAATTTTCAATGATCCATGGAAATTTACCATTCACGAAGCTTCTCATAGTCATAGATATTATCATCAACCCATTGTGTATTATCTATTCTCCACTTCTTATATTTTCATAGATGTATTGTCTTTCATCATGTGTTTGTGATGCTCCAAACATTCAAGAAACACCTCCTTAGTAAAACCAAATTTCTCTGTGAAGATCCTTCCCTTCTGTAAACTACAATATTCACAAAACTCATGCCTCTTCAATAACTTTAAAAGGAATTCATATATATAGATATTTTGAGATGATTAATCCAAACTCCAAATTTTGGGCCCCAAAAATTTTGAAATCACTAGGAAAACAAACCACCTTGTTTAAAAATGTTTCTATACCACTTCCAGGGCATCCATTCATTTTTATGGATCTTTTTCAAAATACCATGTCTGCAATATCTTTGGAACTACACAAACAACCTTGAAAACTTGATTTTTCAATAAACACAATCAACCCAAATATAGTACAATGTTTCCATGACTGTTTTTTCCCAACAATATTTTATATTTTACTGAGGTTCTGGATACACTTAATTTATAACCCTTGAGGCCTCTTTCTTAGTGGAATTTGGTGGAGCTTCCCAAAGTACAAGGCTATAATCTAAAAATACACTCTAACACCCTTAGATAAATAATTTAATGTTTCAACTACATAAAACCATATATTAATGATTTCTAAGTAATATAATATCTTTATCTTGATATCTCAAATCCAACAGGTTGCATGCTATTGTCATCCACCTTTGTTTTCGATGTCTCTTTCTATGAATTTTTTAAAATAATCCTAACCAAAGAACACCATGTCCAAGAATTTATATATGATGTTTTATTCCCATAAAAGGTCCTTATATAATAACTTCTATTAAAGTATAGAAGGAATAAACCATTTCTATCATTATTCATTAATGTAATATTACTCATGATGCACACAACATATCCTACTTTACCGTGAATATATGTTGTCACAAATTTCATCAATACCTTAAATTACACAACTAATAATATCTATTAATAATAATCTTAAATTATAAGTATCAATAAAAAAATTTGTAGATACAAACATCCAATTACATATTTAATTGTAAATTTCACACTGGAGTGTCATATTCGCATATTATACAACACAATAAATGTCATGAGGTGTACACCATGAGAAATATCCTCAAAGTACTACAAGTTTCCAACATTGATCTTATATATCATTTTTGTCCCTTAAAATGGTGTCATCCAACTATAGTTGATATATTTATGAATATTATCATAAAAAATTTGGGTACTCATCATAGTGGAGAACTATTATGACCTTTCATTATAGCAGCTACTATTATCATATTATCATATACTATGTCATGTATAATAACAATCATGATGTGATATAAATTTTATTAATATTAAAAAAAATGAAAATAGGTAATCATACAGTACATTGAAGTTGGTTCTAGGGCATGAAGTACAATATAACATGACTTTCACTAGATCCAACTGCTGATAAATTTCAATTCACACACTGTCATATGAAAAGAATGTTTTTTCTGAGATAAGTATTTAGTTAAGGGGTACTCAATTTTTTCACCCCCAAAAACAATTCTCACCATAACATCACTACTGTGGGAAGAATTCCCAAGTAGGTGATAGTTTTAGAGTATGTTTTTTGTTTGTTAGTGTGACCTTAGCTCTTTTTGAGAGACACTATTATATTATTAGCAATATATAATATGATATAGTATTTATTACTATATTCAAAATCAATATCCTAGAAAAAATTTTAATCAAAAAAGATTTATTATTTGTTTTAGAAAGCCTATGTATACTTAGAATCTATTATAGATTCATTGAGAATTGGCTTCTTTAAACTCCTCCAACTGACAATTCCTCTGATGATACTTAAGACTTGTCCTAATTATGACATGAGATCATTGTGATCTATTTGAAATCTTGAATTATTCTATCCCATTATGACTATATCCTCGTCTCATCTAATAAAAAAGGAATATATATGTATTTATTCTTATATATATAAGGATATCTTTAACTCCATCCCAATGATGTTCAGAAATATTAGATTTATTTCATTTTACAAAGCACCGGGTGTAGGAAACATCAATCCAAGTACTTAACATGGTGTACATGGTTGATCCAATTACATAATAATTTGAGATCATACTATTTATAACTTTCTCCTCTTGTAACCGGGGACACATTTTATTGGAATGATGTATACCATGTGATATTAGAAAAAATCCCTTCATTGATCGTTACATATTAATTCTCTTTATTATTTGATTAATGTATGTACCTTAAATTTGTCAATGTATCATATTGTGTCTATCACAAATGACCATTATCCCTAAAATATAGGCTACTTCACCTATTTACTTCATATATAAACACTTATTTAATTATTCCTTAATGAACTATATAAATTGAATTTCATTTTCAATAAGTAATATGACATCTACATATTCCACTACGTTAATAACTACACTCTCACTGAATTTATTATAAACACATAGATTACATTCATTCTTAATGAAACCAAATTCTTTTTATAGAAACATCTAACTTTATATTTCATGACATGGATTCTTGATTTAATCCATAAATGGATCTTTTTAACATTTAAAATTATTTATCATTACATGGAGTTACAACCTCTTCAGTTTGTGTTATATAGATATCTACTTGGAGGTTTTGGTTAAAGAATGTTATTTTTCATCCATCTACCAAAGATCATTTTCATGGAAAGATTCTATAGAATGAATAATAATCATGGATGTAAACATGTAAACTAGATAAAAAAATTTAATTATAGTCAATTAATTGATGATTTATAATCTTTTATCTACTTTTAATTATGTTTAGTTACTTACATTACCATCCATATCAAATTTTCTATTAAATAAAAGTTTAATCCCTACTATCATTTCATAAATGGGTTGATAAAAAATAACAATAACTTGGTTTTGATAAATTTAATCCATCTTATAATTAATGGCTTCTTTCCATCATTCTATTACTGATAACTCTACCACCTCTTTATAGGAGAGTAGCTCATTATTTTCAATCAATATTGAGTCACCAACTTTGATGATGAGTAAACTTTATCTTTTTTGTTCTATTTTATATTAAGTGCTCCTATGTATTAGTTGTGTTTTAGGATCAAATTATTTTATGGGGACCTATGGAATATTTTCCTATAGCAACTCATATGTATCTTGAGCATCAACTTCATCAAAGTCCATCTTCTTCCCAATATCCTTCTTGATGATGTGCTCACTCTAAAGAAATATTTCATGTCTTGTGAAAATCACTTTATTTTTTGTGTGTTTATATGTATAATATACCTTGGTTTCTTTAAGATATCTTATAAATATATGCTTCATACTTTTGGGTGCTAGTTTATTTTCAAATATGGAATTAAAAATGGTGCACATCACTATGCACATGTATGTGGAAAAAAAAGTTTCTTTCCACTCTATAACATGAAATGAGTCTCATATTATTATTTAATTAGTACTCATTTTAGTGTACATATCACTATTTGAAATTCATACCCACAAAAGGAAAATATAATATCCACATGAATCATCCTCTATCATACCTTGTTTAGAATGGTATATTTTCTCCTTTCACTAATTCCATTCCACTGTGGTGTACATGGTAGTGTGTGTTGAGGTAGAATACCAATATCCCAAATAAATTTGATAATATCTTTTTTAATATATTCACCACATATATTAGACTGAAGCTTCCTTATATTCTTAATAAGTTGATTCACTAATTCTTTATTGAAATCATTGAATTTCATAAAGGTTTCAGACATATACCTCATTAAGTATGAATAACCATATATACTCAATACATTAGTAAAATTAATAAAGTAAGAATATATACCTCAAGATTATACTAAAAAAATCCAAAAAAATCATGTTATCTAATCATAAAATCTTTTTGGACCTTTAACCAAGTCCAAAAGATAGTGTTTTAGTCATTTTTCCTTGCAAACAAGTATGAAATATTTCATGAAACCATAGCTTAAAAGAGTATAAATAATAAACTTAAAAGGTATTTGTTAGATAATTTATGTCTACATTACCAAGATATTGTGATTCCACAATAGGGTTCTATATGAGTCCTTCAAATGTGATTTTTTATTTATTCCCAATATATAGTTTTCATAATTTAATAAATAAAGATGATTATTTATTTATTTATTTCATACCATAAAAAATTATATCTTTGTAAAAGAGGAATTATTTACTTCAAAATTTGAAAATAAATCAATCCATATCAAGTTAAGAAATATAGATAATGTTCTTATTAAAAAATGTCACAAAATAACAGTTATTTAAAATTACAATCATTATAATTGGCACTAAAAGGTGGTAGTATCTTATAGAAAAAGTAGTGAGTCCCGATCCATTAGCTTATCAAATATCCACATATCCTCTTAAAATATTATGAAATCTACTAAGTTTTTACATTTTGGATATAGATATGAGAACCAAAATATATATATAATCCCCAATGTGTTTATATGTAAATATTACACTCATTAATAAATGCACCTTTAGATTTCCCTTTTTAATGGGATAAATTATTGTTTGAGTGGACCAATATTCAATAAGAAAAAACTTCTGCTTATTTCTCCATCACCTACCCTTTTATATTCTTCTTCTTGGATTAGAAGTTTTATACATAGTTTAATTCTTGGGACCCTTTCCCTTGTCATTCCTTTTCTTTTTGACCATACAGACTATGGATTTTGATTCCCTATTTTCATATAAACTTGGTGAATTAGAGTAAGAATTTTCAAAATATTCTTCTTTCTATTACTAATTTTGTAATTCCCAATGTGGTTGGAGAATGATTTAGGTATTGATGAAATGATGATTTATGTTCATAGATCTATAGGGAATATAATTCCCAATATATCTAGGTTCTCTCTATATATAATTATCTTCCCTACATGAGTCCCATTAGGCATTGACTCTTAAATATTACACTTGAATACTGCATTTCATATCTTATATCTCTCTTATCTTTCCATCTCTTTATAGATATCACAAAGCTGATATTTCATGATATACACATCTATATCCTGATATTACTATAGAATATTAATGAATTTGGACTATAGTATGAAACAATGGGAATCTATGACATTATATAAAATTTTATCATACATAGATAATTCATCTCATTTATACCATGTATTAATTTTGATGGTAACCCTTGATGAAAACTATATTAATTCAACCTAAAACCCATGTTAGAATTCACTAATAATTGAAAGCACCATGACATTATATGGTCAAGAAGTTTTAACTATGGTTGGATTTTAACATAAGTAGTGGTAATCTATATCATATTAATATATAATAATGATGTATTTTTACCATTATGTACAAATTTAATTTTTCATCTTTATCAAATGATTTTTAATATTATGTTGATTTACTTTTGTGATTAACAATGTCTTAGATAATTTTTTCACATAAACCAATTTTATTTTACTTCTATGTTTTATGCATTTTAATTAATTAATTTGAGTGATCCTAAAATCATACAAAATGAAATTAACCATGAATCTTGATAGAAATAAAATAATAAGAGTGGTATGATCATGAGTATCTCATAATGGTTATTCTTTCTAGAAAATATCAAACTAAACATCAACCTAGGGAAAACACCTTGAACCCTAACTTGGTTCTTTTTTTAGCTCTCCAATTATCCTCCCATGAATCTCTTTGATTTTTTCTCCTCAAATCAAAACATGAACCTCCTACACTCACCTGGGATATCCATATATTACATATTTTTTTACTGAAATTTAGGTGAGGGGACCCAAAGGATTGGTTTAGGGGGCTTACATAAAAGGAAATTGTGGGCACACAGACCCTTACATAATGATAGGATGGATGCGATGAAAACAATAAATTTAATTTAATAATAAATTAAATGGAATAAAATAACATACAGAGGTCTATAATATTCTCAAGATCATTAAAATATATGAAAAGATTGCACATTTAAGAAACTATCATTCATTTACAATCATTCTTATTTGAGATAAATCACACTCCAATAAATTAATTATAATATTTAATTAAGAAATTATTTTAACATAATTATCATCAAAAAATTCTTGAGATTATCATCCATACTTATTTTGGATAAATTAAATAATTTATTTAAAATTGACTAAGTTCACAACATGTACATTGGATGAAACAAAACAACTACTTCTCTGAACTACCCGATGTAAATGAAATTTGTATAATATTTACTCATGTAACATGTGGCATACAAATCTTATCATGTAATTTCATGGAGTGTAATATCAAATAAATGACCCAAAGATATTTTATTTATGTAGCGTGTTATATCTTAATGTAGGTAGATTAATCACTATAATATAACATATACATTAAATTTAGTTCGTAATATTATGTAGAAATTAATTGGATACTTAATATATATATATATAACATATTACAACATGAGTTAAATAAAAAACACATGGAACAATTACTTATAAGTATTATAAAATTTATTAAATTTATTTTAAATTCTGTGTAATCGGGTAATATACATAGTGTGTGATATCCATCTACACATCGTGTATAGTTTTTCCATATCTATCAATGATATAGGCCTTGGGACTGGGTGTGTCAATTTTTCGATAACATAAATGAATTAAAAGACATGTACATATGCTACATGTCGTATTGTCTCTTAGTTTCATGGTTTCCAGTTGTATAGGACATGTAATAATCAACTTGATCATCTATGACTAATGAATTAAATGTCATGTAGTAAAGTTACACATTGTTTAGTCTAGCTAACTTTTTTCTAGTATGGATAGGTTAACACATGGTTTGTATTAATTACACATAGCATGTAAAAAAATAATTATTATCTAAACTAGTTTTTGAGTCATCTTGGTCCATTAAACAATGGTACATGGTGTGTAGCTATGGAAAACACACTGTGATTTCTTATGTTATCCATCCAGAATCATTTTCACCTCTAAATGTGTTCTTCGAATGTTTTGTGTTCATAATTAGTCAATTTCTAATAGTATTTTTTCCAATGAATAAGATTAAGAGGATATCCCTTGATTCAAATTTATATAATGATTAAACGGTTATTGAAAATGAATGATAAATTCATAAATCATCCAATGATCATTAAATAATTATAAATTATTATTAAACCCCTATGATACCACTTGAGGGTTCCAATAATATCATAAATTCTTTTTAGACATGCATGTTAGGTCCACTAGACTAGATACGCTAAAAGGGGGTGAATCATGGTATGAAAAATTAAAACAACTACCCCTTTTGATCTTAGTTTTGTTGTTAGAAAAAACTCTCTTCTCTTTCTCCTACCCATTGTATATTTTCAATGAATCTTGAAGCATGAACATGAAACAACAATTTTACTTGGTTCACCCTCATTGGGATACATCCAAGGAGAATACACCAGTGATGTGTCGATGTACCAAATCCACTATAAGTGCACTGATGTTTATAAGTTTGACATGGACTCACTGTCCCTCCTGGTTTACAACCATTCACAATTTGAGAACTCACTGATCTCTCAACTGAAGTGAGCTCACTAATCTTTAGAATATCTAATCACAGTTTAAAGACTTGTAGGTCTTTTCATTATCTCTAATGATTTCATCCTTCACCATGTGTATATGATTTGTTGAAGTCCAAATTCCATCCTCTAATGAATACCCCTTTGCCAATGATCAATAGGCAATAATCTTTGAAAATACCTTCACAAATATCCCTACCTTACGAAGCTCCCAATTTCATAAATCTCAAATAGGCCTTCATGAATCCACTTATTCATTGAAAATCACATTGCTTCACAAACCTTAGGCCATATAAGAGCTCAAGCCATCTCAAAGTGACTTCCTTCTTGAACCTCACTGAGCCAATGTATAACACACCTCTTTCACAGAGCAAGATTAGTCGTCATGAAGATCCTACCTTTCGAGAAGCACACTGCCTCCGCGAACCTCCTTTGTGATTTGAGAGATACAAATTTTTCTTGAGAAACTCTCTACTTTTCTCAAGGGGACTAAGGTCTATTTATAGGAAATTCCACCGACTTGAGAACCTTTTGTGCATAGTTAGCACCACGTTAACTCAAATTGAAAAGATCTGAAATTTCCACTGAAATTATCTCTATACTACAAAGCACCAAGACAATTTTCAGATTAGAGAGATCATCATAACTGTGGAGCATTCTGTCAATTCATTTGCACAACCACCACAAATGCCCCCTCACAATGCTCTTCTCCTATACTGTTTGTGATGCTCGTCATAACCACAGAGCTCACCATCAACATTCTTCGAGTCTCTTAGAAATACAATTCATGAATTCAATATTTTATAAACTCATGCATTTTCCATATTTTGATATGATCTTCATGGAAATACACTTTTCACGATGCTCACCAAATCCCAAATTTTGGACCCCAAAAATTTGGAAAACACTTGAAAATGGCGCCACCTTGTATCTGTTCTTTTGTACTGCCTCAAGATCTTCCATTCCTTTTTCATGGTTCTTTGTCAACATGGATTATCAACAACATCTCTTGAACTTGACAGTTCACCAAAAAAACCTTCTTTGTCAACAAACATAACCAACCCAAAAATGTAGCAATATTAGCTTGAGGGATTTTTTCCTAACAAATTTTTATTAAAATATTATTTATTCCAAAAATTAATTAATTCATAAAAATAAATTCATTAATTAAAAATAAAATTTTAGTTTTATCATATAAAAATATAGTTCTTATCAAAATGAATACTTAATCATTTATAGAGTAAAAGCAATAAGGAATAAATATAATCATCACATATAATTAAAAGGAGTGTTCATATAACACTATTATAATAACATTACAAATAAAACCTCAGTTTAATATAATAATTTATATACTTCTAAAAAGTACCATTTCATCCAAAAAACAAATTTATTAAATTCAATATATTTTTAAAAAAAATATTATCATAATGGAACTGATGAAATAAGACTTATTTGTAAAAAAAGGGATTACACGATAAGTAACTAATACCTAATTAAATAAACTCTTATAACTCCCACGTAAGATGTAAGGGTAAGGTGTGAGATCATAACAGACTCTTGGGGTGACTCAGATAACATCACATGGGTGGTAATCTATATTAACTTGAACTTCTTCCATAGGTGATTCCGTTCAGTCTTAACATGTTAAATCTAAACTTGGGTTTGGTCAAGAGAAAATCCCATTGATGCTACCTCCTTTCTAAACTCTGAAAAATGAGCTTTTTATGGACCGATTCTACTATATGAGGTCATCCTCTCCATTTTCTGTATTGAATGTATTTTTTAAAAGCCTTATATTTATATCAGTTATGTGATAACTGTTCAATAGTTATATTATCAACAATAACGATACTTAACAGTAATTTAAACCCAAAACTAAATAATAATAAAAAAGTGCATGTGTTTTCTATATACATAAAACATTAAAATAAAGTGAATTTTATTCATAAATGATTGGGTAGTTATAGTGTATGTCATTAATTAAGTCCAATTATATTTATTTTAATATTTTTTATATCTTTTAATTGATTCATCCTTTAATAATTCAACTATTTCATCATTATTGTCTCTCCATTTGATTTAATAATTTATTTCGAAAAATTATAAATAAATTACAATTTTGTATATAATCATTTTAGATTTATAAAGACTATTAATAGTCTACCATATTACTTATATATCCTCAAATTAAAAATGATATAGTTATTAAAAAGTGCATATGATATTTTTTACTCTTCTTAAAATAAAATATAATAAATTTCTTAATCTAACACAAGTAGCTTAAAAGGATAATATTTTAGACCTAAGGTTGATTTTGGTCGAAAAACACTTATCCAATGAAATTAGGACAAGTATTGTGGTAATATTATATTATTATAATATTATTTTTACCTTTAATTTTCATATTTACCTTTAACCATGGTAAATAAAATTCAAAAGTTACTATTTATCAAAAATTATTTTGATCCTATTAGACCACATTTTTATACTGATTAAAACCATATATGTTTATTTTTATAAATTCAATTCACAGAAGCGATAAAATTACATTTAATGCAAACCTGTATATGTGGTTAGAAGGTAGGTAAAAGAGGTGTTCAAAAGTTTAATAATATTTTTGTATCTAATTCTATTATAAAAATTATTCTTATGAATGAAATTGGACTAATATATTTTTTATGTATCTATTTTTACTTTAAAATAAATTTAGAATAAAATAATTATTTAAATGAAAAAGTCAGTTTTTAAAAAATAATGCAGTATTTTTCACTATTCATAAAAAATTGAAACTTTTCAGAAAAATACCAAAAATTCACCATAATCTAATTTTGATATTCTGAGTTCAAAAATGAAGTCTATTATAAAAATTAAAATTTCTTAATTTCTTAATTTTTTTAACACTATTCATAACCACTTTTTAAACTGCTAGTTTGATAGGTCATTGTGCAATCAAACTTGATGTTGCATGCCACACAAGCTATTGAATTATTTAAAAGGAAGTGTTCTATGGAATCTTTGGATGTTACAAAAACAAATATTACTTTCACATTTTAGGTAAAATCCAAATGGGTCTTTTTTGGAAAAAAACATGAATATTCCTTTAAAAAAAATCTAAAAAGTCAAACATGTGTAAAAATTTATTTAATAAATCATTTGTATAATGTTAAAAAAAAATTAAAACCTTTTTATAAAACAAGGATTTGGAAGAAAATAAATTTTTGACTAAAAAGAGAAATAATGTTTCATTTTCTTAAAAATATTTTCTCAATCATTTTAAGTACCATAGAGAGGTAAAATGGTAATATTACAAAAATAGTTCATGAATAACCATAGAATATGAAAATATATTGTTGTTAAGATATTAATACAAAATAATTCCTCTAATTAATACTTAAACATAAACAATCCCAAATAATGCTGAGATTGTGAAATAAAACCTTACCACTTGGTAAATTTTGAATCGAAAGACCCATAAAAGAAATAATATTGAATGAAACTTTAAATAACATAAATATTACTTGATTAATGATATAACAAATCAAAGGGGAAATATATATACACCACACAAAGTAATAATTGTTGAATATGGTATATGTCTCACGAAAGTAAAAGCGATACGAGAAACAATTACATGAGTTTCAACTTTCTTAATATTTGTCTGAAAATCATGTATAAAAAATATAGGTTTATTATACACTATTAAAAACCCATAATCATATATTTTATACCATATATGAGTTTCTTATAGTCTTTTATGACCCGTTTATTAACAATTTTTTGTTAAAATCACTATTTCAGGTGATAATTGCTTCATTTTTCACGTATGTTTTCATTCAGTAATTTCGGCCCTTTTATATTGAACATGGTTACACCGTATACATAATTTTAAACATGATATAAATATCATATGTATTCATTATATATTTATTTATATTAATCTATAAAATTTACTTATCTAAAATGTATTACACCGTTCATGGAGATAGTAGGTCGTACATATGAATGAACATAGTTTCCATTTTTCTCAACAGATGGAATGAAAGGAAAATAATTATTAATTAACCATTAAAAATAAATATTATATCATATATATAATTTATATTTTTCAAATGTATACTTATTACAAACCATCTAAAAAATGAAAAACATTTCTCATCTCTTTATAGAGGCAGTAATCCACACATATGCACGAGCGACGTTATTATTTTCCGAAGGATGGGAAGGTGGTGTGTTTTATGTGATATTATATTTTCATTAGTATGTTTAGTTAGTAAATATAACATATATTCATTTACATTATTCTTACTACCTTCTATTTAAATCGTAAGGAAAAATGAATCACAACGCTTCATGAGGCGGCAGTCTGCTGTACACAAGAGTGACATTATCATATCCCCCACAGAATGGAAAGTAAAAATTTATCAGTTATATAATAATTAAATACATATAATAATGGCATAAATATCATATAAACATGTTCAAATACATCATTATTTACGTTAATGGTTTTTATGGAAAATGAATTACATCAGTCTGTAAGGCAGTAGTCCACCATACACACTATTGACAGTTTTGTTTCCCATTTGATGAAAGTGAATATAGATCTTGTTTATTCCATTATCATAACTTCATAGTATATATTTTATATTGGTGCTATTATATTAGTATATTCTAATATGGCTTGAAGTATTTTTAAAAATAAATAAAACAAATAAACATATTTAATAATTTTACATCTTCTTCGAAGAGCCACAATAAGTTTATACCTAAAGCCTTCTTAGGATTGATTCCTAATAAAAATAAGTCATATAGGATATATAGAGGTAATTGAGGAAGATATTATTTAGAGATTGTCTGGACAAAATGGTTTTGTATGTGTGAAGATAAGAGAAGATGGGGTGGCCGTTTATAAGTGGAGAGAGAAAACACTTTGAATTTTTGAAAATAAAAAGTGATACTAGCATTCTTTTCTCAAACCAAAAGCCTCTAAAATGGGTCATTACTGAACATTAGATAATATAAGGCTTAAATAAGCCCATTAAATGGTTTTTGGATAGGTTTATAGTCATTTTAATCCTTATCTTCTTGGTTTAACCTCAAGTAAACCCATTTTTACCTTAACTACACTAATTAATTTTAATTGTTTTTTATATTCATTATGGTAAAAAATTAAGTTGAACTTATTATATAATATTAATAAATATAATTCCAAATATGGAATCCATTTTTCTAAATTCAATTCTCATAAATTATCATGAACCAGCTCAGGTATCATGGTAACCCGTTAACCGAGATGGTTTTAACATATCCCAAAAGGCGTTCTCATTCCCCACAGGTTAATGACTATCACCATGATTTATAAAAAATGAGAGTGGGAATGATTTTTCCACTATTATTGTGGAAACATGAAAACTAGACAACATGCATACAAAAGAAACTCTACTAGGAGATGTGTACCAGAAGTCAAACATTCATAAAAGAGCAGAATTACTAAAACCAAGTACCAAAAAACTAGAAAAATTGACCAAATCCCAATGGATGCAAATTACCAAGTCCTCAGAACAACAACTAGAACCACCTCAAATGGTTCTTTTCCCCTGATTGAACCTATAAAAAGATAATCTACAAATATCCCAAGGCACATGTAGTGTGTGAGCTAAAAATTTCAATAGGTTCTCACCAAGGATTCCATAATAGATTCCAATATTAAATTAACTAAATAAAGTGATTTAAAGTTAAAAGAAACAGGTTTGTCATTTCATAGGCATAATTAAAACAATCCATGCTTCACATTTCAAAATATGGAAATGCTTTAAGAAAAGGATTTACATTTCAATTGATGGAATATTTCTAAAGAAATGGAAATTTTAACAAATGGATTAAATAAAGACTTTTATATAAAAAAGTTTATATAAATCATAAGGTACATAATAGAGTTTAAAAAAATTCATATATTCATTTAAAATACAAACAAACAATAAAAATGGTCATATGAATAAGAATGTATGATAGTTTCAGGCTATATGGTCTTCATACTCAAGGTGACAAAAAAATATGTACATATATCCCTTTGTAATTTGGAAAAAGAGGACTCATCACCATCACCTAAGGGATGTGACATGTTGCATTTATGTTTTGGAATGTTTTAAAGTGTAAATTTACATCCAAATAACTCACTAACTACCCTAGGATTTACATTTATATAGTAAAAAGCAAATATGGGAAATTTATTTCAAGCCACCTTAAAAAACAATTAATCCCATTCTCTATTTCAAATATGCCAATTTCCCTTTAAAAACATAAGGGTTTTTAATCATAAACATTCATTTTCCACAATAAACCCCTTAAGTTTATATCAAAACTATTTTAATCTATTTTTACAATATAATAATTTGAAATCAATTCACAATTAAATTTTACAATTCACATTCCCAATTAAATTCAACCATTTATTTTTTCACAAAATTCCATCGATTTCACAATAAACCCCTAATTCAATGGAATTGGGGTTTTCATAATTTTTTCATCAAATACAATTACATAATTAAATTAAAAAATTTAATTGAAATGGTTTCATTCATATTCACAATTTAAATTTTCTCAATTTTCCATAAACACACCCCAATTCAATAGAATTGGGGGTTTTCCAATTTCATACCAAAAGATCATTTTTCTAAAACCACAATTCAATGGAATTGGGTTTTTTCAACCAACTAAATGAAATCAATTTAATAAAAATCAAAAAAAATAATTCAAATAATTGAAATTAAATAAATCAATTTATTTTTAACATAAATTGGGAATCATGACGAAACCACATACCTTGGGATCATGGGATCTCAAATCACTAATCCGTACATGGAAAACTACAATAGAGAATGATGTAAACAAAGATAAAAGAATAAAACCTAGTTTTATATCCAAAAAAGTGGTTATTAGATCCAAAAATCAACTTGGGTATCCATAGAACCTGAGGGAGGAAGAGAGAGATCACTGGAGATAGAGATCAGGGTGAGGAAACTAACTGGGAGAAGATCGAAGGGAGTTCCTCAAGATTCACTTTCAGGAGGGATATAATGGGACAAGAACTCTTCTTGGGAGATCCAAGGAAGGTAGAAATTGCATCTAGGTTGTATTGGTCCTTTGGGGACCTAAAATGGGGGTTTGGGAAATTTTAATCAAAAATCAAATTAATTAAAAATTCATACACCGATTTTGCTGGGAAAACCTACACATTTTGAAAACACTACGCATCCTGGACATGCACTTGTTTTAAATGGGCCTCACAGTTTTTACTAAGAGGGAACATGGTTTGACTAACCCATATACACCCATGAAAAACCCCACTGTCTGGGTTTTCATGGTTTGGCGTAAGAGGATGCTTGGTTTGGAAAAATTGTATTCCACCCATGCACTAGCCTAGAAAAATTAAAAACTTTTAAAATTTCCACCAAAAACAACCCCAAAAAATCCCAAAAAATATTTATTTTTATAGGGGATTAAAAATACCTAAAAATAGTAATAAGATGTTACAAACTCCCTTCCATAGAAACTTTCTTTCCCCAAAAATCCTACTCATAAGCTTCTATGTCAAAAATATGAGTCTACTACTCCCTCATCAGTGCCTCCCTCTCCCACATATCATGAGAATCAGAACTGTGATACCATAGAAAATGAACCAAATGTATTGTCCTACCATGAAGTACCTTGTTTTCAGAATAAACTATCCTAACTAGTCATTCAGTCATAAATAAATTAGGTTAAAATTCAAGATTACACCAACTCATAACATGAGATGGGTTAGATATATACATTCTCAGCTGCGATACATGGAATACATTATGTATTGATGACAGCTGTAGTGAAAGTGATAAATGATAAGAAAATTTCCACACCTACTCAACAACTACAAAAGGTCCCATATAATGAGGATCAAAATTCCCTTTCCTCCCAAGACATCAATGACCCAACCAAGGTGAAACTTTTAAGAACACCTAATCACTAACTGAGAAACCCAACAGTCTATGATGACTATTATCATAAGACTTGTACCATCTATGAGTCATTAATATCCTCTGACAAATCAACTGAATATTTTTTGTCATCTCTTGGACCAATCTCAGTCCATCCAAGGAACTTTCACCAATCTTTGACCAACACAACTGAGATTTGAAAGGCTGGTCATAAAAGGCCTCAAAAAGATCCATTATGATTTTGGACTGGTGACTATTGTTATAAGAAAACTCAACCATCCCCAAATGATAATCCAAAGATTCTCCAAAGTCTAAAACATAAGTGTAGATCATATCCTCATAATTTTTTAACACTCTCCCTATTTGGCCATCTGATTACGGATGGTATGTCATGATCAAACAAACTTGATATCTCAATGCCTATTGAAGGCCTATCCAAAAGTGATAAGTGAACTGAGGATCCATATAAGAGACTATAGCCCAAATAACTCAATGAAATTGAACAATATATTTCACATATATATTTCCCAACTTCTCAACTTTGATTGTGTCATAAATTGGTAAAAAGTGAGATGAATTGGTCAGCCTATGGATCATAACCCATATTGCATTCTTATTTCTCTAGGTATGTGGCAACCCAACCACAAAGTCCATAGAGATCTCATCCCACTTCCATGTCAGGACTGGAAGTGGATGAAGCAAACCTAAAGGTTTTTGGTGCTCATCCTTAACCTGTTGGCTAGTATAACAATGAGAGATGAATTCAACAATGCCTTATCTCATACCTGTCCACCAGAACTACCTCTGTATGTCATAGAACATATTTGTGGTTCATGGGTTCATATCCCATTGGAAAATATATAAATCCACCATAATACATTTCCTTACCAAATACGGTACTAAAAAGTGGTTTCGAAAGAATAAAATGTCCTATTTGGAGACTGAACTATCAAGAATGGTCTCCCAACCATTAGGAGATACTCTAATTCTATAGAACTTATCATCAAGCTATTGTTCCTAAAGAATCAATTCGAGATGAACGGATGTTAGCTGAACATTTTCCAAGGAAACATCAACCCATAAGTCATGGAATTTGATATGAAATTGTTCAAAGATATCTATTAAGTTACACTCTTTTGATGATTCTTTCCCTTTTTGGGTTAGAAATTTCCTGCTCAAAGCATCTACAATGACAATCCCATTCCCAGGGGTATAGGCGATGTTGAAAATGTAAGACTACGGGTATTCCACCCAACACCTCTGTAAGAGATTTAAATATTTTCTATAGAATATATAACTCAAGATCTTATGGTTAAAAAACATGGTAAGCTTTTCTCCATAAAGGTAATGCCTCCAACTTTTAAGTGCATGCATCATAGCTGTAACAAACTAAATTGTTATAAATAAAATTTCCTTTTTTGATTTATTTAAATGTCTTATTATGTAATATGGTTATAAAAAACACATGCACTCCTTTGGATTTATCCTATTATATTTAATTGACCATTAAGAATCAGTATCATTGAAAAGATAGTCATTGAATTCTGATCACATGATTAGTATAAATTTAGGGTCCTAAAAAATCGAATTTTCATTAACAAAGGAATTGATGGCCTCAACCAGTAGGATCATTCCATATGAAGCTCATTTATCATATATTTGGATGGAGATATAATTTTTAAACTTTTCCCTTGACCAAGATTAATTTTATATTCGACAATATAAGCATGATTGAAACCGTTTATAAGATAAGTTCAAGCTAATTAATATCATGACCCAATCCATGTTCATCGAACCACCCCATGAAAGTCCCACCATCGTTCACCTTACTCTTAGGGAATTTTATGGTGTATTAAATAGATATGTATTAAGACCCTATCAATTTGAGTATGTATATTATTTTTTATAGAACAATGAATATATTTTCATCCTATTATTGTTACTTTGTAAATGATTTTTTTTGGATAAAATAAAGCACAAATTGTATTTTTGGTTAATATTCTAATTCAATTAATAAATTTATGAGAAAATTGATTTTTGAAATAAATAATATTTTAATAAAATATTATTATTAAATAATTTTTATCAAATATAAATGATCATAATAAAATTATGATGTCAAATGTAATTTTTTATTAGGGTTCAAAAACTATTTTTTCAAAAAACCCGTAATTTTCAATAAATGTTGGTAATTATTTTAAAAGTGAAAATTCAAATATTTAGAAAATTATTTAGATAAAATTAATATTATTCTTGGAATCATAATGTCAAAATTATCCAATAGTGAATTTTTCATAATTCATTGAGACAGTCAAATTTTCAGGAAAAAATTAAATACCATATAAATATACATTGTGTTTTATGACATAATAATGAACCAAATGTAATCTAATAAGTAATATAAATGGGATATATGACCAAATATATGTTTTTCGTTTAAAATTATTTGATTTTAATTTTATTTCATTTATTTTATAGAGCGTTTAGGAATCCTCCAAAACCTATAATATATTTTATGTTTTTAAAATCATTTCTTTAAGAGTGTGACTCTCCTCTACATAAGAAATGAAATTATATTAATAAGTTAAGCCCTTAGTCATATAAAATAACAAAAATAAACTACCATTTGATATAATCCATGTTCAAAACCATGGGGTAGTTTGGGATTTTGGATATTATATTATGTAAGTCCAAAACCTAAATAATAAAGAAATCCCCATCCTTTCCTATATTAACCCACCCAATATCTTATTTATGTTAACTCAAACTCCTTTTAGAACATCCATAATATTCCCTACACACTCTATAGTACTCCCAATGTTCCCACAAGATCTCAAGAAGTCTTTCCCAAGCCTTTATAGTCACACATTCAAGTAAGGGACCTTTCTCTCCTCCTTTCAAATTCAAAAAAAAATATTTGAAATTAGTTCTTGTAATTTAAAATGATTATATTTTCATTTATTTATAATCATTACCATATTATACATTTTATTTTATTTGAATTATTTATCATTTATCCTCTTCCATTTTGACCCTTACCTAATTTGTTACGATGCTGAAATTCTATAATGGATCCTCACCTTCTCTTCTTTATTCAAGTTTCTTTATAAACTTATGCATCATATTTCCATTTCCTAATGTTGGGAAATGTCCTTCCATGTCCCTATTAATTCTTGTTTTATTTTTAAATTATGATATAACCCTTCTTCTATCATCAACCATTTTTATGAATTATTATGTAACGCTGTTATGCTGCCAAAATTTCACCAATATTTTCCATACCAAAACAATTATGTAGTGATACCATACCCTTTTTTCTATCAAGGGTGTTCACTTTTATGAACATATAATTATTTATTTAGGATTTAATTATATTTATTCCAAACACCTTAATCATTTAATAAATTTTGAGGATGAATGAACCCATATTGTATGATCTGTGTGCCACACTTAAGGATGACAATGAAATGAATATGATGGGTGTTCCCAGATATCTCTTTAATGAATTGGGTAATGTTTGGAATCATGATACGTCATGTTGGGATAGGGAGTGAACCAAATTCAATTATGGGATTTTTACACCATTAGGTATTTGTGGGTTTATCCTTAACCTATGTTTATGATGTAATGTTTTAAGCTGTTGCCAGATTTCCCATGCTTTCATTATGATTACCATGATATATCATGTCTCATTATTCATGTTTATGATTCCTACTCTTTTTATGCCCCATTGATATGCCTATTTTCTAACATGTATCATATTCTTCATGGTATGACTTTTTTATTCCCTTACTGGGCTTTATAGATCACCCATTTCTTATTTTTTCGTCAGTTTATCCCATGTAGTTTTATGTTTGTTGGAATATTATGATCATGTCAAGGAAGTGTTCAATAATTTTTTATATCCCATGTTATAATTTGTTATGTAATGTACCTAATTCCCAAATACACCAGGCTTGTCAATGTATTGGGTTCTATTAAGTGTACTTTTATATAATAAAACATGTATTAATATTAAATAAAGATCATGGTAGTTTTAAAAGCTACAAGTTCTCGATCATGGGTCAGATAATTATTCTCATGTAGACTAATATTATGAGATCCATAATTAATGACATGATCATCCTGCATAAGAATGCATCCCAAACCTAAACTTGATGCATCGAAAAAGACCACATATCCCTTCTTGTCCTTTGGAAGATTTAACATCAGTGAAGTAGTCCAAATAAGTTTCATCTCAAAAAAAGAATTCTGAAATTTTTCATCCTAAGAAAACATTACTCCCTTCTGAGTTAGAGAAATCATCATAGAATCCAACTTTGAGAAGTCCTTCACAAATCAGAGATAATATCTTGCTAAGCCCAAGAAGCTCCAAATCTTAAAGAAATTTTGTGGTTGCTTCTAATTCCTAATAGCCTTCACCTTATCAGGATCAACTAACATTCCTTTTTCTAACACCAAATGTCCTAATAAATTTACTACTCAAATCCATAAATCACATTTCAAAAGCATGGAATAAAGTCGGTGATTCCTCAGCAAACACATAACTCTTCTCAGATGATGCACATGATCCTCCTTAGACATAAATTAAATGAGGATGTCATCCAAAAATACCTCCACGATTGTATCAAGATACACATGGAAAATTATGTTCATAAATCTATGAAAACAATAGAAGCTTTTTTTAGACCAAATGGAATTAAAAGGTACTAATAATGATCATACCTACTTATAAAGGTTGTTTTCTGAGTGTTAGATTATTTTATAATCAACTGATGGTATCAAAATCAATGGTTGATATTTGAAAACTACTTTGACTCTTCAAATAATCAAACATATCATCAATTAATGGAAACAAGTACCTTTTATTTATTGTAACACATTTGAGTTTTTGATAATCAACACATAGGTGAAGTAAACCACCAAATTTCTTAGAAAACATAACTGGTGACGCCCAAGGTGACATGCTCGAGCATATAAATCCTTTCCCAAGAAGGTCATCCAACTGGGACTTCAACTATTTCAGTTCATCTAGTGTCATGTGGAAAGAGGTAATAGAAATTGGTTGACTACCACGCACTACTTAAATAGAGAACTTTACCACCCTTAATGGTGGTATAATAAATAATTCAAAAAGAAACATTGTGGGAAACTCCACAACAACTCAAGGGAGATCACCACTCAAATACTCCCACTTCAGATAAAAAGAAAACACCGATATAATTTTCCCAAAATTCAAATACTAAGGACTATATCTGCTCGACCTTGGGTCCCATTCCCCTTGAAGGATACAACACACACTACTATGTATAGTAAAGGAGACCAGTCAAAGATAACAATCAATCCAGGAATTATTTTCAATGTGATAATCCATATCAAAAATGGAATCAAGAGACTTAATGTCAATAAATAAGTAACTATAAGCAATCTTGACTTCTAAGAGAGAGAGAGAGAGAACAGAAGTAGGACTTTGGAGACCCCACTCCCTCTTCAGACTAAGGTGTGTAGTAATATCCATTGCATAAGATAAAATATTTGTAGGAAGACTAAGAAGATTAATAATATGTGTTAAAATAAATGAATGATATACAACAGTATAAAATAGATCATTCAATAATGATGAAGTTGTAGTAATATTACCACTCACAGTTTTTGGATTTGTATCTACTTCCTCTGGAGACTCTTCCACCGTGTGAAAAAGATTCATTCTGGATGCATGTGGTTGCAACCCTTTTTCACATGAAGCATATGATTGCACTACAATTTTGGAAGGTTTCAATGATCCCATGCCACTATATAGAGTGTAATAAACATGGAAGAAACTATTCAAGTGACTTGAGCATCTTTAAGAACCACAATCCTTGGCTGCCTTAGTGAAAACCCTCTTTGAATTCCCCAACATTCAATACTGGTAAAAAACCAAAGGACCTATACTAGGCATTGTAGGAGTTCTAGAACCCTACTATCAATAACCAACATGAGAATATTAATTCTTCCTCTTTACATTAGATGAATTCACACTGCCATTGGGAGATAAGTATACTCATGATAACCCTAACTCTTCATCCAGGTCCATCTTGAACATTAGCGCTCTATCCAGAACATCAACATAAGAAGGTAGATTTAATAATAAAACCTGAGAAAGAATATCATAACGAAGTCCCAACTCAAGCCTTTGAGCCTTCATATTCTCATTTGATACTATATCAAGTGAGAAATGCAGAAGCTTAATAAACTAGTTTTCATACTCTATCATGGTTCTGTTAGCCTCCTCAAGTTTGAAAAACATTGTATCCTTGTCCAACAGCATTGACTTTGGATAGAATCGATCAGTTAAAATAACATTTAAGTCCTTAAACTCTAATCCATCATACTTTTTTTCCATCACCATTGTGTCCCACCATCGTCTACTCAGTCCATCCAGAATGAAGGTGGCACACTTTACTTTGATTTCATCAGGTGTCTCCAAGAACCAAAACAAGTGTTCCATTCTGCTCAATCATTCCTCAGTATCTTGAGAATCATTTGAGACATTGAAAGGTTCTGGATTTTGGAGAAGAAACTATTGATAACAAATCTTCAGAAAATCCCTCTGAGGTTCCATAGCTGAATCGTGAATGGTAATTGGAGGTGGTGCCTACCCAATAGCTTGGACAGTATACACAATCACCTCAATTTGATTCAGGTACTCTAGATGATTTTCTCACTATGGTATAGTTGTAGATTCCTCCTAGATCTGATTTTCACATCTTCTTAGAGTCAGGATGCAACAAAACATTAGTTTAAAATAAGTAAGAAATCAAATTTACACTCAAATAAAGAAATAATTGGAAAAATATCCTAACAAATAGATAAACAAGATTTGGATTTCAATCTATACAAATAAAAAGTAGGGAAAAACTAGAAATAATTCACAACATGTATTTTCCTAACCACACTGGGTGACTTAAGGTTCCTTAAAGTGAGATCTGGCCAAGTAATCAATTGATACTACCCCCTAAGTCCTGACAAGATTACACAAATGCATACTGACTTCAAGAAAAATCTTAGTCTGGAGCACGGATACAACTTTTCCATGAACCAACCCGGTACCCTGGTAATCTGATAATAGATCTGGTCCTTTCATAGAATAAATGACATTCCTAATCTCCATAGGTCAAAAACTAGCACATGAAATTATACAAAATGAGAGTGGGAACTATTTTTCCACTAGCATTGCATAAAAAATATAAAAATATAGTATGAATACAAAAGAAACTCCACTGGAGGATGTGTGCCTAAAGTCGAAAATTCATAAAAGATCCAAATTCCTACAAAAAAGTTCCAAAACCCATAAAAACTTCCCAATTCCCAATGAATTCAACTCACCAAGTCCAGGGATCAATAACTAGAACCACCTCCAAGTGGTACTTTCCCCTTCTTGAACCTATATGAAGATAATATACAAACACCTGAAGGCACAGGTAGGGTGTGAGATAAAAAACATAGTAGGGTCTCACCAAGAATTCCATAATATATGATAATATTAAATTAACCAAAGAAATATATTTGAATTTTAAACAAACTAGTTTGGCATTTCAAAATCATAATTAAAAAAATTCATGATTTACATTTCAAAATTTAGAAATATTTAAAAAAACGATTTACTTTTAAATTGATGGAATATTTAAAAAATAATGGAACTTTTCATAAATTTATTAGATAAAAAAATTATATAAAATACTATATATAAATCTGTGGTCACATAAAATAGTTTACAATAATATAATATAATCAATTGAAATACAAACAAGTGGTAAACATGGTCATATGCCTAAGAAGGTAAGATAGTTCCAGGCTATATGGACTCCACACTCAAGGTGACATGGATAACTGTACATATATCCCTTTGAAATCAGGACAAATAGGACTCATAACCATCGCTTAAGGGATGTGATGTTCTCCATTTATGTTTTAGAATATTGAAAATCATAAAGTGACATCCAAATAACTCACTAACTACCAAAGGATTGCATGTTCTCTAGTAAAAAAATTTATGAAAAATTTATTTTAAAGAAACCTTAAAATAAAATCAATACCATTCTCTATTTAAAATATTTAAATTTTTATTTAAAACCCATAACACGGGTTTTTAATCAAAAACCCACCTTTTCCAAGATAAAACCCTAAGGTTTCTATCAAAACCATTTTAATCCATTTTCACAATATAAGAATTTGATATCAAGTCACAATTCAATTTCACAATTTACTTTCACAATTTAATTCAACAATTTAATTTTTTACAAAATTCAATCAACATTATAATAAACCCCCAATTCAATGGAATTGGGTTGTTTCATAATTTTTTTCATAAAATACAATTCCACCATTAAATTCAAAATTTTAATTGAAATTGTTTCCATAAAATTCAAAATTCAAATTAAAAAATTTAAATTTTTTCAAATTTCCATTAACACACCCCAATTCAATGGAATTGGTGGTTTTCTAATTTCATGAAAAAAACCCACTTTTTCTAAAACCACAATTCAAATTAATTTGGGGTTTTAAACAAAAACAATGAAATAAATTTAATCAAAATCAAAAAATATATTTAATTAAAACAATTTAAATTAAATAATGAAAGTTAGTGTTAACATAATTTGGGCATCGTGACGGAACCACCTACCTTGGGATCATGGGATCTCGAATCATAAAGTTGTACACATAAAACTTCAATAGAGAACCATGAATCCAAGTATATATGAGTAAAACCTAGGTTTATATCCAAAAACAATGGGTATTAGATCCTAAAATCAACATGGGTATCCATGTAACCCTAGAGAGGAAGAGAGAGATCATGGGAGATAGAGATTGGGGTGAGGAAACTAATTGGGAGAAGATCAAAGAGAGTTTCTCAAAACATAGAATCACTTCTAAGAGGGATCTGAGGGACCAAGAACTTTTATTAAGAGATCAATGTAAGGGATAAACTTATTCTAGGAAGTAAAAGTCTATCTGGGGCCTAAAAGGGCGGTTTAAAAAAAATTAATCATAATTCCGATTAATTAAAAACTCGTACGCACGGTTTGTTGGGAAGATCCACATGGTTAAAAAAATAGTGTGGCCTGGCCATGTTCCTATTTTAAATGGTCCACATATTTTCTCCTAATAGTTTTCATGGTCCAACTAACTAGGCACCAACCATGAAAAATCCCACTATATGGGTTTGCACGGTTTGGCTTGAGAGGGTGCACGGTTTGGGAAGACTGTGTGCCACCCATGCACTAGCCTCGAAAAATTAAAAACTTTTAAAATCTCAACTTCAAACAAAACCAAAAAAACCCAACAAATTAAATAGAGTATTAGTAATACCTTAAAATAATAAAAGGATGTTACATATGTGGTAGAATTTAATTTAAAATTAATCTCATGTAAGTGATGAAAAAATGGATTTCAAAAAATGTATTTATCAGGGAATGATGACCTTATATTAACTATATGAATAGAAATCATACTTATATTAATTTAAAATTAGAAAGATAAATTTATAATCTATACATTTCATTTAAATCATTCCTCTTTAGGGGTTATTTTTTATTAATTAAAATGGAGAAACATTATGCACATTAAAATAGTTTTCAATGTTTTTAAACCCCAAAATATACTTCTAATAAAATCTAGTATAAGGGTGGTTAAAATGTAATTAATTGGATTAAATATTAATAAATAATACTTATGTTACATTAAATCAAATTCAAATCACTATGTGTCTTTTAAATTACTTAATTTATTGATAATTTTACAAAAATAAATATTTCTCACTATTCAATGAAAAATCCATATTTTCTAAAAAATCCAAAAATTTCACCCTACGTAAATTTTTATATAATGATTTAATAAATAAGGTTAATTTTTTAAACTCAATTTTATAAAATTGGCAAAAAAATAATTTTAAATTATGTGCGGAAAGAGTGACTAAATATCCTTTTAGAAGATTATATTTTTTAGAAAACACTTCTTTTTTCTCAAATCGTTATTAATTTATTTATAATTAATAGATGGCCATGGAATTTATTTTATAAATTTGTAAACCATATAATATTTATAATTTATTTATTCCTATTTTCCCCTACTAATATAATGTTATGGTTGTAATGGTACTCTATATTGTGGTTCATTTATACTCGGGGTTGTGTGTTCCACAATCTATCCAAGAGACTGAATTTACTTAAAAAGAAATATATTTTAAAATAATGAGGTGTTATGTTCTTATCTAAGATATGTATTATGTTACATATACTCTATAGAACATGTGTTTCCTCTTTTAAATTTTTAGGATATTACATTCTCCTTACCTTCAATAAATTGTGTCCTCACAATTTAAACTTGATCTCAGTAATCAAGGGTTTGACATTTAAAAATATCTTTGTTGAAAAACCCACATCATAAAAGGGATAATAAAACATACTTTTGATCATATGGAAAGAGAAATATTAAGTTCATATTTAATAACACATAACTAGGTTTTAAAATAGAATAACATTAGTGGGAAGTGAAGATATATACATTGAAGAAAAGTGTAAATAATTATAGAGAGTGATAGGGATCATTGATCATAATAAAGTGGATGATCTAGAGAATGTTAATGAACACAAAACAATAAATCTATAAAGGGTAAAAATACCATCGATTCATTATAAATGAAGTTACTATGATAAAATATTTATTTTAAGATCATTTTCCTAAAGTTGAGGAATTCCATTAGTGTCTAAACAAATAACATAAGGAAATATACTTACTTTAAAAATATAATTTCATCATTTTATTATGTTCCACCACAATATCATATTTTTCTCAAAACAATGAGTATTAAAGTTGAATTTTTCATTCCTGAAGTACTATAATTGTCTTTTAACAGGTCATAAGATCCATAAAATAATGAAAATTCCTTCCAATAATATTTTACAAAACCAAAATGGTTAGAAGAAGTTATAAAAAACACTCAAATTTCAACTTCATACATTCCATAAATAGTTAACCTTAATAACTATCCCAAATATGTCTAACCAAATTCAATCTATAAAGATTTATGAGGTAACTAATCAACATAACATTATATTCCCTAGAAAACATAAAGTGGCTCTTAAGGTCACATTCCAAATATGTGAATACCATGATCACAATAAAACATTAATAAAAACATGAATGCTTCCGAAAAATATTTTTCTCCTTATTCCACAAATAAAATATCAAATTATCAAATTTATTCCATAATTCCAAAAGTACAGTAAACTCCAGTAGAAATAATATAAATTATCATATAACTAACCAATTTAAAGGTCCCCAATATTGTCTTATAAACATATCTTTATCATTATTATCTCAAAATCAGGTATATATTAATTTGTATCTTCCCTCGATCATGTATTTTCCCAAAATATCAACTTTACACTGAATCACCTTTCTTGGTCATTAGTACCATTTAACATATTCTTTAAAATCCTTAAATAAATACTATTTTTTTACAATCCTCATATGTTTCATGATTCTTATGACTGTAATATAATTGATAAAATACTCCTATAACATAATTATTGAATCCAAAAATAATCACTTTAATCATTCCACTTCATCTATAATAAAATCATAAGCTTGAACTTGATCCCTTATCTTCTTATGAGGTATATTCCCTTAATAATTAAGGAATTTTTTTAATTAGTGAGCCATATTATTATATTTAAATCATTAAAAATTGGAATTTTCTTTCTTTCCCTTCAAATCATGATCATGGTGGCCTTTCTAACCACACATGTAGAAAACTCTCATTCACTTCAAGAAAGTACTATGGTGATTCCTTCCACAATAATCACATGTACGAAAATCCATATTTTTGTTCTTATCCTAATATATATTTATCTTAGTTGTCATATTTTTCTCTTGTTTCCCTTGGAAGCCACAATACTTGGATAATTAGTTCTCTGTTTTAATAGCACATGATATCATGTCTTTGTAAGATGAGAAGGTTTGGGAGATTAGTTCCCTTTAAATAATTGGCCTCAACCCATAAAATAAATGGTCAATACTACTCTTTGGATTACGTACATAGTCCATAGTATTCCTTGTTAACCTTTTAAATTTTATTTCATACATGGTAATATTTTTCTCCTCCTTTTGTGTAAGGATCTAAAATTTCTTCTCCATGCCTTGTCGTTTCTCATGAGGAAAATACATTTCCAACAAGAGAACCTTAAAATTACATTCCATATTTTCTATTTCTTCTCTATCCTTGTTGTTGTTAATCAATGTACACCATTGATCTGAATCACCTGAGATATGATAAACTTTCATGAAAACTTTCTCTCTTTAATTGATTCCCAAGGCATGAAATATCTTCCTTATAGAACTTATCCATCACTTAGCTACAAATGGATTTGTAGTTACATTTAATGATGAAAGTTGATGACACATAAAGTGATATAATATTGTTACACTATATATTGTATCAGTATGCTACTCCATACAGGCAAGGTTATTGCCCATAACAGGACTCATTTACCCCAATATGATTATAATTTGATGAGTTCTAGATATATCTCTAGCTACAACTTCATTATCTTTCTCATGAGATAAATCCCTACATGGAGTATGTGAATAGATATGCTTCTCATTCCTTCCACTAGGTTTTATTTCTAAATAATGGAATACACTATATTAGATCATAATATTAGGAAACATAATGAATTATCCCAAAACTAGTAAAAAACTTAACATAAATTGAAAATTTTAAGTATAGCTAATCTTGGAATCATAAACATGGTTTCTTTGGAAAAAATTTCAAGTCATAAAAAAATTGAATCCTTTATAATGGTTTTTAAATAAAACGTGAATTAACCCAAAAATATTCTCCAAGAGTGTAAAATTAGGTGCACGATAAGGCTTACTGTCATGTACCAGGTAACACTCAAGTCATGAATGGTGTTTCTTTTTTAGATTTATTACCCATAGGTACATATATACTAAAATTGAAGTTTCCCATCAATGATTCAATTATCACTGAGAGGGGGAGGTGGTGTATCAGTGATATCTTTTTCTTTTATGTTTCCTTACTTATGAAACAAACTTCGCCTCTTGTTAAATATTAATTTTCTTACTGAAGATAATTCAAACTTAAATCCAAATGAATATTATAATTTATAAGTTTTACTACTCAATAAGAGTAGATACATACTTGGTATGGTTTGGAAACAATCCAATACCACACAATCCGCTATAAAATCATTCTTTGTGTGGAAAAAATTAGTAGGATATTCCTTTATACTCTTGTAACACTTTGAAAACAATCCAATAGTGTGTGTGTTCCCTATTAGTAAAAATAGGTTAATGAAATGTTTGTAGTTCTTCTTGGTCAACTTTCACAAATTTTATCTTTCAAAATAACTCTTCACTTTCCTACCCAGAAGCTGGTAGGAAATTCCTTCAGTCCTCCATAAATTGTAATACTTCCTCCATAGACTACATATATCCTCTACAAACTTAGTTGTATAGTGTGGTACGAGTGCTTCACAGATCACCTCTTTTTTCATGGACTATCACTGTTTCGTGTATGTAAAAATCCCCATGTACTATTGATTCTTCGTGACCACCCCTGCTCCATGGACAACCTCTCCTTCCTGAGCCTCCAATACCTCGAGGACCCATTTCCTTTGATGGCTATAAATCTTTTCAAACCACTTCTATAAACTCTCTCCATAGAAAATATCCTTTGAGTAAATTATCCCCCATGAACTACTTCATCCTCTATAGAAACTCTTCCTGGTGAACTATTTCCTTCATGGAATCCTCCTTCACAAACTCTTTGGGCTACACCAAATTATTCCTTGGAGTAAAGATTTTTTCTAACAAAAATAGATCTCCCTTAATGATGGGATGAGGTTCCATTATATATTAAAATAAATTCACAAATTCTACAAATTTTATTTACCCAAATTTTCAATGTGGTGGAGTCTTCACTACAGACTGTGCTCCTCCTGCGAACCATTTTTCATATGTATTCCACACTCCTCCTTTCTTCCTTCAAAGTGGCTGATTCCAACTGAAAAAAGATCATTTCATCCATCTTTTAAATTAAATCCTTTTCCATGAACTTCAAGCCTTCATTGAATTTTGATCCTCTAGTGAACCATTTCTTCTACGCAGTTCACGCACCGTGCTTTGCAGTCTGCATAGTGCTACTGTGAGGAATCCTTCCTTTGTCAATCTTCCTTCACTACTCTTCATACCTCCTATGTGTTCCATGAACTATCATTCTCGGTCCATGAACTATAATTCATGGAAATCCTTCCTTTTACAAAAAACAAACTCCCAATTTTTAAGCCCCAAAAATTTTGCAAACACTGGGAAAAAACGCCACCTTAAAAACCTACTTTGGTAAAACCAACCATACTGATTTGTTTTCATTTTTCTCTAACATTAAACATCCATTGATGCATCATTAAACCTTAAAATAACTTCTACTAGAATAAAATTCATTCCAAAACCACTATATTTCTTTAATAAAGAACCCCATATATTATGATATTTAATCCTTGATCAATCATTTTTATCATCGTCATATTATCCAAGAATGTATTGTTAATTACTTGTTTTCTAAAAATATCTTTATTTCCAATCAAAAATGAATATGATTGGCCACAACTTTACTCCCCCTTTCCGGTTTCATCAAAATTTCTCCAAAAAACTTATGATATTTTTGAAATATAGATCAGAAAAGAATCATCATATTATCCAATATCTTTTACAAAGTGAATTGATATATCCTTTTTGACAATAAAAGGAAACACTCATGAAAACAGACTTTTATTACTTCCAAAAGATTCTCCATTAAATTTGGTCCCAAAAATCTCTCCCTTATATTTGTTTTCAACCAAGATTCATAAATCACTAAACATTGTAACCTCAAGTTATAGATTACTTATAAACAATTATAAGCCTATGTGAGCTAACTCATTGTGGGATATAAGAATTATTGAAAGTAAAACCATGTTGTCCAAAAGTAGTGACTATGAAACATCTTAATATTTCCTACTCAACCTTCTTACTTAGTTTTATACACTTCTTCAACATTCTTAGAATACATATATTTTTTTTCCTATAACCACTCCAAAAAACTATTAGAATAGTTCACACACTTACATGATGGATTCACAGCTTACCCACAACTCCCACTTTTTTCATACATCCATAAGGATAAATTTGTGAAACAATCCCCCCTGACAAAACTATCCAAAGGTATGATCATACAGGTGATAGAAACACATACCTCACCCTTGATGAAAAAGATATTGGATACCCATATTAAACCTCAATTTATAAAAATATTCCTTTGGTAATGTTTTTTTTGAATATATCATCAAAGTTTTTGCGATGTATGAACATACTACTTATTTATTTAATTATTCTCTAAAATATCTTTGATGAACTTGTAATTTATTTCAATATGTTTTAAATGATAATATTGTACCAGATTCCTTGTAAGATTGATTGTACTTTTATTATCATATCCCAAGATCTAGGGTAACTTTACTCTAACAAGTAAGTCTTCCAACTGTGTTTTCGTCCACATAAGTTGCGTAGCATCTTGAGTGTAAGAAACATACTCAGCTTAATTTTTACTAAAAATTACTGAATTCCATTTCTTTATATGCCAACTAACATTACTTTTCCCCAAAAAGAAAATTATACTAGATGTGGATCTTCTATCATCAAAATTTCCTGCCCAATCATCATATGAATACCCAAACAAGTCAATACTTTCTATGTTATCATACATGATTCCAAAAAAATTTGTGCCTTTGATATATCTGAGAATTATTTTTCCAACAATTAAATGTGATTCTTTAAGAGTAATTTAAAATCTTTCACATGAGGTAACAACATAAACAATGTCAGGTCTTGAGGTGGTCAGATATAACAAACTTCTAATTAGCTTCTGAAACTCCATCTAATCAACTTCCTTTCATTCTCCATTTTTAGAAAACTTGGATCCCACTAAAATCATTGTTGAAACTGGTTTCAAATTTTTTATTCCAAAATTCTTAAGAAGTTCCTTAAAATAATTTTCTTGAGAAATAAAATTTTGTTTCTTATTTTCTAAAATTTGTAACCCAAGAAAGTATTTCATGTCTTCTAGTATGGAAATATCAAACAAATTATTCATTTCTTTAGAAAATATTTCACAAGGTCTTTCATAATTTCTAGTAAAGATAATCTCATCAACATAAACAATTATAATGAGAGAAAACTCTGGACTTTATTTGATGTAAATATTTCTATTAGCTCTTCCTTTCATGAAACTCATCTTCATTAAGAAAGTATCCAATTTGGAATACCATGCTATTGGAGCTTGTTTTATCCCATAAAAAAAATTCAATCTTCACACATAACATTCATCTTTTCCAATAACAAAGCAACAAGGTTGTTCAATGTAAAATTCATTGTCAAGATCACCATTCAAGAATGTGGATTTAACATCCATTTGAATGATCTTGTAACCTTATTGTGCAGTAATAGTAAAAAAGATTCTGATTTTTTAAAACCTTGAAAATAGAGAAAAGGTTTCATTAAAATCAATACCCTAAATTTTTGAATTCCCTTTGCAAACCAATCTGGATTTGTTTCTTATCACTTTACCTTTTTTCATTCAGCTTTTTCCAGAAAACCCACTTTCTGCCAATAATATTTTTGTTATCCATCTTGGGTACGAGTTCTCATGTATCATTATTTTAAATCTGATCCAACTCTTTATTCATGGTCTAAACCCATTTTGAATACGAAAAAGATTATTTTTAATCATTTGGCTCTACTTTTGAATACAAAGAAGTATTTGTAATAACATTTTTTGTTCTTCTTGTTTGAGCTTTCCCACGTTGATCAATAATAACATTATGATATTCCACTTGATTCATCAGCCTGGGATAATATTTTTGAGTATCTTCCTCATCACTCAAAATAGCTGAGTTTGATTCTTCGTCTTGAGTAGTATTTCCACTATCGAAAGCATCATCAGAATTGTTAACAAGACTTTCTTTATCCGACTCAAATTCTATTTTGGCATGAGTCTTATTTTCTTTCTCAAAATTTTCAACAATTTTTACATTAGAATAATAAAAAATTATTCCTTTTTCTTTTTGGAACATCTATAACCTATTCCTTCTGAATCATAGCTAAGAAAAATTCCATCTTCACTGCTTTGATCAAACTTTCCAAGGTTTACAACTTTCTTCTTTATGATGCATAGAGTCCTAAAATATCTTAAGTGTTTCAAACATTGAGGTTTTCCATAAGAAATTTTTTATGGAGTCACATACAAACTAGTCCTATAGAAAAATTAGTTTTGAATATACACAGTTGTACTCTTGGCTTGCTTCTAGTAGAAATGAGATGGACCTTGTTCAAATAACATAGTTTTCCCCATTTCATCCGGACTTCTATTCTTTATTTCAACAACCCCATTTTGTTGAGGTGTGTATTGTGAATTGAACTCATGACGAATTCCATGATTCTAAAGATAACATTCAAATTATTCATTCTCATATTCACCACCATTGTCAGTTCTCAACTTCAATGAATACTCACATTCCATCTCATCTTTCCTCGTGAAACTTTTAAAAAAATAGAGAAACCCCATTTTTACCCTTACCTATTGAAAAATATTTATATTCATCACCCTATTTCTTTCATTACTTTCTGGTTTTTCTCTCATCTTAATCACTATCTTCTTATTTATTTCTTTAGGAACAATTAGCTGAAAAGTTCCCAATAACTCCATATTCAAAAAATACAAGGGAAGTTTCCCTTTGTATTTAATTATACTTATTATCACTTTTTTAGAAAATAAGGACAAAATTTCATCAAGATTTTGACATACCTCATTTTCAGACTTAAAGTCAGCAACATCATCTTCTTCGAGAGACTTTTTATAATTTTCATTCTTAGTGGATTTGAAAGACATTTCTCTCTCAACTTTTGTTTTTCTCTTCATAATCTTCCCCCTTATCATTAAATAAGTAATGAGAGTGCTATGAAAATCATCCAGAGATAATGTTTCAAGGTCTCTATCTTTCAATGAATAAACATTAGAATTAAACTTGTTGGGAATAATTATTAAGATCTTTTAAAAAACTATAGAATCCTCCAACTTTTCACCAATACATCTGATAGTGCTTCAAGTTTAATTTACCCTGATAAAGAAGTCCCTAATAGATTCAAGCTCACCAATTTTCATATATTCATACTTTAGCCTCCAAATTGATATTTTTCCTTCTTTAATTTTTAATTTCCTTCATAATTTTTTTTATCTTATTTTAGATTCCTTTAGTTGTGGAAACACTTTTCACTCTTAAAAAGTCAATTTCAGAGAGTGATGAGAGTATATAATTTTTAGCTCTTCCATAATTCTTATGATTCTTTTTATCAATAGGTATAAAAGGTTCATTTTCATTAATATGAGGAAATCTATATGTTATAGGTTTAAGAACATCATACCCAAGGTACATAAGATAAGGCATTATTCTATCTTTACAAATATTAGAGTTCTTTCCATTGAAGATTGGAATCTCCTTACTATTCACACAATTCTCATTCTCCATCACAACTTCTCTTAAAAACATTAGAAAATAATAGATGAAGGGAACTGACCTCTGATACCTATTGAATTCTCCCAGTCAAGATTCAATTATCATTGAGAGGGAGAGGGGTGAATCAATGAAATATTTTTCTTTTATGTTTAATTTCTTATGAAACAACCTTCACCTCATGTTAAAGATTTATTCCCCTAATGAAGATAATTAAAACACACATCCATAGTGAAAAACTAATTTATAATGTTCACTACTAAATAAGAGTAGCTACATCTTTAGTATGGTTTGGAAACAATCCAATACCACAAAATCCACTAGAAAATAATCATTTTTTGTGGAAAACAATGAGTAAGATATCTCGTTGCACTCATGTAACACTTTGAAAACAATCCAATATTGTGTGTTATCTACCTTTTCATAAATAGGGTAATTCAATTTTTTTGGTGATTCTTGGTCAAATTCCACAAATTTTATTTTTCAAAACAATTCTTCACTTTCTGACCCAGAAGCTATTAGGAACATCCTTCAGTCCTCCATGAAATGTATTGCTTCCTCTGTGGACTACCATTATCCTCCACTAACTGGGTCTCACTATGTGGTGTGAGTGATTCTCAAACAACCTCTTATTCTATGTACTGTATCTGCTCCGTAGATGGGAAATTCCCTATGTAAAACAGTTGCTTCATAGACCACCCATGCTTCATAGACGGCCTCTCCTTTGTGAAACACAAATATCTCATAAACCCTTTTCCTTTGAGAGATATCAAGCCCCACAAACTACTTCTGCAAACTCTCTCTATAGAAAATCTTCTTCAAGGAAATGATCCCCTGTGAACTACTTCCTCCTCCATGGAATCTCTTCCCAGCAAACTATTTCCTTCACAGAATCCTTCTTCATGAACTCTTCAGGCTTCAGAAAATTCTTCCTCAGAGTGAACATGTTTTCTAATGAAAATCACTCTACCTTCACGATGGGATTATGTTCCATTATGTAGGAAAATAAATCTACAAACTCATCTAATCTGATTTACCCAATTTTTCAATGTGGTAAAGTCTTTACTGTGGACTATTCTCCTCCCACGAACCATTTTTCACTATGCATTCTATATACCACCTTTCTTCCTTGATGACAAATGATTCCATCTGTAAAATGGATCACCACATCAATTATGAAAATGACATACCTCTCTGCGAACTTCAAGATATCCGTAAACTGCAATCCTCCCATGAATCCTTTCTCCTACGCAGTCTACGTACCACGCTTTACAAAAGTCTGTCATTTTCTATAAAATAAACTCCCAATTTTTAGTCCCAACAAATTTAGAAAACAATGGGAAATGGAACCACCATAAAACATGTTTCTAAAAAACCAACCATATTGATTTTCTTTCATATGTATTTATCAATAAACACACATTTATGAATCATTAAAGCTTCAACCAACTTCTACCAGAATCCAATTCATTCCAAAACCACTCGATTTCTTTCATCATGAACCCCATCCATCATGATATTTAATCCTTGATCGATTATCTTTATCGTCGTTAGATAATCTAAGGAAAATATTCTAACTTCCCTGTTTTCCAGCAACATCTTTATTTCCAATCAAACATGAATATTATTATCCTCACCTTTACTCCCAAATTCCTTCCTAAGTCTTTCATCATAAGTTCTCCAAACAGCTTCTGATATTTTTTAAATACATATTAGAAAATCATCATCATATTCTCCAAGATCTTTTAGAAATTGAATTGATTTATCCTTTTTGAAAAAAAAAATACAACACTATTTAAAACAAAATTTTCTTTCTTCCAAAATCTTATCTATTCAACTTGATCCCAACACAAAACACATCCAATTATATTATCAAGAAAAAGAATTATTTCTAGAAATAACTATATAATCTATTCCTTTCCAAAACTTTAAGATGTTCTTCTAATCTAATCCTCAACGTCAATCTTAGTATTATGTTCTCTAATTTATGTTTTCCTAAATCTAGTTCCCAAGGTTTCTACTAAACTTCTTCTGATACCGACTATAAATACCCCAACACTAATATCTCAAATTCATTGGTTACTTTATTACATTGGAATAATATACAAGGAATATCATCCTGAAGGAATAAATACTTTAGTAGTCTTGATAAACTAGATTCATACTTTAAATTTTCATGAAAAATGAAAACATAAAATACAAAAGGTGTCTTATTTTAGAATTTCATTATTCTCCATATGATATCCTTGATATCAATCGTGAAACACTTCCTGGTATCCTGGCAAAAATAAAACATAAGGGGTGATCTCAGATGACTAGTAAGGGTATGCGTACAACAGAAGCTATCATGAATAAATAAGAATAATCAATATTTAAAGTAAATAACTAAAACCCATCCCATTTAAACAATAGCTTGAGAATAATATTTAAGTAATAAATGATGTTCAAATAAATCCATATACATAATCACTTGATATTGAAACGTATCCATGAATATTACAAAACATTTAATAATTACATGGACATTAATAAATGATCTCATAGTGAGGGAATGCATAATGTTAAACTTCTAAAACATACTTTCAAGACATTTCACGAGATAGTTTAAAACTATGTGTAAAAACATATCTAATTTATCCAACTTATTAGTATCATTAGACCTATCAATGCATTGAGGGTCTATCTATAACTAGGACCTACCATTCACTTAATGATTCTAATGCATTTATCATAAAAAAAGAGTGAAACATATTCAATATAAACAGTCATATTGAAAAAACTAACAAATGAAATGTTAATACTTACCTTAATCAACAAACATAATCATAATCCATATAGAGGGATATGGTGAATGGTAATAAAATATTATATATTTTGTCAAAATTATCATAAACCATCCAGATAAATAATAAGGATGGTACCATTACAATATATCCCCAGCATATAATAAGTACAATAAAAAATTGATGTCATTGATGAATATAAATAATTTAAAATTTTCAATAAACTCATTCTTGAGTAAAATAACCTTTTTACTTTGAAAATATTTTTAAAACTAAAATTTCAAAAATTATTTTGAATATAATATTATTTAAAAATAACCTTTGAAAATTATAAAGTAATATTTATTATATTGATTGGTTATAATGGTGGGAAATTATATACATTTAATTCATGTTAAAACAAATATTCCTTTCATATTTTTAGTAAAATCTAAATGGGTCTTGTTTAGAAAAAATCAGGAATATTCCTTTCAAAAAAATTTGTAAAAATTAAAAAATGTTTGAAAATTTATTCGTTAAATCATATTTATAATTTTTAAAAACATTTTGGAAATCATTTTTGGAAAACATGTGGTTGGAAGAAAAATCATTTTCGACCAAAAAGAGAAATAATGTTGCATTTTCTTAAAAACATTTTCTCAATCATTTTAAGTACCATAGAGAGGGAAAACGAAAATATTATTTAAAAATTTCATGAATAAACATATTATAAGAAAATATATAGGGTTTAATATAGTAATAAAAAATAATTCTGCCAAGGGATACTTAAACATAAAAAATTCTGAATAATGATAAGATTGTGAAAGAAAACCTTACCAATTTGGTAACTTTTGAATCAAAAGACACATAAAATAAATGAAATAAAATGAAACTTTAAATTCCATTAATATAAATATATTCATGATATAACATATCAAATGGTTAGTATATATACACCACATAAAGGAATAAGTGGTGAATGTGTCACATGTCTCGTGGAAGTAAAAGTGAGATAAGAAACTTTTACCTCATGTTTGTCTTCTTTTGTATGTTCCTGAACCACCTATATAATAAATATATGTTTTTTAAAAATTTAATAAATAACCATACTCATATATTTCATACCATATATTATTTACTTATAGTCTTTAGTGACCTATTTACTAACAATTATTTGTTAAAATCACTGTTCTAGGTGAAAATTGCTTCGTTTTTCATGTATGTTTTGGTTCGACAATGCCAGTCATTTAAAATTGATAATGGTTACATAATGTACATAATTTTAACCATAATATAAATATAATATATATTAATTATATATGTATTTATATTAATATATAAAATTTAGATATTGAAAATGGATAACATCATTCATTGAGACGGTAGGTTGTACGTACGCATGAACGATGTTTCCTTTTTCTCAAAGGATGGAATGAAAGGAAAGTAAATATTAATTCACTATTATAGAATCATTATCATTTTATATATATCATTTATAATAATAAAATACATACTTATAACCATCCATGTAAAAATAAAATTAAAAAAATCATATTGTTTTGTGGAGACATTAGTCTACATGTACGCACAAGCGACATTATTATTTTCCAAAATATGGGAATTCAGGGAGTTAGATGTGATATTATAATTCCATAATTATGTTTTGGTCATAATATAACATATATTTATCTAATTAATCCTCACTACCTTACATGTAAAGCGTAAGCAAAAAATGAATCGCATCACTTCGCAAGGTGGTAGTCCACCGAACACATGAGCAACATTATGGTATCCCCTAAGGATTGGAAGGTAAGAAGGTATATGTGATATCATAATTAAATATTTATAATAATTTCATAAATATCATATACATATATTAAATCTTACATTATATTCATCATTGAAATATGGTGGTGGAAAATGAATTACATTTGTGCACGAGGCGGTAGTCCATCGTACACATGATCGACGGTTTTGTTTCCCATTTGATGGAAGTTGAGATGGATATGGGTAATTACATTAAAATAACAAAATATTAGTGTATATAGGATACTATTTTTATTATTTTATCGTATTTTAAGATGATTTTAATGATGTGGAATAATAAATAAAACAAATTCGCATGTTTAATAATTTTACCACTTTTTTAGAGAGCCACTTTAGGTTTATACTTAAATCATTCATAGGAGGTATTTTTAATCACCTATAGGATATAGTGATGGATTTAAGGAATATATTTGGGTATTTATTGGAAAAAACAAAGGTTTTTTAAGTTTAAATAAGAGAGGATAGGGGTTTCCTTTTATAAGTAGGGTGGAGGATATACTTGGAATTGAGAAATGAAAAGGTGATACCCATATTTGTCTCATGAAAAAATAATACAAAATGGGTTATTTTAAAACATTATATTATATGTGGTATAAATATTTCCTTAAAATGGGGTTTTAAAAGTTTCTAGGTCATTTTAACCATTATCTTCTTAGTTTAACCTCCCGGTAAACCTATTTTTACCTTAACCATGATAATTAATTTTTACTATTTTTACTATTCATTATAGTATTAAAATAATTTGGTTTTATTATATAATATTAATTATTATTATTTAAAATATTTAATAAATTTTTCTGAATTCTATTCATATAATTGGCATAATAATATTTAAAATTAATCTTGTTGATGTAACAAAAAAGTAGTTTTCAAGAAATGTATTCGTTAGGGAAAAGATGATCTTAAATTAACTATATGAATAGAAATCATCATTATATGGATTTAAAATTATGATGGAAGATTTATAATTTATAAATTTTATAAAAAAACAACTCCTCATTAGGGGTTATTTTGATTAATTAAAATGGGGAAATATTTTTCACTTTAAAACAATTTTCATAAAAATGTTTTTTTAAATCCAAAAATAGACTTATAAAAAAAATAGAATAAATTTAATTAAAATTTAATTAATTGGATTAAATATAACTAAATAATACTTATTTTAACTTAAATAAAATTTAAATCATAATTTTCCTTTTAAATTGTTTAATTTATTAATGGTTTTACAAAAAATGGTATTATTCACTATTTACTGAAAAAATCTATATTTTCTGAAAAATCCCAAAATTTCAGTGTAAGTAAATTTTGATATGATTATTTTAAAAATAAAGTTAAATTTTTAAAATAAATTTTATAAAATTGGTAAATTTTAATTTTAATTTATGTGTGCAAATCTTAACTAAACAGCCTTTTAGAAAAATACAATTTTTTAAAAAAATGCTTCTTTTTCTTTCAAATGGTTATTATTTTTATTTATAATCATTAGATAACCAATGAATTTATTTTATACATGTTTAAACCATATAATTCTCAAAATTTATTTAGTGTTTTACATAGCCACTAATTTAATGTCTAAGTTATAAAGATATTCTATATTATGGTTCATTCAGACTCGAGGTTGCGTGTTTCACAAGCTATCAAATAAATTGGATTTATTTAAAAAGATATATATTTTAAAATATTGAGGTGTTATATTACAATATAATATTTTTGTTTAATTTAATTATATTCTATCGAATATGAGGTTCCTCTTTTAAAATCACTTGGCCTTACAAAATTGGTGTTGTTGTCCATCAATATTTTATGAGGGATACCAAACTTAGAAATAATATTAGTCTTCATGAAGTTAATGATAGACTGTGTCCTAAATTCCTTGTGAGATATAGCATATCTTAAATTATGGGAGAAATAAATGATAGTAAGTTTGTACTTGAACTTCCTATATGTATCTAGGTGATATAGACCCACAATATCAATTCTTCTTATGAAAAATGGATATGAGTATTTGAAAGTATACAATAGCTTTATGGGTTGATGGATGAAGTTAACAAGAATCTATAAAGCATTCTTTTTTTGGTAAATTTTATTTAGTATTTTAATGTTGATGGCCATAATTATCCAAGTCATAAAATTTTATGGAATATCTTGGTTCTTGAATGAGGGGAACTATAAGTACTGGTGTGGACATCCAGTATAACAGTAAGGGTTTCCCTTTCTTTGATGCATTAAAGGAGGAATCCCTCAAATAATACTTTTTTGTTAATATTTTGAGAATTAAAGCCGTAAAAAAGGATTAAATTTACTACCCACCATTAGATTTATTTTTTTATCTCAATCCAGAAGAATAATCATGGTTTTGAGGTAGACTATTATATAGGGTATCCATCTAATTAAGGTATCAATTGGTAGGGATATTAGACCTCCTTAATTAGGGGTGGTGTTGATCTCATTGATTTCTTATATGTCATTACTTATGAATGGGAATACCATCCTAAAATGTGTGATATGGATGACTATCTCATCCTCGTCTAGGTCTTCTAGGGTTTTGGTTATGTTATCCAATGCATTGTCATAGTCACTCTATAAACACAGGATATGATATAGTGTTTGATCAAAGTGGAATTTTACTACCATCCCTCATACATAATCAATAAAGGCGAGTAATTACTCCTTTTTAATGAAATATTCACCATTAATTTTCTTATTAACCAACTTTGAGTCACAATTTATGTTCAAACGGATCATTATTATCTACAAGGATAGCTCCAAGCCTACAATAAGTTCCTTGTATTCTTTCTCATTATTGGTGCAACCCTTTGATAGTAGGAATGAATATCGAAGAACTACTTTGGTTGGAGAGAGGATGATGATACCCAAGATGTCTCTATTGAGCTTTGGATTCTCTATTTTTATTCCTATATGGATCTTATAAGCACCATAAAATTATATATCCCATGTCTATGGAGTTTTATAAATAGAGAAAAACTCTTTATTGTGGAACTACATATTTATCAGTGTAGTTTATTGGGAAGGGTGTGCTATGAGTAAACTTCCAATTCCAACCCTTTGAATACCTTTTGAGATATGAAATAAATTTTAAATTACTATATGATTACCAACCACCATGTTAAACATCCATTTATCATTGTATGAATATGGATTTATTTATGTGGATCAATATGAGAAACCAAGTGGAACTCCTAATGTTGTAGGTAGTGTCTCAAATTTTTCACCATGAAAAATAATGTGAGGTTATTCTTATTGATATATGAGTATCAGGTCATGAAATATATAGTTTTTCTATTGATATTATAGAGACTATTATTATTTACTACATCATTATTTTGGGTAAAGAGGGATCCAAGTGATCACTACAAGGTTTCCACGTATAAGATGAGTAGCTTCCCTACTACTAGAGGCATCAAAATGGTGAGTGTATGAGGTACTAATTGATACTTTTAAATAATTCCTAAAAATACTCTTCCCACTGATAAGTGACACCTTCTCTATTAAATTTTTGAATGAAAATCATTTTACATTAAGGTTAGTTATGAAGCCTCTAATATAATCAAGGTGCTCCTAGAGTTACCACAGTTCATTAAGACTTAAATGAGGAGGAATATCAAGGACGCCTTTGGTATTTTATATTTTTACTTCATTACCATAATGATATACCATAAACACAGGTAATTTTACCAATGTTTCCTAAAAATAACATTTCAATTTATTTTTCTACTGGTTGTATTATCATAGTTTATTAAAAACTAATGTAATGTTAGTAAGATGATCACATTGGGGTTGAGATTTAACTAATAGGTCATTCATGTATCAATCTATGTTCTTTCTCATAAGGGGATTAAAGATGTGATTCATGGTATGTTGTTATGTTGTGTTATAATTTTTTATCTTTATGTCATCATTTGATATAAATATACCCCCTGGGGATCCTTGAAATTAGTAACCCCCTTATATTTAGGGGTTATCCAATCCTGGTTGTATCTCATGTACCTATCTATGAAGAATATTTCCTAAACTCTATTTGTCACATAAATAAATAGTTCTATCAACACAATTGGTAAATCATCCCCCATATAATGTTGGTTGAGATACCTAAAATTGATGTAGACTCAAATTTTTTCATTCATTTTTAATAGGGGTAATATTGGTGATCCATTTAGCTATTGGACCTCTCAAATGAATTTATCCTTAAAGAGAATGAAAATTCATCTTCCACCTTGGTATCATGAGTTGGATTCATTCTTTTAGCTATCTATTTAAAACCTTGGTTGTCATTAGGAAGCCCTATATAATGGGTAGTCACCCTGAGATTTGACTTGGGTATCTTAGTGTTGTTCCATGCAAACAAAAATCAATTTTGTTTTAAGAAGGATATATACGTATTCTATTCTTTATGGGTCATGTAAGAACTAATAAATACAAGATTTTAATCTTCTTATATACCTATATTCAGATAAAAAAGTTCATTTATGGTGGTCTAGATACCTTCCGTGAATTATGGAGAGGTATCTATGTGATCTACTTCTTCAACTTCTTCTACCCTCCATTATTGGAATTGGAAGATGAAGGGGAATTTTGGGATTTAGAAAATTTTATAGAGAAATATTTATATATTGATGGTGTTTATGTGTGTGAATCATTATCAAGGGAATCCTAGATATCTTCTCCTTCTTCACAATCATCAGGATCAGAAGATATGCTAGTACCCTAGGACTCTAAGGATGATGTGATGACTTCATTATCAGGGGAATTATTATCTTTAGTGAATCATATTTTTTCTCTAAATGGACATATTTAGTGGATACCAGTGATATGATGAGGATGGGAGGTAATGTACTTAGGCCCCATTTTTTTCTTCTTCTATAAGGATTGAGGTCTATTTGATCAAACTTCCTCATCTATATGGTCTAAATATTGGTCAGACCAGTCCTCAAGTAGAGGTGCTTAAGAGAAAGATTGATCTGTATAGATGGTGTGATAGTATTTTCCACTATTTGTAATGGATTCTTCATCCTTCACCTACTGATCAAATGATTGGAAGGTGATCATATGCTTCAAACTCTCAAATAGGAATCACATTACATGGTGACTACTAAAATTTGGTGTTTTTACCTCAATTTGATTAATTGGAAACATCTAGTATTTTCCAAGTTCACTCCAGGGGCATATAGGATCTATTTATAAACCATTAGGGGTAGTAATATAGTTAAAATTTTCTACCACTGGTCGTTTTCCCTAATTTTTATAGAATCATATGTCTATGTATTGAGATTCGCAAGACAAGAAAGGTGGATTATCAGCATAAAATACTATGAATTTCCCAATCATGGAGTATTTTAGGAATTGATGGTCTGATAAGGCTGTCTTCATGTGTGTATATAGAGTTACAACTATCCCAATAGATTATTTAAAGCTTCATATTTATAGAAAAACATAAACTCATAGTTGAAGATGAGGTATCTAAACTAGGTTCTAAGCTTAATTCTACCACGAGGGTTTTTATCACTCTTTGCATAGCCTTGGATCATTAGGTTAGAAGGTGTAAAGTTGGCCTCATTTTATCCCAAATGTCATAGGGTTTGGAATGGTGAGTGATTAATTATATAGGCATTATAAATAAAATATTTATGGTTATTAATTTCATGAAATTGTTTAGGGATTTATAAGGGTTTAATGTTGTAACGTATTTATGCCCCAGTCTGACGGTCACTACTGTACCTTAGGCATGCTTCCTTATATGTGAGAGGATATCGACTAGTATTAGGGATCTAATATGGTACCGTGGGGAGACTATACCCCTATATCAGAATGAAAAATAATGAAAATATATATTCAAACATCATCCATAATTTTAAATAATCAGAGTACACAAGAATAAATAAATATCAAACAATAGTGATGTGAAAATGTAGAGACATAAATATAGTCATACACACTCTATCACCCACTAGGTCAATCAAATTTATAGATTTAAAAAATATTAATAAAAGATGACCAAAACAAAAGTAGAAAATCCCCCCCCCCAATAATCACTAAGCCTCACCTCTTCCCAAACTATAAATCCCAAATGATATACTCTATCTCAATCATGAAAACCCACAAGACTCAAGCCAACTAGGATCTATAATAAGTGAGGGTTTCTTAGGTACTCAATTTAAATGGTGGAATTAGAAGGGTTTGAATATATAACTCAGTATAGAACCACCGGTGCAGTCTCTTACTATAGCATTGATGTAGTGATATGTGCATGTCACATGCACTAAATAAATAAAATGTTGAAAATTAAAAAAACCATCAATACCTACTTTGGCCCGATGCTTGAATGTCTCTGAGCACATTTCATGTATCATGATAACCAATGTACCAAGTATCATACCACTATTCATCCTTAATTCCATGTCCATGATCAACCCTACCTACTTGGGGTATCTCTGAGAACATCGTGATGACCACACCTCCCAATATATCATATTCAGATCACTTATGTATAGAGATAAGTATCATGACCATCACCAATAGAAGTTTTCATAGCAAAGGAATAAGACCATAAGAATCATAGACCTAGGGAATGCTCCTAGAAAGCTCCATCCAAATACACCGAATCAACATCAGCTCTATACCCATGGAAACCCCATTGATAGTATAACAAACCTCCCTTAAGGAAGTTTTATCATTTAGTAAAAAATACCACCCAAGCGTAATTTACCATATATAATAAAATATATCCCTATGTTCATTTTCTAAATATAAATAAAAGACCACCCCTATGGTAATTTTTTCATAAATCATTATACCACCGATGGGAATATACCACATCACATCAAATATAAATTAGAAACTATGTTTGGTCAAGCACCTAAACCCATCATCACTATCCATACCAAATCCCACCCCCTCACTAGGTTCAAAACATCATTGGGAAACTAGTAGGGCCTTCTATGTCACTAAAAATAGGGGCACCGCACATGGGGTCCCAGGTTTAGGTCTAGTCTCAGATTATCACCCATATCACAAAGGCCATCACGCCCTTCGTTAAGGTCATGGTAATAGCCTGACCTCATAGGCCTCATGGGTAATCCTCACTAGTGACAATCATAAGAGATATATCAAGGCCCATTTCTATATCCAGGGTCAATCCAAGATGATCATCTCACCCTAACCAGGTCAAATATACCTTAGGTTTATTACTAGGGCATAAAATATCTCAAGGCTCCTCACTCTACCTACTAGGGTTTTCCATATCAAGTATAATCATAGGCCCTCTAATAGGTGTATATGTATCTTGGAAACTCTTAGTCTGGGACTTATCCCTTGGTGATTGACGTGTTGGGCTAGTGCACAAGGTCCTCAGTTTCCTTGGCACTTCACTTATTTCATCCTAGTAATTTTACATAGGTTAATCAATTTAAATTAAATCACCATTTAAATTAAATTAACTCAAAAATTCAAATTAAACCCATTTATTTAAGTTAATCATGTTGTATAATTAATTTATAAGTGGTCAGTACCCTTAGTTGCATGACCTCACAATGCATGCACTATAACAACATTAATTAAAACCATAGGTCAATTACCAAGTACAACCTACCTCAATTGACTCTTTTCCCCTTTTGTTCATATCTAGACAAAACCTACCCAGGATCGCCTTAGCTTATCTTGGATCAAACTACTATTACTTGTAGTGACCTAACCCTAGATATCCCAGATCTAGTGTCTTCTATTAAATACACTGTCATGATTATAAGGAATCAAATCCTAAAGGACTGAGAGTTTAGTAGTATTGGTAAACCAAATACATAAATGAGTCTTTTATTACAAATTAATTTGTTAATTAAAACATATTTTTTATTATTTATAAATAACTTTGAGAATAATAACTTTATTCTATCTACCATTTCCTTGCATATCTCTCTTAGTGCGATTCTTGGATTTTGGGGGAAAGAAACATAATAAAAGTGAGATCAAATTATCAGTAAGGGAAAAATATATTGGAAGAAATAATGAATCAATGAGAATAATAATTATAACATGGTAAATAACTAAACTTACATTCCATATAAACAAAAAACTAATAAGGAAGTTCATAAACAATATGGTAAGGTAATAAATATAACCATGTGCCATTAAAATAACTAGATAAGGAGAAATCAGTATGTCAAGGTAAGAAACTAAAAAACATGACATTTAATCAGTGAAATAAAATGAAATTTATCCATAGATATGTCAATGTAAAATATCATGGATAATAAATAATGAATCAAAATGAATTGTTAGGTTCACTAGGCTAGATACCCTGAGAGGGGGGTGAATCAGGGTATGATAGATTAAAACAATTGTTCCTTTTGATCTTGTTTTGTTGTTAGACAAAACCCTCTTCTCTCTCCTTCCCATTGCAGAGTAAGAATAAACCTTAAATCATTCACATGACATAAAAAAATTTACTTGGTTCACCCTCACTGGGCTACATCCAAGGAGCATACACTGGAAGTGTGTCGATATACAAATTTCAATATAAGCGCACTGCTTTTTACAAGTTCAAAGTGGAATCACTGTCCCTCCTAGTTTGCAACCACTCACAATATGAAATCTCACTGCTCTCTCAACTGAAGTGTTCTCACTGCTTCTTCAGAAGATCCACTCATAGTTTATAGACCTGTAGGTATTTTCTTTATCTCTAATGAAATATACATCCTTAACTATTGATATATACTCTGTTGACATCCATCTTACACCTGCATATGAATCTCTCTTTGCACCGGGTGTACCAGGAAACCCCAAATCTTTCACGCAACCATTACTATTTCTTGCGCACAACTTTAATGCCTTATATGCAAGATTCAACTTTTGTCACAAAACACCCATTGTGCATAGCTTCAATCTTTTGCGCAACTCAAATCTTACGCACAAATTTCTTAGCTTGCGCGCAACTCAAAATCTTTCACGCAACACACGGTATACGAAATTCTTACAGGATATAGGTCTTTTATTTTCTCTAAGTATCGATTTCCCTCAATTTTAGGGGGTCTCCTATTATTTATAGACTTTATCGACCCGTCTGTGCAAAAATCTGGATGTATCGCGCAAGATCCTTTGGAATTCTGAAAAACCCCATTTTACATCACCTTTGGCATGTAAGTCACTTTTCTTCCAACCTCTTCTTTCATGCACTTCTTGAATCTTTCACATGATTCCTTCCTTTTCCATTTTTCTAAGTCCGAACCGTGAATCATGCCTAGCGCGCAAAACCCCATTTTAAATCGCCTTTGGCAAGCAAGTTTCTTTCACACAACATCCTCTTTCGCTCTAATTCTCCAATATTTCGTGCACCTCATACCTTTTCCGTTTTTCGACATTCTTCTACCAAAACCTTCCTTTCACGCAAGATTCCTTTGCGCAACTCCATCTTTCACACACATCTTCAAATCATTTCCGCGCTTCATTTCTTTTCCATTTTTCCATGTTCTGATCCTAAAAAATGCCTTTAATGCAAGTTTCCAAACCACCATAGATCTCTCACGCAACTTCCTTTTCCAAAAACATGTTTCCCCATTTTCTAATTTTGAGGCCCAAAAATTTGGCAAACACTGGAAAATGACACAACCTTAGAGATTTCATTTATCAGGAACATGAAAACCTAAACTTACATGATCCATCATCAGAATGGTTTAAAAAATGGATAGAAACTCATTTAATTTATGCAACTTATGTGTCTTATGAGAAACTATCGATGCATCGAGGAGCTATATAAATTCTGGGCTCCACCCATCATTGAAAATCCAAAGTATTCTTCATATAGAGTAATTAATTTAATTAATAATTCCTTTTCAAAAATCCATATTGAATAAAGAATACATATTATCAATATTTCTCAAAATAATCAAACAACTATGAAATTCAACACAGTATGTAAAGAGGTATACATTTTACTCAATAGTAATGTCTATGATAAATGAAATAGATAATTTAGGGGAAATTCAATGTTCAATGATCATAAGAGATTGAATATTTCAAGGGGACTAAAAAATTAATCAAGTGAATGTTAATATTATCTTTGGCCAAATAAATCAAAACCCATCAAAAGGAAGAAATAGAATTGTACCAATACAATATATACAAAGTGGATTGAAAACAAGATTTGTTGTCATTGAAGAATAGATATACTATAAAATGATCTCTTAAAAACATTCTTGAGGAAAATATACTTTTATTATGAAAAAACCTTTCAAAAAAACATTTTCTTTGAAAATCAATTTTGAAAATAATTTCTTTAAAATAAAGATTTTAAAATTTTAAATGAATCTTCAAATAAATGAACATAGGTAAATACATACAACTCGTATGAGGTAAAAAAACTTTTCTTTTACATGGTTAAAGGTTAAATAAATTTCTTTTTTGAAAGTAATAATAATATTCCTTTGAAAACATTGGTAAAATAAAAAAAGGTAAAAAGTTATATAACAAATAATTGTAAAAAAATTGAAAACATTTTAATAAATAATGGTTTTAAAAGAAAATAGTTTCCCCAACTAAATAGATAAATAAAGTCAGGTTTTCTAAAAAATATTTTATAAAACATGTTGAGTACTAAAGAGTGTAAAAATAGTAATATCACTTAATAAAGGTCATGAATAACCAGAGGAGAAGAAAATTAAAGGTTTTATTATAAAATGATAAAATAATTTCATGTGATGAAAATTTTAGTATAAACAGTCCTGAAAAAAAGGATATTATAAATTAAACCCTTGAAATGATAATAACTTTGTAGCGAGAATCAATCAATGAGTAGATTATATGTATCAATTGTAAATCCACATATAGAAGAGTAAATGAATAAATAGATATTAAATGTCATTATACACATAATAATATAAAATTAATGACAAAAATTAAGTAATATAACCTAATAAAAAGAAATTAGGTTATGAAATATCTTCTCCACTTGGTAACTTTTAACTCAAATCCCCTTAGATGAAATTATTCAAATTGAAACTCAAAGTATCATGAAGAATGAATTAATAATGATATTAAATGAAAAAGTGGAAGTATATGCACCATATATGAGAAATTAGTTGTACAATAATAATGTGATTGTTTCACGATAAATTTAACAATCACAAAGTAAGTGAGATTACAAAGATAATAATTAAAAAATTTCTTGAGAAGAATAATCTTAAAACATTCCAAAGTGTCCCAAACCACTTTGAAACATTTGAGTCACAATATACATGAAGGAATAACATTAAATGATACTTAGAGTATCATGAGAATAAATATTTTCATGATATCACATTTCAAATGGAAGTATGTACACCATATAAAATAAACTAGGTGAATCACAGCAAATAAGCCTCAATGGAATGTAAATTGAAATGAAATCCATTACCATGTGTTTCTTTTGGGGTGAACATCCTTTAACTTCCTGTATAATAAACTTATCTTAATTAATTAATTTCTTAAGAAAATTTTTCATGTTTATTATGACTTTTATTTCACTTATTACTATATTGTATAAATCTACTTAAGCAATTATGTTTACATCAGTTGTTTTGACCAAATTCAGTTTATGTGTCAAAAACAACTTTGGTAGGTCAACTATGGTCAAATGTGTCATTATATAATATCTCCAAAATAATAATCATGAAATAATTATAATATTTATTCATCAATTAAACTTTTAAAACTAATCATTAAATATTGTTATGAAAAATGAATCAATGTTACAATCAAGTAGACGGCAGACCGTACATATGCATGAGTAATGTTCCTATTTTTCAATGATAATTATGGAAAGAAGGTAAGTAACACCATATCCTTCCAGAATGATAATTATATCATCAATATAATATTATTCAATCATTCACACTTATATATATAATTATTGTGATGAAAAATGAATCACGTCATATTGAGGAAGCGATAGCCCACATGCCCACGAATAATGTTATCACTTTAAGTATGTGAAAGGGTAATAAAGAAAATAATATATTTATATGTAATTAATTATGTGATTAATATCATATATATGTTTTTTATGTATAATATATTTAAGTATAATCATATTTTTTATATTCCATGAATCGTGTAAACGAATCATATCGCTTTGAAGGGGCGGTAGTCCACACTTCCTCAAACGATGTTATCATATTAAGGTAAACTAGAAAGTATTAAATTTATGTGTTATAAAATGATTAAATAAGTATAATAACATATTAAATATAATATATAACACATATAAATATATTTTCAATCATAATAGCCACCATGAGAGGTGGTAAAGGAAAAAATGAACAATCATCATTTTGTGCGGTGGTATTTCGTAGTACACAGAAACATTATGTTCGTTACCCATTAGATGGAATTCTGTGTTAGTGTTGGTCTAAACCTTAATAAAAAAAATTATATTTAGGATATTTTCTTTTGTTATATAATCATTTAATAAATATATTTTATGGGGCGTATAATGGAAATTAAACTAAGGAGTTTGAGAGAAGATGTTACCGCTTAATCATGTAACTACTTTTGTTTTGTAACAAAATGATTCCTTGTATGGATTTATTCAAAAAGGAAGATTAAAGGTAAATGAGATATATTTTATTAAGATATTTTGTCATATCTTGGTCTAACATAAGCGTTTTTAGATGTGTTGGTAATGTGGAGAGGTGGTGGCTTTTTATAAGGGAGGAAAAGGACTCACTTGGTATTTTTGAAAAGAAGTTTGGTGTACCCACGTTTTTACCAAAAATAATTCTTAAAAAACAAAAAAAAACTCATTAATGGAAATTTCATGGACAAATTATGTCCATCCAATGGGTGTTGGAAAAGTTTCCAGATTATTTGGTCCCTTAAATTAAAAATTTAGTCCTCTATTAAGTTTAATTTTACGTTAATAATTGTAATTAATTTTAATTACTTTCTATAATATTTTTGTTCAAAACAATTTGGTATTATTAGACATTATAAATTATTATTATTTCTAATATTAAATCCATTTTTTTCAAATTCCAATCATATAAGTGGCAGAGGTTAGTTTAAAATTCATCTAGCGGGATGGACAACAATGCGAGTTTTTAAAGTAAAAAGCCTAAAAGTTAGTTTTGTTTTTAAAATTAATTTCAAAGGGAAAATGATTACAATGACATAATTTGTATTAATTAATACAAATATTATTTAATTAAACATTTAAAAAAATTTAAATTATAATTTAACCTTATAAATAAATTAGATGAAAACACAATTTTGAACTAAAATTCAGTATTTGTAACTATTCATTAAAAAATGAAATGTTTCAAAAAATATTTCAAAAATTCACCCTAAACTAATTATTATGTTTCTATTTCCAAGATAAAGTTTATTTTGACATATTAAATCAACTAAAGTGTCAAAATTCATATTTAAAATGGGTTCTCTATTAAAAGGCGGTAAAATTTGCTTTATAAAAATATTGGTTTTTATGTGTAAAATAGAGTTTGTTTTAATATTATGCATATCAAACATAATGGATGAATATAGAAAATATTTTATTGAATATATAACATATATATTTCATTAAAATAATTCACTTATTTTTATTAACTATGTTTATTAATACAAAACTATTTTGGAATCATATAAATAATAATATTTCTTTTTATATCCAATTTTATCTTATTTTCATTTATCATTAGTTTATAACCAATGAATTAATTTTTTATTTATATAAACCAAAAATTTTAATAAATTAGTTATTAATATTCATAACTACTAACATAACACCTAGGTTATATCATATTATATTAAATAATAATTTTTTAATAATACATTGTTATTTGGTGAAACTCAATCTTGCATGTAACGCAAGCTCTCGAGGAAGGTCTCTATTGTGTGTAACACAAGATATTAAGGAAGGCCTCTCTTACGTGAAATACAATATATCTTGGTATTTCATTTGTTACAAGATATATATCATGTATTTAATATTTTTAAAATAGTAAATATATAGTAGAGTCTCGGGATATTATATTCCCTTACGCATTTGGTGATGCATGTCATGAATTCTATCAAATATAAAGTTTTACATTAGAATTTCTGGGTATTTCATTCTCCACACATTAATTAAATTGCATAATTGTAATTTAAACACAATATTGGTGATATATATATTGATTTTTCTTATGTTGAAGTCCCAAAACATCCTATAGAGAAGATAGAATTCAAGTACAAAGGTCACATGACTACCATGTACCTTGGTATCTAAGTAGGAGAACATTAGCAGAAAGTGAAAATATGAACTTGGAGGAAAAGAATAAATATTTGTAGGGAGTGAATGAGGTCATCAATCATAAACAAGTGAATGATCAATGGAAATTTGGGGGCCTCAAATCCATAAATCTGTGATAATTTAGAAGACCATCGGTTCAATAGAAATTAAGGTATTTGGAAAATATTTTATTTCTAACTCATTTTACTAATTTTGGGTAATTATTTTACTAACCAAGAATATAACTAAATATTCTTACTTTTTAGGTTTCAATTTCATATAAACAATCCTAAATTTTGGTTGTGCATTGATCAACTTTTAATTCATCCCTTTACTCTTAGAAAGTAATTATCAATATTGAATTTTTTTTATACCTAATGTAACATCCCAGTTAAATAAAGAATAAATAATATTAATACTTATTAATATTTACGAATTAAATAATAATTTTACTTTAAAGGGGTTTCTATGTTCGATAGCGTACCCGATACGCAACAAGGACTTTCATTGAAATCTTACGTTGCACACTAGTAATAAAATAATATTATTTTAAATGGTAGTTAACACATAGTCGTTGTACTGGCGGGAATGGATATAAATAACTAAAATATGATTATATATGTTTTTTAAATGTTTTTACTTTTATCTAATAAAAGATAAAGGCTTAAAATGCGGAAAGAATTCAATTTTAGGCGTATATGCCCTAGATTTCACTAAAGGTTCACTTATCACCTTTTGATGGAGAAACATAATTAAATATAGTTTTGTTTACTCTTATAAATTATATTGGACCAAATAAAACTCTTCTTTAGAATTGGGACATCAAAATTTACTTTGTGTAAATTTTTGGTATCTTTTCGATAAAGTTCATTTTTTAATGAATAGTGTAAAATGTTGTATTGTAATTCAAAGCCTCTTTTTAATATAATTTATTTACATGATTAGATTACCTTTTGAATTGGTTTTAAAGTAAAATTATAAAATATTTTTACCATTAAATCCAATAGTGGTCGTTGGAATTAATTTCACTTTGAAATCGGACTTAAACTAGTGTCAATCTTTTGATACATTTTGTTTCATAAAAACACGATATTTGTTTTGACAGCGGGAATTAATTATTAAATTAATTAATGAAACTTATATGTTTTTAATTTTTTAAAATATACATCATTTTTGAATTTGGAATATCAAATATATCTTAGGGTGAACTTTTGGTAATTTTCTGAAAAACTTCAATTTTTGATGAATAGTGAAACCACTAAGTGGTACTTATAAAAACTGATTTTTATGTTTAAATGAAATTTTTCCATATTTGTGTTTTGAATTTCAAAAATCAGACATAAATGGTTGTCATTAAGAATTAAAATGTGGTTCACTGAGATTAAAATAATTTTTTGGTGAATAGTAACTTTTAAGTTCTTAATCGCGATTAGAGGTAATTAGTGTAGTTTAAGATAAAAATAATGTTTTAATAAACTGATATGAGCTTGACACATGTCCTACCCTCATTTGACGTGTCATGGCCGACCAAGACAATCCATGGGTCAACTTGGGGACCCCATGGAGCCACTTTGTTTGGGAAATGACATAAATAACTTTTTATTAAATGTTAAAGTAAAAATGACACAAACATGAGATGTTTTACTAAAACAATTTTTACATAGGGTTATACAAGTCATATTTTTTACTATAAATATTCATTAGAAATATAAAAAGATTTCCTACATCATGATTTTTTTTTATAATTTTTAGAAATTAAATATATTAAATTATTTTTGACATCATGATGATGTAGTGATTACCTCATTAATAATGGATTTAAATAAAATGAAAAGATAATTTAAAATATATGACCTAAACATGTCCAAAACCAATTGGATGGGTATATTTAGAAACCTTATCACCTTATCCTCGAATTATATCAATGTGGGACCTCTTAAATTTGAATATCATTTTAAAATAAAGTGACTTTTCTTTACTTTCCAAGAGTGCCCCTCCTCTCCTTTTATAAAAGCCCCCACCTCTACCTCTTTACCCACACTTACAAAGCCTTTGTCTTGGCCAACCCCTACCCATTTTGTCTCTACACATCCTTCTCTTACTCCTTGAAGCCTCACTTTGGGAAGAAGTCTTCCCAAGGAAGCCTTTGAGCTCAAACCAAAGGGAGTTACCCGATTTCAAGGTAATGTCTTCTTTTGAGTCCTTTTGTTTTATTTTTCTTCTCCAACCCCCTAAACTCTTTTTATTCTTTTCTTTTGTAACAACTCCAGTATATTTAATATACTAGGATGTTTTTATAAGAATTATTCGAGCTAAACTTACACACACCTACATCTAATGGTTAAAGAACATACTGTTTCTGTGGATGGCGAATTTCTGCCTCCTGAAATGATGATTGTTCAACATTCTTTTAACACCTTAAAAGATGGCCATTAATATGACACTATATTTATATATGATATATAATATGTTTATGTTTTCCTTAATCTTCTGTATTTTTCATTTTGAGCATACCTTTATGGCTTCCATTATGGGTAAACACGATAATTTCATTTTAGGAAGTGCGGACTACCGCCCCCTCAAAGTGATTTGATTCATTAATGCCATATGTGGGATGTATAAAGGATGGATTTAAAGTTATTATATATGATATTATACTGGAATTATAATATAACTCTATATCATTATTATTTCTTCCCATTAAAGTATGAGATAGAAATGAAAGTAGCATTCATGCGTACGTACGGCTTACCGTCTCCATGAATGGTGCATTTCATTTCTTATCCCCAAATGTAATGTACTATTATAAGTACATATATATAATGGATATATATGATGTATGTTACATCTAAATTATTAATATAATTCTAGAATTAAAATATACATACCACTCATTTAGTTTTAATTCCATTAATATGACATAGAAATGAAAGTAGCGTTCATGCGTACGTACGGCTTACCGTCTCCATGAACGGTGCATTTCATTTCTTACCTCTAAATGATTATGTAATATTATAAATGCATTTATATACTAGATATATATGATATATATGATATATACATCATGAGTATAACTCTGGATATAATGGATACATGAACAACTTGTAATTATAAAGAGCATATTTTTGACTCAAGTACCAATGATCGTTAAAACGACCGTTAATAACTTAAATAATTACATAGTGTTAATAACATGGTAATAAGTGATATAAAAGGAATAATGAACTTTAAAAAGGTTCTTAAGAAAGTAGAAATTAACTTAAGTTTATTATTCAGGAGGTTAAAGAACGATCAAGTCAAGACGGACCCGAGGTATGGGACTTCGTCTCAATCTCCTTTCATTGAGGCATATTTAGTTTTATACACAACTATATTTTATACGATGTATAAACTCCTTTGACTTTTACTTTTATACAAAAGGAATCTTTTTCTATGAAGCGTTTTACTAAACGAAAAAAATGAATGTTTCTTTTAACATACGCGGTGACAACGACCTTTTCCGACGCCGCGAGTATTATTTGGTATTTGGCTTCCTCAACAAGTCGTAATGTTTTTTTTAAATGAAATAAATACCATATACTCTTTTATGTATTTTTTTATTGAAAATGATTTTTATAATGGATTTGTTATGTCAATATATTTAAGTGATATATTGTGATCAAAGTGTGGAAATGTTTTCTTTCCATTATATTTGTTTTATGTATTACGATTTTTATAATGGTACTTGGACATTTGACGGGTGGTTACATGATAAACCATATGACGGGTGGTTCCATGAATACTAGGATAGGTGGTTACATTATAACCTCCAATGCATTGGGTATGGAATTCGGCCGTATGGCTATTCCATTAAGTATGTATGGAAGTCGGCTGTATGGCTATTCCATTAAGTGATATCTGTGGAAGTCGACCGTATGGTTATTCCACTTAAGTATGTTTATGTCCCAAGTTACCTTTATATGTTATGTGTTCTTTATATGGGTTTTATGGTAATCTTTTTGTTACAAAAAGGTAAGTAATGATCTTTTATTCAGTAAAGAGTTTTTACTACTTCATAAAGGTGAAAAGTATTACTTTGATAAAGTATACATGGTTTACTTTTTGTTTTGATAAACTAACAGTTTTTATTCTTTGTGTATCCCTTACTGAGCTTTTTATGCGCACCCCAAGTTTTTTTTTGAAATTTTTTTCACAGGAATTAATGTGGAATAGGGTCAAGGATGGGATCAAGGGAAATCCATGCTATATAAAACATGGGACTAGACATGTTTCTTTTTAGGAGTTTTTTTTTATTCTATGGAAACTTGGTAAAAGTATATACTTTGTAAATCTTTTGAGATGTAATAGTTATGTTATAATTCTCTAAAACTCTAAACCTGAAAATATCCTCAATGTCAATTATTTATTTAATTCAATATTAAGTAAGGTTTAAGGTCGGGGCCTTATAGTTGGTATCAAAGATCGGTTTAGACAACTTTAGGAGTTAGAAAAGTGTAAAATTATAAGTTAATTTATGGTATGATTGAAATGATATAGCATTTAAATATAACCATGTTGCTTTGCCTAAGATATTTCTATGTTCAGAATGGTTTTCCGCAGACTAAACAAAGCAGCTATGTTGGGACGACATCAGGAGGAAACAACCTTCCAAATCAGCAACCTGAGATGGTTGGAATTGGAACTGAACAGTTTCTTGCAGTGATGGCATAGTTGACTCAGGCTATAAATGGTGGTGGTATCCATGCACGAGATCAGCCAGATCAACCATAGAGGAACATGTCAGTGGTGGAACATTTCATGAGGCAACATCCCCCATCATTAAGAGGATCATCTGACCCCGTGCAAGCTGAAGGGTGGATTAAAGCACTGGAAAAGATTTTTGATGTCATGGGGTATTCAGAACATCAAAAGTTTAGTCTTGTTGTTTACCGTTTTGAAGTTGAAGTTGATCAGTAGTGGTCGATGGTGAAAAATATCAGGGATAGTGATGAGATTGAGTATCTTCACTGGGATGAATTCAAAGGTGTGTTTCTTGAGAAATATTTTCCTAAGGTGGTTCGTCTTAGGATGGAAAAACAGTTCCTAGAGTTGAGGCAAGAGGATGATTCAATGGCTGCTTATGAAGCAAAGTTCACTCGATTGGAAAGGTATGCTCCAAACTTTATACGAGATCTTGATAGTAAAATAAACCATTTTTACTCAGGTTTAAATCCAAAGTATCAAAGGGCTTTAGCTTCTCGTGAGTTCAAAAGTTATGAAAAACTTTTTTGATGTGCGGAGAAGGTGGAAATGGAGTTTTCCGATGATCAGGTGTTCTATGACAAACAACAGAATAAGAGATCCAGTTGGCAGGCAAAAGGGAAGAATTCATCAAAGAAGCTAGGAGGTAAGAAAACCAAATATCCATCCTGTGAGAAGTGTGGTAAAATTCATCCTGGAGAATGTTTATCCAAGTCTGGTAAGTGCTTTCGGTGTGGTAAGTCTGGTCATATTGCTCGTAACTGTAAGGAGGATGATCAAGCAGGTAATGAGAAGCCAGTGGTAAGATGTTTTAAGTGTAATGAAATGGGTCATTATGCAAATGAGTGTCTAACGAAGAACTCAACTGAGGGAAAGCAGCCAGACTACAAGCATAAAGGGGTGGTGAAATCCTTTGGAACAACCTCAGCAGATGTTGGGCCATCGAATGAAGTGGTATCAGGTACACTGTTTGTTTGTTCAGATTATGCCAATGTGTTGTTTGATTCAGGGTCTAGACACTCTTTCATTTCTGATAAGTTTTCTAGTAAATTGGAAATTCCATCTCAAGATATGAATCCTGAACTTATGGTAAAAACACCTGGAGGGAACATTGAGACAAAAAGGAATTATAAGAACCTTCATATCCTTGTGTGTGGAAAGCATCTACTAGCAAACCTTATTGTTTTTCCTCTAGTAGAGTTTGATGTTATTTTGGGCGTGGATTGGCTTTATGTTTATCATGCTAAGATTTACTGTAGAGCTAAAATGGTTTCTTTTTAGAAAGATATTCAGTTTGTGTACAAGAATGAACCCTTGATTTTGATAACATATCAGGAAGTTGAGAAACTAGTAAAAGATGGAAATGAATGTTACCTTGCACATATTGTTGAAAATAAAGGAACTATTCAGATTAATGATGTGCCAGTAGTAAATGATTATTGGCTTTCTGTTTACCTTGCCTCTATATTATTATTATTTCTTCCCATTAAAGTATGAGATAGAAATGAAAGTAGCGTTCATGCGTACGTACGGCTTACCGTCTCCATTAACGGTGCATTTCATTTCTTATCCCCAAATGTAATGTACTATTATAAATACATATATATAATGGATATATATGATGTATGTTACATCTAAATGATTAATATAATTCTTGAATTAAAATATACATACCTCTCATTTAGTTTTAATTCCATTAATATGACATAGAAATGAAAGTAGCGTTCATGCGTACGTACGGCTTACCGTCTCCATGAACGGTGCATTTCATTTCTTACCTATAAATGATTATGTAATATTATAAATGCATTTATATACTGGATATATATGATATATATGACATATACATCATGAGTATAACTCTGGATATAATGGATACCTGAACAAATTGTAATTATAAAGAGCATATTTTTGACTCAAGTACCAATGATCATTAAAACGACCGTTAATAACTTAAATAATTACATAGTGTTCATAACATGGTAGTAAGTGATATAAAAGGAATAATGAACTTAAAAAAGGTTCTTAAGCAAGTATAAATTAACTTAAGTTTATTATTCAGGAGGTTAAAGAATGATCAAGTCAAGACGGACCTGAGGTATGGGACTTCGTCTCAATCTCCTTTCATTGAGGCATATTTCGTTTTATACACAACTATCTTTTATACGGTGTATAAACCCCTTTTACTTTTACTTTTATACAAAAGGAATCTTTTTCTACGAAGCGTTTTACTAAACGACAAAAAGGAATGTTTCTTTTAACATACGTGGCGACAACGACCTTTTCTGTCGCCGCGAGTATTATTTGTTCTTTAGCTTCCTCAAAAAGCTGTAATGTTTTTTTTTAAATGAAATAAATACCATATACTCTTTTATGTATTTTGTTATTGAAAATGGTTTTTAAAATGGATTTGTTATGTCAATATATTTAATTGATATATTGTGATCAAATTGTGGAAATGTTTTCTTTCCATTATATTTGTTTTATGTCTTATGATTTTTATAATGGTACTTGGACATTTGACGGGTGGTTACGTGATAAACCATATGACGGGTGGTTCCGTGAATACCAGGATGGGTGGTTACGTTATAACCTCCAATGCATTGGGTATAAAAGTCGGCCGTATGGCTATTCCATTAAGTATGTATGGAATTTGGCTGTATGGCTATTCCATTAAGTGATATGTGTGGAAGTCGACCGTATGGTTATTCCACTTAAGTATGTTTATGTCCCAAGTTACCTTTATATATTATGTGTTCTTTATATGGGTTTTATGGTAATCTTTTGGTTACAAAAAGGTAAGTAATGATCTTTTATTCAGTGAAGAGTTTTTACTACTTCATAAAGGTGAAAAGTATTACTTTGATAAAGTATACATGGTTTACTTTTTGTTTTGATAAAATAACAGTTTTTATTCTTTGTGTATCCCTTACTGAGCTTTTTATGCCCACCCAAAGTTTTTTTTTTGAAATGTTTTTCACAGGACTTAATGTGGAATAGGGTCAAGGATGGGATCAAGGGAAAGCCATTCTATATAAAACATGGAACTAGACATGTTTCTTTTTAAGAGTTTTTTTTATTCTATGGAAACTTGGTAAAAGTGTCTACTTTGTAAATCTTTTGAGATGTAATAGTTATGTTCTAATTCTCAAAAACTCTAAATCTGAAAATATCCTAAATGTGAATTATTCATTTAATTCAATATTAAGTAAGGTTTAAGGTCAGGGCCTTATACCTAAAGCACTAAAAGAAACATTTAAAGGATCATAATTCCTATAAAAGAGTGACAAGTCTTGTTATTTGTCTCTAACTATCTTCCAAAAACAATATAATTAATAGATTAATATCTAATCCCCAAAAATTGATATTACTAGTTAAACATTAACATCTATTCATAAAACTTTTTAACTAAAAATGATGAGAATTTAACATGGACACTACATACATTAGTGCTTGGTGTCAAACCCTTATCGTCCTTCAGTCATGGGTTCAAGACCCACATCCTTGACGAATTTGATTGGTTATCACCTGACTTATAGGTTTTTATTTCCTAAAACTATATTAATATAATTTTTAAAATAAATATGATGTAAATCCTTGAAATATGGTTAATCACAAAATAGCCTTTTAATAAAGTTTTTGAATACAATTCTAACACATAAATACTTCATCCATTTATTTCAACATAGGTCATTTCATGGTCTAGGGTTTATCCATAATAGCATTTATAGGATTTATAAATCATGAAACCTTATCTTCAATCTAAAACACCTTAGGTTTAACCTAGGTTATTCATTTTCAAAATACAATGAAATTAATAATAATAGTTTATAAAGAAAAATTGGATTATCCTAATCATATCCCCCAGGATTTTCAAACCAGGTGCACAGTAAGGCTTTCTTTCATTTACCAAGATACCCTGAGTCAGGTCTGGAACACCTTCTCCGAATTACTACTCCTATGTATATCTATTCCTAAACCACATCCACTTATAGTATCTATAAAATGATGTATTACTACGAATAACCATATAATATCCACCTTAACTACATTCTAGGATGTTCTTCTATACTTATCCTAAATTTATAACTTAGGGTTATGTTCTCTAACCTATGTTTTTCTAAATCTAGTTTTCAAAGTTTCCACTAAAATTACTTTGATACCAACTGTAGAAATATAACCCCATATAGAATAGAGTAAGTGTCTGCTACTTAATATATTGGTATGATTATAAGGAATCAAATCCTGAAGGACCAAGAGTATAGTAATCTCGATAAACTAGATACTTACATGAGTCTTGTATTACAAATTAATACACTAATTACAGTATAATTTTTTTATTCTTTCTAAATAACTTTGAGAATAATAACTTTATTATATCTATCATGTACTTGTATATATTTATTAGTTAACTTCTTGTATTACTAGGGAAAGAAATATAATAATGGTGATATCAAATTCTCATTAAGGAAAAATTACAGAAAAAGAAATAATGAATCAATGAGAATAAAAATTATGACATGGTAAATAACTGAACTCATATTCCATATAAACAATAAACTAAGAAAAAAGTTCATAAAAATATAGAAAGGTAATAAATAGAACCACATGTCATTCAAATAACTATATAAGGAAAATTCAATATGGAAAGGTAAGAAACTGAAACAAATTTCAATTAATCAATTAGCTGAAATGAAATTTATCCATAGATATTTCGTTGCAAAATATAATGGATAATAAATAATGAATCGAAATAAATTCAATGCTTAATTATTGGACATCATGTATTAGGAACATGAATAATTGTACTATAAAGATCCATCCATTAGATATTTTAAACTACAGATAGAAAACTGTTTAATTTGTGAAACTTATGAATCTCATGAGAACTTATCCATGCATCGAGGAGATATATAAATTCTAGACTCCAGCCTTCATTTCATGTCCAAAGTATTATTCATATTGTTTAATATATTTAATTAAAAAATAATATTCCTTTTCAAATATCTGTATTAAATAAAGAATATAGATTTATCAATATTTTCCCAAATAATCAAACAACTATCAAAGTAGACATTGTATGTAAAGAGTTATATAGTTTAGGAAATGGTAATATCCCTTATAAATGAAATAGACAATTTTGGGTAAATACAATGTAAAATTATCATAGGATTTTGAATATTTCAAGGGGACTAAAAAATAAATCAAATAAGCGAATGTTAATACTATCCTTGTCCAAATAAATCAAAAACCATCTAGAAAAATAAATAGTATGTTTTTCATACAACATATCCCAATTGGATTAAAAATAAGGGTTGTTTTCATTGATGGATAAAAATATTATAAAACGATATTTTAAAAATATTCTTGTAAAAAATATCCATTTATTATGAAAAACCATTTGAAAACCCTTTTCTTTGAAAATAAAATTTGAAAATATTTTCTTTAAAAATAAACATTTTAAACATGAAAAAAAAGCTTCAATGAAATGATGGCAGGTAAATCCATACAATTCATATGAGGTAAAAAGAATATTACGTTTTTACAGTTGAATGTTTGAAAATTTCCTTATTAAAAAATAGATAAGAAGATTCCTTTTAAAACATTTTTAAAATACAAAAGGAGTAAAAATTTCTTTACCAAATCATTTTAAAAACATTTTTTAAAACATTTTAATAAAAAAAAAATTTATAATAAAATAGTTTCTCTAACTAAAGAGATAAATAAATGTAGGTTTTATAATAAAACATTTTGAGTACCAAAGAGTGGGAAAATTGTACTATCACTTAATAAAGGTCATGAATAACCAGAGGAGAAGAAAATTAAAGGGTTTATTAGACAATGATTAAATAATTTCCTATGATGGAAATTTAATTATAAATAATCCTGAACAAAATGATATTATAAACTAAACCCTTAAAAAGATTATAATTTTGTGGTGAGAATCATCAATGAGTAGATTTTGTGTATCAATTATAAATCAACATAGAGAAGAGGGAATATATAAATAGATAGTAAAATTAATTATACACATAATCATATAATATTAATTACAATGAGTAAGTAATGTAACCCAATGAAAATAAATTGGGTTATTGAATATCGTTTCCACTTGGTAACTTTTAACTCAAAACCCCTTAGATGAAATAATTCAAATTGAAACTCAAATTATCATGAAAAATGAATGAATCATGATATTATATGAAATTGGTAGTATTTGTACCATATATGAGACATTAGGAACAAAGAAATAAATTTATTGTTTTAATATAAAGTCAATAATCAAAAAATTAAGTGAGATTACAAATATAATCATTAAAAATGTTCTTGAGTAGAATAATCTATAAACATTTCAAACTATCCCACACCACTTTAAAACATTTGAGTTATAATATCCATGAATTAATAACATTAAATGAAACATATAATATTATTATAATAGAAATTTTTATGATATAACATTTAAAATGTTAGTATATATACCATATAATTTAAGCTTAATTCATAACATCAAATAAGTCTCAATGAAATGTAAATTGAGATGAAATCTTTTACCTTGTGTTTCCTTTTAGGTGAACATACTTTAACTTCCAGCAAAATAAAATTATGTTAATTATCTAATTTCTTGATAATGTTTTTCATGTTTATCATTAATTTTATTTCACTTTTTACTATTTTGTATAAAACTACAAAAAAAACTATTATGTTTACGTCGATTGTTTTGACCAAATTCGGTTTATGTGTCAAAAGCAACTTTGGTAGGTCAGCTATGGTCAAATGGGTCATTATATAATATCTAAAAAATAATAATCATGACATAATAATTATATTTATACATAAATTCTGCTTTTAAAACCAATCATTAAATATTTTTATGAAAAATTGATCAATGTTACAATCATAGAGATGGTAGGTTGTACGTACACATGATTAATGTTCCCATTTTTCAATGATCATTATTGAAAGAATGTAAGTAAAACTATATCTTTATAGAATGTTCATTATACCATAAATAAAATATTATTTAATCATATATACTAATATATATATAATTATTGTGATGAAAAAGTAATCACATCATGTCGAGGAGGCGATAGTCCACACATCCACAGATAACATTATCACTTTTTAAGTGTGTGAAACGGTAATAAAGAAAATAAAATATATATATATATATATCAAGAAATTAATTGTTTAATAAATATAATATATATATTTTTATGACTCATATTTTTAATTATAATCTTATTTTATACATTCCATGTACTGTGTGAATGAATCACATCGCTTTGAGGGGGCGGTAATCCACACTTCCTCAAACGATGTTATTTCATTAACATAAAATGGAAAGTATTAAATTTATGTGTTATAAAAGGATTAAATAAGTATAATTACATAATAAATATCATATATAACATATATAAATATATTTTTCATCATAATATCCACCATGAGAGGTGGTAAATGAAAAATGAGCAGTCATCGTTTCGTGAGGTGGTATTTCACCATACACAGAAACTGTATATTTGTTACCCATTAGATGGAATTGTGTATTAATATAGGTCAAAAAATTAATAAAAACATAAAAGTATATTTAGGATAATTTTATAGTTATATAATCATTTAATAAATATATTTTAGTGGTTGGATAATGTAAATGAAACTAGAGAGCATGAGAGAAGACGTTACCTCTTAATCGGGTAACTTCTTTTGGTTTGTACCAAAAGGATTACTTGGAAATATTTTTTCCCAAATAAAGGATTCATGATCGAGGGGATGGATATTGGTAAGATATTTGGGAAGATCTTGACCTAACCTAAGTGATTGGGTATTTGCGAGTAATGGGAAGATTTGCTGGCCTTTTATATGGGAAGAAAAGGATCACATGGTATTTTTGAAAAAAAGGTAGGTGTAACCACATTTGTACCCAGAATAAAGTCTTCCCAAACCAACAAAACTCAATAATGGATGGTTAATTGAATAAATATTTCCATAAAATGGGTTTTTTACAAGTTTCTAGGTCATTTTGGATATTAAATTAAATATTTAGTCCTTTATTACGCTTAATTTTACCATAATAATTATAATTAATTTTAATTACTTTCACTAATGTTTTTAGTAAAAAATAAATTTATTATTATTATAAATTTTAAATTATGATGTTTCCAAATATTTAATACATTTTCTAAAATTTTATCATATAATTTTTATAATTAATTTAAAATTCATCCTGTAGGTGGGATGACAATGTGGGTTTTAAAAGTAAAAACGTCTGAAAGTTTGCTATGTTTTTGTAATTAATTTCAAAGTAAAAAATAATTACAATGACATAAATTGTATTAATTGATAAAAATATTATCTAATTAAACTTTAAAACCAATTAAAACTATAATTTATCCTTATAAATAAATTATATATTAAATCATTTTTGAACTAAAAGTCAGTATTTTTAACTATTCATTAAAAAATGAAATGTTTCAGAAAAATTTCAAAAATTCACCCTAAACTAATTATTATGTTTTTATTGAAAATATTAAGTTTATTTTGAAATATTAAATCAATTAATGTTTCAAAATTAATATTTAAAATGGGTTCTATGTTACAAGGTGGTAAATTTTCCTTTATAAAAATATAATTTTTTATGTGTAAAATAGAGTTTTTTCTTATCTTATGAATATGAAACATAATTGATGAATATAAAAAAATATTTTTTTGAATATTTTTTTTAAAGGTTGGGGTCAAAGCCTCAATTTATTATTTAAATTAAATACCTCTTTAGTGTAGGTAGAGGGAGAACCATTACATAACCAGAAGGCCAAAGGCCAAGTGGCCTGAATAAAAGGCTTGAAAGCCCATATTTTTTGGCTCAAAGGAACCCTCAGTGAACAATATTGCTACAGTACCTGTGCTAAAACAGTTCCTCTACTACTACAGTTCCTCCACTGCTACAGTGTCGTTACTGCTACAGTGCTGCTACAGTTTCCTACTATTCATAACCTCTAACATAATGGCTATGTTATATCATAAAATATTAAATAATAATATTTTAATAATACATTGTTATTTGGGGAAACTCAGTCTTGCGTGTAACACAAGCTATCGAGAAAGTTCACTCTTGTGTGTAACATAAGATATCGGGGAAGGTTTATCTTGCGTTCAATGCAAGATAACTTAGTTTTTCATTCATTACAAGATATATATATCGTACTAAATATTCTTAAAATAGTAAATATATAGTAGATTCTAGGAATATTATATTCCCTTATGTTCTTGGTGATTCATGTCATGCACGCTATCAAATACAAAGTTTAACATTAGAATTTTGGGTTGTTATATTTTCCATATACTTGGGAACCTATTCCACACTGAGACATCACAAATATTTTATTAGACAATTTTATAATCAAATATACCATTTATTTAAAAATTTAATAATTTTCAAAATCTCATCAGGAACTCCCACTATATAGGAATCGCATCCAATGGAATCTGGTGGGTTCACAACATATCTCCAGCATCAACCCATCTTAAATCGCAATCATGAAATGTTGCACCATTATAAAATTTAATTTAATTTAATTGAAAAACTATATTAAATTTTTCATCTTGAGTTACCTTCAATGATTCAAAAAAATGAAGACACCCGAACATTTTCTTTGGACATCCTCTACATGGGAAGAATGAAATCCCCTTCATCAACATCTTATTCCACCATACTTCAGTGAAATTAGAATCAAGAAGCATAACCAAAGATATAAAAATTATAGAAAAATTAAGTTGTATATAAAGAGATACAAATAGAGGGTGAGACAAGACTTTAATTACTAAAAAACTCTCCCAAGAATCACCCCCTAAATCAAGGGGGGAAACGAAAGTGGTAGGGGTTCATGCCTCATATTCATGTTCATAACTGAAGGGAAATGATGGGGGTCGCATTTAAAAAAAAATAGGGGCATAATTTTCAATATTGAATCTTTAAATCCCACTGTCTAGCTAGTATCCACCTACATATTAAAGGTTCCACTATCCAGGACACCGTCCAACTAATGGCCTACTATAGTTTTTACTGTAGTAGCCAGCTGGGCCTCTCCTAAGGCTCCTTTAGGACCCTAGTACTTCTCATGAGCTTCATTACTCATCCTAAATATGTATTTTAATATATCGAAAACCTCATAAATTCATTTTTTTAAAGACACAAACTTCTCATAGATAAATATTACATCTTAATATATGAATATTTATTACATAACATAAAAATTCATACCAGAATCATTACGGTCTAATTCCTTTATAAACTTAGACACATAAACAACTAATTCATAGGTGAGATATGTTATCTCCCACTATGTTCTTCATAACTATCACCCTTATTGGAAATATTATACATAATAGCTTTCATTATAACCTATGGAAAGGAAACATATGATTAAGTGAGCTTTGATTCTTAGTAATGGTAAATAAGGGAGATATAAACATATCATGGGCATAAGGTTATGAGAAAATGATAATAATATTTGTAAACCATACCCTAAATATCATGGATCATACATTTTATTCATGGAATAAATATTGGTAGTTCATAAGATATGAATCATAATGGAATCAAATAAAATGATCCATGAGAACATAACATTGGCATAATACATATATTTGTGGCATACACATAAGCAAAGAAAATCATATGTCAAGATTACCCACCAATACATTCATAACATGTTAGGCTTGGTATAACCACCCATGTACCTAATTCGGTCTTGTAATAGCATCTCATGAACCCTCTCTCAAGCTTGAGATAACCTCTCATGCACCCTCTTTCCGGCATGGGATATCCTCCCATGTACCGACTTTCAGACTTGGGATAACCACCCACGTTCCCTCTTTTGGACTTGGGATAACCTCTCGTGTACCATTTGATCTCATATAATATTAATAATTACCCAATTCATTGGAGTTTTATATATTTCCCACCCATCACATGATGAAAATCATATATAAGTTTCCAAAATATCATAAAACATTCATCATATCAGAATCCTTGTAACTAAATGGGTTTCATAATCATTTCATCATTTCCTCAAATCATAACCCATGGAAAAATAAGTGCATCTCGTAAGAATTTTATCATGGTATAACCCATGGAAGATCAATGGTTTTCATTCAAAAAAACATAAACTATCCATATAAATAATAATAATAATGGTTTCCTTGGATCATATCCCATGTAAATCATAAGTAACATCAAAGGATGTCATCTTAGGTGGAAAATAATTTTTGAAGTTAAAACATATATTCTCATGAAATAACCATAGGAGAATAAAATTCATGATTTTATTGAGATATAGATCATAATATTTCATAATTTTAATCATAATCATGAATAATACAAATAAATTATGAGATTATAACATAAAACCCTTACCACTTTGGTAACTTTGAATCATAAGCCCCATGAATGAATAACATTAAATTAAACATATAATATCATAATAATAAATAATTTCATCATATTAGATGTCAAAGTATATTTATATACACCTCATAAAATAATATATGTGCATAACATAACATATATCCCAAAAAAAGAAAATTGAGATAGAAATCCCTTTCCTATTTGGTAACTTTTAAATTATAAATCCCATGAAAGAGAGATCCTCAAATGTATATGTAAATCCAAATAATTTTCAGGATAAGAACCATAAAAATAAATTCATGGGAAGTATATAAACTATAGCATCCCGTCTTTTTATAACATAACTTTTCATTCCATTACACGGAACTGAGGATCTTTAAGGTTTAGTGTCTTGGAAACAAGGAACATAAAACATGGAACAAAAAAAACATTCTTCTTAAACACTTGAAAGGATTCTCCTCATGTTCACCCTAGGCTCATTACTGCATCTCATAACCTGGGGACATACATCAAAAGGAAGGGTGAGCAGAAGGCCCAGTAAGGGAAACAAGTGAAACATTTTACATATGAACTTGAGATACATCAATAAAGTCATGAAAAGAACTTTAATGCATGAAAATGAAATCATGAGGCATATCATAATAAAAATAAAACTTTTTCATAACTTGAAGATGTGGCTACATCATTTAACATAGACAATCATGAACATATCACCAAGGTCCATCCCCAAGGTGTCATTTTAAAATTACCAAGGTTATTCACCAAGGTATCGTGAAAATTGTAATCTCTAGTCGTTACATCATTACCCAATGCATTGGAGCGCTATCAGGGCGCACCCTTAAATTTGCCTTTATTATCATGTGAGCCACATATATCATCATCAAACATTTCATAAATAATCCATATAGCATAAAGGAAATGGGTTTCATTTCATAATCATGACTTTTTAAAAACTGCTTTAAAGACATGATCTTTATATCACTTTAAAACCCACAGAAAAGGAAGGTGGGTCTCATGTATGTAAATCCCAGAATTTAAAATAGAACATTTTGGTATATATGCAAATACCCCTTTAGAAGAAAGATCTTTGAGTATTCACTTAATAAAATAAAAGGACTTTAGAAAAAGAGATAGACATTTTGAGACAGAAATTCTGCAGCATAACGGCAATGTTCCGAGGTTTTAGAAGACATTAAAAGAGAGGTCAAATGGGTCAAACATTCATAAATGACCCATAAAATAGTACATGGACAGAATAAAAAGGATACATGATCATGGTAATGAGATTTCAAGGACATACCATTTGAAATGAAAAACATGGAAGGAAGAAAAAAAATATTTCTCTTATGAAAGTTCGGCAGCCTAACGGCGTTACTTAAACCACAACAAAAATGATTTGAAAAGATCAAATAGGATCTCTCATCATGTGAACATAAGAGTTCAGTATGATAGATATAGAGATAATTCCCCAACATAACAAAAAGGAACTTGAAAGAATTGACATGAAAGTAGAACTTCAAAATGAGAAGGGTGAAGAACCACTTAAAAATTCGGCAGCCTAACGGCGCCACTTAAAACATCAAAATACTGAATTGAAGAGATCAAATGGGGTCTCTCATCATATGAAAATAAGAGTCCAGTATGATATATATATAGATCATACCCCAATATAACAAAAATTAACTTGAAATAATTGACATGAAAGTAGAACTTCAAAACGAGAAGGGTGAAGAACCACTTAAAAATTCGGCAGCCTAACGGCGCCACTTAAAACATCAAAATACTGAATTGAAGAGATCAAATGGGGTCTATCATCATATGAACATAAGAGTCCAGTATTATATATATATAGATCATACCCCAATATAACAAAAAGGAACATGAAAGACTTGAATGAAAATAGAACTTGAAAACGAGGAAGGTGAAAGAATCCCTTAAAAATTCGGCAGCCTAACGGCGCCACTTAAACATTCTTAAAACGAATTGATGAGAGCAAGGGGGGTATCTCATCATATGAACATGAAATATTCAGTATGATGAATATAAAAGAACATCCTCCAACATAAGAACATGGAGTATAAAAGAAAAGACATAAAAGAGATTACTTGAAAAGAAAGAGAGGGGTCGGATCCCTTACCTTAAAATGTAACTCTTAAACCTCAAAGGTTGGGACCTTGAGGGCTTGGGGGCACCTTGGGAGGACTCCTTGGGAGGTAATGAGACCAGAAATTCGTTGGGAATGAGTGGGGATTCGAATGGATGAGAGGAGGGCTTGGTATTTATAGGGAAAGTGAGGGGACAAGGCATTAATGGCCAAGGGACACCTCACATGTGCTTTTCTCAAACCCATGTGCTCTCCCTTGTCATTTATCATGGAGTTAGGCCACATGGGGCCCCCAAAACAATAATTCATCACCCTTGGCCGGCCAACCCTCAAAAGATCTCATGACATCATCATGACACCGTTATGATGTCATTAAATATACCGAAACCCTAAAACTGTATTTTTACTATTCACTGAAAATTCAACTTTCTCAGAAAAATCCCAAAATTTCACATTAACCAAATATCAATGATCTGATTTCAAAAATGAAATCCATTTTATAAAAATAATTTTCTAAATATTTTTAATTTAATTTTTAAATAAAAACACTATTCATCGAAAATTCATTTTTTTCAGAAAAAACCCCAAAAATTACTATAACATAATATCAATGCTCTGAGTTCAAAAATAAAGTCATTTTTATAAAAATAATTTTCTAATTATTTTTAATTAAATTTTTAATTAAAAAAACACTATTCACCCGAAAAAACTAATACTTGAATAATAATTAATGAAACCGTTATTTAACTATTTTATTGAATCACATTACTTAATAAAGGTGCCTAGATTATTTTAAAACTTTCTTTAAGTGAGATTACTAATCCATTTGGTCATATTACTAATCCTAATCATAAAATCACTATTCATAATTTACTATTCATCAAAACTCAAGTTGATCTTATTAGACTCTAAATTTAGTACTGAACATAATTGCAGAAGACCATTTTTTGAAAATCATTACACATTTTTAATTATTTAGGGTTTACATAAACATATTTAAAATATCCTTTTTCTAAAATTCATCAAAACTATGCATACTATATTTATCCGGTCATTTCAAAATTCATAAACTTCATCATAAGAAGAAATCCCAATTTTTATTTAAAACAAGGATTACACAAGGTAGTTACAGTCTCCTTACATAACCCCTTATAATACCAGCATAGGACCTAAGAGTAAGGTGTGCTAGGGTGATAGAAGCTTGGGGCGGCTCAGTCAACATTTCCCGAGTAGTAATTTCTATCAGTTTGAACTTCTCACGAAGGTGATTTCGTTCCAACTTCACATGATGAAGTTCGGCTTGGATTTGATCCAGAGCAAAGCCCAGTGGTGCTACCTCCTTCCCAAGCTCTGTTAGATGGGCTTTGATCGGTCCAAGACTACTAGGTGAGGCCATCGAATCTTCTTTCTATAATAATTAACCAAGATTACTTATATTTAGAGACAATAATCAAAACATTTTGTTCACAGCGGTCATGTTGACCGATGGTTATATAATAGTCAAAACCTACTGATCTCGTTTTAATTATAATCATGTTTATCAAATAAAACATTTATGTTGAGTATAACAATAACACATAAAATTAGGGAACAAAATTTATTTAAAAATTTCGGGTCGTTACAATCTTCCCCCCTTAAGAAATTGCGTCCTCTCAATTTTAAAATTGGGTTTTGAAATTTCATTGAAAGTCCCACATCGGAAAAGGAGTCAGTAAAACTATTACTTTAAAATAAAGAAAGGGAAGTACAATGGTCACCCGAGTTAACCCACACTAGGGTTCCATGTAGGAAAACATGGACATGGAGGAAAAAACAAAGGGTCAAGTTCTGAGGGAGAGTGATAGAGAACATGATTAGGAGAAAGTTAAGCATGAGAAAATCCCAAACTTATGATGCGTGTAAACGGTCTTTGATTACCTAGTAGGAAACGTAAACCAACAACATTTTTGTTTTACGTTTCTTTTCATAATTTTGAGGATTTCATTTACTACATAGAACAAAAACATAAGAAAATATACCTACCTTCAAGTAGAGTTTCATCCTTTAACAAGTCCCTACCAACACTAATCTTTTCTCCAAATGATGAGAATTCAAAAACACTTGGTCTCATAAAAGCACAAGAATCATCTTCTATAGAATCACATAATCTACAAAAGATTAACTATCTATTTCTTCTATCTTTAAACATTATCCCAAAAACAGAAAGGTTAAGGTAAAACAACTCTTCAAAAAGAAAGAATCCCATAGGAATGGAAACTACTTTTAAATCATCAAAGTTCCATGGTACTACCCAAAGTTCATCATAGACCATTCCATAAATAACGGTCCTTAAAATTCCTCAAAACAAACCAAACTAAGATTGAAACCCAAATCCAATAAGGATTTGATAACATAGTCTTCCAAAACAACTTCATTGTTCATCTCCAGACAACATCAACCACTCCTAACATCTCATAAAAAGTAGCTAACCTAAACATATTTTACCCAAGATAGGTTATTCATTCCCATAAGTAACCTAAATTACTATAAGTTCACCTTAAATTCATCGATTCTTCAAAATATAAGTCAACCTTACTCCTCAATGAAAATATCGTAGTAATCTATTTACCTCGATCAAATATGGTTCCCAAAATAATGAACGTCTTCCAAAATAATAATCATATTTTAATCCCCTAATCATCCCTATCATATTAATACGAAAATCGTCGCATTTCCTATCACATTGGTTGTCGGAACATGTTCTTCCATTTCCCACCATTAACTAAGAAGAGAAAGCATAATTAGGGGATTAAGTACTTAGCTAATAATCATGAAAAGGAACTGAAAGCATACAAGGATAACTTGTATATGAAAGGTATACCCTAACTTGTGATCTCCTAGGTTCCCATCTAGGTTATGAATGATCATATATTCTTATGTGAACCTTTATTTTATTTTATCTTTGTTCCTTTAACAATGGTTCATACCAAGCTTATGAATTTACCAAAGCATATCCCCTGGGAGTGTCGTAACCAAGAGTGCAGCAAGGCCCGTTGTCGTGTACCAGTTCCCGTTCGAGTCTAGCTCAAAGCGGTGTTTTCGGGTTTTACCCCTATGTACATCTGTGCCAGAGCCACCTCTACCTGCTCGTATCCAGACAGGGATGTATTTTCTTGGAAACCCCTTACTCAATACTCACCAAAATACCAGGAAGATTTCCTATATTAAACTTTTCTATAGGGTTCATCCTAGAGTTTTCATATCCTAATTTCCACAAATAACTAAACCATCCTTTGATACCAACTATAGCATCCCGTCTTTTTATAACATAACTTTTCATTCCATTACACGGAACTGAGGATCTTTAAGGTTTAGTGTCTTGGAAACAAGGAACATAAAACATGGAACAAAAAAAACATTCTTCTTAAACACTTGAAAGGATTCTCCTCATGTTCACCCTAGGCTCATTACTGCATCTCATAACCTGGGGACATACATCAAAAGGAAGGGTGAGCAGAAGGCCCAGTAAGGGAAACAAGTGAAACATTTTACATATGAACTTGAGATACATCAATAAAGTCATGAAAAGAACTTTAATGCATGCAAATGAAATCATGAGGCATATCATAATAAAAATAAAACTTTTTCATAACTTGAAGATGTGGCTACATCATTTAACATAGACAATCATGAACATATCACCAAGGTCCATCCCCAAGGTGTCATTTTAAAATTACCAAGGTTATTCACCAAGGTATCGTGAAAATTGTAATCTCTAGTGGTTACATCATTACCCAATGCATTGGAGCGCTATCAGGGCGCACCCTTAAATTTGCCTTTATTATCATGTGATCCACATATATCATCATCAAAAATTTCATAAATAATCCATATAGCATAAAGGAAATGGGTTTCATTTCATAATCATGACTTTTTAAAAACTGCTTTAAAGACATGATCTTTATATCACTTTAAAACCCACAGAAAAGGAAGGTGGGTCTCATGTATGTAAATCCAAGAATTTAAAATAGAACATTTTGGTATATATGTGAATACCCCTTTAGAATAAAGAGCTTTGAGTATTCACTTAATAAAATAAAAGGACTTTAGAAAAAGAGATAGACATTTTGAGACAGAAATTCTGCAGCATAACGGCAATGTTCCGAGGTTTTAGAAGACATTAAAAGAGAGGTCAAATGGGTCAAACATTCATAAATGACCCATAAAATAGTACATGGACAGAATAAGAAGGATACATGATCATGGTAATGAGATTTCAAGGACATACCATTTGAAATGAAAAACATGGAAGGAAGAAAAAAAAGATTTCTCTTATGAAAGTTCGGCAGCCTAACGGCGTTACTTAAACCACAAAAAAAATGATTTGAAAAGATCAAATAGGATCTCTCATCATGTGAACATAAGAGTTCAGTATGATAGATATAGAGATAATTCCCCAACATAACAAAAAGGAACTTGAAAGAATTGACATGAAAGTAGAACTTCAAAATGAGAAGGGTGAAGAACCACTTAAAAATTCGGCAGCCTAACGGCGCCACTTAAAACATCAAAATACTGAATTGAAGAGATCAAATGGGGTCTCTCATCATATGAACATAAGAGTCCAGTATGATATATATAGAGATCATACCCCAATGAAAAAAAAAGGAACTTGAAATAATTGACATGAAAGTAGAACTTCAAAACGAGAAGGGTGAAGAACCACTTAAAAATTCGGCAGCCTAACGGCGCCACTTAAAACATCAAAATACTGAATTGAAGAGATCAAATGGGGTATCTCATCATATGAACATAAGATTCCAGTATGATATATATATAGATCATACCCCAATATAACAAAAAGGAACATGAAAGACTTGAATGAAAATAGAACTTGAAAACGAGGAAGGTGAAAGAATCCCTTAAAAATTCGGCAGCCTAACGGCGCCACTTAAACATTCTTAAAACGAATTGATGAGAGAAAAGGGGGGTCTCTCATCATATTAACATGAAATAGGCAGTAGGATGAATATAAAAGAACATCCTCCAACATAAGAACATGGAGTATAAAAGAAAAGACATAAAAGAGATTACTTGAAAAGAAAGAGAGGGGTCGGATCCCTTACCTTAAAATGTAACTCTTAAACCTCAAAGGTTGGAACCTTGAGGGCTTGGGGGCACCTTGGGAGGACTCCTTGGGAGGTAATGAGACCATAAATTCGTTGGGAATGAGTGGGGAGTCGAATGGATGAGAGGAGGGCTTGGTATTTATAGGGAAAGTGAGGGGACAAGGCATTAATGGCCAAGGGACACCTCACATGTGCTTTTCTCAAACCCATGTGCTCTCCCTTGTCATTTATCATGGAGTTAGGCCACATGGGGCCCCCAAAACAATAATTCATCACCCTTGGCCGGACAACCCTCAAAAGATCTCATGACATCATCATGACACCGTTATGATGTCATTAAACATACCGAAACCCTAAAACTGTATTTTTACTATTCACTGAAAATTCAACTTTCTCAGAAAAATCCCAAAATTTCACATTAACCAAATATCAATGCTCTGATTTTAAAAATGAAATCCATTTTATAAAAATAATTTTCTAAATATTTTTAATTTAATTTTTAAATAAAAACACTATTCATCGAAAATTCATTTTTTTCAGAAAAAACCCCAAAAATTACTATAACATAATATCGATACTCTGAGTTCAAAAATAAAGTCATTTTTATAAAAATAATTTTCTAATTATTTTTAATTAAATTTTTAATTAAAAAAACACTATTCACCCGAAAAAACTAATACTTGAATAATAATTAATGAAACCGTTATTTAACTATTTTATTGAATCACATTACTTAATAAAGGTGCCTAGATTATTTTAAAACTTTCTTTCAGTGAGATTACTAATCCATTTGGTCATATTACTAATCCTAATCATAAAATCACTATTCATAATTTACTATTCATCAAAAATCAAGTTGATCTTATTAGACTCTAAATTTAGTACTGAACATAATTGCAGAAGACCATTTTTTGAAAATCATTACACATTTTTAATTATTTAGGGTTTACATAAACATATTTAAAATATCCTTTTTCTAAATTTCATCAAAACTATGCATACTATATTTATCCGGTCATTTCAAAATTCATAAACTTCATCATAAGAAGAAATCCCAATTTTTATTTAAAACAAGGATTACACAAGGTAGTTACAGTCTCGTTACATAACCCCTTATAATACCAGCATAGGACCTAAGAGTAAGGTGTGCTAGGGTGATAGAAGCTTGGGGCGGCTCAGTCAACATTGCCCGAGTAGTAATTTCTATCAGTTTGAACTTCTCACGAAGGCGATTTCGTTCCAACTTCACATGATGAAGTTCGGCTTGGATTTGATCCAGAGCAAAGCCCAGTGGTGCTACCTCCTTCCCAAGCTCTGTTAGATGGGCTTCGATCGGTCCAAGACTACTAGGTGAGGCCATCGAATCTTCTTTCTATAATAATTAACCAAGATTACTTATATTTAGAGACAATAATCAAAACATTTTGTTCACAGCGGTCATGTTGACCGATGGTTATATAATAGTCAAAACCTACTGATCTCATTTTAATTATAATCATGTTTATCAAATAAAACATTTATGTTGAGTATAACAATAACACATAAAATTAGGGAACAAAATTTATTTAAAAATTTCGGGTCGTTACATAAACTACATAAAGTAGGTAGTTAATATGTATGTGTCTCATGGAAGTAAATATTGAGATAGAAATTTCTTACCTTGAGTCTTAACTTCTTTAATACACGTTCAAACCTCCTCTCCCTCAGAAGAATTCTTTTGGTATGCACCAAAAGCCTTACTAGGTTGAATTTATTAACAAAATATGGTTTATATGGTGATATTATAGAAATACGAAAGTTATTTGGGTATGTATTGGGTGAACCAATGGGTTTTGGAACTATGAATATGAGAGGAGAGGGATTGTCCTTTTATAAGTGAGGTGAGTGGCAGACTATTTTTGAAAAGAAAAAGTTATACCCACATTTTTCACTTGACACAAGGATAAAAAATGACCATTTTTAGAACCTATAAGATATAATGTCTAAATATTGATAAATAATTGGTTTTGGACAAGTTTTGGGTCCTTTTAACACTTATCTTTTTAATTTAACCCCTGAGAAATCCATTTTTACTTTAATCATGGTAAATAAATTTTACTGTTTTATTGTTCATTATGGTAAAAAATTAAGTTTAAATTATTATATAATATAAATTTTGTTGATTAAAAATATATAATTCAATTTTAAAAATTCTATTCATGGATGTGGAAAATTTTAATTTAAAATTAATCCTGTAGACGTGACGAGAAGGCAGGGTTTCAAAGAGAAATTGTTCAAAAGGTTACAAAGTTTTTATATCATAATTAAATATGAAATTTATTAAAATTACCTAAATTTTATTAATATATATATAATTTAACTAATTTAACTTTTAAAACCATATTAAAAAAATTGGAAGTTTTTAAAATCTTTAAAATAAATGACAATTCTTAATAAAACCCAATATTTTTCCCTATTCACTGAAGATTTAAACTTTTCAAAAATTACACAAAAATTCACACCAATATAATTTTGACATTTAGATTTAAAAAATGAAGTTTCGTTTTTCAAATAAATTTTCTAAAAGTGGTAAAAATACTTTTATTATTTGTACAAAAAATGCAATAAAAACATTTTTTAAGAAAATAGTATTTTTGAAACATATAGATACTTTTCTAAGAATTAAGTAATTTTTATCAATATTATTTATTTATATAAAACCATTGTACTTAAAATTTAACAATTAATTATTATTATTCATATCACTAAGTTTAACGACTAGTTTATAATGGTAACATTTAAATAATAATATTAATAATATATCATGGTTTGTTAAAACTCAGCATCAATTGTAATGTAAGATAAACTTAATGTTATTTGTAATGTAAGATTAAATCAATGTTGAGTGAAATAAAAAATATAGAAAATATTAAATTTATTTGAAAAAATATATTTCAAAAAATCTTGGAGTGTTTCATTCTACCCCCCTTAAAATGAATTCCTTCCTCGAAATTCTTCATATCAATCCTAAAAACTAAGGATATTTATTCCCCATTACATCCTCATATTTCCACATAGCTTCCTTAAACAAGTGGTTTTACCAAAAAACTTTGATCTGGTGAGTGGTCTTGTTTCATTGAACCTTCTCTGTATGATCCAAAATCTCCACCAGTTATTCCTTACACTACATATCATAATATAATGGTATGACCTTTGAGTTCAGTACATGTGATGGATCAGTTATATACTTTCTCAAGAGAGATACATATAACACATAGTGATCTTAAGATAGGTTTTGTGGAAGTAACAAATGATAAGATACAATCTTAATACAATCAATAATTTTCAAGGGACCAAGATACCTAGGGATTAGTTTTCCCTTCTTTATTCCATGGATAAACTCCTAGAAAACCCTTATCATCAACTTAAAATTATAGATCATGTCAATTATTATCATCATAACATTTTTTTATCTTTTTATTTTCCTTACATGTTGCTAAATGGATCTAACCGCCTATGTCATTTCATCATCTTTCTCAGGTCCTAATAGATTTCATTCTATAACTTCATTCTACTACATTGGAGTTCTACACTCCTTTTCATAAAGGACTTTATAAGGAGGCATCTGAATGCTTGAGTGAAAGATATTATCATATAAAAGTTCAACTATAGGAAGGTGTTGATCCCAACCACCTTTGAAGTCATTATAATAAGATCTTATCATATCCTATAGGGTTTTATTTTTTATTTCAAGATGACCATCAATCTTAGGATGATACACAGTCCTGAAACTCAACTCCAAATCAATATATTATTGAAGACTTCACCAAAAAATCAAGGTAAATTTCATATCTTGATTAGATACAATTCAATTTGGTACTCCATGTAACCTTACCAATTCTTTAATGTATAATATGGAAAGAAGATCCAAAGAGATATCTTATATGATAGCAATGAAGTGTGCTGACTTCATAAGGATATCTAATACAACCCATAATTAACTCCCATAAAATATAATCTAAAACCTAATGGTTACTACTTTATTTAAATGTATGTCAACAAATTATAAAGAAATCCATCCTCAAATAACTTTATCAATAAAATATATACAAAACCAAATAGTTTTTTTCATAAATATCTCTTAAAATATCCTTAATCTTGATAAACTTCCATCACATAAAACCTCAATAGGGGTTTCAATTAATTTATTATTTTGATCAACCTTAAACTCATTAACCAATAATGGTATCCATAACTCTATATTAATATTAAATATAGAACTATTCACTTATAAAAGTTAATTCACCCTTTATTTCTTATATAATCTCTTATCTTATACAAAAACATTTTAAATGGAAGCTTGGTTTCATCCTTGTAATGATAGAATATAAAATGTGATTTTACTACTCAAAAATCCATATAGTGGGAGATAATAAATGCTCAAAATCACATGAAATTTCACTAAAGGATGAATAATAATATTTTTATAAGGATCATTCATACCAAATTAAACATGAAATTCTCAACTAAGAAGGGGAGTATAATGTGACATAATCATTATGATTCAATTCATACATTATGATTGTAGAAGCTTTCAATTTTTACTTTGTATTCAAAGGTTTTTGTGTATTATCATCAACATTAGCCCTTGTATTGGGAAATTTATTCACATAATTCCCAAAATTCTTTCACTTGAAACACTAGAGTGTGGGTGGAAAATTATATTATTCTATATCTCCATTAAATACATTGAATAACCTTTTCACATCACTTATAAATTATTTTTCTTGATGACTAGTCTTCACACACATGTAACACGCTCTTATTACTCTCAAGAATTCACCTGAGTGCTTCTTCCCACATTTCTGGCATGTAGGTGACTGAAATTTATTTCTTCCATGTGATTTATTTGAGTTATCAGGATACTCAATATTCATTTTATTATCAAGACCATGGGAATGGTCAGAATATAAAATTTTTATTTTTACCTTCAATATACATTTAATGAATTATTTATAGTAACTGAATTATTCTATAGACAATGTATTTTGGTCTTAATCCACCAATGAATCGGTCAATTTTACTTTCTATACCGATGATTAAACTAGAATCCTACCATGAAAGTATTATAAAACTATCTTCATATGTACCAATAGATTCACCATCCTTCTGTTTGAGATCAATAAATTCCTTCTCCATCCTCATTCATAGAATACAAGGTAAGTACTTACTGAAAAATATCCTCTTAAACTCATCCCATTCCATGTAGTCAATTATATCCTCTCGACTCATATTATTAATAAGGTTTCACCATTGATATGATTCACCTTCCAAATGATAGACTATAAAAATGAATTTTTCATTATCTAAACACTGGAGAATGGAAAATATTTTTCCAGTGGTACTAATCCATTGCACAACAACTAGTGGATCAGTGGAGACACTAAAATTGGGTAGAAGTAGCCTCATGAATCCCTCAAAAGAAATTTGTTCTTGCCTTTTTTCATTTGGAATTTCATCATGATTCATAACTTGAGAAAGTTGTTTGAGAATATAAATGATGGTTTTCATTCCAAATCTCATAAAATTTGGTTTCTTAAGAGGAAAATTATTTCATTTTCCATTGAATTTAGTATTAAAACGGTTCATTTAGTTTAAATTCATTAACTAAAACTAGAATTAATATTGTGAGAAACACTAATCATAGTAGAAAACCACATAATCATAAAAAATAATTTATAGTATGTCTAAATCATGACACCTTATTTTTAATTTATAACACATTAGGCTTAACTTAGGTCATTCATAGTCATTATTTAAATGTTTCATGATGGTTCATAAAGTTTTTGTGAATTCCCAGAGCATATACCCTGAGAGTGTCAAACCAGTTGTGTAGTAAGGCTCGTTTTCATACACCACATGACGATTGAGTCCAGGTCAATGTTCCCATTTCGGAGTTATTACCCCTAGGTATCTCTATTATAGATCCACAACCACTTATAGTATCTAAACATGGATATAATTCCATAGAAACCACTCGCTATATCATTTACCAAAATTCTAGGACATTTTCCTATACATCGATTCATCTATATAATTATCCTTATACAGATCCCTAAACATATCCCTGGAGATATCCCTATGGATCTTATTAAAATTTTATCATCAAAGTTTCCAAAGGTTAACTAAACATTTCTATGATACCAACCTTAAATACCCAAACTTCTCATACATAAATATTACATCTTAATAGGTGATTATTAATTAAAAAACATAATGATACATGCTATAATCATTTTGGTCAAGTGACTTTGGAAAAATGGACACATAAACAACTGATTCATAAGTAATCTACATCATATCCCACTATGTTCTCCATAAATATAATCCTTCTTATACATATCATACATAATACCTTTCATCATAACCTGGGGAAAGGAAACATAAGAAAGGGAGATGTCAGATGATTGATAAGGTTAAATAAGGGAGATATAAATATATTATGATTATAATGTCTTGAGAACATGAAAATAACATTTTAAAAACATACCTTTCATATCATAGATTAAAAACTCAAGTCAAGGAATAAATCTTAGTAGTTCATAAAACATGAATTATAACGGAATCAAATAACATGATCCAAGAGAACATAAAATTGGAATAAGACATGGACTTTTTTCATAAATATAGTCATTAAAAATATTATTTCAAGACTACCCACCAAGACATTCATAACTTGTTAGTCTTGGGATAACCACCCATGTACTTGCTTCAAGCTCGGGATAACCTCTTGAATACCCAATTTCAAGATTGGGATAACCTCCCATGTACCCTATTTTAGGCTTGGTATAACCTGTCATGTACCCTCTTTTTGGATTTCAATAACCTTCCATAGACCCTCTTCCAGGCTTGGGATACCCTCTTGAGTACCCATTGAGCTCATATAACATTAATAATTACCCAATGCATTAGAGGGAGATATAGGTCCACTATTTAACATAAATAAAATCATACATACATGTGAAAAAAGATTATAAAACCTTCATCATATCATAATCCATGAAAATAAACAATTTTCCTAATCATTTAATCATTTTCTTAAAGAATAAACCGAGGAATAAGAAGCAGTTCTCATAAGAATTTTATCATGGTATAACCCATAGAAGAGAAACAAGTTTCATAAAAATATTTTCATCATAAACATAAACCATAAATAGAAATAATAATAATTTTATCCTTGGATAATATCCCCATTAAATCACAATTAACATTAAATTATTTCATCTTAGATGTAAAATTATTTTGAAATAAAAATTACTTGGAATGCTTTACGAGGAAAATATATATTCTTTGAAAATCACATTTTTTAAATTAAAAATTCATAAAATATTATGGAAATCCTTTTCATTGAAAATAAAATTTAAAAATTATGAAGAAATATTCAAATAAAATAATTGTCATGTCATCCACAAATTTTTCTTCATTTCGTATATGTTAAAACAAATATTTCTTTCAAATTTTTGGTAAAAACTAAATAGGGTATGTTTGGAAAATGACATAAATATACCTTTAAATAAATTTTTAAAAAGTAAAAAAAGGGTAAAAATTAATTTAAAAAATCATAAAAGTAACATTAAAACATTTTTGAAAACGTTTTTAGAAAATATGGGCATAGAAGAGAAATGGTTTTTAACTTAAGAGAGAAATAAAGTCCATTTTCTTTAAAAACATTATTTTGAAATATTGAGTGTATAAAGAGAGGAAAATGAAGGTAAAACATGTATTATCATGACATTACCATAGTATAATAAAATTCAGGATTTTATTGATATATATATCATAATATTTTATAATTGGAATCATAATCATGAACAATCACTTTAAATGATGTGATTGTAACATACAACCCTTACGACTTTGGTAACTTTCAATCGTAAACATTGTGAAATAATAATATTAAATAAAACATAGAATATCTTGAGAATAAATAATTTCATGATATTACATGAAAAAGGGTCTTAATATACACATCATAAAATAATATAGGCATCTAACATAACATATTTTACAAAGAAGTAAAATTGAAACAAAAATCCCTTATTGTTTTGGTAACATTTAAACTATAAACCCCATGAAAGAGAGATCCTCAAATGGATATATAAATCCAAATAATTTTTAGGATAAGAATCATAAAATACATTAATAAGTTATATATACACCACATAAAATAAATATGTGGTGAATAAGGCATGTTTCTCATAAAATTAAAAAGTGAGTTGGAAATTCCTTACTTTAAGTCTCGAATTTCTTCATACACATTTGAACCTCCTCTTCTTCGAACAAATTCTTTTGGTTAGAAACAAAATAATTAATAGGTTATATTTATGACCCAAATAATGATTCTAGTATTATATGAGGGAATTAAGTAAGTTATTTGGATATTTCTTGGCCAAACCAATGGGTTTTGGAAGTGTTAAGAGGAAAGGATATGGGGTGGCCTTTTATAAGTGAGTTGAGTGGAACACTTGTAATTTTTGAAAGGTAAAAAGTGTACCCACATTTTTTCACTTGAGACAAGGATAAAAATGGTTCATTATTGAAACTTGAAGATATGAGGTTATAATATGGTCATAAAATGGGTGTTTTACATGTTTTGTGACATTTTTAACACTTATTTTTTTAGTTTAACCCCAGTAAACTCATTTTTATCTTAACCGTGGTAAATAATTTTTACTATTTTTATTATTAATTATGGTAAAAAATTATTTTGAAATTATTATATATTATAATTTTTTATAATTAAAAACATGGAATCCATTTTTTCAAATTCCATTTTCCCAAGTTGAAAATTTGAATTTTTATAATAAAATATTTATATCAAAATTCATTATGAAATTTATTATAATGACCAAAATTGGATTAATATATATATAATTTACCTAATGTTACTTTTAAAACCAACTTAAAATAATTTTACATTTTTAAAATTTTTAAAAGAAATAAAAAATATTAATAAAAACTTGTATTTTTTACTATTAATTGAAAACTTTATCTTTTCAAAAATTTATCAAAAATTCACTCCAAGATAATATTGACATGTATATTTCAAAAATAAAGTTTATTTTTTCAAATAAATTTTCTAAAAGTGGTAAAAAAAAATACTTTTATTATTTTTTCACAAAAATGCAATAAAACATTTTTTGAGAAAATAGTATTTTCAAAACATGACTTTTCATAAAGTTATGTACTTTTTTATCAAAATGATTTATTTATATAAAAAATTATACTTAATATTTAAAAATATATATTAATATTCACATTTCTAATTTTAAATCTTAGGTTATAGTGGTCTTGTTTAAATAATAATATTAATAATATATCGTGGTTTGTTAAAAATCATTTATACATGTAATGGAATTTAAACATAGTGTTTCATGTAATGAAAGCATAACTCAGTGTTGAGTGTAATGAAAAATATTGAAAATATTAAATTTATTTAAAAATATATATTTCACAAAATCTCAGGGTGTTATAATTTCAAACCCTGTTTCTTAAACCAACTTTTCTACCAAACTCAAAGTTAAAAAAACCCTCTAGAATTTTCATGAATGTACAAAAACATAGTATTAAAAACTCCCCACCATCACACTTCTTATCACTAATATTTCATAGTGGTCATCCATTTGAACAACCTAGCATTCCTCGGTCACTAAATCAAGGAAAAAATTCCACATTTCAAACCTGAAATCTAAATTCAATCTCAATGCACCATTATAATTTTTAGGTTCTCAAAATTATGAAACCCTATCCATATCTTGAATTGATTTCAAAAACACCAAGAAAACACTCACTTGATCCCATATATCCTAAGACACACAGGGTTTCCTCTCTCGAATATTCACCCAAATCATGATACTCCTCATTATAAGACCAATATCACAATCCAATTTTGAGTTACAGTGCATTCCACTAAATAGGTAACTTATCCAAAAATAGTTCTTGCATTATAATAATTCACTTGGAATGGTTCCCAAATTACCACACCTAAGCATACATGAGATCACTATTTAAATACTAGTATCGGTTCCCATTTATAAATTCTATGTTAGAATGGGTATGCCTCCATTCTCCATGGATGGTACGAGCATGACGACATTTTACTAAAAATCACAACCAACTCCTAAAATTAACCCATTATACCTAAAAAATGCACCTGGAGTGGTTTTTGTCTCACCACATCCAATTACATTCTAAAATGGTGGTTTGACAGCCATAAGTTGATCGATCTAAAATACACTCAGCTTTAGCCAATGTCACACCATTAACCTACCCAAATATGATTCCATAAATGTTTGAGTCATATAGTGATCATCCTAACATGACTATTGAAGTACAAGATTGACTCTTGGTGAAAACCTATAGTTGGGTATTCAACCAACCAAAAACACTATCATGCTCTAATGTGAACACCGATACTCACTAATCTGATCATGCTCGGATCCTATTAAAATCATTGTGATCCTAAAATCCAACACTTGGTCTCAATTTTGAAGCCCAAGTAAAGTTATATATGACATTATATTTCTTATAAACATTAAATTTAAAACTCATACAACTAAAAAATCAGTCCCACACCATTACTACCCTTCCCACTAAAGGCTCATACCTCCACGACTGACATCATTTTACGCATTAAAGGGGTGCCCTTTTTGTCGCACTAATAATCTGAGTTTACAATAATTAAGGACCAAACTTCATACACTACCAAATGTAATGTTTTTATGTGGCCTAAAATTATCATACCTGAGCACTGTTACAAAATACCCTTTTCATCCTGGTCCACAAAAATTTCAACCATGGAAACTACTAATACCAAAAACATGATAAGGATCACACCCTAAAATGGATGGTGGTTCACTCCCTACAATACATATTCCCTTATAATTATACTCAAGCACATACTCAATAGGTTTAATCATAATATAACATGTGTTGCTCCTAATGATCCACAATCATCTATCTGAGACAACACTTGTCTGGGATTAACTCCCATATCATCTATACTGCCACACTCAATAAATTTATGATATCCCCCTACCATGGAGGATCATTTTCTATCTTATCTAGAACCCTAAAAAACCTAGCTCGAAAGTGCTTCATCACTTCATCGGTCCTCAACTCACACTCAATGGCTCACCAATTTACAATTTAAATGGGTACCATGAATAAACAGTATGCATGATTCCAATCTCATCCAAAAAAATGGCATAAAATCTCATATCACCTCATCACATCACCCAACTAATGTTCCCATGAGTTTCACACCATTTAACTGTCTTATAATAATATCTACATGATCTATTCCAACTAACCCAATCTACAAAATTTACCCAAAAGCACCTTGTGATGCTGCACAACATATTTTCTTACTTAGAATACCCTGAGTCCTATCTCATCAAACCTAGGATCACACACCTAAAACATTTACCATTCTACATAGAATTTAAACCTCATCTAACTAGAGTTTCCTAGGCACTCCTCTTCAAAAATGATCAATACATGTGTGCCACTATCTATACCACATTCACTTTATCCACATGCATCATTCCAATACCACAGGTGTCCATCCATAGTCATACCACACACTTATCCACCACCCATCACCATAATAAATACAAAAGAATATACCCACACTTACTTCATACTATTTAAGTGAATATTGTACAACTGGGTATAGAATCTGAAAGATCCTTCCCTCATAAATTGTCTTTTATACCAAATCACTCAAGGGGATTCAAATACTCTAGGAAACCCATGTATAATACAAATATGTGTCACATGCATGTCTCACCTGCATCAACAACTTAAAAAAGAATACACCCTCCCTTGGGTCTCATATATATATATATATATATATATATATATATCCCAAGAATCATTTACCAATATTACCAACCACTTATAAGGCCTCACGTCATCACATATCATACACTGATATGATCCACATCAAAAATCATCATATGGGACTAATCCCTCAAGAATCATGATCACTTTAGTCAGGGTATATACATATAACAATTTAGTCACAGATGATCTCTATTATGGGAATCAAAGTCACTAGTATGGTTAAGTAGAATATCATTCCAATCTATATGGAAAAATTACATATAGGTTGTTATTGACACTTTAAATAAATGATACCCACATAATAACCACCTTGTGGGGTTTCCCACTAAGGAATCAAGGCCTATAATAACTTACTAGGGTCACTACACATCCCCTGCACCAAGGGACTAGATCACCATCATCACCATAGATCACCATTCTATAGAACCCACATGACCTTCCATCAGAAAGAACTATATACAAGTAGATCCAGATGATTTGAATGCATCCATGTACTTATATGGAAAATTTACTTAAGATTATTTTATGACATTTTAAATATTTGAGTCTCTCATTAGTAATAAAACCAAACTAGCAGGCCTACATGTCATGTGAATCCTATGTGTCTAGAATAATGTATGATATGTATCTTACCTCTATGTTCTAAGAGACAATTCTAATGAATGGATTCTTTCCAAAACACCAAGTGAAAAAATTCCAATATAAATCATACATCCCAAAAACTCCATGTTAATCACTCAAGGTGAAATCGCGTAACCTTAATAACATAAACCAAGAACATAAAACATGAGCCCTTTGTTACCTGAACTTCCTACCAGAACATGTGTTCATGGTGAACCATCCTGGTATCCATAAAAGGCTTTCAGAAATTCTATATCTCTTATCTACCACATCCCAAAAAGTAATTTAGAATAAAATAAATGAACTGATATCACTTTTTAATTTCCCACCACCCTAGACCACTAATTGGTTCCTGGACTGATATTCACTATTGTACCTCAAGCATGCCTCCTCATATACCAGAGGATACTGACTAGAAGTAGGTGTCTAATATGGTACTATGGGGATACTATAACTCTTTTATCAAATTTCACAATAATTTGAAAAATATCCAAACCTTTTCCATAGTGGTAAATTACCAGAGTATGCAAGAATAAATAAACATCAAATATTAGTGACATGATAATGTAGATACATACATATAGTCATACATGCTCAATCACCCACTGGTACAATAAAATATAAAAAGTAAAAAAATAATAATAAATAAATACCTAAATAAAAATATGATAGGCTCCCCTAAAATAACAAAGCCTCACCTCATCCTAAATTCCAAATCCCAACTAGTTGCTCTGACTCGATCGTTCAAAACCCCAAACCTCGTCTCAACTAGGACCTGAAACAAGTGAGGGATTCTTGGGTACCCAAGTGCAATGGTGTTCAATGAATGTTTTGAGCACATAACTCAGTATGGAACAACCAATGTGGTCTCGTACTATACTAGAAATACGGTGATATATTCATGTGACATGCTCTAAATAAAGAAACAATTAGCAAAAATAAATAAATAAAACTACCATTAATACCTTCTTCATCATGATTTTGAAATATATATGAGCACATCATGTATATTGTGACAACCCATGTAACGAGTATACTACCATTGTCGATCCCTACATCTATGACCCCAATTGAACATACCTACTTTGGCCAGTGTTGGGGTGTCTCTGAGCTCATCATGACAACTGCTCCTCCCAAAATGATATACCCAGGTCTCCCTATTATACATATAAATATTACAGACCTCCCCTATGGTAATTTTCTTAGCTAGGGCATAAGACTATAAGTATCATAGAATTAAGTAATTCTTCTAGAAAGCTTCATCCTAATATATTGGATCAACCTCAACTCCATATCCATATAATCCCCATTGTTAGTATGATAGACCTCCCCTATATAAGTTTTCTTACCTAGTAAACAAGATTATCATAAAGGAATTTAAAATACATAATAAAAGACCACCCTTATGGGAATTTTCAAAACATAAATAAAGGAAAACCACTATGATAGTTTTACCATACATAATTATACCACCCAATGGGTTTATACCACATAAAATCAAAAATAAAAGTGAAACCAAGGTTAACTGTATGCCTAAACCCATCATCACCATCCATACTTAAGCTCACCCCCTCACTTGGGTCAAAACATCATTATGGCACCTGATAGGTCCCATAGGTCACCAAAAATGTGGGAACCCCACTTGGGTTACTATATCATAGTCCAATATTAGGTCATCACTGGTCACACAAAGGAAATCACACCCCTTATCAAGGTTATAATCATATCACAATTTCATAATCCTTATGCATAATCCTCACTGGTGACAGTCTTAAGAAATGGATTAAGGCCCATCTCTATGTCTAGGGTCACTCTAGGCCAATCATCTCACCCAAATCATTTTATTATATCTAAGTTCTATATACCTAGGCCTAAAACATCTCATTGTTCCCCACCTGACATATTAGGCTTATCCATCTCAAGTATCATCAAAACCCCTCTTGGACATGTCCACATGTTTGGGTAACCTTTAGTCTAGGCCCCAACCATTGGTTGTTGGAGAATCAATCCAGGGAACAAGGTACTTAATTCCCTTAGTACTCTTCTTATTTCATCCCATGTATTTTATATAGGTTATTAAATTTAAATTAAATCACCATTTAACATAAATTAACCAAAAAAAATTAAATTAAACCCTTTAATTTAAATTAATCATATTGAATAATTAATTTAGAATAGGTTAACATCCTTAGTGGCATGAAATCGTGACACATGAACCATAATAACATACATTAAACCCATAGGGAAAGTACCACGTATATCATGTCTCAATTGAATCATTTATCCTTTTGTTCATAGCCCAACAACTCCTTTCTAGGCTCACCTTAGCTCATCTTAGCTCAAACGAAAACCACCCATATATCTAGGCACCTACACCATTATAATACATCACTAAAATTTAGTTAAAATATTTTATAATTTAAATATATAATTCATTCAAAAATTGGATAATTTTAGAAAACTCAACAAGAAATCATGTCATACCAAAATCACATACAACAACACCTGGAGGGTTCACAAAACACCTCCAATATCAACCCATCTTAAATCCCCATCGCATGAAACTATATTAATAAATAATTTAATTTAATTTAATTGGAAAACTATATTAAATTAAGTATCATGATGTATATTTTATGATTAAATAAATAGTCTCACTTAGACATTGTCTCGGAACATTATTTACATGGGAACAATGAAGGCCCCTTTATCAACATCTGATTCCACTAGGATCCAATGGAATCATAATTAAGAAGACTAACCAAAGATCTCAAAATTGTAGATGAATAACAGATGAGATTAATAGAGACCAATGGAGGGTGTGTGAATCATTAATCACTTTAAAATTTCTTGAATAACCAACCCTAAATTAAAGTGAATAAGGGAATAGGAGGGGGTTTATACCCCCATCTCATGCACAAAACCAAAGGGAAAGGATGGGGATACCCCCTCTAAAAATTTGAAGTGATGAATTTTCATTATACCCTATTTAAATCCCACCAATTAGCCAATGTAGGATATCAACTAGCCAATGGAGGCCACCAACTAGTCAATGGACACATACAGGTTATATGTTCCACTATACAGGTCACTAGTGAGCTGGTGGTGCCTATCGGTAGGTTGGTGGACTATTTTATTTCTTTCTACAACAGTCACCTAGACCTCTCTCAAGGCTCCTCTAATCCTCTAAGGCACCTCCTAAGTTCCATTCCTCATCCAAAACACATATTTTAAGTTATCAGAAACATTAAAACTATATTTTGAACCCTAGTTTTCAAAATAACCCACCCACTAAACTCAAAATTATAAAACTCTCTAGAATGTTCATACTCATATAGACATAGGGAATTATAGATGTTCCCTTGTATGGTATTTTATCAAGATTTATTTGTGAAGGAGATAACTACATGAAACTTAGTGGAATTAGTCACCATGTGATATGTTTCAGCTACAGTGACTTAAACTTTGAACTATTGAGGGATCAAAATTACCTTAGTGAGCACTTCCTTTAGTTATATAGTGAGGTGAAGTGTATCTATAATTGTTTGTTTAGTTATAATAGTGGCCAGTTGTTTCAGGATATCATACTTATGGACTAGAGGCCATTATTTCTTATTGTGAGGTTTCTCCTTATCTTGAGGATTAGAGGATGAGGTTACACATTCTGGAAGTTCCTACATAGAATTTTGTGAAAATATTATTTATTTTTTTGGATTTGTTTGTTTCTTCCTTCCCTTATTATGATTTTAACCAGAAAATTACACATTCACTATACTTACATCCAAAATTATTAGACCTAAATATGATATTTATGATTCAATAGTAGATTAATTCTCTTATTGTACTCATAGAAGTTCTTTTCTCTTGGGTTTTTCAGAATATATGGTGTTAGTGGAGGAATTTCTTAAACACTAGGGTCTATTATGAACTTATCTTCCTTAGAATCCTCAAAATCCCCAACCTATATAACATATTCCTTGATTATAGGTAGGGTACGTAGGTTCATATGAGTCTTATTCATCAAATAAGGTGTTTATTAAATTAATCACATTGACAAAACTCTATTAAGATTATTTATCTGATAAGTACCCTTTTTGGAAGGCTAGTGCCTATTATATCCTTTGGTGGGATGGTTTCTTTCTTCCCAGTTAGAGAGGTAAGAAATATGAAAGGTTATGGAGTAGTTTGGGTAATTATAAGGGATCTTCCACCTATGTCATCTTCTTCTGGTGATGAATGTGTTGACTCATTAAAAAATAAGATTAATATTAGTTAATCTAAGATATTTTAGGGGATGTTGGGTTCACAAATGGATTTTTTGGTTAACCCCTAAGTATGAATTATTCCCAATTGTCAAATTTCTTGGTGATATAGTCATAAAACTTTTTAATTCCTCTACTCAAAACTTCTTTCCATTCTTCTTCCTATTCATGTTGAATGGAAAATATTAAATTCACCTATGTAGAGGGATTACCCAATTTTAATTTCTAAAATTTGACCATATTTGTGGATAGTATATTTGATGATGAAGAAACCTAGGATATTGTTTCCTAGATTTTGATAGAATGGGTAGTAACCTAGATAGTCATTTAGACTAATTTCATTATATTTCTTAGCCTCTAGAAGTTTGAGAAAGTTTTTTCCATGGTAGGGATAAAGTACCTTGGGACTTTATCTCTTCGAAAGTAATAAGTTTTATTTTTTTACTCCTCAAACCATTAATGTATTTGAAACATTTTCCCATTATAGTTACTATATTTTTCATTCATGGGGGAATTCATAATATTTCAAGGGTTTAGGAAATTAAGCTAGTGTCGGTGCTAGTTTTATCATGATGATTATAGTCTCTTCTCTAGTAGGATTCTTCCCTTGGGTTTGTGGTGCCATCCAAGACTTGTCTATGAACTGTTATATTGTATCATATAAGAATTTTGTGACTGGTGTGAAATCTCTAAATAAAATAGGGTATTTTAATGGTATTAACGATATCCATAACTCATTTTAGAGATTTTCTATTTAGATATCCAGTAACTGCTCTTATGAGAATTACATATTCAAGAAATAAGTGTACCCTTTCCATGTGGTAATAAAATATGAGACCCTATAATTCTCACACTACTTACAATTTGAGATTTTGAGGATCATTTACTTTCTCAACATGGAACTAAAATTATTGAGTAATTACTGAAGAAGGTATTCATATCCTCTAAAGGATCCATCTTATAGGTTTTTATACCAACAAAACATTTCTTGCTCTAGAGTCTACACAATGAAATTGAGATTCACTACTTATTATTGTTCAAGTGTTCCCATCATGCAGCCACATTGAGACACAACATGGGTCATGTAATGATATGGGTCCCTGGTGCTATTGGATATAGTGAAGGTTGGATTCCTGAAGTTGGGAAAATTACAAGTCACATCCACCCACTTATGATATGGATTTATCTATGGTATCACTCATGTGAACCACACTTATATAGCTTTAATTCAAGAAACCAAGGACTTAATGGAGTCAAAAATATCTAGTGGGGATATCAACTAGGAAGACACTCAAGTAGAGGTAGTGGTAAAATCATGATATGATATCCTTGAATGCATTGTCCACTTACATTTAATAAGAGTCATTCTAGGGTTTCCTGCTTGACATGGGTGTGATTGGTTCTCTAGTGGAGTAAACTCATAATAATATTTGACCATTGGGTTTAGATACACCAGTCACTAGAGAATAGAGCTATCTGGATTTCTGGACTTTTCTATTATAGGTTTAGTAGTTCTATTCTGTTGGATATACATTGGAGGGGGAATGTTCACATCTATCTAGGAATTATGATCTATAGGAATGTTTCCTCATATTAACTTGGTCTTAAGTCATATAAATTCATCAAACCCATCTTTACATAATGCCAAATTTTCTTCATAAGAGATATATTCAATTTCTTTAGGTGGTGTGTGGGATATATCCATGCCATTCCATTTATCTTTGGATAATGTTCATTGAGTAGGTGGTAGTTGAGTACTTGGAGGTTCTTCTAGGTTTTTATTTTTCCTTTAATGCTAAATATTCTCCATAATAAAAGATAAAAAATCAATTCCTAATCCTAAGAAAATAATTAATTTTCATACAGAGCCAAAAATTCAAACAATCCCTCACTTCTAACACTTAAAATACACAATTAAATCTAAATTACACACTAAAAAAGTCCACATGGATATGGGTTCCTACAACCTCCCCTCCATAAAACATTCTATATCTAAAAATCAAAATTTACATCCCATCAAAAGATACACTACATATAATAATCATTAAGATGTAGTCAATTACCAAATGTCTTACACAAATATACTCTTCACTTTTGATATGAAACTTCAAAATCCAATACAATCACAAAACACATTGATATTCTAATACCAAAGGGGTATACTCATAGATGTCACACTAAAACATATCCCAAATCATTATAATTTCACCAATTAATGATCCCATGAATCAAAAAAATCACAAAATAACATAAATTAGGACACTCGAAACACATTCTGACTATAAATCATTAACATAAATCCTAAATATTCACCAAATTCCAATTAATAACTGCTAAAATCAATATAACCACAAAATAATCTATAATTTAGAACTGATAAATAAAAAAACATATTGATAATCCTTAAAACATAATTATGTAAACTATGCTTGTTTCTATGGAACTTCCCACTATAATAATTATTCAGGAATTACCCATGCCTATCATTCCATTGAATATTAGTTTATCAAAAACATTTACTTTTCAAAAAAATTCAACAAATATAAATTCAAATTTTCAAACCACCATTCAAATTAATTTTTAAAAATTCATATCCCATAAAAATATATTCCTTACACTATATGATTTAAGAAAACATTTTCCCCATTTACTTTACTAAAAATGATCCATTCCCAAATATTTATCATCTTCAAAACCACTTCCCATTTTAAAGCATAAATTTAAATTATATTTTTCTTTACATTATAACACCGACATACTTCACTTAACTGATCATGTATTATGATACACATATATCAAATAAATGTTATAGATAAATAATAAGTAACATGATCAACAATATAATACTAATCAAGAGACAATCAGTATGCTCAAGAATCCAAATAATAGAGAAATTGTGGGAGTAAATCCTCAATCTTTGAAAAGGTGTATATGTTAGGGACTTTAATTAATTATATAACACCAAATAATATATTGAGGATAAAAATTTATTACTTTATTAGTTTTTATTTAATTAATTAATTTCACCCAAATATGATAAAAAAATATAAATAAAATGAACATTCCCTAATGTGCCACTAAACCATATGATGCGTGAACAAATATAATAATTGGCTCTCAGCCGAGTCCTATACCTCTCCCTAATTTTCCTTCATTTTGACTTAATAAACCCAGTGTAACTAATCACTCATGCCTATGATGCCTAAAGAAAACACCCAGACATCCTAGGTATATTATTTTTTCACTGTTTCCATGCTTGAAAGATGTGCACACTATATACCCCATAAGTCCTGATATCCTATCTCTTATATATGAAAGTAAAACCCAAGATATCCCCATAAAATTAATCTAAAACCACTTGTAACAACCTTGATCTAGATACCTAAATAGTACCTAAACTATGATTTCATTGCCCTAAGGGGTGGAAACTAGAATCATGGCTCTCGATGTGCTAATGTGGAATAATTTACCCATTTTTTTAACTTGATAAGTCATGATTAGACTCTCCCATGGAATCTTCATGGATTTTCCATATATAATACATACACAAAAGTAAAAATCAACCTGAAAAATAAAAAACTAATTTAAAAAAGATAACAATACCTTTATAAGAATGTAATAAAAACCAAAAAAAGTAAAAACCGATGTATAAAATAGGTCAATGAAGTTGATTCAACCAAAAGGTCCAAAGAAATGTAAAATAAAGAAATGAAATAGGTTTTATGCTAAATAGGTCCTTCAACCATGTTACATCAACCCCAATAGTGACATGAAACTTAAGATAGCTCATATGACACATACATGCAAAAAATCATGACCATCCATTGGTTAACCATATACTAGTTATACCTAAAATTTAGAAAATAAAGTTGCATGTTTAATAGGTTGTCCATATAGGGTAGTGCCTAAATACATAATGGGGAACCACCAGTGGTATCTTATCTTAATAGTGGATAAACAAAATATATTTATGAACATGCCTACTCATTTACATAAAAACAGTTTTATAGGTAGTTGTCAACCAAAACATGGCATCTAAAAAACAATATAGTTGTGCATAGATCGGCATTGATGATACTTGATAATTCCATAAACTAGGTGGTTACAAACCTTTATTACCTACTTATACCCTATGTTTGGAATCAAATATGATTGAATATAATAAGACAGGGTGAAGATCCCATCCTAGGGGGGTGTAAATGGTTTATAATAATTATGGTCATCAACCATATTAGTAAAATTAGTCAGGATCATCATCCATACCATAGGAAAATAGAAAAATCTATAATAAGTAGGGTTTTTACCAATTTGAGTATAATAAGTTAGGACCATCACCCATCTCAAGGGGAAAGAGAAAATTGTATAATATGTAAGATCATCACCCATCTCAGTATAATAATTTAGGGTCACCACCCATCCCATGAGGGGAGGGGAAAGTTTATAACAATTTGGGTAGTTTTATTTACAATATATTGGGGAAATATAAAGGTGTAGAATGAGTTAGAAAATTGTGAGAACATATTAATCCATAATAACATGTAATACCTACTCATGAATTTTATAAAAATAATGCATAACACCATCAACATGAACTAGGTAACAATAAAACAAACATGCATAATAAATAAGTGATATAAATTATCTATATTATGATAAAATACATAAGCTTAATTAAAATAGCCTTGGTATTATACTAAAATGAAAAAAATCAACAAAATATGTATAATGACCAAACTATAAACTCATTCTATGGATATCATACAATATGGAAACAATTGGGCATGAAATCATCAAGTCAGACAAGATATAATTCATGGTATAATCACTACTTAAATAACTTTTGGTAATAATTCACATAAAGTTCAAAAAAAGACACAAATAACCATTCCATGTTTATTATGATGATCTGAATAGGTTCTAAAAGTGGTAATTACAACAAAAAGTCCATCATAGTGAAATATAAGTAAATAATATATGGTTTCATTAATTATAACCAATGCCTATTCATCATAGTCCTAATAAGGTATATAAAGTTACTTATATACTATTTTTGTACACCCAATTATGGAGTTAGAGTCCTTATTCTAATAAGACTTTGACATCAAAACCCATTTTAAGAAAAATGGTTTATGTATTGGAAAGTTTATCTGGAAAAAAGTAAAAAAATATTTGAGGTGAAAGAATTTTTTAATAATTTGTTTTCTAAATAATGGAAACAATCCAATTATTGAATCCCAACTAATTTAGAAATTAAATAATTTCCTTCCCACTTAACTAAACCAACCATTATCGCACCACCAATGAAAACTCCTAAATAAGGTTATGTATGGATCATTAACTTAAAACTCATTCAGTTTGTGGTGTATTTAAGTGACCTCCCTTATAGAGCATGATTCCATTCTCAAAATAGTATACTTTATCTTAACATGGTCACACCATTCAAGATTTAGTTTAAAAATCCACTTCATATGTTTTTTAAAACAAGACTATGAAAATTTCCTCATTATATTTTTAGAAAACTTATGGCATTTTGAAAATTTTTCTAAGATTTTACTCTTATAAATGAAATCATGTAAAATAAGTAAGAACAAAATACAACTAATAAATATTTTTGAATACATAAATCTAAATTAATAAAACCTACTTAATGATCTAACATAAGTAAGAAAGAAAAAATATATGATTAATGAGTCAACCATGGAAAAAACATACATTACCAAGTGATAATATACATATAAATTAACCCAAAGATATGATAGATAACAAATATAAATAAAACAATTGTGCATTCAAAATTTTAAATGCTAAAATTGGGAATTTATATGAATAATAAAGACTTTATTAAACTAAATTTTCATGTTTTTTGAAAATAGTTTTTTAAGAGAAATAAGTGAAAAACAAATCAACACATTGGATTATATATAAAATTTCATTTTAACATATTATATTTATTATAAAAAACATCACTGAAAACTATTAATTCTTAATCTCTAATATAGGTGATCAATATTTATTATTAGTTTGTAAAATGAAAGATAGGCATATTACAAGCATAACCTATGAATTATCATGATTTTTTTAGACCAATTACCATAACCATTGGTGATATGTTAAATTTACAATGATCATCAAACAAAACCTCATAACCATTAGACAAGATTCCATAAACAAATAATCATAATTACATAATCAATATAATGCAATAATAACCAAACCTAAAGAAAAAACTATGTGGATAACTCTTAGAATTCATCCAATGTCATGATGAACAAAAGACCCAATTAAAATAGCCAAAAATTATTTCAATTTCATCCTAAAATCATAAACACATAAAATAAATCACACTCTAATCAATTCATATCAAGATAGTGACAAAAATTAGGAAAGAAACTCATTATATCTTCGTTTAATCATGGAAAGTGGAATCACTAATATGAGAAGTGATTTCACTAAAAATTGGTAAAATCATAACCAAAATACATATTCAAGTTGAAATAAAACATAGAATATACAATAAATAAAGAGTTAGAGAATAGAGTGATAAATTATATCTTAAATTGGTGAAAGGAAACCACTTGAAACACTCTTGAATCATGGAATAAGAGGAGCTGAAGAAGATGGCCAAGAAGGGAGGCCAAAGGATGTGTAAATGAGATGGGGAGAATAAATATTAAAGGTGAAAATTTGGATTAAAACAAAAAAAAATGAATAACTTACTCTTATTTTAGGGAAAATTATACTTTGACCTATTGGTTTCCCATTACAAAGACTCTAAGTATCCTCGATGGCCCCTCTAGAGCCACCCCCTCTATGCATGGCCTCATATGGTACCTAGTACCCTCCATCAGGCACCTATTCCACATATAGTTTTAAACATCAAGTAGTACCACCTCTAGGCCAGACTGAATCTCCAAAACCTCTAATACAACCCAAACTATATCCAAAAAATACCTAATATTCCTTCCTTAAGTTTTGAAATTCAAATTCAAATCCCAAAAACCGATAGTGGTATCTCATTCAGAACCAAAAATTCAAAAAATTCCTCACTTATATCACTTAAAATTTATAATTAATCATGAATTTCATACTAACTAAATCTATCAGGATATGTGTCTTTACAACTCAAGTGTATATGTATTCCACATGGAACCCATAATCATCAATGGCCTAGGAGTATTTCGTGGCCCATTTATTATTTGATTTATTCTTACATAGGTGGATGGACTCATATTTTCCAAGTTTAAAACATTATATATGTAATTTAGGAACCAATTTATTCTTATAAATGTTTTAGTTATTCTTACATGAGCATCATTTATCTTACATAGACTATAGAATTCCTTATTTAATCTTACATAGTGTATAGAATTTACATGTCTCTCTTAGATAACCACCTATTTTCTCGTTATTTCCTATAGAAAATTACATATCATTACATAGAATCTGCATTGGTTGGGTTACTCTTATGCAGCCTTCAAGATTCTGAGTTTATTCTTACAAAACCAGTCCAATTATTTATTTAATCTTATGAAACTGGATAAGGAAAGATTTATTTTTATATAACTTTCCTTAAATAGAGTTTACACTTACATGTCTAGTTTTAAAACTTGTTTAATCATTAATGGATGGTGTGATTGGTCTTCACCCAAAGAACATCAAATAATAATATACCAAAGTATGACTATGACATATTATATAGAATATTATTTAAATCAATAATATTACATAATTTGGACATATTTACAATAAACATAGAAATACTCTAATATAATACAAATGTGATATTTTCCAAGGTATTATGAAATTAGTATGGATATAATCTATGAATTAAAAAATAAAAAGGTAAAAATTTTATGTTTTTTTAGTAACCCTAGAATCCCACATCTATTTTCCCATGGGTTGGTGACAAGCATGGAGTGTATAAAACATACAATATAGGAGGTATTACTTGATTTATTCCATAAAAACCACAAATTCACACCTATTACATAGATAAAATATACCCAAAATCTTAAAAAATATATAATCATGCATGTAATGTTAAACAAAACAAAATAATATTTCCCAACCTATGAAGGTTCTTGTGTCAGGTATCTTTCCAAATTCAAGTATGGGTAAACACAAATATGAAACATGAAACATTGGTATAACAAATATATAGTGTATAAATATTAATGTGGAATACTTATCTAGTCATCAAGCACACAAAATCTATTTTGTGCCTCATGATCATATTTTGTATCTCTATAAGAAATTATGATCATGGTAGAATTATCATTTCATCACAACCTATAATACTCCATGGTTAATATCAGTTAGGGATAACTCAAAGTCATACTTTGAGAGGTAAATTATCATTTAACTTTATAAGTACATGCATCCAACATGAAATAATTATAAATTAGAGATAAAATTTTTTATAACATAATAAAAAACCATATATAAGTGTTTGTCTCATCATATCATATATGATAGGCTTCCAGATCATTCTTATGTCTACTACACTTTTATAATTTTTTTAATCTCTTTACATTTATATATAATTCATATCATATATTTATGACAATTTAATAAAACCCTTCCACTAAAATCTTTAGTGGGTAAGATCAATGATCAAATAAAAATTGAATAATGGTGAGATTTTAGGAATTATATTTCTAATGCTAAAATCTTTAAACATAGTATTCAAACTTTTTTACATCACAATATCGAATTTTATGATGTTAATAACTTTTATTGTCTACTTAGAACACTTTATAAGTTCATCACCATTCTTATAACCTTCTCTATCAACATTTTTCCTTAATATCATTTAATAAATAATGTAATTCTTTACATTATTTCTTTATCAACATACCCTAAACCTTTTAGGATAGAAACTTAAATTCAATTTGTATTTTGACTAGTATAAAATTTAATTTTTTATATTTGAACTTCTCTAAGTCCAAACATACCCCCACTAGCCTCTTAGATATAATATTTTTATTCTAATATTATAATAAGATACAAATAACTCTTTTTTTCTTAGAAATAAACCTTAATTACTCTTAGTGGTAATATATTATAGATAAATATTATATATATAAATATATCTTATATTTTATTCTATGTGTTTGGATAATTATTCAGAAATGAAGATATTATTACTTAAAATATTTCATTGGTGAGTAGTGGGATCACATACCTTTTTTTTATCAAACATCTAGATAAACCGTTTTATCCAAGATAACCCTCTTTTTATCCTTACCTTCCTTTCAAAATGTGTTATAGAATATAATTTGTTATAAATCATGTTTATTGAATCCATCATTTATATTTTTTGTAAAAACACATTGTTAATGAAAAAATTCTCTTATCACATAATAAAAATGAGATAATTAGACACATTCTTTATTAATACCCATTTGACCTTGAAATATTACTTCATATTCAATTCTTTAATTTAGAAACTTTTACTTTATAGCTTGAATGAAAACTATAATATCTATTTATTCTTAACTTTATTTTTAACTACTGTATATTTAAAAAATTGGTACAATATGTTTTTTGTGTCATATAACCTTTTTCTTCAATCCAATTTTATTGGTATTTCATAAAACAACTATATAGGTGTTTGTAGCACCCTATAATTTTTAAAATAATTTTAATATTGAATTCATGAAACATAGAGTCTCTAAAAAACACCTTATTTTTATAACCTAGATAGTAAAATGGTGTTCATATTTCAATTCTACAAGTCAAAAAATGGTTAGTGTTATTTTTTTGGGATTTTTCTGAAATACTTGAATTTTTGGTGAATAGTGAAATTTGATAATTTACAAAATATGCTAAATAAGTTAATTTCTGCATCATTATTGAGTCATGGTTGATGTAAATTACCATTTTCTCGAACTAACATGCACATATTAATATTATTGGTCCCAAGAATCAATACTATTGGTTTTCTTTAGAAAAATAATAAAATAATGAGTAAAATAATGGGAAAACCCTCCTCTCCTCCACTATAACCCCCCCCCCCTCACTACCTCTTCCCTTCACTCCTCTAAAGCATTGTTCCTTATCTAAATTTTTCTAAAATATCCTCAGAAGATCCTCCCCCATTTCCATAATCCCTTTATCTCATAGAAATACCAAAACTTCTCCCCTAAAGAGGCTCTCAAGGAAGATTAATTCAAGAGTTAAATTCCTCTTTTCAATTCTTTTACTTTCTTTTCAAGTTGCTTTGTTTTATTTTATATCATCACCAATCCTCATCAAAATTTTGTGAAGACTATAGTACCATACATGTAATGGAAATTTTTAATGATAAAGTAATAATTTTTCATCATCTCTATTTTCCCATTCATTTAAACTAGAAATGAAAACATCATCTGAGATGTGTTAATTTATCCCATTCAAGGATGACGGGTTTACAATTTCTATTACCATATTCAATTCTGGTCATGAAACCATTTTTATGGTTTAACTAGACTATAATATATGTATTTTAACCTATTTAAGGTTTTGTAATCTTTTTTACAAATGATATTAATTTCTAAATCAAAATGAGTTCGTTGTGATCAAATACCACCAATGAACCCAAACAATTATCATTAAGGTTTTATATAATGATTCATATTCACTCCCAATAACCAAAAAAAATTTATGAACATGTAATATAATGGTTTCTCACTAATAATATAAAACTTTTATTCTGTAAAAACATTCTCATTCTACATGTTTATCTATACATGAATATTAAACCTATCATGAAAACCAAGGAAGGAAACACTCCCAAACAATAAAATTGAATCTCTTAACCCATAAAAGGCCATTAATGAACCTATAAGGTTATAATAAATCAATTAAATGTATATTAGGTTCTATAATCATTAATTTATGAACCTAAATTTGATTATTTAGATCATTAAGATCAAGTGAGGAACACCTTCCAACTCAAGGTAAGGGTTTTCCACATGAACCTCTATTTTCATTCAGGTTATTTTATTTTCTAATTACCTTAATGATATTATTATATATTATTATTTACCCCTCATAAATTATATATGAGTGTTCTATATATTTTTACCAACCATAATCCTTCTTTATTTTATGGGTAGTTAAACATTTTAAAAGGAACTTTCAAAAATTCTTCACGAAATACAAGACCGATTAAAGAGAATTTATAAATTATTACCTATTTTCAAGAGAAATATATAATATATTTTTAACAAAAATTATTCTCATAAAATAATTATTTTTATTATGATAAATCTAACTCAAATCGCTTCTAGTTTTATACATATGTTTTTCTAAAAGAACTCTTCTTTTCCAATTAAAAGGTTATTTATAACAAGAATTACTCAGTGATTTTAATAGAGTATTTTCACCCATTTAAACAATATAATTGATTCTTATGTTTAAATGGAGTTAATGTTTTATGATTTCATCCACTAAATTTTTACTATAGATATTCTATCTTAAAACCATTCATCGATTTACTCTAAATGTTTAGTGTTTGTGCTTAATGTTTAGGGAAAGTTATTTACATTTCATATGTTTGTTTCAATATAAATATATATTCTATTTATTTTTATACCTATTCATATGAGAAATTAATTGGAATTAGTAAGTGTAGTGTGGGTCTCGTTATAGCCCCTCTGTGCGTCAGTAGGTCTCATGAGACAAACTATTGTCTTGGAACGAGGCCTTGACAAAATGGATAGTTATGGTCTTGGAATGAGGCATTGATGGTATGGTTATGATGTCCCTAATTATTCATTCCCTAATTATAAAACTAGTATTAATAGTTCTTGTGGTTTTCTGACTAGTATAATACCCATGATTATGTTTTATTATGGAATTATTTATTCATCTCTTATTCCTTCCATAATGTGTTAAATTTTATCATTAAAGGAATGTGTTTTTAGTTATTCACCATGCCTAATGTTTATATTTTTGATATCTTCCGTTGTATTTCTTACCCTTACTGAGCGTTTGATCTCTCCCCTTTCTTATGTTTCATTTTCTCAGGACATGAAGAAGTTTATTATGAATGACCTTCAGGGATAAACTTATTGTTGTGGATGTTCCCAATAAAACTTATATTTTTCATTTTATTTCAAGTTGTAATTTTGATCTTATCTATGTATCTTGTTTCCAAAGCTACTAAACTATTCGGTCCTTCAGGATTCATATTCCTTGTTTATATTTCAATGTAATAAAATAAGACACCGGATCTGGGAAACTGATTTTGGGTCCTTATAGTTGGTATTAGAGGAAGTTTAGTAGAAAACATAGAAACTATATATAGAAAATTAATATTAGGGAACAAAACCCTGAGATAGACTTTGAGGATAAACATACAAGAACATCCTGGAATCTTGGTAAGAAATATATTATGTGTATCTTTCTAGAAAATACATCCATGTATGGATACTACAAGTGGTTGTGGTTCTATAACTAATATACCAAGGAGTAAAAACTCTGACATGGAGTTTTGATCTTGACCCAAGGTATCCTGGTACATGACAATGGTTCTTACTGCGCACCTAGTTTGACACTCCCAAGGTATATTCTTAGGATAATTCACATTTTCTTTACAAGACAATATGAAGGATTTAAATGTAAATTTTTCTCAAATAAACCATTTCTGTGATTAAGGGATTATCCATGCATAGGATTTCAATTTATGCTAATTATTTTTCCAAGTTTAGATTATACATTATGATTCATAACTTAATCTAGTGTATGCCATTATTAAAAAATGGAACTTAGTTTAAGAAATGGGAACTGCATAAACACATGTATCCCATATAGGGATTTACCTCCAATGCAAGATAATGATTTTGGATCTGGAGCTACGACTTGTGATAAGAAACTTATAACTATACTGGGACAACTGACTCAGGTTATGAACAATAACCTTACCCATATGTAGTATCCTGATCCCCAACATGGAGGAGCTATATTGGATCACTTTATGAGACAACAACCTCCATAATTTAATGGGACAAAAACCCCATTCATAGCAGATTAGTGGATAAGTTCATTAGAGAATATATTTCTTGCTTTGGGATGTAATGAAAGATAGAAGGTTTTCATGGCAGTTTATCGACTATCGGTAGAAGTGGATTAGTGGTTGTCTTTAATCCAAAACACAAAGGAGGAGTAAGAAATGGAATAAATGTAATATAGGGATTTTAATTAAATGTTATTAGAAAAATAATTCCCTCATGAAAAGCAATCATATATGTAAAGGAAATTCTTGAATCTGAGGGAAAAGTAGGATGAAAATGTTTCCAAGTATGAAGCTAACTTTACAAGGTTTGAAAGGTATGTTTCTGACTACATACATAATTCAAGGAGCAAGATTGATTGATTCTTTAATGGTTTAAAACCATTCCTATGAAGGGATATAGTCTCCCAAGGTTTCCCATCATATGAAGATATAGTTTCAAGTGATATCAACATGAAAAAGGAATTTTCTCAATCTTATAAATTTAAAGTAAAGCAAGATAAGAATAGGGATGATGAAAACTCTTGAAAATGAAATAAGGAAATGGGGAAGATGGAAAGAGTTGACCTTACACCCTACTAAAATTATGGGAAGAAACACCCTGTAACTTGCCTGAAGGGAATGGGAGTCTATTACAAGTGCAGAGAAAAAGACTACCTATCTTGGGATTATAATGGGAAGAAAGAATCTACCAATTTTCAATGCTACAATTTTAGGAATATGGTACATTATGCACATGAAATTCCTATGTTTTAGGGAAATGTTCCCAAAAGAAGTCCAAGGGAAAAAGACGAAGCTTATAAGGTCACAACTGCAGAGGTTGAAGTTCCTACTGATATGGTGGAAGGTACTTTAATTTTTTCCTCAAACTTATCCAATGTTTTATTTGATTTGGTATCATCACATTCTTTCATATCTTCCCAGTTTTCCAAGAAAAATATCTCTTTACAATTTTATTTAATAAGGGATTTTTTAGTCAAAACTCCTAAGGGAAGTATCATTGAAACAAAGTTGTGTCAGGTAGTCCCCATTATGTCATATAAACATTTTTTATCTACTGATTTTATTATCATACCCATGATTTACTTTGATATAATCCTTAGTATGGATTGGATTTCAAACCAAGATGAAAAAATTTATTGTAAGAATATGGAGGTTACAATTTTTTAGGACGATTTGAAATCCCTTATCTTTAGGGTAGAAACATCACCATTTGATTCTTATCTAGATCCACCCCGAGTATCTCTATTGAATTCAATTATTGGGTAGTAAGGGAATGCAATATATATGGGTGATTAAAATAATGTTCAAATAGAGGACGTACCTATTGTGTAAGAATATGTTTATGTGTTTCCAAAGGATTTACCTGGACATCCTCCAAAGTATGAAATTGAGTTTTCCATTAACTTAATTCCTGATTCAAGTCCCATATCCAATACCCCATATAGAATGGTCACTATGGAATTAGTGGAACTAAATAAAAAAATAGATTAATTGAGTGATAAAGAAATTATTCTCCCTAGTGTTTCTTCGTGGGGAGCCCCTATTCTTTTCATTAAGAAGAAAGAAAGATTTATATGGTTGTGCATTGACTATAGGGAGATGAATGATATAATAATAAAGAACAAGTATACCCTACCTAGCATTTATGATTTATTTGATCAACTTCATTGAGATCAATATTTTTTGAAGATTGACCTTTGATCGGGATATCATCAGTTGCTTGTGAGGAAGGGATACATTCCAAAAATAGCGTTTCGAAGTAGGTATAGGAATTACATGTTTACAGTAATACCTTTTGGACTGACTAATGCACCCTCTATTTTCATGGATCTAATGAATGGAGTTTTTAAGGAATATATTGATGACTTTATGGTGGTATTTATTAATGATATCTTGGTATACTTCAAAAGCTGTGAATATCATAAAAATCACTTGCACATTATTTTGAAGACTATTAGATGAAATGAATTATATGGGAAGTTTAGAAAGTATGAATTTTAACTTCAGTCAGTTTCTTTTCTTGGCTACATTATCTCTAAGGATGAAATATCTATGGATCCTGCAAAGAAAAAGGTTGTGCAAGAATGGACTACTCCAACAAACATAATTTAGGTTCATAGTTTTATTGTTTTAGTAGGTTATTATCAGCATTTCATTCAGAACATTTCCCATTTATCCAACCCAATGACCAAGCTTACTCATAATGAGATTAAGTTCATATGGAAAAAAGAATGTGAGGACTGTTTTGAAAAATTGAAGAGGAGATTAGTGAATTCTCTGATCCTAACTCTACCATCAGGGAATGATGGGTTTGTGATAAATAGTGATGCATCAAATAAAGGACTTGGTTTTTTTCTTACGCAGAATGATAGAGTTATTAACTATGCATCAAGGTAGTTAAAAATTAATGAGAAAAACTATCATACTTATGATCTTAAGTTAGTAGCGGAAATATTTTCTCTGAAGATATGGATAAATTATCTCTATAATGAAATATGTGAGATATATACAGATCATAAGAGATTTAAATATATCTTCTCATGAAAAGAAATCAATATGTGGAAAAGGATATGGCTTGAACTACTCAAGTATTATGATTGTTCCATACACTACCACCCAGGAAAGGAAAACAAGGTAGTTATTTCATTGAGAAGAAAGGATCATGGAGTTCTCAATAAAATGAGGATTTACAAGGATCCTTTTTACATGGATATAGTGAAGATGGGTATGGTAATTATCAAAGAAGTTGAAAAATCGCTACTTTTTTAAATGGATTCCCAAAAATATTTATTGGAAAGAATTAAAGTTTCACAGTTTGATGAAGAGAACCTTCAAAATAAAATTAATGCTATGAAATATGGGAAGTTGGCTGACTTCATGTGTGAAGATGGAATTCTAAAATTTGGGAAGAGGCCATGTGTTCCCTCTATACCTGATCTGAAAATGTAGTTATTGGATGATTCCCATAGCTCGAATTTCTCTATACACCTTGGAAGCACTAAAATTTATAGAGATTAGAAGGAACATTTTTGGTGGGACAATATTAAAGGGAAATTGTTGATTATGTATCAAGATGTTTAGTTTGTAAAAAAGTGAAGGTTGAACGACAACATCCTAGAGGATTCATGAAACCTCTACATATTCCTACAAGGAAATGGGATGACATCACCATGGATTTTTTCACTAGATTACCCAAAACCTCAAGAAAGAATGATAAAATATGGTTAATTGTTTATCAACTTACGAAATCTGCACATTTTGTTACTATAAAGGAGAATTTTCCATAGGAACGCCGAGTATGACTATATATAAATGAAGTTGTGAGACTTTATAGAGCACCTCTCTCAATAGTGTCTGATTGCGATCCTAGATTGACATCAAAATTCTTGAAAAAAAAATTCAGAAATCTTTGAATACTAAGCTTTGTTTGAGTATTTATTATCACCCACAAACTAAAGGGCAATAAGAAAGGATGATCCAAACCTTAGAGGACATGTTGAGATCATGTTCACTTGACTTTCAAGGTATGTGGGATCAATACTTAACTTTAATGAAGTATTCCAACAATAATAGTTTTCACTCAAGTATTCAAATGTAATGATATGAAGCATTATACAAAAAGAGATGTTGTACACCAACTTGTTGGGATGAAGTTGCAGAAAGGAAGCTTGTGGGCCCAGAGTTTGTGGAAGAAACAACAGTGAAGGTAAATATTATTCAAGGTAATATCAAATCATCTCAAAGAAAACAAAAAATCTATGTTGATAATAGAAGGAAGGATTTGAAATTTCAAGTGGGAGATCATGTTTTCTTGAAATTATCTCCATAGAAGGTCATTATATGATTTGGGAAGAAAGGGAGACTTGGACTTAGGTACATTGGTCCTTTTGAAATTTTGCAGAGAATTGGAGTTGTGGATTATCATTTGGTTATTCCACCTAGCCTGTCTAAAGTACACAATGTGTTCCATGTCTCATTGTTGAGAAAGTACATGCCAGACCCAACTCATGTCATCACTTATGAAGGTATAGAATTGGAACCTGACATATCCTACTGTGAAGAGGCTATCTAGATTTTGGAGACTAAAGAACAAGTGTGTAGAAATTAGATGACTCGACTGATAAAGATAATTTGGAAAAATCATAAAATAAAAGAGGCAACAAGGGATCCTGAGGATCTTATGATGAAGAACTACCCAAATATTTTTGTGAGGTAACATTCTGGTAATTTTGAGGACAAAATTTTTGTAAGGAGGGTGTTGGCCTCATAATGTATTAATCTTGTTTTAATGATCACAAATCCTATATATCCTAAAAATCATATTTAATCTGTCTCAAATCATGTGTACAGATGGTTGGTTTATTTACATTATAAATAAACCTATCCAATATCTTAAGTTCTAGGTTTAATTATTGTAAACTATTTTTAATTTGTGTTATAATGGATTTCCTTGAAAAATTATTAAGTCTAATCCATTCTTGTAATATAACTATTTAAGTCTGTATACAGATATTTGGATAAGTCTGAGAAACCATGAGTCTGCCACCAGTTATGTTTTTCTCGCAAGGGACCCGGATAGCATGACCAGACACCATGACCAAACACCGTGACTAGAAACCGTGACCAGACACCGTGACCTAGACACCATGACTAGACATCGTGACCTAGACACCATGACCAGACACCCTGACCTAGACACCGTGACTAGACACCAAAACCAATTTCAGATCTGTTGAAGTTTGTGACACCAGTTCCTTGCTGAGACACCATTTGAAGTTTGGAAAAAGACCATACATCATGATCCTAACAATGCATATGTTCTACCAGTTCCTGATCACTATATAATTATTCCATCATAATTGTCTCAGCACTCAAATGAAAATAAGGATACACCATTTCATAGAGACACCATTTCCAAGTGACACTATTTACAGATAGACTGTAACACTGTTATTTAATCTGTTTTATCATTTTCATTTTAATTTCTAACAGTCATATTTGTGCCTTTTAAATGCACTGACATAATTAATATTTCTTTGTATACATGTCACCTGACAGTACGAGGTACGAGGTGAAAAATACATGCATCATGTTAGCTCCAACAAATGCACGCCAAGAATAAAAAGATAAGTGTGGCCCAGAAACAGAGGCATGATGATGAAGAAGAATGAAGATTCTTGAGAAAAGAACTGACACATGCAACTCAATATTTCTAAATAACACACAAAGTATTCTCAAATCCAAAATACGGGGATACCATATATCATATTCAAGAACATATTCACAATAACAACTCTATGAATAACATGAACCAGATCTAACTGGAAACTAGAGCACCAGATTTACCATACTCTGTTTCTCGCAAGAGAACCCGATTCTTACATCTGCTTCATCCTAGAAGTACAGAGCTATATAGAATAACACTCAGATCACTTCTAAACATATCTCGTCATCTTTTCTCTATTTTTTATTATTTTTAGCTTTTGAGAAGTGTGGGTGTGTGTCTGTATAAAAACACGCAGTGACTTCTGCACTAAACTAAAGGATACAAGATATCCTTCCTCTAATATCTTTTTACACTTGTTTACTCCCAAGGATAAGTGTAGAAGAGGTAGCTGTGTGACCTATTATTTTATACCCATGAAGAACTGTGGAAGAGGTCGTGTGACTCGTACATTCATGTGCACTATTGTTTACCTCGATCCAGGCTGTGGATCATGTATATTAATATAAAATTCTTGGTGACAGGTGATCACCAAGTGGAGTGGATTTGGACTTGGCTTGAGACTGAACCACTTGTTTTATATCCGCTGTGTTTTTTAATTTAGTTTTCTCTTTTTTACTGTATAATTCAGAAATCACTAAATTTACTTTGATAATTAATATTGGAAAGAAGTTATAATTGTTTTACCTTATTAGAATAGCTTCAAAAGTAATATTAATAATTGATATTAAGATTACTGAGAATTAATCAATCTTCTGAGAAGTTATTTAAACAGTCAAACTTTCACAACCATATTACTTTGATTAACTGGGCTGTATTTACTTTTATTGGGGAACCTTTTAAGAATACTTTTCAAACAGAAATTTTTATAGATACTCAATTCACCCTCCTCTTGAGTACTCTACTCCAACCAATACAGGGGATAATGTAACGCCCCATGATTTTGAAAATAACATTAATATTTAATGCATGAAACATTGAGTCTCTACAAAGCACCACATTATTATAACCTAGATAGTAAACATAATTTTTTCACCTCTTGGTTTTGAATTTCGAAAAATCGACATATACAGTTGCGTTCAGTGAGATATTTAGAGTCTGATAAGATAAACTTAATTTTTGGTGAATAGTAACATACCCTTATGAATAGTAATATGAATAGTAATATGAACCTTATGAATAGTAATTAAGTTATTATTTTATTGTCTTAAGTTTATAAGATAATGAGATCTTGATTAATTTTTTAAGGTGATATAAAATGAATTATTGTTTTAAAATTATTATTTTTCGAATAAATTATGATTTTATTTAAAAATTAAATTAATAGTAATTATAAGATTTCATATTTTAATTCTACATGTTGGAAAATGGTTAGGGTGAATTATTGGGATTTTTCTGAAATACTTGAATTTTTGGTGAATAGTGAAATTTAATAACTTACAAAATATGCTAAATAAGTGAATTTCTGCATTATGCTTGAGTCATAGATGATGTAAATGACAATTGTTATGAACTCTCATGCACTTATTTCTATTATTGGTCACAAGAATCAATGATTTTGGTTTCCTTTGAAAAAATAATAAAATAATGAGTAAAATAATGGGAAAACTCTCATCTCATCCACTATAAACCCCCTCCCACTTTCTCTTCTCTTCACTCCTCTCAAGCCTTGTTCCTTGCCTAAATACTGCTCAACTATCCTCCCAAGATCCCCCATGTCTATCAGCCCTTGATCTCATAAAAAGACTAAAATCTCTCCCATAAAGAGGCTCTCAAGGAAGATTAATTCAAATGGTAAATTCCTCTTTTCAATTCTTTTACTTTCTTTTCAAGTTCCGTTGTTTTCTTTTCTATCCTCACCTCTACTCATCCAAATACTATGATGACTCCAGTACCATACATGTACTATAATTTTGTTATCATAAATTAATAATTCTTCATCATTTCTCCTTTCTCGTTCTTTTATACTAGAATTGAAAACACCATCTAAGATGTGTTAATTTATCACATTCAAGGATGACGGGTTTTCAATTTCTATTACTATATTAAATTCTGGTCATGAAACCATTTTTATAGTTTAACCAAACTATAATATATGTATTGTAACTTATTTAAGGTTCTTTGATATTTTTTACACATGATATTTATTTCTATATCAAAATGAGTTCATTGTGATCAAAAACCGACATTTAACCCAAACAATTATCATTAATGTTTTATATAATGATTTATCTTCACTAAAAATAACCAAACAACTTTTATAACCATTTAATATTCTTTTTTATCACTAATAACATAAAACTTATATTCTAGACAACCATTCTCATTCTATATGTTTATCCATACATGAATATAAGTAAACCAATCATGATAACCAAGGAATAAAACACTCACAAACAATGAAATTGAATCTCATAACTTATATAAATGACATGAATGAACCTAATAAGGTTATACTAAATCAATTACATGTAGACAAGGTTCTAGAATCCTTAAATTATGAACCTAAATTTGATTATGTAGTTCATTAAGATCAAGTGAGGAACACCTTCTGACTCAAGGTAAGGGTTTTCCACCCAAACCTCCATTTTCATTCGGGTTACTTTTATTATTTACTTACCTCAATGAAATTATTATGTACACCTCAGAAATTCTATATGAGTGTTCTATATATTTTTACAAAACATAATCCTTCTTTATTTTTTTAGGAGTTACACGTTTTAAAAGTAACTTTCAAAACTTCTTCCTGAAATACAAGCCTGATTCAAGGTAATTTCTCAATTATTACCTATTTTCAAGATCACTCTATAATCTATTTTTAATAAAACAATATTCTCATAAAATCATTTTTTATTATGATAAATCTACCTCAAATAACTTATAGTTTTATACAGATATCTTTCCAAAAGAACTCTTCTTTTCCATGTAAAATGGTTTTTAAAACAAGAATTACTCGGTGATTTTGAAATAGTATTTTCACCCATTTCAACACTCTTGTTGATTGTTATGTTTAAATGGAGTTAATGTTTTATGATTTTATCCACTATGTTTTGACTGTGGATTTGTTATCTTAAAACCATTCACCAATTTACTTTGAATGGTTAGTCTTTGTGCTTAATGTTTAAGGAAAGTTATTTACATCTCATATATTAGTTTTAATATGAATATATATATGTTATGTATGTTTATCCCCATTCATATGAGTAATGCATTGGACTTAGTAAGTGTCGGGTGGGGCCCTCTATAGCCCCTTGGTGCATTGGTAGGTCTCATGATATAAACTACAGTCTTGGCACAAGGACTTGAAAAATTGGATATTTATGGTCTTGGAACGAGGATTTAACGGTATGGTTATGATGTCCCACAATATGCATTCCCTCATTATGAAACTAGTATTGATAGTTCATGTGGTTTTTTGAATAATAGAATACCCATGGTTATGTTTTATTATGGAATTATTTATTCATCTCTTATTTCTACCATAATGTGTTCAATTTTATTATTAAAGGCATGTGTTTTTAGTTATTCATCGTGCCTAATGTTTATGTTTATGATATCTTCCACTAAATTTCTTACCCTTACTGAGCGTTAGATATCACCCCTTTCTTATGTTTCATTTTCTCAGGACATGAAGAAGTTTATTATGAATTACCTGTAGGGATAAACTTATAGTTGTGGATGTTCCCAATAAAACTTATATGTTGTATTTTATTTAAAGTTGTAATGTTGACCTTATGTATGAATCTTGTTTCCAAATATACTAAACTACTTGGTCCTTCAAGATGTATATTATTTATTTAAATTTCAATGTAATAAAATAAGGAACCATCTCCAGTCAGCTGGGGTTGAGTCCTTACAATGTTGGCATCAATAAAAATATGACATACACTTTGTTGTAGAACCCATGATATGATCCTCACTTAGAAAATGCAAGTCAAGTTTGAGTAAAAATGTATTTCTATGCTCAAATTGTAAGAAAATGGGATTTTTATGTGTCATATTATTTCTCACACATTGAGGGATATAGGTTTCTCAAAAAAAATTCTAATCCAGTGATATGATGGTGGGAACCTTCTTCTATGAGTAACCTATGGATTTCACACATTGTTGATGAAAATGAAATCAAATCCAAAAAAATAAAATTTGAGGGGTTCCAAACACTTTTTGGGCTCAAATAAACATTCTTATATGCTGTGTACACCATATATAAGGGAATATCTTTCTTCATAGACTTTTATTTAACTGGTTGTTGAGCTAAAATATGCTTACAAATCAAAATTAATGATCATTTGAATTTGAATATTCTATTAAGTAATTTTTCTACATAGGTATTCATGTGGATAATGATATTTTAAAAAGGGTTACACAGTAGAGTTACATGATCTCATGAACCTAATAGAATCATACAATATACTGACTCATTCGTGTGATTGTATGGCCCCATTCTAGTCATGAAATCAAAAGGCTACCATCTAGTCACATGACACACCCTGAATAGGTTGTCAATGATAAATCTAGTTCATGCTCTATATTGATCACATTAAATTCCCTAAATAGTTTGTTGATGATGGAGTGATTCTGCACTCATTGTTGGTTATGTGATGCACCTAGTATATGTGATTGTTCACTATTCATGGATAACCCAGGATATGTGACTCATTTAGTTAACCCATAGAAACCATGTGACAATACCCAATAAGGTGGATGATCTAAACTGATTTTTCACATTGAACATTGAACCCTTTATTTATGTTGTGTCATAGATATCGGACCCTTTTTCTTATAAAATCCCCCTACTGTTTTCACTAGAGACACACACAAAGGCAAGAAGATAATAAAAATAGAAGGAGTAGAGGAAGAGTAAACCAAAGTGGAGACTCTTCAAAGACCTTTTTTATACTCAATAAGTATATTCAAGATTAATGGGATAAAAAATGGAGAAACCAATTATGAATGGGGTAATATAATGCATAAACCTATATCAAGAATCTATTTACATTAATGTTGGTTGCATGGCTGAGTCACACAATAACCTAACTGTATATAATTCATGTGATCTCTTGATTCCATCTCATCTATACAATTTCTCGATCTAGGTTACATGACTCATAACCCATCATATTATTTATTTACACCCATTTTTTCACACATCCACCAAAACTCATGAATCCTCCCCCAAAACCACCAGACCCATACAATCAGGGATTTCACCCCAATTCACACCACTTAAATCAAGATTTCCTTGATAAAAGAAGGTTTAGGGTCATCTTCCTAGATAGGGGAAACCGTTAAGGTAACTTAAATTAAGGATTTCCTTGATAATGAGGATCCCTATAGGGAAGAAACCAAAGAAGTTTCTCTCATCTTGAGGGTGGATTTCTTCTCCATCCTACAATTTGGGTCGGATAGTGAATTATTCCAAGAGAAATCTCCTAGTATTTCTTGTTGGCTATCAAAATAATCCTACCTCTATATTTTATACCTCATATTAGCTTAGAAATAGTTATGTTGATGGAAGGATGAGGCTTCACTTTGGTAACCCAAGAGGTTCTCATTGATGATTTCATCAATCATGAATCATCAATAAGCTAAGGATAGAAAAAGAGACTTGGTCAGCCTTAGTGTGTAACCCCCATTCAGAGAATTGGTAATCCTTAGTATGTAATCTTCTTTTAATGCCTTGGGTATCCTTAGTGAGTAAGACCCATTAAAACCCTTGGGTAGCCTCAATGTCTAACACCCTTCCAAAGCCTTAGGCAACCTCAGTGTGTAAGCCACATTCAAAGCCTTGAATAGCCTTAGTGTGTGAGCCCCATTAATAACCTTGGGTAGCCTTGGTGTATAATCCCCATTCAAATCCATTATCATGATTCCATGTAATGTGATCAATCCTATGTTATATCTTGTTTCTCACACTAATCATGACTCATGTGATCTTATAGATATCGGTTGATCATGCCATTAGCATCAGTAAGGTACCTCCATGGGCCTTTTTTCTATGTGTAAGACACAATAACCATATACTCTTCTCAAAGGACTATAATAATACTAAACTACATGTTATTTTATTTCTAATTCTAACATGATACATAGGATTCCTCCCTAATGTTTAAACCCAACATCATATTCCCCCATATTATTCCCATCCAATATCCTAACATTCATATGGATATATTACATATGAAATAACATACCTTCTATCATGGATTCATATTATCCATGAGATACATAACCATATTCCTTCTTGGGAATACCCATGTTCATAATCCTTGTATGATTATTTTTTTTCCGTACCTTTCACAGCACATACATCCCCATAGTATGAAATTAAACTCCGCAGCCAATATCCAAGTCACGTGATGTTAAACAACATGAAAATGTTATTACCATATGATATTAAACATTATGGTATGGTCTTTCCACATGGAATTAAAATGATTCATTCAAACTACATGGTATTTGATTCTTGTTTCAATGGGATACATTAGATTCCTTTCTGAGGTTCAAGCCCATCATTGTTAATTTTCTTTCCACCTATACTATGGCCATACTCCTTGAATATTGTTCCTTATTTAGGAAATATTCCTAAAAAATCATTCCCCCACCTAGAGGGCTATATTCCATCTAGGTCTCTTCAAATTATTCTCATTGGTCCATTTTTTTAGCGAGACCTATCTTCACAGGTCCATATTCTTTGTGAGTATAACCCATAATTATTAGTCCATATTCCCTTAAAGATCAATCATAAAGTGTTGATTGAATATAAGTCCCATATAAACCATTAATAGGAAATTTTCACCCAGTCATCCTTACTACAGGATATTAAACTACATTTATTTGTTTGTTCCACATGACCTTAAAATTCATGACATGTCCTATTAAGTGGGGATGAACTATGTGGATTCTAATTCATTTCATAAGGATGTATAGAAATCCCTTTAATGGTCCTAGTCCTAACACCACAAGCTACTACCTCCTTTCTAGATGACAATAAACTCTAAAACACCCATCTATGTGGCTTTAAAGCATTGTGACCTATATACTAACATTGAAAAGTAATAAAAAAGTAAAGATAGGGAACCTATGATACATATAGATAGTGGCATTGATGGACAACCTCATATACATATATATGTTCAAATTGATATAATTACTATAATATATATATAAATTCACATTGTTATATAATAATAACTAATTTCTAGTGTTATAGTAACTATTCTCATAATGGGATTTGGAAATAATTCATGAACATGACTTGAATCTATAAGAGATTTCCATAGTAGGCAATAATCCCCCCCAATAGGGTGTGATGAGACCAACCTCCTATTAAATTAACTAATGTGAGTTTCTAAGCATAATTAGTATGAAACACTGATGACCACCGACCTTTGGAAAGAAGGTCCATATATTTTTAGGGATGTGGGAGTAATTGGGTATTTCCACTTCCATGAATAAACAAAATTGGAAACCATCCAAGATGGGAGTAGTGACTAAATTTGAAGATTATATAGCCACACATATCCCATTCACAACCAATTTTTCAGCCACTCGGTCCCAATTTGAAACCAAAATGGTGAAATTAGTGTGAATTTCTTAATAACTAAAAGCAATTGGGTTTCCCACACATCAGGATAATTTTATTTGCATGTTATATGCAAACAAAAATAGTGAACCTTATTTCAATATTTCAATAACAAAAAATGAAATAGGTTACCTCAAACGTCAGTTCATTTTTCTTCATGTATTTCAAGCAAAGAAAAATGGTAAACCCGATGTGAATCTTTCACCAACAAAAATGATTGGTTGAATATTCACCTACCTATAATATTTATCTAATAATTTTCTTGTATGTATTGTATTATAATCCTTTAGATCTATTCTCATAATCTCTCTTTGATCCAAAGAGTTTGTACCATCATCAATCAAGTGTTCTGATGCTTTTATTTCTATGAGAGTTGCAACCTTTGTAAGGAGAAGGACAATGTTACCAACTCAACATCTCTATAACAAGGTGGAAAATGTGATGGAAAGGGAGTACCATTTCCTAATATTATCTTAACCTTAGAGGTCACACTTAAGGGTCTCCAGGCACTGAATCCTATAACCTCATCCCATCCAAGTAGAGGTGAAATGAAACTAGTGATGTATTTCATCACCTTCAACCCCTTCAAGGACTTATCACTAGAGTGTGACCACAAGTGCCTTTCTTATCTTAGAAATGTGGATCTGGAATTCAACCAAAATCTTGATTAAACTCATAGGTCTCCTAGGTGTGCTCCTAATAATTATCTCCACCACCATCATACAACCACCACCCCTGAGCCACCTATTGAGGGTGCCACCTAATAGTTTTCACCCCCGTTCAATCAAACCTGGTCATCTAGGAAATATCACCAGACACATTAAGCTACAAACCATAGGTAACAGACTCATATACCCACTTACACTAAAGAAGCCTACCATCATAATATAGCAGAAACCAATGAGGAATATTACATCCTTGTTCACACACAAAAAAGTATGATAGTATATTATAATAGTAAGAAGGGGTAAATGTATATTTTTACCACAATATATGTATCCCATTGGTATACTCGATTAGAAAATGGAGGGTAGATGTGGGTGAATATTCACACTTCAATGGAAGATATTTTTCACTATATCTTGGAAATAGAAAATATTTATACTCATATCCCTTATCAAACCTTTCTGAACTAACAACATGTTTTGGAAGTGACAGAGGGTAGTCATTGAAATATTCCAAAAATAACATGGTAATAAAAACATATCCCGATTATAATCACTTATGTTTTGTTTTATCATGTTCAATGTGGCCAAAAATCTATTATAGAGAAAGAAAATATTCTTTTTCCCACTCATGAGGATTTTCAGAATTATCTAATAAAGGGTGAGTCTAGGGGTCGGCCTCATGTTCCTACTTTTTGGGTGCATCTACATATTCTAACAACCATCTTATAGTAAGAACATATTACTGTAAAAGACCTAAGGGCATGTGCATATTTCTACTAAAGATTGATAATACAACTCAGTGACTACTGAAATAAAGGCACGCATTCCTACTCAGTTTAAAGGTATCCATTAGCATATTATAGTGGAACATAAAGGGAAGGGGTATATTCTTGATAAATTCAAACAATATATCCCCATGGATACAATAATAAAACACTACCACCTTAATATCCTAAAAATTTATAAGAAAAATATATATATTTCTTCTATCAACAATAAAAGACTATATCAACATCCCTTAGAGGCCAAACCTGAGAAGGCACATATATCCCTTCTCCCATTTCAGAGGTTCATTGGAATATCCTAGTTGGGGATGAATATTATAATTAAATGCATACCCCTATTTTGACCAAGGCTAGCCAACACATTCTGGTAACCACCCAAAGGATGGATCATATTCCCACTAATAGTTAAGAATCTTTCCATAATATCCTATAAGATTTCCAATAGTGGTTTAATATCCCTAAATATAAAAATATATCCCTGGATGCACTCTAGAAGCTACTAAATTGCACAATCATATCCCTGATCAACCCTAAATAACAAGTCAACAAATTCTGATGACAATGTATGACAAGGCACATACTCCTACCCTACACAATTCCAGTATCCATGAGTCCATATGAAATGTATATACATTATCCCAAGGACCTACTAACTCTTCAAATAAAATAAAAGGTAACACCTACCATGGATGTCCTCCCTATAGTATGATTCAAATGGACTATAGGGTTCCTACCACTAAAATATATTATGTAAAACTTCCCCATGGTGATATCTCACCCAAAAAGAAGTTTATCCCCTTATCAAGGAACCTTTATATAGAGAGGTTCTTGAAAAAGTGGGGTCAACTGCATATGGTTCACCATCAATTTCCAGAAACACATCACTTCGGTCAACTAATAACTTATGGAAGCGATCACCATCCCTACCTCCTACAAACTATGAGTCATAATCTTTATAAAATATACCTATGTGTTCTGATAAAATAGAGTAATATGCCTCTAATGGGGAATAAGAAATTGTCCAACTAAGTTCTAGTCCATTTCCTCTTCTTGTAATGATATCCCAAATGTGTTGAAGGAAGAATGCATTCCTTAATTGCAACATACCTTATAGGAGACCCTTCATCATATAAATGATAAGAATATATCTTATTAGGGATGTTACAACCATATCCATGTGGTGAAAAAGAATTTTTATTAGATATACCTTGATACTTTCTCTATAGATTGGGACCCAAGGTTAGAAAACCACTATGAGAACTTACAAAATTCTTGTATCCATAGCCTAATGACACTCCCATAATAATATATTTGATTTCTCATCTGGTGTACATATTTGGAGATGTTGTGAGTATGAATAATTTCACTTAAATGCATTATTGGGTTCAAAAATTTCCCCAAATACAGCATCCTATATAATCATTTCCACAAGAGAGGTCAGAGGTCTAAACAACATGTATGCCAATTAGTTAATCCAAAAAACCTTCTCATATATAAGGAAGAAAAGTGGTGTAATTTGAGGGAGTGTTTCATTGGTAATATTTGGATCTTAGCCACTAAAAAGGATAAAAACACATCTTGGTTTAGAAAAATATAGAAACATTCCATGGGGAAACTCCCTATGGAAAATATCTTACACTCTGAACAGGAACTAAACAAGGCTCGTATCTAGTTGAAAATGAACCAAATCAATAAGATTGCATTGGAAACTATTATAAAAGTGATATGGGAGGAACCCAGGCCCACAGGGCTGGGAGAATTTTTACCATGGCTTCCACCCTTGGGATGATCAAATCCTTAGTGGATCTAGAAGATACCGATAGTGTCCCCAAGTCAACCCTATCCCATAGGGTTGGGGGAATTTTTATCACCACCTTAACCTCTGAAATCATTAAATACTCAATAGGTTGAGGTTTCACAATTATTCCCAATATCCATTACCCTAGTTATTCATACCACCACTCTATATGCCCTTATTATTAGAGACACATTCAGAAAATATGGTTTATGATTCCCTTAGGATCACCATACATAGATCAGAATTAGTATAACATATGATAAAGAAGATCGAAATTCAGAAAAGGATGTAAGACAAAATAGCCCACTGATAAATGGGTCCAAGGATAATACCTTTATATAACTCTTAAATTATATATAGGAAACAAATATTCACTATATTACTTAAATGATAATGAAGTTATTCTAGATACCTAATATTCCTTGGTGAACATCATCACTATCAACTTGTTAGCTGATATATATCAAGATATAAACACTAAGGCATGTAATTTGGAAAACAATTCCTCAGACACAGGTTATATCAAAACATAGGATAAGGTTGCATGTACCTAGAACTAGAGTAAAAACTAGAACTTAACACCTCAAAATGAGGAGTCTCCACCTCCTCGACCTCATTTCACTAAATAAAAATGGAAAGTTATAGATATGTCCCACTCTATACCAAGAGATCCTAAAGTCCTATCCTTAGAAGATATAGTGGAAAATTATCAGGCTAGGATATTCAATCTCATATGAAATAATTAGTATTTTCTCAATGGAAATATTCCCACCAGGTATCATCTTCAAGAAGAAGTAAATAATTTTCCTCCCACTCATTGGAAGGGGGTAAATTTACCAGCAATAATAGAATTTGATCATTAGGTGGGATCTAGACCCAGATAGCCAGTCTACTTGAATTCATAAATTAAGGAATATCAAGATTTCCTTCCATTTTGGTAGCCACTCCCCTTATATTGAGATAGTCACCTAGTATAAGTGTAAACTAAAAATCCGCAATAAATACATATTAGGTGACCACGCCAATCTTTTCCCATTACTAACACTCAGGTGATGACTCGGAAAATGTTTTCCCTATAACTCCTTAGTACCATCAAGCCTTATACCACTCAAATGGAGGTCAGGTAATGGTTGTGTGCCTCGGTGCTACCTTAAAGGAATCCATATCCCGAATGCATCTATGCCACTCCTCCTTGACCCAATTTTTGGAATCCTATTTTCCTAAACATTAATGGAATAGTAGATCCAGAGTATCATATCTCAAACTTAATTTTCGGATGTGGTCCCATGATGGTCCCATGGTACCAATAAGAGGTATAAAAAATTAGGTGCTTTATGCAGACTATAGTGGGAATAGAATTAATCTGGTGTAGTTGTTTATCGAAAAGTTCAATCAAATGATGGGAATACCTTAATCCTGATTTATTTTACCAATTTATCTCTATTCTATATAAAATTATGGTTTTTGACCTCAAAAAATATAAACAACACGCAAATGTGAGGGTCTATAACTTTATCATTGGGTATAAAATCCTGATATACTCAATCATAATCTCTCTCCCATAGTAGAATTTATTAGAACTTTGTGCATAGAACCTCAATGATGAACTTTAGACACCATTGATCCTATTAAAATACCTATGTAGGTTATCAGATTTTGTAGACATGGCACATTGTTGATAAACTAGGACCAAAAATCATCCCATGTCTATAGCATAATGTAAAAGTTCTGGTAAGTTAGAAACTACCACTATTACACTTAAACTAGCACCAATGACTGTTTAAGTACCCAAGAAAGCTCCATATCACCCAATTCCTCCTGTAAAGTGATGTAAAAAATAAAATTGTATTCATCTAGAGGAACGGAAATCTTATGGTCACCCATGATATGAGGAATGGAAAAAACATATTCCTTCCAGAAAGAATAGGTTCCTTGTTACTTTCTCACAACCATTTAAAACAATATCCACATTCTTCTTAATCTTAGGAAACCCGATGAAGTCAAACTCAATGTTCATACTAACTATTTCTCTTTTCATCATAGGTTGGGACATGTTATCCAATATTTCTTTGTATTCAAATAAATCCTTTATAAAATTTTTGGTTCTAGATAAGCGCCATTGGGGAAAGCCTCAGTGAAAGTTGACCATGTTTTAACTATCCAATTAGAGGAGTAAAGTGACTAGTAATAAGTCTCTATGAGATGTGAATTAAAATTAAATGAATAGATGACCTGGAAGATGATTTATTGTGCTCGTGCTATTCTTAGGGAAAAACTCCATCAACTGATTATGGCCCTAGCTCCTCCTACATTATTCTAAGGGATATCATTAAAACTATTCACTGGGAAGTAGATACATCTGATGAAAGTAGAATAGGGTGTAAGATGAAGAGTCTCGTTTTACTCCTAGGTTGGCTCAGACTCTTGTGGATTTTCCCTCATTATTTAGAGCATGGGTTCTACCTCTCCTAATGTAACTCTAATTTGATAAAGAGATACTTTTAAATTATTTTAATTTTATTCACTTAGAGGTCCCCTTATTTGATGATGAATATGATAATTAACTCAATTTCATCATACCAAATTGAGGATCCAAAGGTAAAATCTACAAAATCTTGGGGAACAAGGGAATATGCAATTGTGATGAAGATTGATATTTTGGAAACATCTTCATTGAAGCCATATCCATGGAAAAACACATAAAAATGCACTTAATTGATCCTAATTAGAGAATGGATACACCCATGAATTCAACAAGGGTCATAAAAACCAATTTTTCTTATAATAATGGCTTTCATGTGTACCATTATCTGATCAACCCATATGTGTAGGTAGAATAGTTCAACTTAACTTATCAGTGATAGGTATGACTTAAACCTTCATCCAAGAACCAGATCCATCAAACTCAAGTGATTTATCCTATAAGTCACATTCCAAGGATAAAACCCACATTTGGAAGCACAAAAATCTAGTGCATAAGTATGAAATATTGAAATAGTTGGTAGTTTTCCTATCCAAGCTCTTAATTTTGGATGTTCTTCATCTTTCAAAGGATATCAGGGAATTGATTATCAATTCCCTCCAAAGTCTCTAGAATTTTGATACATAAGTCTTTAAATATTAGTTGTACTGATTGGAAACTATTTTAGTATAATTGCATACCACTATCTTATTCACATAGGAAGATTGAGAGGATGATGTTCAGGGGCATATCAAACCCCTATACATTTCAGGTGAGATAAAAAAATGTTGGCATTAAATGGGCTCTAATTAAAATAGTTACCAAGATTAATATTATCTTGTTATATATTCTTTGATGTTTGGGATATAGTTAGGATGATTTTTCCCTCTTGAATCTGGCCATTCATGGGTATGATAAGAGTGAGAAAAAACCTCTTAGAAATGAGAGGTGTTTTCATTAAAAAAAGGGTTTACTGATCTCAGTATGCCTTGATAGCATCACAGCAGAACCCATAATTCAAATTTGGTTAGTGTTCATCCTTTGTGTACATATCCCATATCATCCTCCTTTGTTAAAACTCTTTGAGATATGATTTACACAATCCATAATCCAGCTATTCAAGCGTATTTGATATACTCAATGTTACACCATGATATATTGTACCCATCCTCAAGGTAGGAATGTTACATCACATTCTTGAACCTTTTTATAGTCTTATTTTTGTTACCATAAACCACACATTGCAATAGTTTAGCTTGCATAAACTTAAAATTCTTAAGGAAAGACTCAGGGTACTCACCAGGCCAAAAACATGTAAAGTGAAATTTGGGATAAAGTCGATCTTTAACTCACTAGATGTGCACTTTGTTGGAACCACTTTGTGTATAAGGTTGTATTTGTTGTCAATAGTTGTCAATGAAGATCAAAATGAAGGAGATCAAGAAGTACTCCAATGAAATGGAGGAATGGAAATTCAGACGATTTTTGTACTGATCATAAGTTCAAAGAGCATGTGTCAAATGTGACACATCATTTAAAACAATGAAAAATTTGTGTTATAATCCATCTGAGGATGATTAAAGAAGAATGGGGTTTTGATGAAGACCATGCAATTCCTCATGATTTCATGAGAACCATGCAAGATACTTCTTGAAGAATTGAATCATATGTTTTGAATGAAGTATATAATGACGGTTGAAGAAGAAGACAGTGTGCAAGGGATTGGAATTATGAGATGACCATGTGGATATTGAAATTATGATATGACCACGCACATCACATTGTCTCAGACGATGATGATGCTAAATTTGTTCTTTCAAAGAATACATATCATGATAGTGGAGTTTGTGATGAAAGAAAAAGAGTTTCTAAAGGATTCAAATCACCAAGAAGAAGTGTTTTTGAGGTGATTGTTCTTGTTGACAAAGAAAACAAATGACATAAAAATTTGTTGACAAAGTAGATTCCATGGTGGCTTGTCAAGTTCAAGGGATATGGTTAATGATCCATGTTTTATTCAAGAACATCGACAAAGGAATGGATTATCTGGAGGTGGTACAAAAATAGCAGATACAAGGTCACACCGTTTCCCAGTGTTTGCCAAATTTTTGGGCCTAAAAATCGACAAATGGAGAAAAGTGTTTTTGGAAAAGAGACTTGCGCACCGTGTACTTGATGGAGAAGAAACTTGCACGCCATATGAAATTCAAGATCAAAACATAGAAAAATGGAAATGGGAAGAGGGTCGTGCAAGTGTTGGGTTGGTCGTGCAAGTGACCTGCGTGCCGTGAAGAGACTTGTGCACCAGTGCCTAGAAGGATCAGAAACTTGCGCGCCTATCATTTTTCAAGAAAACAACATCAAAATATGGCAAAGGAAAGAAGTTCATGCAAGTATTGATTGGGTCGCGCAAGTGAGTTGCACGACAGAGGCTAGGGGTGATGAGCTGCGCGCCGAGACTTGCGCGCCGAGGGGTGACTTGCGTGCCGCCACACAGTTTGACCAGTTTTCCTATAAATAGAGGACCACCCCTCCTCATTTTCCACGAGCCCAACCCTTAGAGAAAATCAGAGCTCTCATCGCGCAGGTGTAGGAGTCGCGCAAGTGGTGAGTGGTCGTGCAAGTGGTTTGGAGAGACTTGTGCACCAGCTCTTAGAAGTTGCGCGCTAATTGATGGATGTGCGCCCAAGTTGATTTGGGCGAGAAAGGAAGTGAGTCGCGCAGGTTTGAATTTCAAGAAGGCAGTGTCGCACAGGTGCTTTGGTGTCACTTGTACACCAGTTTGGACTTGCGCGCCGAATACTTGCGCGCCATATTGGAAATTGCGTGCCGTATTGAGTCTTGCGCGTCGGGCTTGAAAAGGAGCGCCAGGTGTTGTTGGAGCGCGCCTGCCTTTCTGGAGCTGCACGAGAGCTGAATGATTTCCTGATACTTTCAGTGCAAAGTGATATTAAAGAGAAAATCTAAATGATAAATACATGATCTCATGCATACATGGAGAACTGATTCTGACAATTCCAAGTAAGCTGAGCTTCACTTATTGAGTAATCACATCAGTGGTTGTGATTCAGGCAAATGAAAACAAGAGGATCTAGTGTATTAGTCATTTCACTAAAGAAGAAGTTTTGAACTAAAAATAGCATCAACTCTGAACCCTAATGCAAGAAAAGTCTCATGTTGAACAAGAGACAAAGACTTCAATGCAAATCTATTGAAGAGACCTTCACGTCTATAAACTGAGCACGAATTCACCAACGGCAGTGAGCCAGGGGGAGTCAATGGGAGTGACCCGAGGGACGCAGTGAGATATCCCTGAACCTCTGTAAAGGCAGTGAGCCTGGGACAGAGTGACTATTCCCGAACCATTGTAATCCGCAACTAGTGAAGATTAGTGGAATTTGGTACGACTGGCAACTTGTCAGTGTATGATCCTTGGACGTTGCCCTTAGTGGTGAACCAAGTAAAATTGTCATGTTATCTCTTTGCATGTGAATGTTTCATTGCTGATCATATCCATCATACAGGTTTAAGTAGTTCCTACCAATGTGGGAACAAGATCCACAACTTTAAGAAGAAAAATTTGACACCCTGATTCACCCCTCCCCTCTCAGGGTGTCCCAGGGTCCTACAAGTGGTATCAGAGGCAGGTTAATGTATTTTGGATATTCTCCAGTAATTCTATTAAGAATAGAATTTGAGTTACTTTCCTAAAGTCAACCATGAAGAGTAGTTTTCATGATGATTCAGAGTAGAAATCTATATCCACCAAGACTTTGACAAATAGGAAAAGTAAAGATAAGAAGCTGATGAAGAATTCCCTCATGACCAAAGAAGATATTGTGTCTTGTTCTCCATGCCATTCCAATAATTAAGAAACATCTGGCTTGGAAAGTATCGAGCAGGTGGCTCAGAATTCTTCCAGAGGAAAGGATGACACCCCTAATTCAAGCTTTCAAGAAAAACTCAAAACATATCTGCATGATATTCCTGAAGAAAGGGTTGCTATTATTTGTAGCCTATTCCAATCCATGCAGGTTGAGATAACTCGATTAGAAAGGGAAGCTGACAATATGGAAAAGGGGTTGGAAAGAAATGTTCTGGAAAGTATGAAGCTCACTAAACAGGTTAAAGTCTTTGAAGAAAAAGAGGATGTCAATAAGACTCTAAAAGAAAAGATCCATGCACTTAAATCTGAGCTGAAAAAGATCAAAGAAGTCAAGAGTTTGTGTTTGGAAGAAACTTCCATGAAATTCAATGAACTTGACTCATTGTTACAAAACAAAGTTTTGATGCATGAAGATGAGGTTGAAAGATTGAAGAAGACTTGTGAAGAGAAGATGATCATGATTGAAGATCAGAAGATCATCCTCAATATTGAGAGTCAAAAATTGGAAGCCCAGTTTACCAAGATTTAGAATACACATATTGATACTTCACAAAAGAATGAAATGAGTGATGCTTTTACTCAATGTTTGTTGGAGGAATCTAAAGTTGAAATGCCTCCAACATGTGACAAGAAGATTATGAAAACTCTTGATCATCCATCTCAAGAAACAATATCTGTTGTCATTCAATGCACACTGGAGAATGCTAAAGCCAAAATACCTCCAACATGTGATAAGAAGATCATGAATTCACTCATTGATCTATCACAAGAAACTAAGAAAGTGAAGGTACCATCAAAAACATCTTGTACTCATGTTTCTGAATTAGTTCCCACAATCAGTGCAGGTTGGAAGAAAAATTCTAAATGAGTATGGATGAGGAAAGGTGAGGAGAAGAAACCTACCACCATGACTAGGGTGGATGGGAAGAAAAAGAAGGAAGATGGTTCCTCAGATAGAGCAAAAAAATCAAGAAGATGACCCCATAACCTCATATAGAAGATATAAAGAAGAAAAGATTTGTGGGTCAATGCTGGTGCTGCAAAAAAATTGGGCATTGTGCATTGGATTGTTGGTACAATCCCTTTAATGAAAAAGCACAAAGAAATCCTGTATCAAAGGGAAGAAATCCAGAGAAGAAGAAGCAACATCTGCAGGTCCAGAAGCATCTGTTTACAGTAAACAAATTTGGGATGCTTGATAACATATGTGATGTATGAAACGGCAGTGGTCACAAGGTACGTACATTCCCATCTCAACATGCTTTCACTATTGATAAGAAAAGAAGACCTCTGATGTCGTCTAAGTAAGAAACAAGTACCTTGGGAAGAAATCACAAGAATAGTGTGGACACACATTTCAACAAAAATATCTCAAGTACAGAAGCTGAGAAGACCCGGGATTTTAGATCCATGAAATTGAAGGGTCATACATCCAAAAGAAAATATAAGTGGGGTGAAACTCAGATGACCCATGTGGAAGATCCAAACCAGCTACAATAGTTCCAAATGACATATTGGTGATCTAGCTAGAAGATTTGAAAAGAATGAGGAAACTTGAAGATGAAAAGGCCAAGGCTGGTGATAAAGGAAAAGAAAAACTTTCACGTGATGAAGACAGAGTGCATGACAGATTTTAATCCAAGAGAAACACATGTGTCAAAGAAATTATATGTGAGAGATGAAAGAAATCTGGTCTTATTGCAAAAGGTTGTCTAACCTTAATACCAGAGCAAGAAGAAGTCCTCAAAAGGATCAAGAATGCATCATTCAAAATGGTTATTAAGAAGAATAATTCTCCATACCACAGAGAAGAAAATTTGAAGGTGACCATGACACATCAACACACATCAGAACATACATTCAAATGTGCAGGCATGAAGACTGGGGTGAATAGAGGAACTTGGTTGAGAAAAGAACCTCAACCATGCAGCTCATGTTGATGATGCAAGGACGATCCACCTTATTCCCTTATTCATTGGTGTATTGTATTTGTGCTAATAATGCAGGGAATTGAAGGTGAAGCATGCTCTCAGGGGGAGAACCTGAGGAGTAGTGAATGTTGTAAAACTCTTGATAGCTAATATGAAGATGTTTCCATACTTTGGAGATTATTCAATTGATATTCAAAGACTAAGATGATAAAGGATCACTCTTGATGAAGATGATGATAAGTGTATCCCTTGAGGGGGAGGAAAATAAATAATATTCCAAAATCATTGGTTCAATCGGCATCAACTCTAGCCGATATCAATTGCAGTTACTCTGTACATTTCTTGAAGAACATGTCATTGGAGAAGGTATGTCATTTCTCAATCTCTCAAACTTGGTTAATCAGATCATTCTACAAAGGGGGAGTAACTGAATTGATCAGTGACATAATAAGAATGGAAGTGCCCCAAGGCCACTTATCCTGCCAATTGCACTTGAATGTTTTTGATCTGTTTGTTGATGTGAGTGCAGGAGTTTCAGGTTTATTATTCCCTATCACATTTTATTTCTTTATCCTGAAATGAAAGTGGTAAACCCCTTAATACATAATTCATGAATTCTCATCTCATGTGGTATCACGATCTATGAATAATGGACAACCTTGTAATCTAAATCAAATCCTCTTGTTTTCTACATCGATCATTTCTCAAGTAGACTTAGTGTGAAATGATTAATGAAACATTTCTTAAGTATGTATTGATACCCTCCCTACCATGAGCTTTGTATTTCTTGTCAATAAGGGGGAGAGAACGTGAAATGAAAGTTTGAAAAGAGAAGTTTATTAAAGATAAGATTATCATTTTGACATTGATGAATTCATTTCAGAAGATGTATAAGGTATTGACAACAAAATACAAAGGGGGAGATTGTTGGAACCACTTTGTGTATAAGGTTGTATTTTTTGTCAATAGTTGTCAATGAAGATCAAAATGAAGGAGATCAAGAAGTACTCCAATGAAATAGAGGAATAGAAATTCAGACGATTTTTGTACTGATCATAAGTTCAAAGAGCATGTGTCAAAGGTGACACATTGTTTACAACAATGAATAATGTGAGGTATAATCCATCTGAGTATGATTAAAGAAGAATGGGGTTTTGATTAAGACCATGAAATTCCTCATGATTGCATGAGAACCATGCAAGATACTTCTTGAAGAATTGAATCATATGTTTTTGAATGAAGTAGATAATGACGGTTGAAGAAGAAGATAGTGTGCAAGGGATTACAATTTTGAGATGGCCATGCGGATATTGAAATTCTGAGATGTCCATGCACATAACATTGTCTCATAAGATGATGATTCTAAAGCTGTTCCTTCAAAGAATACATATCATGATAGTGGAGTTTATGATGAAAGCATAAGAGTTGCTGAAGGATTCAAATCACCAAGAAGAAGTTTTTTTAGGTGATTGTTCTAGTTGATAAAGCAAACAAACGACATAAAAATTTGTTGAAAAAGGAGATTCCATGGTGGCATGTCGAGTTCAAGGGTTGTGGTTAATGATCCATGTTTTATTCAAGAATTTCGACAAAGGAATGGTTGATCTGGTGGTAGTAAAAAATAGCAGATACAAGGTCACGATGTTTCCCAGTGTTTGCCAAATTTTTGGGCCTGAAAATCGACAAACAGAGAAAAGTGTTTTTGGAAAAGTGGCTTGTGCACTGTGTACTTGATGGAGAAGAAAATTTTGTGCCATATGAAATTAAAGATCAAAACATGGAAAAATGTCAAAGGGAAGAGGGTCGAGCAAGTGTTGGGTTGGTCGCGCAAGTGACCTGCGTGCCATGAAGAGACTTGCGCGCCAGTGCCTTGAAGGATTGGAAACTTGTGCACCTATCGTTTTTCAAGAACACAACATCAAAATATGGAAAAGGAAAGAAGGTCGCACAAGTATTTTTTGGGTCACGCAAGTGAGTTACGCGACAGAGGCTAGGGGTGATGATCTGCGTGCCGAGACTTGCGCGCCGAGGGGTGACTTGCGCACCACTGCGCAGGTTGACCAGTTTGCCAATAAATAGAGGACCACCCCTCCTCATTTCCCACGAGCTCAGCCCTTAGAGAAAATCAGATCTCTCGTCGTGCAGGTGTAGGATTCGTGCAAGTGGTGATTGGTCACGCAAGTGGTTTGGAGAGACTTGTACGCCACCTCTTAGAAGTTGCGCGTCGGTTGATGGTTGCGTGCCCAAGGTGATTTGGGCGAGAAAGGAAGTGAGTTGTGCAGGATTGAAGTTCAAGAAGGTAGTGTCGTGTAGGTTCTTTGGTGACACTTGCACACCAGTTTGGACTTGCGCGCCGAAGACTGGCACGCCGTATTGGGACTTGCGCGCCGTATTGAGACTTGCGCGCTGGGCTTGAAAAGGAGTGCTAGGTGTTGTTGGAGCACGCTCGCCTTTCTGGAGCTGCACGAGAGCTGAATGATTGCTTGATACTTTCGGTGCAAAGTGAGATTAAAGAGGAAATCTAAATGATAAATTCATGATCTCATGTATACATGGAGAACTGATTCTGACAATACCAAGTATGCTGAGCTTCACTTATTGAGTAATCACATCAGTGGTTGTGATTCAGGCAAAAAAAAAAAAGAGGATCTAGTGTATTAGTCATTTCACTAAAGAAGAAGGTTTGAACTAAAAAGAGCATCAAATCTGAACCATGATGCAAGAAAAGTCTCATGCTGAACAGGAGGCAAAGACTTCAATTCAAATCTATTTAAGAGACCTTCACATCTATAAACTGAGTGGGACTTCACCAACGACAGTGAGCCAGGGGGAGTCAACAGGAGTGACCCGAGGGACGCAGTGAGCTATCCCTGAACCTTTGTAAAGGCAGTGAGCCTAGTATAGAGTGACTGTTCCCAAACCATTGTAATCCACAACTAGTGTAGATTAGTGGAATTTGGTACGCCTGGAAACTTGTCGGCGTATGATCCTTGGACGTAGCCCTTAGTGGTGAACCAAGTAAAATTTTTGTGTTATCTATTTGCATGTGAATGTTTCATTTCTGATCATATCCATCATACAGGTTTAAGTAGTTCCTACCAACGTGGGAAAAAGATCCAAAACTTTAAGAAGAAAAATTTGAAACCCTGATTCACCCCTCCCCTCTCAGGGTGTCCTGGGGTCCTACACACTTTTCATGATCTAGGAAAATGTTTGTGATCAAAATAAAAGAGGCATGAGACATATTAGGTTAAAACCTATGAAGGGAGGCTTAAGAAAAGGAAAATCCTCTACCTTTTAATCCTTCTATAAATAACCAGAAATTACATGTGATTTTTTTTAAATTAAATTGAATTGTTATGAGTTTGAAAAATTTTACGGCATGTGATTTCGAGGCCCGAAGATCCTAGAACGGAATTTTGAACTTTATTAAGGTACATTCAATAAATGTAAAGGCATGAATTTCTATATTTTTAATTGGTGCTCTGATTAAAAATCCAATAGCACCGTTGAATTCTCCGTGTCGGGATTCTCTTAAGGGAATATTAACTTTGTTCGGAAAACGTTTGATGAAAAAGTTAATTTTTTGATCTTTTGAAATAAATAAAAAAAATAAAAAAATAGCTAAATGTTATTTTATTTTTTGTTTGGAAACCATTGAGCGGTGGTGGTGGGACCACAGTGTAACATCAGACATTAAATAATAGAATTTTAATTTCTTGAACATCTCATTTCTTTGGTTTTTTAAATACAACACTTATGTGTTTAATTGACTCATTAGTTACAGTTAATTAATGAATCATAATATTAAACACAACATGGGGGATTATTATCTTATTTAAACAAATCTTGGGCATGAGTTTTGGAGACTCGTGATAGGAACCTCTACCGAAGTGCCGATGACATATTCCACCAACATAGAATGGATATTTGACAACCATTGGAGGATTCGAACCGAAAAACGTCGAGCGATGACGAACACCTTTGAATGTGGGTTCAACTCCCTCATCTACAGTGTCTTCCAATGAGTTCAAGGTAGGGGTTTTTTTATGTTCTAATAATTTTATGATTCATATACCCTTGATGATATTAAATTATTTCCATGTAATAATGCTAAAAAGAAGGGTGCGGGCCCAACCTAACGAGGCCTGAACCCTTCGCCAAACTTTATTTGTTTTCATTATTCATGGACGACCGACCTATATGGAGGAAAGATAAAACCAGGGGCCATGCAGTGATGGTAGCTTCCCAAGAGGCTCGTAGGAACAGTTGGAAAAGAAAAAGGACCACCAGAGCTTCAGTGGAGGCCCGCGGATTCTTCACTGGTGTGGCGATGCTGGTGATTGGAGGAGGTGGTGGCTGGATTCCACTGGCCATGGAAGAACAGAGGCACCTGAAGGTGTTGTGACGGACAGGGGTAGTCGGCCTTTGTTGGCCACATTGATTGTGTTGGTGTGCCACGGTATCACACCGTGGAGGAGGGTCGCAATGGACGAATGGGGCGGTCGGACATCACCAATCGCGTTGAAGCTAGGCAGTGTGCCACAGTAGCGTGCCATAGAAGAAGTGTCGTAGCACCGAGCCACGGCGGAGGGTGGAGGGATGACCCATGCCTGTGGGTCCCACCATTGATCGATCCACATAGATTATTCTGGTGGAGCGGTGCCTTGCTAGCACTACTAGATAGAAATCCGAATGGACTACGGTCCGTTCGAGAGGGGAGCCAACCCATACGCCCAGCTAGCGTGTCGTGCCCAGCCAATGGGTCGGGTTGGTCCAGCGGCCCAGCGGGCCATGCCTAGCCGACTGGGTCGGGCCAAGCCCGCAGCCTAGTGTGCCAAGCTCGCGGCCCAACCCCTTCGGTCGAGGTCCAGCCTTACTGGGCCGAGCCCATCCCCTTTGGTCTGGGCCCAGCGGGCCGGGTCGGACCGGACCCAAACCCACTTACAAACCAGTTTCGATTAAACGGATATATCTCCTAAACAGGATGTCTCTTTGAAGAACCGTATGTGGTGATTGAACCCTTAAGATAGGGAGGTCCTTTTGAGATACACCACTTAGGTTTTGGAGAATGTTTGAGTATGACTGGGTTAGATCAGACTCGGATCCAACCAGGCCCTCGGCACTAAAATGCCTATAACTTACAAACCAAGCGTCTAATTGACACGATGCTTGTTGCATTGGAACCCTTATGACATTGTGGTTAATCGAGTTACTTCTTTGTGGGACTTCATATCAGTTGAGGTATGACCGATATCTTGAGGAGTGGTTTCTTGAAAACTCAAGTGCACCAGGTGCGAGAATCTTGTGGTTGGCTTCCAAGTGGCATACAACTTACGGCCCTGTGTGGATCAATGACTTACGACCCTGTGTGGATCGATGAATTATGATCGTATGTGGATCAATGACTTATGAACCTATGTGGATCGATGAATTATGACCCTATGTGGATCAGTTAATTACGAACCTCTATGGATTGAAAACTTATGACCCTGTGTGGATCGGTGACTTACGACCCTGTGTGGATTGATGACTTCCTAAACTATGTGGATTGATAACTTATGAACTTGTGTGGATCAGTTATAGCATGACCCGACAATTAACAACCTTAGAGTGTCCCATTGTGGATCAATGACCTATGACCCTATATGGATCGATGACTTATGACCCTGTGTTGATCGACAACGTACAACCCTGTGTGCATCGGTGAATTACGACTATGTGTGGATCATCTTTATAATGACTTCTTCATGGTACAATAGTGGAACTTCTTAATATAATAAGATGAATTAGCTTCATGACTAATCATCATTATTCATGTTCTTTAAGTTCTATACCTAGTTTGAGTTGAGTCTTTCCTTGTTCTTTGTGATTGGGATCGCGCTTTTTGGTTTTTTTTTTTATTTCTAGGAGACCATTGTGGGTCTCGGGGTACCTACTAGGTATTATTATACTCACCCCTACACAGGCTTCACCCGCACCTTTTTGTGACTTGTGCAGATGATAGACAGCTTTTACTGAGGTTAGGGATTCAGGACCAGAAGGTGCATAGAGGTGACCGGTTGATGTGGAGAGCCACAGAGACGAGCTTTACCTACCCTTCAGGTAGGATCCTTGGTGGATGACCTCCAGAGTTGTTTTTCCTTTGGGATGTATTTTTTTCCTTTTAGTTGGGTTTTTATTATGGATCATTCTGCTTTAGTTCACACTTTTACTTTCAGCATTTATACTACGTGGTTTGTTCTTTTTGTGTTCCTGGTCTGTGTGTTTGCAGGTTTGAATTCAATTCCTTCCCATTTTAGGGATATTCCTTTCTGGTGCTAGTATCCAACCCCAAGCCTATGGAAGACAGGCTTGGGGTAATCATGAAACGGATCCCAAGGGACGGGTCATGACAAAGTGTTATCAGGGGGAGGATATACCAAAGAACTAAGACTCTAATATTTTTAATGTAGAAATAGTGTTAAGTGTTTTGAGTATGGTTTTCAGTTAGAGGAGTCTAGTGTTGGTGCGACGATGGACGTATCCATACACCAAGACCATAAATTCTTATTTCTAACTCGTAACACAAAAACACTGATTGTGTGTGTTTTTTTGAAATGTTTTTCTTTTGATCTCTTTTGATTCATCTCACTATGTATAACATATTTACTATGGTGCATATATTTATTTTCAGAATGTCACCGTGTAGATAGCCAGCCAGGATTCTAGAGATAGTTTGCGATGATGGCCCACTGAGTGATGAGGCTTCTATGCAAGGAACTCTTACGGCAATGGTACCTTCAGGTGGTGTACCAGCAACACCACTACCCATAGGGTAGCAGTTTCCACCAGCCCCACCAACGGGCGGTGCAGACTGACTTAGAGTTCTGCATGAGTTCCAGAGGAAGATGCCTCTGAGGTTTTGAGGTGAGACAAATCCACAGGCGGCTGAGGACTGGCTGGAGGTTGTGTCTAGAGTTTTCCACCTAGTTGGGACACCAGCAGAACAGATGGTGATCCTAGCTGCTAGTCTCTTCCAGGGAACAGTAGGGAGACGGTGGAGCCTGACGCTCCAGATGCACGATGAGGAAACCCTCACCTGGTTGGACTTTGAGATCCTCTTTAGGGTGAAGTCTATTCCAGTGACTCTATGCTCTATGCGTATTCAGGAGCTCCTACACTTATAGCATGGAAGCCTGATAGTGGCCCACTACTCGGTGAGATTCATTGACCTCTAACATTACTCTACCGACATGGTACGGGACCCTTTCTTTAGGGATCGGACCTTTGAGTAGGTTCTCTAATGGGAGATCAGAGTGTCAATGATATCTATCAACATACTGATGTAGGCTGGATTACTAGAGCAAGCACTTATGGTGGAGAGATTCCTAACTAAGCAGGAACTGACAGAGAGATCCACCTCTGGGCGACATGTGGTCGAGTAATCTATTTAAGGTAGTAGGTGGATGATGCATGGGCCCAAGTGGGATACACCTTCTGGTGGATGACCCCAGGATATAGGGTCAAAAGTGTGGATCTCATGAGATAGAGGAGGTTAGTAGAAGAGCAGACTGTGCTACACGTGCGGCGGGCAGGGTCCCATGGATCGCAACTTTCCAACCCATCATACTGAAGACCAATAGATGGTCAAGGGGCCACTAAGGCAGAGGTAGATATTTGATTGGGGAGGTCTGTAGGGTGGCGAACTTGGAAGGCGAGTAGTTTGTGCATCAGGTGGTGGGTGAATATTTGAGGTTCTATATCCACCACCACAGGTGGTCCACACCGACCACATAGAGTAGGTGGACAGGTACAAGATCAGCTTCAGGCAGATGAGGCTTACGACCATGGAACTCCAGAGATGATTTGAGGTACGATCTGTGTCCACTCCAACCTAGAAACGGTTCTTATAGACACATGTGACTATCACTCTTTTATTTCCATAGCTCTTGTTCTGATCTCGGAGATTTTAGTAGATCCATTAGCTCGATATTTATGATTATAGACTCCTATAAGATAGGATTATACAATTACACACTAGTTTTGGCTATGTGAGCTTACTCTAGGAGGAAAGACCTTCAGCTGGGATCTCCTAGTAGCAGCATCGAGGCCTTACGATGTCATCTTGGGTATGGACTGGTTATCCATGGTTCATGCTCATATAGACTGTTTTAGGCACAAACTGCAGTGTGACTGTGAATATGGGACCGATTTTTCCTTCACCGGTGAGAAGGTAACCTTTGAAACTCAGGATGGACTCTCTTGAAGGAGGGTGTAGCTAATAACTCATCAATTGGCTAGCCTTACCCTTGGAGTAGTTAATGAGAGAAGTTTGAGTTATCCTATAATGGTGGACCAATATGCTGATGTCTTTCCTAATGATGTTCTGGAACTACCTCCTCGTAGAGAGGTGACTTCTACATCGACCTGTACCCCAAGATGGCACTGATATCTACACCATAATATCATATGGCTCCCACCGAGCTTCGTGAGTTAAGGGTACAACTAGAGGAGTTGTAGGGTAAGGGGTTCATAAGGTCTAGTATTTCTCCATGGGAAGCCCCGATTTTGTTTTCCAAGAAGGCAGATGGGAGCTTGAGGCTTTTCATGGACTATCGTCACTTGAATCAAGTTACCTTGAAGAATAAGTATCCACTCCTAAGGATTGATGATCTCTTCAATCAACGGAAGGGAGAATGGTGGTTTTCAAAGATAAACCATAGATCAGGATATCATCAGCTCAGGGTACGAGATGAGGACATATTGAAAATAGAATTTAGATTCCAGTATGGCCACTATGAGTTCTTGGTGATGCCTTTTGGTGTGACCAATGCTCTGGTAGAGTTCATAGGACTCATGAACAGGATCTTCTAGACTTACCTCGATCGCTTCGTGGTGGTCTTCATTGATGACATCTTGATTTACTCAGTATCATAGGAGGAGAACTCCATGTACCTTCAAATAGTTCTGAATACACTCTGAGAGCACCATATTTATGGAAAGCTCTCAAAGTTTCAGTTCTAGATATGGGAGGTCCACTTTCTAGGACATGTTATCTTGGAGGCTAGAGTTTTAGTGGATCTGGCGAAGATAGAAGCAGTGCTTTCTTGGAATCCACCCAGGAGTGTGACAAAGGTATGGAGTTTCCTGGGGTTGTCTAGGTACTACCTGAGATTCTTACCTAACTTTTCCAGAGTAGTATCACCCTTGTCATCTTTGAAAAAAAAGGGACAACCTTTCTTTTGGATAGAGAGATACCAGCAGAGTTTCCAAGAGCTGAGATGGATAATGATGAGTTCCCCCATATCGAGGCTACTAGAAGAGAGAATTTAGTATGTAGTCTACTTCGATGCATTAGGGATCATAATAGGGTGTGTCTTGATGCAGGAGCGAGTGATAATTGCCTAAATCTCATGATAGTTGAGAAAACACAAGCAGAACTATGCTACCCATGAACTAAAGTTAGCAGTAGTGGTCTTTTCCTTGAATATGTGGTGGCACTACTTGATGGGTGAACAGTTTACTATCTACTCTAATCACAAGAGTATCATGTATATCTTATCAAATAAGGACCTGAACCTGAGACAATGGTGATGGCTGGAGTTCCTCCAGGATTATGACTTTGAGATAGTCTACACTCCCAAAAATGGGAATGTGGTGGAAGACACACTCAGCAGGAGGTATGGGTTATAGTTGATGAGTGAGATGATAGATCAGCTATCCATGTTGCAATTATCCTTCATGGATAGTGATAAATCAACATACCTCCAGTCCATGACTATCACTCCCCCACCCCTTCAGTGAGTATCAGAGGCACAACTTGGGGACTATGACTGTGAGGTCCGACATGCTCAGATATCCTCAAGACGGGTTCTTGAAGGATTTTATGAAAGTGGGGAGCACGTTATCCTTTTTAGAGGACGCACTAAGGTACCAGTGATGCTACAAGAGGAGGTGTTAAGGGAATTACATAGATCCCCTTTGGTGGTACATACTGGTGTTTTGAAGATGTATCAGGACCTCCAGAGTCAGTACTGGTGTCCAAGGATGAAGAAAGCAGTGGTAGAGTTCGCATCACAATGCCTCACTTGTTAGAAAGTGAAGGTTAAGGACCAGGTTCTAGCAGGCTTCACTCAGCCACTTGAGGTTCCAGAGAGAAAGTGGAATGGCATCTCCATGAACTTCGTGACAGGGCTTCCACGTACGTCTAGGGGCCACGATTCCATCTGGGTGACCGTTGTCTGACTCACCAAGTCGGTCCACTTCCTACCCATATGAGAGTAGGGATCAGTAGAGGTATTGGGACGCCTCTATATACAGAATATTATACGGCTTCACGAGGTTCCATCGAGGATCCTCTTAGATCGTGATGCTCATTTTACATCCCAGTTGTGGAATGGATTATAGGAGTCATTCAAGACTAACTTACAATTGAGAACCGCCTTTCATCCTCAGATAGATGGTCAGATAGAGCAGACCATACAGACGCTTGAGGACATACTTCATGCTTTCATCCTTGATTTTGGCCATAGTTGGGAGGACCACCTACCCCTAGTGGAGTTTACATGCAATAACAGTTATCACTCCACCATTAGCATGGCGTCGTTTGAGGCTTTGTATGGGTGACCATGAAGATCACCTCTATGCTAGACAAACCCAGGGGAGTCAGCTCTTATGGTCCCAAAGTTGGTACAGTCTACCACTGAGAAGGTGCAGATCATCCAGGAGTAGATGAAGACTGCATATAGCCAGTAGAAGTCTTATTCCGACAGGAGACAGAGGCCCTTGGAGTTTGAGGAAGAAGACCATTCCTTCCTATGGGTCTCACCACAACAAGGATTGCAGATATTTGGTTACGGTGGAAAGCTATATCTGAGGTTCATTGGACCTTTGCAGATCCTTAGCAGAGTAAGCATGGTGGCATGCCACCTAGCTCTTCCCCCACAGATTCATCGGGTGAATAATGTTTTCCATGTATCGTAACTGAGGAGTTGTGTGCATGATCTATCGCATGTTATCGGTGGGGTGATCTAGAAATTTATGATGGGATGAAATTCATGGAGTTCCTAGTGGAGATAGAGGATCGATAGGAGAGGGTCCATCATGCGTGGTCAATTCCTATGGTGTGAGTTTGGTGGCAGCATGGGAACCTCCAGGAGATCACATGGGAGTGGGAGGCTCTGATACGTGCTCATTACCCCCATTTTTTTCCCTAGTTTTTGTTGTATATTTCAGGGACGTAAATCCATAAGGTGGGGTGAATTTAAAGACCAATAAATTCCATGTAATTTTTTTTAAAATTAAATGGAATTGTTACGAGTCTAAAAAAATTGATGGCACGTGATTCTGAGGCCCGAAGAGCCTAAAATGGAATTCTTAACTTTTTTAAGGTACGTTCAGTAAATGTATAGGTGAAAATTTCCATCTTTTGAACATGTGCTCGGATTAAAAAACTGAGAGATTCATTGAATTCACAGTGATAAGATTCACTTAAGGGAAGCTTAACTTTGTTCAGAAAAATTCAGACAGAAAAGTTAATTTTTAGATCTTTTGAAACAAAATAATAAAATAACAAAAGGTTATTTTATTTTTCTATTTTTAAACCATTGAGTGGTGGTGTTGTAACCATAGTGCAACGTTAGACATTAAATAAGTGACTTTTAACATCTTGAACATCTCATTTATTTGGTTTTGTAATGAAAATTCTTGTGTGTTTAATTGACTCATTAATCACGGTTAATTAATGAATCATAATATTAAACACAATGTGAGAGATTATTATCTTACTTAAAAAAATATTGGGCATGAGTTTTGGGGACTCATAAGAGGAACCTCTACTGAAGTGCTGATAATTTCTTCCACCAACATAGAATGGAGCTTCAATGATAGTTGGAGGATTCAAATCGAACAACGTCAAGCGATGATGAACACCTTCGAATGTGGGTTCATCTCCCTCATCTGCAACGTCTTCCAATGAGTTTGAGGTAGGGGTTTGTTTTTGTTCTAATAATTGTATGATTCATCTACCCTTGATGATATTAAATTCTTTCCATGTAATAACGCTAACGCGGAGAGTGCGGGCCGAACTGAACAAGGCCAGGACCCTCTGCTGAACTTTCTTTGTTTGCGTTCTTCATGGATGACTGATCAATATGGCTGAAAGATGAAAATGGGGACCATGCAGAGATAGAAGCATCCTGGGAGTCCCATAGGTGCAATTGGAAAAGAAAATGGACCTCCAAATCTTCATTGAAGACCCGCGGAAGCTTCGCTAGTGCAACAGCACCGGTGATGGAAGGAGGCGGTGGCCGGCTTCCGCCAGCCATCGAAGGACGGTGGTGCCTGAAGGTTCCAGGAAGAATAGGATAGGTCGGCCTTTTTCAGCTGTGTTGATGGTGGTGGTGCACTGCGACAGTGTGCCATGGAGGAGGGCCGCAGCTCTGAGCCATGGCGGACGAAGGGGGTGGTCACCCATCGCCGGCCACATTGAAGCTGGGTGGCGTGCCATAGTAGCATGTCGTGGAAGAAGTGTCATGGATCTGAGCTATGGTGGAGGGAGAAGGGAGTACCGGTGCCCACAGGTCCCACCATTGACCGTTCCATGCGGACCAGTCAGGTGGAGTGGCGCCTTGCTAGCGCCACTAGTTGGCAAGCCAAATGGACCATGGTCTATTTGGGAGGGGAGTCGACCCCCACGCCCAGTTGGCGGTCCGCACCCAGCTAGAGGGCCGAGTTGTTCCAGCGGCCCAGCGGGTCGTACCCTGGCGGGTTGGCCAGGCTGAGCCCATGGCCTAGAGGGCCTAACCCACAGCCTAGCATGATGAACCCGCATCCCATCCTCTTCAGGCCAGGTCCATCCGAACCGGGCTGGGCCCAGTGGGCCAGGTCAGGTTGGTCCGACCGGGTCAGACCGGACCCAAACCCACTTATGGACTAGTTTTGATTAAAGGAAAATATCGCCTAAACCAGACGTCCATTTGAAAAATAGTCTATGGTGATAGAAACCCTAGGATGGGGATAACCTTTTGAGATACTCCACTTGGGTTTTGGAGAAAGTTGGAGTACGGCCCGGTTGGATCATACTCGAATCCAACCGGGTCCTCGGAACTAAAATTACAATAACTTACAGATTAGGCGTCCAATTTATGCATCGTCTATTGCGTTGGAACCCTTTTGACATGGAGTTTCATCGAGTTAATTTTTAATGGGTCCTCCTGGTGGTTGACGTACGGTCAATATCTTGAGGAGTCGTTTCTCGGAAACTCAAGTGCACTAGGTGTGGGAATCTTGTGGCTAGCTGTCAAGTGGCATACGACTTACGACCCTGTGCGGATTGGTGACTTACAACCCTCTATGAATCGATGACTTACGACCCTATGTAGATCGGGGACTTACAACCCTCTGTGGATCAACGACTTATGAACCTGTGTGGATCTATGACGTTTGACCCTCTATGGATTGATAACTTCCGACCCCATGTGGATCGACAACTTACAACCCTGTATGGATCAGCAATAATGTGACCTGATTAGGACTAGCCTTAGAGTGGCCCATTGTGGATCAGCGACTTACAAACCTATGTGGATCGATGACTTACAGCCCTGTGTGGATCGGTGACTTATGACCCTGTGTGGATCAGCTTTATAATTACTTCTTTTTGGTACATCAATGGAACTTATTTATAGAATAAGATGAATTATATTCATGACTAATCATCATTATTCCTGTTCTTTAAATTTTTTACCTGGTTTGAGATGAGTCTCTCCTTGTTCTTTGTTATTTGGATCATGCTTTGTGGTTTTTCCTTTATGGAATTCTAGGAGACCATCTGGGGTCTCGGGTTCCCTACTAGTTATTGTTATACTCACCCCTACACGGGCTTCTCCTGCACCTTATTATGCCTTGTCCAGATGACAAACAACTTTGACTGAGGTTAGGGAGTCACGACTAGATGGTTCACAGAGGTGACCGGTTGATGTGGAGAGCCACAAAGACGATTTGTACATACCCTTCAAGTATTATCCTTTGTGGATGACCTCAGGAGCTATTTTTCCTTTCTGCTGTATTTTTTTTCTTTTAGTTGGGTTTTTATTATGACCCATTATACTTTAGTTCGCACTTTTACTTTTAGAAATTATACTATGTGGTTGGTTATTGTTGTGTTCCTGGTTTGTGTGTTTGTAGTTTTAAATTCAATGCCTTCCCATTTTAAGGATATGCCTTTCCGGTGCTAGCCGCCAACCCCTATACTATAGAAGGCGATCTTGGGGTAGTCACAGCACAAGCCTCAAAGGATGGTTCGTGAAACCTTCCCCATATAAATCTTAGGAAAACGTTAATGCATAAATTAAAAAACACATAGCTTGTGGGACCCAACATATGATCCTAGAAATAATCAAGCTATACTCAATAGGTCTTTGTCCTATGAAAAAGTTAGAGTGTTCCCTTTCCATAAAATAATAATCAAAATTGACCCTTCATGTTTAACCATTCATCATTAATTTTTCAATGGACCAAATATGGTGTATCAGTGATGGTGTCTATTCATATACCCATCTGTGTGCCATGCACAGGAGGAATTTATCATCAATTTCTAAATGGACCAACTATAGTATACTAGTGATGGGGTATATTCCTATACCCATCCCTGATCCATTCCTATGATAGATTCATCATTAATTTTGGAATGGACTAACTCTAGTATATCAGTAATGGGGTCTATGCCTATACATGTCCATGAGAAATACCCTGGAATAATTCCTAATCAATTTCTAAATGGACCTACTCTAGCATACTAGTGATGATGTTTATATCTATACACATCCGTGATTCATTCCCTAGAGGAATTCATTATCAATTTCCAAGTAGAAAATCTCTAGGGAAGTAGTGTTGGTATAAATACTTATATATATCTTTAATCCATTCCCTAGAGGATTCTATGTGGGGTTCTATTACTTAGAAAATGGATCATATAGTTCAAAATTTAAAGAGGATCTCATTTTGACTCAATCGTTGGGGAGACATAAGTGATTTAGTCCTAAATCCTTGATTTGAAATTTTTTACTTGATTATAACCCTCCGACTAGTGAGTCAGCCACAAAATCCCACCAAATATTCAAGAAATGTGGAAAATATCCCTACATTTTCCTTATAATTTGATTCTTTTCTTTCTAAATGAATACAATTCTAGGAGGAAACATTTTTTTCATCAAAAAATTCACTCCATGCACTTTTTTGTATAACCCATGATATGATTCTCACTTATACAACACAAGTCAAGTTTGAGTAGAAATGTATTTCCATGATCAAAGATAAATAAAATGGTATTTCTAGGTACTATAGGACTTCTCACACACTGAGGTATAGAGGGTACTCAAAAATTTTACCCAATAATCTGACATAGTGGTGATAAACTCTTTCCTAGAGTAGGACATGGATTTCACACTTTTCTAATTAAAAGGGTGTTAAATCCAAAAAAAACCATATTTGGAGGTCTTTTGGAAACTTCTTAGACTCAAAAAAACATCCCTCTAGGATTTATATACCTTATCTAAGGGTATAGATCACTTCATAGGATTTGATTTTACTGGTCTTGGATCCAAAATGGGCCTATAGATCAAAATTTATGATAGTTTGAATTTAATTAAGGATTCTATAAGGGAAGTGTTCCATAAAGGTATTTAATGTGGATTGTGAGACATCCACAGGGTTATGTGGTAGATTTATGTGATCATGTGACCCTGGTAGAATCACTAAACACATTAACTGAGCCACATGATTTTGTAACCCCATTCGAGTTAGGTAATCATAGAATGGACATCTAATCACGTGATATGCCCCAAATAGAATGTCGATGATGGAGTCGGTCCACGCTCATTATTGAACACATGACACATCCTGAAGAGGCTATCTATGATAGATCTGGTTTATAATCACTATTGTTCACATGTCATGCCTAAGATATGGAATTTTCCATGGTTCATGAAGCACCCGAGATGCGTGACTCATCCAGGTGACCCAACAAATTCATATAACAATACCTACTTTGGAAAATGATCTCAACTACTAGTGCACCATGAACATATTTATATTTCCTCGTGATACTACATAGATATTGATCCCCTTTCACCAATAAAATCTCCCTGAGTTTTCCACTTGAGACACACATAAAGGTGAGGAGATAAGAGAAATTGAAGGAATGGAGGAGGAAACACCCAAATTGGGGACTCTTTGAAGGCCTTTAGTTTTGAAACTCCCAACGTACTTTCATAAGAAATAGAATGGACAAAGGGAGAAACCTATTATGAATTAGGTAACTAATTTCATGAACCTAGACTGCATATCTGTTTACATGAACATCGGTTACATAACCGAGACACATGATCACCTGACTATATATAAGTTATACAATATCTTGATTTCATCTCATTGTTGTGATCACTCGATCTAGGTTAAATGGCTACATGACTCACATCCCCTAACATGATTTATTAACACTTATTTATTCATGTAGAAACAAAAAACACTTGATGTTTCTTTTAAAACCACTAAACCTGTATAATCATAGAGTTCACACTAGTTCTCACCCCTTTGATCATCAATTACCTTGATAAAAGGAGAAATTTATTCATCATCCTAGATAGGTGAAACCCTCAGGGGAACCATAATCATATATTTCCTTGATAATGAGGATCTCTATCAAGAATCCACTGAATTAGTTTCTCTTATCTTGATGGTGGATTTCTTCCCCATCTTGTGAGTTGGGCTAGATAGGGCATCCCTCCTAGAGTAATCCCATAGTCTTTATTACTGGCTTTCATGCTTCTCCTACCTCTATATTCTATGCCCCATCATGGGATAGAAATAGGTAGGAAGAAATAAGAATGATATTTCAATTTTTCTATGAGACCTAATAGGTTCTAATTGATGATCTCATTAATCATGAGTTTTCAACGAGTTATGGAGAGAGAAAGATACTTTTATAGCCTCAATGTGTAAGCCCCACTTAGAGCATTGGGTAGCCTTAGTGTGTAATCCATGTTAAGAGAATTTGGTAACCTCAATGTGTAATCCTTTTTCAGAAACATGGGTACACTCAGTGTGTTTTACTTTTTTTAGGGCATTGGGGGGGCCTTAGTGTTTAAGCCCCATTCAGATCCTTGGTCAACTTTAGTGTGTAAGCCTCGTTCAATTCTTTTGGTAGACTTAGTGTGTAAGACTCATTCAAACTCAGTGTCACACTCCTATGTAATGCACTCAATTCTTTGTTATCTTTTATTTCTCACACTGATCATGACTCATGTGAGCTTATAGATATGGTTTGATCATGCCATTAGTGTCAATAAGGTTACTCTATGGGAATCCTTTATATGTGTAGGCACTGATAACCATATCCTATTATAAAATGGATATAATCATGCTGAACTATAAGGGTGTTAATTCTTATTTCTAATAGGATTCATAGGATTCCTATCTAATGTCTGAACCCAACATCATCTGCCCTCATATTTTAAACATCCAATGTACTATCTTTAACATGGACATTTTCATTTTGAAATCTCATAGATCCATATTCTCCATGATATCCATAACCATATTCCTAACTAGGTATCCCCCATATGTGTAAGCCCCATATGATTCTATTTTGTCACATATTTTGATATGTTCAAGTTGTGGGGTGTAGAAAAATAATTATTTCCTAGTTAAAAATATATTATAGTGGTTAACCTAGGTTTTATTTAGAGAGGATCACACAACGATCAAGTTTATAAATTTAAATTAGAGGAAAAGGGGGATGTTTTTGAAATTGTTTGATTTTAATAACAAAAAAAATAAATAAATACAGATATTAAAAAATATTAATGAATAAAGTGATGGTGTAAGAGTTAGTTTTCCAATTGGAATGTTATCCTAGTTCTAAGTTATCTAGCCATCTTTTTCTAATTCGATTAAAGTGAGATTTCACAATCTCTTCCTCTCACTGCATTTTTCAAATGGTGATAGTGATAATAAACCTTTCTAAAATATCATCTTATTCTACTCTCCTTACAATGTGAAATATAGTTGTATAAAATACCCTTAATTAACTTAGGAAATACTTGATTGGGTATTGATTATCCAAAACAATCAAGATTATACGCTAATCCTCCCATACATACTGACAATCTCCAAGTACTTCACGACTAATGCCTAGTATATTCCATCATATATAAACCAGAACCTAGTGGATATAGATAATGATTTGTGGCCAAATAAATAACAATAATATAATCTAAAACCAAATATGATTGTAATTGATAATAAAAACGATTATTAGAATATTGAATCAAACTTAACAAAATAAAGAAATGGATTTTATTCAGTGAAGTGAAAGAAATCAAGAATTATAAAAATAAAACCTCCCCTTATCCAATAAATCATAATTTTACCCTTCAGTATGAAGGGTATCTTAGAATAAGGAGGAAGAGGATACCATTAAAAAACAAAGAAAATAGAAAATAATGGAAAAATAATTCTTCTCCAAAATATAACTGTTGAAAACATTCAAAATTTCTACCCACCAGATAGCTAAATATTGCCAAGTGGTCTTTTTAATAGTTTTTCTAAATTGAATCAAATATTTAACCAAAAAAATAAATCCTTTTAACATGTTTAATAAAATTTATTCTCGAATTACTAAATCTTACTTTTTATAGATAATGAGACTCTTAATCTTCCTCCAATTTGATGCATTCATAGGTTGGGTTAATGAGAAACTTTATCCATGAAATTTAATTTTTACATTATCCTTCGAGTCCAATTTCATGTCCAACTATAATCACCTCATTTTTTTCTTGTATCCTGGTATATTTCTCATTTAATGAGGAATGGTAAATTCAATCATCTAAATATATTTTCCACATTGATTGATATATTTAGGGCCCATGGATTTCGAATTAGAATTCAATCTAGTTGAATATGTTGAATCCCATGAGAAATATGATCCTATAAAAAATAATTCCTCCATTTAGATAAATTTTAAAAAAATTATGCTTAAAATACTAAAGTGATATAAAATAGTTGAAATTCCATAATTAATAAATTTTAAAATTTATGGTCAAAACATCCCCAAAATCCAAAAATGATGCAATTTAGCTCAAACTGATAAATTATTAGGGATTAAATAATTAAAATGAATATAAAAAATAATGGAAAATTAGCTTCATCAATTCCCAAATACATATAACTTGGACTCCTAAACAAGTAAGCATCAAAATCAAATCAAAGAAAATTTAAAACACATACCCATGACATCCACCAATTTAACACCAAGAATAAAAATATCATTCCTCCTAAAAAAATTATTTCAAGTTCTTCATTAGGATCATTAATTCCATTTTCACATCATTTATCATCCCATGAAAATAAAACACTTACCTCACATGAATTTTCACTCATCCCACAAATGTTAATTTTTAACAATGATTTTATCATCCAAACCCATGAAAGAGTCTCCATAGGCTTGATAAATTCTTATATATCCATATGATGTAATTTAAGGACATGTTTTTATCATGAGGACCTTTTAGTTTTTTCAGTTTCCTTCTATTGGTAGGTTTTTTATGTCAAAAAATTTGAGGTAGAATAAAGAGGGTTTGGATATTTTTAAATCAAAATTATATGATTCCAATTTTCAATCATTTATATTATTATAATCACTCCCCTTAGTATAAAATCAGTTACAATCATCATGAAAACTCTAATGAAGGTTCACAACATTTAGAATTTCAATTGTAAAAATGATATCATCTCAACTCCCTTCAACAGAATTGAGTTTTTTATGATCTTTTCAAATTATGTACAACTTCATTTTTGAATGGAGTAAGGTTGATTTGAATTTCATGATGTGGGTTTAACTTCCCAACTCTTATCTTTAATGAAAATATATTTTTTCATCTTATAAAAACTTTATTTTTCTTTTATTCTTCTAGTATCTTCAGCTCGGATGAATTCTTAGAATTATATTCAAAAATATCAACAAAGCACAGATTTTAGTAAAATAAATTTTTTAGAAACAAACACATCTCTTAATAATTTTATTTTCCACCCAAATTATCACTAAATTATATATAATGAATCAATATAGCTTCCCCCTACACTTAATTTTAACTATAACATGAATTTTCACTACAAGAGTTTGTTGGATGGGGAAAATTGGCTTTTAATGTGGCTAACATAACATGTTGTTCACGTATTATCGAGGAAACAGGGATTAAATGTAAATTTTATGCTAGAATAAAAAGTATTATCTTGAAAAGGGGCTATTAAAACCAAATAAATGTCTCAATAATTTAAAACACAAGTACTTAAAACCCTCAATTTTTTATAGAAATTAGTCAAATTTTGGTTAAAGAACGCATGGATAGGATCTATCAATAAATGATTTGTATGTAAAGAATACTTAATAAAGGGTTCATAATCCTTATGGGAAGGTTATTTTAAAAGATAAAGATAGTGACATGTGGAATGGGATTAAAAATTTGTAACGACCCGAAATTTTTAAATAAATTTTGTTCCCTAATTTTATGTGTTATTGTTATACTCAACATAAATGTTTTATTTGATAAACATGATTATAATTAAAATGAGATCAGTAGGTTTTGACTATTATATAACCATCGGTCAACATGACCGCTGTGAACAAAATGTTTTGATTATTGTCTCTAAATATAAGTAATCTTGGTTAATTATTATAGAAAGAAGATTCGATGGCCTCACCTAGTAGTCTTGGACCGATCAAAGCCCATCTAACAGAGCTTGGGAAGGAGGTAGCACCACTGGGCTTTGCTCTGGATCAAATCCAAGCCGAACTTCATCATGTGAAGTTGGAACGAAATCGCCTTCGTGAGAAGTTCAAACTGATAGAAATTACTACTCGGGCAATGTTGACTGAGCCGCCCCAAGCTTCTATCACCCTAGCACACCTTACTCTTGGGTCCTATGCTGGTATTATAAGGGGTTATGTAACGAGACTGTAACTACCTTGTGTAATCCTTGTTTTAAATAAAAATTGGGATTTCTTCTTATGATGAAGTTTATGAATTTTGAAATGACCGGATAAATATAGTATGCATAGTTTTGATGAATTTTAGAAAAAGGATATTTTAAATATGTTTATGTAAACCCTAAATAATTAAAAATGTGTAATTATTTTCAAAAAATGGTCTTCTGCAATTATGTTCAGTACTAAATTTAGAGTCTAATAAGATCAACTTGATTTTTGATGAATAGTAAATTATGAATAGTGATTTTATGATTAGGATTAGTAATATGACCAAATGGATTAGTAATCTCACTTAAAGAAAGTTTTAAAATAATCTAGGCACCTTTATTAAGTAATGTGATTCAATAAAATAGTTAAATAACGGTTTCATTAATTATTATTCAAGTATTAGTTTTTTCGGGTGAATAGTGTTTTTTTTAATTAAAAATTTAATTAAAAATAATTAGAAAATTATTTTTATAAAAATGACTTTATTTTTGAACTCAGAGCATCGATATTATGTTATAGTAATTTTTGGGGTTTTTTCTGAAAAAAATGAATTTTCGATGAATAGTGTTTTTATTTAAAAATTAAATTAAAAATATTTAGAAAATTATTTTTATAAAATGGATTTCATTTTTGAAATCAGAGCATTGATATTTGGTTAATGTGAAATTTTGGGATTTTTCTGAGAAAGTTGAATTTTCAGTGAATAGTAAAAATACAGTTTTAGGGTTTCGGTATGTTTAATGACATCATAACGGTGTCATGATGATGTCATGAGATCTTTTGAGGGTTGGCCGGCCAAGGGTGATGAATTATTGTTTTGGGTGCCCCATGTGGCCTAACTCCATGATAAATGACAAGGGAGAGCACATGGGTTTGAGAAAAGCACATGTGAGGTGTCCCTTGGCCATTAATGCCTTGTCCCCTCACTTTCCCTATAAATACCAAGCCCTCCTCTCATCCATTCGACTCCCCACTCATTCCCAACGAATTTCTGGTCCCATTACCTCCCAAGGAGTCCTCCCAAGGTGCCCCCAATCCCTCAAGGTCCCAACCTTTGAGGTTTAAGAGTTACATTTTAAGGTAAGGGATCCGACCTCTCTCTTTCTTTTCAAGTAATCTCTGTTATGTCTTTTATTTTATACTCCATGTTCTTATGTTGGAGGATGTTATTTTATATTCATCCTACTGCCTATTTCATGTTCATATGATGAGAGACCCCCCCTTTCTCTCATCAATTCGTTTTAAGAATGTTTAAGTGGCGCCGTTAGGCTGCCGAATTTTTAAGGGATTCTTTCACCTTCCTCGTTTTCAAGTTCTATTTTCATTCAAGTCTTTAATGTTCCTTTTTGTTATATTGGGGTATGATCTATATATATATCATACTGGACTCTTATGTTCATATGATGAGAGACCCCATTTGATCTCTTCAATTCAGTATTTTGATGTTTTAAGTGGCGCCGTTAGGCTGCCGAATTTTTAAGTGGTTCTTCACCCTTCTCGTTTTGAAGTTCTACTTTCATGTCAATTATTTCAAGTTCCTTTTTGTTATATTGGGGTATGATCTCTATATATATCATACTGTACTCTTATGTTCATATGATGAGAGACCCAATTTGATCTCTTCAATTCAGTATTTTGATGTTTTAAGTGGCGCCGTTAGGCTGCCGAATTTTTAAGTGGTTCTTCACCGTTCTCGTTTTGAAGTTCTACTTTCATGTCAATTATTTCAAGTTCCTTTTTGTTATATTGTGGTATGATCTCTATATATATCATACTGGACTCTTATGTTCATATGATGAGAGACCCCATTTGATCTCTTCAATTCAGTATTTTGATGTTTTAAGTGGCGCCGTTAGGCTGCCGAATTTTTAAGTGGTTCTTCACCCTTCTCGTTTTGAAGTTCTACTTTCATGTCAATTATTTCAAGTTCCTTTTTGTTATGTTGGGGAATTACCTCTATATCTATCATACTGAACTCTTATGTTCACATGATGAGAGATCCTATTTGATCTTTTCAAACCATTGTTTGTTGAGGTTTAAGTAACGTCGTTAGGCTGCCGAACTTTCATAAGAGAAATCTAATTTTTTTTCTTCCTTCCATGTTTTTCATTTCAAATGGTATGTCCTTGAAATCTCATTACCATGATCATTTATCCTTATTATTCTGTCCATGTACTATTTTATGGGTCATTTATGAATGTTTGACCCATTTTACCTCTCTTTTAATGTCTTCTAAAACCTCGGAACATTGCCGTTATGCTGCAGAATTTCTGTCTCAAAATGTCTATCTCTTTTTCTAAAGTCCTTTTATTTTATTAAGTGAATACTCAAAGCTCTTTCTTCTAAAGGGGTATTCACATATATACCAAAATGTTCTATTTTAAATTCTGGGATTTACATACATGAGACCCTCCTTCCTTTTCTGTGGGTTTTAAAGTGACGTAAAGATCATGTCTTTAAAGCAGTTTTTAAAACGTTATGATTATGAAATGAAACCCATTTATTTTATTCTATATGGGTTATTTATGAAATGTTTGATGATGATATATGTGTCTCACATGATAATAAAGGCAAATTTAAGGGTGCGCCCTGATAGCGCTCCAATGCATTGGGTAATGATGTAACCACTAGAGATTACAATTTTCACGATACCTTGGTGAATAACCTTGGTAATTTTAAAATGACACCTTGGGGATAGACCTTGGTGATATGTTCATGATTGTCTATGTTAAATGATGTAGCCACATCTTCAAGTTATGAAAAAGTTTTATTTTTATTATGATATGCCTCATGATTTCATTTGCATGCATTAAAGTTCTTTTCATGACTTTATTGATGTATCTCAAGTTCATATGTAAAATGTTTCACTTGTTTCCCTTACTGGGCCTTCTGCTCACCCTTCCTTTTGATGTATGTCCCCAGGTTATGAGATATAGTAATGAGCCTAGGGTGAACATGAGGAGAAGCCTTTCAAGTGTTTAAGAAGAATGTTTTTTTTGTTCCATGTTTTATGTTCCTTGTTTCCAAGACACTAAACCTTAAAGATCCTCAGTTCCGTGTAATGGAATGAAAAGTTATGTTATAAAAAGACGGGATGCTATAGTTGGTATCAAAGGGAGGTTTAGTTATTTGTGGAAATTAGGATATGAAAACTCTAGGATGAACCCTATAGAAAAGTTTAATATAGGAAATCTTCCTGGTATTTTGGTGAGTATTGAGTAAGGGGTTTCCAAGCAAATACATCCCTGTCTGGATACGAGCAGGTAGAGGTGGCTCTGGCACAGATGTACATAGGGGTAAAACCCGAAAACACCGCTTTGAGCTAGACTCGAACGGGAACTGGTACACGACAACGGGCCTTGCTGCACTCTTGGTTACGACACTCCCGGGGGATATGCTTTGGTAAATTCATAAGCTTGGTATGAACCATTGTTAAAGGAACAAAGATAAAATAAAATAAAGGTTCACATAAGAATATATGATCATTCATAACCTAGATGGTAACCTAGGAGATCACAAGTTAGGGTATACCTTTCATATACAAGTTATCCTTGTATGCTTTCAGTTCCTTTTCATGATTATTAGCTAAGTACTTAAGCCCCTAATTATGCTTTCTCTTCTTAGTTAATGGTGGGAAATGGAAGAACATGTTCCGACAACCAATGTGATAGGAAATGCGACGATTTTCGTATTAATATGACAGGGATGATTATGGGATTAAAATATGATTATTATTTTGGAAGACGTTCATTATTTTGGGAACCATATTTGATCGAGGTAAATAGATTACTACGATATTTTCATTGAGGAGTAAGGTTGACTTATATTTTGAAGAATCGATGAATTTAAGGTGAACTTATAGTAATTTAGGTTACTTATGGGAATGAATAACCTATCTTGGGTAAAATATGTTTAGGTTAGCTACTTTTTATGAGATGTTAGGAGTGGTTGATGTTGTCTGGAGATGAACAATGAAGTTGTTTTGGAAGACTATGTTATCAAATCCTTATTGTATTTGGGTTTCAATCTTAGTTTGGTTTGTTTTGAGGAATTTTAAGGACCGTTATTTATGGAATGGTCTATGATGAACTTTGGGTAGTACCATGGAACTTTGATGATTTAAAAGTAGTTTCCATTCCTATGGGATTCTTTCTTTTTGAAGAGTTGTTTTACCTTAACCTTTCTGTTTTTGGGATAATGTTTAAAGATAGTTTAAATAGATAGTTAATCTTTTGTAGATTATGTGATTCTATAGAAGATGATTCTTGTGCTTTTATGAGACCAAGTGTTTTTGAATTCTCATCATTTGGAGAAAAGATTAGTGTTGGTAGGGACTTGTTAAAGGATGAAACTCTACTTGAAGGTAGGTATATTTTCTTATGTTTTTGTTCTATGTAGTAAATGAAATCCTCAAAATTATGAAAAGAAACGTAAAACAAAAATGTTTTTGGTTTACGTTTCCTACTAGGTAATCAAAGACCGTTTACACGCATCATAAGTTTGGGATTTTCTCATGGTTAACTTTCTCCTAATCATGTTCTCTATCACTCTCCCTCAGAACTTGACCCTTTGTTTTTTCCTCCATGTCCATGTTTTCCTACATGGAACCCTAGTTTGGGTTAACTCGGGTGACCATTGTACTTCCCTTTCTTTATTTTAAAGTAATAGTTTTACTGACTCCTTTTCCGATGTGGGACTTTCAATGAAATTTCAAAACCCAATTTTAAAATTGCGAGGACGCAATTTCTTAAGGGGGGAAGATTGTAACGACCCGAAATTTTTAAATAAATTTTGTTCCCTAATTTTATGTGTTATTGTTATACTCAACATAAATGTTTTATTTGATAAACATGATTATAATTAAAATGAGATCAGTAGGTTTTGACTATTATATAACCATCGGTCAACATGACCGCTGTGAACAAAATGTTTTGATTATTGTCTCTAAATATAAGTAATCTTGGTTAATTATTATAGAAAGAAGATTTGATGGCCTCACCTAGTAGTCTTGGACCGATCGAAGCCCATCTAACAGAGCTTGGGAAGGAGGTAGCACCACTGGGCTTTGCTCTGGATCAAATCCAAGCCGAACTTCATCATGTGAAGTTGGAACGAAATCGCCTTCGTGAGAAGTTCAAACTGATAGAAATTACTACTCGGGCAATGTTGATTGAGCCGCCCCAAGCTTCTATCACCCTAGAACACCTTACTCTTAGGTCCTATGCTGGTATTATAAGGGGTTATGTAACGAGACTGTAACTACCTTGTGTAATCCTTGTTTTAAATAAAAATTGGGATTTCTTCTTATGATGAAGTTTATGAATTTTGAAATGACCGGATAAATATAGTATGCATAGTTTTGATGAATTTTAGAAAAAGGATATTTTAAATATGTTTATGTAAACCCTAAATAATTAAAAATGTGTAATGATTTTCAAAAAATGGTCTTCTGCAATTATGTTCAGTACTAAATTTAGAGTCTAATAAGATCAACTTCATTTTTTATGAATAGTAAATTATGAATAGTGATTTTATGATTAGGATTAGTAATATGACCAAATGGATTAGTAATCTCACTTAAAGAAAGTTTTAAAATAATCTAGGCACCTTTATTAAGTAATGTGATTCAATAAAATAGTTAAATAACGGTTTCATTAATTATTATTCAAGTATTAGTTTTTTCGGGTGAATAGTGTTTTTTTTTAAATTAAAAATTTAATTAAAAATAATTAGAAAATTATTTTTATAAAAATGACTTTATTTTTGAACTCAGAGCATCGATATTATGTTATAGTAATTTTTGGGGTTTTTTCTGAAAAAAATGAATTTTCGATGAATAGTGTTTTTATTTAAAAATTAAATTAAAAATATTTAGAAAATTATTTTTATAAAATGGATTTCATTTTTGAAATCAGAGCATTGATATTTGGTTAATGTGAAATTTTGGGATTTTTCTGAGAAAGTTGAATTTTCAGTGAATAGTAAAAATACAGTTTTAGGGTTTCGGTATGTTTAATGACATCATAATGGTGTCATGATGATGTCATGAGATCTTTTGAGGGTTGGCCGGCCAAGGGTGATGAATTATTGTTTTGGGGGCCCCATGTGGCCTAACTCCATGATAAATGACAAGGGAGAGCACATGGGTTTGAGAAAAGCACATGTGAGGTGTCCCTTGGCCATTAATGCCTTGTCCCCTCACTTTCCCTATAAATACCAAGCCCTCCTCTCATCCATTCGACTCCCCACTCATTCCCAACGAATTTCTGGTCTCATTACCTCCCAAGGAGTCCTCCCAAGGTTCCCCCAAGCCCTCAAGGTCCCAACCTTTGAGGTTTAAGAGTTACATTTTAAGGTAAGGGATCCGACCTCTCTCTTTCTTTTCAAGTAATCTCTGTTATGTCTTTTCTTTTATACTCCATGTTCTTATGTTGGAGGATGTTATTTTATATTCATACTACTGCCTATTTCATGTTCATATGATGAGAGACCCCCCCTTGCTCTCATCAATTCGTTTTAAGAATTTTTAAGTGGCGCCGTTAGGCTGCCGAATTTTTAAGGGATTCTTTCACCTTCCTCGTTTTCAAGTTCTATTTTCATTCAAGTCTTTAATGTTCCTTTTTGTTATATTGGGGTATGATATCTATATATATCATACTAGACTCTTATGTTCATATGATGAGAGACCCCATTTGATCTCTTCAATTCAGTATTTTGATGTTTTAAGTGGCGCCGTTAGGCTGCCGAATTTTTAAGTGGTTCTTCACCCTTCTCGTTTTGAAGTTCTACTTTCATGTCAATTATTTCAAGTTCCTTTTTGTTATATTGGGGTATTATCTCTATATATATCATACTGGACTCTTATGTTCATATGATGAGAGACCCAATTTGATCTCTTCAATTCAGTATTTTGATGTTTTAAGTGGCGCCGTTAGGCTGCCGAATTTTTAAGTGGTTCTTCACCGTTCTCGTTTTGAAGTTCTACTTTCATGTCAATTATTTCAAGTTCCTTTTTGTTATATTGTGGTATGATCTCTATATATATCATACTGGACTCTTATGTTCATATGATGAGAGACCCCATTTGATCTCTTCAATTCAGTATTTTGATGTTTTAAGTGGCGCCGTTAGGCTGCCGAATTTTTAAGTGGTTCTTCACCCTTCTCGTTTTGAAGTTCTACTTTCATGTCAATTCTTTCAAGTTCCTTTTTGTTATGTTGGGTAATTACCTCTATATCTATCATACTGAACTCTTATGTTCACATGATGAGAGATCCTATTTGATCTTTTCAAACCATTGTTTGTTGAGTTTTAAGTAACGTCGTTAGGCTGCCGAACTTTCATAAGAGAAATCTAATTTTTTTTCTTCCTTCCATGTTTTTCATTTCAAATGGTATGTCCTTGAAATATCATTACCATGATCATTTATACTTATTATTCTGTCCATGTACTATTTTATGGGTCATTTATGAATGTTTGACCCATTTTACCTCTCTTTTAATGTCTTCTAAAACCTCGGAACATTGCCGTTATGCTGCAGAATTTCTGTCTCAAAATGTCTATCTCTTTTTCTAAAGTCCTTTTATTTTATTAAGTGAATACTCAAAGCTCTTTCTTCTAAAGGGGTATTCACATATATACCAAAATGTTCTATTTTAAATTCTGGGATTTACATACATGAGACCCTCCTTCCTTTTCTGTGGGTTTTAAAGTGACGTAAAGATCATGTCTTTAAAGCAGTTTTTAAAACGTTATGATTATGAAATGAAACCCATTTATTTTATTCTATATGGGTTATTTATGAAATTTTTGATGATGATATATGTGGCTCACATGATAATAAAGTCAAATTTAAGGGTGCTCCCTGATAGCGCTCCAATGCATTGGGTAATGATGTAACCACTAGAGATTACAATTTTCACGATACCTTGGTGAATAACCTTGGTAATTTTAAAATGACACCTTGGGGATAGACCTTGGTGATATGTTCATGATTGTCTATGTTAAATGATGTAGCCACATCTTCAAGTTATGAAAAAGTTTTATTTTTATTATGATATGCCTCATGATTTCATTTGCATGCATTAAAGTTCTTTTCATGACTTTATTGATGTATCTCAAGTTCATATGTAAAATGTTTCACTTGTTTCCCTTACTGGGCCTTCTGCTCACCCTTCCTTTTGATGTATGTCCCCAGGTTATGAGATGCAGTAATGAGCCTAGGGTGAACATGAGGAGAAGCCTTTCAAGTGTTTAAGAAGAATGTTTTTTTTGTTCCATGTTTTATGTTCCTTGTTTCCAAGACACTAAACCTTAAAGATCCTCAGTTCCGTGTAATGGAATGAAAAGTTATGTTATAAAAAGACGGGATGCTATAAAATTCATAGGCCTTTTCATAAAATTCTCAAATTTTTGAACTTGGAACAAAGTTATTCTTAGTATTCATTTATGTTCAATTTAAAAAATGGTAAAGATGATAATTTTAGCTAAAAATATTTAAAAACACACAAAAATTTAAAAATAAACATATAAAAATTTGAAAAATACGCAAAATATTTGAAAAATATAAATTTTTAAATCTTAAAATACAAAGGTTACCTCCCACACACTTAAATGATACAATACCCTCAATGAATTCAAGTAGATTTAACATGTAAGAATATTTTTAATTGAATAAAAACAAGAAAAAAAATTGTTAATGAGTGGTAATACCTAATTTATTTTATTGATAAATAGGTTAGAGGAGTGTGATCTACTCTGCTAGCTCTAATGGATAGTTCCCATGGAATTTATTTTTCATATATCCATTAATAGTGAATGAATCTTACTCTCCTTAATAATTTTCACAATGCTGAAAGGATATACTTGAGTGACTATAAATGGACCATCCTATCTAGAATTAATTTTACCTCACATCAACTTGAGTCTTGAGTTTAATAACAACACTTTGTCTCCAGTATGGAAGTTGTTTTGGTTGGATCATATTTTCATGCTCCACCCTTGTTCTCTCTTTATAAATATTAGAATTTTCATAAGATTCTCTTCTAATTTAACCTAAATTTTGTAGTTTTAATTTAATCTCTTTTCTATATCTTTCAATATTCAAATTCATATATCTCACAATTTATTACTCTTTATGCTCCAATTCCGCAGGTAGGTGATAACTTTTCCTAAAAATCATCCAATATAGACTCATTCATATTAGGGTTTTGTAGGATATCCTATAAGCCCATAATGTGTCTTAAAACTATTGGATCCAATCCTTCCCATTGGTTTTAATAGTATTTTCCAAAATTCATTTGATTTCCCTATTAGACACTTCATAATGGACATTGGTATGTGGATGATAGGGAGTTGATTTTTATGATACACCCCATACTTTCTTAGAAAATTAACTATTATCCTATTAAAAATGTGAGTCCCTTGATTAATTATGATGGATCTGGTCACTAAAAACCTAAAAAATATGTTATCCCTAACAAAATAACAAAAAAAATGCATTATTAGTGTTGGTTGATTTTTCTTATACCTATTTTGAAACATGGTAGATTATAAGAAAGATGTAAGAATTTACAAATGACAACGGGAAATGTCCCATAAAATTTATCCCCTATAATTTAAAAAATATCACAAAATATTAAGTGTATTTTGGGTTATTTATTATCTCTTTGAAATATTTCTAGAAACTGATATTTTTTACACCTTTTTCAAAATTCATGAGCATCTTCAAAAAGATTCAGCTAATAATTTTTAGGTTCTAAAACCCTATTTACTATACTTTGAGGTCCAAAGTGTTACCCATAAGATAAAGTGTAACAAAACTCAAAAACAAATTCAATTTCACTTTCATGAAGGTATCTTCTTATCACTTGTTCATTATAAATTTTCCCAATAAATGAATCCTCATAAATATAATATTTGGATTCAAAATTAATTTTTTTTAATTTGGTGGGAATTTAAGTGATATGGGACATGAGATGTTACCATATAATTGACCATGTCAATATACTAAGGCACTTATCCTTTAATCAGGTATAACTTCTCTCTATGAATATAATCATTTAGTGGTTCTTAGTCTTGAATTTCAACTTTAGTAGTCTTGGGTAGTCTACTTAAGTGATCAGACACATGTTTCTTAGCTCCCTTATTATCTTTGATTTCTAGGTTTAACTCCTATAGAATTATAATTCATCTCACTAGACTCAATTTAGATTCATCTTTCCTCATAAAGTACCTAGGAGATGCATGATCATAAAATATAATGACTTTAGTTCTAAATAGGTATGATATAAATCTTTCCAAAGTAAATTCAACATCCAAAAACTCTTTTTATATGGTTTTTAATTTAATTGGGCCATATCTAATTTTATTTAGGAATAGTTAATGACTTTTAGATTTCCATCAATTCTCTAAGGTACTTCTCTAACTAATTTCTTAGATCCATCGTAAATAATATCAAATGGTTCTCCACAATTTAGTGGATGTATAACTTGGGGAGTTATTAATATCCTCTTAAAATCATCAAATACTTCCCTGCACTCACCATTGAAATTGAAATCAGCATCTTTCAAAAGTAATCTAGATAGAGGAAGATAAATATTACTAAAATACTTTATAAACCTTTTATATAATTCTTCAGGTCCTAAAAATTATCTAACATGTCTCACTCAAGTTTGGTAAGGTAGGAAATTTATTACTTCATTTTTTATTTTTCCACTTTAATGCCTTTTTTGAAATGATGTTCCTAAGTACAATTCCTCTCTCAACCTTCAAATTAAACTTTTCAAAATTTAAAACAAGATTATTTTTAATGAAAGTATTTAATAATTTTTCTAGATTTTCTAAACAATGATAAAAGGAATTTCCAAAGACTGTGAAATCATCCAAGAATACCTTCATCCAATACTCAATGTGATCAAAAAATATACTTACCATGCACCACTAAAATGTACTTGGATCATTACATAATCTAAATGGAATCCATTTGTAAGAAAAATTGATAAAGGGACATGTAAATTTAGTCTTCTCTTGGTCCTCAGAAGAAATGGGTACCAAAAAATAACCTGAAAATTGGTCCAAAAAACAATAATGAGTACCCCTTACTAATCTCTATAACATTTTGTCAATGAAGTGGATGGGGAAATTATTATTTTGAGTTACCAGATTCAACTTCCAAAATTCTATACACACTCTCCATATATTATAAATTCTGACAGGGGTTAATGAATTATTTTCATTCCTCATAGTGGTTAAGGAGAATTTCTTAGGAACAACATTTATGGGGCTAACCAATTGTGAATATGAAATGGGATATATGATCCCTACTTCTAAGATGTTCTTGATATCCTTCTTCACAACCACAATCAAGGTGGGATTCATCCTCCTTCATGGTCGCCTAAGATTTTTGGGATCTCCCTCTTGCATAATTATATGTGAAAATATTTTAGGTTTTTTTCTCAGGATATCTTTTAAGATTCACCCTATTTTATATTAATTATCTCTAAAAATCTCAATCAAATATTTTTATTGGGTTTTAGATAGATTACTGGAAATTATCACTGGTAATTTTTCTCCTTCAATTAGGTACACATATTTAAAATCAATGAGAAGTTGTTTTAATTATAGATTTGGGAGTTGTTCAAGGGGTAAAATTAAATTAAGGTTACACAACTTACAAATATGGGGCCTCCTATGTACAAGAAATCATATCAGTTTCTTCATCATTTAATAAATCATCAAAGAAATTAAATTTTACCTCTTCTTCCAATATAGAATTAGAATTTCCATATTTTTGAGAACTCACATTTTCTATTGAATTTTTAATGGAAAATTTATCTCCTATGTCTAATAATTCATATAATATACATGATTATTCAATAGGTTCAATTACTTAATTATGGGATAGTATAAATAGTTAGTGGTCATCTGAAGGGTTCCATATGGAGTCAAAATTATTGAAGTGAATAGTTTTGTCACCAAACTCCATAGTGAGCATTAATTCATGGAAGTTAATGATGTTCTTCAAAGTATTTAAGAAATTTTTCCACAAAAATATGGGTGAGTGTGATGGGATCCTATCATATTCCATGTTTATCACATAGTAGTCAGCTAGGAATAGTCAATCTTTTACTTTCACAAAGACATCTTCTAAAACTCCTACTAGGAAAATCATCGATCTGTTTGCAAGATGGAAATCCACTCTCATGGGCTTCAAGTCTCTCATCTTCAAATAATTGTATACTTATTAATTAAATACATTAATTTAAGTTCCACAATCATATAAAGCATTAGAATAAGTTAAATATTTAATGGTGCATGTAATGGAAATATCCTTGGATATTGACATTTGGTTGGAAACTATGGTGTGAAAAGGTTTGAGAAACTTCTTCCCAAGATTATCCTCACATTCCCCTAAATTATCCTTTTCTTGGTTAAAATACCTTTGAGAAATTTTACATACTTTGTAAATTTTATGATATATTCCAAAATATGGATGATGATTTCAAATTTTTAAAAGGTTTATTGAATCTGTATTTGAATTTTCTCTTATTCAGGATTCTATGAATGAGTAAAACTAGAAGGTAATAGTGGGGGTATGTCTTTATTATCCCTTTTTATCTTTTAAATGGTCTTTATTGTCTCTTACTACTTGGTCTATCCTTCTCCTCTTCCTTTTTATTTTCATCTTCTCAAGAAATTTTCATAGAATTTTCATAATTCCGAACTTTAATCTCCTCCTAAATGGGTAGACTTATTTCAAGTTTAAGGGTGGTTTGTGGTGGATTTTATTTTCCACTGATTTTTTTTATCATAGTAAAATTATCCTTAGGGGGTTTCACTATTTTATCTAGTAGTTTTATTAGGTTTTTAGATTTAATTTATAAAATACTCCATCATATTTTCAAACGTATCGACTATATTATTTATCTTCTCAACCTAAAATACCTATAATTGTTACATAGAAGGATGTGAAATGGTGGATATATTTTCATAGGGTCTCTATAAAGTGGGTAATTTTTGGTAAGAATGTTTTTTATATGATTTCTTTTGTTGAAATGGTTATGGTTTTTGGAATTGATGTTGGAATGGGGGTTGGTTTTGGAATTCATTTTGGTGGGGGTTATAGCTATAATCTTCTTATTTCTAAATACATAATGGAATTGGTTAGTCTTTTTCCATCCTTGATTTTATATAAATTTACTTGGATAAAAGTTTTATACATAAATCTCAATTCCTTGTACTTTAGCACACTGGTCAGTGAAATGATTAAGTGATGAGCATAAAACACATACCTTATCTATTTCTTGTTGTTTACCCACTTATTTTAAGGCTATATGTCTCAAAAAACTAGATATTTCTTTAATATTAGTTTCTAGTAAGGTTTTTTTATAATAATTTCTTACCTCATGAATACCACTTGTTCAAGTACCACCTGTACCAAACTATTGTGAGTTCTAAGAAATCTTATTGATCAAGCCCCTAGCTTCTGCTGGTGACTTTCCAATCAAATATCCTCTAGATGATGCATCTAGAAGGTTTTAATCATTTTATAGTAAGACATGGTAAAAGAAAATAATTAATTTATTATAATAAATTATATGATTTGTAAAGCTTCCACATAGCTTTTTAAACCTCACCCAGTACTCATAGAGGGTCTCTCTAGATGATTATCTCATAGTATAGATCTCCATTCTGATGGATGTTATTTTAGAGGTGGAGAATAATATATGCATAAATCATCTTATTAAGTCATCCTGGTCATTAAAATATCTTAGTTTTAGGCTATATAACCATTATTTGGAATCTCCTTTCAGTAAAAAGGGGGAATTTCTTCCACTTTACCTTCTCCTTAGAAACTCCTTGGGGTCTAAAAGTGGAGTAGTCATATGTGAGCTATTTATTATATTTGTTTAGGTATTCTATTTCCAAGCCATGGAATTTAAGAATCAATTGGATTATGTTAGGTTTCATCTCAAATTCATTTTGTAATTTTGGTATGATAAGTTGATTCTTTTGATTAAGGAATTTTGGTGCACATAGGTCTTTAAGGGTTTGTTGGGAATTGTCATCCATGATGATAGGCTTAGAATGAACACTTGAATTTTCACTCGAGCATACAAGAAAGAATTCCTCAAATTCAAAATTAAAATTAATTTTTATAATTCTATTCAATAATTTTCAATAAAATTTCTGATCTAGGGGTTAAAGATCAATACTAGTGGTTCTAATCATTCAATTAGAAAATTAGATTTTTGGAACCACCTCCTTGGGAATGGTTCTAAGTTTTGAAATGTTCTTATCATTGGGTTTGGTAAAAAATTATTTACTAAGTTAAAATATAGTATTGTGGTTACCCTAGGTTTTCTCTATAGATGTTACCACAATAATCAAGTTTTTCACATTAAATTAGAGGGAAAAAGGGTTGTTTTTTAAATTTTTTGATTTAAAAAAACAAAATGAAGAAATGAAGCAAGTGATTAAAATGGATTGATAAAAAAATTGATGGAATAAAAGTTTTTTTTCAATTATAATTATATCATATTTTAAATTTATCCAACAATATTTAATAAAGATGATTAAAGTGAGATTCCACCATCACTTCCTTTCACTTTTTTGGTCAAATGGTGATGGTGATAATAAATCATTCCAAAATCTTAGCTTGGTATACCCTCCTTATAATGTGTGAGAGAGTTATAGTGAATAAACTTAATTGACTTAGGCAATACCTTATTAGGTATTTTTATCCAAAACAAATTATAGTTTTCACTAACTCTCTCACACATACCAGTAATCATCAAGTACTTCACCACTAAGCCCTTGTCTATTCCATCATATATAAAATAGAACCTAGTGGAGGGATATAATGATCATTGGCCAAATAAATAATAATAACTGAATCTAAAACCAAATATGATTATACTTTATAATAAAAAACATTCTATTTGAATATTGAAACAAACTTAAAAGAAGAAATAAATGAATTTTATTCAATAAAGTTCAAGAAATAAAGAATTAAAAAAAACCTCTCTATATATCAATCATAATACACTTCCTGGCATCCTGGGGAAAGGAAAAATAAGAAAAGGGTGAGATCTAATGCTCAATAAGGGTATGTTTATAGTTTAATCTATCATGAATAGTTAAGTAATTATCAATATGGTCAGGTAAATAAATTAAAACACATTCCATTTAAACAATAACTTGAACATGAAGAATAATATAGCAGGAATAAATAATGATCAAATAATGCTATATAAATAATCAAATGAGATTGAAAATTATCCATAGATATTCTAACTAATCAAATAATCACATGGACATCAATACCTACTTATATAATGTGGTAAATCATAATGTCATGCATCATAAACATACCATCAAGGCCTTATCCTAAGACATCTACATAAATGGGTAAGGTCTCGCCCAAATACCCAACTAGTTTGTATTATGAGACCTACCAATTCATTGAGGGGATATTTAATTATAATCCCCATATATCACTTGATAATTACAAAGCCTTCCTTATATGAAAAAATAATACAACATAATCAAATACCTCAAAAATCAATAACTATCTGTATCAGAAGAACTGACATACAAAATAAAAATATATTCCTCAATAAAACTAATAATAAATCATCCCTAAAACTATGGTGGATAGTAACATAAGATAATAACCTCATTAAATAATTATATTCAAAAAATTAAGTTGAAATAGATGAAAATAATTTAAAAATATCATTGGAAATTCTTGAGGAAAATACTCTTTTCACTTTGAAATCACTTATTTAAAGACTTCACAAATATAAAGGAAACAAATTTCATAAAAAACATGTTAAAATTATAAAGTAATATTAAAATTAAATATTACCCATAAATACATAAAATTCCATTCATTTTTCATAAGTTAAAAAACATTCCTTTCACACTTTTGAAAAATTGTCAAAACGTACATTGTTCGGAAAATGATAAGAATATTTCTTTCAAACCACTTTATAAAAATAAAAACATGGGTAAAAATGTATTTAATAAATCATTTGGAAAATTTTAACAAAAAATAAAATTAATTTTTAAAAACATGGATATGGAAGAAAAATATCCCCCTAGCAATGACTTAAACATAAACAATCCCAACTAATGATGAGATTGTGAAATAAACCCTTACCACTATGGTATCTTTTGAATCATAAGCACCCTAAAATAAATAACTTCAAATGAATATTTAAATACCATTAAGGTAAATAGATTCATTATATAATATATAAAATGGGTAGAAAATACACCACATAAAATAATTATGTGGTGAATATGGAACATGTCTCGTAGAAGTAAAAGTGAAATGAGAAAACCCTTAACTCATGCATGACTTCCTTCATATGTGTTTGAACCTCCTGTATAATAAATATAGATTTATTATATATATATATATATATATATATTATAGAACCATATTAATATATATCATATGATTATGATTTATTTATAACCTTTTATCATTCATTTTTTAATAATTCTTTATTAAAATAATTATTCTGTGTGATAACAGCTTAATTTTTTGTGTATGTTTTGGTTTGGTAGTTTTTGAAATTATACATTGATTATGGTTATATCATATACAGGATATTAAAAATGATATAATTATAATTTATATTTATTATAAACACATTTAGGTTCATCTGTAAAATTTATATTTAGAAAAATGAATTACACCATTCATGGAGATAGTAAGTCATACGTACGCAAGAACGTTGTTTTCATTTTTCAAAGGATGGAATGAAAGAAAGTTAAATAATAATTATAATATCTAGAATAATTATTATATCATATAAATCATATATATTCATCAAATCCATCCTTATTACCATCTATGTAAAATAAAAATGAAAAACAAATTATATCGTTTCGTAGAGGTGGCAATCTACACATGCGCACGAGCGATGTTATTGTATTCCAAAGGATTGGAAGGTAAGAAGGTGTACTTAATATTATAATTTATGGGGTATAATTATATCATAATTATCATGTATAAAAATTAAAACCATCATAATAACCACCTATAAAATATGGTGGTGGGAAATGATTTGTATCTCTATGTGGAGACGGTAATTCATACGTACACACGAGTGATACCTTCACTTCCCATTTGATGGAAATGAGGGTAGATTTTTACAAACCATCCTAGGTACCCTGGTAACTCGATAATAGATCTGGACCTGACATATCCCAAAGGGTGTTCCTAATCCCCATGTGTCGGTGAATAGCGCCTGGCATCATACAACATGCAAGTGGGAATGAATTTTCCACAAAACATATCAGAAGCAAGACAAGCAAGTCAATATGCATACAAAATAAACTCCAATGGGAGTAATTTACTAGAAGTAAACAAGGAATTAAATCCAAAATTACTACAACCAAAGCTCCAAAATAGGGGGAAAATAACCCAAATACTTAAGGAAATAGCTCACCATATCCAAGGTTCAACAGTTGGATCCACCTCTAAAAGAACATTTCTCTTTGCTTGAACCTTGAAGGAGATAATCTACAAATACTTGAAAGAAAAAGTAGGGTGTTAGATAAAAAACACAGTAGGTTCTCACCCAAGATTCCATAATAGATTCCAAAAATATATTAACCAAAGTAATTATTTCAATTTTAAAATAAACAAGTTTTTTGCATTTAAAATCATATTTAAAGGAATCATGCTATACAATTCAAATGATGGAAAAATAATTTAAGGAAAGGCTTTAAAAGTGATTAAATATTTATAAAAAAATGTATTAAATAAAAAATTTATATAAAACTGTTTATGTAAATTCAAAATTCATGTAAATCAGTTCAACAACATTGGCATATATTTATATCTCAAATATAAAACAAGCGAGAAACACGATAATCTACCAAATAGGTAAGAAAGTTTTAAGTTATATGACTCTGCACTCTCTAAGTGATCTCAACAATATGTGTATACACACGTCCCCCTAACACTGGAAAAAGTTGACTCGTCACTATCCCATCTGGGATGTGACCCACTACATTTATGTTTTAGAACATTACAATGGAATAGAGTGTTTCCAAATAACTTACCAACTACCTAAGTCTTGCATGTGATATTCCGAAATCAATGATGGGTAATTTAATTTAAGACTACTTAAAATAAAATTAAATCTCATTCTTCCATTTCAATTCCAATTTTTCATTTAAACCCAAAATGGGTTTTAATCAAAAACATGCCTCTTTAACAAGATAAAACCACTAGGTTTCATCAAAACATTTTAAGCCATTTTCACGAGTTTTAAATCCATTCAAAACCAATTACATCAATTTTACAATTCATTTCCAAGATTAAATTAAAAATTTTAATTGAATTTTTTTTCCATAAAAACTTAGATTTAATTGAAATAATTTAAATCAACCAATTTCCATAAACACACCCCAATTCAATGGAATTATGGTTTTTCTCAATTCGCATGCCAAAACCATTTAAAATATCCCAATTCACTGGAAATGGATTTTATTATAGAATAAATTGAAAGAAAGTTTGAGAAATTGAATTTAAATCAATAGTTTAAGTAAATTAAAAAAAATGAAATGTTAATTAATTTGGATAAATAGGATGGAATCACCAACCTTTTCCCAAAAACTCAACACTCGTAATGGCACTTATCAATGAGAAAGAAGGTGTAAAAAACCTTGAAACACAAACTAGAGACAAGATCCAACATAACAGGTTATATATATATCAATTTTAAGATGATCTATTAAAATCCCAAAGGATAATAAAGAGATAAAGATGAAGAATGAGGGAGAAATCTTACTTGGGAATCACACTGCCAACACAATGAAGATTGAATGCTGAATGAGAGGATTCATAAGGGTCAGAGAGATTCAAGATCACCTAGGGAAGGCTTTGGGTCAAGAGAAATGAAATTGTAGAGGATGGTAAAAGAAATATCAGCCATTATTCCTATTCAAAAAACCACAGTCATGGTATTACACGTCGTGTAATCCCACTTCACATCTTAAAATAGTTAAGTTTCATAACTGCTGAAAAACACATTGCTTTGAAGTGAAAACCATTCATTAAATAACCCATGATGTGTAAATTCTATTCATGACATGTAACCTTTCACAGTGTGAATCTTCTCATGACATGAATCTTCTCACAGTATGCTCTTAGCCACCATTACATGTCGTGTAACCTAGTTACATGGCGTGTAACCCTCTGGTAGCCTGTAGAAAATATTGGTTAAAGTTTAGAGTCCATAAAATCTTTGACTTAACTATTATAGACATCCTCTTAAATTATTCTCAACCCTTACTAGTCAAAGAAAAGGAAAAACCATGACAAGGTTAAAGATGTACCTGCCATATCATTAACGGGATGTTACAACCTCCCCACCATAAAAACTATATGTCCCCAGAAAGCCTATGAGAAAGTTTCCATGGAAAAATGATGAGCCCAATACTCTTGAATCAATTCCTCACATTCCCACATCACATGAATATCAGCACCATTCTGGAATAAAACACGAACCAAAGGTGACATCCTCCTATGAAGCACCTTGGTCTCATAATCAACTATCATGACTAGTCACTTAGTCAAAGATAAATCAGGTTCAATATCAAGATCACTCCTACTCAAAACATGAGATGGGCCAGATAAACACTTTCTCAACTGTAATACATGGAATAAGTTATGTACCAATTTTAGTTGTGGTGGAAGTGATAAATGGTATGAAACTTTCCCAACCATTCAGCTACTTTGAAAGGTCCAAAAAAATGAGGATAAATCTTCCCTTTCCTCCCAAGTCATCAATGACCCAACTGGGGTGAAAATTTCAAGAACACCTAGTCACCAACTGAGAACTCCAAAGGTCTACAGTGACAATCATCATAAGAATTATATCAGATCTGTGATGTTAACATTCTCTGATGAATTAACTAAATCTTTTTTGTCGTCTCTTTCACAAAACTTGTTCCAACCAAGGAACTTTCACCAATCTCTGACCAACAAAACAGATATTTACAAGGACAGCCATACAAGGCCTCAAAAATTTCCATTCTAATCACAGAAGAATAACTATTGTTATAATAAATCTCAACCATCCCCATGTGATCATCCCAAGCCCCACCAAATTCAATAACACAAGCACAAATCATATCCTTTAGAATCTATATAGCTAAATTTTTTTGGCCATCCGACTGTGGATGGTAGGTCATGCTCAGATGGTCCTGAGATCCTAGTGCCTCCTAAAGCCCTTTCTAAAAGCGAGAAGTGAAATGAGGATCCTTATTAGAGACTACAACATATGGGACTCTGTGAAAATGAAAAATCTCTTTCACATAGAGACTTCCCAACTCCTCAACTTTGGTTGTATCTTCAATGGGTATGAAGTGATCCTACCTAGTCAGATTGTTAATAAAAACCCATATCAAATTATTTTTTCTCTAGGTATAAGGAAACCCAACCACAAAGTCCATAGATATTTCATACCACTTCCATGTAGGGACTGGAAGTGGTTTAATAAAACCCAAAGGTTTATAGTGCTTGGCCTTAACCTGCTGGCATGTATAGTAATGTAAGACAAACATAGAAATACCTCATATTATCCCTATCTACCAGAACTATTGCCTTATATTGTAGAACATATTTGTGGTTCCTGGGTACACAACCTAATGGGAATTACGGATATCCCCCATTACATCCTTCCTTGAATAAAACAGTACAACAAAGTGATCTCGATATCATAAAACACCCTCTTTGGAGAATGAACACTGGGAAACTATCTCCCCACCATAAATAGAGTCTCTAATGCTACAGAATTAATCATCTAGATCTTGATCCTGAATAACACTCTCAAGAAGAGCGGATATCAACTGAAAACTAGCTAAAGAAACTTTAACCCCTTTCTCATAAACTCCAATATAAAAATGCGTAAAGAGAGCCATCAAATTACACTCTTCCAAAAATTATGTCACTATCTGGATTGGAAGTTTCTTACTTAATGCATCTAAAACAACATTCTCTTTCCCTAGGAAATAGGCAAGTTCAAAGTTGAATGATTGAAGATACTCCACCCAATTCCTCTGGTGAAGATTCAAATATTTTTTGAGAGAATATATAGCTCAAGATTTTGTGTTTTGAATACACTATAAACCTTTCTCCGAAAAGGTATTGTCACCAACTCTTAAGAGTTTTCATTATATCCTCATGTTCAAGTTAATGGGTAAGATAATTCTTATCATGTGGCCTAAGATAATAAGATTCATAAGCAATTACATGATAACCCTGCATAAGAATGCAGCCCAAACTTGAACCCAATGTATCACAAAATACCACATAGCCCTGGTCGACCTCTGGAAGATTCATCATCATTTTATTAGTCAAAATACATTTCAGCTCGAAAAAATAATCCTGGAATTTATCATTCCAAGAAAACTTCACCCCCTTCTGATTTAAATCAGTCATCAAAGAATCTAACTTCAATAATTCCTTCACAAACTGGTGATAATATCTGACTAAGCCCAAGTGGTTATGAATTTCGAAGATATTACATGGTTTCTCCCAAGTCATAACATTCTTTAACCTTCTCAAGATCAACTGATATACCCTATTTAGACACCACATGTCCCAATAATTTTACTTTTTGAATCCAAAAATCACACTTTGAAAGCTTGGAATAAATCTAGTGATTTCTCAGTAGACTCAGAACTATTCTTAGATGATGCATATGATCCTCCTCAGTCTTATAGTAAATGAGGATGTCATCTACAAAGACTACCACAAAGGTATCTAGATGATCATGTAAAATCCTATTCATCAAATCCATGAAAACTAATGTTTCATTTGTTAGACCAAAGGGTATAACAAGATACTCATAATGGTCATACCTTCTTAGAAAGGTAGTTTTTGAATGTCAGATTCTTTTATACTAAATTAATTATAACTAGAAAAAAGGTCGATCTTTGAAAACCACTTTTCCCCATTCAACTAATAAAACATATCATCAATATATAGAAATTTATACTTTTTGTTTACCATAAATCGATTTATCTTTTAATAATTGACACATAAGAAAAGAGAACTATCATCTTTATTAGTGAAGAGAACTGGTGCCACCCAAGGTGACACGTTAGAATGTATAAAGCCTTTCTCAAGAAGATCATCCAAATGGGATTTTAGCTCTTTCATTTTTTATGGAGCCATAAAGTAAGAGGGAATATAAACTGGTTGAGTTCCAAACATTAATTCAATGGAAAAATAGACCTCCCTTACTAGTGGAAAACTATATAATTAATAAGAAAACATGTTGGGAAACTTGATGAAAACTGGAGGGAGATCACAGATCAAATATTTACACTCCATGTAAAAAACAAACACTAATATTAATTTCCACAACTTTAGATAAGAAGGAGTGGCCTTGCTTGACCTTAGGTCCCATTCTCCTTGAAAGACAAGAGACACACCACTGGGTGTAGTAAGGTAGAAACATTAAAAATAATAATCAATTCAAGATTTATTGGTAATGATCCAATCTATTCTAAAAATTATATCAAGAGGTTTCATGTCGAGTACCAGAAAACTCTATGACAACTCAACATCTGGCAGATAGAAGACACAAGAGGAATTAAAGATACCATAATCTCTGTTTGTTCCAAGGGGTGTAGTAATATCCATTATAGAAGATAAAATCTCCATAGAAAGACTAAGAATATTAACAATAAAAGTTGAAATAAATGAATGAGATTCACCAGTATTAAATAGAGAAGTCATTAATGATGAAGCTATAGTAATGGTACCTCTCACAGTTGTTGGACCCATGTTTTCTTCCTTGGGAGACTCTTTCACTACATGAAGTAGCTTCGTTCTGGATGCATGTGTCTGGAACCCTTTTATACATGAAGTATCTAATTTCTCCACAGTTTTAGGATGATCTCATGATCTTGTTCCACCATATGAAGTATAAAGGTTATAAAAGAATCTCTTTAAGTGTCTTGAATGTCTACATGAGCTACAGTTCTTGGGTGCATATATGAAAACCCTCTTATAATTTCTTGGATTTACACACTGATAGAAAATCAGAGGACTTCCCCCTAGCATGGTAAGAAGTATGTAATGACCCTACCATTAATAAATACCATGAGAATCATCACACTTCTGCTTTCCCTTGAAGAAACTGATGCTGGCACTAAGAGAAAAAAGATCTCCCATAAACCATGACTTTCCATCCATGTCCATCTCAACCATAATCACCCTATACAACACATCGTAATAAGTGGGAATATTTATCAATAAAATTAGAGAATGGATATCTAATCAGAGTCCTAACTCGAACCATTGATCCTTCATCCTCTCATTAGATACAATCTCAGGCGTAGAATGCATGAGTTCAGTAAATAGATTTGAATACTTAGTCACAGTTATGTCAAATTTCTCATGATTCAAAAACTCCATAGCCTTATCCAACACTATTGACTCTGGATAGAACTAGTTGGTGAAGATAATCTTTGTTGAAAGTGGGTTCCCTAGACCCAACTTGTATTGTACTTTCATCACCACTACATGTATTCATTTTTTTATATATACATGTGTTTATCTTTCCATAATAGTGTAGATACTTCTGCATCCACATTGTTTATGGAAATTTCCTTAGATTAAATGTTGTATCAAAGGGTTATAACAGATCTCAGGCTATAATGAGAACCCCAATATGCCATGACAGTAATCTTAATGTAATTTCCTATGGTCTATTTACATCATTCTGAAAGGACACAGATGATGTGTGACCATCAGGTGATGGGGGCTCATAAGCATTGAGACTTATTCTCATGAAGTTCTCACTTGATGATCTCTAGTAGTTGAGATTATGATGAAAAACCCTCATAATAGGAACACCACATGTTTCAGGTGTCATTGGTCATTCCTATCTATGAAAATGTGTAATGGTCTCCATACATGGGATCATTATCAATGAATGTCATTTAATTGAGTACTTTGATGCGAAGTAAAAACCATGGCGATAAAGTCATGGTGAGGTAATTTTTTTGGGTACATCATTGGTGACATACTATTGATTGAATGATCAAGATAGTATTTGTCACTTCTGAGTTCAGGAATAGATATCTCAGGCCTGGTTGATTAGGATGGTTTCACCTTCATTAAATCCATGTCCATGGTAGTGGAAGGTAAGACCGTCTGGATAAATAAACAAATAAAATAAATAAATATAAAGGATAATGAAACTAGTGTGCATTCTTCTTTACTAAGATATCAATTAAGAAGAGGTTATATTACACATATCGTGTTCGTAGGAAGGTAGTCATTACTTTGACTTTACCTTATCTCTATAGGGGCCTTGATGGGTTGCTTGACCCCACTCTTGGTCGGTAGATATTATTCACTTCTATTGAGATAAGGTCCTAGAGGGTCACACATAATAGCACATTGAGAATCTGCCCTATTCTGAGAATAGGAATATAGAACTTGGTGGGGCCCACCAAAGGGTCTGAGTACTATCCATGTTCTATGGATCACCAAGGAATAAATAAATTTTTTAATTATTTAAGTTTGGAATAATTTTTTGAATTTATTTATAACATGTATTTACAAGTCGTTAAGTAAATACAAAGATAAAATATTACTTGAAAAGATTTAAATATTCAAGGTTCGTTTAATATTTTTAGGAAAAGGGAGTTGAGTTATAGACTCAAGTTTATCATGCAATGTATATTTAATATATATTGTAGTTAGTGATAAAATTATAAATATTATTTATGTCATAATTTTGTTTTACATAAATAAATATTTATAATAGTTATACAAAGAATATCTATTACATGGTGGTTAGGAACCCATACCAAGTATTTTAGATATCCTCTATATAAGTAAGAGAGAGGCTCTCTCCAAGTAACTATTCATGTGTCAAATTTGAGAGTCTCTCTATCCTCCTAGATACTAGAGATAGATTCTCTCAAGCAAGGAAGAAATTCAAGATCATCCTTCTTAGATTGAAGTCTCTTGCCTTGCAGTGATCACTAATTCATTGAAGAGATCATTGGTTTACCGTGCTAGCACCTCGATTACAATGAATGACGTGCTTGCAGATTTGAGAGTTGTGTGTGGATGATCTAGAGGACTTCGACGTCAGAGTCTTTGAGAAATGGTCATCGGCCTCCTATGAAGCACTTTCACACATCAGATATGAACAAGGTACTTGTTTGTTTTTTTATTTTTGTGTCCTGTCAAATCCACGTGTGTTCCTTGAACCGTACCGGGATAGCTCACCGGAGTCGACGTCATAATGTTGTTCTGGTGATAAAAAAAAATTAATATTCGAGAACATCGGCTTCTGCTACCCATCTCAGTACCTAACAGTGGTATCAAAGGGACACATGATTTCTCATATTTAAAAGAAAAATTAGATTGCATTAAATTTAAGTATAGGGGATTAAATCGATTCCAATGGATCTAACCGCACGTCGATCTATTTTCGAATAGCCAAGTTGTGGCCATTTGAAAATTTTAATGGGATCTACGTCATTGGGTTTTAAATCTTTGGATTAAAATTTAATGAATAACCCATTTTAATTTTATTTATGCATACTTCAAATAACCAAAATCCGGCCACACTTTGATCGAAATTTGGTTTCCGGAATTAATCCTATATGTTTGTTTTTAGAAGATAAATAAAATATATTATACCATAATATTATTTTATTTTTCTCAAATAAAATAAAATTAAAATAAAAAATATGGTCTTTAAAGACTTGGGGTAAAGTCTTATTTTTATTTATTATAAGTCTTTAGACATTAAAGATTATAAAAAAATTGGGACCAAGACCCCGAAGTGGGTCTTGTTCCTTTTAATTTTTAAATAAAAAAGGAAAAGGGTTCTTATTTGTCTAAATAAAAAATTTAAAAAACGAAGAAGATCATAGGTCTTCTTCCTCACGTAGCAGCACACCATGCACAGCCCAGCGGCCAAACCCATGCCATCTCGCCCAGTGCCATGGCCACCGGTCTGTCTCCCTTCTCACCCCACCGGATCGAGCCGCTCCCTCACCTCATCACTACCGGACCAAGGTAACCCAATATTTTTCCCACAGCCGGACCGCCACCCTGCTCACCAGCGTTGCTCCCTGCTATCATATCGTGCTTCCCCACTCACCACACACCACTCGCCGCTACCCGACCGAGACACTATTGGACCAGGCCGGCTCACCCCGCCTCCCTCAGTGCTGCGCTAGAGTACCGGGTTGCCGCCCATGCAGCTGGACGGAGCAATGGGTATCCACCCTTGCGGTTGGCTGGAGCAGTGCTGTGCCACCTCTTTGCCCTTCCAGAGGAGTTTGATACTGGCCGAAAGATGCTACCGCCCCGGGTAATAATGGATCGGGCGGTAACATCGTGGTCTCATCACGGTCTTGTTGTGGTCTCACTGCGATTTCACTATGGTAACACCATAGTTACGCCGTGACTTATCCCTACTCTAGTAAGACTCTCTTGCGGCGGTTCGTAGTCCTGCCAGACTCCTCCCTGCTAGAAGTAACCTATTTAAAATAATTCTAATTAATTTAGTTTTTTAAATTAATTTAATTATAATAGATTGGGGTTTAAATTTAATTTAATATAAAATATTAATTTAATTAGAATTAAAATTAAATTAATAGTTTAATTTAATTTTAGAATTAGAATTAAATTGAAGGTTTAATTTAATTTTTTGGAATAAAAATTAAATTAAACAGTTGGAATTGATAAAAATATATTAATTGAATTTATTTAAATTCATTTAATTTATAAGAGTTCCCTTGTAATATTTAAAATTTATTGCAGTTTAATTTTTAATCGTGCTTTATTTATACTGACTGGTCTTGAGAAAGTGATTGAACCGTTCATGTCTAGTTTATTTGTTTGATTGTCTACAAATCATCCTTTTATTTCAAATATTTATAAGGGCCTTCATGTCCAATGCGCAAGTTGTATTTTGTACCCCTATACCCCTCACATGTGTGCGAGTATATTTTTAATTAAATGATGATGATCTGAGATGCAGACCCCTCCAAGTCGAGGCGGTAATCCAGAAGGGAGTCGAGTGCATTGCACTGGGGATGGTTGTGATGTGAGTCAAGTGTCAACTCAGGTATGGTTTCCCCTAGGTCAAGATTGATCTTTTATGGATCGATCTTTATAGAATGCTCAAGACCAGTCAGATTTAATGATTTACCTTTATGCATTGTTTATTATTTTATGTGAGTGCATGATTATTTCTTGATCACATAGAATAGTAAACAAGATTAAAAATTCATAAAGAAGTGACGAATATTTTTCTATTGCATGTTCAATTGTGAGCGTGACAATATAGTTTGAACATATATATAGAAAAAGTATTATTCGTCAATAAATAATAAAATTCCTCAAAGATATATTAAGTCCAAATGCCTTCCATTACTCACATCTAAACAAAACCGGGTGTTTGGGGTTCTCGTCATCCATAGTTGAGAGTGCCTCTTACTACCGGGGCATTTTCATGAGATAACGGGGTCGTCTTAACTAAATTTAGTGGTCAAGGATTATCCATATCTAACTTTCTATCACTTTAAAGGCAAGATTTTGAGGGAATCAATTTTAGATTCAAAAAGCTGGGACTTTACTCAATAACAAAAGGAACCACAAGTCAAGTGGTTGGCCAACCTAGAGCCTACCTTGAAACCCTCTGAGTAGTGTCGTAGCCATAGCTTGTAGACTATGAGGTAGGTTTCAAGGATCATTGCCACTAGAATAATCAAGAAATAGAGTATTCTGAATCTAATAGTAAGGGCTATTAAGGTTCGCTAAAATAGTGGGAGGCATTAAAATGATATAATAATTTATTAATAATAAATGTAAAAAGGTAATCAATAAAAGGTACTAATTTCTAAATGTTTATCTAATATATATTAAAGATGGAAATCACCAACACCACAAGTACTTTATCACTACGATCGATTCTATATAAAGAAAATATCTTGACCGTAAATAACTTTCAGGAGTGGTATAGGCACTTTCACATAGTACTACACTAAGAGAGGAAGTTATATGTGCTAGAATCCTTAATCATGTAGAGACTCCTCAGGGAGAAATCAAGGAAGAAAAATATAAATGGAGAAATAATGTATATGATGCAATTGATGTACAATGCATCATGTTTTCATCTATGTCTGGCCAATTGAAAAAAATGCATGGGGATGAGGATGCCTACAAGTTGCTTTCACATCTCCAGAAATTATATCAATAGAGGGCCAAGCAGGTAAGGTATGAGATCTCAAGTGCACTTTATAAGTGCAGGCTAGAAGAAGGGCACTAAGTCGGTCCTCACGTACTCAAGATGATTGGGTATATTGAAAGGATTTAAGCCCTTGGGTTCAAATTGAACCAAGAACTAGCAGTGGATCTCATTCTTTCCTCTTTACCATCAAGCTTCTCGACTTTTATTGTCAATTATAACATGAATGATATGACAAATTCGCTCCCAAAACTTTTGGATTTAATTCTCCAAGCTGATAAGAATATGAAAAATACCAATTCATATGTCCTTATGGTTAACAAGAAAAATAAGGGAAAGGAAAAGGGGTTTAATGCCAAGTCAAGTCCAAAGACACCAATGCATTGTCCAACAAAGAATCCAAAGATTCAGAGGCAAAGTAATTAGAAGGAGGTTGTCTACTTTGGATGTGGCAAGAAAGGACACTGGAAGAAGAATTTAAAAGCTGGGAAGAAGAAGAAAACTTATGATTCTACTTCAGGAATTTTTGTCATTGAATTCAATCTATCTTTATCTACAAGTTGGGGATTGGATATGGCATGTGTCTTACACATTTGTATTCATATATAGGGACCAAGTAGGTTCAAGAAGATTGCAAAAGGTGAGGTGGATCTCCAAGAAGAAAATAGTGCAAGTTCGGTAGCCATGGTAGTGGGATACTATCACTTAACCTTTCCAAGTAGTTTGATTCTAGTTTTAAAAAAATTATATTATGTACCATCAATAACTAGAAACATTATCTCTATGTTGAGTTTATACACTGTGGGTTTTTATTTCAAGTTTGGAAATAAATGTTGTCTTTTTTATAGGGATAACATATTCTATGGTATGGCACATCTTAACAATGGTTTATATATTCTAGAACTTAATCAATGAAAAAATATCCAACATGAATCATATATCACCCGCCTATGGAACTTCAGGCTTGGTCATGTAAACAAGAATTGATTATGAAGATTACATCAAGAAGGGTATTTAGACATGGTATAGTTAGAACCCTTGGATGTATGTCAAGCTTGTTTACAAGGATAGATTACCAAAAAACCTTTCTCTGGAAAGGGATAAAGAGCCAATGCAGTACTAGAATTAATACATACTAATGTATGTGGTCCATTTCCAATAGAGGCAAGGGGTGTTTTTTCATACTTCATTATTTTTACTAATGACTATAGTAGGTATGGATATATCAACTTAATGTTGTATAAGTCTAATTCCTTTTGATTTTTTAAGGAATACCAAAATTAATTAGAAACCAACTTGGTAAAAAGATAAAATCACTCCACTCAAACCGAGGTGGATAATATCTTAACCAAGATTTCATTGATCACTTGAAGGAGTGTGGGATAGTATCCCAACTCACTCCTCCTTATACACCACAATGGAATGGTGTTAGTGAAAGGAGGAATATGAACTTTCTTGACATGGTCAGATCAATGATGAGTCATGTAACTCTTCCATTATCCTTTTGGGGATACACTTTGGAGACAACAGGATATACCCTTAATCAAGAACCAACTAAATCTACAGATGGGATTCCATATGAATTATGGTATGGAAAGAAACTCAGTCTGACACACATACGTGTATGGGGGTGCGAGGAATTTTTCAAGACTTTACCAAGTGACAAATTAGAATCCAGAATCAACAAGTGCATCTTTGTAGGATATCCTAAGAAAACTAGAGGATATTACCTATATAAACCTTAATATAGAAAAGTTATTGTGGAAATATACTCCATATTTCTAGAAATGGAACACATTTCTATTGGAAATAGTGGGAGAAAGATTGATTTTATGGCCTTTGGGCCACCCAGGCATTCGGGTCAGTAGGGCCTTTGGGCCACCTCAAGGCCTTTGGGCCACCTTAAGTGTAGATGAAAACCAGATGACCTATAAAGAACAAGCTCTACAAGGAGGATGATCAAGGAGCTTTCACCACAGCAGAAGCTAAACGGATTTCAAGAATAAGAGGGTATGGCACCTACCATCGGGACAAGCCTGTGGATGCATGGGAATGCCTAGCCGAACAGCCATGCAAAGGTGGAGAGCTGATTTCATGATGAAGATACTGGGGAGGAGCAGTTCCAAGTAGTTAGTCTGGGTTTTATGTAATGTTTGAAGCCTACGGTCAAATGAATTCTTCTAAGGCCTACGGTCCATGTAATACTTACGCCTACAGGCCTTGTAAGGGTTCCACCTCACCCCTTAAAAGGTGGATTATCAAAAATCAATAAAAAATGAAGGCCTTTGGGCCATTGGAATTGAATTTAATGAAGTTAATGCTCTAGATACACAAGATTTGGTAGAGGAACAAAATCCACAAGAGCGGGTGGAAGAATACGTTTTTCCTGAGACATAGATATTGCATAGGTATATGTGAGAGGCTAGATAACCAAAGTATTATGGTTTTCTTATCACCGAGTCAGGTGACACATTATTCCTTGAGGATGATGAACCTCTAACCTACAAGGAAGCAGTAGAAGGAAAAAAAGTTTCTAAATGGAAAGATTCCATGAATTATGAGATGGATTCCATGTACCAAAATCAAGTTTGGATTTTGGTAGACCCTCTAGCTGATGTAAAACATATTGGATTAAAATGGGTATTCAATAAGAATTCGGACATGGATGGTGAGGTTAATACCTTTAAAGAAAGACTGGTGGCAAAGGGTTTCAGGAAACGTCAAGGAATTGACTATGATGAAACCTTATCACCAGTAGCAATGCTTAAATCCATTAGAATATTTCTTGAAATATCATCCTTTCATGATTATGAAATTTGTAAAATGGATGTCAAAACTACTTTTATAAATGGGAAGTTGGTTGAAGATTTCTATATGACTTAACTTGAAGGGTTTTTAAAGTCAAAGAATGCCAATAAATTATAAAAGTTGCAGAGATCCATTTATGGGTTGAAGCAGGCATCACAATCATGGAATATTCGTTTTGATGAGGCCATAAGAGATTTTGGTTTTTTCAAAAATTAAAGTGAGCCTTATGCCTATAAAAAGGTTTAAGGGAATGAAATCATTTTCCTAGTATTATATGTTGATGACATATTAATTATGGGAAATGATTTGAAAGTCTTACAGATAGTTAAGACTTGGTTAAATGAATGCTCATCCATGAAGGACTTAGGTGAAGCAACCTATACTCTGGGGATCATGATCTATCGAGATAGATCTCAAAGTATGCTCGGTCTAAGTCAAAGTACATATATTGATAAGGTACTCAAAAGGTACAATATGGAACAATTCAAGAGATGATTGTTACCTATGTCACATGGTATAAATCTCTCCAAGAAAATTTGTCTACAAACACAGGAGGAGATTTACAGAATGAGTAGAATACCTTATGCCTTAGTAGTGGGTTATATCATGTATTTCATGCTATGTACTAGGTTTTATGTCGCCTTTTCTTTAAGAATAGTTGGTAGATATCAAGCCAATATAAAAGAGCTGCATTGGGAAGTTGTTAAAACTATCCTAAAGTACTTGAGGCATACTAAGGATATGTTCCTGGTGTATGGAGGATATGAGGAACTAGTAGTGAGAGGATATACTGATTCAAGTTTCTAGACATATCATGATGATCTGAAATCGCAGTCAGGACTCATCTTTTTCCTGAATGGTGGTGCAGTGAGTTGGAGAAGCTCAAAGAAAGTTGTAGTTTTCGATTTTATAGTAGAGTTTGAATATATTGTAGCTTATGATGTAGAAAAGAAAGAAGTTTGGATACATAGTTTTATCTCAGAAATTGGTGTTGTGCCTATCAGTGTAGATATTATTCCAGTATATTGTGATAATACTGTCATAGTGGTGCTTTCCAAGGATCCTAGGTCTCACCAGAGGACAAATCATATTGTTTAGAAGTTTTATCTCTTAAGGTATTTTACTCAAAGAGGTGAAGTGAAAATTAGAAGAGTATCTACAGAGTACAATGTGGAAGACCCCCTGACTAAATCCATTTCTCAGTAGAAGCATGATTCTCATGTGAGAGCTAGCGGATTGAAACCTGTTAGCAATTGGCTCTAGTGCAAGTGGGAGTGTTAAAAGTGGGTGAACTAGACACAAGTTGTATTGTACTTTTATTATCACTAAATGTATGTAGTTTTTTATATATACATGTGTTTACCTTGAAATAATAGTGTACATAATTCAACATCCACTTTGTTTATGGAAATTTCCTTAGATTACATGTCGTATCAAATAGTTATAGTAGATCCTAGGCTATAATGAGAACCATGAGATGCCATGAAAGTAATCTTAAAGTAATGTCCTATGGCCCAGTTACATCATTCTGAAAGGATATAGATTATGTGTGTCCATCAGGTGTTGGGGGATTATAAGCATTGAGAATTATTCTCATAAAGTTCGCACTTGATGATCTCTAGTATTTGAGATAATGAGGATAGACCCACATAATATGAACACCACATGTTTCAGGCATCATTGGTCATTCCTATCTACGGACATGTGTAATGGTCTCCAAACATGAGATCATTATCAATGAATGTCATTTAATTACATACTTTGATTCAAGGCAAAAACTATGGTGATAAAATTTTGGTGATTTAGTTTGTGTTGGGTACGTCATTGGTGACATGGAATTAGTTGAATGATCAAGACAAGATCTTTCACTTACGATTTCAGGAAGAGATATCTCAGCCCTGGTTGATTAGGATGGTTGCACCTTCATTAAATCCTTGTCCATGGTAGTGGAAGGTAAGATCGTCCGGAAAAATCAACAAATAAAATAAAGAAATATAAAGGATGATGACACTAGTGTGCATTCTTCTTTATTGAGATATCGATGATGAAGAGATTATATTACACAAACTGTGTTCATAGGAAGGTAGTTGTTGCTTTGACTTTACCTTGTCTCTATAGGGGCCTCTATGGGTTGCTAGACCCCGCTCTTGGTCAGTGTATATTATTCACTGCTATTGAGATAAGGGCCTAGAGGGTCACACACAATAGCACTTTGATAATCTACCCTATTTTGTGAATAGGAATATAAAACATGGTGATCCCTACCAAAGGGTCTGAGTACTATCCAAGTTTTATGGATCACCAAGGAATAAATAAATTATTTAATTATTCAATCTTGTAATAATTTGTTGAATTTATTTATAACATGTATTTATATGTCATTAAGTAAATAAAAAGATAAAATATTATTTGAACGGATTTAAATATCCAGGGTTCATTTAATATTTTCAGGAGAAGTGAGTCAAGTTATAGACTCAAGTTTATCACGCAATATATATTTAATAAATATTGCAGTTAGGGATAAAATTATAAAAAATATTTATGGAATAATTTTATTTGACATAAATAAATATTTATAATAATTATATAGAGAATATCTATTACACGAGGGATAGGAACCCATACCGAGTATTTTAGATATCCCCTATATAAGTAAGAGAGAGGCTCACTCCAGGTAACTATTCATGTTTCAAATTTGAGAGCATCTCTCTCCTCTTGGATATTAGAGAGAGATTCTCTCAAGTAAGGAATAAATTCAAGATCATCCTTCTTGGATCGAAGTCTCTTGCCTTACGATGATCACTCCTGCATCGAAGAGATCATTGGTGTACCATGATATCACCCGGATTCCAACGAATGATGTGCATATATATTCGAGAGGTGTATGTGGATGATCTAGAGGAATTAGAAATCGGAGTCTTTGAGCAATGTTCGTCGGCCTCCTACGACGCACCTGCGCTTGTCATATCTGAACAAGGTACGTGTTCATTTTTTATTTTTGTGCTATGTCAAATCCATGTGTGGTCCTCAAATTTTTTCGGGATAGCTCACCGGATTCGACATCATAACATCATTCTGGTGATGCGAAAATTTTTAATTTCCCAACCCATCGGCTTCCACTGTCTATCCCAGTACCTAAAAACCATGAAGTCTTTCCAATATAATCCATATTGTTTCTTCATCATCACCATCATGCCCCAATATCTCTTACTTATTCCTTACAGCATGAAGGTGACACACTTTACCTTGATTTTTTCTGGTGTCTCAATGAACTCAAATAGACATTCTATCATGCCCAACCATTCCTCAGAATATTGAGGATCAATGGAGCCATTGAATACTGGTGGATTCTAATGAAATAAATCTTGATAACTATTCTGAATAACATCCCCCTAGGGATCAACAGCTAGATCCTGAATGGGTACTATAGGTGGTGTCTGTCCTAGTGCTTGGATGGTGTGCACGATCACCTCAACCACATTTGGGTCCACTAGAGGATTCACTCACTATTATTTAGCATCAACTTCCTCATAGATCTAATTCAAACATTCTATCAGAGGCATGATGCTACATAACATCAATAAACAATAAGGAAGACATCATATTATCACTGAAACTGAGCAATAAAGGTAATCAATCCCACCATATGGAACAACCATATTTGGATCCCACTCTAACAAAATCAAAATAGGGAAAAGACAAGAACTAATCCACAAGAATTCATTCCCTAACCACCCCTAGAAACTTAAGGTTCATTGTGGTTAGATATGGCTAGTCACACAATCACAACTACCTCCAAAGACCCAATAAGATTTCAAATATGCATATTGGCTTCATGAAAAAATCTCAACAGCCTCCTATGATATCATTTTGTCACAAAATAGCCTGGGTATCTTGGTAACCCGATAACCATGTCAGCCCTAACATATCCCGAAGGGTGTTCTCATTTCTCATGGGTTAGTGACTAGCACTTGGAATCATACAACATGCAAGTGGGAACAACTTTTCCAAAAAACATAGTGGAAGCAAGACATGCATGTCAATATGCATTCAAAAGAAACTCCACTGTGATTAATGTACCAGAAGTCAAAAAGGAATTAAATCCCAAATTACTAAAACCCATGTACTATAAAAGGGAAAAAATAACCCAAGTCCCTAAGGACACAACTCACCATGTCCAAGTTTCAATAGCTGGATCCACCTCCAAAATATCATTTCCATTTTCTTGAACCATAAAGGAGATAATCTACAAAAACACAAAGTCATGAGTATTTTGTTAGCTAAAAATCTTATTAGGTTCTCACCAAGGATTCCATAACAGATGCCAAAAATATATTAAACAAATTAATGAATTCAATTTTAAAATAAATCAGTTTGGTATTTTAAATTATATTTACACAAATCATGATATACAATTAAAATGATGGAAAATACTTTAAGAAAAGGCTTTACAAGTGATGAAATATTTATAAAAAATGGATTAAACAAAAAAAATATATAAAATAATTTATATAAATTTAGAAGGCATGTAAATTAGTTCAAAAAATTGGAATATATTTATATCTCAAATATAAAACAGGTGAGAAACATGGTCATCTTCCAAATAGGTATGAAAGTTTCTAGCTATAGTACATTCCCCTATATAAGTGATATTAGTAATATGTTTATACACACATCCCACTGACACTACCCAAATGTGACTCATCACCATCCCATCGATGATGTGACCCAATACATGTATGTTTTAGAACGTTTTAATACCATAGAGTGTGTCCAGGCATTCATGTTTTCTTACACAATAAATTATAAGAAATTTATTTTAAGACTATTTGAAATATAATTAAATTCTATTTTTAGATTTCGATTCCAATTTTACTTTTAAAACCAAAATAGGTTTTAATCAAAAACATGCCTCTTTAACAAGATAAAATCACTGGGTTTCTATCAAAACTTTTTTAGCCATTTTCATGAGTTTTAAATCCATTAAAAACCAATTACATCAATTTTAGAATTCATTTCCACAATTAAATTCAACAATTTAATTGAATTTGTTTACATCAAAAATTCAATTTAAATGAAACAATTTAAATCAACGAATTTTCGTAAACACACCCCAATTCAATGGAATTGGGTGTTTTTCCAATTATCATGCCAAAACCATTTCAAATATCCCAATTCACTAGAACTGGATTTTATTTTTGAACCAATTGAAATAAATTTTTATAAAATAAATTTAAATCAACAGTTGAATTAAATCAAGAAAATTGAAAGTTAATCAATTTGGCTAAACCAAACAGAATCACATACCATTTTCTTGAAACTCAACACTCACAATAGAACCTGTCAATGAGAATGAAGGTGTATAATACCTCAAAACACAACCTAGAGATGAGATCCAACATCACAGAGCATAGATCCATCAATTTCAGAATGATCTATTGAAATCCCAAAGGAGAAGAAAGAGAAAAGGATGAATAACAATGGAGAAAGCTTAGTCAGGAATCACACCACCAATGCAATGATTATTGAACATCGAATATGAGGATCTAAAGGTGTTGGAGAGATTTAAGGTCACCTAGGGAAGGTTTTTGGTTGAGATAAATGAAACTAGAGAGGTGGGGAAAAGAGATCTTAGTTGGGATGTCTGTTTTAAAAACTGCAGTCGGGGTATTACATGACATGTAATCCCACTACATGTCATGAAATAGTTAAATTTCATAACCACTGAAAAACTTGTCACTTTAAATTGAAAACCATTCATTAAATAACTCATTATGTGTAATATTTCACAGTATGAATTTTCTCACAGCATGAATCTTATCATGGTATGATCTTAGCGACCATTACATGTCGTGTAACCTAGTTACACAGTGTGTAAACCTCTAGAAGCCTATAGAAAAGGTCAGTTAAAGCTGAGAGTCCAAGAAATATCTAACTTCGTCATTATAGGTATCCTCCCAACTCATTCTCAACCCTAACTAGTCAACAAAAATGGAAAACCATAACAAGGTTAAAGATGTACCTATTGGATCGGTAATGGGATGTTACATGGATAATGGTGATTTAATAATAATAATAAAATTTCAGTGTATTTAGGATAATAAATTAATAATTATATGATAAATACCACATATTTATATGAGGTAAAAAATAATTAAAAAGAATGTGATCAGTTAAGGCGATCACCTATCCTTTGAAAGAACACTTTTAAATATCCTCTTAAGGGTCATAGGGTTTGTATTTTGTGGTTACCAGCACCTATAGAGTGTGGATAATGAATTTAAGAAGGGATTTTGGTAGTTTTTGGTAGATATATAAGTCTCAATGTGATGAAAATAAGTGAAGGAGGAGATTCCCTTTTATAATTGAGGTGAGGGGCACTTTTGAAATTTATTAAAAGATTAAATTATAATAAATCCATTATCAAGAAAAATGCATCTAAATGGAAATGTATTTAAACCTATGGTATTATATAGTTTAAATATCATAAACCAATAAAATTTTTATAGGTTTTTGTGGTGCTTTAAATCATATTATTTAGTTTAACCCCTTAGTTAACCTATTTTAACATTAACTACAGTAAAGTCTTTTCACTCTTAAAAGTCTATAATTTTACATATAAGGTGTAAATGGATAATAAATGGAAAAGGTATAACATTTTAGACCATAAATTATCCACCTTATCCTATTTTAAAATTTTAATAATTTTTAAATAATTTAATAAAATTTTATTTTAAAAAATTATCATTAATATCAATTTTGAAACTGTTCATTTAATTTGACTACAAATACATCAATAAAAAGTTTTATTTAGAATATAATTTATTTAAATATAACTAATATTTTATATTTATCTAAAAAATCCATTTAACACTATAAATTAGTCAAATTAAATCACTTTTAATATTTTTAATATTATTTATTTTATTTTTCTATTAATTGAATAATTATTGTATTGGTGTTGTAAAAGAATTTAAGGTAATTATATAATCACTAAAAAATATAAATAAATTATCATAATGAATATAATTTAATTATTCACAAAATTGAAATTTATATTCATTCATAAACTTCTTTTGTCCCTGTGTGGAAACATAATAGTTATTTAATACTAAGAGAGTGTCATTTTGTAACTTTCTTTGATTTAAATATTATATTGATAATTTTCATTGAAAAGTGTCCATTAAACATATAAATTTTAATAAAAATAATATTTGGGTCTAATTATATTCATACATTAAGAATTAATATGAAAAATTATGGCCTTACCACTTAGTTTTAAACTACATTAACCGGATTTACACTTTACCGAGGTAATAAATTTTACCATAGTTAATATTCATATTGTCCAAAAATAAATTGGGGTTATTTAATAAATTTGATCCTATTTATTCTGAATGTGAAATAAATTTTATTAAATTAAATACCTATAAGTTCTATAATTTAACTTAAAATCAAAAGGCAAAATTCAACAAAAGGTGGTTTTTTGGAAAAAATGAGATTTATGTATACAAATGTTTTTATTGAAATTTTAATCATAAAATTAATTTAAATGAAATTAATTAGATTATTATAAATATAATATAACTATTTTTAGTTTTAAATCATTTTAAAACAAAATAAAACTTTGTAAATTCTTGAAAAAAATACAGTTTTCAATAAAAATTGATTTTTTCACTATTCAGGGGAAAATCAATATTTTCAGAAAAATAAAAAAACATCACCCTAAGATGATTTTTATATTATGATTTCAAAAATTAATTTCATTTTGTCAAATAAATTTTATAAATGTGTAAATTATTATTTTTTTCTCAAAAAAGTCAATAAAAATCATTTTTGTAGAAAAAGGTTTTTTTGAAGAATAAAATGACTTTTCTAAAAAGTGAATGTTTATTTCAGAAAAAATCATCAATAATTTTTTTATTGAGTAGGTAATATATAAATATATATATATATATATATATATTTCATGATTTTTTTAATACTATTCATACCCACCAATTCAATAGTTATGTTATAGTGTTCATATTTAAATAATAATATTTTATGGTTCGTTTAAGATCGGCATTGCATTTTGTATATGCTATCGAACATAGTGTTATTTTAAAATCATGGGGTGTTAGATATCATACATAAAATGATATTTCCATCCAATGTATAATTTTTAGAACTTTTTATCCATGTACTTATATCCTTTTTATGAACTCTCTAAAGATTAATCCCATTAACTCCTGTAAAAAGAAACACCAATTCTAAGTTCACATCGGCAAAATATTACAATGTGTTTCTATTATTAGAATGCATAACTCATTGAGTATTAATATTTTATTAAGATTTTATAACTCATATTCATATCATAAAATATGATATTGACACCAAGTAGTTGGATTTATAATAGTAAATGTCAATAATCATCTTGATAACTTGTTTTTACCCATTAAACACTTTGATTAGAATCTACCTAAAGTAAGTATTGGGTTTCTATTACAAAAAAATAATTTATTATATGGTTTTTAAACCCATCTGTCTTTTATTTTTATGAATAACCTATCTCATCAGATATTTTGTAAATGGATCCACAAGGATTTTATAGAATCTTACATAGATAATTGTTATGTTACCATATTATAGCAATTATCTCACATAATCGTGTCTCAAACTTATATGTCCAGACTTTCCATTGTACATGAAACTATATTCCTTTGATAAAGTTGATTCACTATCATAATTGATATATATAGGATTAATTATACTATGATATATTTTAATATCCAATAATATATTCCTAATCCATTCTACTTCCATTCTACATGTCACTAAGGTGATATACTCTAACTTTATGGTCGGATATTAAATACATGTTTGTTTCTTTCTCATCAAAGAAAAAAAACAACCTCCAAGAGTAAAAATCCATCCATATGTGTACTGATTATCACTAATACAAGTAATCCAACATGCATCGGTATATCCTTCTAATATAGCTAGATAATCATTATATTATAAACTTAAATCTTTGGCCTTTCTCAAGTATCCAAAGATTCTTGTTATAAATTTCCAATGATCCACACAAGGATTAGTAGTATATATACACATTTTACATACCGAAAAAAACAATATAATATATGTTATAATTCATTATATACATTAAAGAACCAATTCAAGAGAATGCTTGAATTGTGTTATAGCTCTACCCGTATTCATAAATAGTTTAATGCTAGAATCAAATAGATAATTAGAATTCTTAAAACCAAGATGATCAAATCTATTTAACATTTTTTCTATGTAATGATACTTAATTCAAGAATAACCCCCACTATTTGGATCTTTATAAGGACGTAAAGAGATTTAATATGTTTACATACTTTTTATTCATTACCTTTTAAAACAAACACTTCTAGTTATTCCATATAAATCTCTTCATTCAAATATCTATTCAAAAAATAAGTTTAAAGATTCATTTTATGAATATAAAAATGATTAATTAAAGATAATAAAAAAACATTATTGATTTATTTTGAGCTATGGGATAATAAGTATCAAAATAATCAATCTATTATATTTTTCTAAAACATTTGGAAACCAGTATTGTTTTAAAAGATTAAATATTACCATTAGAATCAGACTTCTTTCTAAAAACGAATTTATAACCAATAGGTTTTGAACCTCTTAGTAAATCCATAATGACTTGAGTATTATTCCCCATAATATAATATATTTCACCATTAATTTATTCTTTCCAGAATACAACATCTCTAAAAGTTATAGATTCTTTATATGTATTCAGGTCATCTTATATAGTCAATACCATAGGTTACTTATTTAGAAGATAATTATTATGATCTCACTCAATAAGGAAAAATATGGAATCGGGAGAAATAAAATAAATATATGGATGTTTCTCCTTCATAAGTCTTATAATACATTTAGGTTTAACTAGAGAATTGTCATTATTATCTACTATTTTATTTGAACTAGATAGAGTATAAGATATAAGGGTATGGGGAATAACCTCCACCATAATATCTTTATAAAATTTATTTTCAAAAAACTCTACATCCCTTGATTCAAAAATGGAATTGGCTGCCAAATCCAAAACTCTATATGATTTTTTATTTTCTTTATATCCAAAAAAAACACCTTTAATTTCTTGAGGGCCAACTTTAGCTCTTTGAGATCTGGAATTCTAAATTATGACAAACTCCCCCATACTTTAAAATATAAAAGATTAGGACTTCCACCTTTCCAAATTTAATAAGGGGATAACTTAGTTTTCCTAGATGAAATTATGTCATAAATATGACATGTATCTAAAATGTATTCATCCAATAAATTTAATGGTAAATTAGATTTATTAATCATGTAATTTACCATTTCTATGAATGTATGATTTTTTATTTCAGATAATCAGTTTTTTTAGGTGTATAAGGAGCATAATTTTGATGAATTATGACATTTTATTCATATAACTCGTTAAATTTATCCATAAAGTATTCCCCCACCTCTATCCGAGCATAATGCATTGATCCTTTTGTTTAATTAGTTTTTAACTTTAGATTTATACATCTTAAACATATTAGAGGCTTCATCTTATGTTCTAAGAAGATATACATGTAAATATCTACTGAATTCATCAACAAAAGTAATAAAATACCTTTTTCTTATATGAGTTAACAACCCATTTAATTCACTAATATCATAATGTACTAATTCTAATATATCATACTTTTTCTCAACACTTTGAAAGTTTTTTTAACTATGTTAGATTCTAAATATGTTAGACATTTATTAAATTCATTTTGAAAGTTAATTAAGTTTAACTTCTTCATTAATTTTAATTAATTGTAATTGACATGTTACAAATGATCATTCCATAAATTAGAGGACTCAATCAAGTAAATAGAATATTCAGTCATGTTATTAATAGATAGTTGATATATGACTTCACTAGAGTACTCATTCCCTGTAAACATGCCTCCCTTTGACAAGATAGACCTACTGGGTTTGAATGATACCTAAAATACCTTCTTATATAGAAGATAAACAGAGACTATATTATTTAAAATCTTAGGTATATACAACACATTTATAAGAGTCAAACTATTTCCATAAGTAAAGTCTAGTTCCACACTTCCTTGATTAGAAACATTGATGCATGCATTATTTTCAATGTGTACTTCCTTTATGATAGAACTTTTATTAATGGTTTTGAACATTGAATAATCCTTGAACATATGCATTGTTTCCCCAGAATCAATCCACCATCACATATTTTTCGAAGTTACATTGACTTTGGGTATCATTAAAACTAGATTTTCTTCAGTCAGTGTGTTTTCATGGGTTTCTTTACTTTATTTTGATAAAGACACTCCCTTGAAAAATTACATATTTTACCATATACATATAAATCTCCTTTATTATAATATATATTTCATTTCTTCATGAATTATTGAATTTTATTTTTTTCGTGTAAGGATGTTTTTGGTGGTGTCTTCCCCTTAATTATATTAACCTTAGTATCAAATTTTGAATCTATACTGACATATCTCAATATGGATTCTTCTTCAATTTGAATAATACTTTGAAATTGTTCTAAGGAAATATCCACACTTTTTTATTAAGTTATTTTTCAAAATCATTCGACATGGGTGGAAATTTAGCAATAATCGCACCAAATTGTAAGTTTTTTGTTATATTAATTTTAAGGGAAAGAATCGTGTTACTTATAACATGGATCTCATGAACATGATTCAATGCTAGATTGTTAGAAACCATCTTTAAGTTAAGATACTTTAAAATAATAAATTTATTGGTACCTTCTTCCTTAGATTTTTATTTGAATTCAATAACATTACATTCTCTCAAGTGAGCTTCATTTTTCAAAATTAATCATAAAAATAGTTTGATAATGTGTTCAGAATATTTCCTCGACATAAAACCCCATTGTATTCATTTTTTCCTCATTTGAAGAATTTATTAGACTTGATTCATTTCAATGGGGGTGTCATCGAGATTTGGATCAAGATTATTGGGAATAGGAGAAAGGTTTGGTTCTATAATATAAGAAATATTTAGCACCATAAGAAGGAAATTAATCTTGTATTTCCACTGGGAAAAGTTTTTTTCATCAATACAGTAAATCTTGACCATGCCTTGATTCATGAATTTAAGGGATTCTTAATCAATATTCTAGGTACTACCTTTTCAAACCCTTTTTATTGTTTGAAGTTATAATAAAAGGCGTACAGAGAAGACTGCATGTTTTGAATCTTCCAAAAGGGCTTGATCCACCCTTACTTGTTGGTGTAGAGTTCTTGATGGAAATTTCCATCAAGGATTACACAAGATTTTGGTAATGTCAAACACTGAATCCTAAAATCCCTATAGTGATGATGTTGGAAGAATATATCTTGAGAATTTAATATCAAAGAGATTAACTGAAAACTATCTAGACATCCTACTTATTTTTTAAATCAAAACTAGTGTGATTCATGCCAATTTTATCTCATTATTTTAATCAAAATAAATTTTGATTTTATCAAAACATGGAAACATTTGGAGGGAGGAAACCAATCAAATTTTGAATTTTGAAATCCAATTATTATGACTAATCTTTTCATTAGTCATTTTTTTAATATTTTATTTTATTTTATTTTGTCTTTTTTTTATAATACATATATATATAATTTTACTAAAAATATATATTTAAAATACTTTCAAGAGGATTTTTTTCAAATATATTTTCTATGGAAAACCACTTCCCAATACCCTTTTTTATAACGGATGATACTTGGGAGTTTTTTCCCATTTTTAATGTGAGATTACATAAATGTTTTGTCCACCACATAAATCCACACCTCTAAAGGATGTGGGTCCAACCAAAAAAATATTTTTATTTATTATAAATAAAATTATAATAATTATGTGATGTGGTGAAATTGGGTTGGGGTGAGAAGGAATTGCCTCATTGGCTAGTGAACGTTCTTTGGATAGACTTGGTTGCAATTTTGGTGATCATGTTCCTGTGATAATTGATATGTGTTCTTTTGTTTCTCTTAATAATTATTGTAAGGGGTTTATATTCCTCAAAGTATTACCTCTAAATTAGATAACCAATGAGACAATTTAATATAGTGGTGTTTTGAAACAGAATTGAATAATCAAAAATAAGGATACAAAGCAGGAAGCATTCACTAAAGAATTTCCATTCAGATTTGGAAGAATGAGTGGGCATGGCTTTTCTATTGGTACCAGGACCATAAAAACCTACACGGGACAGATAGCCGAGCATTCATGTTAAGTTGGAGGCCTGAAATAATGATGTATTCTCTAGGGAGGGGTAGTTCCTTGTAGTCTTGATCTAGGATAACTTTTTTTGTTATTTAAATTGGATAAAATTGTTAGGGTTCACACTTAACCTTTAAAAGTTTCATTTGAAAATTAAAATATATAATGGAGTGACAACAAGAAATAATTGTAAATATAGGATGATCATCATGTTTAATATAATAAAATAGATCAAATTTTATTCAATAAACAAGAACTAAACAATTGTTTGAGATACACATTAATAATGAAAACATGAGTGATTATTCACCATATAAGGTCAATAAAATAGAAAAAAAATGAGAAAGAACCTAAGTATTTCTGGACTCAATAAACTCACCCAATAAATATAATGTATTTACAAGAAAAAATACAATAATTCAAAAAAAAATAAAAGGGTTTCCATTCAATATTCATACCAAATACTGATAGTACCTTATTGAATAGATGTAGAATGTAAAACCCAACATTTTCCAAACATACATAATCACTCTAGTTCACCAAAAATGTGTCAGGGGTACACCATATCCATAATCACAAGAAAACTAGAATTACCTATTTATAATAACTATCAATCATGGAATAAACCCAGATCCCTCTATTTGATATTCCCCTATCAGTACCAACTAGCTTTTATTTCTTGGTGAATCCAAATCATAGGTGTCCTCCTTTCTCTCTCAATGGACATCAAGAACAAAGAGAGAAATCAATCTCTAAGTTCTCTCTCTCAACAATCCAAATCCCTGATCCTCATTAGAGACAACGAACCACTAATAGGATAAAAAAACCTGATAATATGTGGAAGAGTCAAGTCATTGGAGCAGTGTGCAATGGTCTATAACAACGAGTAAGGATCTTGAGCTATATATAGGAGATGGAGGTAATAACGAATCATTAAGCACCAAGGATGTTAGAGAGGACTAGGATATGGTAGTAGGGTTTTAACATGAATCGAGCTGAATTATCTCAGTGAGAAAACACACCAAGGTAACACAACATATGGAAATAAAATACCTAGGATCTAATTACAAGGGGTATTATGACTTATATAAATAGGTATTTCTAGGAATAAAAAATGGAGACCCCATTGGATTTCCATCCACTCCCAAGCACTCCAATCATTCTTAAAATTTGTTTTTCCTCTAAAAGTATTTAATAATAATCAAAGTAATTTTGTTGGTGTGCAACAAAACAATATTTTTGTTAGTCTCTTTCTTCCAAAACTTCTTCAAGGGATACTCTCAATAAAGTACTTGTGTCAAGTATCGAACCATCATTGTATCCTAAAGATGATTCATCGACAATTCATAGTACCACCAATTTGGATATCCATTTCCCACCAATATCCCCAACTATATTAAGAGTAGATTATATAAATATGGATATGGTTATTATCAAAAACATGATGAAGGTAGATAAATTCTAAGGAAAAAAATTTCAAGAGGTGGTAAAAGAGGATTCACTTACTACTTATGACTCCCAAAGTGGTTTGCATGCTATCAACACTAAATATCCCCATATCCAAAGATGAGACACTCCAGTTTTCCTATGAAAGAAAAAAATGGGAAAATAATGATCTCAGGTGTCAAGGACACATACTTAACACTTCAGTTGATGACATCTTAGACACATATCAACATATTCCAACTATAAAGGAGATATGGGATTCCATGGAGAAAAATTAAATCACCGAGGATGCGGTAAGAAAAAAATTCATAGTAAGTTTATTTCACATAAAATGTTAGATAGTAGATCTATCATAGAATAATTCTATAAAAAACAATTCATCTCAAAACACCTTAAGAAAAAAAGATGATCATGGATGATGCTATCATTGTCGCATCAATCATCAATAATCTCCCTCCTTGGAAGAATGTTAAACATTATCTAAAGAACAAGAAGGAAGATATTTTCCTTAATGAATTATTAAACTACCTACAAATTGAGGAGGGATTAAAAATCAAGAATAAAATGATCCTAAGGATGATAAATACATATACTTCATAGTATATGGATTGGATCCATATGTGTAATCAATAAGGAAAAAATGTTCAAACCATAATTCAAAAGAAAGGTGAAATTTAAGAAGAAGAAAGGAGCATGCTACTTTTGTGGTAAGATGGGACACTTCAAATGGGATTGTTGTATATGTAAGAATAATGATGGAAACAATGCTTCAAAATACCACTTTGAGGATATAATATTTGAAGTGAATATTCATGAGTATAACTCTTCTTGGTGGATCGATTTTAGTGATACATGACACTTTTGCAGCAACAAATCTCTCTTCAAAAGGATTGAATCAATCAATGATGTGACATCTCTTTACATAGGGAGCTCTAGAATCATAAATTTATAATGTAAGGGAGTGTCCTATCTTGATTTTACCTTATGAAATATCATCACCTTAAATTATTTCTTGTATGTGCCCAAATTTTTTAGGAACTTAGTCTTAGGGATATTGTTAAACAAGCATGTGTTTAAGCTTGTATTTGAGGTATATAAATTTTTTATATCCAAAATATGGATATTTGTTGGAAAGGGTTACATGTACAATGGATTGTTCACATTGAATATAAATATTGTTTATACTTACTTGCTAGAATATTTTGATTTATGGAATTATTTTTTAGTTCATAATAATTTTAACAAAATACATGAAATGAAAAAATGGAATTATTACTTAGCATGGATAAAAATGATAATGAATGTGTAACTTTCATGAAAACTAAAAGATTTAAGAGACAATTTCCAACTATAGAAAGTAAAATCAATTTATTATAATTAATACATAGTGATGTATATGATTTTAATTCTACACCCACATTAGGTAATAAAATGTACATTGTAACTTTTATTAATGATTATTATAGATATTTTCTTCTCTATCGTTTTCATGCTAAATATGAAGTTATAGAAAAATTTAGTATCAATAAAAATGAGTTTGAAAACCAATATGAGCCTAAAATTAAATTCCTTAAATATGGAAGAGTTAGTGAATACTATATTCCTCCATTATTTGAATATGTAGGAATCATACATGAAGTGACATCTCTTTATACACCTCAACAAAATGGTATAGCTGATAGAAAAATGTAACATTAATTGAAATGGTTAACTCTAAAATTTTTATATCGGGTCTCTCAAAAGGTTTTCTAGGAGAATCATTATCAATTGCATGTCACATACTAAATAGGTTTCCCAAAAAAGGGAAGGCTATGAATCCAAATGAATTATTTAAGCATAAGAGACAAAACCTACATTATTTAAAGGTTTTGGGTTTTCACAAAATTATAAGATAACTTAAACCTAAAAGGGAAAATGGATAAAAGATGTATTGATTTCATATTTCTTTTATATGCATAGTATTAAAAATATTATAAATTCATGGTTGTAAAATATAATGATTTAGTAGATATTAACACTATTATTGAATTAAGATATGTAATTTCTAACAAATCTAGGTTTACCTCACTGCCTAGGAAAGTCCATATAAAAGAATATAGAACAAATAAAAGAGTAACTCAAGAAGATACAATTAATGAGATTCATAAAAGTAAACAACCTCGGATACCCAAGTCATATGTATTTGATTTCTAAATGTACTTTTTTGGAAGGAACACATGATAGCATTGTTACGCAAACTCTAGTTTTCCTCAAAATAGTTTCTTACCCAAAAACTTTTAAAGAGGTTATGCCATCTTCTAATGGATTACTTTGAAATAAATCCATAAATAATGAAATTGACTCTATAACTGGGGACAATAATAGTTTATCTTACACAAGATACACAACCAATAGGTTGTAAGTCAGTATTTAGAAAAAAAATTAATAGTTGATGATGTAATTGAAAATATAAATCTAGATTGGTAGTCAAGGGGTTTACTCAAAATAAAGGAATTGATTATTTTGATACCTATTCTAATGTGGCTAGGAATACTTCTTTTAGAATTATTATCAATTTTATCAAAAAAATTAATTAACCAAGCTAATAAATGTGTTTATAGTAGGTTTCATAATAACCATGGTATTTTTATTTATTTATATGTTGGTAACATGTGTATATTTGGAATTTATATAAATTAAATAAATAAGGCTAAGTCTATTTTATCTAGAAACTTTTATATGAGATATTTAGGTGAAGCTAATGTTATTTAGTGAATAAAAATTGTTAGTAATAAGAATTTTATTCCTTTTTCTTGGTATCATTATATTAAAAAGGCCTTAAAGTTTTTGGAACAATTTGATTGTTCAAAAGTTTCTAACTCATATGCTTTTTGGAGTAGGAATTTATAAAATACTAGAAGGGTGGATACTCAATTGGAATATACAGGGGTGACCAAGTGTCTCATCTATTCCATGAAGTGTACAAGACCTAACATTTCATATATTATTGGAAAGTTGAGAAGGTATATAAGTAATCTGGGTTATGCACAATGTGATTTGGTTAAAAGAGTAGTCAAGTATCTAAAGGGTATTACGGATTATTATATATTTTATAGTGGAAACCTAAAGGCATTGAAAGTTTTTTCTGATGCGAGATGGATAACTAATCTAGAGGATCACTTTTTTTTGAGTGGTTGGTTTAATACACTTATAGGTTGAGAAATATCTTAAATTTCAAAGAAACAAACTTGTATTCATACTCTATAATGGATTTTGAGTTTGATTCTTTTGCATCTACTAAAAAGTAATCACAATGGATTGGATCACTTTTACCAGATTTACTATTGTGGCCTAGGATGATATATTAGGTTATTATACACCATGATAGATAAGAAAATTGCATAAGACATACAATAATACTTATAATGGAAAATTGAGACACATTGATCTCAGAAATATAGTTTAGATTCCTTTTCAAATAATGGATAGTTGAGTACACATCACCCTATAATGATGATGATGAAGACAATGGGTGAATCAGCTTGGCCCAACTTTATAGATGTTATAATGATTTCTCATATTATCCAGATACCGATTAAAGTCTTGAATCTAGTAACAGTGCAAATAATTCATCATCTTCACTAGCCTCTATGCATCTATTCTCTCCCTTTTCTCTATATAATTCCTCTAAAATATAGTTAGATGGGCATCAATCAAACCCACATGCTTCTTGAAATAATCCTTATTTCCCCCCCACTGTTTCCTCCCTTGATCGCCCAACAATGCCCTATCTATAGCACCAACAACAATCATAATCGGAATAAAACCAAATCATGTTAAACTAAATATATTAAAAAACATGTACAATAATCATATTTTATATGGGACCATTCCTCCTCAATATTTTAATTTTTCTTTTTCTTTTTTACCCCTCCATCCTTTACATCAAGGGGTTTTCCAGTTAGCTTTAGCTTTCTACTAACAAAATTTTCATAGGATGACATCTAGAAATCAATGGAGACTATGGATTTATACATTATAGGATGTAGTGGAAAATTATAAATTAACAATGTATAGAAAATAAAATTTTAGGATTCCATGTATTCCCTGGTTTCATGCTGCTAGATTTTTTGGTATTTAATCAAAACTAATAATTCACTATCATTACCAAAAGGAAGAATCCAAAAAATCAAAAAGGTTCATGCATGACAAAAACATCAAATATATTTTTTCTATATGCTAACACTCTAAGTGAAAATGATATTCCCACCAAAAAACCTTCAGTTCTTAATAGGATAAAATAAAAGGATAATGTTTCATATCAAACTAATTTAGCCTAGATTTAGAACACTAGTAATATAAGAACATTTTTAAAATAAAAAATTCAACTATAATATTTCTAGTAATTGATTTTTCAATATTTCAAAAATTCATGATTTAACCATCCTAAAACACACTAGAAACAACGGGTAATAAGTAGAAAACAAAACTAGAAGAAACAAAATCATAATAGAGATAAGAGTATAAGCCTGCATACATGGCTGGAAGACAAGCATGCATATACAAGAACACTAAAACAATACAAGAGTAAGGGTGGATTTCATCAGACCTGAGATATATAATCTAAAGGAATTTAGATCCATATACCTCACAAGGATCCTCACACCATAATGTTTACCTAAAAATGATCCCCAAAACATGTAAACTTAATCTCTCAATCCATCCCTTTATACATAGGCTGAGATAGATGAAAATGGATGGTTAGGATTGCATCATGAGAGTCCACATATATTCTATTTTTCTTGTTCTTATATAGGATAATTGAATTAAATGGATTGATGTTGATTTAGGTGGAGCTCACTAAGATATTCTTAACAAGATAGAATGATCAGACTAGACCAAAACCCACATTTAGTGGACCTAAAAATGATAATAAATATTAGACACACATTGAATATTGGATGAATAAGGTGACCCTAGTCTAGTCCACATATGAATTGGATTGGCCCATAGACTTTCCTATATAAAATTATTCAAATAAAATGACACCATCATGTATATCATCTATACTTGAAATAAGAATATTGCTTCTAATTATGGACAATAATTTGTTTTATGGTGATTAATTTCTAGTTTGAAATTGCTCAAATAATTTGATTCATAGAAAGGGAATACTAAGATAATATCAAGATATGGTATTATATGAAAATAAAAAAAAAAGAAAAATGAAATCAAAACAAAACAATAAGGACCCCTTCTAGAAAACAACCAACCCATTTGAGAATTTCAACCCTATCAGAATCCCTTTCCCTTACTTTTCACAATTGGAAGAATGCCCCTTAATTTTTCAAGGATGAGATGGTAGGGTCATGTGGTGGTATGGAATGGGTGGGCGGAAAAAATACCATAAAACCCAACCTGTGAAGGTGAAGGAGTAGGATAATGGGCCTAAGAAGCCTATAAAAGTAAAGAGACTCCTTCATCTTTCTCATCAACTTTGAAATCAATCGATTCTAATTTAAATATTTGAGAGTTTAGTATTTTTTGAGGGTTTTTTCAAAATTTATTCAAGAGTGAGAGTTTTTAATTACTTTTACCCATAGTGATCTGTCTATTTACTGGTTGTTTTTTACCCATATTCATTTTCCACATTAAATTTGATGTCTATTTTTTAGGAATTTTTACACTATTTTATCTTCATATTATCACCACACTAATGGGTCAATCAATGTTTGTTCCCAAAAAGTTGTATGAGAGAGAGGTTTTGAACTGGTTTTTTTCAGTTTTTTAGGTATTAATAATTCTCATAAATTGAGTATGTTTTGTAACTATGATTCATTTGATCTTTCATATAATAAAAAAAATTATTGGTGTTATTACATATATTATTGAGAAATAGTGAAATATTTGGATTGATGATGTGCCTATATGATAGAAAAATTCTAGATTAAAAAATTTAACAAAAAATATTTTCCATTATAGAAAATGAAGATGCGAGAGTTCATGCGAAAGGATAATTGTCTACTAGAGAATGGTGAAATACTAGTGGGTGTAATTAAGGAAAAATGAAATGACATAGATAATAATTCAATTACCAACATTCATTTGGCTTGGCAAATGGGGTCCAACAATCATTGAGGAGAAAAATATAGTAAAGGAAATTTGGGATACAATGATGAAGAAATACAAGGAAAAGTCACTAAAAAATAAAATTTTCCTTCAGTGAAAATTATAAACTCTTAGAATGATAAGTTTGACATCAATAATTGAACACATAAACACCTTCGATACATTATTATCACAGCTCATGACATTGGGATACAAAATTAGTGATGCTAAACATGTGGAGATTCTGATAAAAAAATTTCCAAATCCATATGATCAACTCGTCATGAATTTTTTGATTCTTGAAGAATAAATTTGATGAAATAATAAGGAGGGTAGACAAAAAACTTCACACCAAGCAAAGTATCTATCAATGGAAAGAAATTAAATGGATCATGGTTCTAGTAGAATCCAAAATCATGATAGGTCAAAATCAAGGAGCGAGAAGAAGAATGTCATGTATTATAATTATGGAAAGAAGGGGTAAAATGAGAAATATTATAATAAGAATATTTGTATAAGGAAATCTCAAATAAATGTGATGAGTAATTTTAGAAATAGAGACATTGTAAGAACCCGAATCTTCTTTTTAGGTATGTCTTCCTTTTTCTAGTGTTTTTTAGGAAAAGAGGAGTTTTTTGAAATTTCTTAAGTACACACCTTGTACTTTATGAGTACACATTGTGTACTCGGCTACCGCGAGTAGTCGGGTGCTGGCCATATAGCGGCCATGAACATGGTCATGTGTGGTGACCTGGAGACCGCCTAATGTGGGGGCCAGTGAAGGAAAGTACACTCCATGTACTTATAAAGTGCATTCCATGTACTTTCTTTTTTTTTCATTAAACGCACCGGGGTTGCATCTAATTGGCAGAAAGCCCTCCTTCTAGGTCTAGTTCATCCAAGAGTGAGGGTACGGCCATGATCCTTCTCCAAGCTCCTGATCGAGAGTTTTTTCTCTAAATCTACTGCCGTTAATTGCATTGGGATTTCCTCGGTAAGCTCTTCCTTCTTCTAGATCTTCATTTTCTGATTCCTCCTCTTTCAAGAGTTATCATCGGCTGAACGTTTTAGAAGTTTTTGTAGATATATGGTGTTATTGGGTGATCCAAGGCTTGAGGTTCAATTATAAAGATCCTACAACACCGAGGTAGGTGTTTTGTGCCTTTCCGTTGAAATACTTTGAGTTATATGTGAAAATTTTTCCAATACCCTTGAATGGGGTATTGCACGTCTCCTATTTTATCCCTGTTAATTTCATGTTATGATTGTATGCTGGAATAGAGGTTAATTGAATGTGAATAGAGTTAATTTCTATGCTTTGGAATTGTTTTCCCGTGCATATTTTGTTTATGATTGTTTGGTATAGTTTTCTTGTTAGGCTGTTGTTTGCTTTCAATGCCTAGTATTATAGGATGGAGTGATTTTGTTCATATGATATGTTGTTATGTTGTAGACTATTAGCCAAGTAGTTCTTGTTGTTTACTTTGGCCGATATGCTTTTTCATTCTTGTTTAACTTACACAGGGATGTGAGAACCCGGTGTAGTAGACTATAGGGAGAATGGATGTAAGGGATTCTCTAGAGTTTCTGTTTATTTATCACGTTGTGAGACCATGGGGGGATTGATGTTGAGTGGTTCCTCAGTGTGCATGCTTTTTTGTTAAAAGACTATAGGGGGAATTGACAGTGAGTGCTTCCTCAGAGATTCTTTAATCATACTTGGATATAAGGGGAATTGATGTTGAGTACTTCATCAAAGAGCCTTTACAAAATCTGAACCAGAGGGGTTAGAATGTGTGTACTTCCTAGAGGGTTTCTTATGTTTTCTTAGTAGTACCAGAGGGGATAGGCTATGAGTATATCCCAGAGGGTTACTTATTTTTTATTATCTTCTTACTTTCCATGTGGTGTTTGAATTATTTGAAACTGTATGAATGTTTACTATTGAGTACTTTCTTTTTTACTATTTATTTTTCTTATTACCTGCCATATATATTTAATGACTATTAGGAACAGATCTCTTGCTGGATGCCTACTATGATTTAGTCTCACACCCTGTTTGGGTCATGCTTTTGGGCCCAAACAGATTATATTGTTGCAGGTATAGTTAAGGTAAAGTTCCCTTCTACTTCAGGTTCTTGACTACTTTGGGAGCTGGAGAGCATGGGACCAAGCTGAGGATTGTGATGTTGAGGAGTTTTTTAATTGTTTTCTTATACTTGTTTTAGTTTTTTATTTCAACATTGTGACTTTTTTGGCTTCTTTCCTAGACATATGTATCATGCATCATTATATATGTTCTATAGCTGCTTATTACTTTCAGTCTTCCATTGTTTATAGTTGTATGCCATTATTACTACTTCCACTATTGTTATTTGTTTCTCTTCCATTATGTTACTCTGCCAATGAGGGAATAGTTTTTCCACTATCACACTCAAGTCCCTCACTGCTAGTCGGCAGCCTCTAGCGTTAGGGAAAATTCTCTTGAGGCCATGTGACCAACCGAGTACGAGGCGCCTCTAGGAAGCTTCCAGAACCGGGACTTTACAAGTGGTATCAGAGGAATTATTTTATCTTGACTTACTATTTGGAGCCTATAGACAGGGATAGGAAGGAATAGGTACTTGGTAATAAGCTATTCCTGGGAGTAGCTAACCCGTGTACAAGGAAAAGACAATCTACCTCGTTTGTTGTAATTTTTCTGGTTTTGCAATTATTACAGTTGATTTGATTTCACCTTGAGTGATTCACATGCTTTGTGGTGTTATTGTTGATGTTATTGAGGTTCTATTTCTATTGCAACCTAATGAGAGGAGGGTATACCATCTCATGAATCATATAGGCACTTGCTAGAAATCACATGCCATGCATTATTTCCATTCCATTTAAGATGAATTAGCGATCACATGTTGTTTTGATATATGTTGTGCTAGATATGCATGTTGTTGTGATAGATTCCTTGATATAATACCTACTATTTGATAGGGTATTGGTTGTGTAAGGTTTTGTTTGAATAAACGCCAAACTTTGGTTCTTGGGGTGTTATGGGCCCTCATGGACCAGAATTTGGTGGATCATTGATCTATTATGCTTTTTTATGACATGTATAAGTTTCCAAGATTTCATTTGCAGGGAGTATGGGCCCTCACAGATCGAAATTTGGCACTTTAATGTTTGTTTTAGTGTTTCTATGGGCTCCAGAGTAGTTTTTGAGGCTTACTGTCTGGAAAAACCCAGAATACACGTCGTGTAATGTTGACTACACTCCATGTGTTATTCTATTTGGGAAGAAACTTTTTTTATTAAGTACATGTTGTGTTGTCTCTAACTGTGTCCCAGAATGTGTGGGTGGGGAAACGGGGTTTGAAAATCTTTGGTAGGACATGCCGTGTACCGGATGTACACACTGTGTTATAGAACCGTGTAACCGGCCATGTAACTAACAACACAGGTCTGTTGATTATTCTCTAATACACGTCTTGTCCATCTGGAACACATCGTGTAGTGTAACCTAAGTACTGGTCGTGTAAAGAACAGCATGGGTAGAAAAAATCTTCTTAGTACATGTCGTGTCCATCTAGAACACACCGTGTAGTGTGATCCATGTATCCGGCTGTGTCACTAACAACACGGGTCAGTGAAGCTCATCAAGTACATGTCGTTTCTGGCACTAACACGCTGTTTAGTCTTGTTCTAGGAGAATCGTGTGGCCTAGACTTGTGAGGGAACTTGGGAAGGGGAAGAGGATTCATGTACATGTCGTATGTAAGGACAAAACGTCGTGTATAGGGACTTACATGGCTAGTTTTGGTAGAGGTACACACCCGCGTGAAAGGCTTAAGGGAACACACTATATAGGCATTATACATTCCGTGTATCCATGTTTTGAAAAAATTGAAAGCTTTATGTCTCCTGTTCCCTCCTTACTCTTCTAAGTTTCATTCCCTATTAATCTTGATCTAAGGTGTGTGATTGACCTTGTAGAGTAATGCCACCGAGACTTCCTCCGATTGTACACCAGTTTCAAGGTGATGATCAGACATCGGACATGGATAGTCAGTGACTACCACCAAATCCTCCAGTTGTGCCAGTCTTGGCACTAGCCATAATTCCGGACACAGGTACTGACACACAATTACGAGAGGGATTCATGAGGTTCATGTAGACCTTCCACAGAGTACTACATCCTACCCCATCTATGGAAGAGTTGACGCAGGTTTTCCAGCAGCAGTATCCACCCACCTTTACAGGGGAAGGAGGACCTCAGACTATAGAGTCGTGGTTAGAATCCATGTTGTCTATCTTTGAGGATCTAGATACTCCTCCGGAGAGGAGGGTGAATCTCACTACGTATATGCTACGAGATTCCTTCAATAGATGGTGGTATGTGATCTCACAGGCAGGATGTCAGTAGGTCATAGCTTGGGATGAGTTCCGGAATGCTTTCTATGATTACTTCTATCTGGATACTTTGAGGGCTGATCAAGTCTGAGAGTTCATGAGTCTAGAGCAGGGTACTCTTTCTGTTATGGAGTATTCTTCTCATTTCACTATGTTGTAGTGCTTCACTCCTATTCCAAGAGGTGATGAGTTATTCCTAGCAAGGAATTTTGAGGATGGTCTTCGGCACGACATCCAATTTCAGGTGAACATCTTCAGGTTGACTTCCATCACTTCTATAGTCAACCAGGTGCTGATCACAGAGCGAAATTTGATGGATTATGGATTTGTGATCTAGGTTGGTTCGATATCCAAAGTTAGTATCCCTCCCACTGACAGTAGGAAGCATCATAGAGAGTCTTCGCGCGGTGATCCAAGGAGGCGAGACACTTCTTCTGGTAGCCAGGTGGTGTGCTACCAATGCGGGAAGAGCATTCATACGAGGCCACATTGCCCGAAAAAACCCAGTGGAGTGTCGATCATGCAGTAAGATAGGTCATCTTCAGTGTTTCTGTCAGATCTTCTCACCAGCAGCTGGTGAAAGGGGTTCTTCTATGACTCCCCATTCAGGAGAAGAGCCACCAGTTTCTCATCAGTCTAGGAATTGGAGTTCTTCCGGTCGTTTAGGCTGAGGTGGAGGTCGTGGACATGGTATTCAGTCACCAGGATTTCAATGACAATAGGGTGAATCAGCTCAGGGTGGTCAGGAAGGGTCATAGGGCTGCGGTGTAGGTTATACTTTTGCAGTGGAGTAAACCCAAAAAGAGTAGGATCTCGAACCCTCTATAGTTCAAGGTACAATCTTAGTTTCCTCAGTTTTATCTTCTGCTCTTTTCGATACAGGGGCTTCCCATAACTTTATATATGTTGTTTTTGTGGAGATCCTTAGGCTCTGTATCTTTACTTCTACTGATTTATTAACATTGGACACACTGTTGGGGACTAGAATGACTAGTGTACATAAATGAAGGAGTTCCCTCTTGAGGTTGGTGGGTGTCACTTTTTATGGTAACTTTATGTCCTAGAGATGATAGGATATGATGTCATTCTCATAATGGACTGGTTAGCTCCCTTTCAGGCAGTTGTTGATTTCTATCACCATAGGGTGAGTTTCACATCACCAGAGGGAAGATCATTTCTTCATAATGGTGAATGGGATGTCATGGGAAGCAGAGTGGGACCCGAGCATCATGGGTTGAGAGGAGTTATAACGTAGATTTATATTCTATATCTGGATGACCAGGGGACTTCACAGATGGACTTTCCTCTAATGGTGGATCGTTTCAGGGATGTCTTTACAGAGGACTTTTCAGGTTTTCCTCCAAAGAGATAGGGAGACTTTTCTATTGATCTCGTGCTAGGAGTAGAACTGATGTCCATTCATCCTTACAAGATGGCTACACCAGAGTTGCATGAGTTCAAGAAGCAGTTGGAGGAGTTATAGGCTAAGGGTTTTATCTGACCTAGTACTTCTCCTTGGGGTTCGCCTGTCCTGTTTGCGAAGAAGGCAGATGGTACCCTCAGACTTTATGTGGATTATCAGAAGATGAACCAGTTAATGGACAAGAAATGATATCCATTACCAAGTATTGATGATCTCTTTGATCAGATTTTAGGAGCCCGAGTGTTCTTGAAGATTGACTTGAGATTTAATTATCATCAGTTGCATGTTAGACCATCTGATATACCTCTTACAGCCTTCCAGAGTAGGTATGGTCTATACTATTATGTGGTTATGTCGTTTGGTCTCATGAACGTGCCTGAAGTTTTCATGGCACTGATGAACCGAGTGTTCCATCCATACTTAGATTCTTTCATGGTGGTTTTCATGGACGATATCTTGGTGTACTCTCACACTGGAAATGACCATTCTACCCATCTTGAGATCATTTTGAGTACACTAAGATATCATCATTTATATGCTAATCTTTCAAAATGACACTTTTTGGATGGATCAAATTCACTTATTGGGTCATGTTATCTCAAAGATAGGAGTATCAATGGACCTAGAGAAAGTTAGATCTATAGTTTCTTGGGAGTATCTGAAGAACGTTTTCGAGGTACGGAGTTTTCTAAGGCTGTCCGGATACTACAGAAGTTTCATACATAACTTTTCACACTTAGCAGCGCCACTAAAAAGCTTGACTAAGAAGGGTGCACAGTTCTTGTGGTCAGTTTCTTGTGAGTCAGCCTTTCAAGAGTTGAAAGGGAGGTTGACTTCAGCACTGATACTAGTATTGTCTGAGCTGGGCAAGAGCTATACTGTGTACTGTGATGCATCAAGTATCGGGCTTAGAGTAGTGCTTATGTAAGGGGAAAAAGTCGTGGCATACGGGTTTCGAAAGTTGAGGCCACATGAGAGGAATTATCCAATGCACAATATCGAGTTGGCTACTGTTGTTCATGCCTTACGCTGTTGGATACATTATCTATTTTGAGATCATTTTTTGGTTTTCACCGACCACAAAGTTCTCAAGTATATCTTCACTCAGCATGACTTGAATTTGATATAGTGAAGGTGGGTTGATTACCTTCAGTATTTTGACTTTAATCTTGCCTATACACCTAGTAAAGGCAATTTGATGGCTGATGCGCTGAGCAGGAGGACTCAGATACAGGCAGTTCAGGAGGTCAGCAGTGAGTGGCAGCTTATGGCTCTGTTCTCTGAGATGCATTTGGAGGTGCACGACAGGAAGGGGAAGGCATTTCTTTCTTTTGTAGCTGTTACCTCTACTCTTCTTGATCAAGTTCAAATGAGGTAGCTATTAGATTCTGAAGGCCTAGTCCTATGGGGAAACGTGTTAGGAGAGGACCCTATTCATGGGTGGACCATAGGTGAGGATGAGATCTTGTGTTTTCGTGGGCATGTATGGGTGTTAGCAAACATACGCTAGGAGATGATGCAGGAATATTATTCCTCGGTTTGGGCAGTTCATCATGGTGTCACCAAGATGTATTGTGATATACACTGTCAGTATTGGTGGCCGGGTATGAAGAGAGATGTTACTGGTTTCATGATGAGGTTCTCAACCTGTCATTAGGTGAAGGCAGAGCATCAGCGACCAGCAGAGCTTTTGTAGTTATTACCCATTCCCGAGTGGAAATGGAGTGATGTCACGATGGATTTCATGACAGGTTTGCTGAGGTCTCCTTGAGGGAATGATGTTGTTTGGTTTTTCATTGACAGACTCACATATGTTTCTCACTTCTTTCCAATCAAGGATACTTTCAGTGTTGATGAGCTAGGATGGTTGTACATCTGTGAGATTGTACGTTTGCATGGAGTTCCACACTCCATTGTTTCAGACAGGAATGCACATTTTACTTCTTGGGTCTGGAAGAGGATTCATAAGGCTTTGGGTACACAGGTACTTTTGAGTACAGCTTACCACCCCCAGAAAGATGGTTAGTCCGAGCGTACGATTCAGGTTCTTGAGGACACGCTTCGAGCATGTATCCTGTATTTTGGAGGTTCTTGGGAGAAGTTCATACCTCTTGTGGAGTTTTACTACAATAATAGTTTTCAAGAAACTATTCAGATGGAACCTTATGAGGCTTTTTCCAGTAGGTCATGTTGATCACCCTTATGTTGGCTGGAGGCAGGAGAGGCAGCTATATTGGGACCTCGTTTTTTTCGGGAGACCACATAGAAAATAGAGTTGATTTGTAAGAGGATGGATACTGCATATTCTCGACAGAAGTCTTATGATGATCAGTGAAGATGACCTCTAGAGTTTGAGTTCAGGGATCGGGTTTTCCTACGTTTCACACTAAGGTTGGGACACCAGAGGATTAGGAGATAGGGTAAGCTTTCACCGAGGTACGTCGGGCTGTTTGAGATTTTGGAGAGAGTTGGGTCGGTTGCCTATCGGTTATAGTTACCTCAGAGGTATTGGTCTATGCATGACGTTTTCCACGTTTCTCAGCTCTGAAATTATTTCTCAGACCCATCTCAGGTTTTTCAACTCGAGGAGGTTGATTTAGAGGTGGACGCCTCATTCGAGGATCATCCTATTAGGATTGTTGATCGCAGTATGAAGGTTCTTTGTGGTTGGTTTATCTCTCTAGTACGAGTGCTATGGCAGTACGGGCGAGTACAGGACGAGACCTAGGAGAGGGAGGCCAATGTACAATCACAGTGGCCAGAGCTGTTTGAGGATTATTCTTCTACACTACCTTGCTAGGGAAATTCGGGGATGAATTTCTTTAAGGGGGGAAGTTTGTAAGAACTCGGATCTTCTTTTCAGGTATGTTTTCCTTTTTATGGTGTTTTTGAGGAAACGAGGTGTTTTTGGAAATTTCTTAAGTACACGTTGTGTACTTTATGAGTACATACAGTGTACTCGGTTATCGTGGGTAGTCGGGTGTTGGCCGTGTAGCGGCCATGCACACGGCCGTGTGTGGTGACCTTGAGATTGCCTAATGTAGGGGGCGGTGAAGGCAAGTACATGACGTATACTTATAAAGTACATGCCATGTACTTTCTTTTTCATTAAACGCTCCAAGGTCACGTATAATTGGAAGAAATCCCTCCTTCTAGGTCTGTTTCATCTGAGAGCAAGGGTACGGTTATGATCCTTCTTTGAGCTCTCGATCGAGTATCTGTTCTCTGAATCGACTATCGTAGATTGCATTGGGATCGCCTCGGTAAGCTCTTCCTTTTAATAGATCTTTGTTTATTGATTCATCCTCTTTCAAGAGTTATCATCAGTTGAAAATTTTAGATGTTTTTGTAGATCTACGGTGTTCTTGGGTGATTCAAGGCTTGAGGTTCACTTATAATGATCCTAAAACACCGAGGTAGGTGGTTTGTGCCTTTCCATTGGAAGTATTTGAGTTATATGTGCATGTTTTCCCAATAACCTTGAACAGGTTATTGCATGTCTATTGTTTTAGCCCTATTAATTGCCTTCTATTATTTTATAATAAAATAGAGGTTAATTGAATGTGAATAGGGTTAATTTCTATGCTTTGGAAGTGTTTTCCCATGCATATTTTGTTTATGATTGTTTAGTATAGTTTGCTTGTTAGGCTGCTATTTTTTTTCATGCCTAGTATTGTAGGATGGAGTGATTTTGTTTATCTTCCATACGGTTATGTTGTAGACTATTAGCCAAGTAGTTCTTGAGGTTTACTTTGGCCTATACACTTTTCCATGCTTTTTTGACTTACACAGGGCCGTGAGAACCTGTTGTATTAGACCATAGGTATAATGGACATAAGGGATTCTCCAGAGTGTCTTTTTATTTATCATGTTGTGAGACCATAGGGGGGGATTGAAGTTGAGTGCTCCCTCAGAGGGTCTATAATTTTGTTACGAGGCCACATGATGAATTGACATTGATTGCTTCCTCATCGTGCCTATAGTTTCTATTAAAAGACTATAGGGGGAATTGACGTTGAGTGCTTCCTCAGAGAGTCTTTAATCATACTTGGATATAAGGGTGATTGACATTGAGTACTTCCTCAGAGAGCCTTTACGAAAGTTGAACTAGAGGGGTTAGACTGTGTGTAATTCCCATGGGGTTACTTGTGTTTTCTAGGTAGGACCAGAGGGGATAGGCTGTGAGTACATCCCATAGGGTTACCTGTTTGTGATTATCTTGTTTCTTTCCATGTGGTGTTTGAATTATTTGAAAATGTGGGAATGTTTACTATTGAGTACTTCCTTGTTTGCTATTTCTTTTGATTATTACCTACCATATATATTCACTGACTATTTGGCATGGATATCTTGGTGGATAACTACTAGGATTTAGTCTCACACCCTGTTTGGGTCATGCTTTTGGGCCCAAACAGATTATATTGTTGCACATATAGATAAGGGAAAGCGCCCTTCTACTTTAGGTTCTTGACTACTTTGGGAGCTAGAGAGAATGGGACCAAGATGAGGCTTGCGATGGAGAGGAGTCGTTTACTTGTTTTATTGTACTTGGTTTAGTTCTGTATTTCAGCATTGTGACTTGTTTGGATACTTTCGTAGACATATGTATCATGCATCATTATATATGTGCTCCAGCTTCTTATTACTTTCAGTATTCGGCTGTTTACTATTGTATTCCATTATTATTGCTTCCGTAATTGTTATATATTTTTCTTCCACTGTGTTACTCTATCAATGAGGGCATAGTTTCCCCATTATCACACCCAATGCCCTTGCTGCTAGTCGGCAGCCTCTGGCATTAGGAGAAATGTGCTTGAGGTCATGTGACCAACTGGGTACGGGGTGCCTCTGGGCAGCTTCTGGAACTGGTACGTTAAAGACATCATGGTTAGTGAAGCAATGGAGACTATTATAAGTAAACAGCATCCCAACAACACATGGATAATCTAATTAGGGGAAACATGGCACATGGTGTCTCGATAAGAATATTTTGATCAATATGAACCTATCCCAAAAGGACTTGTGTATATGAGTAATGATCAACCTTAAAGATCATTGGAGTTGGTACCATAAAACTGAAGATACGTGATGGTATTAGTTTATGTAAGTGTATGAATTTTTCTAATAAGAGTTTTTCCTATTATATGTAAGAGTAAGTTTTTAATATATAAAAGTAATATTTTGATACATAAAAGTAGAATAATGATATGTGAGATTAATTTTTTGATATTTAAATCATTCATTACATACATAAATGAAATATTTTTATTTATAAATGTAAAATGTTAATATGTAAGAGTTATTTATTGATGCGTAAAGATAAAATTATATGATGAATTTTAATAAGTAAGAGTCTTCCCCTTCATATGTAAGAGTAAGATTCCCCCATGGGTAGGATTCCCCCTTTATGAAATTATATTCTTTCATGATAGTTTAGGATTTATTTTATAATTAATAATTCTATTAATAAACACATATCCTTTAATTTAGGGGTATTACTATAGAATGAAATTTCCCTGCATTTTTTTCATAATTTAAAGTGATTTATGTGAAATTAATATTGCACAGTGACATCCTTTGGTTATCTTGAATTTAAGACATAGTTGATATAGTTTTAAAATGGTAGGAATTATGTTGAAAATCATTTTTATCCTGCATTTCTTTGTATCTGAATTTAATTATAAATCATGATATCCCCTTGGTTTGATATTCTTTTCTCTTGAACCTTAGTGATCTTAAAATCTATTTTTAAAAGTCCCTAAAATCCATAGAAGATCCTTGGGCTTCCGTTTTATATGGATGGATTCATTTTAAAATTAGAGGATTACATAAAGAAATTTAGTAGGATATTCATCCAATTTTAGTGGTGCTGGACCATAATGCTTCAACATGAAACTACTCAGCTTCATTGAGGTAGGGGATTTCAAACACTTTTTATTATATTCTAGAATAAATACTTATTGATATGATATGATAACCTTCTAATTTATTCTTTTTGAAATTTAAATCCTCTAATTGTTATCCTCTTTAAAACCAATGATGTTGAATCTCTTCTTGATTGATTTCCCCTTCAAAATGAATAATGGGAGTCATCATCATTCATCTTTATTGAAACTCTCATATTGTTACCTATAAGTTGTAACTTCTAGTATCACTCCACAAATTTGTTAATATATGTAACACCCCAACCCCAGATGCCCAAATCTGTTGAATTATTTTTTTACATTGGAATAATCATAATAAATCAAATCTTGAAGGACTGATCAGTTTAGTAGCCTTAGAAAAACTAGATACAAACATAATTTTTAAATTACATCATGAAATGAAAAACAACATAGTATATCCTTTGAAAACAGTCATATCCCTTAGACTATACCCGAAAGTCATCATAATATACTTCTTCGCATCCTGGGGAAAAATTAAACATAATAAAGAGGTGAGATCAGATGCTCAGTAAGGATAAATAATATAGCGGAACCTACCATAAATAAGAATAAACTTTTAAGGCAAGGTATAAAAATAAAACACAAGCCTTTTAAATATAATATTTAGAATAATATGGAAAGAATAAATCAAATAATTCCATTTAAACATTCACATTGATATTATACTAGTCAAATAACCTCATGTAATATCAATAAATAATCTCATAATGGGGTAAATCATAATATCGCACATAATAACCATACCATCAAGGCCTCATTCCAAGACCATACATAAATAGGTAAAACCCTCAAACTAGTTTGTATCATGAGACCTACCGATGTATCGAGGGGATATTGTGGGCCTCTCCCATCACTTATTAATTCCAATTCATTCCTTATATGAAAATGGCGAAACATAACAAAAATATTCATATTAAAACTACCATGTGAAATATTGATACTTTAATTATAAACCATGAATGGTATAAAAATATTACATCCATAGTCAAACAGATCATAAAAATTTCAATACAATATGAAAGATTTTATCATAATAAACCAACCTCAATTAAGCATAAAATCCAACAAAGGATGTTAACATAGATGAAAATAATCTAAAAAAATCATTAAAACACTTTGAGAGAAATATCCCTTTTTTACTTTGAAACCATCTAAAAGTTGTGAAATTATAAAAGAAAACATATATTTTAAAAATAACCATGTAATCTTGTAAGGTAAGCTTCAAAATTTTAAGGTGACATAATGGTGTAAAATAGATTCTTGTGTTATATAAGTTAAAAAACATTATTTCCTTAATTTTTCAAAAAGTCATAAAGTACCTATTTTGGAAAATGATGGAAAGATTCCTTTCAAAAGTTTTATGAAAATTCAAACATGGGTAAAAATGACTTTAAAATTTTTTTGATAATATTTTGAATTACATTTTAAGAAACATGGACATGGATGATAAATATTTCCCAGTAGATACTTACATATAAACAACCTCAGATAATAATGAGATTGTGAAATTAACTCTTACCTTGTACTTTTTGTTAGTCGAGGGTGTGATGAACTCATATTTAATGGTTAAAGTATGTTATTAAATTATACCAAAACCATATATATATTTATTATATCATATATTATCATATTATATCATTTTTTATAATATTTTCAATATTACCATGTTTTAGGTGTTAACTACTTCATTTTCCCATTCCTATTTTGTCATGTAATTCATGTTTATTATGAATGGGATGTATTTTATTCATATAAAAAATTATATTAACATCATAATTATTATTTTTACTCATCATATAAATTTCATAATCATACTTTAATGGTTAACATGGAGAATAGATCTTATCATGTTTTCGAGATGCTAGACTACATGTACGCACGAACGACAGTATCATTCCCTTAATGGTGAAATGGTATGGAATCAGATGGTATATTAATTATAAAAAATAATTATCATGTCATATTTATTATTTATATCCATTATAATCATCATTATACCAATCCAAATAAAGTAGTGTCAAATAATAAATTACACAACAGCATGGAGACGATAAGTTGTTTGTATGTACACATGATGATATTATTATTTGTATGATGGATAAAAGGAGGAATATGGTTTCCCTATAATTATAATAATTTATAAATATGTAGATAATACTGGATTTATTACTTTAGTATAGAAACAACATAGGAAGAGTAAGTAGAAGAAGAAAATAACTTTGAAAGAGTTGATAAAACAATTACCTCTTTTTCGAGTATCTCTTTCTGATTTGAAAAAAAGACTCCTTAGGTTGGATTTCTACCCAAAGTATAGACTCTAGGATGAAGTGAGGGAAGTTTTTAGGAGACTTTTTCATGTTTTGTCTAATCCAAATGGCTATAGAGGTTTTAATAAAAGATAAGGATAGGTTCCCTTTTATAAGATAGGGGAGGGTCACTTTAGGATACTCCAAAACTATTAATTTATTATAAATGGATTTTTGATTTATAATAGCTACAAATTGAGTTATTTAAAGGATGATATTATTATGGGTTGAACTCCTCTCAACAAATTATTTTTATACAAGTTTAGGTCATAAAATTAACCTTATATTTTGGGTTTAACCCTTATTTAAATAGATTAACTCTTACCGTGTCTACTTTTCTTTTTATACTATAAGGTTAATATAGTTACTATAAAATGTAAAAATAACCCCAATTGGATAATTTATGACATTTTTAACACTATAAAATTTATTTTTCCTAACCTTAGTTATTTATAACTTTTATATCATTTAATAAAATAGTATTTATTTTAAAATCTCATTTATATCAATTTTGACACTATTTAATACATGGTTTTTTTAAAGTCATAAAAACTTGATTCCTTTGAAAAAAATACATTATATCATCCATAACATTTAAATGTAATAAAAAAATTCATTTATGGCATCAAATATTTTAAACTATATTGATTTTAATGTTATTAATATCATTTAATTGATTCTTCTTTTAATAAATCAATTACTGCATCATCATTGTGTCACAATTTAATTTAATTATTTATTTCCTAAAATTATGAATAAATTACCATTATTTATATAAATATTTTATCTCTATAAATACTATTTATATTTAACCATGTCACTTATATAACCTCATATTAAAAATGATATAGTTATTAAAATTTGAATATGATATTTTTAACTCTTCATTAAATAAAATATAATAAATGTCCTAATCTAACACAAGCATCATAAAAAGGATCGTATTTTCTACATAAGGTTTATTTTGGTCCAAAAACACTTATCCAATGAAATTAGGACAAGTTTTAGTGTGATTTTATATTATTATAATATTATTTTTACCATTAATTACCTTATTTACCTTTAACTATATTAAATCAAATTCAAAAGTTATTATTCAAAAAAATATATTTTGATCCTATTAGAACAAAATTTTCATACTAATTGAAAATATTTATTTCTATTTTTTGAAATTCAATTCAAAAAACTGGTAAAATTACATTTAATGTTAATACCCCAAATGTGGCTAGAAGGTCGGTAAAAGTGATGTTCAAAAGTTCAATAAAAATTTAAATCTAATTATATTATAAAATGATAACAATGAATTATATTAGATTAATATATTTATTATTTATATATTTTTAATTTAAAATAAATTTATAATAAAATAAATATTTAAATGAAAAAGCCATTTTTTAACAACAATGCAGTATTTTTCACTACAAAAATTGAAACTTTTCATAAAAATACAAAAAAATCACCATAAGCTAATTTTGATATTATAAATTCAAAAATGAAGTCTATTTTGAAAAATAAAATTTATAAATTTTATAATGTGGTTAATACTATTTATAAACTCTTTTTAAACGGCTAGTTTGATAGGTCATGGTGTGCTCAAACTTAGTGTTGTGTCCAGCGCAGGCTATTGAATTATTTAAAAAGAAGTGTGCCATATAAACTTGGGGTGTTAAATTCTTCCCTCCTTCAAATAATTTAATCCTAAAAATTTCTAGAAGATCACTTCATAAAAATATTTGGGTAGTTCTTCAACATAAGTTCTTCAGGTTCCCACGTCGCCTCATCCATTTTATGGTTTCTCCAAGAAATTTTACCAAACAAGTCGTTCGATTTCTCAAAACTTATTCTTTAGTATCAAGAATCATAATAGGATCTTCACAATAAGAAATATTAGGTTCCAGTTCTATTTCTTCTTAGGTGAGTACATGAGTTGGTTATGATATGTATTTTCTTAACAGTTATACGTGGAACACATCATAAACTTTAGAGATACTTGGAGGCATTTCCAAACGGTAAGCTACAGCTCTAATTTATTCTAGAATTTCAAAAGTTCTGATGTAACTAGGACTTACTTTTCCCTACTTACCAAATCTTATAACACCCTTTCATAGAGATGCCATCAAGAAAACATGATCTCCCACTAGAAATTTCAAATACTTCCTTTAGTTATCAACATAGATCTTTTTCCTACTTTGAGTTGTTTTGATATAGATTTGAATAGTATTTTCCTTTTCCATCATTTCCTCTACAAGTTCTAGGCCTATGATTTTTCTTTAACCAACATCATCCCAATAAGTTGGTGTATGACATCACTTTCCTTATAACGCTTCATATGGTTCCATATAAATACTTGAATGAAAGTTGTTATTATAGTAAAATTATACTATAGGTAAATAATGATCTCACATACCTTGAAATTCAATTGAATAAGATCTCAACATATCTTCTAAGGTTTGAATATTCTAGTCTAATTGTCCATCCATTTGGGGGTGGTAGGAAATTCTCAAATGAAGCTCAGTATCTGGGGCCTTCTGAAGAATTTTCCAGAATTGTGATGTAAAATGGGAATTAAGATCAGAAACAATCGATGGGGATACACCATGAAGTCTTACAACTTAATTAATGTAAATTCTTTCTAAACATTCAAGTGGTAAATATTCTCTTATAGCGATAAAATGTGCTTATTTGGTAAGACGATCAATAATTACCCATATCGTATCATTTCTTCCGAGAGTCTTCAGTAGCCCCATGAAAAAATCCCATCATAATATCATCCCATTTCCACATAGGTATAGGAAGAGGTTTCATGAATCCTCTAGGATGTTGTCTTTCAGACTTCACCTATATACAATCCAAACATCTCAACACATAATCATAAATCTCCCTCTTCATGTTGTCCCACCAAAAATATTCCTTTAAATCTATATACATATTAGTTCCACTAGGGTGTATAGAGAAATTGGTACTATGAGAATAATCTAATAATTCCCTTTTTAGCACTGGTATAGAGGGAACACAAAGACACTTTCCAAATTTCAAAACTCCATCTTCATATACAAAATCAATCAATATCCCATCATTCACAACTTTAATTTTCTTTTCAAACTCCTCATCATTAGACATAGAACTTTTTATCCTTTACAGTAAAGATGGTTTGGAGACCATATGAAAAAGTAGTGATGTTTCACCTTCCATGATAATTTCCATATACATCCTTACTTGATTCATGAAAATAGTATTCTTTTCAACACTCATTTTTTTTAGAATTCCATGGTCCTTTTTTTCTCAATGAATCCACCTCCTTATTTTCCTTCTTTATGTGGTAGTGTATTGTTCAATCATAATATTTGAGTATCTCAAGTCATCTCCTTTGTCTCATGTTGAGTTCTTTCTATGAGAAAATATATTTCAAACTCTTGTGATCAGTATATATCTCACATCTTTCACCATAGAGATATTGTCTCCATATATTTAGAGAAAATATTAATTCTTCTAACTCAAGATCATGAGTTGGGTAGTTTTGTTCATGAGTTTTTAATTCTCTTGATGTATATTCAATAACCCTATCATTCTGCATAAGGACACAACCAAGTCTTTCCTTGATGCATCACTATAAATCACAAACTCATCATTCCTAGATGGTAAAGTTAGGATAAGAAAATTAACTAATCTTTTCTTCAATTATTCAAAACATTCTTTACACTCATTCATTCAAACAAATTTAACCTCTTTATGTGTGATCTTGGTTAATGGGATAGCCAATCAGGTAAAATTCTAGATGAAATGATAATAATAACCTAATAAACCAATAAAATTATGTACCTAGGTTATGATCGTTGATGTTGTTCATTCTTTAATTGCCTTTGTCTTTGTAGGATCAATATAGATTCCATCCTTTGAGACAATATGGCTGAGAAAATAAATTTCCTAAAGCCAAAATTCACACTTGTTAAACTTCCCATATTGCTCATTTCTTCTAAGAGTCTTCAGAACAATCCGTAATTGGTTCTCATTATCTTTGTAGATTTTGTAGTATACCAAGATATCATCAATAAATACTATGAAAAAATCATCAAGATATTCAATGAACACTTTGTTCATTATATCCATGAAAACAAAGGGTACATTAGTTAGTCCAAACATCATTATTGTAAACTCGTAATGTCCATACCTAGTTTGGAATGTTGACTTTGGAATATCTTCCTTATTTACACAAAATTGATGGTGTCTATAATGAAGTTCAATCTTCAAAAAATATTGAGCTTCATGAATTTGATCAAACAAATCATAAATTTTAGGCAGAGGATACTTGTTCTTTATTGTAATAGCATTGATTTCTCAATAGTCAATGTATAGCCTCATTGATCCATCTTTATTCTTAACAAAAAGAATTGGGGCTCCCCATAGAGAAATACTAGGGTGAATAAATCCTTTATTACTCAAATAATCTAGTTGTTTCTTCATATCTACTAATTACATAGTGTCCATTCTATAGGGAGTTTTTGATATTGGCCTTGTATCAGGGATTAAATCAATAAAAACTCAAATTCCTTCTTAAAGTATGTCTAGGTAAATCATCTGAAAATACATTAATGTATTATTTTACAATTGGTACATCATAAATTTGAATATTTATTTCTTCACCCATGGATGATTTTTTCTCTTCCTCCCCAATAATTTCATTTAGAAGAGCTACAGGAGGTGGATCTTGATAAGAATCATGGGATAAAGTTTCTTCTCTAAAGATAATGGATTCTATATCTTCCTCAAAAATTGTAACTTTCTTATTCTTACAATAGATTTTTTTCATCATATTTTTATATCCAATCCATGTTAAGGATTATTTCAAATTTTACCATAGCTATGATGATAAATTCACAGATAAGTAACATTTATATTCCATAATGACAACTGCCTGACACATATTTATTATAATGAGACATCAATTAGGGGTTTTGACTAAAAACTACCTTGATGTTAATTGGTAATATATAATTTTTAAATAAAACTCTGAATATATATATATGAATGTGATGATCCAGAATCAAATAGATATTTAGTTAAATCTGAGAAGATAATTAAAGTACCAGCCACTACATTATTAAGAAATTCAACCTCAGTAGTTGTGATCAAAAAATACTGGCCTTGCTCCCTTGGCCTTTTTTGGGGAAAGATTACTTAATTATTAGGATAATCATTTTCATAATGTCACATATCTTTACAATTGTATCATTTAACATTGTTAGCTTCTTTCCTCCCCTTGCAATCATGATCTCGATGTCCTTCTAATCAACACTTGTAATAAACTCCCATCACCTTTAAGAAAGTACTGGGGTGGTTCTTCCCATAAATACCATGGGGGGGAAAGTCAAATTTTCCCTTATTCCCCTTATTTTATTTTCTATAGTGTTCAATGGCCCTCTTCTTTTCTTTATTTCCTTTAAATTCATAAGACTTAGACAATTATTTTTCTTTCTTGATATCACATGAGACTATATCTTCATGTGATGAGAAAGATTATGTGACCAGTTCCCATCATAGAAATGGTTTTAACCTATCAAATAATTGATAAATCTTACTTCTTGGGTTACATGTGTAGTCTAAAGCATTCCTTTATAACCTTGTGAATTTATCTTCATACTTTGCAATATTCTCATCCTCTTTTTTCCTCAGACTCAGAAATTGCCTTTCCATGTCAACTCATTGTTCATGAGGAAAGTATTTTTCTAATAAAAGCTCTTTAAACACCTGAAATTCCATATTTTATACTTATTAATCCTTATTAATGTTTTTTATTAATTACCACCATTTATATAAATCTCCAGAGAGATGATAAACTGTTGTGAAAACTTTTTCTCGTTCATTACTCCCCAAAGCAAGAAATATTTTCTCTAAGGAACTTATCCATTTCTCAGCCACAAATGGATTTTTATTCCCATTGAATGTTAGATTTTATTATCCCAATAATATTTATAACATTTATCCTCCATGTTGTGTATCAGGGTTCTCTATATGGATAACGTTATCATTCATAACCTAAGTCAGTTGTCCCAGTATGGTTATAAGTTATTTAGAACCAGCTGTAACACCAGCTCCACTATCATTATATTTCATTGTAGGGAAATACCTACATGAATTACATGCATTGATATTCCTTCTACTATACACCATTTCTAAATAATGGCATATTATATTATGTTATGAATCATAATGCATAATTCCAAACTAGTAGAATACTTAACATAAATTGAAAATTTTATGCATATCTAATCTCATAATAATAAAAATGGTATAAGGCCCCAGCCTTAAACCTTACTTAATCTTGAGTTATTACAAGATTACACGTTGAGGATCTTTTCGGGTTTAGAGTTTTAGAGAATTAGATCATAAAACTTGCATTACATTCCACATATAAACAAAGTGGTTACATAAATATAGTATTCTTCATTCCCATCAATGGAACAGATTTAAAATAAAACATGGATTATTTCTTGACACATCCTTGACTCTATCATCTTATCATGTACCTTTCCCTTGACCTGTGAAAAACATTTCAAAAACTTGGGATGAGCATAAAAACTCAGTATGGGTTATAAAAAAAAACATGGAATGGAAACATGAGTTCATATATAAATAAGAATGAAATCATACTTTACCCATAAAACATAGGCACTTTAACATACCTCATAAAATCATGAATAAATCATAGAAATCATAATATGTAAAGGTAACTTGAGGCATTCATAACATTCTTACGTAGGGGGTAACCCTCTTGGTTACGTTTGGAATACCCATCACAGTATATTCCCTAAAATCTCTTCGGAGAAACCTTAACGTTTCACTCCTTCGCGTTACCCAATGCATTGGAGAGCTATAACGGGCTCACCCGCCCTTAGTTTATCACGGAACCACCCGTCTTCATAATAATGCCCAAGAACCATAACATAATCATATCACATAAAACATGCATAATGGAAACATAACATTTCCACATTTCAATCACGAGATATCAATACAACACATTGTTATAAAAACATTATGAAAACCATTTTCAATACCAAAGTAAAACATGGTATTTATTTTTCTTTTTAAAAAAAAGGTATGGCTTGTAGAGGAAGCCAAAACTCAAATAACGGTTACGACGGCGGAGAAGTCGTTGTCGCCGCATACGTACGACAAAAACATTCCCTTTTGTCGTTTAGTAAACGCTTCGTATAAAAAAGATTCCTTTTGAGTAAACGTAAAAGTCAAAGGGGTTTATACACCGTATAAAAGAAAGTTGTGTATAAAATAAAATATGCCTCAACGAAAGGAGATTGAGACGAAGTCCCATACAAAGATAATTTTTAAAATAAAATAGATACATTATGTGTATTTACTATAAGTACACATAAATAAAGTACCAATACAAGATACGACATAATAACATAATGACATAATTTGAAAGTAGGAGATTAACCCAAAGAATGGAAATTGGGTTAAGAAGTTCCCATACCTCGTATCTGACTTGACCCGACCGTTCTTTAAACTCCTGAATAATAAACTTTAGTTAATCTCTACTTGATTATTAATCTTTTCCAAGTTCATTATTTCTTTTATACCATGTTATGAACATCATGAAATCATTTAAGTTAATAATGTTCATTTTGTCGGTATTTTGTTCTTAATTCAAAAATAGGCTTCTTACACTTACATGTTGTTAATTTGGTCAAAGGTTCATTATATCCAGAATGGTATTCATGATGTAGATATCATATATGTCATGTATATCCAGTACATACATTCATTTATAATATTACATCACATTTAGAGGTAAGAAATGAAATGCACCGTTCATGGAGACGGTAAGCCGTACGTACGCATGAACGCTACTTCCATTTCTATTTCATATTTTCTGGAATGGAATCATAATGATATAAGAGTATATTATAATTCCAGTATAATAACATATATAATATCATTAACTTTATCCTTTACACATCCCACATATGGTATTAACGAATCAAATCACTTTTAGGGGGCGGTAGTCCGCGCTTCCTAAAATGAAGATATCGTGTTTTACCCATAATGGAAACCATAAAGGTATGCCCAAAATGAAAAAACAGAAGCTTAAGGAAAACATAAACATATTATATATCATATATAAAAATAGTGACATCATAATGGCCACCTTTGAAGGTGTTTAATGAGTGTTGAACAATCATCGTTTCGGGAGGCAGAATTTCGCCATCCACGGAAACCTTATGTTCTTTAACCATTTGATGTAGTTGTGTGAGAGTGTAGCTCAAATAAATATTATAACAACATCCTAGTATATTGAAGATACTGTTGTTGTTACAAAAGAAGTAAATAAAAAGATTTTAGGGGGTTGGAGAAGCAAAATAAAACAAATGAACATTAGAGAATGAATTACCTTAAAAAGTGTAACTCCTTTTGATTTGAGCCTAAAGGCTTCCTTTGAAAGGATTCTGCCCAAAGGGAATCCTCTAGGATGAGGAGAGGGATGTGGAGAGAGCAAATGGGCAGGGTTTGGCCGAGCCAATGGCTTGAAGAGTGTGTGAAATGAGGTAGAGGTGGGGGCCTTTTATAAGAGGAGAGGAGGGGCACTTTTGGAAAGTAAAGAAATATAACTTTGTTTGAAAATGTGTTTCGGTTTTAAAAGGTCCCGCATTGATAGAATTCGTGGATAAGGTGATAAGGATTCGAAATCCACTCATCCAATTGGTTTTGGCCATGTGTAGGTTTTAGATTTTACATTATCTTTCCATTTTATTTTAATCGTTAAATAATGATGTCATCACTGCATCATTATTATGTCGTAAATAATTTAATTTATTTAATGTCTAAAAATTATAAAAAAAAATACTATGATGTAGGAAATCTTTTTAGCTTTCCAATGACTATTTATAATCAAAATTTGGACTTGTATAACCCTACTTAAAAATTGTTTCAGTAAAACAATTTATGTTTGTGTCACTTTCACTTTAACATTAAATAAAAATATATTATTGTCATTTTCCAACTAAAGTGGATACATGGGGTCCCCAAGTCAGGCCATGGCTTGTCTTGGTCGGCCATGACACAACCAATGAGGTTGGGACATGTTTCTAGGTCATTTTATATTATTAAAGTATTATTTATACCATAAACTACACTAATTACCACTAATCGCGATTAAAAACTTAATAAGTTACTATTCACCAAAAAATTATTATAATCTCATTGAACCACATTTTACTTCTTAATGACAACCATGTATGTCGGATTTTCAAAATTCAATACACATTAGTGGTAAACTTTCATTTAACTGAAAAATCAGTTTGCTTGATTACCACTTAGTGGTTTCACTATTCATCAAAAATTGAAGTTTTTCAGAAAATTACCAAAAATTCACCCTAAGCTATATTTGATATTCCGAATTCAAAAATGAAGTCCATTTTACAAAATTCAAATCATATAAGTCACATTAATTAATTTAATAATTAATTCCCGCTGCCAGAGCAAATAGCGTGTTTTTACAAAACAATAAGTATCAAAAGATTGACACCAGTTTAAGTCTAATTTCAAATCGAAATTGATTCCAATGACCACCATTGGATAAAATGGTAAAAATATATTCTAATTTCACTTTAAAACCAATTCAAAAGATAATCTAATCATATAAATAAATTAGATCAAAAAGAGGTTTTGAATTAAAATGCAACATTTTACACTATTCATAAAAAAAAATGAACTTTATCAGAAAGGTACCAAAAATTACACAAAGTAAAATTTGATATCCCGATTCTTAATAAAAGTTTTATTTGGTCCAAAAGAATGTATAAGAGTGATCAAAACTATATTTAATGACGGTTCACCATTAAAAGGTGATAAGTGAACCTTTAGTGAAAATTAGAGTATAAAAGCCTAAAATTGAACTCTTTCTGTATTTTAAGCCTTTATCTTTTATTGGGTAAATGTAAAAACATCTAAAAACATATCTATTCATATTTTAGTTATTTCTATTCATTCTCGCCAGTACAACGGCTACTTGTTAACTAACATTTAAAATAATATTATTATATTACTAGTGTGCTACGTAAGTTTCAAAGAAACTCATCGTTGCGTATCGGGTACGCTATCGAACATAGCAACCCCTTTTAATTAAAATTCATATTTAATTCTCAAATATTAATAAATATGAAAATTATTTATTCTTTAATTACCTGGGATGTTACATCCTTCCCCCCTTTTGGGAATTGCGTCCTCGCAATTTTATTCACTTATCAAAATAAGTGGGGGTATTTATCCCTCATAGCATTTTCAGATTCCCATGTTGCCTCTTCAATCACATGGTTTTTCCACAAAACCTTTACCTGGTGAATCACCTTATTCTGTAACACTTGCTCCCTGTGGTCAAGAATCTGGACCGGTTTTTCCTCATAAGATAGGTTCTCTTCCAGCTGAACTACCTCTGGACTCAAAACATGAGATGGATCTGGCATATTCTTTCTCAACATCGAAACGTGAAAAACATTGTGTACCTGAGATAAACTCGGAGGTAAAGCCACTCGGTATGCAACTGATCCAACTCTCTCTAGAACTTCGTATGGTCCAATGAACCTTGGACTCAACTTTCCTTTCTTACCAAATCTCATCACACTTTTCCAAGGAGAAACCTTGAGAAAAACATGATCACCTACCTCGAAAGATAGATCCTTCCTCCGGTTATCCGCATAACTCTTCTGCCTACTCTGAGCTATTCTCATGTGTTTCTGAATCAACTGAACTTTTTCTGCCATCTCTTCTACCAATTCTGGTCCCATCAACTTTCTTTCACCCACTTCATCCCAGAAAGCTGGAGTTCGACACCGCTTCCCATATAATGCCTGAAATGGTGCCATCTGTATACTCGAATGGAAACTATTATTATATGAAAACTCAACCAAAGAAAGATGTTGGTCCCAACTTCCCTGATAATCCATAGAACAAGCTCGTAGCATATCCTCCAATGTCTGAATTGTTCGTTCTGACTGCCCATCTGATTGAGGATGAAAAGCTGTACTAAAATTTAATTCAGTACCCAACGACTTCTGAAGGCCTTTCCAAAAGTTAGAGGTAAACCTGGGATCACGATCTGATACAATGGAGAGAGGAACTCCATGTAACCTGACTATCTCCTTAAGATACAAACGGGAAAGTTGATCAAGAGAGAAAGTATCTCGTATAGCAAGGAAATGAGCAGATTTAGTCAAGCGATCAACAATAACCCAAATTGCATTATTACCTCGAGATGTCTTTGGTAATCCAACAACAAAGTCCATGGATATATTCTCCCATTACCACTCTGGCACTGGTAAAGGCTGAAGCATCCCTTTCGGTAACTGCCGCTCTGCTTTAACCCGCTGACAAGTCAAACACTTCACAGTAAAATCAGCAATATCTCTTTTCATTCCATCCCACCAGTAATACTCCCGCAGATCTCTATACATCTTAGTACTGCCCGGATGAACTGAAAGCGGAGAACTATGAGCTTCACATAACAACTCTCTCTTCAACTGTGAATCACAAGGCACACATAACCTCTTCACAAACCTCAAAACACAAACACAAACTTATCCAAGAACTCATGGAAAATTTTATTCATAAGGTCCATGAATACAGTAGGTGCATTTGTTAACCCCAAAGGCATAACTACAAATTCATAATGGCCATATCTCGTACGGAATGCGGTCTTCGGAACATCTGCTTCTTTTACTTTCAACTGATGGTACCCCGACCTCAAGTCAATCTTCGAAAAATACTGAGCTCCCTGGAGCTGACACCACTTCATTCGATGGCCCAACATCTGCTGAAGTAGTTGCAAAGGATTTCACCACCCCTTTCTGCTTGTAGTCTAACTGCTTCCCATCACTCAAGCTCCTTGTCGGACACTCGTTTGCATAGTGACCCATCTCATTGCACTTATAACATTTCACTAACTGTAAATCAAATTTATTCTTACCTTCACCTTGATCCTTTTCAGTGCAATCACGAGCCTTATGTCCCATCTTACCACATCGGTAGCACTTTCCAGAATTCAGAAGACATTCCCCAGCATGCCTTTTGCCACATTTATCACAAACTGGAAACTTAGTTCTCTTACCATCAGACTTTTTTGAAGAATTCTTACCTTTCTCCTGCCACCTCGGTCTCTTCTTCTGCTGGTTGTTATAGAACACTTGGTCATCGGCAAACTCCATTTCCACCTTCTCAGCACATCGAACAAGCTTTTCATAACTTTTAAACTCACGAGAAGCTAATACCCTTCGATACTTTGGCTTTAATCCTGAGTAAAAACGATTGATTTTACTATCAAGGTCTCGGATAAAATTGGGAGCATACCTTGCCAATCGAGTGAACCTTTCTTCATAGGCAGCCACTGAGTCTTCCTCTTGCCTCAATTCCAAGAATTGCTTTTCCATCCTAAGTCGAACATCCTTAGGAAAATACTTCTCAAGAAACATACCTTTGAATTCATCCCAGTCAAGAGCATCAATCTCATCGGCTTCCCTGATATTTTTAACCATAGACCACCACTGATCTGCTTCACCCTCCAAACGGTAAATAGCAAGACTAACCTTTTGATTGTCTGAACACCCCATGACATCAAAAATCTTCTCCAGTGCTTTAATCCATCCTTCAGCTTGCACAGGGTCAGATGATCCTCTGAATGATGGGGGATGTTGCCTCATGAAATGTTCCACCACTGACATGTTCCTCTGCGGTTGATCTGGCTGATCTCGTGCATGGATACCACCACCATTTATAGCCTGAGTCAACTGTGCCATCACTGCAAAAAACTGTTCAGTTCTGATTCCGACCATCTCAGGTTGCTGATTTGGAAGGTTGTCTTCCTCCTGATGTCGTCCCAACATAGCTGCTTTGTTTCCTCTGCGGAAAACCATTCTGAACACCGAAATATCTTAGGCGAAGCAACATGGTAATCTGTAAATGCTATATCATTTAAATCATATTATAATTTAACACTTTTCTAACTCCTAAAGTTGTCTAAACCGACCTCTGATACCAACTATAAGGCCCCAGCCTTAAACCTTACTTAATCTTGAGTTATTACAAGATTACACGTTGAGGATCTTTTCGGGTTTAGAGTTTTAGAGAATTAGATCATAAAACTTGCATTACATTCCACATATAAACAAAGTGGTTACATAAATATAGTATTCTTCATTCCCATCAATGGAACAGATTTAAAATAAAACATGGATTATTTCTTGACACATCCTTGACTCTATCATCTTATCATGTACCTTTCCCTTGACCTGTGAAAAACATTTCAAAAACTTGGGATGAGCATAAAAACTCAGTATGGGTTATAAAAAAAAAACATGGAATGGAAACATGAGTTCATATATAAATAAGAATGAAATCATACTTTACCCATAAAACATAGGCACTTTAACATACCTCATAAAATCATGAATAAATCATAGAAATCATAATATGTAAAGGTAACTTGAGGCATTCATAACATTCTTACGTAGGGGGTAACCCTCTTGGTTACGTTTGGAATACCCATCACAGTATATTCCCTAAAATCTCTTCGGAGAAACCTTAACGTTTCACTCCTTCGCGTTACCCAATGCATTGGAGAGCTATAACGGGCTCACCCGCCCTTAGTTTATCACGGAACCACCCGTCTTCATAATAATGCCCAAGAACCATAACATAATCATATCACATAAAACATGCATAATGGAAACATAACATTTCCACATTTCAATCACGAGATATCAATACAACACATTGTTATAAAAACATTATGAAAACCATTTTCAATACCAAAGTAAAACATGGTATTTATTTTTCTTTTTAAAAAAAAGGTATGGCTTGTAGAGGAAGCCAAAACTCAAATAACGGTTACGACGGCGGAGAAGTCGTTGTCGCCGCATACGTACGACAAAAACATTCCCTTTTGTCGTTTAGTAAACGCTTCGTATAAAAAAGATTCCTTTTGAGTAAACGTAAAAGTCAAAGGGGTTTATACACCGTATAAAAGAAAGTTGTGTATAAAATAAAATATGCCTCAACGAAAGGAGATTGAGACGAAGTCCCATACAAAGATAATTTTTAAAATAAAATAGATACATTATGTGTATTTACTATAAGTACACATAAATAAAGTACCAATACAAGATACGACATAATAACATAATGACATAATTTGAAAGTAGGAGATTAACCCAAAGAATGGAAATTGGGTTAAGAAGTTCCCATACCTCGTATCTGACTTGACCCGACCGTTCTTTAAACTCCTGAATAATAAACTTTAGTTAATCTCTACTTGATTATTAATCTTTTCCAAGTTCATTATTTCTTTTATACCATGTTATGAACATCATGAAATCATTTAAGTTAATAATGTTCATTTTGTCGGTATTTTGTTCTTAATTCAAAAATAGGCTTCTTACACTTACATGTTGTTAATTTGGTCAAAGGTTCATTATATCCAGAATGGTATTCATGATGTAGATATCATATATGTCATGTATATCCAGTACATACATTCATTTATAATATTACATCACATTTAGAGGTAAGAAATGAAATGCACCGTTCATGGAGACGGTAAGCCGTACGTACGCATGAACGCTACTTCCATTTCTATTTCATATTTTCTGGAATGGAATCATAATGATATAAGAGTATATTATAATTCCAGTATAATAACATATATAATATCATTAACTTTATCCTTTACACATCCCACATATGGTATTAACGAATCAAATCACTTTTAGGGGGCGGTAGTCCGCGCTTCCTAAAATGAAGATATCGTGTTTTACCCATAATGGAAACCATAAAGGTATGCCCAAAATGAAAAAACAGAAGCTTAAGGAAAACATAAACATATTATATATCATATATAAAAATAGTGACATCATAATGGCCACCTTTGAAGGTGTTTAATGAGTGTTGAACAATCATCGTTTCGGGAGGCAGAATTTCGCCATCCACGGAAACCTTATGTTCTTTAACCATTTGATGTAGTTGTGTGAGAGTGTAGCTCAAATAAATATTATAACAACATCCTAGTATATTGAAGATACTGGTGTTGTTACAAAAGAATTAAATAAAAAGAGTTTAGGGGGTTGGAGAAGCAAAATAAAACAAATGAACATTAGAGAATGAATTACCTTAAAAAGTGTAACTCCTTTTGATTTGAGCCTAAAGGCTTCCTTTGAAAGGATTCTGCCCAAAGGGAATCCTCTAGGATGAGGAGAGGGATGTGGAGAGAGCAAATGGGCAGGGGTTGGCCGAGCCAATGGCTTGAAGAGTGTGTGAAATGAGGTAGAGGTGGGGGCCTTTTATAAGAGGAGAGGAGGGGCACTTTTGGAAAGTAAAGAAATATAACTTTGTTTGAAAATGTGTTTCGGTTTTAAAAGGTCCCGCATTGATAGAATTCGTGTATAAGGTGATAAGGATTCGAAATCCACTCATCCAATTGGTTTTGGCCATGTGTAGGTTTTAGATTTTACATTATCTTTCCATTTTATTTTAATCGTTAAATAATGATGTCATCACTGCATCATTATTATGTCGTAAATAATTTAATTTATTTAATGTCTAAAAATTATAAAAAAAAATACTATGATGTAGGAAATCTTTTTAGCTTTCCAATGACTATTTATAATCAAAATTTGGACTTGTATAACCCTACTTAAAAATTGTTTCAGTAAAACAATTTATGTTTGTGTCACTTTCACTTTAACATTAAATAAAAATATATTATTGTCATTTTCCAACTAAAGTGGATACATGGGGTCCCCAAGTCAGGCCATGGCTTGTCTTGGTCGGCCATGACACAACCAATGAGGTTGGGACATGTGTCTAGGTCATTTTATATTATTAAAGTATTATTTATACCATAAACTACACTAATTACCACTAATCGCGATTAAAAACTTAATAAGTTACTATTCACCAAAAAATTATTATAATCTCATTGAACCACATTTTACTTCTTAATGACAACCATGTATGTCGGATTTTCAAAATTCAATACACATTAGTGGTAAACTTTCATTTAACTGAAAAATCAGTTTGCTTGATTACCACTTAGTGGTTTCACTATTCATCAAAAATTGAAGTTTTTCAGAAAATTACCAAAAATTCACCCTAAGCTATATTTGATATTCCGAATTCAAAAATGAAGTCCATTTTACAAAATTCAAATCATATAAGTCACATTAATTAATTTAATAATTAATTCCCGCTGCCAGAGCAAATAGCGTGTTTTTACAAAACAATAAGTATCAAAAGATTGACACCAGTTTAAGTCTAATTTCAAATCGAAATTGATTCCAATGACCACCATTGGATAAAATGGTAAAAATATATTCTAATTTCACTTTAAAACCAATTCAAAAGATAATCTAATCATATAAATAAATTAGATCAAAAAGAGGTTTTGAATTAAAATGCAACATTTTACACTATTCATAAAAAAAAATGAACTTTATCAGAAAGGTACCAAAAATTACACAAAGTAAAATTTGATATCCCGATTCTTAATAAAAGTTTTATTTGGTCCAAAAGAATGTATAAGAGTGATCAAAACTATATTTAATGACGGTTCACCATTAAAAGGTGATAAGTGAACCTTTAGTGAAAATTAGAGTATAAAAGCCTAAAATTGAACTCTTTCCGTATTTTAAGCCTTTATCTTTTATTGGGTAAATGTAAAAACATCTAAAAACATATCTATTCATATTTTAGTTATTTCTATTCATTCTCGCCAGTACAACGGCTACTTGTTAACTAACATTTAAAATAATATTATTATATTACTAGTGTGCTACGTAAGTTTCAAAGAAACTCATCGTTGCGTATCGGGTACGCTATCGAACATAGCAACCCCTTTTAATTAAAATTCATATTTAATTCTCAAATATTAATAAATATGAAAATTATTTATTCTTTAATTACCTGGGATGTTACAAATGGTTTCTTTGGAGACATATTTAATCATAAATCCTTCATAATGGTTTGAAAATAAAATTTAAATTATCCTAAGTATATCCTCTTTGAGTGTCAAACCAGGTGCATAGTAAGGTTTGTTTTCGTGTACCAGGTTACCCCGAGTCAGGCACGGAACACCTTGTTGGAGTTGTCACTCCTAGGTATATTTGTGCTAGAACCATGTCCACTTTTAGTATCCATAAAATGATTTATTTCTAGGAATACCCACATAATCTATATTTTACTAAAATTCTAGGATTTCTTTTATACTTATCCTCAAAGTCTATCTTAGGTTAATGTTTAGTAATCAAAGTTTTTCTAAATCTAGCTTCCAAGGTTTGTACTAAACTTACTTTGATACCAACTGTAACACCCTAGATGCCTGAAGCTGGTGAATTATTTTATTACATTTTCATGATCACAAGAAATTAAATCCCTAAGGACCAATCAGTTTAGTAGCATAGGAAAACTTGATAAAAAACATAAGTTTTTCATTACATCATGAAATGAAAAACAAAAAAGTATCTCCTTTGAAAACACTCATATACCTTATAATATTCCTATATTTAAGTCATAATATACTTCTTCACATCTTGGGTAAAATGAAACATAAGAAAGGGGTGAGCTTATATGCTCAGTAAGGATAAACAATATAAGGGAAGCTACCATAAATAAGTATAAACTTTTAAGGAAAGGTATAAAACTAAAACACAATCCTTTTAAAAATAATATTCATCATAATATGGAAAGAATAAATCAAATAATTACATTTAAACATTCACATAGTTATTCTACTAGTTTAATAACAACATGTAATATCAATAACTAATATCATAATGAGGGAATGCATAATTTCATACATCATAACCATATCATCAAGGACTCATGTCAAGACCATACATAAATGGTTAAAAATCCAAACTAGTTTGTCTCATGATACCTATTGATGTATCGAGGGGCTATAGAATTCCCCTACCACCACTTACTAAGTCCAATACATTCCTCAAATTAAAATGGTGAAACATAACATAAACATTCATATTAAAACTAGAATATGAAATGTTGATACTTTAACCATAAAGCATGAATGGTATAAAAATAGAACATCCATAGCCAAAAATATCATACAACTTTAAATACAATATAGAATATTTTATCATAATAAATCAACCTCAATTAATCATAAAATCCAAAAAATGATGTTGACATAGATGAAAATAATCTAACAAAATCATCAAAACTCTTTGAGAGATATATCCCTTTTTACTTTGAAATAATCTAAAAGAGGTGAAATTATAAAAGAAACATTTATTTTAAAAAAAACCCTGTAATATTGAAATATAAGATTCAAAATTTTAAGGTTTCATAACATTAGAAAATATCCACTTGTGCCGTATAATTTAAAAAATATATTTTTTCCTTAATTTGTCAAAAAGGTCATAAAGTACCTCATTTTGAAAATAACGGAAATATTATTTTAAAAAGTTTTATAAAAAGTCAAACATGGGTAAAAATGAATTTAAAAATTTTTTGATAATATTTTGAATTAAATTTTAAGAAACATGGATACAAATGATAAAGTTGTCCTAGTAGATACTTATATATAAACAACCTCAGATAATAATGAGATTGTGAAATTAACCCTTAACTTGTACTTTATGTTAGTAGAGGGTGTGTTAAACTATTTTTTAATGGTTAAAGTATGTTATTAAATTATACCATAACCATATCCATATTTATGATATCATATATGATCCTCTTATATCGTTTTGTTAATAATATTTCAATATTACCATTGTTTCGGGCGTTAACTGCTTCGTTTTCCCATTCTTGTTTTTTCATGTAAGTCATGTTTATTGTGAATATGATGTATTTTATTCATATAAAGAATTATATTAAGTTCATAATTATAATTTTTACTTATTATATAAATTTTATAATCATACTTTAATGGTTAACATGGAGAAATAATCTTATCACGTCATGGAGACGGTAGACCTTTCGTACGCACGAACGACGGTATAATTCCCTTAATGGTTAAATGGTATAGAATTGGATGAAATATTAATTATACAGAATCATTATCATGTAATAGTAATTATTTATATCCATTATATTCATCATTATACCCATCCAAATAAAGTAGTGTTGAATAAAAAATTACACCACGACGTAGAGACGGTAGGTCATACGTACACATGCATGGTGATATTGTTATTCATAGGATAGATAAAATGAGGGATATAGTTTACCCAAAATTATAATAACATCTTAGAATGTATATTTTAATGTATTTATTAATTTATTATGTAAAAAACATATGAATAGTAAGTATAAGAATAAAAGAACTTTGAAATAGTTGATAAAACAATTACCTCTTTTTCAGGTATCTCCTTTTAATTTGAACAAAGGGACTCCTTAGTATGGATTTATACCAAAATTATAGCCTCTAGGATGAATTTAGGGAATTTGGAAAGATAATTGGGTAGGTTTTGGCTGAGGAAAAGGGCTTCAGAGGTGTGAATAAAAGAGGATAGGTGCCCTTTTATAAGAGAGGGGAGTGGCACTTTAGAAAACTCCAAAACTATTAATATATTATAAATGAATTTTAAATTTATAATAGATAAAAATTAATTTATTTCAAGAATAAGATGATTATGGGTATAAATACTCTCAACCAATGATTTTTAGACATGTTTTGGTCATAAAATTGACCTTATCTTTTCAGTTTAACCCCTAGTTAAATAATTTAACTCTTACCATGTCTACTTGTCTTTTTATACTATAAGGTTAATATAGTTAATATTTATAAAATATTTAACATTATTAAAGTTTTTTGGTTGAACCTTATATTTTTATGACTTTTATATCATTTAATAAAATAGTATTTATTTTAAAAATCTCATTTATGTCAATTTTAACACTATTTAATACATGTTTTTTGTTAAAGTCATAACAACTTGATTCCTTCAAAAAAACTATATTAACTCATCCCTGACATGTAAATTTCATCCAAAATTTTTTTATGGAATCAAATAGTTCAAATTATATTTATTTTAATTCTATTAATATCATTTAATTGATTCATTCTTTAATAAATCAATTACTACAACATCACTGTGTCACCATTTAATTTAATTATTTATTTACTAAAATTATAAATAAATTACCATTATTTAGATAAAAATTTTATATTTATAAAGACTATATATATTATATCATATCACTTATATAACCTCATATTAAAAATGATAAATTTATTAAAATTTGAATATGATATTTTTAACTCTTCTTCAAATAAAATATAATGAGTGTCCTAATCTAAAACAAGTGGCTTCAAAAGGATCATATTTTTAACTTGAGGTATATTTGGGTCAAAAAACACTCATCTAATGAAATTATTTCAAGTTTTAGGGTAATTTTATATTATTATAATATTATTTTTACTTTTAATTACCATATTCACCTTTAACCGTGGTAAATAAAATTCAAAAGTTACTATTCATCAAAAAATATTTTGATCCTATTAGAACACATTTTTCATACTGATAAAAACCATGTATTTCCATTTTTTTAATTCAATTCACAAAATAGATAAAATTAGGTTTAATATTAATCCCACAAATGTGGCTAGAAAGTGGGTAAAAGAGACGTTCAAAAGTTCAATAAATTTTTAAATTTAATTATATTATAAAATGATTCCAATGAACTATATTGGATTAATATATGTATTATTTATCTATTTTTACTTTAAAATCAATTTATAATAAAATAATTATTTAAAATAAAAAGTCAGTTTTTAAAAACATTGCAGTATTTTCACTATCAAAAATTGAATCTTTTCAGAAAAATACCAAAAATTCATCATAATCTAATTTTGATATTCGGAATTCAAAAATGAATCTTATTTTGAAAAATAAAATTTCATAATTTCATAATTTGGTTAATAATATTCATAACTTCTTTTAAAAAGACTATTTTTACAGGTCATGGTGCGCACAAACTCAATGTTGCTTGCAGTGCAAGCTATTAAATTATTTAAAAAGAAGCATACCGTGGAATCTTGGGGTGTTACAATATACCTTGGAAATACCCCAAAGAGAAAGTTAGGTCCATCACATTCTCCTCAGACTCATTAGATATGGTTGGTCCATGGGGATGGGTTATTATTTATTTATGCACTTCATTATAACACTCCTCTCAGGCTTGGAAATGGTATTTTAGTTTGGGAGAAGGGGTTATTGTATGCTCTTTTTTCTTTAATTTATGTTTTATTTATGTTGGTTTGTTTTTCCTATATCGGACTTGGTTGTTTTTTATCATTATAATTCTCTATAAACAAACTCCAAGGCCTCTCTTAAGAGGTATCTTGGGTATTGAGTCACTCTATTCTTTTCCAACATGGTATCAGAGGAATTTTAACCAAAACTCTACCATATATCCCCTCTCTCCCCACCTAGGTTTTTATTAGGAATTTCCCTCTATGGGGGTATTCCTAGCTGAATCATTTTAGTTGGCATCTCACTTCGTCGTTAACCCATCCACCCCTCCTCACTAACTTCCCATCAGGGGCATCACCCCCTCCCATTCTCCCTTCTCTATGTATCGACCTCCTCATAAAACACCCTCCAACCATCCTTGCCCCTCCACCCAGCTCGATATCACTCCTTCATCTCCCAACCCCTCCATCACCCCTCCCTATGTTTCTCCCTCCCTATGCGACATCCCCCACCTCACACATCTCCCTCCCTACGTGACATCCCCCCACCCTATACATCAACCCTCCTTGCCCACCCCCACCCCACCCCACTACCTGTCTGACCTTCTCCCTACATGAAACCCTGATGTTTCTCCTTCCTCAGAAGGTGTTGCAACTGATGCATGGTGCTTCTTCCTTGGATGTCGATCGTAACCCCATGGATTGGAAACATCCCCCAGTTCTTCTATACACATTCCACCTTGTGTGCTTCAGTTCACATAGTTCCTTAGTTAGAACATATTTTTTAGTAGCATCATCCATCATTTTCATCGTGAGGGGGAGTTTCGATCAAGGGTGGTTTTTTTAGTCTTGTTCTGTAATCAAGTTGGGTATGTCCACCTTAATGGAGAGTGTCATTAATGTTTTTTTCTTACGTTATTTCTTTCTTTTTTTCTTATGTATCTAATCTAGGTAGACCTAGAATGAGGGGGAGTGTTGTTGTGTTTTTCCCATATCTAAATTGGGATTTTTTTTATCATTATAATTATCTATAAATAAAATCTAAGGTCTATCTTAATAGGTATCTTGGGTATTGAATCACTCTCCTTCTATTCCAATAATTTAGTTTTATTTTTTCTTATTGTTTAGATCTTTCTTGGTTTCCTTTATTCTACCTTAAGATTTTTATTATCATTATTCCCAACTATTATGTTGATTATATGATGCATGTTATCTGAGGCTCTGTGATTTCCCATAAGGAATGGGAATTATTTTGGAAATTATAATGATAAAGAGAAATATAGATTAGAAATGAAATGTGGAAAATGAAAATGTTTTCATTATTACACTATCATTTATTTATTATGTATTTAATATATGGTGTTTCATTGAATTAATTATATTAATATGAAATATATATATACATATACTAATTATTTGTGTTGAAAATTCTATGATAAAATTATATATGAAAATGGAAAGTAAGATGAATATGGTTATGATATGTAAATATAGAAATTACAATCAATGTGATGGTAAGTAACTTAAGGATGGATATAATTAGAAAGGTAATCTAGAATTAATAATAATTAATATAGTTAATGTTCAAAGAAAAGTAGTTTAGGTGTTTATAGTGTTGTCAGTATTTCTTACGTTGGATAATATTGTTGTGTTATTAAGAAGAGGCGGGGTAAGTCTTGGTTATGGTCTAGTTTTGGGAATTATATTTTAGGTGTAGGGTACTCATTGCTAGTATTTGGTCAACAGGGTCATGGGAAGTGGTGCGTAAGGTTGTGAGATTAGAATAAGGTTGTGTCTTAAGTTAATTATAAATGTATGGTTGTATTAATTAAGTAATAGTTAAATGACTAGTTGACTAAATAATTAATAAGCTAAGAATTTGGAATTGGGTTTAAATAATATTAGTATAAACACCTTTCATGATGTTTTTATTTTATTAGCTTATGTATTGATGTTTTCTCTTTATAATAACTTGTGTTATTGCATTGTTTATTTTTAATATTTGTTCTTTTCTATTTAATTGATTGATTGTATGTTTGTTATCATTGATTATTTGTATGATTATATATTGTTTTCTTGTTTACCTATGATTATATGTTACTATACATGTAGGATCTAATTTCATTCTGATATGTGTTTACCTAGAGGAGCTATAATGTCTTGAGGCATAGTGATCCTATATACAGGATGTAATGGATCAAGGTTATTGTATGTATAGTTCTTATGGTCTATAATGGATTATGGTTACAAATTACATTTATATACATAAACATGTTGTAATAGATTATGGTTGTAGCTTGAATTTATATATATGCAGGTTGTAATGGATCAAGGGTTCGACATGTGCACCTATTTATAGGTTTTAATGGATTAAGGTCATAACATATATATACATTTTTCTGGATTATGATGGATTAGGTTTATGCCATGTTCTTGGGATATGATGTCTCTCCATTATAGAATAATTCGATGAGGTCATGATGTGGTGATGTGGTGGTAGTAATGTGGTTATGGTTGTTGTGATGTCATGGTTGTGATGTGGTTGTGTCTATGGTGACATGGAAATGTGATGATGTGGTGGGTTGTATTAATGTGGTGGTGGAAGTAATATGATTATGATGACAATGTGATTGATCAGTTATGATCAAATGTGTGAATGATGTGATATATTATTATTAATAATATGAAATGATTATGATGATTGAAAAGGTAGTGATTTGTTTTTTTACCCTTTCCATTAATCCTATAAAAACCGAGAAACCTAAAATTACCCTCATTTATTAAAGGAATATAAATCTAATGAGATTTAATTGATAAATTTATAATGATTAAAATGCACAAATATAAATTTATTCTACATACAAACTTTATATTTCCATGGTTAAATGAAATTGTGGTTATAGTTTTCATGGGAAAACCCAAAAAACGTGGGAAATTGGTAGGAAAGGGCTACTACCACGGTTTAGTAAATTGTGGTCATAGACACCTATTTCCATGGTTTAAACCATGGAAATTGGTTTTTTATTTTTTAAATGATTATTAAATATAATTATATATAATTATTTATATATTTAAATGTATATATATATACATATTGTAGTGATCAATGCAGTGGTAAAGTCTTGGGAAGAATATAGAAGAGGTTGGTGGATCAAACCTCACTGAAATCATTTATTTTTTTTAAGGCTATTTCCATGGTTTAAAACCATAGTTATAGACACCTAATTCCACAGTTCTAAACCATGACTATAGAAACCTATTTCCACAGTTTAAACTATGCCAATAGGTCAGACCATATTGCAACAACTATAACAGCCATAGTTTTAGACCATATTACCACGGTTTTAATCCATTGCAATAAGTTTATTTTGTAGTTTTGATGTAATATATAATATATTTTATAATTTTATATTTTATTTAAAAATTACTAACTTTATAAATATTTATCCTTGATTAACTCTTGATCTTATTAATCACTCCCAGGTGTTCACCCCTCAACATTTTTCCTGAGTTGTTTTGTAGAAAATTTTGAACGGTGTGAGTGGAGTCTAGTAGGTCTTCCCTACATAGTCCTTGTTTTTTGTAATCATTTTCTTATAATTAAATTTTAGGAATGGGTTTTTTTCTTTTAGTTATATATATATATATATATTGAGTTTATTGGTGGTTTTATTTATTTTTTTGATAATTTATAAGGGTATTTACTCTCATATGTGTGATAAATTTCTTTGGTACTAGTTGTCAACCCATGGACTATTGAAAGTAGGATATGATAGTTACACTTTGTTTTCAATACCCACTCGGGTGGGGTTCCAGTGGGAGAAATTCATGAAATAGTATCAGAGATTTTGGTTGAGAGATAAGGTAGAGTTTAGAGTTAACACTGTGAATCATGCATGGGTTTGGTAGGGCAATAGTATCATTCAACCTATCATATGATAAAGGAATGGAATTGGATAGAACATGGATATTTAGGGACCCTTGTGTATGATTTCATAACCCTTTCAAGGAGACCAGTTAGGTTCTAGGTATTACGACCCATTTATGAACCCATGTAAGGACCATGAAAACCAACTAAGCATATTAATGTAAAGTATGTATTGATTGTAGAGTAAAATATTTAGGAAGAGTTCATGAATAATTGTGATAGGTTTCATTTAAGTTAAAATTTTGAATTTTTTATTTTATTTTGTGTGTTTGTTTATGCTAAAATATATTGATATAATGTAGACGTTATATTTATGTTACATTTAATCATAATAAATTGATTCATGCTAGCTAAAAACATTATTTCTTATAAAAACATGAGATTATATGATGTTTTATTTTCTTAATATACCATGCTAGGTTTTATAATCTAGATGTTAAATGAGAAACCTATAAGAGAATATTAGGAATTAAAGTGTTGATTTAAATTAATATAAGTAGAATACTAATATGTTTCCATTAATAGTGAATCGTATTTAAAATATTGTTGTCTCTATTAATAAATTTTCTTATAAGTCTTATTAATTAAGAATTTTTTTAATGATATATTATTGGTTTTGAAAGAAATGATTTTTTATCATGATTAAAATTCCAACGTTCTTAAAATGAAATGTTACTTCAGGTGTTAAGATAAGCTGGTAACTTAAGAAATTTATTGAAATTGAATGAAAGTTGCAAGTATGAATTTATTTAATTAAAGATCATTCTAGAATTTTAATTCTTGTTTATTAAGATGTATGTCTAGATATAGTAGACAATATGTCTAGGACTTCCAAATAATATGATCAATTTTTTCTACAATCATGATTAAACATGTGATATGTAAATAATTGTTTATTCCATACTAAGCATGATAAGTTTCAATTATTATAAATTGATTTAAATCACTACATGATTTATTTTTCTATGTTTTGATTAGTTTAAAGCATGAAAAATAAGTGTTTAAATTAATTGATGGATATAAATCATGATTAATAAATGAACTAAAATGGTGCAAGTATTATGATGAAAATATTATGAGCATTTGGAAATTATGAAAGCATTAAATATAAATATGTCATTTCCACCTTCCATAAAATGTTTCTTTAATAAAATATATCAAATTTTGATGTTTGTATTGGCTGCTTAAATATTGACTTGCCTTGATGATATGAAATATTCAAGTATCAAGCTTGATTATGCAGTTGTTGATTGATTATTTCAAGATAAATATTTGTGAAATAAAGCATTAATTGTTGAAATTTTTTGGAAAGATTTGATATGATACCTTGTGGTTGACATTGAAAATGAATGGTTGATGTGGAAATGTATTAAAGATTATATTTTGGGTAGCTATTATTTATCTTCTAGATATTGTTTATTTATTTACTAGTTGAAGTTTGTTTAATTGCTAAAAGTTTGATTGATTACTATGTTTTGTTTGCTTGTTTACTAGTTTTTTAAATTTCATGATATGATACATCACTAAATTTTGCATGTTTATTTGATGTTTATTAATGTAATATATACTATTATAATAGATTTTATTTCTAAAAACTTTCTCATAGTAGATTAAATGAACTAAAACAATATAAAATGATGATGATGCTATAATTGAAAATGGTGGCCAACTAATTTTGGTTCTTGTTTGCTTTAAACTTTCATGCTCTAGTTAAAATAGAAATGTTTTTTAATTAACATTTTATGCTTCTTTTATTATGATTTTTCTACTATATATATTGAAATATAGATCCCTTCCTGTGATTTAAAACTGAAACCTGATTATGGGTTGGTTAGAAGGTTGTGATGTTTTCTATATTTTTAATATGATTTATCAAAAATATAATAACCATCTTATTTACCTTAGAATAGAGATGATGGAAAAAGTAATTTGACTACCCAAACTAGTTTCCCTAGTTGAATATTCTTGAAATATTCAATGATGATTTTATTATCCTTGTATAGAAAATTGAATCTATGAAGAAGCTTGATAAGAAACAAACATGATCAAGATAAATTACTTATATTATAAATCTCTAGGACCATGAAATAGGGGTGTGTAGAGATCCTCTAGATATAGTGTGTGGCTATGAGCCTTGGCCTGGAGACATTTAGAGTGTCCTTTCCAAGCTAGTCATCCTATCTTTATTGCTCTAGAACATTGTCAGTATGAACATTCTGAGGTTTTTATGTCTCCCAGACTCTTAGTCTTCATCAGGATGTGTCATAGTTTAGTAACTCTACTTCATTTTTATAAAACCTAGTAAATACTTTAAAACAAATTTCAAGTCCTATTTTAAAAAAAAGGGGGTGTATTGATTTCTTGAAATGAATTTCTCTCACTGAAATTAGTCAGCGGTACTCTATAAGTTTTAAAGGCATTTTATTTCAAGAAATAAAGGATTTTAAACACTTTATGGATTATTATAAATGGAAACTTATTTTAAAAAGAACTAGGTGAAGATAAATGAGTAGTTAGATAGTGGTAAGTTCTAAGTCTGTCTCCTATTTGGGTGTTTCATCTTCCCTCGGTAATTAGAATTTTGTTTGAGATATATTTTCCTTATTTATGTAATTCTAGAAATTGTCTTGTTGGTAGTGCATCCACTATATTTGAGAGGAATCCCCCCAGGTAAGTTATACTTTAAGATTTTATTATTTTTATTTTTTTAGATTCTCTAGGATGAGAATCATTTGAGATATTTAATGTGAATACCTGAGTTTCCCTATATATTAGAAATTCGGCTAAGTGTAGGTCACATAGTAGAAACTAGGCAAAGAAAAGAAAGAAATTTTCATAATAGTAGTTGATGTTTCTAGTAGAAAGAGAAGAATGAGTGTTATTATAGGAGTAAAAAGAAGGATATTGAGGGAAAATAAAGTCCTAGAGAAGACCACTCTCTTGAAATCTTGGCCAAGAACTCCCAATAGCCACTAGACCATGCTCTAACTACCCACCTCCTGGTGAATCTGTGGCCTCACAACTTTCACTCCTAAAATTTTCTCTTTCTTGAAAACTAACTTGTCCTTAAGTTAATGTGGAATCCAAGGTGATATGTAAAACCAAAAACAATTTCTCATGCCCTTTATAGGCTATTACTAGTTATTACTTCTGTTGTAGCTCCTATTTCTTCCTTTACATGATATTTTAGGCTTCATCGTATGCCTCTTTTATTGATGTTATTTGATGCCTTCTTCTATAATGAGGGATTCAAGCTTCTCAATTAAAGGATAATTTTTTTTACATGAATTTAAGCAGAATCTATTGTGGTCCATATAAAAAATCATCTAAATCTATTCCTAAATAAATCTTTATCATTGAACCAATATAATTCCTCTAAGACAACCTCCTCCCATGGTGACAATTTTCCAAAATTAACATCGTAATTTCTCAACCGTTATATACACTGGCCCTATTTATGATGTATAATCCTACCATATAACCATTCTCAAGAAGCACATGTTAGGATGCCTCCTCAAATGGCGCCCCAACACAGGTCAAGACCACATTCCTCAAATAGAGGACACTACATTGAAAAAGAGAAATGCGGTGACACATATGTTGATGTGGACTTTTTTACCTGTATAAGGAGGTAGTGGAAAGGCATTTCAATACACCAATAATACCGAGAGAAAATCCCATTTGGTGATCACCTTTGTTTGATAATAATTTTTCCTAATCTCGGTCTTTGATTCATGGCTTTTATTCTTGAGTACTAATTTTTAGATCCCTTCCATTTTGGGGGAGTCTCTACCATGTGCCTCTTTATTTTAGTAGATCCATATTTCTAGACTAGGTCCCATGGTTTTTCCCTCATTTTATTTTCCACATAAATTTTTTTTGGTGACAACCTTTTATATTATGCACACTCACTTTAGTTTTTCTTCACATCCACTTTTGTTGAGAGGGAAAGATTTTATTTCTGATGTGTGTTCATTTTTCTTTTGTTTGCGTGTTTTTTACTTTTCTGTCTTTCCCAACATATGGTATCAGAGTAATTGGTTTTTTATTTCATATTTATTATGGAAGATAATTAGAGCGGGTTTATTTTTTAAAATGGTACCAACTACCATATGTGGTGACTAAAAATGATGGATCTTCTTTTTTTCAAGTGAATGAATCTTCCAGTGTTTAGTACCGAGAATCCAAAAAAGTTTTCATAAGAAGAATGTGAGTTCAAGCATGATACGATTTGTGGTTTTATTTGAAAATGGTTCAAAGACAATGTGATGAACCAAATTTTCAAAATCTCTAATGCCAAAACTTTGTGGGAGAAGCTCAAGACTACCTATACTTCCAAGATAGTAAAAACTAAATTGTTTCTTCTCAAAAAAATGATGAATTTGAGGTACAAAGAAGGTACATCTATTTCTTACTATTTGATTGAATATTAGGGATGTTTTGATCATTTTTTGGAATGGGTATCAATTTTTAAGATGAGGTTTTATCTCTTTTTATGCTTAACACTTTACCTGATTCTTGGGAGAATTTGCGTGTTACTTAAACCAATTTTAATCCTAATGGTGCGGTGACATTTAGTTTTGTTAATTCTATTGTTTTGAATGAAGAGGTCAGGAGACACACTTAGGACAAATACTCTTTAGAGCTTTTAGTCACAAAGAACAGGGGGAGAATCTAGAACCAGGGAAAAAACAATCAAGGTAAGAGAAAAGGCATAAGAAAATACAGTTCTAAGAAGAGATATTTTGAATGTCATCATTTTGGTAAGAAGGGGCTTGTTAATAATTTTTATTATTAGCTAAAAAGAGAAAATAAAATAAAGGAAAATCCGCAGGATAAAAATGGTGATAGTGATGATCATGTTGCAACTGATACAGGGGTGATCTTTTTATTGTTTATGAATCCATTAATATTTCTTATGATGATTCTTACTATGTTGTTGACAGTGGTGCCTATTTTCACATGACATTGAAGAAGGAGTTATTTACATATTACAAACCAGATAATTTTGGGATTTTAAAGATGGGAAATAATGGTCATGCTAATGTTATAGGTATCATAACTATTTGTTTAGATACCAGTACAGTAAGTAAACTAATTTTTAAGAATGTTTGACATGCGCCTGAGGTTCTCTTGAGTCTTATTTCTACTAGAGTTCTTGATGATGAAGGGTTTATTAATACTTTTTTTGATTTCCAATGGAATATTTCCAAGGAATCTTTGATTGAGGATTGGGGGAATAAGCAGTGAGGTATGTAATGGACTAGAGCTTCCATTTTTTGTTATAATTATTACATTATTGAGTGTAGTGTTTCGTTATATTTATGTCATAAGATACTTAGTAACATTAGTGAGAAATGTATTGGTTTTTTGGCCAAGATAAATATTCTTCTAGATTTGAAGAGTGTAAAATTGGACATATGTGATCATTGTATGGATAGAAAATAGAGAAGAGGGAGTTTTAGGAGTCATCCTCTACACAAGAAGTCATGGGTACTTGAATCGGTGCATTCTGACATTTGTGGTCCTTTGAAATCTAATACCTTTAGTGGTGGTATTTAATTTGTGACATTTATTGATGAATACTCATGTAAGCTCTGGGTTTATGTTTTTAATGCCAAAAATCAGTTGCTTGGTGTTTTTATGCAATTTCATGTTTCTTCTAAGAGGGAATCAAGAAAGAAATCAAAATATATTCTCACTGACAATGGGGGAGAATATAATGGTCCATTTGATTAGTATTTTAGGTATAAAGGTATTCAGCATCAGAAGACACCTCAGATGAATGGTATAGTTGAGCGAATGAACAAGACTTTGTTGAAAAGAGTTTGTTGTTTACTTTTAAAAGAAAGGTTTCTTGGACATTTTTGGGGTGATACTTTACTTACTACTGGTTATATTATCAATTTATCACTTGTGGTTTCATTGTAGATAGCCACCCCAAAAAAAATTTGTTATGGAAAAGAGATTAGGTATGATCACTTGCATGTTTTTGGTTGAAAGCCTTTTGTTCATGTGCCTATAGATGAGAGATCTAAGTTTGATGGTAAGAAATGCCATCATATTTTTATTGGATATAGACACGATGAGTTTAGGTATAGGTTCTATGATTTTGATTTGAAGAAACTTTTCAAAATCCATGATGTAGTGTTTAAGGAGGATCAAACTATTGTAGACATTGATAAGGGATAAAATCTACTTCTCCAACTTATAATGGTTTTGTCAGTCTTGAGCTAGGTTCTGATTCAAATTTACCACATATTGTTGTTTTTAATTATTGAATTGATGTATATAATGATGCTCATGGTGAATAGATTGGATTTGATGTTTTTGATGCACCTTTTTTTCTAATGATCTAGTTCCATGGGTTATTAATAAACCCGCAGTTCCATTCCATAGGTCATCTCAGCATCATACCATTTCTACTTGGAATTCACCTGATGAGTATGTGCTCCTCGCTGAAGGGGGAGAACCAGAATATTTTGATGAGCCAATGGAAAGTGAACAAAAGGACAGATGGGTTGCAGTAATGGATGATGATATGACATCATTACACAATAACCACACTTTTGATCTTGTGAATTTATTGATAGGTAAGAGAGATTTTTAAAATCAGTGGATTTATCAAATTAAAAATAAAGAATCCAGTTCTGTTCCATGATACAAGTCAAGGTTAGTTGTTAAAGGCTTCTTCCAAAAGAAAGGTATTGATTTTGATGATATTTTCTCACTTGTTTTAAAAATGTATTCCATTTAGGTTTTTATTGGTTTGGTTGCTAGTTTGGATCTGCAGATTGAAAAAATGGATATGAAGAAAAATTTCCTCTATAGAGATTTAGAAGAGGAGATTTATATGGAGCATCCATATGGTTTTATTTAAATAGGTAAAGAGAATCATGTCTACTGGTTAAAGAATAGTTTGTATGGTTTGAAGTAAGATCTGAGGTAGTGGTATAAGAAGTTCGAATCTATCATTTTTTATCAGGGTTTTAGGAAGAAATATTCTGATCATTTTGTTTTTATTCAGAGATTTACTAATGATTTTATTATAATATTATTTTATGTTGGTGATATTATCATTGTTGGCTATGATGATTCTAGAATTAACAGATTGAAGAAGGATATTTGTTAGTCTTTTGCAATGAAATACATAGGCCAGCATGATAGATTCTTGGCATGTCGATATCCCATGACAAGAAGACCAAGAAATTGTGGTTATCTCAAGAGAGATATGTTGAGAAGGTTCTTCAAATATTTTTGATGGACATAGAAAAAGTGGTTAATACTTCTATTTCTTTATATTTTAATATCAGTACTAGTCATTTACCTTCTACTGAGGAAGAGAAAGGGGAGATACAGAACATACCTTATCCATCTTCCATTGGTTGTTTGATGTATGTGATGGTAAGTAATAGACCTGATATAGCTCATGCAGTTGGTGTGGTCAGTCAATTTCTATCTAATTTAGGTAGAGATAATTAGAGAGTAGTGAAGTATATATTTCATTATCTTTGTGGTAATTTTGATCTGATATTGTGTTTCAGTAAAGGGAAACCTATGTTTTGTGGCTTTATAGATACAGATATAGAAGGATACATCAATTCGAGGAAGTCTACTTCAGGATGTTTGATTACTTTTGTAGGAGGAGTTGTATATTAGCGGTCTAGATTGCAGATATGTATTTCATTATCTACTAGAGATTCAGAGTTTATTAAGGCCATATAGGCGTACAAAGAATTATTGTGGATGAAAAGTTTTATTTGAAAGATCAGTTTAAATCAGGACAGGTATGTTTTATTTTCTTATAGTCAGAGTACTATTTGTTTGGGAAAGAATTACACTTTTCATGGCAAGTCGAAACATATCGATGTTCGATATCATTGGATATGAAACATCCTTGATTCGAGATAGTTTGAGCTTGAGAAGATCTAAACTGATGAAAATGGGTCAGACATGTTGACCAAGAGTTTACCCAGAGGAAAATTTGAGACTTTCCAACTAATTTTAGGGTTGGTAGTGATCCCCACTTAAGTTATAGGGTGATTTTGTTGGGACGCCTCCTCAAATGGTTCTCCCACATGGGTCAATACTGCATTCCTAAAATAGAGGACACGACTTTGAATAAGAGAAACACTACTTTAAAAAAGGGAAAACCAGAGACACATACTATGACGTGAATTTTTTTCCCTATATAAGGAGGAAGAAGTAAGGTATTTCAACATGCCAACAATACCAAGAGAAAATCCCATTTGGTGATCACCTTTTTTCGATGATCATTTTTCCTTCTCTCAGTCTTTGATTCACTAATTTTATTCTTAAGTACTACTTTTGAGATCCCTTCCATTTTTGGGGAGTCTCTACTGTGTACCTATTGATTTTAGTGGATCCCTATTTGTGGAATAGGTCTTGTAGTTATTCCCTCATTGGGTTTTCCATATAAAAATTTCCAATTTCAACCTTTTATATTCTTCACACTCACTTTAGTTTCTCTACACATCCACATTTTTTTAGAGGGAAATATTTTATTTCTGATGCGTGTTTTCTTTCCTTTTGTTTTCACATTCGTCCATTTTCCGTCTTTCCTAAAAGCACCCAGAATTATCAAGGTCATCCTTGATTTTTTATAATTTGGGTGGGTTCAAGTGACTGCATTGTATCCATGGAAGATATCTTTACAAATGAATCAGGATGTAGAGGACCAATAGAAATCTTGGAAGTGAAATAATCTTTAAATGTTTATCTTGCCTCACCACCTTCATATTTTTTATTCTCTACCTAAATAGTTTCCTTTTAAAACTCATTAATATACTCATCTACCATTCTCAACAATCGAAGGGACTTAAAAAAACATTGTTGGATTTACGTCTGTTTCCTTTCTGTATTTCTCTATATAGTGTTAGCTTAAACCAATCCCACTTCAATCCTAGACCTTTAAATTTCCATGAATAGAACAAATAAATAGGTGTGTCCTCCATGAATATTTTCATAAAAGGCATTTTCATATCTTTTGGTGTTCGATTTATCAGAATATATGTTTAAACTTTGGTAATTTATCTAAAAGGATAATCTTTAGTGAAGGAAGAAAACTCTACTCCTTTCAATATGCTCCTCCAGGTATCATTCGGAGTCAAGTGCATTGGAGTAGTACCACTTCCTTATTTATAACTATTCCCTATGTTTCTACCTTCACTTCCAAATGAAAACACAACATCTACCTCACTATATTTTCTAAACTCTATACTATGTTCCATCTATTTCCCCATGTACTTAAACCTCTATACCATTTTCGCTTCTATGTTATGCATCTAAAGTGACACTCTTTACTCATATTGTATCATTCAATCTAGCATAATTTGTTTGTAATTATCCTTTCCATGGACTTGTTTTTAAATAATAGGTTGCATGTCCAACATCAAATGGTAACACACCTTCTCCCTCTACTCTCTCTCCTCAATTCATGATGTCTGACCAGAATTTTCCCGACATCTTATAAATCTAGTGGGACCTATCAATTGTTCTAGACATTATGTAGCTCATGTTTTTGTCTCTCGATCACCACCTGTCTTCTAAAAATGATCCCAAAAATGTTTAGGACTCTTTCAAATGGCCTTACTGAGTTTATTGTTCCTCTATCTGCTGAATTTCCTCAACCATCTGAGCTTATACCATAAATTACAAACTTGAATCCACCATAAACACTCCATATTCCATTCTAGATCGCTTCCACCAATATTCCTCGATTTGATGTCACTATCATCATTTTCCTCTCAATGAAAACACTATATGTTAGCACTCTGGCTAAACATAGGCCAAACATTATAGGTAGTGAAAAGAAATAAATCTACATAGAAGTAGTTGATGTTTCTATAAGAAAGAAAACAATCAATGTTATCATTAGAGGATAAAAAATAAGGATATATAGGAAGAAGAAACTCATAGATAATTCCATTATCCAAAGCCTTAGCCAAGACCTCCCAATTCCAAACCACCTACCCTGACATAGTGAATCCAAAAATCAATTAGTATTCCACAACCTGTACAAGAATACCCATGCTCATTAACCCCAACCAAACAACTAATCACCCCTAGCTGCTACATCAAACCCCCAACAACTATATACAAAAAAGTATCAAACTTACCTTGGTAGTTACCCCTACACATCAACACCCCAACACATCAACACCCTAACACCCTAATGTTTCAACACTCAAGATATACATCCTCCAATAGTCGTTGGTTCATGCTCTAACTACCCACCTCCTAATGAAGTTGTGTCCTCATAAACTACACACCCAAAACTATCCTTGGGTTATTTTTCTCTATTCCACCAAATTTTATTTTGATCATCAATGATGATAATTTTTTGAGTGGTATTTGATGTAAGGGACTAAATGTTTCCAATCCCTTTATCATTTCTAGGCTTAAATGGTTTTCCAAGAATGTTTCCTAGTAGTTTTGTAGGTTTGGGATGGTTTATGTTGATTTTTATTGAATTTTAAATAATTTTATAATTTTTGGGTTTTTAATATATATATTTTTTTAAATATTGAGTGACCATTATATATTGTGAATGAATTGGGAATTAATTTTAAATATCCCTCCTTTAACTTTATTTCAGAATAACCTTCAATTATCACCCTTTATCACAAAAATGACCCTTATGTATCAGAGTGTGACTCCATACTTTATCATATTTTCAAAACATAACATTTACAATGAAACTCAATTCACAAAACCACAACCATAATGATATCACCTTGATTATTCAGGTCTTTACTGTTGTGGTTTCCAATCACACTTGTGTAGGGTATCACTCCACAACACTACCCTCATAGAATGAAACAATGAATTGACTTTATATTTTCATACATACAAGTAAAATAATGACACATAAGATTCATTTGTTGATACATAAGAGTCATTCATTTCATATGTAAAAGTAATATTTTCATATGTGAAAGTAAATTGTTAAGATATAAGATACATTTTTGGACTCATAAAGGTAAACTCCTTTGCTGAATTTGAATACATAAGAGTATTCTTCTTCATCTATAAGAGTAAGTTTTTTCCATGCGTAGGAGTCCTCCCTTTGTAAAATTCTCCTCTTGTAGGATGGTATGAATTGTATTTTATAATTAATAATTATATTATTAATTTTAATTTCTTTTAATTTGGGTGTTTTGTCATGATATAAAATTACCCTTCATTACTATCATAAATGAACAATGAATTCTGAGAAATGAATGTTGTGACATGGTAATGATCATCAATCCATGACCTCCTTAAATTATATTGAATTTAAAAGGGATTTGATTTAGTTTTAAAAGGGGATGAATCATGTTGGAATGTTTTTTAACCCTATGATTCTCTGTATCTAAATTTAATTATAAATTCAAGGGGTCCCCTTGGTCCAATATTCTTATATCTTGAACCTGAGTGGTCTTAGTATCCATTTTTTGAATGCACCTAGCATCTATGGAAGATCCTTGTCCTTTCAATTCATGTGACCAAATGATACATCCTTGATTTCATTTTGAGGAATTTTTTTATTTATTTTTGGTATTGCATTCATCCACTAGTTTTACCTTGAGTTTTTGATGAAAAATAGAGATTTTTTTCTTGAAAACAGGTGGCGCATGGTTTGGGAAAACCATGTCCCCTCACCTAAGAAATTGTGTGACCAGTTTCATTTTTGAACAGTGGAAACTGCATGGTTTTTTAAATCGTGTGGCATGCTCCTCTTGGAAAGTGAGGGACATATGGTTTATGCATAGTTTGTAAAACCATGTAGGAAAACTGTGTGACTAGTCTAGGTCATTAAAATTTAAAAATTTACCTTCTTTCCCTATTTAATGTTAACCATATTTCTTCCCCTTTCTTCCTCATTTGGGATTCTTCACACTAGGTGCCTCCCCCTATTCTCCTTTCACTACTATAAATCAAGCCTTTAACAGTGCTAGTAAAAGGGTTTTATCAGCGCTGTGGAAGCGTTGATAATGTAAGAAACATTAAAGGGTTATCTTTAATAGAACTAATAAAGTCCCCCTTTAATAGTTCTAAAAAAATCAATGATAAATGGGGGCATGTATCAGCACTGATAAAGGGGCCTTTATCAGTGATTTTTTAGCACTATTAAAATCCAACTTTATTAGATCTTTTTTGGAACTGTTAAATTTCTCCTTTAGTAGTGATAAAAAAAGTAGTGATAAAGGATTCACTGATCAAAGGTATAAAAAAATTTCACACCCAACCCCCTCTCTTTATCACCCCCTATTAGCGCTTCCCCCCCCCCTTATCAATGCTTCCCCCACCCCATTATCAATGCTTTAGAATGCACCCCTACCTCTAGTGAATTTCAAACCTGGGATCTCCAACTTAAACACTAGTTCCATTTCCACTCCCCTATATAGTTTTGTTTTACATTTTATGATATATCTATATATTTATAAATTTTTCATTATATTTTTTTATCTATATATTTATATATATGTTTATATATATATATATTAAAATGAATATTAACTTTAAAAACCCCTAAAACACATAAAAAGGTTAAAAAACTCTGAAAATCCTAAAACCCCTAAAAATCAAAAAATGACCATAAATTTTAATCTAGGGGTTCATTTCAACTCCATAGTTAGTCGAATAGAATATCATGAAATGACCTTCGATATGATATGCGGTAAAAGATATACAAACACCTGGATCGGAAGTTATAACTGTTTGAATTTTAAGAAACTGGGGTTGGTGGGTAAAAACTTTATTTGCGAGTCCTTATGGGCCTTTTTGGGGAAGAAAAGAAGGAAAATAATCAAATATATAGTCCTATACCTACATGGTGTAGATCTCATTGTAGCCTTTGATTTGATATGTGGTAGAGCTCAAACATAAAGTCGGATAAAAAGTTGTGGTGATTTGAAGTTTGAGTCTGATTTATAACTTTTTAAAACTATAATATATTTTATTCATTTGATTATCACATGACTTAAATCTCATGTGGTTTTATCTCATTTCATAAGTTTCGATTTTACTAGTTGTGGAGCTGAAACAGACTCTCAGATCAGAATTTATGATTATTTTAGTGTTTTTAGGGTTTCTTAATGTTTTTATGGTTTTTAAGGGTTTCTAGAGTTATTATCGGTTTTTCAGGTTTTTTGGGTTTTTAGGGATTTTCTAGAGTTATAATCCATTTTCACTAAATATCTTATATGTTATGTGTAAATACCTATATATCCTTATCCAAAACATATTTTAAAAAATATATATTATATTTATATCAATATAAATATATTAATATATTATTTTTAATGAAAATAATTTTTTTGAAATATACCCTTTATCAGCACTGGTAAAAAATCACTAATAAAGGTGGGTTCTTTATCTAAATTTCTAAAAAATCGCTGATAAAGACCACCTTTTTATCAGTGATTTTTTACCAGCGCTAATAAAATATATCCTTTATTAGTATTTTTTTAGAAACACTGATAAATTCTTGTTTTATCAACACTTTTTTACTAGTTCTAATAAAGGGGGGACTTTATCAACAATGTTTTATAATAACTAATAAAGGGCCTATTAAATAGAACATTTTTTAGAACTGTTAAATACCCCCTTTAACAGTGCTAAAAACACTATTAAAGACCCCCTTTAACAACATTTTTTCTAGCGTTGAATAAAATTTTCCTATCATAGGGTGTGGAAAAAACTATTATTTCCTAAGTTAAAATGCAGTCTAGTGATTAAACTAAGTTTTATCCATAGAGGATCACACAACAATCAAGTTTTTACCTTAAAATTATAGAAATAAGTGAGGTTGTTTTTTTAAATTGTTTGATTTTGAAAAAGAAAGAAAGAAACTAAAAAAAAGAAATAAATTAAGAAAAATGTTAAGATAAAATGGATAAAAAAGTGATTTAAAAATATTATATGAGATGGTTATTAGGTCATGTTTGGTTCCCCAATTGTAATTCTATCATAGTTCCAATTTATCTAATTATCTTCTGTTAAGTCAATAAAAGTGAGAATCCACAATTGCTTCTTCTCCCTCCCTTAGTTAAATGGTAATGGTGAGAATAAACCTTAATAAAATATTATATTGGTCTACTCTACTTCCTATGTGTGATTGAGTCATATCATAGACCTCCAATTGACTTAGGAAATTCCCAATCAGGTCTTTTTTGTCCCAAACAATGAAAAATGTTTACTACTCCTCATACAAGTACTGGTGATCACCGAGTACTTCCCTACTAAGCCCCAGTATATTCCATCGTATATAAACTAGAACCTAGTGGAGGGAGATATGGATCATTGAAAAAATCAAAAAAAATAATAGAATATAAAATCAAATACAATCTTATATGATAATAACAACTGTTATAAGAAATTGAAACTGATTTCACAGAAGAGATAAAAGCATCTTAAAACATTAAGTGAAAGAAGTCAAGAATTAAAAAGGGGAAACCTCTACTTCCCTGATCAAAAAAATATTAACTCACCATGGTAAGGGAAATTTTGAATAAGTTGTAAGAATAATTCATTAAAAAACTAATAATAATAAAATAGATAAAATAAAGAATAGAAAATTTACTCCTCCAGAATCTGTCTGCCAGTAGTTTTCTACTGTTCTTACCACCAGAAGGCTAAAACTTGAAGAGGTATCTCCTTAAAATATGTTTTAATAAATTTTCCTATTTAACCTCTAAATTTTAAATATTTTGGATAGGTTTAAGGGAATATATGTCCTAAATAATTATTTTAACTTCTTCTGGCCGCCAAACACTATTTCACCCACTCCACTTGGACTCGCTCAAAAGATGTATTAATGAGATCCTTAATTTATGAAATTTAATTTAAAACATAGATTTAGATTCCTATATTTAAACCAGATAAAATAATCTCATTTTAATGTTTGTATAATGATATTTACCTAATTTAATAAGGTGGGGTCTATTCTGCATGCCAGAAATATTTCTCCAATTGATTGATTTTTATGAGCCATTGTGTTTCAAATTGGTTATGGTCCCAAAATCCAAAGTTGAATCCTATGAAAAAAACATAAAAAATAAATCACACAATGTTGATTATAATTTTAAAATATATGAATAAAATACATAAGCTTCATAAAAATGTTAAATTTATAGAATTAATCAATTTTGATAATTAAGATCAAAATTCAAAAAAACACTAAATTAATGAAAATAACCTAAAATTTAATAATTGTAAGGGAATAAATCATTGAAACAAACATTAAAAATAATTAAAATATTAACTTTATCAAATCCCCCACACTTATAACTTGGACTCCTAGACAATTTAGTATCAAAATCGAATCAATGCAAATTCAAAACACATGCCCATGAGATCTACCAATTTGACAAAAAGAACCAAAATATATCATGCCTCCTCAAAAACTAATATTTCAAGTTCCTAATTTCATATAATTCAATATATTTCCTCTTTATTTCTCCTCCCATACACACAAAACAGTTACCTAACATTCATTTTCACTCATCACAAAAATGTTAATTTTTTTAGCACTATCTTTCTCATCCAAAATCATGCAAGGGTCATTATGGGCTTGATAAATTTATACATCTCCATTTGATTTGATTCAAGGAAATATGTTAATCATGACGAATTTATAGGGTTGTTCTATGGATTTCAGTTGGAAGGATTTAGATGTTAAAGAAATTTTGAGGTCGAATGAGGAGGGTTTGGCTCTTTTTGAAGAAAAATTACAAGATTATAATTTTCAATAAAGTATGGTATCCTCCTCACTCCCCTTAGTAGAAAATAAGTTCCATCATCATGAAAACTAGAGGAAATTTCACATCATTCATCATTTCAGCAGAAAAAATTTCGATACTCTCAAACATTATTTTTTTCTTAAAAGCTCTAGATATGCACAACTTTATTTCGACATTGGAAACTCTAAAAAGGCACAGATTCTCATACATGAAAGCTCTATAAAAGGAATACCTTTGAAAAAATGATTTTTTTTAAAGCAAAATCATGTCTTCAATATTTTATTTTCCATCCAATGTATCTACAAATGTGGTAGCACAACACAAGACAGCTTCACCCACACTTAAGTTAAACTAGATCATGTAATTTCACTTCAAGAGTAGGTTGAATGGGTAAAATTGGCTTGTAATGTGGCTAACTTAATAGTATATTCATGTATTTTAAGGCCTAAAAGGATTAAATGGTCAAGGAAGTCCATTATAAAAAATATTTTATTGAAAAATGGGATTTAAAGTCAAACAAATGCCTCAATTATTTAAAACACAAGTACCTAAAACCCTTAAGTTTTGATAGAAATAGATCAAATTATAATTAAATAAAGTATGATTTGGTTCTCTCAAGAAGTGAGTTGAATATAAAGAGTATGAAAAAAATGGTTTTGAAGCCTCACAAGAAATTGATTTCAAATGTATAGATAGTGATATGTGGCATGGTATTTAAAAATCGGAGTAATTTTCATGAAATTCCTAAAGATTTAAACTTGAAATAAAGTCATTTTCAGCATTCATTTAAGATAAGTTTCATGGAATATATTGTTTCACTCATGAAAATAGGTTTAAAAAATTTCAAAGATAATAATTTCTACTCAAAAGTTTCCAAAACACAAAAAAAATTAAAAATAAACACACAAAATTTGAAAAACACAAAAAAAATTGAAAATAGGAAAACAAAAAACAAATAAAAATCATAAACTACAAGGGTTAACTTCCCAAAAATTAAATTATTTAGTGTATTTAATGAATTAAAATGTATTTAACATGTAATAATATTTTAAAAATGAGTCACAGCAAGAAAGAAAGGGTAAATGAGAGGTACGACCTAGTGGATTTTATTGATAAACAGGTTAGAGGAGTTTCATCTCCTCCATTGGATCTGATGGAATGGTCCCATGGAATTTATTCAGTATATTTACATTAAAAATGAATGTATCATGTTCTCTATCCTTCACAATATACATAGAACCAAAAGGATATACATGAGTAACTATAAATGTACCTTCCCACATAGAATGAAGTTTACCTGATATCAGCTTGAGTCACGAGTTTAATAACAACACTTTTTCTCTAGGATGGAAGTCTTTCAGTTGGATCAGAATATAATGATCCAATCTTGTACTCTCTTTTTAAATCTTGGAATTTTAAAATTCTTCCCTTCTAATTTATTCAATCTCCTATAACTATAATCTTCTCTCTTTTCTAGCACTTTCAAGATCCAAATTCATCTTTCTCACAGTCCAATATTCCTTATGCTCCAATTCCACTGGTAGATGACAACTTTTCCCATAAATAAACTTATATGGACTCATTACAATTGGGGTTTTATAGGCTATATTTTAAGACCATAATGTATCTTCAACCTTTGGCTCCAATCTTTTTTTTTGGATTAATAGTCTTTTTTAAAATTCCTTTGATTTCCTTATTGGACACTTCAGCTTACCCATTGGTTTTTGGATGATATGGAGTTGATTTTTTATGATTCACCCAATAATTATTCAGTAAATCCTCCATTATACTATTATAAAAGTGAGTTCCTTGATCACTGATGATGTCTCTGGGAACTCCAAAACTACAAAAAATGTTATCCCTAAAAAAATCATAAACAACTTTAGCATCGTCAGTCCTGGTGGATTTTTCTTCCACCCATTTAGAAACATAATTAACTTCAAGAAAGATATAATAATTTAAAAATGAAATTGGGAAAGGTTCCATAAAATATATCCCCCAAACGTCAAAAATTTCACAAAAAAATCAATGGCTTTGGGGGCATTTCTTGTCTCCATGAAATATTTCCAAAAAACTGGCATTTTTCATACTTTTTAATTATTCATGAAAATATTTAAAAATGGTGGGATAATAAAGTACATATTATAAAACCTTACTTGATATCATCTAAGGTCAAAAGTGTCCTCCACATTCTAAATTGTGAAAAAAACTTAAAGACATAATCAATTTCACTTTTTGGAAAATATCTTCTTATCACTTGGTCATTACAAATCTTCCAAAGAAATGGATCATCCTAGATGTAATATCTAGATTCAAATTTCATATTTTGAATTTTTTAGGAATTTAAATGAGATGGTACCTGATATGTTACAAGATAATTTACCATATCAGCATACCAAGGCACTTCTCCATCAAACAAGTACAAATGCTCTCATAGAAGGTGGTCATTCAGTGCTTCTCTATCTGTAATTTCAGCTTCAGTGGTGTTGGGTAGTATACTTAAGTGATCATCCACTACTGGAAAATAGGTCTATACCCACGGTTTTGCAAAAAACCATGAGTATAGGGATAGTACGTGAACCTATACCCACGGTTCTCCAAAACCGTGGGTATAGGCCACCTATACCCACGGTTCTCCAAAACTGTGGGTATAGGTTCACCTATACCCACGGTTTTGGAGAATCATGGGTATAGGGTATTTTCCGAAGACCTATACTGACGATTCTTCAAAACTGTGGGTATTGAGGGTTTTCTTTGAAGACCTATAACCACGGTTCTATAGAACCATGGGTATATCTTATGGTAGGGAATGAAAATTTGGTGGGACATGAAAAAAATTTGGTAGAAATTTTTTTTTTCTCAGTTTAGTTTAATATATTTATATAAATATAAATTTATATACACTGAATTTCTTTAGCTCGGTTAGTCACTAGTGGAGGCGTGGCCATGAGACGCGGGTTCGAAACTCGCGATCTGTGTTTTTTGAATTTAAATACCCAATATGGATTATATTAATATATATACATATATTTATATATAAATAATAATTAAAAATCGTAGCTCGGTTGGTCATTTTGAGGTGCACGGCAGTGAGACCCAGCGTGAGACGCGGGTTTGAATCCCCTTTCATGCGTTTTTGGATTTTAAGTACCCCACGTGGATTAAATTTATATATATATGTTGATGTATGACTATATAAAAAATAATAATTCACAGCTCGGTTGGTCCCTTGATGGTGCACAGCCTTGAGGCGCAGCGTGAGTGTGGGTTCGAATCCCGCCCGCTACGAATTTTTTGAATTTAAATACCCCACAATTTTCAAACTGTGGGGTCTGTTGTGTGCCACGCTGGAACAGCTATGGTGCACACTTTGACTCCTCTATACCCACGGTTCTCCAAAACCATGGGTATAGGTTGAGACCCCTATACTGACGTCGTTCCATCCCATGGTTCCCAAAACCGTGGGTATAGCCTATACCCACGGTTTTGGGGGCTATACCCACAGTTTTGAACCGTGGGTATAGATCGTTTTTTCAATAGTGATCCTTTTGGTTCTTAGATCCCTTCTTGTCTTTGATTTATATATTTAACTCCTGTAGTAATATCATCCATCTTACTAGCCTCGGTTTAGCTTCTTCTTTGTTTATCATGTACCTAAGATATGCAAGATCATAAAATATTGTGACTTTAGTTCCTAGTAGATATGATCTAAATATTTATAAATAAAAGGAAAATTCTAACAACTCTATTTCTATTTTTTGTAGTTGAATTGGGATACATATAAGTTTCTTGATTCATAGGAAATAACTTGTGTCCTACCCTCAATTTGATAAGAAATGACTGCTCCAATTTCTTGGTTTGAAGCATCACAAATTAACTCGAATGGTTCTTCCCAATTTGGTGGCTGCATTACTGGTAGTGTAATAAATCTCCTCTTCAACTCATAAAAGTCTTACCTACATGCACCATTGAAATCAAAATCAACATCTTTCAAAAGTAATCTAGATAGAGGGAGATAAATCTTACTGAAATCTTTGATAAACCTCCTATAGAATCATGCATGTCCTAAAAATGATGTAACATGCTTCACACAAGTTGGGTAAGGAAAAGAATTTATGAATTAAATTTTTGATTTATCAACTTCTATGCCCTTCTTGGAAATTACATTCCCATGGAAAATTCCTCTCTCAACCATGAAATGAAACTTTTCAAAATTCAAAACAAGATTCTTTTCAATGCAAGTATTCAAAAAAATTCTAGATTTTTTAAACAATGGTCAAAAGAATTTCCAAAATCTAAAAAATAATCCAATAAAACCTCAAAGAAATTTTCAATACGATTAGAAAAATATTTACAATGAAACTTTGAAATGTACCTAGAGCGTTACATAATCAAAATGGCATCTTTTTTTATGAAAAAGTGTTGAAGGGATAAGTAAAGGTAGTATTCTCTTGATATTCAAGAGCAATAGGTACCTGAAAATAACCTGAAATCCATCCAAAAAAAATAATGAGTTCTCCCTACCAATATCTCTAACATATATTCAATTAAGGGGATGGGGAAATGATATTTTTCAGTCACCTGATTCAAATCCCTAAAATTTATGCACTCTCCAAATTTTCTGAATTCATATAGGGATTAATTCATTTTTCTCATTCCTTGTAATGGTTAGGCCAGTTTTTTTGGAACTACATGGATGGGACTAACCCATTATGAATCTAATATGGGATAGATGATCCCATATTCCAAGATCTTCTCAATCATCTTCTTTACAACCTCCATCAGGGTGGGGTTCAGCCTCCTTTGGGGTTTTCTGACAGGTTTGGAATCTTCCCTAATAATAATTCTCTATGAGAATATTTTTGGATTTATTCCTCAGATATCACATAATCTCCACCCTATTTCATGGACATTCTCTCTCAAAATCTCAATAAATATTTTTCTTGGGTTTTAGACAAATTATTAGCAAATATCACAGGTAATTTCTCTCCCTCTATAAGGTAAACATATTTTAGATATTTGGGGAGTGGTTTTAATTCTAAATCAGAGGGATTATCAAAGGTTGAAATTAATTTGAGGTTTTCCACTTCCAAAGGGTGTAAATTCGGTACACAATAAATCATATCATCATATTCATCATTTAAAAAATCATAAAAGAAATTATATTTTACCCCTTACTCCCACATGAAATTAGAATATCTAGAAATTTGGGAATCAACATGTTTAATGATATTTTCAATGGATGAAGTCTCTCCTAAGGATAATAATTCATGGAAAATAACTAATTCTTCAATGGTTTCAATACCAACTTAATGGGAGAGTGAAAATAGAAAGCTATCATCTGATGGGTGCCTCATGGATTCAAAAATATTTAAGTGGATAGTTCTATCTCTAAACTTAATGGTGAGGGTCCCTTCATGGAAATTGATGATGGTTTTGGATTTTTTTAAGAAAGGTCTCCCCAAAATGATGGGTGAGTGTGATGGGATCATATAATCTTCCATATTAACACATAGAAGTGAGCTAGGAATAAGAGATCTTTAACTTTCACCAAGTCATCCTCTATAACTCCTACTAGGAAAACTGTGGATCTGTTTGCAAGTTGGACCACCACTATTGTGGTCTTCAAGTCTCCCATATATAAATAAGTGTATACTGAGTGAATCAATGCATTAATTTAAGCACCTATATCACACAAATCATTATATAAATTTAATGAACTAATGGTGCATGGAATGGAAAATGTCCCCAGATCTTGACATTTGGTTGGAAATTATGGTGTGAGAAGGGTTGATACACTCCTTCCCAAGTTGATCATCTTATTCCCTTGAATTATCCTCTTCTTAGTGAAAATATCCTTCAAAATTTTATCATAATTTGAATTTTTTTTAGTGTTTCTAGCAGGGAGATACTGATTTCCGCTTTCTGGAAGGTGTCTATAATTTCTTTTTGAAGGGATTCTTCTAATAACCTCTTTGATTCAATAATCCTTGATGTAAATAGTGTGGGTAAGTATTAATTATCCCTTTGTTTCCTTTGAAATGTTTTTTCTTGTCTCTTATTTCTTGGCATATCCTTCTCCTCCTCCTCCTCTTTCTTCTCTTCTTCCTGGTGCATTTTCAATGAATTTTATGAATTCCAAACTTCATTATCCCTTAGCCCAGGTGGTATTGTTTCAGGATCAATGGTGGTTGGGGGTGGGATTTATTTTTCACTTCTTGTTTATATCTTAATGATATTCTTCTTTGGGTTTGGGATTGTTTGGTATGGCAGTTTTCCTGGGTTTTTGGTTAGTAACTCCATGAGACTTTCAAACTTGTTGGAAAAATATTTTACGGTGTATTTCAGCCCCTCAATATCAGATTTATACTATTGGTTTTGAATTGGAGGTTGTGAACTGGTGGATGTATTCTCATAGGGTCTTTAGAAAGTGGGTGGTTATTGGTAATAAGTTTGGTTATAATATTACTTTTTTGGAAATGGTGGTGGGTTATGGAATTGATTCTGGAATGCGGGTTGGTTTTGGAACTTATTTTTGTATGGGGGTATAGCTTGATTCTACTAATTTCCAAATCCATATTGGACTTGGTTAGGCTCTCTCCATCCATTATTTTTCTGAAACAACCTTGTCTAAAAGGATTCTACGCAACTTTCCATTCCCTGTATTTCAGCATACTAGTTATTGAAATGTTCAGGTGATGATCATAAACCACATACCTTAGTTAGTGATTGTTGGTCACCCACTTGTTTAAAGGTCGTCTATCTCACCAAACTAGTTATCTCTTCAATCTTAGTTTCTAATAATGGTTATGGATGAGAATTTATAACCTCATGAATTCCTCTTGTGCTAGTACCTCTTGTACCAAATTGTTGCGAGTTCTGAGAGATTTTCTCAATCAATCCCTTGGATTATTTTGGTGACTTGTCAATAAATGAGCATCCATATGATACATCCATAAGGTTTTTATCTTTGTCCAGTAATAATTGATAAAAAAAGATAAAATATTGATTCTCCTCAATTGATTGATGTGGACAGCTGAAACATAACTTCTTAAATCTATCCCAATACTCAAAAAGAGTTTCTCCATATGACTGTTTGATGGAATAGATTTCCTTTTTTATGGTTGTGCTCCTAGAGGTGGGGAATAATAATTGAATTAATCATATTACCAAGTCATTCCAACCATTCACATATCCAATTTTTAGTCCATGTAACTATTCTTTGATAGCTTCTTCCAAAGAATATAGAAATGCCTTCTAAGTTACCTGCTCCTCAGCTACTCCTCAGGGTCTAAAAGTAAATAAGACATGCAAAAACTATTTAATGTGTTTTTTTTAGGTCTTTACCTTCCAAGACATTAAATTTTGGTAGTAATGGAATCATGTCAGGTTTCATCTCAAAATCATTTTGTAACACTTGCATGGAAAGTTGATTGTTTTGATTAAGGAATTGTGGTGCACAGAGGTCTCTAAGTGTTTAGTTTTGATTTTCATCCATGATGACATGCTCAGATTGAACACTTTAAGTTTCAATCAAGTATACAAGAGAAATTTCCCCAAATTCATATTGAAAATTAAGGTTTCTGAGTCTATTCAATAAGGTTCTTTCAATTTTAGGATCTGGGGGAAGGGTCAAAGTTTGTACTTATAGTCATATAATATATGAAAAAAAATGTTGGCACTACCTCCTTAGAAATGGCACCAAGTTTTGACATTTTATTATCATGGAGTGTCGAAAAAACTATTATTTCATAAGTTAAAATACATTATAGTAATTAAACTAAGTTTTATCTAGATAGGAATGCAGAGCAATCAATTTTTCACCTTGAAATTAGAGAAAGAAGTGAGGTTGTTTTTTTAAAAAAAATCATTATGAAAATAAAATAAAGAAACTAAAAAAGGAAATAAATGAAGAAAAATATTAAGATAAAATTGATAAAACAAGTGATTGAAAACTATTATATGAGACGGTGATGAGGTCAGGTTTGGTTCTCCAATTGTAATTCTATTATAGTTACAATTTATCCAATTTTCTTTTGCTAAGTCGATAAAAGTAAGAATCCACAATCGCTTCTTCTCTCTCCCTTGGTCAAATGGTAATGGTGAGAATAAACCTTAATAAAATCTCAGATTGGTCTACTCTTTATCTTATGTATGATATAGTTTTAGTAAAGACCTCCAATTGACTTAGGAAATTCCTAATCGGGTCTTTTTTATCCCAAACAGTGAAGAATGTTCACTACTCCTCACACAAGTACTGGTGATCACTGCATACTTCAGCACTAAACCCTAGTTTATTCCATTGTATATAAACTAGAACCTAGTGGAGGGAGATATTGATCATTTACCAAAGTAATAAAAACAATATAATCTAAAATCAAATGCAATCATATGAAAGAGAAAGGATCTTAAAACATTAAGTGTAATAAATAAATAATTACAATAGGGAAAATCTCTACTTCCATAATCACATAGAATTTTACCCCACCGTGTTAAGGGTAATTGTGAATAATGGGTAAGAATAATTCATTACCAAACTAAGAAGAATAAAATAGAGAAAAAAAGAACAAAAAATTTGCTCCTCCAGAATCTATCTTCCAGAAGTTTTCTTCTTTTATTCCCACCAAAAGGATGAAATCAATAGATTTATCCTCTTAAAAGATGTTCATAATGAAGTTGGATATTGACCCTCCAAATTTCAAAGATTTTGGATATGTTTAAAGGAATATATGGCAGATATAATTGAGCTTGACTTCTTCTGACCGCCAAAAACTATTTCAACCACTCCACTTGGACTCACTCAAAAGATTCCTTGATGAGCTCTTTAACTTATAAAATTTAATATAAACAATGAATTTATATTACTATGTCTAAACCATCTCAAATTATCTCATTTTAATGTAATTATAATGAGATATACCTAATTTAATAAGGTGGTTTCCATTATATATGGTAGAAATATTTATCCACTTGATTAATTTTTATGGGACATTGTATTTAGTATTTGTTATGGGACCAGAATCCAAAGTTGAATTCCATAAATAAAGAAATCCTAAAAAATTGAATCACCCAATTTTTATCATAATTGTAAAATATATGCATGAAATAAAGAAGATCTATAAAACTGTTAAATTTACATAATTAAGTAATTTTCACAATTAAGCTCAAAATTCACTGAAAACACTAAATTAATGAAAATCACCTCAAATTTAATAATTGGTATGTATTAATTCATTTAAAAACACATTAAAAATAATGAAAATATTAACTCTATCACTGATAAAGAGATTCCTTAATAGAACTTTTAGCAAGCACTATTAAAACCCTAGTGCTGGATAAACTCAATTTTGTAGAAGTGTTGCTCTCTTGGATCTTCAATTTTGGGGTGGATTTGGTTTGGTTTATTCAAGAATATTCAAGTTTCTTTATCCCATGTTTTCTTCCTTAATTTAGTTTTTCTCTTCCTCCCACTTTGGGTTCTTTTCTTATGGACCATTTGACCTAATGATGGTACGATCTTGAGATATGGGGTGGAATCATGATGGTTATTGTTTGATATTGCCTTTATAAGGTCTTTTGGTGGTGTGGTTGTGGTTTAACACAAATTTTAGAATGTTTCCAAGTGTGAGGTAGGTGGTTCCATGCTTCTACATTATTATATTATTTTTATATGCTTTCTTGATTGTTTAAAAGTGTTCTATGGTTTATTCGTGGGGTGAAAAACATGTTTGGAAATGTTTTGAGATGCACATGTGATAAAAATGGGTTTTCTAAAGGATAATGGTTACATTTCATGTGTGCTTCATCGTGGTGTTTCTTGAAAGTGTTTTTTCTTTGTGTGATAGGTTTGAAATGTGTTTTCAAAGAGAATTTAAGGTGTGAATGTGTTGAAAGTGGATTTTCCAAGAGAAATGGATTTTATTGCATGTTGGATTCTTTATTGTGCACCTTTAATGTGTCTTTGAATTTTGAAAGTTATGTGAATCATGTTATAAAATGGTTTCTATGTGAGTATTAATTTGAAAGGGGATTTTTCCATGGAAATGAGTGGATTACATATATATTATTGTTGTGTTTCCAAATGGGTTTCATGAATTATTCAAGTGGTGAAAATGTATTTCCAAATGGTTTTGGTGTGCGTGTGAAATGGAAAGTGTTTTTTTATAGAAAATAGTGGTTTCCATGTGAGTTTTTATCATTGGATCAATGTGAATTGTAAAAGTAGTGATTTCCTTGTCTGCTTGTGATGCTTGGCATGTGTACGTAAAGGTCATGAATTATGTGATATGTGAAATGAAATTGAGCACAAGGGGAATCCCGAGTATCTTTGTGGGTGAAGTATAACTAGTATGCTAGTTGATTCAGAAGTGGCTAAGGCCTAGATTCATCTATCAGAATTAACACTACAATAATAACTAAACATTTGAAATGATTGGAGACCACTAAAATTTTGGGATGAGATCCCCTCTAGTGGCTCTTGCATAGAAAAATTGTTGTTATTGTTTTATAATTTGAAGACCACTAAAATTTTGGGATACTTTACCCTCTAGTGAATTGTGCATAGGAACCATATTGGTAGTTGGTTAAAAGGATTTTGATCACTAAGGTATGAGGTTCATAGGGTCCCACTTGTTCTAGTTACCTATAGGGATTTTCCCATGGTGATCTCTTGTGATATGATTATTATGTGATGTGGAAATAGTCGCCGGTATATGGTAGACCTTGTGTGCATTTTTATTTCAAGAAACATTATTTGAGAAAAAAATTTTTTCTAAAAAGTGTTTCTAGAGAAAGTTTTCCTTAAAATGTTTTCTTAGAAATGTTTAAAGTTTTATTATGGAAATGTGAAAATTGATTTGTCTTCTAATGTTATTTCATGAAATGTTTTTTTTTTGAGAAATACTACTGGGATTTTCCTCACACCCTAAATATCCCCTTGGGTATATGTAGAATTTGTTATGTATAACTCGGGTATAGGAAATATGTATCGTGGTGGTGATGGCAGATCTATTTTCTAGTGTTCCACTTCTTACAGGTGTTGATGGTGGTGTCTTGAGGGTGATGTCCCTCTTGTTTCATGGAGTTTTTTGGGATAGTTTTTTTGTTCCCTTTTCCATTGTAGTACTTTTGGTTTTGGTTAAAGTTATAAAACTTTGAATTTGAAAATTATTGTACCTTGTTTGGTTATAATAATCTATTATTGTTATGTTTATTATTGTTGGTTGTATATGATTACATAAATGGGTGAAATTGTTCCCAAAGTGTATTTTTGATACCCATACATAGTTTGCAGTATGTGGGGCTTGGGAACGCCCTTATAATCATGCCATAGATTGGTTCGATTGTCATTTTGGATGACACTCTGGATTGGTTCATGATACCAAATACCTTTTAAAATAAAAATATATAAATAATTTTAGTGTGAGATTCATCCAAATTCAGTAGTGTCTAGATATAGTGCTTCAACATGGAACTACACAACTTTATTGAAGTAGGATATTTCTAACCCTTTCTATAATCTTCTAGAATAACTGCTACTTGATATACTATATGGACCATCTATGTTATTCTTATTTAACTTTAAAGTTATTTATTGTTGGAATCTTTGAAACCAATGATGTTGAATAGATTCTTGATTGATAGCCTATTCAAAATGAATTATGGGATTCATCATCATTCATCTTGAATGAAACCCTCCAGTTATAACCTATAAGTTATAACTTCTTGAATCACTCTGCCAATTTGTTAATCTACCTTGTCCAAACCTTAGACAGTAAGGTAAGTCCATAACTCTCTCATTGGCCTCAGAGGAGATAGTTGGTTTGAGGGGAGGGGTTGTTATTTATTTATGCAATTTATTATCATACTAATCTCTCATTCTCAGTATTGTACTTTTAATCTGGGGGAAGGAGTTATTATTTATTTATGAATTTCATTATCATTCTCTTAACTCATTTTTGGTAATGCTTTTTTATTCCATAAGAAGGGGTCATTTCATACTATCTTCTATTAAATTTATGAATTATTTAGTTTTACCTTGTCTTGTTGTTTAGTTATTTCTTGTTTTCCTTTAACCTACCATTAAATTTGTATTATCATTATACCCAACTATTATTTTTATTATATGATTCATGTGAGTTGCTTCTATGTGATTTACCATGAGGATTGGAAGTATTTTGGAAATGATAATTAAAAGGACAAATATAGATTGGTGATTAAATATATAAAATGAATATGTTTTCCTTATTATAATTTCATTTATTTATTATGTCTTGAATATATGTTGATTCATTGAATTTATGATATTTATTTTAAATATATACCTAGTGATTTTTGTCAAAAATGTTATACTGAAATTATATGTTTCAATAGAAAGATTAAGATAGTTATGATATGTAAATCTGGAAATTATAATTAATGTGATATGAAGTAATTTAAGGATGGATATGAATAGGAAGTTAATATGGAATTAATGATAATTAATATGATTAATTTTTAAAGTAAATTAATTTAGGTGTTTATAGACTTTTTAGTGCAACTTATGTTGAACAATCTTATTATGTTAATAATAAAAAGTGAGTTGGGTAAGTCCTGGTTATAGTTATGATTTGGGAATTGTATTTGAGATGTAGGATAGTTGTTTCTAGTATTTGGATAGAATGTTAATGGGATGTGGTGCATGAGGTTGTGAGATTAGGTGAAGGTTATTTCTTAATTCAATCGTAAATATATGGTTGTATTAATTAAGTAATAATTAAATAACTAGTTAACTGGATAATTAATATGTAGAGAATTTGGAATGGGGTTTAATAATATTTAGTGGTGATATCTTGCATAATGTGGTTATTTTATTAGCTTATGTATAGATTTTATCATTATAATACCTTGTTTCATTACATTTATCATTATTAATGTATGTTCTTGTCTGTTTGATTAATTGATTGATTGTCTGTTATCATTAATTGTTTGTATTATTTTCTGTTATTTGATTGTTTTTATATGATTCTATGTTACTATACATGAAGGATATAAGGTATTTCATATATGTGTATACCTATATAGGCTATACTTGTTTGAAATATATTGAACTCATTCATGGGTTTTCATGGATCAAGGTTATTGCATGTATAGTTCTTATAGGTTATAATGATGTGGGGGTGCTATAATGGCTCAAGGGTTTGACACATGCACCTATTTATGGGTTGTAATGTCTTAAGGTTATAACATGTACACACTTCCCTAGGCTGTGATAGCTTAGGATTATGTTATGTTCTTGGGATGTGATTTCTCTCGGTTATGTGGTTGTGATTGTGGAAATGCAGTGGTTTTGATGTGGTTATGGTTATGGTGATATGGGAATGTGGTGGATCTAGTTATGTGGTGGTGGATGTGATATGACTATAATGACTTTGATTGATTGTTTATTATCAAATGAGTGAATGATGACATATATTATTATTGGTTAGATGAAATGATTATGATGATTGAAAAGGTGGTGATTTTTTTCATGGTCTTTTCTATTAATCTTATATGGATCTAGAAACCTAAAATAACCCACATTTATTAAGGGAACATTAATTTAATGAGATATGGTTGATCAATTGATAATGATATGATTTATAGGTTCCTCTTTAAATTGTTATACAACTCTAGAAATTCAAAAATCCCAGTCATTTAATTATGCTTGTATAAAGTTATCAATCAGATATGATGATGCAGTTGAAATAGCCAAAAGTAATATCTAAGAGATATTGTAATGTTATATTTGTTTTTAACATTAGACACTCACTAAATCTCTATCCTTGATTAACTCTTTATTATTCTTATTTGATCTCATATGTTTCTATCCTGATACATTTATTTCACAAGGATAAATAACTTTTTAGAAATATGATCCTCCTGAGTACTCCCAAGTTTTCACCCATAAATAGTTTTCTTGAGTTTTTTTGAAAAATAACTTGATATAGATTGGTTGTGCTACTACTCAAGTAGCAAAAGTTGAGTCTAATAGGTCTTTAATGCATAGTTATTGTTTATTTTTATCCATTGTCTTATAGTGAAATTTTGGGTATGGGTTTATTTTGTTTCAATTATATATATATATTGAATTGATTAGTGGTTCTATTTATTTTTACTAGGAATTTATGAGAGAAATGTATCCCATATATATGATACATACCCTTAGTGTTAGTCACAACCTATTACCTATTGTAGGTAGGCTTTGGGTGTCACACTTGTCTTTACTTTTTACCCGGGTGGGGTTCTATAGGGGGCATATCGTGATGTTAGAACCATCCAAGGAGTGCACCATGTGAAGGTTTTGAAGAATAACATATTGCCTTTGGGATAATTTGATAATATAGGGTTCAAGACTCACACTAATAAAGAGGTGATAAAGATTTTGGAGGGTGTGATTATGGATATTAAAGCATAAAAGATCTCAAATAATCTATGTGTGCTTATCGGTGAAATGTAAACGGAGACATAGATAGTTATCACATCAACTACCTTGATAAAAGCATCTACTGCTTCATAACATCATAATATTATCCATATGTCTGAAAGAGGCCCAAATATTATTGTTTATCAAAAGTTACTACCTATGATTACAAAGTTATCTTTACCATTTTATGAGATTTTTTTTAGAAATAAACACAAATTGAGGTCTAAAATGTCAACAGTGATGAGAAAGGGGATATTAGATTTGATCTATTCTGACATTTGTAAAACACCTGTTATATCCCTAGGAGTAAGGTACTTTGTATAATTCATTGATAATTATTCTAAGAGATGTTGGGTGTACCCAATAATGAAAAAATATGATGTTATTTAAGTCTTCAAAACATTCAAAATGTGAAAGGAGATTTAATGTGGAAATAAGATCAATTGTTTGAGGACTGACAATAGTGGAAAATATACAAGTGAGGAGTTTGATATTTTTTGTCAACAAAAAGGAATCAAAATAAATTTCATGATGATGTAAACTCCTCAAAATAATAAATTAGATGAGTGGATGAAAATAACCATGTCGTATATAATAGGGGAAATGTTGAAGAATGGAGAAGTTATCAACACATTATAGGAAGAAGCAGTGAAGACTGCATGTTATGTGATCAATAGATCTCATTTAGTGATGATTGATATGAAAACATCGATGTAGATTTGGAATGATAAATTCACTAACTATTCTTGATTACATACTTTTGAAAATACTTTACATGCACTATTTAATGACTAAGAAATATCAAAGTTGGATTCAAGATCTTGGAAATATATCTTCTTGGGATACGTTGATGATGTGAAGGGGTATAATTTTTGGGACCCCACTTCCCACAAACTTATCATCGATAAAGATGCAATTTTTGCATAAAAAAGGTAAAAGTGATGATTAATGGAGACATAGAGAAAGAAAACATAGAAATTATAATGTCCATTTTGGAGGATGAACCGAAGGAAGATACTATTTCCCCTAAAAACTAGAGCATGATGATCAAGTACCAGTTGAGTTTAGACCACAATAGTCAAATTTGGAGAAAAGAATTCAGTTGTGATTTTTTTCAGAATAAATTTTTGTTTTCATTTTTAAAATTTCATTATAAAAGAATTTAAAGGAAAAAAAATTAAAAATAGAGGGAGGAAAAGTGTTTGTGTTGATCATCCAAGCTTTTCCATTTCCCTCAAAGCATGTTTTTTCAAAAAAACTAGTTATTTTTAAATTCATAGAACCATATTAACATAAAATTTATTCCTTTTTAATACCAAACATTTAAATTATTATTCTTTTTAAAATTTATTCAATTACAATCACGACTCGACCCAAGCTGTGACTCGAGCCGCAACTACCCCTAGCCCGCCTCCATATGTTAGGGGTCGGTGACCAGTGTCGAAGGCATAACTTACATAGGGAGGAATTTTCCTAAGTACCTATAAGAACACACATAACCATCTCAATGAAAAGGTGTAGAGGGAGTAAAATTAAAAGATGAAAAACACTAAGGAAACAATCATGCATTTAAAACCTCTAAAAAATACAAGAGTATGATAATGAAAAATGAAAATTAAAGGGGAAAAATACACTCCCAACCAGAAGTATGTCCCAACATGACAAAACTGGAATGTAAAATACTGCAAGAACTCATCTTCTGCTCTCCAAGTTGCGACCACTATATGCGGTCCAAGTACTGGGTATCCCTAAGATCCTCTGAAGTCATCCTCGTCCTGTTTTTCTTCTACATAAGACATGTCATGTGTAGAAAAATACCATGTAGTGGTGACTATATACATGCTTGATAGGATTCCCTAAAAGATGAAGAGGTAGTATTAATAGATACAATATGAATAGAAAGATAGTAGAGTGTTACACATGATGTAGTGAAAGAGAATAGTTTATCCCAAACCAAGAGAGGGAGTAACCTCATCTAAACACAAGGGGATCAACATGGTGTGTAGATGGACTATATGTTGAGTCTTTTCCACATATATTAGGAGATTAAACTCATACAACCATGATAATATAAACACAGAAAGAACATGACATACCCCATGTGTCTTCACATCCCATGGAATTAGAGTAACCAAATATAAAGGTATGGATATAGATGTGTGTGTGTGTGTGTGTGTCTACGCAGTCAAAAAAATCCCAAACGAGAGATATAGGATCTCTATCTCACTATTATCCTATTAAGAAGAGTCTCCAATAGTTCCAAAAGTCCATCAACGATGCACATCATCTCACACATATTCCTAGAAGTAACTATCCAAGTTAAGCTACACCTCATCACTGTGTTTCACAGTTGAGTGGCCACAATCTATAGGTAGAGTACTCATACCCTTGTATAATAGGAGGGTTCCTGTAGCACCCCCGATTTCAAGTAAGTATCCCTATATTTATGTATTTTAAGTATGTAAAGTGTATGGGTGAAGTTTGGGAGGGTTTGGAGGACTTTTGGAATGTTTTTAGAGATTTTTTGTAGGTGAACAGTTTGAGCATGATTAGTAGAAAATATACAACACCTTTGAGAAACCGTGAAAAGGTAGGAAATGGGCTTTGGGTAGATGCACGGTTAGGTGCACGGCTTTTCCAAACTATGTAGCTACCTAGGAGTAACTGTGCAATGTGGAACAAAGGGAAAACATAATTGGCACATAGTTTGTCTAATCAGGTGATCCAATTATGTGAAGGGTGTTGGAAGGTAGTGACGGGTACACGGTTGGTGCACAGTTTTCCTAATCATACGACCGAACCATGCATAGTTAAAAATTAGATCCTTAAATTGTAGATCTCACTCGGTATTACCCCTAAACTACTTGTTTCCCTTTATTTCAACCCTAACCCAGTTTTCTCTCCTCCCAAAATTTGTGGAGACTTTACCCTTCAATCTGAAATCGATCCATTATTAATCCTTAGTGTGTTGAAGGCCAAATTTCTAGATAATTCTCCATTCTTGGTGGTTTTCCATAGATCTACTCTTTTTCCCTCTATTTTATTCATTGATATAGTCCATTAGGGATAAATATATGATATTTTATGTAAATAATGATGATATTTGGATGTTTTTATCTTAGGGAACAAGATCTAATTCCAGTTTTTGGTGATTTAGCCTAGTTTTGTTGAAGAATTCCCGCCATTCTTCATTTCCACCATAATTTCTGAGGTAGGTGGATTCACTCTCAACTACTCTTGATACAATTATAAGGATTTATTTCAAATTTATTTTTTTAAATTAATTGTTAAATTCTTGATGGAAACCCTCTTTGGTGATGGTTTATGGAATTTTGAAAATTGTATGTTTCAGTGAAAAGTGAAAGTGGTAACATGATTTTAAAATGAAAATTTTAAAATTTTTGTTTTGTTTTGATGAAGGGAAAAGTGTTTTTAATAAAAGGATAGTTTTATTGAAATTTTTTGACAAAGATTGTGTTGGAATGGTTGTTGACTAAAATGGTTAAGAGTGAGTAGAATGGGATGGATATTGGTCATGAAGTATCACCATCAAAGGGATGAAGTATGGAAGTGAAGTTCCACCATTAATGGTAACACCAAGCATGAGTGTCTGTGTGTGGTTGTGTGAAATAGAATGGGTTATGCCAAATTATTATGTGTAATGGTTTAAATAATTGTTTGTTTGATTTACTTGGAAACTATTCTAGTTGGGAAACTATTTGGGGTTGGAATTGCTTGTATTTGATATTAACTGTTAAAATGTTTAAAGTGTTTAATATAATTTTTTTTATAAAAATGTGTTAACATGTTCTATCCTAATGTAAAAATTAAGGAAGTTATTTGTGTAAAAACTACTATGTTTCATTACTCACATTCTACTTTGAAATTTTGGTGCTTTTTCAGATATTTTTTATCGAGATATAGGTAAATGGAAAGTATCACATTTCTTTAGTGGTGTTTTGTAATAATTGATCCTAGATTATGGAGTTGGATCTTGGAGCTTTTTGGGAGTTTTTGTATTGGTGTATTTGGATTCTTTGAGCTTTGTTGGTCTTATCTTCATCTTTGTATTTTTTATTTTTGTCTTTGTTTCCATTTGGTACATTGATTTAGTTTGGTTTGGTTGTTATACATTGAGTTGCATTACATTGTTATCATGAATCATATAGTTATTGTTTGGGTTTGGTATACTTGGTTGTGGGTGTTTTATTTTCAAAGGTAAAATCATCTCTCAGTTGTATTGAGTCCCTTGGCATTTATTTCCAACCTTTTCTATCTTGGGGATGTTGCCTAAGGCCTAGTAGCAATTCTTCCTCGACTCAAGCCAATGAGGAGGGGTGGGATGTTACAAATGATATTAGTTTTTTCGATCCTTGGTTATTAGTTGTGTCAATCTTGGATTTGATAATAATTCTTATTTAGTCCTTGATTTGGGATGGTATAAAGGAGTAGGATTGTCAGGACTTGAAATTTATAGCATAAAAATGCATAGCTAACCTATTTATGATGAACTTCAAGTTATTGGGTAGTTGAGTACGTAAGTGTTTTGGAGACACTTCTAGGAGTTGTAATCTCATTTTCATGGGTTTAGCCAATGATAAGACCATGAAATGCATTGATAAAAATGACTTCCCACTAGCAATGAATATTTCATTTTGAGTAATGATTTGTCATTTGCTATAGAATGTTTATTTTTAAAAAGTATTGAAAAATGTTTTCAAATGTGAGATTTTGAAAATGTCATGATAGTGGTATTTTTAAAATGGTTTGATTTTCAAAATCATAGTGGAATTTTTAAAAAATGGGTTGAAAATGGAAAGTGTATAATTTTGGGAAAGAATTGTTGTGATATGGTAAATTTTATTTGTCAAGAATTTAGTTTCTAGAGAGTGAAACTTATGGAGTTTTTTTTTATAGAAAATGGCACCCGATAGGTATCGTAGAAACCAACTGGAAGAGGTTGCTGAGAATGTGGTTTCACCTGAGCCATGGGTGAACCAACAGCTGGTTTATAGTATAGTCCAAGACATTTAGACTGTGGATAGAGGGAATATAAGGGATTAACCAAGACAAGTGGATCATTCTGTTCAGTTTTAGAAGAATAATTCACCCATCTTTCAGAATTATTTAGAATTAGAGAAGGTAGGTATGTGGCTGAATAGGATGAATCGAATCTTTGATTTCCTTAGAACACCAGTAGAGATAAAATTCAATTTAGCAATGTATATGTTGGAGTATCTTGCATTCAAATGGTGGGATTTAATAGTTCATGCTAAATTAGACCAAGGAATTATTTGGGAGTATTTTAAAGAATTTTTCAACAAAAAATTCTCTCCTCATATGTTTAGGACTGAAAGAACAAAAGATTTTTTCATTTTGAAGTAGTAGAACCTCTCAGTGATAGAGTATGAAAATAAATTTATGAATTTAGTCTGATTTACCACTGAAGTTTCTGTAAGTGTATCCTTAAAGGCGTGAATTTTTTAATTGAGGCCAAGTAAAGGTATTTTCTTGAATATTTTCATGCTCTATATAACAAATTATATAGATATGTTCAATAGAGTGATTGTGGTAGAAAGAGACATTTCAGGAGATACTTGTGGAGGGATCATATTGATACCTATGGGGAATGAGGGGAACTATAATGTTGGGATTAATAGGAATATGGACACCTATTTCCAAGTTAGTGGAATGACTCATAATCATATGGATAGATCAGTGAATCTCCCCCCAAACCCTAATAGCAGGACATGATGTTTCCAATGTGGTTCCTTGGACCACATGAAGTGATATTTTACTAAATCACCTAGAGAATGATACAATTGAAATAATATGGGGCATATTTAGTTCTATTTTCATAGTGTTCTGAGTTCTTGTATTCAGGACACATATCAGGTTTCATAGAAGTCATATACTTTGATAGGAAGATGGTAGCAGAATACTTCTCGTCAGTAAAACCAAGCTAGCCATGGTGATTCTAAGAATATCATAACTCCTTGAGTAGGAAAATCTCAATAGGGAAATAAAGAATAAAGTGTATCAAGTAATCAATTATATGGAGCTGATAAAGTGATTGTGGATGATCAGTCTAGACTATTGATGGTGAGCGGTATGATTCTTCTGAATTCTACCCTTATCTAAGATTTTTTTGTTATGGTTGTATCCCGTTCATTTATTACTTATCGTGTGGTTGAATTTTTGGGTTTGAAAGTTGAGATGATGCCTTATATTTTGAAACTTAAAACTCTTATTGATCAAAGATAATGTTCGGCCTTTAGTTGTAAAGTATGTTCTATAACTGTTGATGGAGATGAGTTGATATGGGATTTCTCTGTGCGAGAGATGGATTTCTATGACATAATCCAGGGTATGGATTGGATAACTATGTTCAAATCTCACATCGAATGTTATACCTGAAGGGTTAGTTTTACAACTAATGATGGTGTCAAGAATCTCTTTAGAGGAGAGAAAAATGTAAAGGCAGGTGAGATGGGCATGTTGGCACCAACAGTTGGAATGATCTCATACCAGTTGGTAGCATTGACTTTAGCATCGATGGAATAGATCAGGAATAACAGTTTTCAGTAGTTTTTTGTCATTTTTTGGATGTTTTTCCCAAACATTTATCAGGGTTTAAAACCACAAGAGAAGTGTGGATTTTATGATTCATCTGCTTATGGGGACCAATCCTATTTCTCTTCCATCTTATTGTATGGAACCATAGAATTAAGGGAATTGAAAGTACAGTCAGAAGAGCTGGAAAGAAAAGGTTTCATTCATTCTAGCATGTCACTATGGGCATCACTGGTATTGTTTTTCAAAAAGATAGATGGAACTCTTCAGTTGTGGGTAGAATATCATAATCTTAACCAAGTTATGACAAATAATTGATATCTACTTTTTGTGGAAAAAGAATCAGGATAAACGAATAAAAAACAAATCATAGAAGAATAAAATGAAAAAAAAAATAAAAGAATGATAACACATAGATTTATGTGGTTCGATAATAACCCCTACATCTACAAAGAGGCATAATTTCACTAATGATTCAAGAGCATAATTTTTATAAGGAGTTTCTCAAGTTTATCACATAGAAACACTAGCCCTAAATGGGATAAAAAAGGAGGAAGATGGTCCAATATTACAACAACCACACAGGAAGTCTTTATCTCTATATTGAAAAGTGGCCACCCAAGTAAAAATTACTATAGTGGCCAGCAGCTGGAAGTCCAAGGAGCTATAGCACTATTGACTCTAAATTCTGACCTACTACAGTGGTCTGTTGGATGCATTCAACCCAATCATCATACAGAATTAATTGGGCTACACCAATCCAACAATCTCCCACTTAGAGTATAATCCACTATAATACCCTATTTTGATTCCACTAACTAAGACAACTTACTTAATCTAAGATCTTCCTATTCTCCACTTACCAATAGTGTGCTTTCCATTCAAAACTTTAATTTCAAGCTGACAATTCATGAAATGTTAGCTTTTTTCTTTTTTCTCTCATTATGTCCTCCCTTATTCTACCTCTCATTCTTTGTTCATAAATGGAGACCAACATGGGCATAGCAGTGCCTCAACTTCTACATTAACATCATCTTTATCAACATGTCTACCAGATTATTGGTTCCACAAATCTTATTTAATGTCAATAACCCATCTTGTATCAAACCACTAATGAAATGATAATCAATTTAATTTGCTTCGCCTGGTCATGAAACACTTGGTTATATGCAAAATTTATAACACTCTAGTTATCACAATGCAATACATTATCCTCTCTCTTTCTTCCCAACTCATCCAATAAGCTCTTCATCCATACCATCTCTTTCCCAACTTCTGTTATAGTAATGTATTTTTATTCTATGGTGGATAAATTCACCACCTTCTATAATTATGAAATCCAACTTACTAAAATTTCTCTACAGGTAAATACATAACCCTTGGTACTCATCTTGTTATCAACATCACCTCTAAGTTAATCATCTGCATACCCCTATAATGAATTTTCTTTCCCAAAACATTGAGATACCTCTTTTATACCATTTAAATACCTCAATATCCACGTCATAGATTCACAATTTTTATTTCCAGGCTTATCCATATACCTACTCACAACTCCCACTGCATGAGAAATGTCAGGTCTAGTATAGACCATGGCATACATCAGGATTCTAAAAACTGGTTCATAAGGAACCTTTGCCAATTACTCAACCTCTTCTTCCATATTCAGTGATATCTCCTTGATAGTTTGAAATGGACTGCCAGGGGAATAGAGACTGCCTATTATTCCAGCATATTGAATCTTCTCAAAACCCTCCCAATGTAGTCAGCCTGTGATAACATAAAGGTTATAGTTTCATTGTATCTCTTGATCTTCATCCCCAAAATCTTATTAGCTTCTCCATGATTTTTCATCTTGAACTCCTTATCCAACTTCCATTTCAGATCATTAATATTCCACATACATGATCCTTTAATAAGCATATAATCCACATATAGAAGAATTATAATATATTTCATCACCAAAAGACTTAATGTAGCAGAATTGATCCATGACACATCATTTTTATGCATTTTTATCCATGAATTCATCAAAAAAATTCCACTACCTAGGTTCCTAATTCAACCCATACAAGCTATTCTGAAGTTTTCACACCAATTATTCCTTCCTAAACTCAACATATCCCTCTGGATGATACATATAGATGTACTCCTACAAATATCCATGAAGTAAAGAAGTATTGAAATCAAGTTGATCAAGGTGTAAATATTTTGATGCAATAATACTGATAACCACTCAGATAGTGGTAAGATTCACCATAGATGAAAAGATTTCAGTGAGTTATACACCTTCCTTTTGTTGAAAACCTTTCACCACCAGCCTTTTATTGTAACTCCTCTTTCCATAATGCTATTCCTTGACCCGGTATACCCATTTTTTCTACAATGCTCTATTTCCTTGTGGTAGAGGTGTCAACTCCAAAGTATTGTTGTCATGTAGTGAAGAAATATTCTCCTTCATGGACAACTCCCACTTACTCGACTCCTTCAACTATAGTTCCTCCTCAAAACATTATACTTCTCTATTGTCAGTCAATAAAAAATAGGGTAATGATGGTGAATGCCTCTACACAGTCCTTCTCACCCTTTTTTATTTACTCAGATCCACTTTAGGACTAGGCTCCACTGGTTATGATGTCTCATTCTCAGGTACACCTTTGAGCTCCACTTACTCTTTGAAATCTAATTCTTTGTTCCCATTTTCATCTTCAACTGTATGAAAATCATTGTATGTCACGTCTTCATTGAATACCATGTTTTGTCTCCTGAGGACCATCTTATTGAGATCATCCAAAAAGTGGTAAACAAACTCCTTATCACTATAGCCAATAAAGAAACATCTTTTGGACTTATAATCAAGCTTGTCCCTTGCATCATAATCAATGTGTGCATATACCAAACAACCAAATACTAGTAAATGTGAGAGTCTTACATCCTTTCCAAACTAGATCTCCTTGGGTAGAGATTCTTCCATTGGTATATATGGACTCATGTTAATGAGATATGCTTCCATATTCACTACATTAGCCCAAAAAAATCTTGGGTAACCCTGAGTGCAGCCTCATGCTCCTAGAACATTAATTAAATGTCCTATTAATTCTTTCAGCCACACCATTCTATTATGGTGTACCTATAATAATATTCTCCCATAGAATTCTGTTATTGTAACATAACTCTCTAAACTCTTCATTTCCATACTCTCCACCATTTTTTGACCTCAAACATTTAATATTTTCTCCTGACTCATTCTCCACCATGACCTTACACTTATAAAACTTCTTAAAAACATTATATTTTCTTTTAAGAAAGTAAACTCATACCTTCCTTGTTGAGTCTTCAATAAATGTCACATAATATTGTGACCCTTTAAGGGAATGTATTGGTGTAGGCCCCCAAACATTAGTGTGCACTAGGTCCAACTTCTCAACCTTCGTTGTCCTGCCTCCTTTTATAAATGATACCTTCTTCATATTTCAAAGGATGAAATATTCACATAAACCAACTTCCATTGATTTAAACTCTGGTATCATTCATTTTGTCACCAAAACCTTCATTACCTTCTTATTCATGTTTCTTAACCTATAGTTCCATAAGTTTCAATCCCAAAAAGAGTTTATTTATGAAATCATGTCCATTTTGGTCTATTTCATGTTTTATAGAGTACCATTTTTTTCTCCTTGATCTATGACCATAGCTCCCTTGGTAATCTTATAGGCACCACTAGTGAATGTGGTACTCAACCATGCATCATCAAGTTGTCTGATAGAAATAATATTTCTTCTTAATATTGGGATATACCTCACATTTTCTATAACTTAGAGACGATTACTATTGGTCATGATCCAAGCATCACCCTTCCCCACAATCTACAAGGGTTCATCGTCAGCAATATATACCTTGTCAAAATTTCTAAAAACAAAATTTTTTAGGAAACCCTTATTCGATTTAGAATGAAAAGACACCCTATAGTATAAAATCCAAGAATCCATTTGGCTATCCACGCTCAAAAATAAAACATCATCAGTTTCTTAATCCATTGTGTTTGTTGTGTTGGTTTTAGGCACCTTCTATTTATCATTTCACTCCTTCTTAACATGTCCTTTCTTCCCACAAGTCCAGAAGGCAGGACCAACCCCTTTATCTTATCTTGACTTTTCACTCTTAACTTTGATCACCCTCTATGATCGTATCATTGTGTGTATCTTCCTCTTCCTTATACATTCAGAGAAAAACCATAGAATCTTCCTGATTCTATTCTTCAGATATCCTCACTGAGGATTAGGTCCCATACATCCTTCAGAACCAACTTTGTATTCCTAGAAGAACTACTCATAGCTATTACAGTTGTTTCCCAACTGTCAGGTAAAGAAGATAGTAAGACCAGTTAACATACCTCATCACCAATAGAAATGTCCACCAACGTCAAATAACTTATGATGGTGTTGAATTCGTTGATGTGATCTACAAAAATTCTTACTCCAACCATTTTTAGGTTGAAAATTGTCACATCAGATGAAATTTGTTTACTGTGGAAGAATTATCATACATATTTTTGAGATAATTCATCATCCCAATAATCATATTATCCTACCTAATGTTAAACACCACGTTTTTTACCAATTTAAGGTGCACAACTCCTAGAACCTTCCAATCCAGCAACTCCCACTCTGACTGCTCCATGTCTGTTGGCTTCAGACACAGAAGTGGAATGTGCATATTTTTTTATAAAGATAATCCTTGATCTGCATCCTATATTAACTAAAGTTATTTCCATCAAATTTATCTATCTTCACCTTTCCTTATTCCATATCCATCATTGAATAATCCTAAACTCAACCTATGATACTAGTTTTTCCAAAAAAAACATCGGGAGAAATGAAGTGAAAAATGGATCACATAAGAGTAAAAGGAAAAAAATAAAGAATGATAACATAGAGATTTGCGTGGTTTGGGAACAATCCCAACATCAATGGAGAGGTATAATTTCACTACTGATTCAGAATCATGATTTTTATAGGGAGTTTCTCAATTTTCTCACACAAAAACCTTAGCCTCAAATGGGCTAAAAAAGGGGGAAGACAGTCCATTATTCCACCAATCATGGTGGAAGTCCTCATCTCAATAGTGAAAGGTGGTCACCCAAATCAAAAGTACTATAACAGTTAGTGGCTGGAAGTACAAGGATCTATAGTACTGTTGACTTGAAATTCTGACCTGCTGCAATGCCTTGTCGAAAGCATTCAACCCAATCATCATCCAGAAAAGATCAGGCTACACCAATCCAACACCACTTCTATGAATTGATGATTTGTTCAATCAATTGATGGGAGCTCAGTGGTTCTCTAATATTGACTTGTGATCAAGATATCACCAACTATAGTTTCAAAAAAAGGATATTCAAAAGACATATTTAAATAGTACATATAGCCATTATGAGTATGTGGTTATGGATTTCGGTCTTATGAATGCACCAATATTATTTATGGAATTTATTAATAATATATTTCAAATGTATCTAAATTCTTTTATAGTGGTTTTTGTGGATGAAATATTGGTGTATAGAAGGAAAATAAAGAAGCATGATTAACACATGGAGACAATGTTGGGAGTCTTGAGGGATCATCATCTATATAAAAAATTATCAAAGTGTGATTTTTGGATACAAGAGTTATGTTTAATTTTCTATGTTTTCTCTAAAAGGGGTGTTTCTATGGATCCAAAAAATATAGAATTTATTATCTCTTGGAAACCTCCAAAGAATGTCTTTGAGATATGTAGTTTCCTTGGTCTAGATGGTTATTAATGACATTTTTTTGTGATTTTTCATGACTATATTCACCAATGATAACTTTTACATCTAAGAATGATTAATTTAAATGGGATGAGGAATGTCATAAGTCTTTTCAAGAGCTTAATTTTCACCTTACATCAGCACTGATTTTGATATTGTCAGAATCAGGAAAAGGGTACATTGTGTATTGTGACAACTCGGGATCAGGATTGGGATGTATTCTCATGTAGGGATATCATGTTGTTGATTATGAATCATGAAAGTTATGGTTAAATGAGAAAAACTACCCAACATGCGATTTGGGGTTATTTGTCATAGTCCATGCTTTTAAGACTTGGAATCATTACCACTTTGATGAGAAATTTAGTGTGTTTATGAATCATAAGAGTTTGAAACATATTTTCTCACAAAGGGATTTGAACCTGATACAAATAATATGGATGTAGCATCTCCAAATGTTTAACTTTGACTTTATGTATACATTGGGTAAAGTAAATTCAGTAGTATATACATTAAGAAGAAATTCATATGCTCAGTTGGAAAAAGAGGCTTCAAATCAATGGTAGTTGATGTTAGTGATAGTCTACATGCACTTGTAATGTGAAGACCAAGGTAGTTTTGTTGTTTATTCATATTTTCTTTTGTTCTTGATTTGGTGGAGATGGTTAAAGAGGTATAGACATCCAATTTAGAATGTGTTTTTATGAGGTCAAAACTCAATGGTGGGGAGATCATTGAGATATGAAAGCTGGATAAGAATTCAATCTTGTGGTTTCAAAATCAGATGGTCATACTTATATAATTTCAGGAACAACTTCTTCATGCTTACCACCATTCGAGGCGAGTTGTTCATCTTGGGATACATAAGATGTATAAAGCATTAAAAGCATAGTTTTGGTGGGTTAGTATGAAAATAAAGGTGGCTTACTTAGTTTCAAGATACTTAGATTTTTAGAAGGTTAAGAAAGATAATCAGTGACTATCAGGTATATTGCAATCTTTACTTATTCCTTTTTGGAAATGGGAGTAGATAGCCATGGATTTTGTAACATGTTTCCCAAGAAAGGTTTGGAAACACGATGTCATATGGGTGTTAGTGGATCATCTCACAATGTCATCTCATTTAATCCCTATTTAAGAATCTCATATGGTAGATATCTTGTCAAAAATATATATCTAAGAAGTTGCAAAGATACATGAAGTACCATCTTAGATAGTATCATGCAAAGATCTGAGCTTTACATCTTGTTTCTTGAAATCCTTACAATAAGCCCTTGGGACTCAGTTGAATAGGAGTATGGTGTATCATCATCAGATGGATGGAAAATCCAAATAGACGGTACCAACATTGGAAGACATGATTTGGGCTTGTGTAATGGATTTTTTTTGCTCATGGGAGGAACACATACCACTAGTAGAGTTCTCATATAATAGTTATTAGACCTTGATACATATGGCTCCTTTTGAAGCATTGTATGAGAATCTCTATTTTTCTCCACTTTTTTGGGTGAAAATAGGTGAGACTTCACTATTTGGATTGAGACATATCCAAGAGAAAACTGAGAAGATTCAATTGATAAGTAAACAAATAGAGACGGCTCAGAGTCATCAAAATTGTATGTGGATCATCGTCGATGGCTGCTATTATTCAAGGTGAGTGATCATGTGTTCTTGAGCATCTCTCCAAGGCTTGGATATCATCATTTTGGAAATTATGGAAAGTTATATCCTTGATAAATAGTCCCTTTTGAGATACATGAATGGGTTGGTAGGTGAAATATTGGTTATCTTTTCCCCCATGCTTTAGTTCAGTGCATAATGTGTTTCATGTATCTCAGTTGAAAATGTATCAGCCTGATCTTGGTCATATGATTTGATTGGATCATGTTGACCTAAAGTCGAATGCTTCATTGGTGAATGTTTTGGTATGGATTGTGTATAGAAAATAGAAATTATTTCATGGGAAAATAATTAGTCTAGTGTAGGTTTTGTAGCAACATGGTCAGTTGTAGGAAGAAACTTGGGAATGAGAGAAAAAAAACCGTCGATCAATGGCCCAAAATCTTTCAGGATAGCAGTGGTTTTCTAATTTCCAAGGATGAAAAGGCCAATGGTGGGGAGAATATATTAACCTATATTCCAAGTAATGCTTTGTTTATTTATTTTAAGTATATAAATTATTTGGGTGATGTTTGAGAGGGTTTGGAGGACTTTTAGAATTTTTTTAGGTCTTTTCTAGAGGTTCACGGTTTAAGCATAGTTAGTATAAACCGTGTAACACTGTCAGAAAACCGCGCAAAGGAAGACAGTGGGATCTAGTTAGATGTATATTTTTTAAAAACTATATGGACACCTAGGAGTAATCATGAAAATTGTAATAGAGGTAAAAACATTATTGGCACACGATTTGTCTAATCGTGCAAACCAACCATGAAAAGGGTGTTATGAGGAAGTGGTTGGTGCAAGGCTGGTGCACGGATTGCCTAACCATACAACCCAACTATGCATAGTTAAAAATTAGATCCTTAAATTGTGGATCTCACTTGGTATTTCCCATAAACCACTATTTTTTCTTCTATTTTTACCCTAACTTAGTTTTCTATCCTCCCAATGGGTGTGGAGACTTTCCCCCTTTGATCTGGAAGTGATCTGTTGACAAATCTTAGTGCATTGAAGGATATATTTCTAGGTAAGTCTCTATTCTTGGTGGTTTTCCTTAGATATAATCTTTTTCCCTCTCTTGTATTCATAGATCTAGTCCATTAAAGATGGATCTATGATATTTTATTCCAATCATGATGATATTTTTCTATGTTGATGTTAGGGACCAATATCTGAGGTGGGTTTTTGATGATTCAACACAGTTTTGTTGAAGAATTCATGTTCTAAATTTTCACCATAATTTCCAAGGTAGGTGGCTTCATTATCGACTCTTCTTAATATAAATAGAAGTATTTATTTTAAGTTTATTTTTTTGATTGAAATTGATTTTGAAATTGTTGTGAAATGCTTGATGGAAACCCTCTTTGGTGATGGTTTATGGAATTGTGGAAATTGGGTGTTTTGGTGGAAAGTGAAAGTGGTAAAATTATTTAAAAATAAAAATTTTAAAATGGTTGTTTAGTTTTTATTCATGGAAAAGTGTTTTAAATAAAATGATAGTTTTATTGAAATGGTTTGAAAAAGATTGTGTTGGCATGGTTGTTGTCTTAAATGGTTAATCATGAGTTGAATGGGATGGATATTGGTCATGGAGTAATACTATCAAAGGGACGGATCATGGATGTGAAGTTCCACCATCAATGGTAACACCAAGACTGAATTTGTTTGTGTGGTTGTGTGAAATAGAATGGTTTATTCCAAATGATTATGTGAAATGGTTTAAATCATTGTTTTTTTGCTTTCCTTGGGAATTGTTCTGGTTGGAAAACAAATTTTGGTTGGAATTTCTTGTCTTTGATATAAACTATTAAAAATTTTAAATTTTTTAATATAAATTGTTTTATATAAATGTGTTATCATGTTATATCCTACTAGAATGAGTAGGGAAGTTATTTGGGGAAAATAAATTGATTTTTATTACTCACCCCCTGCTTTGGCACTTTTGTGATTTTGAAGATATTTTTTATTGAGACACTAGTAAAGAAAAAGTATCAAATTTATTTAGTGGTGCTTCATGATACTTGAGCCTGGATTTTGGAGTTAGATCTTGGAGCTTTTTGGGAGTTACTATATTGGTGTGTTTGGAGTCTTTGAGATTTTTTGGTATTATCTTCAGCTTTTTATTTTTATTTTTTTATTGGTTTCCACTTGGTAATATAATTTAGTTTAGTTTGGTTGTTATACATTGAGTTGTATTACATTGTTATCATTCATCGTATTTTTGTTTTTTGGGTTTGGTATAATTGGTTAAGGTTGTTTTATTTTCAAAGGGAAAATCTTCCCCCAACTGTATTGAAGCCCTTGGAATTTATGGTCAGCCTTTAATATCTTGGGGATGTCACCTATGGTCTAGTAGAAATTCCTCCTTGAATAAATCCAATGAGGAGGGGTGGGAAATTATAGTTCCACTTCGATAGTCGATGGAGGACCCATGCCCTGCCCAACAAGAGGGTTCCACTCCGATAATCAAGGACCCATGCCCAACCCAGTCAGAGGGTCCTGCTCTAGAAGTCTATAGAGGACCCATTCCCTATGTCGACAGGAGGGTTCCACTCTATTTATCAAGTACCCATGCCAAGCCTATCTAGAGGGTTACACTTTGGATTCTATAGAGGGCCCATGCCTAGTGCAAACAGGAGGGTTTCACTCTAGGAGTTGAAAGAGGACTCATGCCCAGTCCAACTAGAGGGCTCCACTCTAAATGTCATCAAGGACCCATGACTAGCTCAGCTGGAGGGTTCCACTTGGGAGTCTATAGATGATCGCTACTCTATGATGATATGAGGGTTCTACTCTAACAGTAAAGGACTCATGCCCAACCCAGCTAGAGGGTTCCACTCTAGAAGTCATCTAGGGCCCATGCCCAATCCAACTGGAGGGTTCCACTCGGGAGTCTTTGGTGATCCTGTGTTATCACTGCTATCGTCGAGCATCACCTAACCAAGCTTCATGCTCGAAATATTCCACATAATATCCCAAAATCTAAAACATAATGAACTATTGTGATCTATGTGGAAAAACACTTAGGATAGGCTACTCGTGGGACAAAATCCAATTCAAAACGATGGAGATGCCTAACCTTGAAGTTTCCCAAAAAGGAACCAAGTAATACACAGCATGTGGTCCCGCTCCACCGCCTAGCCATGTGACAAGACAACCCACTGCTCCTAATATATATAGAAGTACACTCCATTCAAATGGACTACATGGTGTGTCCAAACTATCTAGGACCGGGTTATATCCTACTAATCATGTCCATGTAATCATTATGTTTCTATGTACTTGACCCCATGTCTATGTACTTTGGTACAAGGTTGTGTTCCTTATCGTGTACTCCCACACGGAGTCCTTCACATGTGATCCATCACATGGATCATCCACCTGGGGATTAAGTACAATATGTGTAGAATGGATACATATCGTGTCATTCTTATGAACTTCTGAAACCCTAGCTGCCACAACCAAGGCCTACACGTCATGTTTTCATCACGGTACACGGAGTGTAGTCAAGTTTTTCATAGTTTTCCATATCCACAATACATGATTTGATTCATTCTATTCCACCACAAATACCACCTCTATTTTTCCTGATATTAGTAGATATAGGCGTCCTTCACCGTTTCCAGCCATCCGTTAGCTGGAAATCAGCTCTGTCGATCCACAGGAGTTCCATTGTGAGTTTTTCACATATCTTCACCTTTAATCACCTATTATTTGACCTAAAAACATCAAAAAAATATCTATGACCCACAATAGTCTCATATTTATTCTTGATTCATCAATATATCCCTCTCTCGTGAATCTATCATGATTTCAGGGGTCCGTTAATGCTCGGTATCACCCGGCAATGTCAAACTGGGATGGTGGGGTCCAACTGGTGAAAACCATGAAAAATTTGAGGGGAAAAGGAACAATAACAATGGTTTAACCATCATCGGTCAAGAATTCTTGTCCAAAAATCAATAACCGGGATATTTAGGTTAGAAAACATTGAAATAGTCAATTAAGGCGTTACATGGGCGCTTGTAATGGTCTAAAAATTGGTGCAGATCATAAATGGGATGATTATACTCAATCAATTTAATCAAAGAGGATGTAAAAAAAATTTATGAGTCCTACCTAGAGATTTTATTATTTTTCATTGAAGAATTTTCTCACCAACAATTGAAGGATTTCATTGCATTCACTGCATCCCAATCGGATCTTATTCTTCATTTCATCATCGTCTGATGTGATTCGACAATAGAAAGAGGAAGAGAATCTCTAGAATCATCACAAGGTTTATGTGTCTAACCCCATAGGATTCATTATGGAATTATTCTTATAGAATTCCATTTAAGTTAAATGAATTAATTAATTAATCCACTGAATTTACCATCAATGAGTGATATGTTTGAAAGCTCCATTTCGACCTATTTTAGGTCGCACCTAGGGTAAACAACGTGTTCCTAACTTAATTGTGGTATTATATATATGTTTCAAGATTCCTTTTAAGACTTATCCTATTTTCCTTAATAAACTGTGTGTGCACAATATTAAATATATTTAATATTTTTATGAAATTAATTAGAGATACACTGAGGCTCGGAATCACACGTCGTTTCAGCACTATCTCTGGAAATATATATATAAATATTTAAAAGTCTTACAAGGAAAAAACTGAGTCTCTACATCATTCCATTCTTAAATATTTTCATCCCAAAAAAGAAAAACTAAATAAACTCAGGATACTGAGCTTGCATCTAGCTCTCTCGCTCCTAGGATCTCCCCTACACATTTTTTTTACTCCCTCAACATGCTAACCAAGGGGATGGTCCATCCATGTAGGGTCCTCTCCTACTGATCCTCAATCTCTATCAGTTGATCTAAAAAATAGGCTCCATCTTTTATGTTCATCTTACCCCAGTCGATGATGTGTGTGGGGTAATACACATATCTCCTCAGCTGCGACACATGGAAGATGTCGTGCACCCGCTCCAGCGGGTAGGGAGAGGTGGTAATCAACCTTGTTAACCCTTTATGCAATCTCAAACAGATAGATAAACCATGATAATATCTTACCTCCTCGTCTGAACCTTCTAAATCCTCATCGTAGGGAGACTATAGAAAACATAGTCTCCCTAATTGAACTCTAAGGGCCTATGAAGGTGATTTGTGTAAGATTTTTTGTATACTTTAGGTCATCCTCATCTGCTCATGGATGACCTAGACCTTATCCTTCATCACATGCACCAACTCTGGACCCACAAGAGATGTTTTATCAATCTCTATCTATCACAAGGGTGACCTACAAGGTCTCTCGTATAGGGCATCAAAAGGTGTCAGGTTGATAGTAGAGTGGTAGCTATTGTTGTACACAAAATCTACTAAGAGAAAATGATTCTTATAGATCTAGATGAAGTCTAACATGAAAGCCCTCAGTATATATTCCATCACCCAAATAGTGCACTCGGTCTGCCCATCATTCTAGGGGTGAAAGACTATATTAATCCTCATTTGGTTTCTGAATTCATCCAGAAGGCCTCTCCACAATCATGACTCAAACCATGCATCACGATCAGTGACAATAAAGGGAACCTCATGAAGTTTAATGATCTCTCATACATAAAACTACCTCAAACTCTGCACTAAAATTTGCTCCTTGATAGTGTGCTAACTTCGTGAGTTGGTCAACTATCACCCAGATGGCTCCATGGCCCTTCATTGTGCACAGAAGTCCTATCACAAAGTTCATAGTTATTTCATTCCACTTCCACTCCAAGATCTCAAGGGGCTGTAAAAAACCTACCAGAACTAGGTGCTCAGCCTTCACCTGCTGATAAGTGAGGCACGAGAGATGAACTCATCTATGCTTCATCTCATGTTAGACCACAAAAAAAATTTCATTTAAGATCTTTTTACATATTCCCCACACTTGGATGTATGACTAAGGTATAAGTGTGGAACTCTCTCATCACCTAATCCCTCATCGTGATCGGAACTACCATTCATCCCTGGAAAAAGATGACGCGGTTACCTCCTTCAAAATATTCATCTAGTGAATCCCATGTGGATATCTAGTCACATAAGACCTTATATTTTATCTCTCCTAGTTGGTAATCTCTCACATGCATGAGAAGCAGAGAAGTCAATGCCATCGACTATAGAAAATTTGTACCATATTTATCCACCAGGGTCAGCTTTAGGGAGGCCAACTGCTCTAAAGACGTATACACTAGGTGAGCCTGGGACTTCCTGCTAAGGTCATATGATACTACATTCCCCTTCCCCAGAGTATAGAATATATCAAATTCCTATTCTGGTAGAAACTTCATCCAGAACTGCTATCTCAGGTTCAAGTCTCTCTGTATGGAGACATACATAAGACTCTGATGGCCTGAGTAACCACGAAGTGATCTCTTAGAAGGTTTTGCCTCCACATTCTCAAGGAAAAGACTACATCTACCAGCTCTAGGTCATGAGATGCATATTTCTACATGTAGTGTCTCAACTTTCTTGACCCATATGTGATAATTGTTCATCGCTGCATCAACACGTAGTTGAGCCCAACTCCTGAGGCATTACAATACGCCACGTACTTCACATCCTCCTCTAGTAGTCTCAATACAGGATCAATCTCCAGCCTCATCCTCAAATCCTCAAAGGCCCTATGACACTTCTTAGTCCAGGTAAATGGTTTTCCTTTCCCCTTCAGGGTGGTTAAAGGGGCTAAAATTATGGAGAAGTTTGGCATAGACCTATAGTACCCCACCAATCTAAGAAATCTTCGCACCTTTGACAAGCACTTGGGTGGATTCTAAGAAATCATTGAATCGATCCTCATTGGTTCCATGTCTAAACTATGATTAGAAATGAAATTCCCTAGAAATTGAACCACGTGTATCTAGAACCACTACAACATAAACAGTGTTTAGCGGCGGTTTTGTGGCGGCGGTTCACAAAACCGCCGCTAAACGTTATCCGTGAAAGATTTCGCGGCGGTTTTTAACAAACCGCCGTGAAACCCAATCTATTTTGAAAAGCTGCGACGCTTTACCCTCCCCTATCGCATACCCGTCTTCCCCGATCCCCCTCACAAACCCTCCCCTCTTCCCCGATCCCCGTCCCGCTACCTCCGGCGACACCCGCGCCCTCCGGCGACACCCGCGCCCTCCGACGACACTCGCGCCCTCCGGCGGCCGCCGCGGTCCCCGAGCCCCCCGGCGAACCCTGCACCCCCCCCCCCCTCGACCGCCGGTGACCCCCGTGCCCCCGCGCCCCTCACGCCCCCCACGCCCTCCGGCGACCGCCACACCCCCCGCGGCCTCCGGCAACCCCCGCACCATAATTTCAGTCCTCCCACCATAATTTTCAGGTTTATTTATATATAATTTTTATTTTTTTCACATTTTAATTAGGGATATTGTGATTTTTATATTCCAAATATCGTTGTAGTGTGTTTTGGTCTTCATTTTGGCAGGTTTGAGCTGTCATCATCAAAGGATTACATGTGTATTCATAATTAAGAATCTATATATAAGTTCTCCATTTATATATATTCAACCTTGAAAGTATTAATATATATCATGGGGCTATATGTGCTTATATGTGTATATGAAAATGAATATGTGTATCATTGAAAAGGGGTATATGAAAGTATAGTCAAATATGTATAGATCCCTTATACATATTTGTACACCTTAATATGTATATATGGACTAGGTATCATTACATATAAGTTAAGGGGAATATGTGTGCATTTGAAAATATTAAAATTTGAGATTCCATCATCTATTTTAGCATGGCTTGAGTTTTAGGTAGTTTCCATATTCATGTTACCATTATTTGAATTCCATGATAGCATGGATGTTTTTTAATCTGTTATTCATTATTTTATCAATTGAATATTGTATATCTTTTTATATATATTATTGGTTTTATTTCTCGGAATGTATCTCCCAATGTGGTTGATATAAATTATCCTAAACATTTAAAATGTGTTTTAAGGTGTAAAGAATGATTTCAAAGTGAGTTTTCTATCGTGTGATTTTCTATTTAGAGATAATGTTTTGAAAAAATGGTAAGATGGTGTCAAGCGTTTTGAGTAATGTGTTGTGAAGAGGATCGGGTCGATGGGGAATATATTGGATATTCCATGATGGTATGACTTTATGTGAATTATTTCTTTATGTTTCATTTTAGGTGATGTTTCCTAGACTTCTCTATAGAGTCCATGTGGCTGAATTTTTGTTGGAGGCCGAATCATCCTTTAAGAGAATCTAGTTCATTTTATGGATCACAATGGGATGGTTTTGCAAGGTAGTATTGTACCTTTTGTTCTAGTTTTATTACTACATAGTACCATTAAAGAAGAGACATGGGAGGGGAGATGAATATGTAGGCATAGTGGTCCAATCTCTTTTTTAACAAAGCTTTTATTACTATATAGTACCATTAAAGAAGAGACATGGGAGGGGAGATGAATATGTAGGCATAGTGGTTCAATCTCTTTTCTGACAAAGCTTAGTGATACTTTGAAATGTGGCTCAAAGCTAAGACATTTCATGTTAGGGAGGGTATGATATTCTATGATTTTTTCAGGTACTTTCTCATTTCAATTTTACTTTAAATAGATAATTTTGGGATATCAAAATGTTTACTGGATGTATGAACAGTTTTTGGGGTGTCCAGGGTTTTTAGGACACAAAAGGTTGAAAAAGTGCCTATCCAGCTCAAGCAATACGATCAGAGCCCAGTTAGTAGTTATTGTGTTCCCTAACCATGATTTACAAGAGGTGGGGTAAATTCAATGAAAAAATAAGGAAAGGGGGAGAATAAACCAAGTGGAAATGGATAACCCATTCCTCATGGTTATAGCATGACTTAACAAACCATACAGGCTTTATCGAAGATCATGTGACTAGCCCGCATTTCTATCCAACAGTCCAGCATTTCTAAAATATTACTTTTGAATAGAATGAATTTTCTTTAAAGTTTCCACATGATGAACTTTTTCCTAGCAATACTCATACACTGATCCTTTCTTTTCAGCTTCATTCCATCTCTCATAAATCAGATGAAGTGCCAAACAATCACTTTAATCCTTTGCAGAAAATCTAGATTTTACCATTACAGCTAAAGCGCTTTTTATCTTGAGGAAGAACTAAAGTATCCATGACGCTACGTCCGACCACAGTGGTAAGCACAGGATCGTAGCAATGAAAAATGGCACCCATAATTAGTACTTTCCGCAGTTTAGGATCCACCAGAAGGATTGACTGGGCACACCGGCTGGCCGGTGGTGTCTCACCAGCTGGCCGGTGGTGTCTCACCAGCTGGCCGGTGGTCATCCACCGGCTGGCCGGTGACACCAGGCAATGGGAAGGCCTACTGCCTGGCTCCTCCGGCTGGCCGGTGGGTAGGAACCGGCTGGCCGGTGCCCATACCGGCTGGCCGGTGGAAATCCACCGGTTGGCCGGTAGACTTAGTCAATCCATTTTCAGCTTTCTTGGGCGAGCTCCTAGGAAATCTTTTTCCTAACATCAAAAACACTTGAAAACAAGTTAGAACACAAATAGAGTGATTGTGATCATTAAAATCCAAGAGAGAGGGGTACAACAACTATTGTTTGTTTTATATTCATGGACTAGATTATGCATTAGAAACCATTAGTGGTGGCCTACTTAATTTACCTCACACACCATATCGAAGTTCCACCTGGCCTTCCCTAAGAACCCCCAAACATGTCCCTTATAGGTTTCTATTTGGAACCTTGATTCCTCCACATCCACTCTACAGTTTTCTCCACATTTCCATGACTAACATAATTCTCTCCACCTTAGGAGGGTCATTATCACTAATTTATTCAAGAAATTCAAACACCATGTCTCATGCTTCCATCACAAGATGAACCCCAAAACTTAAATGTGGCCATTTAGATTTCCCTAGAACAATAAAACAAACATTACCCATTGTGAAAATGGTTTCAGTGAATGTAGTTAACTTGATTTAAAATGCATTATGATCAGTTTCGATCACACATCAAAGGGGTGTTGTTTGAGGCAACATAAATGTGTGATCGATGGTGTTATGATAAGTGTGTATCCCGATATTCTTATTTCTCCTCAATGAGGTGTTGACGCTGTCTCCTATGGACCAGACTTGTTCAGTTGGTCTGAAATGGTAAATGTGGTCAATGAATCATCTTTATTATATTATGCATACTTTATGGTCAATGGTTCATCTTTATTATATTATGTTTCTGTAATCTTACACTATCGTATATTTTGTGTAGGCACATTGTGATATACATGGATAAAAGCTGGATCACATTACCGAGGAACACATCTCAATATGTTAAGGGTTTGAATGGGTTTTTAGATTTTGCAATTTCTAATCGATCCGTTGAAGGGAGAATAAGATGTCCATGTCCTAAATGTAAATTTAGAACATGGTTGAAGAGAGATGAAGTTTATGAACATTTAATACTGAAGAAATTCCCTGAGCAATATTTGTGTTGGATTTGGCATGGAGAATCAAACAATACAGAAAGATTGAGGACTGATGTTAATCCACAGAATGAGGTCCCAAGTTCTTCGATAATGGAAAATGAAATGCAAAACCTCATAAATGATGCATTCGGCACTGCAAGACACCACTATGAGCATCAAAACATATCAGAACAACCAGAAGAGGGTGCTACAAATTGCAACGTGACAAGTGATGTTTCTGAGACTGTAACACAAGCAGATCAAGATTGTAACATAACATTGGATCCTCTTGATTCTGTGGAGCCAAATGTAAGGGAAAAATTCAGTGAGGAAAATGCATTTCATGATTTAGTTGATGATGGAAATCAAGAGTTGTATAGTGGGTGTTTGAAATATTCAAAGCTTTCATTTCTACTGAAGTTGTACCATATCAAATGTCTATGTGGAATTACAAATAAGGCAATGTCCATGTTATTGGAATTGATTCGTGATGCATTTCCTGAAGCAAAAATCCCAGAATCGTTTTATGATATGAAAAAAGTTGTTAACAAGCTTGGTCTGAATTATACAAAAATACATGCGTGTCCCAATGATTGTATGCTTTACTGGGGAGAGGATTCAAGTAGACAGAATTGTAAGAAATTTTCTTCTTCTAGATGGCAGTCAAAGGGTGATGTTGGAAGTATGACTGAACATAATTTCACGGAGAAGAAGAAAAGGAACACACCTGCAAAAGTTTTGCGTTACTTTCCTTTGAAGCCTCGATTGCAAAGATTATTCATGTCATCAAAAACCGCCGAACACATGAAGTGGCATGCTGTAGATAATAACAATGATGGGTTAATGAGACATCCACGAGATTCCCAATCGTGGAAGAAATTTGATTCATTACATCCAGATTTCTCAGCTGATCCTAGGAATGTTCGATTGGGATTGGCTGCCGATGGATTCAACCCATTTGGGACTTTGAGTACGAGTTATAGCATTTAGCCAGTTGTTTTGATCCCTTATAATCTGCCTCCGTGGATGTGTATGCAACAAATATCTTTTATCATTTCGATGATTATTCCTGGAAAACAAATGCCTGGAAATGATATTGATGTATACCTGCAGCCTTTGATTGAAGAATTGCAGGATTTATGGATCAACGGTGTTGAGACATTTGATGTTTCTTCTAAAACAATGTTTAAAATGCATGTTGCTTTAATGTGGACCATTAGTGACTTCCCTGGGCTTGGGAATTTATCTGGTTGGAACACTTATACGGGTTTGGCTTGTCCCGTTTGTAACTTTGATTTCGAGCCCAAACGGCTACCTCACAGTAGAAAATGGTGCTTCTTGTGCCATCGAAGATTTCTTGATGCATCTCATAGATTTCGGCTAAACAAATCAAAATTTAATGGTTGCATTGATCGTAGACCACCTCCAAAGTTGTTAACCGGTTCTGAAATATTGACACAGCTTGAAAATGTTAAAACAGAATTTGGGAAGGTTCATCATTTGAATGATAGCGGAAAACGAGTGCGAAGTGCATCGCCAAGTGAAATCAGAACGCAACAATGGAAGAAAAAAAGTATATTATTCAAACTTCCGTATTGGGAATTTAATTCTTTGCACCACAATCTTGATGTGATGCATATTGAGAAGAATGTATGTGATAATTTGATTTTCACATTACTTAATGAGCATGGAAAGTCGAAGGATCATCTCAATGCTCGCAAAGACTTACAAGTAATGAACATAAAACGTGATCTCTGGACAGATGAGAATGAAAAGTATGCTCCGGCCATTTTTTCATTGAAAAATAGGGATAAAGATACGTTCCTTCAAATTTTAAAGAATGTGAAGGTATCTGATGGGTATTCGAGTAACATCTCGAGGTGTGTTGACTTGAAGAATCGTAAGTTATATGGATTGAAAAGTCACGATTCACATGTTTTGTTACAACAGTTACTACCATTGGCATTGCGTACATTATTACCTGAAAAAGTTACTGCTGTTGTACTCCATTTCTGCACATTTTTCAGACAGTTATGTGAGAAAGATCTACATCCATTTCAGCTTGACAACCTACAGGAGAGGTTTGTATTGACCCTTTGTGCAATGGAGATGATCTTCCCTCCATCGTTTTTTACTATCATGATGCATTTAACTGTGCATTTGGTTGACGAAGCTAAATTAGGAGGCCCCGTTCATTATCGATGGATGTATCCAATTGAGAGGTATTTTATTTATATGTTTCCATTTAAGTAAACATTTTTTGGCATTTAAATAAATGCATAATATTATTATTATTTTTCACAGATATCTTGGGCATTTGAAAGCATACGTGAGAAATAAAGCTCAACCAGAAGGCTCTATTGCTGAAGGCTATTTGGCCGAGGAGTGTATTGCCTTTTGTTCCAGATATTTGGATGATATTGAGACAAGATTTACTCGAGTTGGACGTGTTGACGACACATCAACTCAATCTCAAATTCATCAGAAATCAAAAATATTTCCTGCTATTGGCCGATCAGTTGGGAGGACCTCATACGCGACACTGACAGAATTGGAATTATTACAGGCACATAGATATGTGCTGCTGAATAGTGAAATTGCAGATCCATTTATTGAAGAGTTGAGGATACAAACAAAGAGACGAAATATAGGATGCCAATCCTGGGCAATCCTACTCAGTCTCCCAGGATGACCCGGTTGGTCAAGTCCTTGGGAAGGAGCATCCTGGTAGAGTGCGCGGGATGGGTTTGGGACCCGTACCATCTGAGGTCTTTCGCATGCCATCAGGGATTTCGACCTCATCTACTCCTGGTTATAGTCATTTCATACCTGAAGATGCTCAGAGGGAGATGTCTGCTCTACGAAACACAGTTCAGCAGCAGGGGAATCAGATATCTGATTTGCAGAAAGAGTTGCTTGAAATACGTCAGCATATGAGCAGATATGCCCCCGGTGGTAGTGCATCGGGTAGTGGTGAGCAGGTAAATCACAAAAAAATCAAAATCATTTAGTTTTCAAACTTTTATTAGTTTTAATTTTTATTATAAATATGAAACAATATTTAATTTTCAATATAATGTTCTTACAGGTGGCAGCAGGTGGTGGAGATGAAGGTGGAGAGGGTGACGATGCAGCATCAGATGATGAGTAGTAGTATTGTTGATGTGTTGAACAAGTATGATAATAGTTGGTTTGTATATGTAACATTTATGGAACATAGTTGCCACCAAACATTTCCATGTCCTAACATTTTCTTGATTTCTCATGTTTCCTTCTATGCATTTTATTTATTGTGTTCTGGATTCCTCATGTGTTGAAAAAAATATTCTTAATGCAATATGCATGTGATGATACCATATCATATTGGGGACTAAAATAATTTTTCATAACGTTTCATTCTTCCGGTTACAACATTCTATTTTAATAAATGAATATTTATTTAAAAATACCATTTAAAACTAGAGGAGATAAATAGTGAACCCAAATCCCACCTCTATGAGCCACTGGGATGGATACTAGTATCAGGGATATAAAAAATAAAATTTTGAATCATTGCCCCATATATTTCAAGAGCACAGAATAAAAACACCATCGAATCAACTAAAATATAATATAAATTATCCATTAAACTATACATAAAAAATCCCCCATGGGTTAAAATAAAATGAAATAAATAAATCTAAATTTGTTCAAAATGTTAATCATGTGGAGGAAATAAAAATAACCCAATGTTAGAGCTCTTAATTACTAGTTCGCTCAACAAATACTACCTCAAAGCCTTAAATATAGTATATTTATAAATATTAAATATATCATGTACTATCCATATGATCATCACCAATGTGACTCATAGAAAACTGTAAAGAGTGTATCAATAACCTAGTTAACTTGTATCAGTAATAACAAACCACTATAAATGTAAACTAATCCCCCATCCTCTTCAAAGATCTGTCATGAAATAATCCATTTGTGGGAATTAATTTAATATTATATGAATTTAGTTATTGTTTCACTTTGACCACATGAAACTTAGTTTTCAACTATCTCCCAATAAGAATACAACATCATATCCCATCCCTCCCAAATCCACCAATAAAAACACCAACATATTGTCATATATTTTAGAACAAACAAAAAATCTTGTATTAGGGAACTAGGGAAGTATGATATAATTAATTCATAGGATATCCACCTAATAAAACCATCCCTCAATGCGTTATACCAATCCTTATGTAATCATCCTCTACTTGTATCAATGAAAGATACTAATATAGGGGGGGTATAAGAGATGTGGTGGTCTTCAATACATATCCTCCCCATCCTTGATTTTAATGAACACATTCTATGGTTATCTAAGAGTTGGATTTTAATCCAACTCGAGTGGGGTGTGTAGAATATTCTTAATGATTACATGTATATATTAGTCTCTAAATAACCCAAGATTTATGTTATCATGTTGGGATATTTTCTATAGGACTATGATGGAAATTCATGTGTCATTCATAAGAAACATAGTAGGACCCATTCATATATTATTTTTTATGATTTCATGTTAATGGGGGGGTGGATGAGTTTCTTCCATTCAAGAGAGACGAGAGGGATTCCTCATTCATATCAGGTGCATGCATAGAGGAGTTTATTTTCAAAGAGATAAAAAGTAAGGTTATCTCCTGGGTAAGATCAGTTGTGATTGTATCATCCACACATATTGGATTATGACTTGTTCCATCTATAGTGGGGATATAAAAATTTTGGTATCTTGAAGATTGAATTTCCATTTCACATTCCCTTTCTTATTCATCAACAAGGGAAACCCATGTTTTACCCTTCATTGTTTTGAAGTTAAGGGAATTAGAATGCTTCCTAACCAATTTGGTTGAATCATTATTCTTTGAGGGCTCACCTATATCAATGGAAGTGATTTTATTTTATTTTATGTTTTAACCTCTTTCAAAGAGTTATAATCAATGGGTGTATTTTTGCACTTGTGAATTACTCTTCAGTTTGAAACAGAGTTTCCCAAAATCCTGTATAACTCCCAAAAAGGTGGAGTATATTCATAATTAATTTTAACTTAAATGTTATGATAATTGACATTAAAATTAATCATTTATAGGAACATATATTCAGTGATAGAATCAACTAGAATTATAGAATATATACCACACTCCCTAGATATATTCATATAATCTAACTTCATCAGTATACCAATACAGGATGACATATCACAAAGATTTTTTAGTTTCTAGTATACCCAGTTTAAACCATGTAGTCTTACCTAGACATGAGTGGTGGAGTTGCATTGGTTTATAGGATTTAAATTTATATCCCATTCATAAATTTGAAGAGTGACTAGTTTCAAGTTAATGATTCTAATTCTTCATACCAAATACTGGTCCTCGTTCCATCTCACAAGAAGATGAAAAGACATATTCCTCTTAGAATCATTCTCCATCCTTGAATACCCCATCGATGATCAATTCTATTATTTAGATCTGGAATGGGCCAAGGTTTATCTCTCCTAGAGTATGAAATCCTTAAAAAATGGATAATTTATAAAATTCCAATCATTAGTGAAGGGCATATGGGTCTGTGAAAACTAAGAAACTATAAGAACATGATTCTTCATTTGAGGTATGAATATGTCCTTTTTAAGGTTATTCTTAAGTAAGTGGAGGAAAAAGAGGTCTAAATGTCATGTAACCTAGTTGCATGTTGTGTAATTGGGTTTACATGACTATAATCTTAATACACACCATATAGTGTTCTGGCTAGGAACTGTATAGAAACATACACTACACGACAAGTAGTTTCAAGTACACACCGTGTACTTTTTTTAAAATTAGGCATTAGCTTCGTTTTTCTTAGATGGACAGAAACTCACCCCTTAATTCGACGAATAACATGCCCAAGAAATATGAGGACAGGGTGGTTGGGATCATGAAGACTATTAAATTCCGAGAGAATCTTGATTCCAATGAGGGACACCAAAGATGGTCTCTATTGGAAACCATTTATATGTCATGATTTGACATTTAATTATAATTAAATATTGAAATTTAATGAATTATGATGCGTCTACCAAGCCATAGCTCAATCTTGGATTCAGTCTTCACTTACACTTGTTTAGATAGTCTTTTGAGGCATCGACTGTGCTTAATTTGTTTGCAGGGATTTGGAAAATTTAGCGCAGTGGTGGAGCAGATCCAACATATTTTTTTTTTCCAGTTCAACATTTAGCGGCGGTTTTAACCGCCGCTAATTCCATACCTGTGAGCATTTAGCGGCGGTTAAAACCGCCGCTAAATGATGAACTGGGCAGTATTTAGCGGCGGTTTTAACCGCCGCTAAATATATTATGTTGATATGTAGCGGCGGTTTTCACCGCCGCAGAATAGGCGCATCAAACGCCTTAATTTAGCGGCGGTTAAAACCGCCGCGAATAAAAAATATCAGATACCCATATAACCGTCGCTAAATGAAGAGAAACCGCCGCTAAATGACAGATCTACGACACATTTCTAAAACCGCCGCGGAATCGAAAAAACCGCCGCTAATAGATTGCCGACGCCAAACTTAGCGGCGGTTTTTGTAAACCGCCGCCACACTATATAGCGGCGGTTTAAACCGCCGCTAAACAGGAAAAAACCGCCACTAGGACCGGCTTTTATTGTAGTGAACTATCACTTCAAGAGTTTCCCATAAATCCAATGATCTCAAAGAAAATATAGAACCATCTTCAAGTGCTCTATATGCTCCTCCTCTGATGAAAAGTAGATGAGTATATCATCGATGAAGATGACCAAAAATTGTTCCAATTATGGCTGCAATACCTAGCTTATCAAAGCCATAAAACGGTAGGGGGAATTCATCACAACAAAGGGAATCATAAGGAAATCATAGTGTCCATAGTGACATCGAAATGTCATCTTTGGAATACCAGCCTTGTGAACCCTCAACTGGTGGTATCTGGACCTGAGATTGATCTTAAAGAACAATCTTACACCTTGTAACTATTCAAAGAGGTCATAAATACTCATCAAGGGTTACTTTTTATTTATCATGTCCTGGTTCAGGAAATGACAATCCACGTAAAACTGCAAGATCCCATTCACCTTTTCCATGAACAACACTAGAGATTCCCATGGGGACACACTGGGCCTGATGAAACTCTTCTCTTTAAAGTCCTCTAACTATAACCATAGCTCATGGAGCTCGGTAGGGGCCATATGATATTCTGAATAAGATATTGGAGTATTCCCAAGATGCAAGTTAATAAAAAATATATATCCCACCTTAGGGGTAGTCCCAGAACTTCCTCAGGAAAGACGTCCATATAATCCTACATAACTGAAGGAATCTAGATTCTTGAAGAGACTACTACACCAAGGTCTATACTCACTAACTGATGGGTGATGGGTTGTAGATTCCTTCTTGTGGCACTCACTTGTTCCATCATGAGATCTCTCTCTCCCATAAAGGTTAATCTCATCCCATTAGTACGAAGGCATCTATCTCATCTGTGGTGACAGTTAATCTAGGCTCAGACCATGGAAAACTTGTCCATACCCAATATGATGTCATAGGGTTCCATTGTGATGAAAAAAAGGCCCCACATGAACCTATATTCACAAATTTATAGCTCTCATTTTCTAAATATAAAAGATACATAAGAATTGTTCCTTGTAAGAACCTCAAGATGAAGCTGTTGATCTAGCGCCTCAACTGAAAGCTCCAGCTTTCGCACCATGAGTATAGAGATGAAGGAATGACTGAAACCTATATCTACTTATACTAAGGAAAGATTAAAATAAAAATAGATTATACCTCTAATCATCTCATGTACTATGATGTCATAAACCTCCAAAGTCTTCAGATGTCTGCAACCTTGACCTCCATCTCCCCAAGCATAATGTGGGAAACTTGGTGGTGGTAGTTAAAGGATATCATAGTGTTATTTGCCACCCATATCTCATCATGATCCTCTACTTGATCTAAATCCTTGGGGACCACTTTTCCCTTTCTTTGTAGATCCTTGATCATGGTGTTTCCTTTGTTGTGGTGGTTCATAGTTGTCTATGCTCATCGACACCTCTGGTCAGGTAGTCACATGCTATGTGACCTCATCCATAAAAATAATATAACTGAACCTATCCAAGCTTAATTTTTTCTCTGTTTTGTCCCTTCACTATATGACCATGTGCCTGAGCCTGGTCATGAAAGGATTTCCTGTACTAAGATCCCACTAAATAGTACCTTCTAGCTGCTGCAGACGACTCAACTCCATGATGCTTCCTACTAGCTTCAGCTATCTGGAATCCCTCTAAAAGAAATATCTCTATCACTAGTTCCTACTCCAGCACCCTGTCAATGGTGGGGATTCACAACAGGTCCATGTTGGTATTGATCTATTTATGGAGTCCCTGCTCAAAATTTTGTGCTCAGAGGTACCCATCATGGATCATGCCAAGGGATTACTGGGTAAGGTCTGTAAACCTCACTATATACTCATTCATAATAATATCACCTTGTTGCATCTCTAGAAGCTTCTAAATCCAAACTGATAGCAAATGGGAGGGGTAGTACTCCTCACATAATAGTTTCTAGAAGTCAATCCACGAGAGTGTCCACTCATCATGCATCTAGGTAACAATGCTCCATTAGTGCCCATCTCCTCTATGGAAAAGGCTAGCCACCAGTGAAACCACCTAATATGTCAGTGTTCGAATGTGCCTGAAGACATGAACAACTAACTCTATCCAATCTTATGATACCTAAGAATCTAGTTCATCATGGAACCTCAACGTCCTTAGGCGCTAGAACTCATGAAGCATACCAAGGCTAAGCGCATCCTCGGCCTACTCTGCTAGGATGACCTATTTCTAGACAAGTTAAGGTGCATCCACCTACCCACCTAGAGTAAGAATATCATGGGATAGAACCTGAACTGAAGCATCATCTCTGATCAGATCATCATCATAATCTAAAACTAGTATCTTGGCTAGCTGGAATCGTGAACGCATCCTGAAATGTAATCAAGATGTACCATGGCCAGATGATCGTATATATATAACAATAATGGGGATATGAATCAATAAATATAGTCAAAGGCTCGATCCTATATGATGAATATACCATTTATCCCTACAACTAATGTGACGGCATGCCAAGTTGAAAATCTAGTAGTCAAGGTCCTAATGAATGGATACATTAGCCGCCTGTACCATCACTGGATTCCCTAGCCTAAGAGGTGCACTCAAGACACTTTGACTTTATTTCCCTAATTCCAACCAAATCCTCATAATGGGACTACTCCAAACACTATATCAATGATTTAACCACCTCTCAAACCAATCTGTTAAGACCTGACCCAAGTCGAATCTTGAGCTGCAACTACCCCAATCCCACCTTTATAGGCTAGGGGATGGCGACCAGCACCGAAGGAATAACTAACATGGGTGGGCCTTTTTCTAAGTACCTATATGAAAAAACATGACCATATCAATGAAACATTTTAGGGGGGGTAAAAATAAAATATGAAAATAACTATGGAAACAATCATGCATATAAAACCTCTAGACAGTACAAGAGTAAAGTAGTGAAAACTGAAAAGTAAAGGGGAAAAAATACTCACATAACCAAAAGTATGTCCCAACTAGAAAAAACTGGAAAGTAAAACACTGGGAGATCCAAGCTTTTAATTTTCAAGCTATGCCCACCATATGTGGTCCAAGTACTAGGTATCCCTAATCTTATCTAAAGTCACCACTAACCTATCTTTCATCTTTATAAGACATGAAACATGCATGAAAATCACATGTAGGGCTGATTATATATATACTCAATAGGACACACAAAAGATAAAGTAGGAGTAGTAATAGATACAACAGGAATGGAAAGATAGTATAATAGTACATAGGATGCAGTGAAAGGGAACATCTCAACCCAAAACAAAAGGGAGAGTAACCTCATCCAAACATAAGGGGCTCAACACGATGTGTAGATGGACTACACATTGAGACTTTTCCACCTATAGTAGGAGAGTAAACACATCCAACCATGAGAATCTAAACATGGAAAGCATGTGGCATACCTCACACATCTTTGCATCTGATGGAAAAAGAGTAACCAAATCCAAAGGTATGGATACAAATGTGTATATATATATATATATATATGTGTGTGTGTGTGATCAGTCAAAAGAATCCCAAATGAGATAGAATGGGGATCTCTATCTCAGGTTCATCCCAGGAATAAGAGTCACCAACAGTTCAAAAAGTCCATCAATGAAGCCCAGCATCTCACGTGTCTTCCCAGAAGTAACCATCCAAGTAACGCCATGCCTCATCATCGTGTTTCATAGTCAAGGGGCCATGATATCTAGGTAGAGGACCCATGCTCTGATACAATAGGAGGTTTCCACTCTAATAGTTGATGGAGGACCCATTCCCTGCCCAACAGGGTTGAGGACTCATGCCCAACCTAGCTGAAGGGTTCCACTCTAAAAGTCTGTAGAGGACCCATGCCCCATGCTGATAAGAGGGTTCCACTCTATTCATCGAGGACTCATGTCTAGCCCAGCTAGAGGGTTCCACTCAGGATACTATAGAGGACCCATGCCTTGTGCTTACAGGAGGGATCCACTCTAGAAGTTGGTAGAGGACCCATTCCCAACCCATCTAGAGGGTTCCACTCTAAATGTCATTGAGGATCCATGCCCATCCCAGCTGGAGGGTTCCACTCAGATGTCCATATAGGACCCATGTCTTATGCTATCAAGAGGGATACACTCTAATGGTATAGGACCCTTAACTAGCCCAGCTGGAGCCTTCCACTATATAATTCATCAAAAACCCATGCCCATCCCAGCTACATAGTTCCACTCAGGAGTCTCTGGTGATCCTACATGATCACTAATATTGTCAAGTGTCATCTAACCAAGAGTAATTCCTATAAAATTCCACATTGTATCTCAAAATCCACATTTGAGGGAACCATAACTTTCTACGCAGAAAAACACTCAGGATAGGCTACTTGCGAGCCAAAATCTGAGTCTAAATGAAGGAGATACAAAACCTTGAAGTTTACTCAAAAGAAACCAAGTAGTACATAGTGTGTGAGGGGACCCACATGGCATGTTGTCCTGATACACCACCTAGCTATGTTCTAGTCCAGCACATGACCCCCAAACCATTTAGAAATATATGTTGTGTAGGTGGAATACACAGTATATCCAAACTATCTGGGACCAGGATGTGTACTTCAGGTCATCTCTATATAATCACCCTGTGTTCATGTAGATAAATTTATGTCTATGTACTTCAGTACACGGCTATTTGTTTGTCCATGTAATCCCTCTTGGATTCTTACCCATGTGATCCATCACACAACTCGTCCACCCAGGGATGAGGTACACAGCGTGTAGGAGGGCTACACACTCTATCATCCTTTTAAACTTCTAAAACCCTAGCTACCATAGCCAAGGGGATACAAATCATGTGTTAATTATAGTACATGGTGTGTAGTCAGGTTTTTCATAGTTTTCTAGATCCATGATCCATGCTTTGATTCATTCCATGTTGATATAGATCACAACTCGATTCTGCCTGAGATTATCAAATCTAGTAATAGTTTGTTGTTCCTGGCCATCTAGTGGCTGGAAATCAACTCCATCAATCCAAAGGAGTTCCGTTGGGATTTAATCACATCAATGCATCTTTAGTCACCCAAATTTGACCTCTGGTCATCAAAAAAACATCCATGACCCACAACAGTCTCAAATCTTTGCCTGATTTATCGATCCATCCCTCACTCATGAATCTGTCGTAATTCTGAGGGTCCAATCAGGCTCAGTACCACCCAACAACATCGATTAGGGATCGTGGGATCCAACCGGTGAATAATGCGAATAAATTGAGTGGGAAACGCATAAGAATAATGGTTTAACCATCATCGTCCAAGATTTATTGTCCAATGATCAAGAACGAGGATATTCAGGTTTGAAAACATTGAAATATCTAATTAAATCATTAAATGGGATCATGAAATGGTCCGAAAAATTTCATAGATAAAAAATGGGATGATTTTGCTCAATCAATTTAATCAAAGAGGGTGTAAGCCACAAATTTATGAGTCCTACCTGGATATTAGATCGTTCTTCATCAAAGAACATACTCATCAACAATTGAAGGATGTTGTTGCATTCATTGCATCCTGATCTGCTCTGATCCAACATTTCATCATCGTTTGATGTGATTCTCCAACAAGAGAAGGAAGATAATATCTAAAATATTCCAAGGTTTTAGTAGTTAATATTCAATTATATAGTGTCTACTCACCATGGAAATATTTTTATACCATCTATACAGTTATAGTTATAAAAATTATAGATGTTACCAATCTTGTTTAATGTTATCTATACCAATAAAATGTAAATGTCACAATACCACAAACACATACATTAAAATATATAATTGATAAATATTTGTGATAGAAATTTACATATGTATCTATATTTGTACTAAATTATTCCAAGTATTTCATTCTTATAGTTTATTTAGTGATAAAACACCTCACACAAGTAACTGCCAATTTAGTAATGTGTTTCACCCTATTCAGTTTATTCACATTACTGAGAAATATTCTTCTCAAATTTCCATTAGTAAGATTAATTTGTATTTTGATATTCAAACATAACTAAATAATTGAAATCATAAGATAATATACAATGAAACACAAAATTGATATCAATGATTTCAATTAATTTTTTAATCGAAGTGATTGTGAGATAGATTCATTAACTAGTAGGTTTCAAAATTACAATTCATATTTTTATATAAAAACCTCCAGTTACCATTATTTGGTTCTATTAAAGTATGATTTCATCTTATATTATATATAAACTTTCAATAATATTGTTACAGTTGTATATATTTATTTTTCTAGTTCCTTTTATTTTTCATCTATACACTTTCATTAGTAGTGTTATAACATAGTTTTACCATAAAAATGGTTTGAAATTTGTATTTTCATAATTTTAATTCTAAAATGTATGGTATAACATATTTAAATAGATCATTCTCATTTTTAAAGTAACATTTCAACATTTTTCCCTTTTTGATATATAATGTCTATTCTATATCCACGCTTTCATTTTTATATAATCTTTACTCGGAATGTTTGTACTTAATATAAAAAATATAGAACATGGAAGAAACTAACTACTCTAAATTTATTTCCATTTTTACAAGTATTAACCAATTTTATTTGAATTCTTCATATGTAAATTCACACATAAGTGATTTTAGCAATAAATCATTGTCATCAATTTACCCAACAGTATGTAAACATATTCTCTGTAATATTATCAACCTTTAAATTAGAAAAAAAACCATGAATTTTATTTTTTTTATTCATCTAATATAATAAATGATAAAAATAATAGAAACACTTTTATACTTGTTTTCAGTTTTGAAATTACTACAACATTACTATTGGAATCAAGTCTTTACATGTAGGTGTCATGATTCTCCTTTATTATAACCACATTCCCTTTTTTTAGATTTTTTTATTAAAAACCCTAACATCATATTGTACATCAATTAAAAATCTCTCGGTATCCAATTTCCATGCATACATACCATATCTTGTAATCTTCTAATGAGTCACCCCTATAAATTATTTCATTTGTTTTTAATATATGACATTATAATGAGATTTAATGATCCATCATATTATATCTTATCACTACATTCATTTATCTTTATATATTGCATATATAAATATGTTTTATAAATAAATAATATTTTTATTTTTTTAGAAGCTATTATGTCTATTGAAAATGCACGAGGGGAATACAAGTTTATCCTTCATTTAATATCAAATCGATCAATTTATATTTTATTTTTTTCTATATCTTCTATTTATTTTTTGAGATATTCACATTATTTTAAGACCATTAACTATAATATTTTTAGGTATTATTCTTTTTTTATTAATCATTATCACACATTGTAAATTTTTCAATTTTTTTTAACTGATCTAAATTGGTTTTGACTGATATTAACTGATCATTCTAGTTTATACCAGTTTTAGAATAATTATCAGTCAGTTTCAATCAACGTTTACATAACTAGATCTTCTATTAAATCTATGGGGGAGTGGTTCAAGGTTGAATAAGTCAAATTGGTTAAGTTGGGTGGTCGAAAACATTTTATTATTTTATTAATTTTTAATATTATTTTATTTTTTATCACATACTTTTATTAATTATAGTATTATTTATTATCATAAAATTATTTTAATGATATTAAAATAATTCCTTTTTCATTATAAATCACAAAATTTTATTTTTTTTATAATATTTTTCATTCATATATTTTTAATTTTCTTTGAGTTAGTTTAATTTTTATCAAAAAATTATAGGAAATTTTTTTTACTAAAGTAATATTAAAAAATTCAAACAAAATTTTCAAACAGATGTCGTATAAAATAAGGGTTTAATAATTGGTTTTAGATAAAATATGTATTACAAATAACTTTTTAAATATTAAATATATATTTATTTAAATTATATATATATATATATAAACACATACATAAAATAAAATAATGATTTAAATTTTTCCCCTAAATTTTAAAACCCAAAAAACATGGGTCTTTCAAAATTTTGAAAACACAATCTAAAAATGTCACTAAATTTTAAACATCCCTCAACATGTCCGGCTCAGTTCAGTTTTTTCAGAAACCGATAAGTCTGCCTGAATTCCCACTGGTCTGCAATGGTCCATCCTAACTCAACTTCTGAAATGGATGAGCTGCACAACCCAATCCCAACAGCTAAATGTTCACCAATCTAACCAACCAGATCGTTCGAATTGGTCTGGTTTTAAAAACACTTATTTCAAAGTTATATTAAAATAATTTTTATTAATCACTTCAAGATGATTCCATTGAATGGATAAAATGGACCACACAAATTATTTTGGGCTTTTTCCCATGGCACTACTTTCCCCCCAACCAATGAGTTTCCATTTTACATCACGGCTCATGAACATAAATCGATTATATAATATCTCATCATCACACACATACATTGGTGATAAAAGGTTTTAATTCCCAAAAATGGTCACTATTTCCCAATTCCAAAATGAAGGGGAAGGTGGAGAGGAGGTAAGAGGGAGGAAAATCTTGTCGCATCCCATTTCCAAAGGTGAATACACATCTTATTTTTTTATCACTATATCTAATCAGTTAGAATTATGGTATTATGATTTCATATATATTGTTTACTGTTGGCATATTTTTAGTCCTGTTAAATCATTTCTTACTGATTTTAGGCATTCTAAAATCAACCAAACAGCATGATAACTATCTATCACAAAAAGTGTTATGGTTTTGATACCTATATCCCATAACTCTTTCGATTCTTCTATTAATGGTTGAATATGTACATCAATATCATTTCCCAGATCTCATTTACTAGGAATTATCATCGAAATCTTGAATGATCTTTGTTTTATACACATACAAGGAGGAATATTGTAGTTAATTATTAAACTAGGCCAGATGTTATAACTTATAATTAAAATAACAAATGGATTAAATCCATCAGTAGATAACCTAAGATGTATATTTTGAGGTTCTAAAGTAAATTTATGATGCATTTTATCAAAGTTATTCCTTGATTCAAAGTCCAATGGATATCTTATCACACCTTCATTATTCCTTTATAATGTATTCCATTACATCTACTTGGGTGTTTTAGTTTACAAAACCATCTTTGCAATCATGACTTAAAAAGAAAATATCACAAAACTTTTTCAAGAAACTTCTTCATTTTTTTCACTTTTATACCTTTTATTACTCCTTGGTTTCCATATATACATACTAAACATATTACAATTCTTTCCTATCTACATAATTTCTAAAATATAACACAAAAACATTAGGGCACATAATAATTTAAGTGTAATTATTTATTTTTTATATTATTTTTGTGGATTCATAAAAAGAAATGGAATATTAGCATACTCTAAAGAATCTAAAAATATTTGAAATGTCATAGAAATTACCTTTCACTTATTTTTAGAAAATATTTTATATGATATAATTTAACCAATAAAGAAAATTGGAACATTTTTTACACCCTTCATATAAACTTTATTGTCTGTCTTTTAGTATTTCCAAATATTCCTCAGATTCATCAAACATTTTTTGTATAATCTAAAATTTTTATACACCCATATGATATTAATTATTGATACAATGGAAAAATGAATCATTAATCATGTCTAACATATGGTTGGTACCAGTATTTATATCTTTAGTCTTGTGTTGTTTTGGAGGTGTTTCAACTACAGTGTATACAAAACTTGTCTCACCATTCCTGATCTAAATAGTAAAACCAATTGGAAATGGTTTAAGTAGAAAATTATTTTACACATATTCTCCAATTTCCCATTTTCTTAAATAAGCATTTAGGACATTGGAAAATTACCCTATCCCCAAAATTTATTTTTAGAATATGTGAATTCTCAACATTTATTTAATCTGTCCCTACACTCTGTAGTTCTATAAGGCTTCCAAATCCATGGCTTGTCCATTTTTTCTTGAATAACATAACAACCTATAACAAATATATATATATATATATATATATTGTTGAACCTGATTAATTTTATTTCTGGGTAAAGGGTATTTCTGAGTCCCATGTAGGATTATTCCAACTTATAGTTCTTTTTATCCATCTATAAAATTATGTCTCCACCTATTCTTGAGGTAAGGGGAATTCACCACTCTAGATGGTATTAGAGGAAAACTCTTGATAATTCCTTTTTTTACTACTCCCATCCATTTTACTCATTCCTCCTGACAAAACCCTCTTATTTCCTCCCTGTGCGATTTCTTGGCCTGCCTCCCTTAGTAATTTCCCAGACCTCCTCCCTCGACGACATCCCAGCTCGCCTCCCTCTGTGGTCTCCCTGCCTTGGTTCCCTCAGTGATTTCCCGTCCCACCTCCCTCAGCGACCTCCCGACCTACCTCCCTCCATGGTATCCTAGCCCCACCTCCCTCAACAACTTCCCAGCACACCTCCCTCAGCGATTAGCCAGCCCTACCTCCCTCCAGCGATTGGAGGTCCTCTTGTAGACCAGCCTCCCATAAACACATGTCATCCTCACCCTACGCACGATTTCTCCCTCCCTGTGTGTGACAATTCAAGGTGGACACTCTCTCAATTCATGTAACGACTCCAGGCAGGACCTCCCTCTCTTCCCGTCATCATTTCTCCTCCAACACCGCCATGCCATCTGCCTCTGGACATCGGCCATCCCAGCCATTTTTCTCCTCCTACAATGGGTTTCTACTCCCACACCGACTCCCAGAATATATCCTCTCCCTCCACAGAAACCCCACCTTCCAACACCAACCTCTGTGTCTCCATAATCCAAGACCATCGACCACCATGGCCTCACCTTGGACGCACCATCACTGCTTACCTACATGAGTTGGACAACCACCATGATCGCACACCCTTCCTCTATGGTGAACACCCGTCTAACACCTTCTATGAGGCTCTTCCACCTATGGCCCTGTAGCACCATCTCCCATCACTGGAACCTCCCGTCATTGTCACCTCACATCACCAGCACCTCTAGCACCCCTGGTCCCATCGACGGCCCTCTATGCCCCATCCTACGTACATCCCTATAACATAGATTTCCTAAAGACAAACGGTGACCCTTCTCCAGCATGGATCCCTTATGCCCCTAATTCTGGCATGCTCATGCGTCTCCCTCTACACCTCCTATCACTGGCTCTTCTATGAGGTCATCCCCTCACCTCAGTTGTCAGCTTTCCAGTACGGCATCCCCACACTTCATCCCCACATCAGTGTGCCCACCTGAGTGGTTATCCCATGCTCCATCACCTATCCTCCTATAATGAAGTCCCCCTTCATTAGTGAACATTACATACCCAGACATGCCTTTATCCTCACCATCATCCAGTACCCATTACAAACTGGCACTCTCAAAGAAAGATATTACATTTATACAATCTTATCATGCTTCTTTGCCACCTTCCTCTTATCCAGCCTCTATTACTCGGACTGGTTTCCCTACCGTATTTATATCTCATATGTCGATAGCTTTTATGCTTGAATATGGTGCGTTTAAACATCACACAGGGGATTCAGGTATTCTTACTACCTACCATTCATATACTAGTGCCTCTGCAATTACTGTTTCTAATGGATCTATAGTCCCCATTATGGGATTTGGTATCTACTCATTAACCCCATCTATTCACCTGACTTCAATAGCTCATGTTCCTCACAATCCTTTTAATATTATCTCCATTATTAAACTCATCAAATACTTAAATTTTGTTGCTATTTTTACATATTCTAATGTTGTTTTTTAGCAGTGGTCGATGAATAAGAAACTTGGTAGAGGTAATCATAGTGATGAGGTGTACATGTTCAATACCCCACCATCACTTTATTGCTCATCCACCTCTACTCATGCCATCAATCTTCATTTTCTCCTTTCCATACACCGGATTTCATCTTACATAAGTTTTTCCCCCAATTTAGTCAACACCTTTCCTTCCATTGTGAATCCTGCAAGTTTTATAAACATCTATGGGTGATGTATGTTCCTCACATTGAAACACATGTAGTGAATCCTTTTAACCTTGTTCATTCTGATGTATGGGTTCCTTGCAGGGTTCTTATATAGTCAGGGTATAGTTATTATGTATCCTTTATTTTTGACTACTCTCGGATGACATGGCTATATCCCCTTCATGATCATTTTGAGGTGTGTAATATTTTAAAAACCTTTTACCATGAAATTCACACTAAATTATTCAATTATATTAAATTTATCTACTCATAAAATGTCCTAGAATATTTATCCACTTCCATTCAGTAGTTTCTCAAGGATAAAGACTCCATTCATCAGGCATCCTACCCTAATACACCTAAGTAGAATGTAGTGGTCGAGTATAAGCATCATTATATTCTGGAAACTTCTTGTTCCCTCTTATTCTACATGAATGTGCCTCTTCTTTTTTTTGGGGGGGGATTCCATACTTATTGCTACATATATCATAAATCTCCTTCCTTCTTCTATCCTTTAGGGGGAGACTCCTTGTTGGACTATGTTATCCTCTCTCCCTCCTCACTCACTTCCACTTCATGTGTTTATGTGTCTGTGTTATGTCTGTTACACTCATCCCAAGCTCTCAAAGTTTTCTCCCAAATCCCTCTATTAAATATTCCTCGGATATTCCCACACTCAGAATAGATACTGATGTTTCTCTCTAGAACTAGGGTGTTATATCGTCTATGCTGATGTATCTTTTGTTGAGATATCTCATTTTTTCCTCCCTCTTCCCATCTACACACCACCATCGATGATTGTATTTATTTTATTATCCACCCACCTATGACTCATGTATCCCTCTCTGATGATCACCAGTTTTGAACTGTCTACTCTCATCACCCATCAAATGTGTCCCCCATTTAGGCTAAGGACACCATCTCCCCATCTTCATCTGATGCTCCTACTCCAGCAACAGATGACTTACCCATTGCATTGAAAAAAAGGTACTCGTTTTTGATAGAATAATCCACTTTAAACATCCTCACACAAAGGACTTTCTACTATGGAGATGATATTTATTCCTCGCATGGTTGGTGACACCAAATCTCATCATGGGTGTCTTCAAGAAATGTGGGATGAATTGTAGGATCTAGATGATAATCATACTTGGGATATGGTCCCCCTTTTGGCAGGTAAATAGGTGGTCAAAAAATGGATTTATATGGTTTTCCTCAATCTAGATGGCACTCTTTATCGCCTTAAATCTAGACTTGTGAAAAAAGGCTTTTCTCAGACATATGGTGTCGATTATTTTGATACTTTCTCTCTAGTTGTGAAGATGGAATATTTCTGATTATCAATCTCTCTTTTTGCTCATCATCATTGGACTCTTCATCAAATTGATGTCAAAAATTCCTTTATATATGTTTTTCTTGAAGAATAGGTATATCTTCAATAACCTTCTATCTTTCATGCCTCGGGAGCTGATTCTCATGTATGTTGACTTTTTCACTCTCTTTATGGACTCAATCAGTCTCGCCATGCATGGTTTAAAAGATTCTATGTTGTCTTCACTATATTTGGCCTATCTCAAAGTATTAAGGACCACATTGTCTTCTACTGCATGAATTCATCTAATTTCATCATGTTGGTTGTCTATGTTGATGATATCATTATAACAGGGAGTGACTTAAATGGAATTTACCATCTAAAGGGTCATCTTAAACACCACTTTCAAACCAAAGTTAGGGGTCCTTTGACATACTTCCTTGGCATTGAGGTCTCTCGTTCTCCAGATTCCATCTTTCTTTTCCAACAAAAATATGCCTTGTATATCTTACAGGATGCTGATTTGACTCAATAAACTGCTATTTACACTCCTCTTGAGCCTGAGTAATGGTCTCTCTATAAAAACATAGAACCATATTCTCACCCAGAGTGGTGCCTTCGTCTTATAGGAAAAATCAATTATCTCTCCATGACTCATCCATACATTGCATGTGTTGTCATCATGGAACACGAAAAAAAAATTAGTGGGATGTTGTCCTTTGCATTGAAAAATACATTAATAAAGGCCCTACCCATGGTCTTCGGTATTCACATTATGATAATTTGAATATTAAGGCCTTCTATGATACTAAATATGCTAGTTTTTTAGCTACTTAGAAGTCTACTTTTGGGTTTTTTGTTTTCCTGGTAGTTAACCTTAACTCATGGAAAATCAAGAAACAAACTATCATCTCTAAATCCAGTTTTGAGTCTGAATACCATGTGATGGCCATGGTCACTACTGATATCCTTTGGATTTTTTATCTTCTCCATGAGATTAGTTTCTCTCCACAAACATATGCTCATATTTAGTGTAATAATCAGGTGGCCACAAATATTTCTTATAATCTCATATTCCATGAACACATGAAGAATATCGAGGTGGACTTACACTTTATTCACCATCACCTTGAGAAACACCATGTTAGTTTCAACCACATACTGACAGAAGATTATCTAGTAGAAATCTTCACCAAAGGCCTCTCGAGAGCTTGAATGGACTCTATCTATAACAAGTTGAGAATCCATAGCATCAGTAACCCAGCTTGAGGGGAAGTGTGTATGGTCTTGTTTGGTATCTTCTTTCATTTTTTTGGGACTCTTTTTCTAAGCTATCATGTACTATCTTGGGGGGGAGTGTTGAACTTAGTTAATTTTATTTCTGAGTAAAGGTTATTTTTGAGTCCCATATTAGATTATTCCAACTTGTAATTCCTTTCATCCATCTATAAAATAATGTCTCCACATCTCCTTGAGGTAAGGGAAATTCACCACTCTACATATATATAGAACGTGTAATGATTTATTTAATTATCAACATATAAACTATCAAAAAATTAATGAGAAAAACAATACCAAAAAATATTATTTTAAGACAAAAAAACTACTAAAATAAATAAATGCATTCACTATTTTCATAAAAAATAGTTTTTTAGCCAAAATTTATCAAAATGAAAAACCATTCGATGATAAAATAAAACAGATTTTTTTCATGAAACTTCACTGTTTAATTTTGACATTAGTTATAGAATTTTTAAAATAACTATCCTAAAGAAAAAATATAAATGAAATCAACATTCACTAATAAAAAAATAATAATTAAATATAAATTTTTTGAAGTCAAATTATGTAATAAATGTTACCTTAGGTAGAATATCTGAGGTATCACTTCAATCTCAAATAGTTGAGATCCTGTAGAAACCACAATATGAAAGGGGATAAAACAGTGGGTTTGAAAAATTCAGAATAGAAAACATTATGGATTATGAAGCCCTCGATCCAACTATAATTGGAAAATTATAGATAATAATCACATGTTTCAAAGTGAGGGAAATCACTATTGGACTAGTCGATGTTGTAGAGATATCTTCACTGAGGGTCGCTATAGAGAGTTTGTTGTCATGAGGATTCCTACAAGGAGTTCATAGATGCAGGGGAGAGTTGCATGCCAATAGTTAGAGGGTATTAATCACACTAGGAGGATTAGAGAGGATAGATGTACAATGATGGTTGGATAATATCATTGAGATGGAAATTATTTCATGGAGGGTTGGAGGTCGTTGCTATAAGGGAGATCCATCAGTTGAGGTTACATTGTGTTTGGTGAGATTTTAGAAAAAGAAAAGAAATGATTTGATAGTATATAAAATAAAAGAAAATAAAATAAATTATTGTAATTTGTCTCCTTGTGTTTGGATCAATAACTTAGTAAAATAAAAGAAATTATTTTGATTTATCTTCATCTTGTTTGGTGAATCTTTTTAAAAGAAAAGAAAAGAAATTATGTTATGATACATGTAGAAAATAGGGATAAAATTGGAATTTTAAAAAATTAATAACCCTATATCATCATTTCCTTCCAAATAATCCCAATTTTGGGATGATTTAAAAACAATAGTAGGAGAGAAATCCATTTGTCTCTATTTCTCCCCTTTTCATTTCTTCCATCTTAACATTACCTCACCAAACATGAGAAATCTATTTCTCCTTTAAATATCATTTATTTTCTCTCCATATCACCCCTTCCAAACTATCTCTTAGAGAGGATGCATATCACTACGATGATTTAGGACACTAGTCATGCACTATAGATCAGTTTGAGGGAGGATATGGAAAGCCCTCGACTGAAATTTGGGGGTTGGGGTTACGGACAACCCAGATAATTTTAAAATCTATTACTATTACTAATATTTTTGGATCCTCCTCCTCAAATGTCCATATCCCCCTAACTTTTTTCCCTTCCCAAAAAACCCTCCATCTCCCCATCCACGTCACCCTATCTTCTCCCCATGATCCTCTGTCTCCCTCTCCACTCACCCCAATCCCCCACTCCTCATTCACATGCTCCCCCCTGATCCCCTAATCCCCAAATCCATGTTCCCATGCTCCCAGTTATCATGCTCCCTATTTTTGGTCATCATCCTGGCGATACATATTTTATCCCACATATATCAATGGTCATTGGAAACACATAATACAACTACAATATATAATATTTATGAGTTAATTTTTTTATCACATCAAAAACCTTGGTAGAAGTATTTTATGGTGCAGATTCTTGACACTTGTTTCTTTTATACTGATTCCTTTTATTTTAGATACTTGTATATAAGGTAAATGTAAGAAAACATTTCAAGTAATTTTAAATAAAAATTAAATAAAATTAAAAGGTAAGACATTCCTCATATGTATGCTGATGAATATGGTGAGTTGTCTAGATTAAAAGATTAATTATATTATCTCTAACTTTGGATACCACCTCAGTAGGAAATGAAACTGGAACAGTAGGATCAATAATATCATGTACCATTAATCTTACCTAACCTGGATGCATAATATGATGATGTAAATAATCCTCCAAATTATTCATGATTCTATAAGCAAAAATATGCACATGGGTATCCCTAAAATGAAACTCATAGTATAAGATCATTTTTGGATGAAGAGGTGGAGGATCTGGACAAGAAGACTGCAAAGGTTGTATTAGTCTCATATAATTTGAAAACATTGCCTATAAATATGATTTAATTTTATTATCTATTGATTGATTAATATTTTTCATCTCAGCCTTCAAGGAATCTATTTCTCTTATGCTTTATGCCTCCCTCGATGTTGTACTGGGATGACCAAAAAAAAATTCTAATACCAACACTCACCTAATATCCTCTCACATGACCTGGGTGCACTTGATTTTCTAAAAAAGTAACCAGAATTCTCACCCTAGCATCAAAGATAAAAGTCCCCTATGTATCTTTTTCTCAAAGATAATCCTAGAATGATATATTAAAGTGTTATATTAGTACAATGAATTTAAAAGTACTAATATTCAAGAAAATTTAAAATTTATTTATTAAAATTTTATCAGCTTATTCTCTTGATGGATCTATAAGAAATTTTCCCTTTTTATTATCCTCACCCTTTTTTATTTTTCATGGCGAGTGGGGTGTATGGAGGTCCAAACTAAACCTCTTCTAAGATACTACTATATTTAGATCTTAATGTATCCAAATTTGTATTAATCATTTTGTCCTCTAGTAAATGATACCCTCCACATGATAAAGTATGAGGGTATACATTCTACAACTGGATCTTTGAGTGAGATCTCATAAAGGCCTATTACATAAGAATAGAAAAATAAGTTATTAGAAAATAAAAAAATAATTTTATAAATCAATTTTATATACAATTATTATCATACTAGAAAGGCTTCATCCTATCAGTGGATAACAAATTTCTCTCATGTATTTGTATTTAAAAACCCATAACTGAGGCATGAGTTTCAATTCCATATCTCTCTAAAAATGTATACATTGGTCAATTTTGTTTTAAAATCACTTCATCTAAATTAAGAAAAATATAGCCACCTATTCTTAATTTATATAATTTCTTGAAGGTATAATGTCATCTATAATAAAATATACTATATATTATTCATGTGAAATATATAAACTTTGAATAATTTGATAAAAAAATAAATCAGTTGAGATATTTTACTATTATAGACTCTCAAAGCTGATATTTCACCATCTTTTCGATGCTCTTATAACCAAAATATATATTGTTAATCCTACATTGACTTTACATAGACATGTAACTCCTAGACTGATTCGCGTATGATCTGGTTAGGTTTTCATTATCATCAAATTCAATTTGTGTCTTTTTCTTCCTATGAACAAGTGAAAGTTTTAGTAAATGTGTAATCCCATGTCTATAAACTCCAGATATCATATTTTTTGGAGAAGAAGAAGAATACTTTTCCCTAGGAGGCTCACCAGTATTTATACAAATAATTTTTACAAATAAAAGTTTAATTTTGTTAAATAATTTAATTTTTTAAGACATGTTAATATAAAAAACATACACATACCTCAGTAAATGTTTCTCTGCTTCTATATCCATTATTTAAATAGATTAATGTAATTAAATTTGGTGTACCTTTATATTATTAGAATAAAATTGTTATTAGAAGTGAAAAAAAATTGATTTTTAAAATAGTAATAAATGATTTTTTCAATAGTTTCACCACCTACATCATGAATTAATTCTTTAAGATGATCCTCTATTTTAGGCTGAACATTCTCATCATCAATAGATCTTGACTTGTTTATTATTTCATCCTGACAGTTCCAACAGTATAATTATGATTAAAATCATAAGATAGACTTTTATTTCTCTATACCTTAATTTTCTCATATTAAAACACTTCATGCATGGATAAAAAATCATATCTATATTTTTAAGATTTCTTCCAATAAATTCTAATAAATTTTCAACCGTTTCTCATATTAATCACTTGTTCTTCATGAATTTATTCAATTATGATCTATTAATAACCTAAGGTCACAATATAATAGATTCATATATTAAAATATTTAAACATTTAAATATTTAAACATATATATAAACTGATAAAATTAAAACATATAAGGATATTAATATATAAACATGTAATAATTTTTAACATATAATTTATAACTATAAAATAATTTATAGCTGAAAAAAATTTCTAACTAGAAAATGATTTATAACCAAAATTAATTATAATGACACAAAAAAATTATAAATTAAGAAAATAAATAAACAAAAACAATTCTAACCATAAAAAAATTAAAAACAAAGAATTTATTAATATAAAAAATTATAAATGAAAAAATTTACAAGCACAAACAAATTATATCCATACTTCACAATTACAAACAATTTATAATCACAAAAAAATTATAACTTAGAACAAATTAAAACAACAAAAATTTATAATGTATAATGATATAAATACAAACAAATTAATGAATGAATATAATTTATAACTAATAAATAATTAATTATTCCTTAAAAAATTTAAAAAAAATAACACAAAATATGAAGATTTAGGTCAAAGTTCAATGAAGAAAAGTGGAATGTAGCTTCAAAGGGATTAATATAGTTGATATAGATGGAAGCACATAGAATGATATAAGATAGAGGATAAATTATTCTAAAAGAATTAGAGATTTGATCGAATGAAATAGTTGAAGTGTGGGTGGATCATGATCATGAGTCGAGTATTTTAGGGTTTCAGAAAAGTGGGTGATGAAAAAATAATGAGAACCCATGTGATGCAATATAGAGGAGACATGATTCCAAAAGAGTACAAAATTGATCGAACGAATGAGTTGGAACTCAGGTGGAGCATAGTCATGAGTCGCATGGTTTATATTTTTAGAAAAGAGTGTGAAAAAAATTAGGATAACACACATGTATTAAATTTTTTAAAATCATTTAACATCAGTTCTAGTAGGACTGATGTTAAAATTTGACTTTTAATATTATTTCTAGAGTAACTGATGTTATAAGTTCACCGCATCAGTCCAGAAGGTCTTGGGTAACCCTAAGTGTAGCCTCATTATCTTGACACATTCATTAAGTGTCTTATTCATCCTTTCAACTACACCATTCTGATGTGGTGTTCTTGGTATAGTCTTCTCCAACCAAATTTCATTATCGGAATAGAATTATTTGAACTCTTGACTGCCATAATCTCCACCATTGTTATACCTCAAGTATTTCAACTTTGATCCTGACTCATTCTCCACCATGGTATTCTACTTTTGAAACATCTTAAGCACGTAATATTTTATTTTTATAAATTAAACTCATATCTTCCTTGTTGAGTTTTCAATAAATGTCACATAATATTGTGACCCTCTAAGGGAACGTACAGGTGCAGGCCCCCAAAAATCAGTTTGCACCAGGTCCAACTTCTCAAGATTAGGTGTCCTAACTCTTTTTGAAAATGATACCTTCTTATTCTTTCAAAGGATGAAATCTTCACATAAATCAACTTCCACTGACTTCAACTCTGGTAGCATTCCTTTTGTCGCCAAAACCTTCATTCCATTCTTACTCATGTGGTCTAACCTGTAGTGCCACAAGTTTCAATCCCAAAAAGAGTTTATTGATTCAAGCATATGTATGATAGTCTATTTCATGTTTTATAGGGTTTCATTATTTACTCCCTAAGCTATAACCATATCTCCCTTGGTAATCTTATAGGAATCACCAGTAAACATGGTACTGAAGCCTGCATCATCAAGCTTCCCAACAGAAATAAAATTTCTTCTTAAACTAGGGATATACCTCACATTTTCTAAAAAAACTCCCACTATTGGTATTAATCTATTAATCACCCTTCCCCATGATCTTCATGGGTTCGTCATCAGTAAGATGTACCTTGCCAAAATTTTCAAAAAAATAATTTTTCAAGAAACCCTTCTCCGATATGGAATAGAAAGATTCCCCTGAGTATAAAATCCAAGATGCCATAGGGATATCCACATTAAGAAGCAACATGTCATCATTTCCTTCAACCACTATGTTTTCTATGTTGGTTTCAGGCACCTTCTGTTTATCTCTGCACTCCTTAACATGTCATTTCTTCCTAAAAATCTAATAGGTAGGACCAACCCCCTTTGCCTTGTCTTGGATATTTCCTCTTGAATTAGATCTTCCTTTGGGATTGTCTCACTGCATATATTCTTATATTCCTTCTATATTCAAAGAAAATCTAGATAATCTTCCTGATTCTATTCTTCAAATATCTTCACTGAGGATTAAGTGCCACACATCTTTTAGAACGAGCTTGGTATTCCCCAAAGAACTACTCATAGATGTTATATTTTCTTCCCAATTGTTATGTAATGAAGATAGTAAAACAAGTACACATACCTCATAGTCAACTAAAATATAGATCAATGTCAGCTGACTTATGATGGTGTTGAATTCATTAACATAATCTGTAATAATTCTCCCTTCAACCATTTTCATATTGAACAATCATCGCATCAAGTTCACTTTGTTTGAAGCTAAAGGTTTCTCGTACATATTAGAAATATCTTTCATCATCCCAATCATTGTCTTCTCCTCTATGATGTTGAATTACATGTTTTATAAAATTTAAAGTGTACAACTCGTAGTTACTATCGATCTAGTATCTCCCACTATGACTACTCCATGTCCATTGGATTTAAACCTAGAATCAACAAATTCGTTTTCTTCTGGTAAAGATAGTATTTGATTTTCATACTCTAATAGCTTAATTCGGTTCCATTTAATCAGTCAATATTCACCTTTCCTTCTTACATATCTATCATTTGATTTAAGAAATTCAAACTCAACCTTTGATACCAATTGTTGCAGAAATTCCTGGATTCATAGCGGTAGACGATTGGGAGAAGAGTAAAAGGGAAAAACAAAAGAAGAAGAAGAAGAATATATTAGGACACAGCGATTTACATGGTTCAGCATAATCCCTACTTCCATGAAGAGGCGGAATCACTTCACTATGAAATCCTAGAGAAAAATTACAATAATATCATAGAGTTTCTAACACAGAGAAACCCTAGATCAAAATAGGATAATAAAGAAGATGAAACACTATTCCACAACTGTATAGAAATTTTGTTATGCTATAGTAAAACATGGATAAATTCAACATCATTACAGTGTAGTGTTCACCTGATCGTGTTGTTGCGCATATCAAATTAGTTGTTTAATTTTATTAAAATTTCTATAATATAGTAGGAACCCTAGGTTGTATCTCAATGGAGCCTTAGATAATTAATCTAAAATGAAAGTTTTGATTATGAAAAAGGGGAATGGTTTTTTAGAAAATGTTGGGTTTGTTGATTTAATAAGCCAATACATAAAGGTAATCAATAAAATAAAATGGAAATTAATAGTTTTGATTAAGTATGATTATCCTGGGGAACTCTCATGATGCTCATACTTCATCATTTCAAGATAAAGGGTATAGATATTTTAATACCAGGTTTGTAACACCTAGAAGCATAGTTTTAATAAGTTTATACTAGGATACCTCTTAGGGTTTATTTGGAAACACACAATGATTCACTAGTTACCATAGATGATTGAGTGATTTGTGTTCGAATTAATAACCAAAACTCACCAAGGCAACACATGAAGAACATGATGTGTTATTTAGGTTTGTATATTATTTCAATGTGTTACCATGACATGAAATTATATTTCCATGATAGTGTTTATGAGAGTTTAATTGATCAATATTAACTACACAAACACCACAATTGAAAGGGGAAGAAGAAGTGATGGACGGTGTGTAAAACATCACATGAATGGGTGGCCAAAACATGATAGTATGAATAGATTATGACATACCAATACATAAATAAATAAAATAAAAATATAATATAAAGAGAAACAACATAAAAACCTATAATTAAAAAGATCGTTCAAATATTACAAACAAAAAGCTAGGGATTTACATCACATTCCTCCCCAAGTGATCCTAAGGATTTTAAAACTCCTTAGAAAGGGAGGAAGCCATAAATTTTGAAGTAAAACTTCTCATAGACTCAATCACTTATAGTAGGAGGAGAGAAATCCTATGGGTATCCAAAATTTCATAGCTTTGCTTCCCAGTTGAACTCCCAATCGAGGTGCCCAAGGTACCTTTTTATAGCCAAAATGGGAGGTGGTTTTGAGCACACATATTTATAGATACCACTTTTCCCATGGTTTTCAGATAGTAAACTACCTTATAAATACTTCAAAAAAAGAAAAAATTGTTTTCTAGCCTCCCATATATCTCTATTTCAAATTTTTCAGACATATATTATATAAAATGGGAGATATTTTCAAAATATAGAACCAAACTTTTGACTTCATGTTGATTATTTTTCTGGGATATATCGGTTCGGTTAGGCCTCTTAATGGAAAAATTGGGCTTGTGTGTCTTCATAAGAGTTGTATCCCATTTAATTTCTGAACAGACCAAAAAATATAAGGCCAATTAGATGCATGGTTTATCTTCATTGTTCGGTTAAGTTCATTGGTATGTACGGATTCCTACACAGTTTGGACCATTTCTTTTCAACTTCATCCTTGGCCCTCCAAATCACCTCTGCCTATAATGAAATCATCAAAACAAGTGAAATTAACCTTTTTAATAGTGATAAAAATTAAATTATTAAACCAAACATGAATTTGAATTTGTTATTATATTTTTAATTTTCAATACAAAACAAGTTTAATATGGTGGTGTAAGGGTGAAATAAAACAGTGAATCGTGGTGTGATCACACCCCCACACCTAAATATTTGAACTCCTAGGAAAAGTCACATATCTAAATCAAGTACTATTCCTAAATAAAATTTGATGAAACATCCAAAATTATTTTAAAATTAAATCCATCGTGTATCTTTTATGAAATCAATTTTCCTATCATTTTTCTTCTCTCACGTTCAAATTTGTTCAATTTTCCATGCAACTTGTCACAGCCTACCTCACCTAGAAATTTTCCCTCTTAATTATAGGAATATATGAAAGTTTTTCCATGCTAATTTACCATATTTAATGTGATATTACCATATTTTTTCCAAGATTCTATGTTCTCTACCAGTAAAAAATAGTGTATTGCTCAAGATCACTTCCAACTGGTTGTTCTGAGGTTCAAGGGTTGGTAGGATTTGATGCTTAAAAATATAAAACAGTAGAGAAGTGTTTAATATCTTAATTAAAAATAATGTAAAAATTCATCAAGTGTTCACAATGACTTTACTCACTAAAACCTTTACAGATTGTATCATTTCCAACTCACTCTCCCCTTTGTTCCTTTTGTGTGGGTCACAACCAAGTAGTGAATAATAATGAGTAAACATCCTATTTGCTCCATTTATTTTTTTTTTCTTTTTTCTTTTTGATATATAGAAAAATTTTATTTTTTTTATATACAATTGTTTTTTATATACAATTTTCTTTAGATAAAGAGGGAAACGTGTATAATACAATGATATAATATGGATTTTAGACCCACTTACCAAAACAAATGTAGGCACCCTTTAACTCACCCATTACAGTGAATATTTACCTTGAATTCTCATGGAACACCCTATCCCCCACATATGCTGAAAATAAAATAATAATTTACACAAGAGATGGGTGGGTAGGGATAAATTAGCTTGTAATGTGGCTACCTAATAGGCATTTCATGGTCTCTAAGGCTTAAGAAGGGTAAAATGTCAAGGTATCCAAAAATAGAGGTTAATTGAACAAAGGGATTTTTAATGAATGATAGCCTCTATCATGAATGCAGAACACTTGAATCTTATGGATTCAAACAAAATAAATTCAAGTTCTAGTTTCTCTACAAGACCCGAGACTCTCATGAAAGTGATTAAAAGGAATAATATGCAATAAAGGGATTAGAATGTCTCTTAGGTAAGGGATTAGAATATTGGTCAATACTAATGAGGCATGAGTTTCAAAAATCCATTAAAAATATGATAATTATTTGAAAATAAAAATTCTATAAAAATATTCCATATCAACATTCATTTGAAAAACATTTTCCAAAAACCATGGAATTTTCCACACAATCGACTCAAGCAGGAAAAATGATTTTGGATATTGTTTTTAAGATCAAAGAGGTGATGGGTAAAAATACTATGCAATAAGAAAAAAATGATGAAAATCCTAATTAACACAAGATGGTAGGGGAAAATAAAAATACTATTAATCAAGAAAAAAATAGGAGGAAGAATAAAGATAATGAAAATCCTAACAAACCTAGGAATGTACCCCCCCCACACACACACATAGAGTATATAGTGTCCTCATCATAATAAAATAGAATTTGGGAAGGAAGTATAAAACCTAGTGGGTTTTATGGGTATGATGCTTCTTGAAAGTGAATTTAATCAACTAGATGCTTTGTAAAATCCTCATAAAAGTGTTTAAGTATCTGCCTATTGATTGTAATAATTTATCCACTCTTCTCATAAAAAACTTGTATTACATAGAAAGGGTAAACATTAGTAATAGTGTAAGGATTGAGCCATCAAGAAAAAAGCTTACATGGGTAGAGATTTAACCTGGAATTGTAAATGAGGACCTTCTCACCAATATGAAACTTCCACTGATGAATCATCCCATCATGGATAGAATTTTTATTCTCTTTATAGATTCGGGAGTTATCATTTGAATCACATTGAATTTATTACAACTTATGAATCTGTAACTTCTTGTGCTCACTTACATATAAGATACTCATATTACATTATTTAACATCCTAATATGAATGGTTATCTACCTCCATCGGAAGATGATAATCCTTTCCAAACACAATCCTATATGGTGTCATTCTAATAGGGAATTTAAAATTTGTACGATACACCCAAAGTGAACCATCCAAGCACAAACACCAATCTTTCCTATTAGGTTGTACCATTTTTTCCAATATTTACTTAACTTCCTGATTTTAGATTTATTATTGTTCATTAGTTTGGGGGTGATATGTAGTGGAGACTTTATGAAAAACCCCATACTTATGGAGAAAGTTTTTCATGCTACGATTGCAAAAATGTGAACCTTGGTCACTAATGATGAATCTTGGAAAACCAAACCTACTAAAAATCCAGGACCTAAAAAAATCAAAAACCACTCAAGATTCATTGGTCCTAGTAGCCTTTTCTTCCACCCATTTAGAGACATATTCAACATTTAATAATATTTACACAAATCCAAGTGAATTTGGAAAATTCCACATCAATTCAATGCCCTATGAATCAAAGATTTCACAGAATAACATGGGTTGTTGGGGAATTTCATTCAACTTGGAGATATTCCTTGTGAATTGACAATGTGTGCATGACATAAAAACCCAATGGGAATATCTATATAATGTTGTCCAATAAAGTCTCGACTAAAGGACCTTTTAAGATATATGTTGAGATCCAAAGTGGCACCCACAAGCCAAAGTGTGGTAGAAGCTCAGAACAGAGGTGAAATCATAGTCATGGACACACTTACGAATAACTTGGTCGCTACAAATTCCCCACAAGTATGGGTCATTATAAATGTACCTTGGGGAATCATGCTTATGTCTCTAGGATTGTGAAGTTATGAAATTAGTGGGGACCCAAGATGCTTCTAGAAAATTCACAATGTCTTCATACCAGGGGGTAAGGTCCAAAACATCACAAAGGTTATCATGAGGGAAGAATTCTCCAATGGGGAGGGATGAGTCAACATAGTAGTCCAATGGTGGGGAAATATATCTAATGTGGTCAGTTGCCACATTTTAAACTCCCCTCTTATCTCTAATCTCAAGGTCAAAATTCTATTGGAGGAGCATATAATGAATGAGGTGGGGCTTAGATTTAGGTTTATTTAGGAGAAAACAAAGGGAATCATGATCAGAAAACACAATGATTTTTTACCCAATAAGATATGAATGAAATTTTTCCAAGGTAAACACAATTAAAAGAAGTTCTTTTTCAATGGTTGTGTATTTTTCTTGAGTAGGATCAAGGGTACACAAGTCATACACAATGACATGAGGATACTTCTCAACCCTTTGTGATAAAATTTCCCCAACTATAAAGTTAGAGGAATCACACATAAGTTTGAAGGGGAGATCCCACCTTGGTGGTTGGATGATGGGTAGTGATGTGAGACTCCATTTTAGTGAATTTAAGGAATACTCAAAATTCTTATCAAATAAAAACTAATAATATTTTTGTAATAACTGTGACAAGGGAATTGAAATCTTACTAAATTATTTAATGAATCGTCAATAAAACCCAGCATGACCTAAGAAATATTTCACCTCACAAACACATTTTGGGTATTAAAGGGATAAAATTGATTCATTTTTTGATTTATCCACTTAAATTCTATCACTTGAAATAAAATTCCCAAGATCTATCCCCCACTCAACCATGAAATGGAATTTCTCATAATTTAATATGAGATCTCATTCAATGCAATGGTGGAGGATAGAACCTAAGTGTACTAAAAATTCATCAAAGGAATATCTATAAACCATGAAATCATCCATAAAAACATCTATACAATTCTCAAGGTAATCAGAAAAAATACTCAATATACTTCAATGAAAAGTGTCAGGATCATTATAGAGACCAAAAGGCATCCTTCTATATAAAAATATGTTGAATGTATAGGTAAATGTTTTCTTTTCTTAATCCTAAGGGGCTATACGGATTTGAAAATAACCTGAATAACCATCAAAGAAATAATAATGCGACTTAGCATACAATCTTTCTAACATTTGGTCAATGAAAGGTAGAGTAAAGTGGTCATTTAGTGTGGCTTGATTTATTCGATGGCGGTCAATACAGAATTGCCAATTATTTTTCACATGTGTTGGAACCAATTCATTCTGTTCATTTGTCACAACTATTATTCTAGATTTTTTAGGAACAATCTGTACTAAGCTAACCCATTTACTATCAGATATGGGATAGATGATCCCAATAGTAAGAATTTTACTGACTTCCAATTTTACAACTTCAAGGAGGTTTGGATTCAACCGGCATTGAGATTTCCTTAAAATTTTATCCTAATCATCTAAAATTATATGGTGTATAAAAATAGATGGGATAATCCTGATAATATCATCCAATGTCCATCCTATCCTCTTTTTACACTCTCTAAAATGGTCTATCAGTTCTGATTCCTATTGTAAAGATAGGTTATTGGCAATAATGATGGGTAATTATTCAATACCCTCAAGATAGTCATATTTTAAATTAGATACAAATGGTTTTAATTCCAACATAGGTGGTTTTTTTATTGAAGAATGGGATTTATGGGGGGTGAGGTCCATGAAACTATCTATCTTCTCGTTTTTATTTACTAAGGAAATAGAATCAACGGAAATGAGATTTTTATAATCATCGACTGTCATGGGTACCTTGTAATGAATACACTCATCAATTAAATTACAAAATTTACACTTTACTAAACCAACACAACACTCAAAACATGAATCAAAACTCAAATCATCCAAGGGTGAAGAAGAGGAAAACGAATTAGAGTATGGGTTAAGGAGATAATTTTGTGTGTGTATCGTTAGAGATCACTTCCATCAAATAGACTTGAAGAGTGGAGTTCTATTCAATGGGGTGTTTCATAGAATCAAGGATATTGAAACTTACCTTTTCTCCATTGAACTCCATGTATAGAATACCATTTTGAGTGTTTATGATCATCTTTTCTATTTTAAGGAATGGACTCCCAAGTATGAGAGTAGCATCTCCTTGGGTTCGGGTATCTTCCATATCAAGAATATATAAGTCTGCAGGGAATAGGATATTATTCACTCTAACGAGTATATCATTGATCACTGTTGATGTGTGTGTTGTGCTTTAGTTGGAAATTTTCATGACGATGCACATTGGTTGAATCTCTCCAACCTATAGAGAAGTGTACACAGAGTAAGGAATTACATTAATCGAAGCACCCTAATCTAGCATTGAATTAGAAAATAAAGTATCCCCTATGGTTAAAGGTATCTTGAAAGTGCTTAAATTTGGTTGGAATTGATATTTGGATCAAAGTTGATACATTTCTTCCAAGGTTGATTCTCTCATTCCCCTCTAATCGTCGTCTATGGGTGCAAAGATCTTTAAGAACTTTTGCATAGTGATGGATTTGTTTAATTGCATCCAATAAAGAAATGTTAACTTACACATTTTTAAATGTATCCATTATTTCTTTATAAATCTCATTATCAAAGTTATTCTTAGGTTTATAGAGTCTTTTCGGGAATGGAAGAGGAATGGATTGTTCAGGAGAATCATCAATAATAACTTGTTTACCCTTTTTTTATTCATTAGAATCTTTTATATATATAGAAATAGAGTTTTCAATTGGGGGACTTACCTATTGTGTAGAATCATTGGAAAAAGAAATTTATTTACCACTAAGAAGTGTAATTGTAGAAACATTACCTTTTTTGGATTAGTAATAGGTTGGGTTGATAGTTGTCTATAACCATTAATCTTTATCTCACCGATGGTGTTTTCCAACTGTCCCACTTGATTTTGTAGGTTTTGAATAGTTGATTGTGTGTTCTGTTGAAACTGGAGGTTATGGGTTTCCATTTTCTTCACCATATCCTCAAGGCTTGGTTCAGATTTGTGAGGAGGAGGATTGTTTCGAGAAAGTTAAGGATAAGAAGGTTACATACCTTGTCCCTATTGATACTAGTTCTATTTAGGGTTGATTGGGTTGCCTCCTTGTCGGTATTATGGTTTTTCTTTCCACTCAGGGTTTTTATTTGGCCTGAATGGTTCTTTCTTAAAGGTTGGTGCTTGTTGAAATGGACATCCAAGAAATAATTCTACACAAGACTTAGATGAATCCTAAATTTGGGGGCACTGGTCAAAAAAATGAGCATTATCAGAACAAATACCACAATATAATGGAATGGAAGGAGAGTGTGAATTACCTTGAGCATGAGATAATTTTTTTATAAGGGTATACATCTCATTGAGTTTATTATATACCTTTTTTCTAGGGATGAATGACTCACCTCATGAACTCCATGGGTTGGTGTAATTGCTCATGTACCAAATTGTTGTGCATTTTGGGCCTTGTTGGATATTAAGTCACGAGCGGTTGAAGGAGTTTTATCCACTAGTGCACCACCTTATGAAGCATTTATCATGCCATAATCCATGGGGAAATGTCCCTCATATAAGTATTGAATTATAAATTGTTCACTTATTTGGTGGTGGGGGAAACTTTGGAAAAGTATTTTGAATCTCTCCCAATATTCATGAAGGATCTCTCCTTGTGATTTCCTAATGCCACAAATTTCATTTCTAATTGACGCAGTTCAGGAGGAAGGGAAGAAATTATTTTGAAAGATTCATTTCAGGTCATTCCATCCCCCAATCATGGTAGGCAGATAGTATATCTAGTCTTTGTCTACACCATCAAGGGAGAAAGGGAAGGCCTTAAACTTAATGAGGTCCTCAGTCACATTTTTAGGTTTCATGGTAGAGAAGACTATGTAAAACTCCTTGATATGTTTGTGAGGTCCTCACCAAGGAGACCATGGAATTTAGGAAGGAGGTGGATGAGGTCCGATCTTATCTCAAATTTGGATACTTATTTAGGATATTGTATGTACATGGGTTGGTACTCCACATCTGGGGTGGTCAGATCTTTCAAGGTTCGGTTATTTGTAGCCATATTTTTAGGAATTTTATTTGGTTCACTTTTATATTATTTTAGGACTAATTTAGGTTACACAATGGGTTCCTCAATGTTACCAGACTATCCCACTTTAGAAGACCTAATATTTTATTGAAGTTTCTTTTCAATTTAAAGGTCTATTTTAAATAGTTTTTCTTTTTCGGATCGAGTCATGAAATTAAGTTTTGAAGTTTGATTATTATTTTTATTTTATTTTTGCTTTTTTGTTGTTGTTTTTTTAATATAATATGAATAAAATAAAAAAAATTAATAATAATTAATAGAGAAAAGAAAATAGAGTGTTATATTATATAATTAGAGAGAGAGAAAGAGCAGTAGAGAAGAAACACACAAAAACAAACAATAAAAATAACAATAACAATAAAAAGGGAATGGGGAAATATTTAAAGAGTTAATAAATAAAAAATAAAAGTAAAAAATGATCTTGGATCCTCAGTAACAGTGCCAAAATTTGACCGCGTTGTTGAGTGCGTCAAATTAGTTGTTTAGTTTTACTAGAATTTCTAGAGTATATCAGGAACCCTAGTTCATCCCTTGATGGAGCCTTAGATCAATAATTTAAAATAAAAGTTTTGATTATGAAAAATGGGAACGGGATTTTAGAAAAATTTTAGTTTTTTTATTTAATAAGAAAATACATAAAGATAAGCAATAAAATAAAATGTAAATTAACATTTTTTATTAAGGATGATCAACCCGGGGAACTCTCATGATGCTCATCCTTCGTCGCTTCAAGAGAAAGGGTGTAGTTATTTTAATCAATGGTTTATAAAACCTATAAATAGAGTTTTACTAAGTTAATACTAGGATACCTCCTAGGGTTCATTCGGAAACACATAATGATTCACCGGTTACCGCTGATGATTGATTGATTTGTGTTCAACTTCCTAACTGAAACTCACTAAGGAAACACACGAAGAAATCAATGCATTGTCTAGGTTTGTATATTATTTAAATGTGTTATCATGAAATTAAATTACATGTCTATGGTAGTATTTATTAGAGTTCAATTAACCAATATGAACCACACAAACACCGTAATTGAAAGGGGGAGAAGAAGTAGTGAACGGTGTGTAAAACATCGCATGAATGGGTACCCCCAAACATGATCATATGAGTCAAGTATGACATAACAATACATAACTCAATAAAATAATAATATATTATAAATAAAAACACCATACAAACCTTTAATTAAAAATATCATTCAAATATTACAAATAAGAATCTCGACATTTACATCGCGTTCCTCCCCAGGTGATCATAAAGAGTTTAGAAATCCATAAAAAGGGAAGAAGTCATAGATGTTGAAGTATAAATTCCCCTATACTCTAGAAATTCTAGGATGAGGAGAGAAATCATCAGGCTCTCCAAAATGGTAGAGTTTTGTTTCCTGGTCGAACTCCCAAATGAGGTTCCCAAGGTTCCTTTTTATAGACAAAATGGGCGGTGGTTTTGGGAACATATATTTAGAGATACAACTTGGTACATGGTTTTAAGAAAGTAAAATTCCTTATAAATACTTTTAAAAAAGAAAAATCTTGTTTTAATTCCTCCCCTTTGTCTCCATGTCAAATTTTATGGCCAGATATTGTATAAAATGGGATATATTTCTAAAATACAAAACCAAACTTTCGACTTCTTGTAAATTCCTTTTCCTAGAAATATCTGTTTTTTTGGTACCATTAGTTGATTAATTGGGTTGGGTGTCTTAATAAGAGTTTTATACCATTAAATTTTGGATTCTACCACAAAATTTCATCCCAATTGGATGCACATTTTAGCTTTAGTGTGTGTTTAAGTTCCCTAGTATGTATGGATTCTTATGCAGTTTGGACCATTTCTCTTCAACTTCATCCTTGGCCCTCCAAATCACCTCCAACTATAATGAAAACATAAAAAAAAAGTAAAATCACCCTTGTTAATAGTGATAAACATTAAATTATTAAAACAAACATGAAGTGCAATTTGTTATTATATTTTTTATTTTCAATAAAAAACAAGTTTAATACAGTGGTGTAATGGTGAAATAAAACAGTGAATTGTGGTGCGATCACCACCCAAGTACAAGGTACTACAATGGATAACAGCTAGAAGTATATGGAACTACATTACCACTATCTCCAAATTTTTCACTGCTATAGTAGTTATTCCAAATTTTTCACTGCTATAGTGCCCTATCGGGGTCGTTCGGTCAGCTCTGCTATAGTCGTTCAGAGTTGATGTAGTGCCCCTAAATTTAGGTTGAGGCCCTCGGCCCCTGGATCTCCAAAGTAGGGGTGAATTTCCCCTGAAATCCTCAATGATCTCATCATGGAGCTCGACCCATGGATTTTCGGCCTGGTTTACAATATGGGCCGAAAGCATTCGACCCAAACATCATCCAAAACTGATCAAGCTACACTAATCCAACAATAAATCCCCATTACTTGATGTTGAAAAGATTCTTAGCATTTAAACCTTCATACTTTGATACATTTATTACTCCATAATTGAGTATGAGAAAACTATGGATGGATGGGTATGTTTTTTATCATGTTGTTAGTTCAGTTTAACTAAGATGAGTTTTTTCCTCTTGTATTAAAAGTATGAAATCTAGGACCATGATTGATTTATACTAAGGAAATTCATAGACTTTCTTAGTTGAGTGACATGTGATGTTTCAAAATACTAAGATCAATGACATGTGATGTATTCATTCAAACTAATCATTCTATTTCAAAGAATCATTAACATATGAGATTTCCTATACTAGATTGATATGTTCTATGTCTAGTGGTCCCTTGATATATTGGACAAAGAGATTATATAAGCATGCAAACAATGTATAAAGATACATCTAACGGATGACATGTTTTTATGTAGATACAAGTGTGTTGGATTGAGCTCATTTTAGATCACTTTATAGCTTGATTAGCAATGACATTTTTCTAAAATTCATTCTTTACTTATAACTATGGATTAGGGAATTCATAATTTTTGTCAATACTAAAAATTATTGTAGGGTCGCACATAAGTTAAAAGAATGATGTTTGATTTTAATATAATTATTTTTCAAAAATTTGAGAGAGATAATGATAATCATGTCCAAAAGAGTTTGATGGATTCACACAGAGTTTTGAAGTTTTTCATAAAGTCTATAAGGATTTAGTGTAAGTGGGATATTGTTGGAAAATGTATACTAATACATAGATCATGACATGGTGATGGACACCATGTCATGGTTGATGTTTGAATAGACCATGATGTGGTGACAGTCACCACATCATATTTGATGTTTGGTCATGGTGTATTAATCCATATCGTGGTTCATATGAGGATAGTAGGAGATTCCATTCAAATAAAACTTCTTATTCTATTATCATGTGTTCTTTGGTTGTCAACACATCATGTGATGATGTGTAAACTAAATTTTAATATTAAAAGAGTTTTAATATTAGGTATAATCAATAAAGTGAGAGATAATGATTTTTCACATTTTTTAATGTTTGGAATGTTATAAACTCCAATGAGCATTGGTATTTGATGCATGTGTCCTATATAAAGGAGTTTAATCACTTCTTTGTGGACACTAATGATTATTATCACATAGAAAAAACTATCGCAAGACTTTTTCTCTATTTTCCTTTGAGGATAAGTTGTTATCCCATAAATTTATAATTTCTATGTAATTTTTTTTATGATTTTTTTTCATCATAGATATTTTTTTAGATGATTTTTTTTTGGAAAATATGAATTATTTTGATGGAGTAAAAATGATAAATATTCCATATGAGTTATAATGGTGTTATCAAAGACAAACTTTCCAATTTCCCCATGAGATTTACTGACATAAATTCAAAACATCACACGAGTTTTATCTTGCAAACCAAATGAAAAATATGAACATCAGGACATGATCCTTAGATTTATAGTACACTACTACAAGTAATGAAAAGAAAAAGAAGTATTGCATTTTATTTTTCATATATTAATTATTTATGTTCTTTTTTTCATTTGGGTTGTTTTGGTTTTAATTAATTTTTTTTGTATTGAAATATTTTTTTAAAAATAATCTATATCATTCCATATTAGTTATTAAAATATTTGATGAAAATTTTATTGGTGGTTGCTCGAAATAAGGATTTTGATTCCTGTTTATATAACTGAGGTTAAAAAAATACTTAAAACATCTACCATATTAACAATGGTTAAAAAATGATGTTAAAACTCATAAAAATGATGTGAAAATAATATTATTCCACTAGTGGTCGAAGGGAAAACCACACATTTAGAAAAATAATATAAAAAATAAAATAAAATATTTATAAATTCATAAGTTAAAATAAAATGAAAATAATATAAATTCATCATTAAATATAATTTTTAATAATTTATCCACACATATTTTCTTATATATCTTAAATCCATTAATTGATCATTTTTTGGCCTCTTAGTCCATTATTATATTATTAAATAGACAAATTTATCATTATTTGTGCTTTTATTTTTGAATATTCGTGTTTTTATATAACATTATTTCATTTTTTAAATTATTTATCTTGGCACTTAGGGTTTTTTTTGAGTTTCATTATGGAATACTAATCAATGTGTTTATTTTTAGTATAACTATAAATAACAAAGTCAACACTCAAAAAATGTTTCCCTATTTTAGTTTTAAGTTGTTTTTCTTTTTACGTTTTCCAATTTGGTTTGAAAATAATTTTCTTAGTTTATATTTTTTATTTTAATTTTTTTATTATTAGAGTGTAAAAAATCATTTTTTATCATGAATTATGGTTTTTTCACCCATATTTTTATTGTGGTTTTTTGTGCTTTGTTTCTACCTTCATATTGGTTTAGTTTTTTGATTTTCAATAAAAAAATATTTATATTTATTAGTATTTTTCTTTGTTTCATTTTGTTTGATTGTTTTTTGTTGACATGAATCAATCTCGTCGAGAACATGTCATAGGTTGAAAACAAGATCATATGTCTTTCTAAACTCGTCTCTAATAGATCAAAGATCAAATAATTAGTTTTAAACATATAAAATGAACTAATGGTAGAAATTATCTTCTAAGTGACATGAAACATTGAATAAAAACCAAATTTCAATCCAAGTTTACATGCCAAAAGTATATGCATACATGTCAAAAATTCATAACATAAGCATGAAGGAAAGTTAAAAGCAACAAGCATTGTAAAATCTAAAATATAATAAAAATGAAAAATTAGAAGGTATAACTCGTCTATATATGGTATACCTATATGCAAGGAATGTATATCTATTAATGGAACCTATATACACTACTCAAGAAATCAATGTTTAACCCCACTCCAAACATGATCATTAAAATTTGTAAGGATACACGATTAAGGATGCATAAATATGCATGTTCATGAAAGTATTTATACCTAAAAGGGTTAACCTAACAATGAGATCAATATATAATATTGGCTATTGAAGAAAATATTAATGGTGTGATGTAGTTAAATCATAAAATTCAATTTTCACCCAAGGTAAGATCCACAACACTCAGTGAAGATCCTGGTGTAGGCTGTTGATTGTATTTGTTGTCAATAAGTAAAGTTTCTATCAAGAAGTGAAATTATCAATATGTGTTTGGAAATATAAAGAGCCTAGTGATTTAAGAGTTCACTAGGATGAGATGCAGCTTAGAGTTCCTATCATAAATGCATGATTTGTGTTCTATTGGATATGTTATTGGAGATTTATTCATGTTGTAAATGAAGATGGAAAAAAGGGAAAGTATATACTGGTTAGAGTTTTGGATAAACATGTTCATGAAAGTAATTGAATATATATATTTGATGATTGTTTCTCTAAGCTTTATGTGAATCAATAAAAATTACTTATAAAAGATGAATTCATAATATACCACATGATACTTTCTGATTTTGAAAAGATAGTTATTGAAAAGCTTGATGAGTTTTGATTCCTTGGATTATCATGAATGAAGGATGCTAGAATGAATGGAGAATAAATCTCAGATGATGGTTGTAGAATTATGAGTTGAAGATAAAAATTTAAAAAAGGAATATATAATTTGTTCTTATAATAGAATATTGGAAACCTGCTAAAGCTCATTTTTATACATAATATTCTCTGGATGATATGTAAGAAAATCTGGGAGTTGCACTATGATATGTAACATTTTGTAAATGGTATATAAGGTTTTCCTAATGATGCGTAATATATCCCAATTCAAATAGAAGATATTTATAAAGTGAATGTTGGAATATGGAAAAGGAAAAACCACAATGTGATACATATGATATTTAGAGAATATATAATATATCACAGATTGATTGTAAGATATTTCATATCAAATTTTGGAAATGTATCAGACCTGCTTTGATATGTAAGATATCCAATCTAATATGGTAAATATGAAATTTCATGAGTAATATTATTTTGAGAATATCTAAGATTCTCATGAATATAAAAAATATATTCTTGAGCACGTGTAAGATATTTGATCTCACTAAAGTGATACATAAGATATTCTATTTATTATATAAGGTTTATTAGTATGGGAAAATGAAAGAATTTTTGAGATACAAATGGGATGATTTCATACTGATATTCATGTTCAAATATCACGATTATTTGAAGATCCATTATTCAAGATGATTCAAATGGAGGAATGGATGACAAGGATTTGAGAGGGTCACTGATTGATTTTTATAAATTTTCAAATATGAAGATTTAAAAATCATTTATGGTGATCAAATATAGAGAAATTACTGGAATAAATATTTGACCGGTTTAATTGAGATGATGGGTATTATAGAATATATGTTGAGATAAATTTTTATAAGAAGAAGAATATTATAAGATCATGTGGAATAGGCCCACGTGATTTTTTTGAGAAATTAAATGATAATATTAATAAGATCATAGTTTCATATTTCATGTAATTTCCATGTATATCATAATTCTTCATTGGGTTAGGTTGTGAGTTGTGTGGTCTTTGTGAGGGTTTTTTGCTCATTGTTTGTCTTGGATTGTGGATGCCATGCCGATTTTTTTTAGGTTTCTTCAGATAAATCTCTAAAGGCGGGATCAAGTAGTATCTTTGACGAGATCTTGGATCACCCCTGTGTGTCAGGACTAGTTGCTCAAGGTTAGACCGGTTGGGGTTATCTATTCAGTTTGAGGATACCATAGTTATTAGAGCCTTTGGGCTTGGTTTACTTCATGGGATGGAAGTTACAGTTGGTTTCCATTAAGCTGATGAGATGATTATGAGAAACTCTTAAGGATTCCCTAGTGGGATGCTTACTGATCAAGTGATCAATGGTTATCGTAGTTGGCTGTTGAGAATTCAAGTGTGGAATTTTATAGTTTGTATTCCCTTGTGAGTGAGTTAGTACCCATGTATGGGTTGTTTATCGAGGAGTTCGGGTAAGGTTTTTCTTGTATGGGATTTTCCCTAAGGTTTTTCTTGGATAAAGAACCTTTATTGGGTCCTACTTTTGAGGTGGTCTTAAGGATCTTTGGGAATTCCCCCATTGGTAGGCTTATACATTAGATTCCCTTTGGGTGCATTATTGATCGAGGATCAATTGAAGGCTACTAAGGACCATTTAGGATGTTTCTACATTGGGTGTGTCCCATGATTTTGGATGATATAGAGGAACCCCTCATAGGGTGTCTTGCTCTTATTGTTACCTTTTGGTTGTTTGAGAATATTTTATATGGGTGTGTCCTGAGAGCTTGGGTACAACATGGGAATCCCTAATAGGACATCAGTTTATGTTGTGGCCCTAGGGATCATGGGATCCCTGAGTTTTGGTTTGGCCCTGAGGTGAGTCATTGAGATCCTGTGGTGACTGTTTTTGTTGGATGTTAAGATCTAGAGTACTGAGACAGGCCCCATGCTTTGTTGGCTAGGAGTAGATAGACGCTACTAGTTCAATTATTTGGATAGTTGGGTCGATGTTGGATCACCCCACATTTTTTTGGGATTTGACCATGACATTTGAAGCATTTTATTTTCAGGACTTTGGTTTGAGTAGGATACTTTTGGGATATCTTGGATCAAGTATTGGACCTGAGTATGATCTGGTTCTCTCCTCTATTGGACGGCTATATATAGGTGGGTTTAGGGGGCTAATGAATGATCTAGATGAGTGAAACCCCCATCAATTTTAGTGTGACACCCTGAATAGAGTGTCTTAAGGCCTGTGAGGTGTTGAGACACTCACGAAGTGGGTTTTCTTATAATCGTGGAGGCTATTATTCTCTTGATGTTGTGTATCTTGTATTCTCCCAAGGTTATATATATATGAAGTCCAACTTTGTTGGGTCTATATCGGGTGCCCAATTCATTTTGTAGGAACTTCGAGACTGATAAGTTATCTAGTTGTTTTAACCTAGATATTCTTGTTGCCAATTGAGATCATGCTATTAGGGTCCTAGAGACTAGTAGATGTGCTTTTTCATCTAGATGTATATGGTTATACCTTGGTTTCTGATATTAATTCTTGTCATGTTTATATGTCTTGGAGCTCCTATGTAGATTTGGAAGACACATCAATTGTCGTGTGTATGGGTGATCCACATGTTGTAAATCCTCTGGTGAGGGCCAGATAGAGATTATATTTACCTCTGGTATCAAGCTAGAACCCACAGTTGGTTATTTTCCTTGTGTTCATTTCCCCATTTCTATACAGTTTTTTCTTTTATTCCAGTTTCTATTAGTCTTCCGCTAGGCTGGGCATATCATGTGCGCATGCACTTGTTATGACAGTAGATTATAGGTCCACCATTAGGGGTGGACTACTGAGATTTATTTCTCACTGCCTATATGTGAATCTTGGTGTGTGTGAAGACTGATGTATGATTTCATGTTAGATAATATGTTACATGATGGATGGAGACAAGGCCCATCATTGCTTGATTGATTATATCCACTCACATGGAGTCTTAGGATTCTGTTGGTGTAGCTTGAGCTTCATGGTGACTGGGTATGTGGTTTGGATCGACATTGGTAGTAGTGTCTAATGTATTTATTTTTAGTTTATTTATTTTGTATAAGAGGTCAGCCTAGTGGGTGATCGACATTTGTTTGTTTTACATGTTTTGTGTTTGTATGACTTTATGATGCATTCCATTTATTATAGCATGACTTTGTTTCAGTTTTCTATTATGTTTAATCTGATGTTTATCCCTACGTATGATTTTGGTTATTTTCCACTATTATTGCACTCTGAACATAGGGTATAGTCTCTTCATTGTATCTTTCAAACCCTTACCACTAGTCGATAGCCTCTAGAATTTAAGGAGGCATTCTTGAGGCCTTATGGAGAGCTAGATTGGATGATGTGTTAGGTTGGGCCAGATTGGTTTGTTACACCACATTACCTCACTTACATGTAAATATAAAGAGAACTAAAAGCATCAATTTTATGGGGAAATTAAATGAAAATTAAGACCATGATAATTCACATTTTTCTAAGAGAAAATATTTGAAATCTTTATCCTAATTTATAAAGAGTTGTGAATGAAACTTTGAATCAAATATTTGAATACCAAAGAAAATGAATGAATATGAGAATATATTTCCAAGAATCAAGGATATTTCCATAACCATTTTGGAAACAATATTCATATAATATGTGGTGAATATAAATGAAAAATAAATGAAGAAATAGATGTAGATAATTTTTGAGATAGGACTTATACTTTTTTGTATCGAAGAAAAAGATCTGAGAGAAGCCACCAAATATTATTATTCAATGAAGATTAATAATATCAAAATCTTGGAGTCAAAGATAAGGCTTATACATTCATATGAAATCGTTCTTCAATAAAATATAATTACTCGGTGGAAGCAAGTTTTTAACTGGTTGGTTCCAATACTTATAGTAGGTTCAAGATCATACTCTTTCATGTAGATTTTATTGATAATAAAAGATTATGTGTGTATGTATGGGATAAAAACCACTATATAACATGGGTGTAGTCATCCTAATGGATGCAAACCTCATTAAAAAGGTTGGTTAGATCACTCCTAAATAAGTAGAATGGATATACTGGTTTAAATTCAAAATGTGTATTAAGCACTAATTCACCCCCCACGTCTTGGTGCCTTCCTCACCTGTTCAATCCTTTTTAATTGGTATCAAATTTAGGTTCACCCTTGAAGAAATCTTACTTGAGTGATATAGAAAAACACAACTCTATTAATCAGAAAGGTGTTCTAACCTTTTTTGGTAAAGGTTTTCATTTGTGGAAAGAAACAATGATGTCATACTTATTATCCCTAGGATGGGATGTTCTTGATGCCACTCTTCAAGGCTTTATTATTCTAAAGGAAGATGCTACTTGGTTTTAAAATGATAAGAGGAATACTAAGAATGATGGGAAATCCAGAAATACTCCACTTTCTTCATTATTAGAGAAATAATTAACAAAGGTCATGGGATACAAGACTGCCAATGAAATCCAAGAAAAACTTCATAGTGTCTATAAAGGCAATAACAAGGTGAAAGAGGCAGAACTCCAAATTAGTAGGAAACAATTTGAGGATATAATAATGAAGTAATATAAATATATTGATCATTTTTTTACAAGATTTAATGTTTTTGTAATCTCGATTAGACTTTTTGGACAAAATTTGAAGATTATACTATTTTTAAGAATCTCATGAGAATTCTACCTGAAAAATTTGATGTTAAAGTATCATCATTAGAAGACAGGGATATCGATAAATTTGTAATTGATGAATTACATAGCACTATCAATAATTATGAAATGAGAAGAGGAGATGATCTTAAAAATCAAGGGAATAAAGAGAAATAGATTTCTTTTAAAGCTCTCAAATAATTAAATATTAATGATAAATAATTATATCTAGATAAAGAAGAAAATATGGAATACTATGCCAAGATACTTTAATTAATGTTAAGAAGATTCTCTATAGGAATAGAAGGAGAGTTTAAATGGAATATACCCTTCAAGTGATTCAACTATAAGAAAATTTTACACTTCTCTGCTGACTATCCCATGAAATTCAAAGATGGAGATCAAAATGAGGAAACTAGAAAATCTTTATCCTCAAAAAGAAGATCTCAACAAAGAATCCAATCACAGGAAAAAGAAAAGAAGAAAATATCTCTAAGTTTTTTTAGAATGAATTTATTATCTATTAAATAAGTGTTTTCTAATAGTGAAGATGATGAGAATTCACATCCTAATCTTTCTCATAGAGTACTCATGGCTCAATAAATGGGATCAGATAATGTTTTAGATGATGATTCGCATACTAATAATGAATACGTTTCTAAAGAAGGGGGTTGGTTAAATAATATACCATGAGGATGGAAATTAAAATGTGTATGAAGAAAATTAAAATATTAAGATATTATAACACTCATCTCAAAAAGGGATTCAGGAGAACTTAAGAAGGTTCAAGTTGAGATTATAATCTTATTAAATAAATTAAAAAAATTGCTTGAGAATGTAGAAAGAAATATTTTTATTAATGACATGACCTCTACTATTGTCCTTGGAAATAAATAGGTTGACAGGCTAAATTAAAAATTAGTTGAAATAAAAAAAGTTGGAAGAGAAAAAAAATATGGATTCAAAAATTTTATTAAAGTTAAAAGAGAATTCTCTAATCAGTATAAAACTATCAAAAATTGGTGAACATGGTATTAAAATTTCTATTGATGTCTTGTTACATAAAAGGGACTTATGGTCTCAAGATGTCCAAGTTCAGAAAAAATTTGTCTCAACTGAAAAATTAGAAGAGAGATCAAAATGTGATCATATCTAAAAGGATAAAAATTCAGAGAAAATATATATTCAAGAATCAAATACACAAAGAGTAAGTTCACAATATAGTTTGGTGAAGACCGCTCAGTAAAGTTTTAAAACTGAGAAAAAACAAAAAAAATGTTCAACAACAAAACTTCTACCAAAGATGAATGTTTTAGGGTTATTTTTGATGTTGTCGTGTGCTTGAACATAGAGAAAACAATTTCTGGTATAATATATATATTACAGGTCTTAGGAGAGAATATGTTTCAAGTAGGAGATAGCTTTAGTAGGTGTAGAACATATGTAAGCATTGAAAGCTTGAATAGAAACTTGAAATGAGAAACAATTTTGGGTATTTTCAGGATTCATGTAGAAAATGTGGTAAATATGGGCACATCTCAAATGATTGTGTCAACATTAAATAAACAAGGTTTAACTTTCTTCAGAATTTAAGAAAGAAGAAATTTCAAAAAACGTACCAAAGAGATGCTGAAGAGGTTTGAAATGGTGGAATCAAGAGGAGAATCTACTCTTATATAAGTAGGAACAAAGATAAGTACAGATGACGAATGCAAAGTAGTAAATGAAAAGGAATTTAGATAACTTATTGAAAGTCTCTTATATCTAACTACTTCAAGGTCGGGTATTGTATAATTTGTTACACTTTGTTCCATATTCCAGTATAATCCAAAAAAATATCATCTTATTTTATCCAAAAGAATACTTAGACATATTTCAAATACTTTTAAATCTTAACTTGTTTACAATAAAGAAGGAGAATAATGTTTGAAGGGGGTTTCAAATGCTGATTATGAAAGACATGTGGATGATAGAAAATCCACTTCAGGTGGATTATTCTTCATTGGTGAAAAATGTGTTGCATGACATTAAAAGAAACAACCTAGATCCACCTTGAATTCCATTAAGGCTGAATATATTGTTGCTACACAAGTTCCACTCAAATGTTGTGGACGAAAACTCAACTTGAGGACATGGAAGTTCAAATTTTCTTTCCACTCATTATCAAATATGATAATCAAAGTTATATTAATCTATTTAATAATTCAGTGCATCATTCTAGGTCAAAACACATTGATATAAACATTAATACGAATACGGCTTTTATCAGCGCTAAAAATGACCTTTAACAGCGCTAGAAAAGCGCTATTAATGCCGGTGAAGATAAAGGGGGGGTCCTCTTTATCAGCGCTCTAAAAAGCGCTGATAAAAGGGTCATTTATCAGCGCTCCAAAAAGCAATGATAAAAGGGTCCTTTATCAGCGTTTTCTTTTTAGCGCTGATAAAAGTTAAAAAAATAAAAAAATTAAAAAAAATCCTGCCAATCGGGGGGCTTTTATAGCGCTTGAGCCCCCCTTTTACAGCGATTTTTCGCCCCCCTCCAGCCCCTGCACGCACCCCTCCACCTTTCATCAGCGCTAGCCCCAGATTCACACATGCGCGCGCGTCCCTGCCTCCACCCGGATTTGATCTCGAGACCTCCCACTTGCGCGCCTGAAGTCTTTGTCACTCCCCTATATTGATTTGTTCTCCTATTAGTGATATATCTATTTATATATATATATATATAGTTATATTTATTCGTATAGTAATATATATCTATATTAATATATATATATATATATAGTTATATTAATATATATATATATACATATATATATTTATATTTATAGTGATATTAATATATATATTTATAGTTATATTAATATATATATAGTTATATTGATATATATATATATAGTTAGATTAATATATAGGTATATAAATATTCATATATTTGTATTTTAAATAAAATGGATATTAGTTATTATTTAGATAAAGCTAATATATTTTATATGTAAATATATTTTATTATTTATATTTATAATTAAATTTTTATGTGTGAATATATAAAATATATGTAGATATTGTTATATATTTGATTATAAATAGCAGTGCATTATAAAAAACGATAAAATTTCAAAGACATAATATCAATATGAATGTAATACCTTGGAATAAATTTAGTCCCCACCAAAAAAAAGCCAATAATACTGTAGACGCCGGAAAAGTCCGTTGCTCCTCAAACGAAGTTCCGGATGAGGAAAGCGAGGTCATATTTGGAGTCAGAAGCACGTTTCGGAAGGCCCGAAGACCTTGCGCGAAATTTCGGAGGCCCGCGCGCAATATTGGCTATGCGCGCGCAATCCTTCCGAGATTCGCGCAATGGGCCGAGTCGGCGCGGAATGTTCCGCGCCCGACGCCCGTGCGCGGCCCTATTGCGCGCCGGGCTCTTATTTCGCACTCGCGCCGTATTGCGCGCCCGCGAGCCGAATTGCGCGCCCGAGGTTGCCTATAAATACAAGGTGACCCCCAACGTTTTGAAGGTTGCCAGAATTCGAAGGGTCGCTCGTGCGCGCAATCCCACCCCCTCCGCGCGCAATGCCGATCGTCAGGTAACCTCCTTTATTTCGCGCAAGCAAGCCCCGGGGTTCGCCTTCGCGCGCAACCCCTTTGGCTTCTTTCCTTTGACCAATTCCTCACCCAAAGGCCTTCGCGCGCAAAAGAAGCCTCTTGCGCGCAATTGCCCCCCGGGTGCGCGCAATCCAGCCCGATTGCGCGCACCCCCCCTTACTAAGTGGTCATTCGTTAAAGAATGGGTCGTTGCCCCCGCGCGCTATCAGAGGCCCGGTGCGCGCAATCTTCGTCTTCCGCGCGCAAAGCGCTGGCCCAATTGCGCGCCAGCCCGCCCAATTGTGCGCCGACCCGCGGTATTGCGCGCCAAGCTCCTCTTTTGCGCGCAAACCGCCAGGGTCGCCCCCTTTGACCCCCTGGGGGTACCCGCTTGTGTGGCGCCTGATGATCTTCATCCCGGGTGCTCGCACCGTGCGTTGTCTTCCCGTGCGGCCCTCCAGGCTCGCGCGAAGTGACACGGACCCATCGGCGGCAACTACTCGTCCGCGCTGCAGGACGTTAAACTGCCAAGCATCCATCGTCCCGCACGATGTTAAACTGCATTCGTCCAAGCTGCACGACGTTAAACTGCCTAGCATATGGGCCTCCTCAAGGTGTAAGCCCCAAACCCCATCGTCCTCAACACACGACGTTAAACTGTACTTCGTCCGGCAAGACGTTAAATCGTCCGCATCACCTGATCTCGTGCCTCGCACGCAGGGTCCCCCCCGGTTTGGATATGGCCCCCACCCGCTCGTCTCTGCAGGGATGTCGGGATTGCCCCTCTTTAGGGACGATTTATTGGAGTGGCCTTCGCCCACGGGGGTAGGGTATTACAAACCCCTAGTTTCTTGTGGGGGACTGCACATGTGTATCTCCATTGTGCTTCCCCACTGTCGAAGCCAGTAGAGGGCATGACAGGGATCGAGGTGCCTCTCACCTTCGGCCCAAGTCCCTCTTCAACTGAGCTTTGCCGCACTCAGGTTGCCTCAGTGCGTAAGTCCTGACAGAATGAACTACGTGGACTTTGATCCCTGTCTCCTAAACAGGGTACGTAGGAAGCCTCCCTGAGGTTCAAGCCCACCACCTGGTCGTCCCGGTCATATTCACGTCGGTTCGTCCATCAGTGGACCCCTCCCGGGTTCACATTCGCGTCGATTCACCTATGAATCCGCCCTTGTGGGGGACTGCACGTGTGTATCTCCATTGTGCTTCCCCACTGCCGAAGCCAGTAGAGGGCGTGACAGGGATCGAGGTGTCTATCATCTTCGGCTCAAGTCCCCCTCTAACTGAGCTTTGCCGCATATGGGCCTCCTTAGAGTGTAAGCCCCAAACACCATCGTCCAGCAAGACGTTAAACTGTGATCCACCCACTTCGTGCGTGCTGGTCCGCTCCGCCCCACTTCGTGCGTGCTGGTCCGCTCCGCCCCACTTCGTGCGTGCTGGTCCGCTCCGCCCCACTTCGTGCGTGCTGGTCCGCTCCGCCCCACTTCGTGCGTGCCGGCGGCCTCGACCTCCTCGTGAGTCGGCTTGCCAACGTCCAGCATGACGTGAAACTGTGATCCACCCGGCCGTTCCATCCCCCTCTGTGCGAGGTGGTTCGGTTCAATCCTCCGCCCGGCAGCCTCGACCTCCTTGTGAGTCGGCTTGCCAACGTCCAGCATGACGTTAAACTGTATATCCGAACTACACTGACTTTGATCCGCGCTAACGCGCGGTACGTAGGAAGCCTCTACGGGGTCCAAGCTCTTCACTCCATCATCCATCCTGATCCTTACCCGGGCCGCCACATCCCGGTGGGGTCATGTCATTTCATTCCACTCCACTTCACTCGGGAAGCCGCCCATGTGCTGGCCCCAGCGTCGGAGGTTCCCCGCAAGGGGTTCTGCCATCTGATCCACTCCTCGTATTGATCAGTCCGATGTCGTCCCCGCTGGACGTTAAACTCGCGGCATACCCCTTGTTAAACATGGGAAACTGAGGAAAACCTCAGGTAACGCAGTTCCCCGCACCCAGCGCGGGATGCCTCAGGCCATCACGCCTTCGAGAAGCCCTATTAGGGACGGAAGGCAGACATGCAGAGCCGCAGTGTTAAGACACGCCCCCAACACCCAGAGCTACCCGGTCTCCTCACCGCGGGTTGCTGCCCCGACCAGACTCCTTGGAGCGTCCGGGCGGAAGCAGCGTAATTAACCGGTGTCCATGAAGATATGGCGTCGGGAACGAGATTCACGAACATTCTTAAATCTATGAGGGAGACCCGGATTAGGCGACGAGTTCCGAGGAGACGTCCACGGAAGGAGGAGCCGACATCCCATCATCCCGGTTTCGATCAAGGAGCAGACGTCCCTTAATAAGGGACGGATGCCGCCCGCCTTTGGAAAGCGGGACTGCGGGGCCACAAGCCACGCTCCCATCCCCTCGGGTCGACGGGCGCACGCGCGAACGCGTCCTGGCGGAACAGCGTCGGAACAGAAACCCGACGCACATCCGCACCGAAACAGAAAATGGTGAACCCGACGTGAATCTCTTCTCCTCAATACGAAGACTGATAGCTTTCAGAGGTGTTGGAAGACTAGCATGTTGCCCGGCCGAGCATTCAGCACTGGGGCACGGAACCCGCCAGGGGCTGGGGAAGGGAAATCGGGCACTCCGTCTCACGACGTCGATGGCCTGGGTTCCCCCCACGGAAGGCGTCGTGGCACTAATGGTTGGTTGTCGATTCCTTTTCCTGTCGGTGTTAATGGGTTCTTCTCCCTGCTTTCAGGAATCAGGTCGCCCAATCCAGTGCCTGATCGCCGCCCGCCCACTGGCGCAGGGGTAGGGGAAACACCGACGCGGCTACTCCGCGCGGTCCCGCCCGTTCCACAGCCGTCCCAGCAGCCGCAACTGCGGGGCAACCACGCCCTCTCTCCCCCTCGGAGGTCATCCAGAGAAGGGTGATCAACAACTTGGTGCGGAGATCTGAGGAAGAGGGAGTCATCCCCACCAGGGACATGGCTCGCCTAGACCTCGAGGAAGCTGCACCTCGCCACCAACGCCGCCCCCGAGGGCCGCGCAGGGAGGCACCGCTGCCTACCTCGACGTCCAACCGCTTCGGGAGTTTATCCCCGGAACGCTCCGACAGCTCCCTCCCCTATGCGGATGAGGTGGGGGATGTCCGGGACCGCCCTATCCGAGATTCGCTCCAGGGATCCGCGATAAGGGCTCCTGCCAGGCCACGTCGACACCGCCGCAAGGCTTCTCAAGTCGAAGAACGGGCTCTCCACCTGCCTGCGCCGCTAATCCCGACTCGTCTGCCCCGACGCCAACGTCGGGCACGAGCGGAAGAGGATGCCCACCTTGGGGCCCTAGCAACAGCGTTCGCGTTGGCCCAAGCCACTGCTGGCTCCAGTCAGCAGGCCCCTGCGCATCCTGAGCAGGGGCACTTCTATGCCCGACCTGGATCGAGGCCCCGACCGCCCCAAAGGCAGGTTGGGTTGACTCTCCCGGTTGCTGGTACAGGCAATAGCCACCGCGGACCACCTCGCGGTAGCGCTATTCACCAGCAGGGTCTACTCTGTGTGGCCGATCCAAGAGGCATGGGTGATCCCACCTTCCGATCCCGGCCCGGAGGCCTGCCCGGAATCATCTCTCCCCGCGTCCCCTTTGATATCTGTCCCGGTGCTCCTCGCACCTTGGTTTCCAGTCCTCTTGGCCCCAGCACCGGTGCGGCCAGAGGACGCCAGGACAGAGATCAGCCATGCCCCGAAGAACCACCCAGGGGCAGGAAGGCGAGACGTCGACGTAGAGGGAGGAATGTTAGGGAATTCCGGAAAGAGATCCGACCGGTTCGTTTCTCTGATACAGAGGCGGAGTATGATTCGGCGACGGAGCCCTCCCCCCGATCCCGCCAGTCAAGGGAAGGGGTAGGAATGCGGCACGTCAGCCTCGTACTCCCCGAGAGCGAGATCGATGTGATCCCCGCTTCTCTCCGAAGGTATATCCGGAGTAGCGAGGGCCTGGTAGACCCCCAAGGATCAAGCTTGCGGTTGGTACCGGCCCCTCCGGAAGCGCCTTCTGCCTCGATCGGAGAAGCCAGAGACCTTTTCTGGGGACCGATGGTCGAGCCACGTTCTAGTGCACCCTCGGCGAGCACCGACGCGACGGCAGGATGTTCGCTCGCCGGCCCGTCCTATCGTGATGTGGTAGCTGGGGCACCGCAACCCTCAGAGGGCGGCCCGGGACATGGAGGCCAATCGGCCTGCTCGCCGTATTCACCGTCGGCCAGCCCGCCGGCACAGCGGCCCGCCTCGGCACCACTGCCGGTTCCCCGTCCATTCCCAGTCGCTGAAGGGGACCAAGAAGACCTGGGTCCCGAGTTTGAGTCGTGGAGCTTCTGGACCGTCCTTGCAGAGGGCCACTTCCCTGAGAAGTTTTGGCCAGTCGCAGGACCGGACTTTGATGCACCAGAATCGCTCACCCCGGATGAGTTTGAATGCTTCCGCCGAACTCTCCGGGAGACTCACTCCCGTCTTCACCACCTACAAATGCCATATCCCGGGAGTCAAGCACACCTGGAGGATATTGGTGAGCAGTGTCGTCAGATTGACCTGGCCACGCTCCCCGCGGTTCGGCACCCCGGGTCATTTGGGCACCACGAGGCCCTCCAACAACGATGCGTTGAGTGTTTTCAAGTACTCCGCAAGGTTATCGAGGAAGCCACCCCCCACGTGTATATCCGTGGATGGGGGCAGTACGCTGCCCTACGCTTCAGTGCGATTCGCCGACAGCCCGATTCGTTGGGTGGCCCTGAGGGTACATCCCCAGGGACGGAAACGGTCAATATGGCTGACCTGTCGGGAGAGGGGAACGGCTTGGAACTTCTCGACGGGGGCTCTCCCCCTGAAGACAAGCCGTTGTTGGATCCATCGGTGAGAGTTACTCGTCACCAGAGGAACCTCCTGGGTCTCCCCACACCCACTGAAGCACTGACGTTGAGCCGAAACGTCAGCAAAGGTAAAGAGCACGGCGGGGCTATAAAGCCCGCCGACCCATCTGCCTCCATGCAGAGGGCAGAGGAGGATCCCGAAAAGGCCACGCTACGTCAACAGCTCGCCGAGCAGAAGAAGCTAGTTGACCAGCTCCTCACCGAGCGCGCTGCAGAGCGGTGGCCTGATTACGGTGATCCTAGGCCAGGACAGCAGGGACAGGAACAACCACTCCTCGATGAGACTCTCCCGGGCAACCGTGATTATGCTGTGTTTGCCGACAGGGGAGAGGCCATTGCCTATGGCAAGAGGGCGCGGTATGTTTCACCGCACCCTCCCGAACGGCGTGACTACCTGAGAGACCCCGCTCGGATTCCTCCCGCTGCCCCAAGGGCCGCTCCGCCCGCCATCCCACGAGCTGCCGAGTTCGACGACCCGGTCGACGACCCGATTGAAGAGCCATGCAATGCGCTCGTGGTTAGAGATCCTCGCCAGGACTGGAACCCATGTTCGGACGATCCGATGGCGGCACTCATCGCCCGGTTGGAAGCCTTGGAGACTCGGCAAGTGGCGATCCCACCGGACGGCAAGTCATACCCAGCATGGGTGGATGACATGCCGGCACCTCCGAGATTCGGGAACCCCACTTTCGCCCCCTTCAACGGGACTGGAGATCCACCACAGCATTTGGCCCATTTCAACTCGAGGTGTGGGCCTATGTTGGGAACTCTGGCGCAGCAGGAGGCCGCTAAGCTTCACTGCTCTGTCCAGACACTGGAAGGGCCAGCATTTGTCTGGTACAGCCAGCTCCCCGTCGGGTCGATAACTAGCTGGGAGGACCTTCGTAGACAGTTCCTCTATCAGTTCAGTTCCACGACCCGGAAGACGAGTATCGCAGACCTCTTCAAGTGCAAGCAAAGGCCTGATGAGCGAGTCGCGGATTTCGTCGCCCGATGGAAGGGTCTCACGTATTCCCTTGACATGTCGTTGACTCAGGAGCAGTTGCTGACAATGTGCGTCGGGAACGTCAAGACCGAGCTGGTCCCTTCCTTGATCACTCAGAATTACCCCGGAGGGTTCAGGGACTTCTCAGACAAAGCTCAACGTCTTGAGGAAGCCCTGCAACAGGCCAGTCAGGCACACCCGCTGCCTCCTATGATCCCTGCAAGGAGAGTCAGCAGGGCTGAGCCCGCTGCTGTTGCCCAGATAGAGGCCCCCAGGCAGTTGGAGCTGCTGCCGGTGAGGCCAGCTCCACAGCCTCACAGGAATCCGCCTCCACGGGCTCAGTTCCCGGCCCAGCAGCGGCAGCCCCAGAACCGGCCGACCCCTCCGCGTAATGTACCGCCACAACCCAGGCGAGATAATCAGGGTCCACCTCCTCGGCAGGCCCCTCCAACCCCTCGTCAAGACCACGCTCCCAGGGCCCCGCGATACCTGACTTACTCATTTCACGAGGATCAGGTCCCCGGTTATTTCCGGAGCGCCCTGGAGCAGAGGATTGTGCGACTGCCTGAGTGTTGGAGGCCAGAGGAGGCACATCTCACGGATAACCCCCGCTACTGCCCTTACCATCGGGCCCTGGGGCACACCATCCGGCGGTGCTACGTGTTTAAGGACTGGCTCCAAGACCACATTAACAACAATGTAATCAGGTTGGGCCCAGCTCCAGCACAAGTGGCGGGTGTGTTCGTGGGATCAGATGACGATAGTGGCGACGAGGACGAATGGCAGCTGGTCTCCGACCGCGGATCCCAGAAGTATAATGACTGGATGGCCCGCAAGACGATCATTCGCGCCCATGGAATCATCCGTGCGCGCTTGAATCAGCCTGAGCCCCCAGAATCTGCGGGTGCTGCTTCGGCATCGTCGTCCCAGCCTGCCTCTTCCGAGAAGAGCAAACGGCGGCGGCGTAAGAAGGAAGAGCGCGCCCCGCCAGTTCCGCCACTATCCCGCACTCTCGGCGATTTCATGCCCCCGGAGATGGCGGTCCCTCCTCGGATCCGCCCGGTGATGAATGATTCGTCCGATGACAGTGTTGGGTACGCTTCGGTTAATACCGTCGAGCTGGTAAATCCCTTTTCGGTTCTCGACGTTGAAGAACACCAGGTGGACCTCCCTAGTGTCCCTGGTCGTCGCCACCGTCGGAGGAACCGCAACAACAGGAGTCGCTGGGGCACGACAGTTGGTACCTCCAGCCAGGCCGTGCACGCCACTGAGACTAGGCAGCGGGCTCAAAACCGAGCTCAGCGCGCGCAGCCCCCCCATCCGGGGATGACGGATTCGCCTCCGCCACCGTTTGTGGTGTGGGACCAGGCAGAACCGCCTCAGCCGCGCCGCGACCAGCTCCGTCCTGCCACGAGTCCATCCCGGCCTCCTGGCCCCAGTACGGTGACCGCTTCCCGGGCTTCAACCAGTGAACAGCGAGATGCGCCAAGCACCAGTCGGCCGCCGGTCCAACCGGCAAGGCCCGTCATGCCTCCAACCGCAGAGCAACCTCCTGCAACCAGGGGCTCGCGCTTGGCAAGAAAGTATGATGTCCTGAAGCACTTGGCCGACATCCCAGCAAGGCTCTCCATCCTTGAGGCTCTGCGCCTGTCACCTGAGATGCGCGAGGCGCTCGCTGAAGCCCTGAAGAGCCCCCTCCAGTTTGAGACGGAGGTTGCGGCTGCAGAGGCCTTTCACGCCGAAGCGATTGAGAACGCCGAATGTCAGGCGGTTATCTCGTTCTCTGGTAAGGATGAAGACCCTCCTATACAGGGGCACATTCGTCCGCTGTATGTTACTGGCCAGTTCAATGGTCTTGAAGTCCGGCGCTGTCTTGTCGACACGGGGTCCGGGATTAACCTGATTCCAACTCGGACGCTCCGGAGATTGGGGTTGTCTGAGGATGACTTGATTCCCTCCGACCTCAGGATCCAGGGGTACGACCGCACCGAGCAAACTCTGGTCGGCAAGATACGTTTGAAGACCCAGTTCGGTGACCTGGTTGCCAACACCGAATTCATGGTAGTCTCTCAGGACACTGCGTATAACGCATTGATGGGCAGGCCATGGCTCCACCTTCATGCGGCGGTTCCCTCATCATACCACCAATGCCTTAAATACTCCCTTAATGGTCGAGTAGGCGTGCTTCAGGGAGATGCCTCTCCTTTTGCCTCATGTGAAGCCCGCTATCTGGACGCGGACTATTACAAGAGCAAGGATAAGCAGATCCTGACAGGTGAGGTTGAGTCTGTCGCTGTTGCAAGTGATCCCTGGGCAAGTTTGGATGACGCTTACGTCCTCCCGATCCATCGGTTGGACGTAGCCATGGTCTCGATGGCCTGTGAGTCTCCTGATGAGATGACCGCGACCGCCCATGCCAGCACCAGCGGCCCAGCAGGATCTGGTAGCCCCAATGCAGTTTCCAACGCAGTCTCTCCCGTGGACGATCCCTCCCCGAGTGGAGAGGACGTGGAAGATGCACCCCCAGCCTTTGAGGAGGGCGTCTCTGCCACGGTCGATGAGTTAGTACAGGTGAACCTTGGAACCGAGGCAGATCCAAGACCCACATTGGTCAGTGCCGCCATGCCCTCTGAGGAGCGGCAGCAGTACGTGGACTTCCTCAGACAGCATCGTGATGTGTTCGCTTGGGGCTATGACGAGATGCCGGGGCTAGATCCTCAGGTAGTCGTCCACCGCCTTGGTCTCCCGGCGAACCATCGCGGGTTCAAGCAGCCTCCCAGGAAGATGCACCCATTCCACGGTGCCATGGTTGAGGCCGAAGTTGACAATCTTATCAAAGCCAACTTCGTGAGGGAAGTTCAGTACCCCAGATGGCTGGCCAACATTGTGCCGGTCAGGAAGAAGAACGGGCAGATCAGAGTCTGTATCGACTTCCGCGATCTCAACCGCCACTGTCCGAAGGATGATTTTCCCCTTCCGGTGACAGAGCTGTTGATTGACGCCACGGCAGGGTTCCAAGCCCTCTCCTTCATGGATGGATACTCCGGATACAACCAAATCCGGATGGCCCCTGAGGATGAGGAGTTCACTACCTTCAGGGCCCCCCAAGGTATCTTTTGTTACCAGGTCATGCCCTTCGGCCTGAAGAATGCAGGTGCCACCTATCAACGGGCGATGCACCGCATATTCAAGCCAATCCTCGGCAAACTGGTGGAATGCTACGTCGACGACTTGGTGGTCAAATCACGCCAGTGTCAGGACCATCTCAAAGATCTTGAGAAAGTGTTCGGCTTCCTCCGGTCTCGCCGCCTGAAGATGAACCCGTTGAAGTGTGCCTTCGGGGTCACCTCCGGGAAGTTTCTTGGCTTTGTGGTAAGATACCGGGGTATTGAGATCGACCCAGAGAAGATCAGGGCGATTAGCCAGATGCCTCCCCCAGGTAACATTCGGGAACTGCAAGGGTTCCAAGGCCACTTAGCCTATATACGCCGATTCATCGCGAATCTGGCCGACAAGTGTAAGCCCTTTACTCGGCTCATGAAGAAAGGTGCCACCTATGTATGGGATAAGGAGTGTCAGACCGCTTTCGAGGAAATCAAGCAGTACCTGCTTCAACCTCCGGTTCTGATGCCGCCTGTATCCGGGAAGCCGCTGGTCCTTTATGTGACTGCCCTGGAACGGTCCCTTGGTGCCCTTCTCGCCCAGAAGAACAACGAGGGAACAGAGAATAGCCTCTATTACCTCAGTCGCATGCTCCTCGATGCGGAAGTTAGGTATTCCCCCATCGAGAAGAGCTGCCTGGCGCTCGTATTTGCCGTACAGAAATTACGGCACTACTTGCAGCACCACGAGGTACAGTTGGTTTCTCGGGTAGACCCGTTGAAATATATCCTGAGCCGGCCTATGTTGACTGGCCGTCTAGCGCGGTGGGCTGTGATTCTCCAGCAGTTCGACATCAGGTATGTGTCTCAGAAGGCCATCAAAGGGCAAGCATTGGCGGACTTTCTGGCTGCTCACCCGACCTCCGCGGATCAGCCGCTGGATCTAGGCTTTCCTGATGAGGTCGTTCTCTCGGTCGATCGTGTCGATCCATGCTGGCAGATGCACTTTGACGGTGCCTCCCGGAGCCCCACCGGTAAAAGACTCGATAATCCTAAGCTCAACAGAGTGGGCTTGGGTATCGTCTTCATTACCCCGGAGCAGGCCGTGCTGCCATACTCTTTCCTGTTGTCAGAGGGCTGTACCAACAATGAGGCGGAATACCATGCCCTCATCACTGGCCTCGAGTTAGCTCTCGAGATCGACGTGCCCCATCTGTGTGTGAAAGGGGACTCCGAGCTGGTCGTTAAGCAGATCAATGGCGATTATGTTGTCAGGAAGCCGGAACTTGTGCCATTGTTGGAGTGCACCCTCCTCCTGATGGCCCAGTTCCCTTCTCGGCCAGAAATTGTCCATATTCCCCGGTCGCAGAACGGTCGAGCAGATGCTTTGGCCAGCCTTGCTGCGTCACTCGCGGAGCCTGAACAGGACAACCTGATCATCCGCGTGACGCACCGCAGGCTCATCGCTCCCGTTATCCCGGAGGGAGATCACGGCCCGTCGGTAAGTAATCTCACCACGGTTGCCCCTGTGCCTGGAGCCCCGAGTACCACAGATATGGCAGTCGAACCAGCCCCTGATTGGAGGACGCCCTTGGTTGAGTACCTCCAACATGGCATTCTCCCGTCGGATCGGGCCGAGCGCGAGCGAGTTCGACACCGCGCATCGCAGTTTGTCCTCCAGAGCAGTCCCGGCCTGGAGCAGATCCTCTATAGACGCGGATTTGATGGTGTTCTCCTCCGTTGCCTTCAGGGAGTTGAGATCCCACGAGTCATGCAAGAGGTTCATGCTGGTTCATGTGGTGCCCACCAGACTGGGCCGAAGCTGTCCCACCGGATTCGGAGGTTGGGATACTTCTGGCCCTCCATGATCCATGACTGCATCGAGTATGCCAGGAAGTGTCATGCGTGCCAGGTTCATGCGAACTTTGTGCATCGGCCGCCGGAGCCTCTCCATACCACCAGGTATTCTTGGCCCTTTGCAGTCTGGGGGCTGGACGTTGTGGGACCTTACTTGCCAGCGACGGCTCGCCAGTGTCGGTTCATTCTGACCGCCACAGACTTCTTCTCCAAATGGGCAGAGGCGATTCCGCTCAGAGAGGTCAAATCCTGTTCTATCGCTGACTTCGTGACCTCCAACATCATTTATCGATTTGGAGTGCCTCACGCTATCCTCACGGATAACGGAGCCAATTTCCGAGCAGCCGAGTTGAAGAAGTTGTACGCCAAGTACAACATTCGCTCGAACCATACATCTCGCTATCATGCGCAGGCGAATGGACAGATTGAGGCGTTTAACAAAACCCTCTCTAACATTCTGCAAAAGATGGTTGGTCAGAACAAGAAGAGTTGGCCGGACAAGCTCCCCAACGCCCTCTGGGCTTATCGGACGACGACTCGCAATTCCACCCAGATGACCCCTTATTCCCTGGTGTATGGAGCTGAGGCCGTCCTGCCCATCGAGATCCAGTTACCGTCCTTGCGCACTGCGGTCTACGACCAGCAAGCGTCGGACAGAGCTGCTGAAACCCGTCTAGTCGAGTTGGAAGCACTGGATGAGAATAGGCTTCGCGCTTTGCACAACTTGGAGAGGCATCAAAGCAGAATGGCTCGAGCTTTCAATAAGAAGGTTCGCCTTCGCTCCTTCCTGCAGGGTGACCTAGTACTAGCCCTAAGAGCACCAATGATCCCCAGCAGGAAGCCGCCCAAGTTGGAGCCCAAGTGGGAGGGACCTTTTGTCGTCCACAAGGTCTATCCCAATGGCGCGTACTCCCTAGCGACTATGGATGGTGAGCGTGTCACTCCTCCCACCAACGCTAGGTTCCTCAAGCAGTACTTTGCCTGAGTGTCCATCGTCCCGCATGACGTTAAACTGCACTCCGTCCTGCATGACGCTAAACTGCACCACGTCCGAGCTACAAGACGTTAAACTGTTCAGCATTCGTCCTGCACGACGTTAAACTGCATTCGTCCGCGCTGCAGGACGTTAAACTTCCAAGCATCCATCGTCCCGCACGACGTTAAACTGCATTCGTCCACGCTGCAGGACGTTAAACTGCATGCTCCATCGTCACGCATGACGTTAAACTGCACTTCGTCCCGCATGACGTTAAACTGCCTCTCAAGAACTACGTACGGCTTGATTCCCATCCTTATGGGATACGTAGGACCGCCTGGACGTTTGTGTTCCAGGTCCAGCCCCGTCTCTTGGTTGATCACGGGGATCTGCCGTCCTTTGGTTGCTCTCAAGGTGAGTCCTCCTACCCTTTCCGGTGATCTGTTAGCATGTTTTGGGGTACTCCGGTCTATGACCTGTAGTGTCGGATTCAATCCCGACAAGTCCTGTGTTACTTGTCGGGCCTCGCGCTTCCTCTTGTTCGGGCCTTCCTGGGCAGCAAATCGATATGAATCCTGCGCTTGAGCGGTTGATGCTCATTTGTTTGCCTCATCCTAGGCTGACGCGATCGGATGTTGTGTTGCGAATATGGTCAGCAACATCCTTGATCGCCATGTCAACTCTTTCAGGCTCTGAACATTGGTTGCGCAGTCCTTGTCACACTCCGCCTCAGTGCGTTGTGGTGGAAACTCGACACTCTCTCTTCATACTGACCATCAGTACACCTCTACACGTTAGGCAGGCCAACCAGGGTAATGGTGCCTTTCGAGGCTCCCACGATATGAGCACCAATGATATATGCTAATGTCCTCCCTAAGGGCCATGTGTAGCTAGACCCTCGTCCCCATGAGGAGCAAGGAGTCGCCCGAACAATCGCGTTCTGGGCCCAGCATAGTTGGAGGCTAGCATCTCTGCCCCTCGGTTGATAGACATATGCAGGCCCCTATCCCAGGATCCTTCTCCTGGAATTGTGCGTGACCGCAGGGCTGGGATGTGTCCCCACCTCCGCTGGGTCCGCCGTATCGCAATAAGCGGATTCCTCCATGGTCCGAGCCACACGACCTTAAACTGTGTTGCCTGGTCTTACCACACGACCGTAAACTGTGATCGTCTTGGCCGCCCGACGAGAAACGGCACTGCATCGTGATGTTCTCCTCAGGGGACACTCACGTTGGGCGCTGGTTAATAACCACGCCATTTATCAATGCCTTTCATGGCTTGATTATTGTGGCGACGCCAGGGATTTCTTAATCACAGGCATGTCGCTGCACAAAGAAAAACCATCCACCTTTAAGGACAAACAAGAAATATCAAATACCGCTCCTTTTGGGTGCGAGGGCCAGACCCGCACCCCTCCCCGCGCTGGTGCCCGATTGTGTTGCGTCGTGCTTCAAGAACTACGTGCGGCTTGATTCCCATCCTTATGGGATACGTAGGAACGCCCGGATGTTTGAAACTTCGGGTCCAGCCCCCCACCTCTTAAAGATTCCCCCTTCTCTTGGGAATCTGCCGCCTTCGGGTCACCCTCAAGGCGTGTCCCTTGACCCCTTGCAGTGGTCCACCGGTGTCAAGAGCACTCTGGTCTATTGCCAGGAGGGTCAGGTTCAGCTTGGTCAGGCTCCTTCCACTTTTCAGGCTTCATGGTCCCCTTCATTCGGACCCATCACCTACGCCCTGGGGGGAACCCCCCGTGAGCGGTCTGGATGCAATGCCTCAGTGCTCTCCCACCGATCCGGGCTGGTGCCCCCAAGGGCCTTGGGCAGCAAGTCGATATGAATCCTGCGCTTGAGCGGTTGATGCTCGTTTGCTGCCTCATTCCATCAACGGTCAGTGCGATATTGATGCTGCTTTTCCGCCACAGTCGGCAGTACTCCCATATCGTTACGCCGGTACCCCCAGTCCTTGAGTGAATGGCCGCATGATTCACATTACGTTTTCCACCTCCCATTCTGACCAGGCGAAATCTCGGCACTCTTGACATTATCCCTCAGTGCATCTTCGCATATCCAGGGGATAGGACCACGATGTGGCGTACTTTGAGGTTCTTATGGTCCGAGCTCTAAGACCTTAAACTAAGATCTGTCCCTATGGTCCGAGCTCTACGACCTTAAACTAAGATCTCCCTAATCGGGGTTCTACGTCCCGCATGACGTTAAAACTGCACTCTCAGAACTACATGTGGCTTGATCTCCAGCCTGATGGAGTACGTAGGAACGCTCGGGCATCTCGACTCGGGTCCAGCCTCAGGGATCGCTGAGTCCCGCCCCTCCTCGTCGCCGGCCGTCTGGCCTGGCTTCTGGTAGAGTGGTGCGGTTGTGATATTCTCCCTGATTCAGCTCGGGATGCCCCATTGCAATGATGGGAAGCGACAGTTTCCTCGTCAAAGAGGTTCTGTCTGAGAATTGGGGTGATTCACGGCCAGATTAGTGCATCCGCCTAATACGCTTTCCCCACGGTGGCGCAATTTTGGGAGTGTTAGATTCTGTCCGAACAAATCATCACTTCGCCCCACGCTTCGCATGCTCTTTCGATCCGGATTTCCACCCTTGTGTCTGAAGGAACCCCCAAAGCGGTATTGATGATGACATGTGATCCGCCTCCTGCAATATGAATGATGACCTTCGGTCCGTCTATTGCAGTAGTATGGTCGATTGATCCATTGTCCGCTTGCCGTCTTGGGCATTTCCTGGAAGACTGATCGTCGTGGATTTCTGAATTCGGGACACGCGATTCACGCTTTTTCATTTCCCTATGTTCAGATAAAATCTCAACGCCCCTAGCGTTGTCCCGCTCGTGTGTCGGAACAAGTTGGGGGGATGGTACATTGATTAGGTCTGAGGTCTCCTTTCCTAGGAAGGACCTCCCTCTTTTCCTTAGAAATCCAGGCCCAATTGTGGATGCCTGAAGCTTGGTTAACGCTCCCGCAAGACAATGAATTGTGGTTGAGCACGTTAAGCCAAAAGATGCAGATAAATATGTTGATTCATACAAATGGATCGAAGTATTGAGTAGCAGAAGCAAAAATGTTCTGGGAATGGCAAAAACAAAGCCCCTGGGGATTAGCGTGCTGAATGGATCTTTCCAACGCCGCTACCCTTTGGCTGGCGGCCTTCAGAGCTGCTTCTCGCTCTCTGCATGCCCTCTCTTCGTCGGCGGTCGCAGCGCGCAGCTCGCCGATCCTGGCTTGTGCACGCTCCCGCTCGACTTGAAGTGTGACCATCTGGTGGCCCGCCTCCGTCAACTGTGCCTGGGCGTCATCCAGCTGGGCCGTCAATTGCTCCACAAGCTCAGTGCACGCTGCGACAAAGGCCTCCTTCTCTGCCGCCTGCCCTTCGAGGCGCCGGACTTCCTGCTCCGCCACGAGGAGCGCCCGCGTGTTCTCCGACATGTCCCGACATTGTGCGACGTCGGCACGCCGGCGGCTCTCGCGCATCTTTTCGGCCATGAAATCACGGACCGTCAGATGGAGGCGTCGAGCATCAGCTCCCCCGGCACACAGGAAGCGCAGCCAGGTTTGAAGCGATCCCATGCGCCCCAGCCACTCCGATGGGGGTCGCTTGAGGAAGCGCTGGATGCACTTCCACCCCCTGCGGCGCGTTATCCGGCTCTCCTCGACCGCCTCCGAGTCCGAGTCGTCCATCTCCTCGGGGTCGGCAGGCCGGTAGGCAGGGAAGGCAGCCAGCAGGTCTGCTGTAGGGTCCGTCCCTGGGATGTCCTCACAAGGGATAGGTTCCCCAACATCTGGGCGACCTTCTTCTCTCGCCCCAGCGGCGTTGACACCCTCGTCAGCCCCCGACCTCTCTCCGATGGCAGCACCGCCGGCGTCCGTTGCCCCCTGATCAGCAGTTGGTGGGGCCGACACGGTGTGAGAAGTCTGTTCCGGAGAAGGCGGTATGTCTGCCACTGGTCCACTCGTGGATGGCCCGGGTTCGACAGCCCGACGAGCCTCCAGTATTGAGATCACTGCGCAAGGCATGTCGTGGTTAGTCACGGATCGTCAACGGCAAGCACCAACAGTAAAGTAAGAAGACTTACGGGAATCCAGAGCGTCATCTTCCGCTGTCCCGGCCGCCGCAGGAGCAATTGCAGCAGGGGACCCCTCAGCGCTTGTCAATTCAATGATGGGTGTCTGGCCCCCGCCCTGTCCTGCTGGCGCCTCTCCTACTCCTACTGAGGATGCCTGACCAACATCCGTGCACTCCTGAGGAAGATGAAGAAATGGGTTAGAAGCTGCATAAGAGAATGGACGAAACAGTTTGATTAGGGATAGAAGCGGACCTCGAGGAGCTCGGTGATATCGATATTGTCAGAGCCGGCCACCTCGCCGCTCTCCCGCGAGCTCCCCGGATGGGACCTTCCCTCAGAGCCTTCATCCTCCCCCGTCTCCTCCTCTTCCTCGGAGTCATCGTTACTATCATCTTCCTCCGGCGGCATCTGTTCTGGAGCAGGCTCTAGACCGAGCATCACCTTCACCAGAAGGGACGGCTTCGCACGCTGACCACGTTGGCGCGCGTACTCATCCATGGCCGTCAGATACGCATACCGCCGGTGGAAGTTCACCCTGTCGGCGACCTGAAGGCGCCCGACCTCTGGCAGATGGATCCCTTCTCTGGTTATCTTCTGCCAGATGGTTTCGGTCCCCAGCGACTGCCGCAGGGTCATCCAGGCCGACCACAGCGCTGGGAAGACTGCATCGTGGGAGGGTTCGAGCAGACGCCTTATCTGCTTCCCGGGCCGCTCCCCGACCACCGCATGTGCCCCCTCTCTGGGCATTGAGGCCGTGGCGGCGGTCTGCGATGTGCCCGCCGCCGAAGTCCCTGCCCGCGCCGGCTCCGCTGCTTGGCGCGCCTCCGTTCTCCCCCGCGTAACGGCGCCTCGCCTCCTTCCTTGACGCCCGGTCTCCGCACGGGTGACCTCGAGCCGCCGAACTGGCTTCCGTAGAAGCCCCTCGGGGTACGTGATGGCCCAGTGTTCGGCGTACTCGGTTGCCAAGCCTGCGTCGACCCCGGTAGGAGGGAGAGTGATGACATCGCCAGAGCCGAAAGCGGCGAACATTAACCACATCTGGCGAAGGACGCAAGGGTTCGTCTCCTCCCGGACAGCAGCGAATACCCTCTTCGGCATCCGTTGAAGGCACCCGAACTGCCTGGCGAACCGGGTTGGCACGTAGGGCTCGCAGATCACCTTCCCGTCGATCTGAGCCACGAGCACCCCGCCCCGCATGCTCAGGAAGTATTCATGCTGCTCCAGCAGACCCTGCCCATTGTCGATCATCTGGCCAACGGGAGTGGGGAACGGGCTGAAGTTGAAATTGGCGTGATTGCCAATCTGAATCCTCACGCCCTCCTCATTTAGGGTCATCGGAGCGACCCCCGCGATGTTCAGCAGGGAGGGTCGCAGGCCGTTGCCCGGAGGAATGACGGCGTTTGGAAACGTGTACCCACCGAGGTGAGCAGCCACCCAGCCGTGGAAGAATTGAAAGGGCCCACAGACCCTTCGTGGCGACCCCCCTCGCGAGATGCGTCCCAGGATGGCGTACAGCTTAGCCAGCACTGGGACCCCGAGGTTGAATCTCTTGTTGGCGGCCATGGCGCCTGCCATCACCAGTGTCGTCGGGCGAACGCCCATCCTCGCGTCCCGCACTGGCAGGAGCCACCCACTCAGAAAGGCGGCCAGGAACGCCGCGTACCGGACATTTGGGTCCCGGGCCTCGATGACGCGGTACCCCCATGAGCGGTAGTCTCCCGTCTCCAGGACCCGCCAGTACGACCCGTTCCGGCTCCTCTGAGCCGCGGTCGGGCACCGCTTCCCCCAGCCCGGCATCTTGACCGCTGGGTCATGCTCCAAGAACTGGCTGAACCACTCCTTGTAGGCTATGTCCTTGCGGAAGTCCTTGACCCCGAGCCGCTGCGTAGCCAGGTCCAGTAGATGCCATGTCAGGATGGGAGTTCGTGACCTGTCGCCCCAGGTGTTCCTCGGAGGCAGGAACTCATCGTATTGGTAACCATCCAGCGGGATACCTCCAATGCAGTGGATGTCCCAGAGACCGATGCTGACCTCCCCATGATGAAGATGGAAGGTGTTGGTATCCGGGGACCAGCGGGTGAACAGCTCCGGCCCGAGCTCGGGCTGCTGGTAGAAGTGGAACTGTGACGTCCACACCGCCTCAAACAGGCCGATGTACCGCAGTTCCTCCGCGAAGTGATCGCAGGTGTGGCGTACCCAGAACGCCCAGGCCCACTCACTGGTGAAATTGCCCCCAAACGGCAAGTCTCAGTCCTTCAGCCAGCCCCTGGTGTCGTCGGTGACACTCTGGCGATACGTGCTCGAGTAGAGGGCTGGAGAGTTCTCCGCAGTAGGCTCACTCCCGGTAATGGTTCGCGTCCTCGGGTTCAGGACATAGACATCTAAGTGTCTGGTCTCCCTGGCAGGATGCCCGTTGTTGGTGATGTTATAGCGGGGAAGCTCGTCCTCCCGAGTCACCCAGGTCCGTGGCGCATCAACCTCGAACCCTGGCACCGGAACCTCATCCAGGATGCCGTAGTTCCAGAGTGGCAGGTTGTCCGACAGCGGATACGTCTTCTGGGCCGGCGTCAGCAAATCGAATAAGGATTGATTGTTGGAAACAATCTCCTTGGCTCCGTAGACCTCCTCGTTCGCCGCCATCTCAGCTCTGCGAATGGCGGCATCCCCCTCATTCACTTGATTCGCGGCCATCTCAGAAGCTCCGGGAGTCGTGTGGGTTAAGGGATGAGGCGTGCGGAATCGGAGGAGGCTGGTAGAGAAATTTGGGAGTTGGCGCGCAATCCTAGTGGACGGCGCGCAATTGGGAAGTCTGTCGCGTAAAACCCCGGGTGTTCGCGCAAAACAAGCCGAAATCCGGATGAGTTTGCGCGTCGAACGGGCGAATTTCGCGCCGTCAATGGCAATTTCGCGCACGAGAGCTTGGAAGCCTATCGCGCGGAAAGCCTGTGTACGGCACGCGAGACCCAGGGCCCCTATTTATAGGCGAGGCCGGGATTCCGCGCCGCGCGGAAAGCGCTTTGCGCGACCAAGGCTGCGAATTTCGCGCCCGACGCCCTTTTTGCGCGCCAAAGTCTCGCGCCGCCCAGGACTTCGGCATTCCGGCGTCTCCCTCGGAACCCGATCGTTGCGACCTCTCGCCGATCAGATTCCGAGGTGGGGCTTTTGTAAACGCCGGAAAAGTCCGTTGCTCCTCAAACGAAGTTCCGGATGAGGAAAGCGAGGTCATATTTGGAGTCAGAAGCACGTTTCGGAAGGCCCGAAGACCTTGCGCGAAATTTCGGAGGCCCGCGCGCAATATTGGTTATGCGCGCGCAATCCTTCCGGGATTCGCACAATGGGTCGAGTCGGCGCGGAATGTTCCGCGCCCGACGCCCGTGCGCGGCCCTATTGCGCGTCGGGCTCCTATTTCGCGCCCGCGCCGTATTGCGCGCCCGCGAGCCGAATTGCGCGCTCGCGAGCCGAATTGCGCGCCCGGGGTTGCCTATAAATACAAGGCGACCCCCAACGTTTTGAAGGTTGCCATAATTCGAAGGGTCGCTCGTGCGCGCAATCCCACCCCCTCCGCGCGCAATGCCGATCGTCAGGTAACCTCCTTTATTTCGCGCAAGCAAGCCCCGGGGTTCGTCTTCGCGCGCAACCCCTTTGGCTTCTTTCCTTTGACCAATTCCTCACCCAAAGGCCTTCGCGCGCAAAAGAAGCCTCTTGCGCGCAATTGCCCCCCGGGTGCGCGCAATCCAGCCCGATTGCGCGCACCCCCCCTTACTAAGTGGTCATTCGTTAAAGAATGGGTCGTTGCCCCCGCGCGCTATCAGAGGCCCGGTGCGCGCAATCTTCGTCGTCCGCGCGCAAAGCGCTGGCCCAATTGCGCGCCAGCCCGCCCAATTGCGCGCCGACCCGCGGTATTGCGCGCCAAACTCCTCTTTTGCGCGCAAACCGCCAGGGTCGCCCCCTTTGACCCCCTGAGGGTACCCGCCTGCGTGGCGCCCGATGATCTTCATCCCGGGTGCCCGCACCGTGCGTTGTCTTCCCGTGCGGCCCTCCAGGCTCGCGCGAAGTGACACGGACCCATCGGCGGCAACTACTCGTCCGCGCTGCAGGACGTTAAACTGCCAAGCATCCATCGTCCCGCACGATGTTAAACTGCATTCGTCCAAGCTGCACGACGTTAAACTGCCTAGCATATGGGCCTCCTCAAGGTGTAAGCCCCAAACCCCATCGTCCTCAACACACGACGTTAAACTGTACTTCGTCCGGCAAGACGTTAAACCGTCCGCATCACCCGATCCCGTGCCTCGCACGCAGGGTCCCCCCCGGTTTGGATGTGGCCCCCACCCGCTCGTCTCTGCAGGGATGTCGGGATTGCCCCTCTTTAGGGACGATTTATTGGAGTGGCCTTCGCCCACGGGGGTATGGTATTACAAACCCCTAGTTTCTTGTGGGGGACTGCACATGTGTATCTCCATTGTGCTTCTCCACTGTCGAAGCCAGTAGAGGGCATGACAGGGATCGAGGTGCCTCTCACCTTCGGCCCAAGTCCCTCTTCAACTGAGTTTTGCCGCACTCAGGTTGCCTCAGTGCGTAAGTCCTGACAGAATGAACTACGTGGACTTTGATCCTTGTCTCCTAAACAGGGTACGTAGGAAGCCTCCCTGAGGTTCAAGCCCACCACCTGGTCGTCCCGGTCATATTCACGTCGGTTCGTCCATCAGTGGACCCCTCCCGGGTTCACATTCGCGTCGATTCACCTATGAATCCGCCCTCGTGGGGGACTGCACGTGTGTATCTCCATTGTGCTTCCCCACTGCCGAAGCCAGTAGAGGGCGTGACAGGGATCGAGGTGTCTATCATCTTCGGCCCAAGTCCCCCTCCAACTGAGTTTTGCCGCATATGGGCCTCCTTAGAGTGTAAGCCCCAAACATCATCGTCCAGCAAGACGTTAAACTGTGATCCACCCACTTCGTGTGTGCTGGTCCGCTCCGCCCCACTTCGTGCGTGCTGGTCCGCTCCGCCCCACTTCGTGCGTGCCGGCGGCCTCGACCTCCTCGTGAGTCGGCTTGGCAACGTCCAGCATGACGTGAAACTGTGATCCACCCGGCCGTTCCATCCCCCTCTGTGCGAGGTGGTTCGGTTCAATCCTCCGCCCGGCAGCCTCGACCTCCTTGTGAGTCGGCTTGCCAACGTCCAGCATGACGTTAAACTGTATATCCGAACTACGCTGACTTTGATCCGCGCTAACGCGCGGTACGTAGGAAGCCTCTACGGGGTCCAAGCTCTTCACTCCATCATCCATCCTGATCCTTACCCGGGCCGCCACATCCCGGTGGGGTCATACCATTTCATTCCACTCCACTTCACTCGGGAAGCCGCCCATGTGCTGGCCCCAGCGTCGGAGGTTCCCCACAAGGGGTTTTGCCATCTGATCCACTCCTCGTATTGATCAGTCCGATGCCGTCCCCGCTGGACGTTAAACTCGCGGCATACCCCTTGTTAAACATGGGAAGCTGAGGAAAACCTCAGGTAACGCAGTTCCCCGCACCCAGCGCGGGATGCCTCAGGCCATCACGCCTTCGAGAAGCCCTATTAGGGACGGAAGACAGACATGCAGAGCCGCAGTGTTAAGACACACCCCCAACACCCAGAGCTACCCGGTCTCCTCACCGCGGGTTGCTGCCCCGATCAGACTCATTGGAGCGTCCGGGCGGAAGCAGCGTAATTAACCGGTGTCCATGAAGATATGGCGCCGGGAACGAGATTCACGAACATTCTTAAATCTATGAGGGAGACCCGGATTAGGTGACGAGTTCCGAGGAGACGTCCACGGAAGGAGGAGCCGACATCCCATCATCCCGGTTTCGATCAAGGAGCAGACGTCCCTGAATAAGGGACGGATGCCGCCCGCCTTTGGAAAGCGGGACTGCGGGGCCACAAGCCGCGCTCCCATCCCCTCGGGTCGACGGGCGCACGCGCGAACACGTCCTGGCGGAACAGCGTCGGAACAGAAACCCGACGCACATCCGCACCGAAACAAATACCCCCTTAAACGAGGCTGAAAATCCACAAAATGTTAAAAAATCGGGATACCCTGACTAAAAACTCAGTTTTGGAGGCCTTCTGGGACTTTTTTGGCCTCGAAAAAACCATGACTAGGATCTCCCCCCGGTCACAGCGATGTAGAGCTCATCGCAGGCTTCGATTTGATATGTGGTAGAGCTCAAACGGACACCCGGATCAAAAGTTATGGTCGTTTGAAGTTCGAGTTGCGTTTTCAACATATTTTGGATCTTTTTTTAATTTTTATTTTTATTTTTTAGTCTTCAAATTGTTATTAAATGACTATTACTCCATAATAATTAGCAAATTATTAATTAAAAATATTTTTTTAATTTTTTTATAAGTCATTTTCACTAAATATCTTATATATTAAATGTAACTGTATATTTATACTTATCTAAAATATATTTAAAATTATATTTAAAAAATATATATTATATTTATATCAATATAACTATATCTATATATTTAAATATTAATATATTATGTTTAATAAAAAAAAATTTGGAAGTAGACCATTTATCAGCGCTTTTAAAAAAAGCGCTGATAAAGACCTCCCTTTATCAGCGCTGCTAAAAAAACGCTGATAAAGGGGTACCCTTTAATAGCGCTAAAAAAAGCGCTGTTAAAGGGGGTACCTTTATCAACGCTAAAAAAATCGCTGATAAAGGGGTACTTTTATCAGCGCTTTTTTTAGCGTTGATAAAGGTACCCCATTTATCAGCGCTTTTTCGTTAGCGATGATAAAGGGTGGCGCTGGCCTTACCCAGTTTTGTGGTAGTGAAAATATCACTTCATGAATGATAAGGTGGATGATGGTATTTTAAAACTATAATTTATTCATTCCAAGGACCAAGTTGTTGATATATTGAAAAAGCCTCTCACAACTGAGTCTTCTAAAGGATTATGGTTGAAAATACCATCATCCACCTTATCATTCATGAAGTGATATTGTTGATACACAAGTTCCACTCAAACGTTGTGGATGAAAACTCAACTTGAGGACATGGAAGTTCAAATTTTCTTTCCACTCATTATAAAATATGATAATCAACTTGAGGACATGTCATTGATTAAGATGATGGCCATATCTTATAATCGACATTCATGAATAAAATTTTAACATGATTTAAAACTCACTATAAACCATAACACATAACTTTAATCCCATATAAATGTTCATAACTTAAATTTTGAAAATATAGTTTCAAAATCTGGGTCTTGAAATACACATATTTATTTATCACTTGAAAATAGGAATTGACAATAAAATTTCAAAATAGATAATCAATTCCCTACTTAATTTTATAATTTTCAAACTAAAATAAATACCCATACATAATAATAAGTTAAAATTTCTTAAAATTTTTGAAGAATAAAATTATTTAAAACCCTTTCCAATTGATAAATTAACATCATAATTTGAAAATTGAAAATATTACAAACGTAGAATTTTTAAGAAAAAAATGCACTTGACAGAAGAATTTTACCATAATTAAAATTCTAACAAAGTATAATTATTAAAATATAAATATTTAAAATAAAGTTTGCTTTATAAAACTAAAATCCCTTACCTCTAATCGTTACATAGAACACTTTTGACTCAAGCAGTTCACTACCCCAGCAGCAGTGCGTGAAAAACTTTCAAGCATTACTTTTTTTAATAGATATTGAGTAGTAAGGCTGATTATATAGATTTTTGGAAAAACTATAAGCATATTTTAATATTATAAGAAAAGTCTAGATGCATGTATGTAATTACAGATTCTGGTGTCTACTATTTATCCTGTTATTTAGTCCAAAACAAAACTCAACAATGCATCAAATCTAATCCAAATCTTGAAACAGTTTCCATAAAGACTCCAAACCAAAATTGTACAAACAGTGAATACTATTACTAACAAATTAATTATGTGTAGTTTAAAATAATAGAAATTGTTGACAAGTGGTTCAGTTCATTGAATGGACCACAAATACAACGATTGAATAGAAGACAGATTGAATAAAATAAAACAACTATACATTTAATAGGCCAATTTTAAGAAGATTCAGATATACATAAATTGGATAAACAAAGCCTACTTGCAAAAACTGATGATGCTAGACAAATCTCCAAAAATCAAAGGTCACTTTCCCAAAAATCTTGTTTGAAACCTTCAATGTGACATAGATCTGATGCGCGATGGTCTTTGCCCTCGAGCTCAGATCTAGATCGGACTCGATCCGTCATCCGCACTTGATTCTCCCTTGATCTTCATCCGAAAATCAAAGAAGCCTTGGTTGATCAACTCATCTTTTTTAGCTTCGACTCCCAATGACAAAAACCCTAATTCAAGATCGTTCTCACCACATGACTTCATCTCACCTAGCTCGAAGCCCTCTGACTCATCCTTCTCCCTAAGCCAAACCTCACAAAACCCTCAAACCCGATATATATATATATATATTTCGTTTTTTTTTTGTATTTTGTATAATTTAAGAATACATATTATATAAAATATTATGATTTCCCTTATTCATCATTTTTTGTTTAAACAAGAAAAGACATAATTTTATAACTAAAAATATTATATTTAAAAATTATATAATCAATATAGTTTTTATATGTTAAAATAATAATCATAATAATAATACATTTTCTTAATATCTTAATTATATTTTCATAATTATAATTTTGTTAATTTATAATTTCATATTGAAAATTATAATATATTTTCTTTAGTATAAAATGAGTGCCAAAATCGTTTAAACAAAATAATACTCTCATACTACTTATATCATAATTTATATCATAAGTTATAATTATAACATATATTATTCTTAAATTTTATGAAATGGTAATTTTATAAAACACAGATTTTCTATAAAAAAATAATCAATTAAATGTATTTATTATTAAAAATAATGCTCATATCACACATACACATATATGTATATACTTCTTAAAATATAAAAATATTATTTCTTGAAACATAAAGCAATTTGTTATATTTTGATTCAAAACATATTTTGATTATTTAAATATATTTATATAACCATTTTTATTAAATCATTCCTTAATTTTAATTTATAAACAAATCATTAAATAATTAATTACTATTTAAATTTTCTCGGGGTGTTACAGTATCCATGTAGGTGTTTGAGCCGATATAATATTTTTTTTTAAAGGGTCACTTGACCAAGAGGCCTGTAAATTTATTCATAGAAAAGAAATTTCAAAAGTTGGAAACGCGGGATCTTATTACAATCACTATTATAAAAAGAAAGCAAGTCAAGAGCGCATCTGACCAGGTGAGAGTCCTATCAGCACCCAAGTTGACAAACCCATCAGCAACCATGTTAGCCTCACGAAAAATGTGTGTAATTATGAAGTTGACTCATAAGATCATCCATGAAAGCCCTCCATTTAGCTGCTAGCCTCCATGAAATATGATACTCCCCATTTCTAATGGCCTGCACAAGAGAAGAAGAGTCGAATTCCAACCAAATGTTATTCTATCCCTTTATTTTAAGGAAAGAGACAGCATGAATAATTCTGAGCATCTCCACCTCAAGAGGTAGTCACACCACAAGAGCCATAAAAGCATCCCATGACATTTTCTTCATGATCCCGAAAAACAGCACCGTACCCCGAGGGACCAGGGTTACCCTTGGAAGCACCATCAGTGTTAGCTTTAATACAGAGCATTTATTCCTCAGCTGTGCAACATCTTCGACTATATGGAATGATATTTTTGATGTTTTCAGGTTGCAGGGTCTAATACAATCCTTATTGAAAGCAGAAAGCCAATTAAAATCAGACTTTAATCCTTTGATGGCATGCTGGTAGTAGAGATTACTATTGAGAACCGCATTCTGAGCCAGCTCCCAAACCAGAAAGTCCGGACAATTGAAAAATTCATAGTTATCCACAACTCCTTGAATCTCATCATGCAAAAGCGGCTGAGGATCATCAAAAAAACCCTTAATAGAAATCTGTGTATCTGTACTCAGGGAAGGAGGCTGAAAATCATTAATGAGAACAAAACCAATCCAATTATCCAACCAAAACTTCAAACAAGAGTTCTTATTCACAACCCAACGTGAGCATGTCATGATGTTTTGAAAAGAGTCCCTCAGTGTTGGCCAGATGGAAGAGTTTATGTAGACATGAATTCCCTGCTTAAATTTATCAGATAAGCGGGCTTTAAGAAAACCAACATAATCCGAACTACTGTGAATAAGGCGCCAGGCAAGACAAGCCTGAAGGGAGTCATTGAACAGCCCAATATTCTTGAGGCCCATGCATCCATTGGATAAAGAATTACAACAAGATTTCCAGGGAATGGTGACCAGCTTTCTTTCATGAATGTTTCCACTCCAAATAAAGTTCCTTATGAACGCATTCAATCTCTTGATTAGCCCACGCGACCATTTATAAACCATGAAAGAGTAGAACAATTTGGAAACAATAACAGCCTTCATCAAACTAATTCTTCCATCAATAGATAAACGCTTCCCCTTCCAAGTTGAGAGTGGCCCATTGACCTTATCCACAATCTCAGAAAAATATGAAGCTCTTGGTCTCCCCAAAAAAAGAGGAACTCCAAGATAAGTGAAAGGTAGATCCCCCTCCCTAATTCCCATCTCTGAGAGAAGACTATTTTTCCTAGAGATAGAGAACCTATTCCCAAAAAGATGTAAGATTTATCCCAACTAACACTTTGCCCAGAAACACTTTCATTGTCCTGTAAAATCTGCTTAAGACACGAATTATTCTTTTACCACACTGCACAAAAATAATGATATCATCAGCATAGAAGAGGTGGGATGGAGCAGTGAGAGACCTTGATGCCTGAATTGGATTGAGCTTTCCTTGTGCAACCATGTAGGATATGAGCCTGCTAAGATAGTCCTCCGCAATAGCAAAAAGAAGAGCTGAAAGGGGGTCACCTTGACGAACACCTCTAGAACAAATAAAATAGCCTTTTGGAGAGCCATTAATAAACACAAAAAGATAAGCAGAACCAAAAAGGGAAGCAACCCAATTGATGAAAGTTCTATTGAATCCAAAACAGTCAAGCACCTTGTATAAAAAGCTCCAGTCCAAAGTATCAAAGGCCTTTTTAATATCAATCTTAAGGGAAATTTTTCCTCCTCTTCCAGGTTTTCTGAGCAAATTTAAACATTCATAGGCAGAGCAAATGCATTCCTAGATTGACCTACATTTAATGAAACTGAATTGATTCCATGAGACGATCTTGGAGGCAATTCATGAAATCCTATTAGAAATGATCTTGCTAATAATCTTATAGATAGTGTTGCCCAAGGCAATGGGCCTGAAAAGGTGAATTTCACAAGCATTCTCAACTTTAGGAATCAAAGTGATAAATTGGGTGTTAAGACCCTAGGGAAGCACCCCCGAGGTGAAGAAAGAAGAGACCAGCTTACAAACATCCACTTTAATCTCCTCCCAATACTTCTGGTAAAAAGAGTTGCCAAAACCATCCGGACCAGAAGCACTACCAGCATTGAGACTGAAAACCGCATCCTTAATCTCAAATTCAAGGGGGATGATGGTGAGAAAAAGATTATCCTATGCAGAAACCATTGAAGGAATAATACAATCCATTAAAATCCCCTCCATTCCAGGCTCATTGAAAAGCTCAGTGAAATAATCAACAACATGTTCAGCAATTATTTACTTATTATGCAAGATGCAATCTCCAGTTTTAAGAAAAGATAAAGGCTGGTTGGACCTCCGAATTCTTTGAAGAGATTTGAAGAATTTTGTGTTCCTGTCCCCATCCTGAATCCATTTTATTCTGAAAATTTCCTTTTGAACACCTTCCCTCATTGTAAGAAGAGAGTTCAGCCTGGAAATAACACCTAATTCTTTAGAAAAATCGAGATTAAAATCAGATTTAGTAGCTTCATCTTGAATATCCTGCAAAGTAGACTCAAGAGTGCTGATATCTTTGTCCAAACCACTATAAGTAGCCTTGCTCCAAATTCTTAGCTTGGACTTGAGCAACCTCAACTTGTAGGAGAAGGCCGATTCACCCCATCCACAGTTCATGTTGACTGAGAAGCTTTTAATAAGATTGTCACAATCAATCTGAAGAGCCCAAGCATTATTGAAGTGGAAAGGAAGAGGCATTCATTGCTCTTTATTATTAAAACTAACCAGAATTGGATGGTGGTCCAAATCAAATTTAGGAAGAGAAACGCTGGAAATTGAATCCCATATGTTCAGGGCCTCACTATTGACAAAAGAACGATCCAATTTACTAGCAATCATCTGATTCAAATATCTCTTGTACCATGTGTATTTAGCACCAACCAAATTGACCACAATCAAATCATTACCATCAATACAAGCTTTGAACTCCCTGAGGGAAATTTGAAACTGAAGAGCTCCTAATTTTTCTTATGAATAGAGGATTTTATTAAAGTCACCAACAAGGAACCAGGAGTAAGAAAATTTTCCCCTGAGTTTTTCAATTTCCTGCCAAAGAGTCCTTCTATCTTGGTATCTATTTCTAGAATAAATGAAGGATCCAACCATCTGCCTAGAGTCATATTGTAGAGAGTAAGAGATAATCTTCTCATCAATGGCAATAACATCAACTTTTCCCAACGAGTCATGAGCAAAAACCCATAAAAGATCCCCCTGACTAGTGGCACCACTAGCAGCAACCAAATTAAAACCAATTTTATTAAGACTAGAAAAACCTAAGGAAAAAAAAGCTGTAGGTTCAGCAATTCCAAGAAGCTTAGGCTTGTGAACCTGAATGTGCCTGTGCAAAGCATTAATCGTCACAGAATTAGCAAGTCCTTGACAATTCCAATATAAGGAATTCATTAGGAACCAGAATAATTGAAATTGCCTTTACTGCCCTTATTTTTTTCCTTTTCTTTACAGAGGAATTTTTGGAGCCATTCCCCAATTTGGAGAGACTCCTAGTTTTCATTCAATGAACAGCACCTTTATCAGTGTCTACTAGGAACTCTGATGGTACTTCCCTACCCCTAGGAGATGCCTCAACACCAGCAACAATGCACACATTCTACTCCACTAGAGCATCAGCTTTAATGGATGAATCCGTATATGCCACAACCTATAGACTACCACCATCAACCCTAGTGTCACCCATCAGTTCAGTTGATAGAACACTTTCAACCACAGAAATTAACACAGAATTGTTCATGTTGACCCCCTCAGCCTCGGCCTTTGATTCATCACTAACAACATCCTTGTTGACATTTCCATTATCACCATTAATAGCTCCCTTAGCCTTCAAATTGTTACTATCCACATCCTTGCTAGCAGGGACATCATTAGCAGCCCCATCAGAGGCCTCCTGTCCACCAGAGGGGAGAGAATCCTTGCCTGAATGCTCACCTTTCTCCGATATTGAGTTCTTTACTTTGTTCTTTCTACCAACCTCCTTCCAGGAACCTGGTTTATCAGCTGGGAGATTCTTCACTTGATTTTTCAAGTTTCTACAATTAGAAACAGAAAGTCCAACAATCTTATTGTAATTGCAGAATGGTGGCTTTTTCTCATACTCAACTTTGAATTCAAACTTTCGGTCATTGTAAAAAAAATAAACCATATCTGGTAATTTAGTCTCCATGTCCACCTCAACTAGAACCCTGGCATAAAAGACAAGCTCACCATCTATGGTGTACTAGTCCATCTACAGAGGAGTCCCCACACACAAAGCAATATCACTGAGAATTTTAGGATGCCAATAAAACCAATTCATCCCATGTAAACGAATCCAAACCTATGTTGTAGTCTTCCTTTGAGTGAAAGGGTTGAAATTTATATCCCATTCATCCAATTTAAAAACACTCGGTTTCAAAATAGAATTACCTTCGCTCCAAGAAGACTGGAGATCCTCCTTAGAGTTGAAAACAAGATGATAAAATCCCCTGCCAATAGGGATTAATTTAAACTCCTTCAAATTCCAAGAATGATAGAGCTTCATCTTAAGGTCGTTATTATTCCAGGGCTTATCACCCTTGACAAGAGAAATACAACCTAGCGTAGAAAATTTGCATGCCTCAAGTCTCTGCTTAATCGTATCTTGATCGGAAATCACAGCAAGAACTCCATCAACAAGTCGCGTCAAGGTGGTTGTCGGCGCCAAAACCACTTCATCATTGTGAGAGGAACCTCACAGCGCATCAGCAAAAGAGACTCCCTTGGCTCGAGGGGCGCGATCTAGTTCCACCTCCAAAGAGATAGACCCATCCGAAGTTTTGGTGGCGGCCACAAAAAGTTCCCATTCCGGATCAAAATACACCATGGAGGATCACAGAAAAACCAGTTCTAGGGTTCACAATGTGCGCCATGCTCGAAAAAACTCCCTTCCGCATCACCCGCACCACCATCCATTTGGGCCGACATAATAAAATGTTGTGATATTGCTGAAGTGAACCATGTAGGATAATTTAATCCATGTACAGGATCCATGTAGGTGTTTGAGTATGACGTAAGGGATTATATCCTTATGTACCATGTGATATTTCCAGAATATGAAATTTTGATTTTTCTAGATGATGATATTATTTTGTCTTCATGGATAACATCATGATCATAAATAAACCATGATTCTTACTGAGATCAAAAGAGAATCAGACAAGAAGTAAGTTGTTTTTGCTATAAGAGTTACATGTCATCGAATAAGGTTCCATGTCACATTTTTTATGTAGAAATATCAATAGAACTAGAAGTATAGATTTTTTAGGGAACATAAATGAGAAATAAAATTATGATAATTCAAATTTCTCTCAAAGGAAATATGTTGATTATTCAGGTGGATTTACTATAATTTTTTAATGAAACTTCAACTCAAATATTCAAAGATCAAAGAAGATGAATTAATGTGAGAAGATCTTTCCAAGAATCAAGGAGATTTCTATTCATTATGGAAACAATATTCATGTGATGTTTGGTGAATGTAAATGAAAAAGAAATAAAAAAGGAGATATAGAGAATTTTTTATAGAGAACGGTTACTATATTGTATCGATGAAAAAAGGTGACATGGAACCTTATTCTACGACATGCAACTCCTATAGCAACAACAACTTCCTTCTTGTCTAGTTCTCCTTTGATCACTATTTAGGAGAATTTGATTACTTAGTGGAGGTGAGTTTATATCTGGTTGGTTCTCATACTTGTGACACCCATAAGGTCACTAATACATCTAATTTTAATTTTATTTATCATTTGGTTTGGTCTTGTAGTTCCCATGTGCTGGGGTTGGAAAGGGTATTTTTTGGGAAAATAGGCCAAGGCATGTAGTTAGGGCATGGTTTGTCTAACCATGTGACTAACCATGTGAGGGTGCTGCAGAGGGTGACAATGGGGTTTTTCATGGTTTGAGCATAGTTTTTCAAACTATGCGACACCTAGGATTAATCATGTAGCTTGGGTTTTGAGGAGATAGTGGCTCCCACATGGTTGGCAAACGGTTTTCCTAACCATGAAGCCAAACCATGTGGCCCTATCCGGCTCATTAAAACGTGGTTTTTTTCCATTTTTTCCCTATTAATTTTTATACCCTTCGGCCCTTATTTTCTTCCCCCATTGTGCATAGCCCCTCCTCCTTGGTGTGGAATATTATCCTCTTCATCCTTAGTGGAATATCCTTGGGATCTTGGTGTTTTGGCTTGAGGTAAGCTCCTTTCTTCATGATTTCTTCTTCTTTCCTCATCAAGCCTTATTCTTCCATTTCCATGGAAGTATGAAACCCTAGATGGTGGGGATGGTCAAACAAAAGTTTTTAATGGGTTTTTTGGTTTGTTTTCACGTGTCTTAGGTGTGTGAGGTTTTCTCCTACATATTTTGGGTGGTTTTCATTGAAGGTGATGAAGTTGGAACTGAATCCAAGGTAAGTGTCTCTATTTGAGGGCATTTTCCATGGATTGCCTTTAAATTTCTAATCGCCTTTGGTTTATGTTGTTTAAATTTACATTTAAATGATTTATGGTTGATATTAATCCCATGCTTGATGAGATTTATGGTAATTTTGCAAATTTGGTGATTTAAGGTGGGTTTTCCAAATGAGAGTGGCTTAAATGCACTACAAGTGTTTGAAAAAATGGCTCTAAGATGTTTTATGTTTTAAAAATGGATTTCTAAGATGGTTTTAGAAATGGTTCTACCCATGGGTATGTGTTTTATAAAAAGGGGATGTTTATTTATGAAACTTTCTTGCGTAATGAATTTTCATGGATTGGAACTTGTTTGTGACTATGTTGGCATAGAGTAGCACATGAGTTAAATAGGGAATTAGTGAGGGGTTGTCCAAGGGGCTATGAAATCCTTTGGGTAGGAAGACCATGAGAGATTCCATTTTGGTTTCTAGAGGACCCTAGGAGCCTTTGGGTAGGAAGACCATGAGAGATTCCATTTGGTTGTTCAGAGACTATGAAATCTCTTGGAGTTAGGTTTGGGGTAGACTATGAGATCTTCCATTTTTCTTATCCAGTTAGCATACTTTGTTTAGACTCACATTATACCCTTATGGTTAGATCATCAGGAACACTTACTCATGTCGGGATGGTTTATATGATTTATGAATTTTATTATTGTCATATTTGATGTGATGAGATATGGTATGTATATTTTTATTTATTGATTATATGATGATGTTTATGCTCACCTTTAGTATTCCTTGTTGGATGTGTTGAGCATGTTGTTCCATTCATCTTTGTCTCTTCACTTGAGCCATGTTGGAAATTGTTTTGGAAAACTAGTTTTATTTGAAATGGAAAACCAAATGGATTTAAAATGGTTTGTTTAGAATTGAAATGTTTTCAAAGTGGTTTAGTTTTGAAAAGTGATTTCAAACTAGTTTATTTGTTTACAAGGGGAAAAGCCTTAAATATATTCATGGTGGTATCCTACTGGTCTATGTGCATCACACCCTACATATGCCTTTGAGAATATATAGATTTAATTTTGCTGGACATGAGTAAAGGAAAGGGAACTATTTAATTGGGTGGATCTTCTTGATTACCATCATCTAGTGTTTTATGGAGGAGACATGGCCTCATGGAGTTGGCTCATGTGGAGTCATTTTTAGGATTTTATATCTGTTAGTGTGTATGTAATGGAATTGTTGGGATTCATCCCCTTATTTTGAGTTTTGATCTTTGACTTGAGATACTGTATATATATGCCATGTTATGGTATGTTTTGTTTATGATGTATCTTGTGGTTTATGGTGTATTCATGCCTTTATTGCGTACTCTGGATGTTTTAATTGCTGATGTAGAAGTTGTTTGGGATTTTCTCATATTGGAACTGGATGTTTTTGAGCTCATCATTGGCATGGATTGGTTGATCATCTTCAAGGTGTTGCTTGACTGTAATTGTCACAGATTCCAGTTTCTCACTCTTGATGGGAGCACCCAAGTCTTTCAAGGTGATTGGGACATGTAATCAGGGAGGGTAGGACTAGTTTCATTGGAATTGGGGTTGATTTCATGCTAGTTGTCTAGGATATTCTTTAATGCTTATGAGAAGAGTTTTATAAGTGGACTTCTAGTGGTTGTAGATAGGTACCCAGATGTGTTTTTGGAGGACTTATCAGGATTTCCGACCTAATGAGTGGTCAAATTTATTATCGATATACTTTCCAATATGAGCCCAATTTACTTTCCATCTAATCAAATAGCTTTGGCCAATCCAAAAGAGTTGAAATTCTTGCTAAAGGGTCTTGAGGGAAATGGATTTATCTTCCCTATCATGTCACCATGGGCATCACCCATTATATTTTTAAAGAATATGGACAGGAGCCTCTGACTTTGTATAGACTACCATAAGCTTAATCAGGTGAGCATATAGAATAAATACATGTTTCCCAAAATTGATGATCTCTTTGACCGGCTTAGGGGAGCCCATTGGTTTTCAAAGATCGACCTAAGATCCAGGTACCACCAGTTGATGGCATCAGAAGAGGATGTTCCAAATACCACCTTTTAAAGATAGTATGTACATTTTTAGTATCTGGTTATATCATTTGGTCTCACTAATGCTCCTGCAGTCTTTATGGAATTGATGAACTGGATCTTCCATCTCTTTCTGTAATCCTTGATGGTTCTATTTTTGGATGAAATCTTGGTGTATTCCAAGATATAGGAGGACCAATATAACCATATGGAGGTTAATTTTGTTGTTTTTATGGAGCACTACTTATATTCCATGCAATCTAAGTGCCAGTTTTGGATTTAGGAGGAAATTTTTTTAGGCCATGTGATTTTCGAGGCAAGAGCTTCAATGGATCTGGAGAAAGTTCAAGTAGTCATGTCTTGGGAGCAGCCTAATAATGTGTTTGATACCTATAGATTTATGGGATTGGATGGGTATTACAGATGTTTTTTTGCAGGACTTCTCCAGGTTAGATTCCCCCTTGACGGAATTGACAAGGAAAGGGGTCAAGTTTGTGTGGAATGGTAAGTGTTGGTGTTCTTTTGAGTAATCATAGGCCCATTTGACATCCTCACTAGTTATGATCCTTATCAATATTGGGAGGGATCATGTTGTGTATTTTGATGCTTTTGATGTGGTTTTAGGGTCTGTGCTAATGCAGTATGACCATGTGGTGGCCTATGGCACGTGACAGCTATGCCCACATTAGCAGAATTATCTCACCCATGGCCTAGAATTAGCAGTTGTGAGGCATGCATTGAGGACATGATGACATTAAATCTCCAGAGAGAATTTTAAAATGTATTCATATCATAAGAGTCTAAAGTATATTTTCATCTAGAGGGACCTAAACCTCTAACAGATACACTAGGTGGAATACCTTCATACATCTAATTTTGATATTACTTATACACTGGAGAAGGTGAATGTGGTTGTTGATGTGTTGAGCAGGAAGCTTCCAGTGTAGGAGGTTTGAGAATCAGTGGATGATTAGGGTTTGATGAGTCTGGTTTTTATATGAATCTAGAGGTGCAGGAGGATAAAGAGTAGGTGTTCTTGTTTAGTGTGCAGGTTACATCCCCTCTCATCGATCAGGAGCATCATAGACTAGTTGGGTTGTTGTAGCCACTTCCCATTCTAGTGTGGAAGTGGGATCAAATCTCTATGGATTTTGTGATTATTATACCTCATAATCCAAGTGGGTGAGATTCCATATGGTTTATTTTCAATATCCTAATGATATAAACCCATTTTATTCTCATTGGGGAATCGATGAAGGTGTAGGAACTAAAATACCTTTATGTTCGAGATGTGGTTCAGCTCTATAGAGTGCCCTCAACAATAGTTTCAAATTGATATTCCCATTTTAATTCCCGTTTATGGAAGGGGATCTAGGAGGATTTGGGGACCTAGTTAAGATTTAGAATCGCATATCACCTGTAGAAAAATGGCCAGTCTAAGTAAACCATCCAGACTCTCGATGATATATTATGAGTGTTTGTGCTTGATTTCAGTGGTTTGTGGGAAAGACACATTTTGTTGGTCGAGTTTGTAACGACCCAAAGTATTTAAATGGAAATTAACTTCTTAAAAATATGTCCTAAAATCACATGAAAACACAACATAATGAACTACTAAGTGCTAAGTGACCTTTTAACATAAGTTTTTCACTTCTGTGTTTGGAATTTTGAAAATCTGACATACCCGGTTGTGTTCAAAATGATTTTTGGGGTCCAATGAGAAAAACCAAATTTTTGGTGAATAGTAACATAACCTTATGAATATTAGTACAACCCTTCTGAATAGTACATCATCCAAATAAGATTAACCTCACCCATGAATAATTAAATAAAATTTAGGCATCTTAGAAAGTGACAAATTGACCATAGTAAACATTGTGGTATTTTTGTAAGTTATAAATAATTAATTATAATTAATTAATTAATTTAAAAGAAAATGTATTTTCTTAAAATGTGTTCATAAATTAGAAAATCTATGTCTTCTAGTTTTTATATAATTTTATAAGACCCTGCGTAATTTTTGAAAGCATTATAAAATCAGTTTTAATTTTAAAAATTGTATTTTTGAAGTAAATTATGATTTTAATTAAATATTAAATTAATAATATTTAGAAAATTAGTTTTGAAAAATTAACTTCATTTTTGGATTCTACACATTGAAAAATGGTTAGGGAGAAATTTTGGGATTTTTCTGAAATACTTCAATTTTCGGATGAATAGTAAAAATATAGTTTTTTCACATAACCGGTGTGTCCTAAATTGCATCATTAATGATGTAATGATGACATAAACATTCTAGAACTTTAGGTTCGGCCAAATTATATTAAATTTCTTAAATGGTTCCTTAAAATACAATAAACTCAATTTTCAAACCTAAAAAGAACTTTCCAAAGCCTAAAGTCAACAGGTGATTTCTTAAAGTGTCCTTTTCTCTTTCTTTCACTTTCCTTTTAATAAATTAATTAATTCGAATTATAAAGATGATTTAAAGCCTAAAAATAATTATATTATATTAATATATGATTTAGGATGTCAAAAAACTACTATTACAAGTCTACCTTTTGATATATTATTTTATTCTAAAAACACCTCTCTCCTCATGTATAAATAACCCCTCCCCCTCCCCTTGCCAAACCACACCTCTCAAGCTTCAAGAATTGTCTAAACTCTGCCCAAGAATATTACCTAGCCCCTCCCCCATGTTCTAGATCTTCTGGTCTCATCAAAAGACCAAGCTTAGCCCTCTTAAGGAGGATCTCAAGAGGAGGATTCAAGAGGTAATTTCTCTTCCTCTTTCCTTTAATTCCCTTTCAATTTCAAGTCATTTTCTTATTCTCTCCCAACCTATATTTGTCTAAATGGTATGGTAACTCCATTATCATACATATATTGGAATTTTATGATACTAATGGGATATTATACCATCCAAACCCCTTATTCTCTTCCTTTTATTTTATAAAAGAAAACGTTGTTCGTAAGGTGTTAATCTATCACCTTCAAGAACGACATGTTTTCTTTTTTCCATTTCTACCTACAGATCTGGTCATGAAACCATTTTTATGGTTGAACCATAATATTATATATGTATTATATCCTATTTTAAGTTCTATAACTAACGTATGTACATATTACTGGATGAGTAACAAAACAAGTTTGTTGTGGTCAAAAAACCGCCCAAATTAACCCAAACGATCATCATTAAATTCCTATCTAATGATTCCTCCACATGGTATAAAATGTAATTCATATTAAGATAATTTTAACTTCTGGAATATCATTAATAACATGTAATATATGTTCTGTATGTTTACCCATGTTCTACACAAACTTCAATTCATGAATACATGTGAAACGCTCAAGAAAACCATAAAAACAAACATTCCTAAACAATGTTTTTAAACTCTATAACTCATCAAAAGGCCCATAAAATAACATAATAAAACAAAAATGAACCCTATTAATGTATAAAGGGTTTTTTAATTTCTAATTAATGAATATAATGTCATTATATAGGACATTAAAGTGAAGGAAGCGTTCAGATACAAGGTAAGGGGAAATTCTCAAACCCAACTTTCATCCTTCAAGTTCTCCCTATTTCACTCCTTTTTGATATGGTTACTCCTTAAAAATATTTTGTTCATAATTTTATTTCCTTTTATGGGATATAAATGTTTTTTAATGGTATTTATGACAAACCAAATGTTTTCCAAAAGAACTCTTCTTTCAAGAACACACCTTTTACTTCTCATTCAAGATTGACGGTTCTTGTAGCATGAATGCTATTCCCTCTTTCTTTTAGGAACCCAATGTTTATGAATGTGTTCTTATGAGATGAAACCCATTAATTTTCATGGGTTAGTTATGTTCATTTATGTTATATGTTCATTGTGTCATGCATGATAAATGGTAATGTTATAATGTGACGGGTGCACCCAGAATTATATAGCGCAATATGAATGTTTAAATGTGACGGGTGCACCTGGAATTATAAAGCACTCCAATGCATTGGGTAAAGTGATGAATCTCATGAGTAAATGTGAAATTATGTGTAAACAAGATTCTATATTTGTTCACAAGCATGTGTGGTAGTTAACCACTAAGACATGATGTTTCATTTTTATGCATTGTCACATTTCAAGTCTCTTATTAATGCTTCCTCTCATGATTCTTTGCCTATGTTATGAATATGCTCACCCTATGATATATTTTTCTTATCTATATACTTACTAGGATTCTATCTCACCCCTTTTGATGTATATTCTCATGTGGATACATGTACTAAGGAGAGGTCAAATGCCAATAAGAAGCTATATAAGAAGAAATGAACAAAAAAGTTTATGCTCGATGTTGTAATTATTATGTATGGTCCTAGTTTTCCCAAGACACTAAACCATCAGATCCTCTATGTATAATACTATTATGTTGTTTATCTTTAAAATGATGTAATAGTAATGTAAGAAAAGTTTGGGTTGATATAGTTGGTATCAGAGGAAAGGTTTAGTTAATTTGGGAATTAAGATTAGTGAACCCTAGAGAAAACCTATAGCATGAGTCTAAGTACAAATATGCACACAAGAACCTTTACATAGGGATCCCATATGTTATTCTTTGTTTAAATAAATAAGTTACTCATGACTTATTGACTTATTTTTTGTTCTAACCTTTTCTATTTTAGAAAATGGTGGGAACCAGGAGAAACTAGGCCAACAACTTGTGCGAGGGACAATGCAACGATTGCCCGAACGACATCCCCAATTATTTGGGAGGTGGAGTTCAAAACTTCATGGAAAATGCTTACCCAATTATCTTAGGTTATGAACAACAACCATAATATCGGGGAACGTCCTCCTTCACCAAAGAGAGATCAACTGGCTATCAAATGTTTTATGCGGCAACGACCACCGATGTTTAGTGGATCTTCTGATCCACTAGTTGCGAAATAGTGGGTCAACTCCATGGAGAAGAAATTTTTTGTTCTTCACTGTTCTGAGATGGAGAAGGTGACACTATACATTTATCATCTATATGGAGAGTCCGATCAATAGTGGGCTTTGATTAAGAACACCAAGCCAAGGGAGGAAATTGAAGAGATGAAATGGGAAGACTTTAAGACCATGTTTCTTAATAAGTATTTCCCATGAACTCTTCACATGAATATGGAGAGAGAATTCATAGAGCTCAAGCAAAAAGAAGGAGAATCTGTCACAATCTATGAAGAAAATTTCACAAGACTTGTAAGGTACGCTTCAAGTTTTGTTATCAACAATGATAGCAAAATTGATAGATTATTTAGTGGATTAAAACCACAAATTCGAAAGGCTCTTGAAATTCGAGACTTTGGGAGTTATGAAGAATTTTTTCGATGTGCTCTCAAAGTGGATATGGAGTTTGGAGAATGGTCTCATGGCTATGGTGATAAGAAAAGAAATATGGAGTTTCAATACGATGGATCTAATGACAAAGGTGGGAAGAAAAATCAACATGTAAAAAATGTGGGAAGTTGCACCATGGGAACTACCTCAAAGGGATAGGGAAATGCTTCAAGTGTGGTAAAGAAGGACACCTTGCTCAAGAGTGTCATAAAGGAATAAAAAGGAAGGAGAATGTGGTAGAATAAAGGATAGAACCATTCATGGTTCAATGCTACAACTGTAGGGAGCTAGGGAACTATGCAAGCCAGTGCACTAAACCTCGAGTTCTCAAGGGTAATCAGCGTCAGCAGCCACAAAATCCAAAGGAACAAGGGAAGGCTTATTCCATCACTACTGTGGAAGTGGATAAAAACAATGAAGTCATACAAGGTACACTTCCTATTCACTCAAGAATGGAAAAAGTATTATTTGATTCTGGTTCTACACATTCCTTTATTTCTTACAAGTTTTCTAGAACTATAGAATTGAAGCCCCAAAACCTTGAAGTAGAGATATCTGTAAAAACACCAAGTGGTGAAATAATTGCAACCCAAGTGTTTGAATCTTCTACTATTGGCATATGTGGGAAGATTCTTCTAGAGAATCTTATAATACTTCCCTTGGTAGAATTCGACGCTATAATGGGAATGGATTGACTCTCATTATATAGAGCACATATCAACTGTTGGGAAAATAAAATATCTTTTCATATTCCGAACCATCCCATGCTCCTCTACAATTGCAAGGAAGATCATGAATCTCCTTTGAAAAATCCTTCAATGGTGTGGGTGTTGATTCCCTATGAAGAAGCACACCTATCCCAGATGGTTGAGTCAAAGGAAGGTGCCAACCTTGCCGAAATTCCCATCGTGAGGGAATACAGTGATGTATTTCCCAAAGATTTACCCAAAATTCCCCTTGATCGTGAGGTAGATTTCTCAATAGAACTCATACCCAGAGCTACTCCTATATCAAAGTGTCCCTATAGGATGAATCCTATTGAACTGGAGGAGTTAAAGAAGCAGCTACAAGAGCATCTGGACAAAGGGTTCATATGCCCTAGTGCATCACCATGGGGTGCTCCAGTGCTCTTTGTGAAGAAGAAGGATGGAACAATGTGGCTGTGTATAGACTATCAGGAACTCAACAAGATCACCATAAAGAAAAAGTTTCCTCTTACAAGGATTGATGACTTGTTTTATCAGTTAAGAGGAGTTAAATACTTCTCAAAGGTGGATCTTCGTTCTGGATATCATCAGCTAAAGGTGAAGAAGGAGGATATTCAGAAGACTGACTTTCGTACAAGGTATGGGCACTATGAGTTTCTAGTGATGCCCTTCAGACTTACTAATGCCCCTGTAATCTTCATGGATTTGATGAATAGAGTCTTTAGACATTACCTTGACACATTTTTGGTAGTGTTTATCGATGAAATTCTCATCTACTATAAGATAAAGGAGGAACATGAAGAACATCTAAGACTTGTGTTGGCAACATTGAAAAATTAGAAGTTATACGCCAAGTTCAACAAGTGTGATTTTTGGATGAAGCAAGTCACGTTCATGGGACATGTGATCACAAATGAGGGAATTTCTGTGGATCCTTCAAAAACAAAGGCAATTGAAGAATGGACCAGGTCCTCTAGTGTCACCGAAATCCATAGTTTTCTTGGATTAACTGGGTACTACCGACGTTTTGTGAGAAACTTTTCATGATTTACAAGCCTGCTAACTAAGTTAACAAGGAAAGGGGTAAAGTATGTCTGGATGGAAGAATGTGAGGGAAGTTTCAAGGAGATAAATAGAAGGCTTATCACTGCACCTGTACTCACACTATCGAAAAGTAGAGAAAGTTTTGTGATATACAGTGATGCTTCAAAGAAAGGCTTTGGTTGCGTACTCATGAAAAATGATAATGTGATAGCCTATGCCTCACAGAAGTTGAAGATCCATGAGTAGAACTACCCGACGCATGATCTAGAGCTGGTAGCCGTGATTTTTTCCATGAAAATCTAGTGGCACTACCTTTATGGTGAGAAGTGTGACATATACACCGACCACAAGATACTAAAGTATATATTCACACAAAAGGATCTCAACATGCGTCAAAGGAGATGATTAGAGCTAATCAAGGATTATGATTGCTCTATTCACTACCATCCTGGAAAGGCGAATAAGGTAGCTGATGCTCTAAGCAGAAAAGAACCTGTTACACTATCCATGTTACGGATTGAGAAAGACCCTATCTTCTTAGATATGCAAAGGATGGATTTGGAAATCATAAGGGCAGGGGATACATCCTACCTTGCCCAAATGATTGCGCAACCATCCATCCAAGGGAAGATTAAGAAAGCATAAAGAGATGATGTGGAGATACAAAAGAGGGTGAATGTGGTGAAGTAATGGAAGCTACATGAGTTTCATATCGATGACGGTGGTGTGATTTAGTTTGGAATGAGGCTTTGTGTGCCTTCATCACCCGGGATAAAGAAGGAGCTATTGGAAAATGCACATAGCTCAACATTCTCTATCTATCCTGGTAGCACCAAGATGTATCATGATCTCTGAGAACACTTCTGGTGGGATAACATGAAAAAGGATATCTTGGAATATATCTCAAGGTGATTGGTATGTTAGCAAGTCAAATAAAAGCAAAAAAATTCCAAAGGGCTAATGAATCCATTGCCTATACCCATGTGGAAATGGTAAAATGTTACTATGGACTTTGTCACAGGTCTCCCAAAGACGTCAAAGGGAAATAATGTGATATGGGTTGTGGTTGATCAACTCACCAAGAATTCCCATTTTATCGCTATTCGGGAAGATCTCTCGCTTGAACGACTTGAAAAGATATATGTGAAGGATGTGGTGAGACTGAATGGTGTTCCACTCTCAATTGTCTCTGACCGTGATTCAAGGTTCGCATCTAAATTCTAGAGAAGCCTTCAACATGCTTTGAGTACTGAATTAAATTTCAGCACGACCTATCACCCCCAAACCGATGGCCAATCTGAAAGGACTATTCAGATGTTTGAAGATATGCTAAGAGCCTACTCACTAGAATTCAATGGTAGATGGGATCAACATCTCCCATTGGTTGAGTTCTCATACAACAATAGATTCCACTCGAGTATTCAGATGGCTCCATATGAAGCTCAGTATGGAAAGCGATGTAGAACTCCATCCTGTTGGGATGAAGTTGGAGAAAAAAACTACTTGAACCTGATCTTGTGGAAGAGATAACAAAGAAGGTTCAAGTCATCCAGAAACACATCAAAGCTGCTCAAAGTTGGAAAAGGAGCTATGCTGACAACCGTCGAAGGGATTTGGAGTTCGAAATTCGAGATTAAGTCTTCCTTTGAATATCACCATGAAAGAGTGTCATGTGATTTGGAAAGAAAGGAAAGTTAAGCCCAAGGTACATTGGCCCCTTTGAAATCCTTGATCGTATAGGAGTCGTGGCCTATTGGCTTGCACTTCCACCGAATATGGCTCAAGTTTATGATGTTTTTCACGCATCACTCCTGAGGAAGTACATACCTGATCCCTCATATGTACTAAACTCAGAGGTGGCACAACTGGAAGATGATCTCTCTTACGAGGAGCATCCAGTAGAGATTCTGGACCGGAGAGATAAGGTTTTATGTAACAAGACAACCCACCCTGTCAAAGTGTTGTGGAGGAACCATAAGTTTGAAGAAGCTACTTGGGAACCAGAGGAGGCGATTAAGGAGAAGTACCCTCACCTGTTTGTGTAAGTGAAATTTCGAGGGTGAAATTTCTTAAGGGGGGAAGAATGTAACGACCCAAAGTATTTCAATGGAAATTCCCTTCTTAAAAATATGTCATGAAATCACATGAAAACACAACATAATGAACTACTAAGTGATAAGTGACCTTTTAACATAAGTTTTTCACTTCTATGTTTGGAATTTTGAAAATCTGACATACACGGTTGTGTTCAAAATGATTTTTGGGGTCCAATGAGAAAAAGTTAATTTTTGGTGAATAGTAACCTACCCCTATGAATAGTAACCTACCCTTATGAATAGTAGTACAAACCTTATGAATAGTACATCATCCAAATAATAGTAACCTCACCCATGAATAATTAAATAAAATTTAGGCATCTTAGAAAGTGACAATTTGACCATAGTAAACGTTTTGGTATTTTTGTAAGTTATAAATAAATAATTATAATTAATTAATTAATTTAAAAGCAAATTTATTTTCTTAAAATGTGTTCATAAATTATCAAATCTATTTCTTATAGTTTTTAGATAATTTTATAAGACCCTATGTAATTTTTGAAAGCATTATAAAATCAGTTTTAATTTTAAAAAATGCATTTTTGAAGTAAATTAGGATTTTAATTAAATATTAAATTAATAATATTTATAAAATTATTTTTGAAAAATGGAATTAATTTTTGGATTCTACACATTGAAAAATGGTTAGGGATAAATTTTTGGATTTTTCTGAAATACTTCAATTTTCAGATGAATAGTAAAAAAACAGTTTTTCACATAACCGGTGTATCCTAAATTGCATCATTAATGATGTAATGACGACATAAACATTATATAACTTTAGGTTCAGCCAAATTATATTAAATTTCATAAATGGTTCCTTAAAATACAATAAACTCAATTTTAAAACCTAAAAAGAACTTTCCAAAGCCTAAAGTCAAAAGGTGATTTCTTAAAGTGTCTTTTTCTCTTTCTTTCACTTTCCTTTTAATAAATTAATGAAATAGAATTATAAAGATTATTTAAAGCCTAAAATGAATTATATTATATTAATATATGATTTAGGATGTCAAAAAACTACTATTACAAGTCTAACTTTTGATATATTATTTTATTTAATATTTTATTCTAAAAACATCTCCCTCCTCATGTATAAATAACCCCTCCCCCTCCCCTTTCCAAACCACACCTCTCAAGCTTCGAGAATTATCTAAAATATGCCAAATAATCTTCCCTATACCCTCCCCCATGTCCAAGAGCTTCTGGTTTCATCAAAATACCAACCTTAGGCCCCTTAAGGGGGATCCCAAGAGGAGGATTCAAGAGGTAATTTCTTTTCCTCTTTCCTTTAATTCCCTTTCAATTTCAAGTCATTTTATTATTCTCTCCCAAAATATCTTTTTCCAAATGGTATGATAACTCCAGTATCATACATATACTGGAATTTTATGATACTAATGAGATATTATACCATAAAACCCCCTTCTTCACTTCCTTATATTTTATAAAAGAAATCGTTGTTCGTAAGGTGTTAATCTATCACCTTCAAGAACGACATGTTTTATTTTTTCCATTTCTACCTAAATATCTGGTCATGAAATTTTTTTTATGGTTGAACAAGAATATTATATATGTATTATTTCCTATTTTAATTTCTATAACTAACGTATGTACATATTACTAGATGAGTAACAAAACAAGTTCATTGTGGTCGAAAAACTGCCCAAATTAACCCAAACGATCATCATTAAATTCTTATCTAATGATTCATCCACATGGTATAAAATGTAATTCATATTAAGATCATTTTAACTTCTATAATATCATTAATAACATTTAATATATGTTCTGGATGTTTACCCTTGTTCTACACAAACTTCAATTCATGAATACATGTGAAAAGCTCAAGAAAACCATAAAAACAAACATTCCCGAACAATGTTTTTAACTCTATAACTCATCAAAAGGCCCATAAAATAACATAATGAAACCAAAATTACCCCTATTAATTTATAAAGGGTTCTTTTATTTCTAATTAATGAATATAATGTCATTATACAGGACATTAAAGTGAAGGAAGTGTTCAGATACAAGGTAAGGGGAAATTCTCGAACCCAACTTTCATCCTTTGGGTTCCCCCTCTTTCACTTTTTTTTGATATGGTTACTCCTTAAAAATATTTTTTTAATCATTGTATTTACTTTTATGGGATATACATGTTTGTCACTGGTATTTATTACAAACCAAATGTTTTCCAAAAGAACTCTTCTTTCAAGAACACACCTTTTACTTCTCATTCAAGATTGACGGTTCTTGTAGCATGAATGTTATTTCATCTTTCTTTTGGGAACCCAATGTTTATGAATGTGTTCTTATGAGATTAAAACCATTCCTTTTCATGGGTTAGTTATGTTCATTTATGTTATATGTTCATTTTTTCATGCATGATAAATGATAATGTTATAATGTGACGGGTGCGCCTGGAATTATATAGCACAATATGAATGCTTAAATGTGATGGGTGCGCCTGGAATTATACAATGCTCCAATGCATTGGTTAAAGTGATGAATATCATAATTAAATGTGAAATGTTGTGTCAACAATATTATAGCTTTGTTCACAAGCATGTGTGGTAGTTAACCACTAAGACATGATGTTTCATTTTTATGCATTGCCACATTTCAAGTCTCTTATTAATGCTTACTCTCATGATTCTTTGCATATGTTGTGAATATGATCACCCCATGATATATTGTTCTTATATATCCTCTTACTGGGCTTCTAGATCATCCCTTTTTATGTATATCCTCAGGTGGATACATGTACTAAGGAGAGGTCAAATGCCAATAAGAAGCTAGAGAATAAGAAATGAACAAAAAAGTTTATGCTTGATATTGTAATTGTTATGTATGGTCCTAGTTTTCCCAAGACACTAAACCATCAGATCCTCTATGTGTAATAATATTATGTTGTTTATCTTTAAAATGATGTAATAGTAATATAAGAAAAGGCTGGGTCGCTATAGAGTTTGCTTATAATGAAAATTATAGGGACTCTATCAGGATGTCCCCATTTGAGTAATTTACCGAAATACATGTTAATCCATGTTGTGTTGGTATGAGGTGTAAGAACATTCCTTGGTTTGACCAAGTCTCATACAAGGTATAAAAAAGATATTTTGGATAATTCAGAAATGGTTAGTGATAGTTCAGATTTTTCAGAAGTCATATGTGTTGAGTCAATAAGGTTTTCCTTATGACTTTTCCATTCCTTCTTGTTTTGAAAATCACAAACATCTTATCTTAAGGAAAATTGCTTTTATAAGAAAAATTGCTTTTATAAGGAAAATTGCTTTTATAAGGAAAATTGCTTTCTTAAGAAAAATCGCTTTTATAAGAAAAATTATCCTTATCATATTTTCATCCATATTTTTCTTAAGTATAAGTTTCAGATTCATTTTCTCGGAATCATTGAAACTTTGATATAAAGTATTCTGTTTTAGGGTTCGGATTCTGGAAAAGAACTATAAGGAAGTTTCATTCCGAATTCCGGATATGAACTCTGACTAAGTTCTATTCCAGATTCAGGATACGAATTCTGAAGAAGAATTCTCATTACGAATTCTAATGAAGAAATTCCATTCCGAATTCTCATTACGAATTCTGAAGAAGAATTCTCATTATGAATTCTAATGAAGAAATCTCATTTCGAATTCTCATTACGAATTCCAATGTAGAATTCCCATTACGAATTCTAATGAAGAAATCTCATTCCGAATTCTCATTACGAATTCTGATAAAGAATTCTCATTACGAATTCTGATGACGAATTCTCATTACGAATTCTGATGATGAATTCTCATTACGATTTCTAATGACGAATTCCTATTCCGAATTCTCATTCCGAATTCATCTATTAAACAGAATCTGATTATCTTTGTTTTATACACTCTGAATTTATTCACTCCGAACCTTCACTCCGAAGTTTCTATTCCGAACCTTTATGTTAGAGTTTAAAACGATGTCGTACATTCTGTTACACTTGTTTTGTTATAAAACGATGTCGTCTGTTTTGTTATAAACTAACCGTTGTCTAAGTGACACGTGTACAGGTCCCTCCGATCTTTAAGGAAAATATGACCGTTGGAGAAGGAGCCGACCTTACCTATAAATAGGAGCTCATTTGAAAGAGCTCGCAACGTATGGATGAAAAATTTGAATTTTGGGCATACATGCTGTTGAAGTGATTTCTAGAGAGAGAGACTCTTATTAACTCTCAAAGCTTCGTGCGACTCCGAATGTTGGTGATTACATTCGAGGGCTTCCGGGGATAGGAAGACAGAGGTGCCGACTACCTTAAAGTTCGAGGGCTTCCTTGCTGAGGAGGACAGAGGTTGCCAACTACCTTGAAGTTGAGGGCTTGCGGGGATAGCAAGACAGAGACTCCGATCTTCATATCGAGGGCTTACCCTGGTGTGGGTAAGACAGACTTGCTTGAAAGTATAAATCAAGGGACCTTTATCCAAGGTTGTTGGATACCCTTCTCTTTGGGTTAAAAGACTATTATCTTGTTACTAGTAGTTTTACTACTTGTTTTTATTCCGCTGCAATTTGTATCTTAAGGAAAGTATAACTTTCTTATACTTCCTTACTTACTCTGATTCATTTAGATTCTATACGCTTTAAGGTAGAATCTCATATTGTAATTGTTTGTTAAGTTTCAATCTCCGGAACCATATTTCCAGAACCTACTTTTGGAATCTCTTTCCAAGTTTAGTTCGGTGTTAGAGGTGTTGTGAATTTACTTAAGTTTAACTTTGTTAAACTTAGTCATTTCCTTAGCTTAAGGAAAACTTAGTTATTCTTAACTAACTTTAAAGGTTCCAAAGGAATTTTTAAAGTATACAATTCACCCCCCCTCTTGTATATTGAGCATCTCATATTATATTTCGATCCTACAATTGGTATCAGAGGTTGGAAACCTCTTACTCTATACCATTCTTACATTTGGTATCAGAGCCGGTTACTGAAATACTCGTACTCACATACAAGTTTTTCTTGCTCACTTTTCCATTCCGAACTTTGTCATTCCGATTTATCCATTCCGAACTTTTCTCATTCCGAACTTTGTTATTACGAATATTTGCTACTAACAAGTTTGTGTGCAAAGTTATTTTTAGTATGGCAGGAATTAATATTGGTTCGATTGACAATCTGAATCCTACAAGGCCACCAATCTTCGATGGTAATGATTATGAATACTGGAGAGATCGTATGAAGACTTTTGTTATCAATACTGGAGTAGATAACTTTGTTATGCTTACTGGTGATTATAAAATTCCTGACAAGGAAGTCAGATCTTTTACTAACCAGGAAAATCAAGAATATCAACTCAACTATAAGGTACGCAACACTTTACTATGTTCAATGACTAGAAATATATATAGCCAAATTTCTTCTTGTGAAGCAGCTAATTGTATATGGAAGAAGTTAGAGGTTACACACTTTGGGACTTCTAAGGTGATTGAGACTAGAAGAGCTATGCTTAGAGCTGAATATCATGGCTTCAATTTTCCTTATGGAGAACTTATCTGTAAAGTTCAACAAAGATTTATGACTATTGTCAACAGTCTACAATCTATGGGAGAGAAAGGTTTAGATGATGAAGCTCTTGTGGACAAGATAATTGACATTATGCCCAATGAGTGGGAATCCAAGAGAACAGCTATAGATGAGAACATGAAGGTTACTCAAATTACTCTTGATGAGCTTTTTGGAACTCTTCTACAACATGAAACTAGAATGAAGAGAGATGCTGATAACATCAAGAAGAAGAATGGAAATGGTACTGTTGCTTTTACTACAACTTCAAATCAGATGAAAGCTAAGACTCCTGAGAGAGTAACCAGATCCAAGTCTAAGAAAGTTATTTTCCAATCCGAATCTAGTGAGAGTGAAGTTTCAGAAAATGAATTAGCCAATCTTGCTCGAAGGATGAACAAGATAGCTGGACAGAGAAATTTTCAATCCAAGTATAAGAAGAAGGATAGGAAAGACAAGAAAGATGGAGAAGTTACTTGTTATGAATGTAAAAGAGCTGGACATATTAGACCAGATTTCCCTATGCTCAAAAAGAAAGAAAGGAAGGAAAGACATTCAGACAGGAACAGGAATAAGTATTATAAAGCCAAAGCTAAGAAAGTTCTGAAAGCTAATGACACCTGGAGTGCCAGTGGTGGTGACTCTTCAGATGAATCTTCTGAATATGAATCTTTAGGACAGAATAATCTTGGTCTTATAGCCAGATTACCTATTGATAATCATTGTCTTATGGATAAGGTACGAAATGCTGAATCATTGACCAATGTTTCTTTAAATTCTAATGATAGTAAGTATTCTAATTCTTCTGATGAAGAATCATTTTCTGATGAGGAAAATACTTTACCTACTTATGAAGAAGTCTCTAGGTTTGCTGAACTTCTTGAGATTGAGAATTCCAAACTCAATAAGAAACTTGATAAGGCAAACTCTAGGAATTCTATTCTTACTGAAGAGATATCAGATCTTTCTAAATATCTTGATAAGAAAAATGCTGATTTTGAAAATATTTCAAAAAATCTTGAGGAAGTAAGTTCTGAGAAGAATAAACTTTCTAAAGAATTAGAAAAAGTAATTTCTAAGAAAAATGTTTTCGAGCCTAACTCTAGTTCTAAAACTAATGATTTTGATGATAAAAAATTGGTTGTAAAACTCAAGTCCGAAATTTTTTCCTTAAAGAAATGTTTATCAAACTTTACCCATGGTAAGGAAAATTTTGATAAGATGTATTCCCAAATACGACCATTAAGGAATAAATCCGGATTTGGTTATACCCATGCAAAACCAGTTTTCAGTAACAATTATTTTGTTCCTCAAAGTGCCCCATTTTGTACTAAGTGTCAATGTGGTGGTCACTGGGCAAAGAATTGTTCCTTAAACAAAACCCAATCCTTAGGTTTTCATAAATCTTATTTTTCTAAGAAAATGTGGGTTCCAAAAATTTTATTGTCTGGAAATCTCGGATCCAAGCAAGTTTGGATTCCGAAAATCTAACTTTGTTCTTAATTTCAGGAAAACAAAGAAAGTTCCAGCAACAATACATGGTACATGGATAGTGGATGTTCCCGGCACATGACTAGTAACAAAAGCTTTTTTGAAAGGATTATCAAAACGAAAGGAGGAAAGGTAACTTTCAGAGACAATGCAAAGGGAGAGATTGTTGGTATTGGTAATATTGTTCTTTTAGGTAAAACTTTGATTTCAAATGTTCTTTTTGTTAAAGGTCTTAAGCACAACCTCATTAGCATAAGTCAGTTATGTGATGAAGGTTACCTTGTGAATTTTAGGAATGATAAATGCTTAGTTCACAATTCCAAGGAAGAATTTATTCTCTCAGCCAATAGGCAAGAAAATGTTTACACCTTAAACTTAGAAGACCTCAGGAGCCAAGATTTACCTTGCCTAAGTGCAATGGAAGATCATTCTTGGTTATGGCATAGAAGATTAGGACACTGTAATCTTAGGAATCTATGTAAACTCTCTAAGAAGAAACTTGTTAAGGATCTACCGGAGCTTAGATTTGATTCTTCTAAAGTTTGTGATCCTTGTCAATATGGCAAGCAACATAAATCTAGTTTTAAGTCAATCGGTGAAGTCTCAACAACCGATGCATTACAGTTAGTGCACATGGATCTTTTTGGTCCAACACAAACTGGAAGTATTGGAGGCAAATATTATGTGTTTGTTCTAGTTGATGATTACACCAGATTTACTTGGGTCTATTTTCTAGCAAAGAAATCTGAAGCTTTTTCTTATTTCAAAAGTTTTAGAGCTCAAGTTAAAAATTAGAAAAACCTTCCATTGAAAACTATTCATAGTGATCATGGAGGAGAATTTCAAAATTCTGATTTTGAAACTTTTTGTAGTAAGAAAGGTATTACTCACAATTTTTCAGCACCAAGAACTCCTCAACATAATGGTGTAGTTGAAAGAAGAAATAGAATTCTTCAAGAAATAACTAGAACCATGTTGAGTGAATATTCTATTGCTAGACATTTCTGGGCTGAAGCTGTAAGTACTGCTTGTTATACTATAAATCGAGTTTTGATTAGACCTTTTCTTAATAAAACTCCTTATGAGTTATGGAATGGTATAAAACCTAGACTTTCCTACTTCAAGGTTTTTGGTTGCAAAGTATTCATTTTGAATACTAAAGATAACTTACATAAATTCGCACCAAAGTCTGATGAAGGAATTTTCTTAGGATATTCCACAACCTCTAAGGCTTATAGAGTTTTTAATAAAAACACTTGCACTGTTGAGGAAACAGTACATGTAAAATTTGATGAGTCAGATCCTTTTGTTTTTAAACCATCTCAACTTACATCTTCGGATGTGTTTTCAAAAACTGATTGTCAACCTTTGATAGAAGAACCTTCTGATAAGGAAATTGTTCTAGAAGATACTTCTGAAACATTTACCCCAGAAGAATTTCTACCCTATGTTGATGAACAGGTTTTACAAAATCCAAATCAGGTGTTTCTTAAGAATCATCCCAGTGATGGTATCATTGGTGATGTAAATCAACCTGTAAGGACTAGAAGTTCCTTAAGAAATGAAGTAGAACATCTAGCATTTCTTTCCCAATTAGAACCTAAAAGCACTGATGAAGCTTTAGGTGATGATGATTTGATTAAAGCCATGCAAGATGAACTAAATGAATTTAAAAGGAATAAAGTCTGGACCTTGGTTGAAAGACCTAAGGAAACTTCTGTTATTGGAGTGAAATGGGTTTTCAGAAATAAATGTGATGAAAATGGAGTCATAGTAAGAAATAAAGCTAGACTTATTGCTAAAGGCTATAATCAGCAAGAAGGAATAGACTATGAAGAAACCTATGCTCCAGTAGCTAGACTTGAATCTATCCGTATTCTACTTGCCTTTGCAGCATTCTTTAATTTCAAACTTTTCCAAATGGATGTGAAATGTGCTTTTCTTAACGGTTATGTTCAAGAGGAAGTTTTTGTTGAACAACCTCCTGGCTTTGAAGATACAAAACATCCAGATCATGTTTTTAGACTTACCAAAGCTTTGTATGGCCTAAAACAAGCCCCACGAGCATGGTATGATAGACTCACTGAATTTTTGCTTCAAAATAACTATGTTAAAGGAAATGCAGATCCAACCCTTTTTATAAAGAAAGATAAGAAAAATGTTTTGATTGTTCAAATTTATGTTGATGACATTATATTTGGTTCAACTCAGCAATCTTTGACTGACTCTTTTGCTAGTCTAATGAAATCTGAGTTTGAAATGAGTATGATGGGTGAGTTAACATTTTTCCTTGGTTTTCAAATTTCTCAAAAAACCAGAAGGAACCTACATATCTAAACATAAGTATGTTAAATATCTTCTTAAAAAGTATGGTTATGACAACACTAAAAGTATAAGTACTCCCATTGGTACCTCAAACACGTTAGATCTTGATGAAGCTGGGAAACCAGTAGATCAAACATCTTTTAGAGGTATGATAGGAAGTCTACTTTACTTAACAGCTAGTCGACCAGACTTAATGTTTTCAGTATGCTTATGTGCAAGATATCAATCCAATCCTAAGGAATCTCACTTAAAGGCAGTAAAAAGAATTTTTCGCTACCTTAAGGGAACCATGGATCTAGGATTATTTTATACTTCTGGAAATGATTTTGTTCTAAAAAGTTTTTCTGATGCTGACTTTGGTGGATGTAGAATGGATAGAAAAATTACATCCGGAACTTGTCATTTCTTAGGAGAGTCTCTGGTTTCTTGGTCCTGCAAGAAGCAACATTCTGTAGCACTTTCCACTGCTGAAGCTGAATATGTAGCAGCTGGAAGTTGTTGTGCACAAGTGTTGTGGATGCAACACACACTCACAGACTATGGCTTGGGTTTTACTAAAACTCAAATTTTGTGTGATAACACAAGTTCCATTGCCCTAAGTAAGAACCCTGCACATCACTCCCGTGCAAAACACATAGATATTAGGCATCACTTTCTTAGGGATCACACACTAAAAGGAGATATTATTCTTCAGTTTATCGGAACACAAGATCAACTTGCTGATATATTCACAAAATCTTTGCCTTCTGATAGATTTGAATATATTAAACAGAAGTTAGGAATGATAACCGTAAGGTAATATTTCTTAATTAACTTTCTGTTGAAAAAGTCTCCTTACAGTAATAAACTCCTTTTTATAGGGGGAGTACATTTGATTGTTAGTTTCAAAGTTTTTCAAAATTTGTTTTCAAACTTTTCGGAACGAATATTTCCGGAATGAAACTTCTGGAACTACCATTTTTCCAGAATGGATATTTTCGTACAGAATACTTCTGGAATGGAAGTATTCGTATTGAAAATTTCCGGAATGGACAACTTTCGTACTGGTACTTTCATAACCAGATTTTCGTTCCAAGTTTTTTTTATGTATTTACTTTTTCGTATTTAGTTTTTCGTATTGAGTTTTTCGTATTGAGTTTTTCGTATTGAGTTTTTCGTTATGAGTTTTTTTTTGTTTTTCGTAGTCATCTTTATATTACCCATTACGAATAACTTTCCTAAGCTAATCCGAAAGGTATGATTTCCTTACTAAAGTTTTCGTAATCATATTTTACTTGCTGGTAGTTTCTTGTATTATGTTTTCAGAATTATAGTTTTCTTAAATTTTAGTTTTAATAAAAACCTCAAAAAGATCGGATTCAAGCTTTCAACCGTCAGATCTGATCGCAGCTCATTCCAACCGTTAGATCAACTATGGAATGTCAACCGTCATCTCGTTGCCTATATAAAGGGGACCTAATTTCTAGTCCCACATCGGTTTCAAGCTCTCGCGTGCTGAAGCTCTGCCCCTCTGATTTAAGGCCGTTCCGAACTTCAGTCTTCTCCGTTCTGAACTTCCCAGAGATTTTCTAATCCGAATGTCTGCAGAGTTAGCATCTCAAGAAATGTCTTCAACCAAGCCTATTTCTCAGTGGTTAGTATACAGGGAAAGGTTACTCCATCCGGATTTCTTCAACAATTATGATTCCCTTATCTCAAAGAATATCAGGTTGAATGGTTGGGAGGATGTTGCGGTATCTAAAACCGGGAATCAAGATGAAGTCTATTCTGATTTACTTGTTGAGTTTTATGAGTCAGTTGCTTTCTTCGAGGAAGATAATAGAGAGAAGTTTTCTTTCAAATCATATGGCAAGACATATAAGCTTTCTTACACCAAGGCTGCAAGCTTGGTAGGATTATCTTATGAAGGTGAAGCTGAGTTTATTTCTCACGTATTGCCAGACTCTTTGGGTAGTTTCAACAAGGAAAAGGCCTTAGAAACTCTCGGATTGGATGATGACAAGGCTCCGAAAATTGCAAGCCTATCTACAAACTTCCGGATTCTGGAGTTATGGGTACAAGGGCTTATCGTACCGAGAAAAGGTGATAAGGATAGCTTGAAGAAGAGTGAGATATATATCTTAGATTTCCTGATAAATCTAAGGAAGTTTAACTTGATGAAGCATATTCTTCTTAATATTGAGAATTTGAAGAAGGGGAATCTGAGAGCTCAGATCGTAATGTACCCAGCAATTTTATCAAAGCTCATAGTTCGGTGCCTAGAATCTTTCAAGGTAACTTGCAAATCTAAGTCGAGAGTTTGCAAGATCATGCTACTTAGTGATAGCACGCTTAAAAGGATGAATATAGCTTTTGACAAGAAGTCTGGGAAGTTTATTGATCTACCTCCACAAGAAGAAGTAGCTCTGAAATCTGCTGATCCGGAATCATCCAAGCCAGTAAGGAAGAGAAAGCTGAAAGAAGTGGAAGAACAAGGAGAAAATCCTAAGTCTAAGGAAGTCCACTCCGCACCACCAAAGCCTAAGAAGAAGAAGACCTATCCTGATGAGGTTGTTACTAAGTGGAGAGCTGACAAAGAGAAGAGGAAAGAAGGGGATCCGCAGTTCGGATTGGACCCTGCGGAAGATAAAGCTTTGAAGGAGAAAGCTGCTGATGAGCTCGAGAAACAAGCTAAGGAAAAGAAGCTTAAGAAGAAAATGTCAGAAGCTGAGGCAGTCCAAGCGTTGTTGAAGTTCAACGAAATGGTTTCAACAACTATCCCAGTTCCGAGATCTTTCTCTCTGGAATCTCTACCTGAGACTCCAGGAAGAAATCTTGTTGCTCCGGAATAGGCTGTTGTCACAAATACTGAGGAAGTAGAGCAAGTGGAACAAGTTGAAGAGGCTGCTGAAGGAAGTGGTGAGACAGGAGATGTGCTAAAACAAGTAGATGAGTATAAGGGAACTCCTTCGGAACACTTATCACTCCGGACTTCAGAAGCTGGATCTTCGAAGTTAGTTACTCCTGCGATGGAAGAAGAGAAAGGAGAAGAAGAAGTTGCCTATCATGGAGAAGAAGAACAACTTTTACATGATATTGCTCAGATGAAAAATGTAGAGGATACTGTTCAGGAAGTTGCTGATGAGGAAGATAATATTGTACAAGTTTCTGATAGTGAGAAGAAAACTCCGGAACAGGATTCTATTCCGAAAAAAGATAAGGGGAAGCAAATTCTTGCTGATACTCCAAGTTCAGAAAAGAGGATGAGAAAGGAAGCTGGTAGTTCTTCTAAGAGGAAGTTGGAGCTTATTGAGGAAGAAATTTCTCCAAGCAAGATTTCAGATTCGGAGTCATCTTCGTTGGGGCATGATTTTGTTGTTCAGTCTTTGAAGAAGTTGGTGGGAACCATTCCGACCTTCTCAAGTATTGTTTCGCGGTGCCAGATGCTCCAACATGCGTTGAATCTGAAAACAGACTCTGTATCTATGGTTATGGATAAGTGTGTTGAGATTGAAGCTCAGTTCAAAACATTCTTTGTTGGTTACGAAGCTCATAAAAGATCTTGTAAGAGGATGACAAGCTGGTCGAAGAAGACTGTGGAAGAAATGAGGCTTTTCGATGAGTTTCAAGATAATGTTAAGGATGCCTTTGAGACCGAAGACAAGAAGATTAATGAGCTGACTACATCCTTCAAAGAGAAGTTGACAGAGGAAAAGAACTTTCGGATTCAGGTAGTGAGAGATCTGAATGGGAAGCTCAATTCCGTTTCTCAAAATTGGAAATATGAAAGGGATTATCGGATCGAGTTTGAAGAAAGGATGAAGGCTCAAGAAGAGAAGATGAAAGCTCAGGAAGAAAATTTGAAGGCTCAGGAAGAAATAATTGAAGCTCAATCCGCAAGAATAGTCGTCTTAGAGAAGCAAGCAGAAGAAGATCACAAAGACTTAAAGAAGATCAAGACGATTCTTAAGGGCCTCATGTCGAAGGAGAAAGATCCGAAATGACCAATCCGATCTTTTTGTTGTAATTCTTTTGTTGCTGATATTCCAAATCCAATGAGAATTGTGCTTGTTGTTTCATTTGTTATTATTACTAATGTCTCAGGTACTTTGTTATTTTTTTCCATTCCCTCCAATTCTTTTTGAAAATGACAAAGGGGGAGAAGGAAAATATCCTTAAGAAAAAGAGGAACTCTAATAAGAGTTTATCAAAGGGGGAGAAAGGAAAAATACCCAAGAAAAAAGAACTCTAATAAGAATTTGTTTAAGGGGGAGTTTTTCTTAAGGAAGACCTTCTTATGAAATGTCACTCCGGAAATCTGAATACGATCCTTAGAGTTTCAAATCCTAAGGGGGATTTAGTCGTATTCATCTATATCCTTAAACCAAGGGAGATAAGCTTTAATATGTTTCTTTCTTCTTAGAATTTTTGTTTTTCGTAAGGATGTTTGTGCTTTCCAAAAAGGGGGAGATTGTTGAGTCAATAAGGTTTTCCTTATGGATTTTCCATTCCTTCTTGTTTTGAAAATCACAAACATCTTATCTTAAGGAAAATTTCTTTTATAAGGAAAATTTCTTTTATAAGGAAAATTGCTTTTATAAGGAAAATTGCTTTCTTAAGAAAAATCGCTTTTATAAGAAAAATTATCCTTATCATATTTTCATCCATATTTTTCTTAAGTATAAGTTTCGGATTCATTTTCTCGGAATCATTGAAACTTTGATATAAATTATTCTGTTTTAGGGTTCGGATTCTGGACAAGAACTATAAGGAAGTTTCATTCCGAATTCCGGATATGAACTCTGACTAAGTTCTATTCCAGATTCAGGATACGAATTCTGAAGAAGAATTCTCATTACGAATTCTAATAAAGAAATTCCATTCTGAATTCTCATTACGAATTCTGAAGAAGAATTCTCATTACGAATTCTAATGAAGAAATCTCATTCCGAAATCTCATTACGAATTCCAATGTAGAATTCCCATTACGAATTCTAATGAAGAAATCTCATTCCGAATTCTCATTACGAATTCTGATAAAGAATTCTCATTACGAATTCTGATGACGAATTCTCATTACGAATTCTGATGATGAATTCTCATTACGATTTCTAATGACGAATTACTATTCCGAATTCTCATTCCGAATTCATCTATTAAACATAATCTGATTATCTTTGTTTTATACACTCTGAATTTATTCACTCCGAACCTTCACTCCGAAGTTTCTATTCCGAACCTTTATGTTAGAGTTTAAAACGATGTCGTACATTCTGTTACACTTGTTTTGTTATAAAACGATGTCGTCTGTTTTGTTATAAACTAACCGTTGTCTAAGTGACACGTGTACAGGTCCCTCCGATCTTTAAGGAAAATATGACCGTTGGAGAAGAAGCCGACCTTACCTATAAATAGGATCTCATTTGAAAGAGCTCGCAACGTATGGATGAAAAATTTGAATTTTGGGCATACATGCTGTTGAAGTGATTTCTAGAGAGAGAGACTCTTATTAACTCTCAAAGCTTCGTGCGACTCCGAATGTTGGTGATTACATTCGAGGGCTTCCGGGGATAGGAAGACAGAGGTGCCGACTACCTTAATGTTCGAGGGATTCCTTGCTGAGGAGGACAGAGGTTGCCAACTACCTTGAAGTTGAGGGCTTGCGGGGATAGCAAGACAGAGACTCCGATCTTCGTATCGAGGGCTTACCCTGGTGTGGGTAAGACAGACTTGCTTGAAAGTATAAATCAAGGGACCTTTATCCAAGGTTGTTGGATACCCTTCTCTTTGGGTTAAAAGACTATTATCTTGTTACTAGTAGTTTTACTACTTGTTTTTATTCCGCTGCAATTTGTATCTTAAGGAAAGTATAACTTTCTTATACTTCCTTACTTACTCTGATTCATTTAGATTCTATACGCTTTAAGGTAGAATCTCATATTGTAATTGTTTGTTAAGTTTCAATCTCCGGAACCATATTTCCAAAACCTACTTTTGGAATCTCTTTCCAAGTTTAGTTCGGTGTTAGAGGTGTTGTGAATTTACTTAAGTTTAACTTTGTTAAACTTAGTCATTTCCTTAGCTTAAGGAAAACTTAGTTATTCTTAACTAACTTTAAAGGTTCCAAAGGAATTTTTAAAGTATACAATTTACCCCCCCTCTTGTATATTGAGCATCTCATATTATATTTCGATCCTACAATATGAAGACCATAATCATCACCCATTGGAGTTTTAGGTTTGAGATTAGGTGTTTCTTTGGGTATTAATTCATCTGACACATTAATGCTTGAGAAAGTAGGGAAAGTTGGTTCCATGTTATGTCGGTCCATTTTGTGTTTTGGAGAATCTTAAGAAGGTAGCCTGTTGGTTGGAGTTTCTACCATGGATATCCTCGATCCACAATTTCTTCCACATTTACTAGTTAAATAGTTACCATACAAACCCATATCATGTTCTGGAGTGGGAAGATTTAGAGGTTGAACCTGATGCCATCATTGTGGAGCAACCTATTCATGTTTTGGATTTTCAGAATAAGGTGCTCCATGGTAAACCGATCCTATTGTTCTGTGTGCTCCAAAAGCATGATGGTGATAGACATGAGACTTGGGAGTGGTAATCCATGATGAGGGATCAATGGTCTCACCAATTATCTTTTAAGGGTGCCTGAGGACTTTATAGGGATAAAAAGTGGTATAGTGGTGAGTTTTTGACACCCACCATGTCGCCGGTATGTCTAATTTTGAGTTTTATTTATCATTTAATTTTTCCTTAGAGTTACTGCATGTTAGGGGTTGGAAAGGGGATTTTTGGGAAGACATTATAAGGGGAATGATTAGCTTATGGTTTTCTAACTGTTTATCTAACCATGCGAGGGTTCTATAGAGGGTGATAGTGGGGTTTTTCTTAGTTTGAGAATAGTTTTTAAAACTGTAAAACAACCAAGAGTAACTATGTGGATTGGGTTTTGGGGAGATAGTGGCTCTCATACAGTTAGTTCATGGTTTTCCTAACCACGTGACCAAACCATGCAGCCCTATCCACCTAATTAAAATGTGGTCTTTTAATATTTTCCCCTTATTGATTTTTATACCATATGGCCATCATTTTCTTCCCCCATCATTCACATCACATCATCCTTAGTTTGTAAGATTCTCCTCTCTATCCTTGGTGGAATCTCCTTGGGATATTGGTGTTTTATCTTGAGGTAAGCCCCCTTCTTCATGATTTCTTCATCTTTCCTCCTTCTTAGGCTTTTTTCTTCTATTTACATGGAATTATAAAACCCTAAATAGTGGGGATGGATTAAAATAAGGTTTTAATGGGGTTTTTTATTTTTTTCATTTGGATTAGGCGTTTGAGGTCTTCTCTAACCTATTCTGGGTGGTTGTCATTGAAGGCGGTGAATTTGGAACTGAATCTGAGGTAGGTGTCTCTATTTGAGGGAATTTTTCATGAATTACATTTAAATTTATAATCAAATTTGTTTTTTTAATTTACATTTAAATTATTTATGGTTCATATTGATCCCATGATTGATGTTCTCTATGATTGGTTTGTAAATTTGGTGATTTAAGGTGGGTTTCCCAAATGGGAGTGGCTTCAATGCACTCTAAGTGTTTGAAAAAATGGATCAAATAAGTTTTATGTTTTAAAAATGGATTTTTAAAATGTTTCTAGAAATTGTATTACCTTATGGGATGGTTTTTTATAAAATAGGCATTTTTATTTGTGAAATTGGTTTTTGTAAGGATTTTTCATGAATTGGAACTTGTTTGTGATTATGTTAGCATGGAGTAGCACATGGGTTAACTAAGGCATGAGTGAGGGGTTATCTAGTGGACTGTGAGAGCCTTTGGGTAGGAATAATATGAGAGCTTCCATTTTGGTTTCTAGGGACTGATGAGAGACTTCGGGTAGGAAGACCATGAGATCTTCCATTTGGTTGTCGAGAGACCATGAGAGCTCTAGGAGTTGGTCCCAGGGAATACTACGAGATATTCCATTTTTCTAAGCCAACTTGCATACATTGTTTAGACTCACTCACATTATACCATTATGGTTAGATCCCCAAGTTCACTTACTTATGTTGGGTTAGTTTATATTATTTATTAATTTTATCAGTTCCATGTTTGATGTGATGAGATATGTTATACCCATTTTTATTTATTGAATATATGATGATGTTTATGCTCAACTTTAGTATGTATCATTGGATATGTTGAGAATGTTGTTCTATTAAACTTTTTTTATTCACTTAATCCATGTTAGAAATTGTTTTTGGAAAACATGTTTTATATAAAATGGAAAACCAAAGGGATTTAAAAATGTTTTTTTGGAATTGAAATGTTTTCAAAGTGGTTTAGTTTTGAAAAGTGATTTCAAACTACTTTATTGGTTTTCATGGGTAAAAGCCTTAAATAGATTCATGGTGGTATCCTACTGGGCTATGTACCTCACACCCTACATATGCCTTTGTACGTATATAGATTTCATTTTTCAATACACTGATAAAAGAAAGGGAACCATCTTCCTGGGTGTCTCTTCTTGATTACTATCATCTGGTGTTTTATGGAGGAGATGTGGTCTCACAGAGTTGGCTCATGTGGAGTCATTTTTGGGATTTTTTATCTGGTTTGATGTATGTATTATCATTTTTGGGATTCATCCCCTTCTTTGGAGTTTTGAGCTTTTACTTGAGATACCATGTATATATGTCATGTTATGGAATGTTTTGTTTATAATGTATCTTGTGGTTTATAGTGTATGCTCATATTTATTGCATACTCTGGATGTTGTGTTTTACTCTATTGACTATGAGTATATAGGTGTGGTTGTCTCGTTCTATGAATAAGTCTTGTTAGTTTACCATGGGTGAAATCATTATCAAGAGATTTTTTGTTATGCCAAGTGCTTGTCACTAGCCTGTGGTGATTGGTAATGTGCTATGGGATGTGTGATGGGTCTTCTTGGGTGATAGGTCGGGTCAACCTAGTCCAGTTCGTTACAATACTTATAGCAGGTTCAAGATCATACTCTTGACTCTATCTTTTCTTGATAACAAAATATTGGATATTTTCTCATGGGATAAAAACCACCATACACTGGGGATGTAGTCATCCTAAGGGATCTGAACCTCATTAAAAAATGTATTGTGCTTTATTTATTATCTTTTCTTGGTTGGTTGGTGAGATCACAACTGAATAAGTAGAAGGGATTAATGGTTTTAAATTCAAAATGTTTATAAGGCACTAATTCACCCCCCTTTTAGTGCCTTCATCACATGTTCGATCCTTTTCAAATCAATACTAGATTATGTTAAAAATCATGAATATTTATGGGAGGGATTTGTCATTTATCCTTATAAATAAATTCTTATTACTTAATAATTCACTATAATGGTACAACCTAGAGTCGATCTCTCAAGGAGGCCATCTATAACCACTAAATTCCTATTATCACTATTTATTACTAAAATATACTAAAAAAAGATACACTAATGTAGTGTGGGTTTTATAAAATGTATACAAAATATAAATATATAAATGAAGATGATGAAAACAAAATTTAGTGATAAGAATTAGGAGTTCACTGTGATTGTTATCATTGTTTGTTAAAAATATATGTATCGTTATCCTAATCAATGTAATGATCAAGACCTATCACACTACATCCACCAGTTTTAATTATAATTAACCAACACCAAGAACTCTAAATTATGGATAATTATCTCTCAAATTATGGTATGGAAACCTCTTTTCCATACACCACCATCATAATGTTACTCCACTGTATGATGAATTGTAACAATGGAAAGGAATATAAATGAACATGAAGAAGAAATCAGTGATAGGGATAGTGGGGTGATCGCACACTAATCTTAGTTTAACAACCATTTAAATCTTAAAATAAAATGATGTGAAAAAATTATAGTTCAAAAAAGTAAAAACACCACTGCTTCCCACCTCAAATAACAATAAGATTTAGTTCTCCACAACCATGGAGATGATAGAAGCACAGTGGGGAAAACACAAAATAAAAAATGAAAGAGAAATGATATATAAATAGAAACTAATATATATTATATATGTAGAAAAAATTTATAATATAAACCCCCCTCATTATCTCCTAAAATTGGTAATCCTTTTTAAATATAGGTGGAGGTACATTTTATAATCTAAAGAGGTGGATCATTTTCTCTTTAATTATGTACTGTAAAATATAATGAAAGTTTTTCCAATTATATAGATGAATATCGAAAAGTGATCATCTAGGAAGTTTTTAGACTACATCTTATCTTTATGATCACAAAATATCATCTTTATTGGACACAAATAGAAAAATTTAGAGCCACATTAATAAATAAAAATTTTCTGGATTGGAAAACTCTTCAAATTTCCATGATCCAGTTTACCATGAATTTATAGCCTTGAAAATGGATAAATATCAATCATAAATAGTTAATGAAAATGTTCCTCATCCTCTTATCTATATTAAATCAAAATTTAATCTCTTTTGGAATATAATTTTGTGATATATGGGACCAACATTGAAAGTATTCAAAATTGTACATAGATTTCAAGGCCCAACTTGAATGCTTCATTTGGGCATACCATGGTTGAATTAAATAACTAGCCCAATTAAATGAAATATATCCCATGAATAATATAATCATAAAAATTAATTTTTCAATTTGGATCAGTTTAGTGAATGTTATGAAAAAATAGTAAATTAGTTTTTTCCCATCAAAATATCAAAAAATAGTGAAATTTCCCCTTTTAATGTATTTTTTATAATAAAGGAAAAATGGGGGTTTAAAGAAAAATAATCAAATTATGAAATGATAAAAACCAAAAACATTTAAAAAAAATCAAGGGTAAAAATATAGGACAATTCACTGTGTTATCACACCACCACACCTAAGCCTTTTCACTCATGGGTAAAAAAACAAATATTTAAATCAAAATCCACACCTGAATAAAAAGTGATAAAATTTACAAGATATTTTCCAAAAGTTATGAACGTTTGAATTTGAGTATTCTATGAAGGAAGTGTTCCACATAGGTATTTCATGTGTATAGTGAGATGTCCAAAGGGTTCCATAGTAAAGTTATGTGATTGCATGACCATAATAGAATCACACAACACATTAACTCAGTCTCAAAATTGTACGAACACATTCGAATAACATAGTCATTGGATAAACATATAGTCACACAAAATCTCCTAAATAGGTTGTTGATGATAGAGTTTTTCTGTGTGCATTGTTGATCACATGACACACCCCGAATAAACTATCGATGAAGGAGTCGGTCCATGAATATTGTTGGTCACACGACACACCAGAGATGCATGGATATTCAAGGTTGATGAAGCACCTAGGGTGTGTGACTTAGTTAGGTGACCCATTAAAATTGTGTGATGATCATGGATTAGGTGGATGATCTACACTATTTTTGAACCTTTCAAATAGCCCCATTTTCTCATGAAGCAACATAGATATCAAGCCCCTTTTTCCTATAAAATTCCCATGGGGTTTCCACTTGATACACACATAGAGTCTAGAAGAGAACAGAAATAGAAGGAGTAGAGGAGGAGCAACCCAAATCGGTGAAACTTAAAATGCCTTTTGTTTTGAAACCCAGTAAGTACTTTTAGGAGGAATAAAGTGAACAAAAGGAGGATTGGGTAAAAAATTATGCGAACATAGACCATGTATCTATTTACATGAATATAAATCACATGACTAAGTAGCATGATCATGAATGTATATAAGTCATGTGATTACATGATTCCATATCATCTATGTGATCACTCAATTTGGGTTATGTGACTACATGACTCACATCCCCTCACTTGATCACTTAAGCCCTATTCATTCATACGACCACCTAAATACTTGAATCCTCCCCCAAAAGCACCAGACCTATACAATTAGAGATTTCACACTAGTGTGAACCCCTTCAATCATAGATTCCCTTGATAAAAGGAGGCACTAGGTCATCATCCCATATAGGTGAAACCCTCAAGAGAACCACAATCATGGATTTCCTTAATAATGAGGATCCCTATCAATAATACATCAGAGGAGTTTCTCTCGACTCAATGGTGTATTTTTTTCTCCATCCCATAAGACAAGCCTGATAGGTCATCCCTCCTAGATTAAACCCCTATTATTTCTTTTTGGCTATCATACTCATCCTACCTCATATTATGTACCCTTTCTTGGACTAGAAATGGGTAGGAAGATGTAAGGATGAGGTTTCTCTTTATGCATGAGACCCAAGATATTCCCATTGATGATTTCATCAATCATGAATCATCAATTGGATAATGAGAGCGAAATAGACTTGTACATCCCCAGTGTGTAAGCCCCGTTTAGAGTATTTGGTAGCCTTAGTGTGTAATCCCCATAAAGAGCATTAGGAAATCTCAGTGTGTACGCCTCATTCATGGACTTGGGTAACCTCAGCCTGTAAGCCCCGTCCAGAGCATTGTAAATCTTTAGTGTTTAATCCTCATTCAAAGCCTTATGTGACCTTAGTGTATAGGCCTCGTTCAGAGCCTTGGGTAGCCTTAGTGTGTAAGTCTCATTCAAAACTAGTGTCACTCTCCTATGTAATGCACTCAATCCTCTATTATATCTTGTTTCTCACACAAAGCATGACTCGCATAATCTTAGAGATATTCTTTGATCATGCCATTAGTGTCAATAAGGTGACTCTATGGGCCTCTTTCCTAAGTATAATCCCCAAAAACTATATCCTCTTATCAAAGGACTAAAATCTTACTAAGCTATATGTGATCTGATTCCTGTTTCTAATAGGATACGTAGGATGTATCCCTGAGGTTCAAACCCAACATCATATGCACCCATATTATCATTATCCAATATCCTAACATACACATTACCATATTCCTTATGATAGATCATACCTTCTATCATAGATTCATATTCTCCATGAGATCCATAACCATATTTCTTTTTGGATGACCCCATATGAATAATCCCCATAAAATTATCTATTATTGAACCTTTCCCAATATAGGAATCCTAATAGCATGATGTTAAACTATGTAGAAAGTATCTTAGTTTCATGAAATTAAACTACACAACAATGACCTTGCAGCATGACATTAAATGACATGGTATGGTCTTATCACACAACCTTAAATTGTTCCATTCAGACTACATGGGCTTTGATTCCTGTTTCAATGGGATACGTAAAACACATCTCTGAGGTTCAAACCCAACATCATTAATATTCTCTCCACCTCCACCAAGACCATATTACCTTTGTATTATCCCTCTATTAGGGGATATTTATAATAAAATCATGCCCCCACCCATAGGTCCATATTCTCTCTAGGTATGATCACATTATTCTAATCATTCCATATTTTTGATAAGATCTATTTTTATGGGGTCATATTCCCTATGAGACTAAACTATCCTCATTGGGATATATTTCCTTCAAGTTCAAATAAAAAGGGACACTCAAGTGTAAGTCTCAAACCAACCATATCTAGACATATTTTTCCCAGTTTTACTTATCGCATGACATTAAACTGTATGTATTAGTACTTTTAACACAACCTTGAAAGGTAAAATGTGTATTGTTAAGTGGAGTTGAACTACATGGGTTCTAATTATTTTCACAATTATCAGTAGGAATCCATTTTATAGGCCTAATCCTGACACCATAAATAGCCACTACCTTCCTAGATGGTGATAAACTTTAGAGTGCCTAGCTTTGTGGGTTTAAACCATAGTAACTTATATACCATCATAGCTAAGTAATAATTAGATAATGATGGAGAAACACTAATATATATGATGGTGTCATTTATGGTGAACCTATGATACATATAGATGTTCACATTTATAGGATTCCTATGATATGTATAGAAATTCATTTCAGTATATGCCAATAATTTATTTCTAGTGTTAGGGTAACTAGTCCCGTACTATTATTTGGGAAAGATTCATGAACATGACTTCAATCTATAAGAGAGTCCCATAGTGGAAAATAATTACCCCCAATGGGGTGTGATGAGACTAACTTCCCATCCTCCCAACCAATGCGAGTTCTTAAGCATCATTGGTAAGAAACCCCAATAACCACCTTCCCTAGAAAGAAATTCCATAGATTTTCACAAATGTGGGAGTCATTGGGTATTTCTGAATCTATGAATAAACCTCATTGGAAACCATCCAATATAGGAGTAGTTACCCAGTGTAAATATTGTGATGCCACACACAACCCCTTCACAACTAAACATTAATCCACTGTACCCCAGGTTGAAACAACGAGTATAGTGGTAACCAGACAAAGGATCCCACCAAAAGTACCCAAACACACAAAAATTAAAAATTAAAAAACATAACCAAAATAAAAATTCAAAATCTCAAAGATGATAGAGTAAAAAATTAAATCAAATCAGCTGAAAAAGGAAGCTCCTCGAGCATTGTGCCTCCACTATTTTTTAAATAAACCCATGAAGTTTCATTGATCCCTTCCCAATATAGCAGTCAACACTGATGAAAACATACAAATATAAAAAATAAATATTTCTATCAAAAACACTAAAAATAAACATCACCAAAACATCAAAAAACCACCTTCATCATGACCACCACTAAAAAATAAAATATCAGCTGATATGTTATCCAAAATCATCATTGAGACCCTTTAAAATTGAATAATTTATTCTATAACACTAATACATGCCATATAATTTCCATGTATTTTCTCAAACCCCTTTAAGTATCTCTAACACATACATTATATAGAAAAATCTATCTTCATTCCTAATACCACCTTGAGTTTTCAATGAAATTGACTGGATATTTTGAAGAAACATTATTGGAATCTCTAAACTATTTTTTCTTTTTTTAGTTAGAACTTTTACCCACTTACATGTTCAACATAGAATAAAATAATATACATCACATTTAATGCTCATTTATCCTCAATACTTCAAGAAAATAGGGTAAAATTTTATTGAACACATTCACATTCTTGTAAATTTTCCAACAGTGAACAAAATTAATTACACTTATAGAACAACCCTTAATATAAACCATTAGCCTCACTAATCCATTAATATACTAAATCATATTGAATATATGAGTGGAGACTAAATATCCTTCTACCACATCACAAATAATACTTTTAAAACCTTGTGTTAATTATTTTATGCTTCTTATAAGCATATAGATTCAAGTCTTGAAGGACTTCAACATATGGTTACTCAGGAAGGGGTTTCTCTAATACATAGAATTTTCTTCTAACTTAAGAATAATTCTTAAGTATCCATTCAAGAAATTGATTCCATTAAGCCTATCTTTTTCAAGAATTGATTTAAAAGTTAATTTGGATGATGTAAATGTTATTATATCTACAATAGAAGATTATCTAAAGAGAGTATCATGTTTTACATTCATTTAATAAGGACTTTTATTAAATGTTATCTCACTAAAATGATGACCCATTTTTTGAATCCACTATTTTTTAGATGATGGAAATGTTATATATATATATATATATATATATATATATATACATGAAAGTGGTTATAGGCTAGTGTTTAAGTCGTTGAATAATAATATAGAGTCCATAGGTTTGATACTCTCCATTGTTTCTTTATAGTACATATAACAATGGTATTAGAAAACCATTAATATAGCCCAATACCAATATTTTCACACACAATAGTCTGAGAAACTATACCAATGGTTCCAGGCTGTTGGTATAGCCTAAATTACCAATAGTGTTATGGTCTCCCAGATAAGTGTAACCCAAATCAAAATCCTAAGGGAACCTAATCCTATTAGGGTTTCCCATTACTTTTTTCCCTCACACAAAATAATCTAGGGCACCCAAATTTGGAATGAATTACTATGTTGGATGATTAAGTTCTTGATAAGTGTTTTTTTGGAAGGAATATGACATTTAATATTTTTAAATGAGATTTAATGTCAAAAAATTATCCTCATGTTATTCCATTTTCATGTATTCATGCTTATAATAATTTATTTTATAATCTTATTTATTCCACCAAATAAAAATGTTAAAACCATATTGATGTGTATCTCTTTACACAACTCATAGCTTGTGTTACTAACCAAAATTAAAATCCAATTATATTTAATATATCCAAATGAATTTCATGTCAAAAGTAGATAAAACCATTTCATGTAAAGCCTTATAATCATATAAAATCAAAAAACCTCATAAGAGTAATCTTGGAGAGATAGATAATCAACCCCTATTTTTCTGGATAAGGAATAAGCCTCTATACTAGTGGGTATTCCAACCCAAAGTCCCTCTGCCCAAGGATATTTTACTCAAGAGAGACCGAAATTCTATTGTGATTATAAAACCTAATATGTATAAACTATAATTAACTTATTAATTAAAGCTTGTAATATAGTATAATCCAAAGTCAAGGAAGAAGAAAAATGAATCAATTATGATACTTAGAATATAACTCCTTAAATGCATGAATGAAAATTTATATAAGTAGTCTAACACTTTAAACTAATTCATACATACATTCAAAATATGAAAATTATATTCATGTATAAAGTAGGGAATAAATTAAATAAATGAATAATTCACATATTTAAACATGAGATAAATAATTTATGAACAATTCATGAAGAAAACACTGAGTCATTTAGAAGATTACATGGGCACACAGCTAGCGAAGCACACAGTGTGTAGCCTAAGTGCGCCTCATGTGGTTCCATGTTCGAAGAACAATCCAAATCAATCAACGGGTTACACGAACACAAAATAAGTGTAACACATGATGTTTATTTGGTTAGTCCATATTGTATAGTCCGATTGAGATACATTTTGAATCCCTAAGTGTTTATCTTTGGTATAGGACAATCAAGGAACATGATGTGTAACTCGTAAGTACACACCATGGGGTATCCCAAAAAAGGATAGAATTAAATTACATTAAAATAATTAACTGTAAAATTAAAACCTAATTACACTATTGGAATTAGATTTTTTTGATTATGTAATAAAGGTTTTTAAGAATTAATAAATGCTCAATTAATTTATTGTAATTATATGTAATTATTGACCATGATATTTATTTTTCATGAATGCATATATGATGGTTATCTCTAAGAGATAGTGGATGTTCATTGAGATGAATGGAATTAATTAATTAATTAATTAATTAATTTAATCATGTTTATCTTAATAATAAATAATAAATTTAATTGAATTCTAAAAAGTGTACTTTTGTGTAATTGTTGCATGTGTATAATGGATCATGAGCTTTGAACATACCCATGTATGTGTTAGTTTTATTTAATTTAATTTTATTGCATGGTTTTATAATTATTAATTATTAAATTATGTTTGATGGCCTATGCATCATCCCTACTTTTTATTATATTCATTTCTAAGGTTATCTATGTAATTCCCCTTAACCAATCCTTTGGTTTCCCACACCTATGTGTGAGTTATAAAAATAAGTAATAAAAGGACTATCCCAAGGCTCATGAAGGTGGTTCAATATGGAACCAAGACAAAACCAACCCAGGTGATACATAGGTGGATAGGTGGAATGCTTCAACTCATGTAAAGACCAACGTAATGAGTTCTTACTTAGGGTCAAAGGTTAATTTATTTTCCACTCAATAAATCATCTATTTTATATTCTCATGATCAGGTCATTTATTTATTTATTTATTTTTGTCTTATGAATTATTTATTTTATGGATGTAAGACTGCGATCACATAAATAAATGGACTAATATACAATGATGAAATTAAAATAAATAGATTATAAATTAAAAGTTTTATCGAAACATGTTTACTCACTTAAGTAAAATCTACTTGATATTAACAAGACATGTAAAGGATAAAAAAAGAAATCGTTATGCATAAAAATAAAATCCCTCAACGTAATATTAAGTCAGACTAAGAATTTCATTACTTAATTAGGAATGAAACTAATAAAACTAAGTGTTTGATCAACCCTTGTTGGGACACTTACTTTTATAAGGGGAGTTATTATGAAAATTTTGGGTTCACTTAACCTTTTTTTATCAAGAGGTGTATCCCTTGCTAGACTTGATGTAACTTGGAGGCACGTGTTGAGGAAATATCAGTTAGGATTTTAAGATTTGGTAGTGTATTCAAAGGATTAAATAGCTACAAGCACACAGTTGGAAAATACATACCGACCTAAATACCATAGAGTAATTGATTGATCCCTTAATTGGGTTATGAGAATGGGAATGTGGATCTTGTCTACTAGAATGCATGAGAAACTATACATTTTGATTCTAATGGTGAGAGTTGTTGGGACTTGATAAAATAGTGGGAGACTTAATAAACTTAACATTACTGTGTCTAATATAAATTGTAATCAAGTGAAGTATTAATATTCTGCTCTTGTATAATTATAGAATAAATGAAAAGTTCATCAACCACATTATCCCTATGACCGATTATAGAGAAATAACATCTCTTTACTAGTAATAACTTATAAAAATGGTTCAGAAGCCTATGGGTTGTGTTTCACCTTGAAAAAAAACTTATATGTTAGAATCCTCACTGTATGATCCTCTGTAAAGGAGGCAAGTGATGAAGAGTTTATTTTCTATGATAAATACTTGAGTGATGTGTTCATCATTCAATGTTTAATTATTTCATCCATGTCTAATGAACTCATGAAGTCACATGAAGACATGGATTCTTATAGCATGATCTAGTATCTCAGTGGACAATATCAGGAGAGAGAGAGAGAGAGGTAGAGATAGGAACTATTTGAAATATCCCAGTCACTCTTTCATAGTTTTCTTGGATAAGGATCACCATATGGGCCTTACATTTTCAAAATCATTGGATACATTGAGTGCCTAAAGGTTCCAGGGTTTAATTTCCTAAATAATTGTGCACCAATATCATTCTTACATCACTTACTTGGAGATTATCTAACTTTGTTGTTAATTTCATTATGAAAAAAATAGAATTTTCTTCCACATCTTCTTACATTGCTCCACCAAGTTGATAAGAAGATGATGTGTGAAAATCCTTCTAATCTTATGCTGAATAAAAGAAAAGGCCATACAAATATCCCCAAGTCCAAATCTTCTTATAAACTCCCTTCTAAGAATAGAAAGATCAATGGGAAAGCAAGGGAATAGGATGTTATTTGATTCACGTTTTAAAATAAGGTACACTGGAAGAAAAAAATTCTCATGGTAAAAGAAGTAAGGGGAAGCTTCAGGTGTGTTTTTTATCAAGTGGAATTTATCTATTTCTACAAATTGGGTATTAGATACATCATATAGTACTCACATATTTATTCAAATATAGGAACCAAGTAGATTCTAGAATATTGCATTAGGATATGTATACCTATTATCATCCAATAGAGCCATACTTGTTATTGTGGCTATTTAGGAATATTAGGTTAGATAGAGTAATGACATGTATTCTAGTGGGGGAGTGAATAGACCAAATTAAAAAAAATAATCAAATAAATTGATTATTTAAATTAATTATGAAAGTTAATTATTAGAGTTAGTTAGCACAGTGGAAGAAAAGAACACAAAGATTTATATACCAGTTCACTCCAAAGTGGACCTGGTTTAGTCTTATACCTCTCTTCTTGGAAAGAGATACATTGTGAACTACATAATTTTTAAATGGTAATCACAACCCAATTACATACTAATTTTTCTAGTGGAAGAATAACTAGACTCCATAATTTTGTATGGGGAGTCACAACCCAATTACAACCCTAATTTTAGATTATGGGATTCACAACCCAAACAGTCCCGACTTTAGAGACTAGGAGTCACATCTTGAGAAAGAGAGGAATAAATGATTTTGTATGTAAAATCACAAACAAAAAATAGAGTTTTTGTGAAATATAGGTAGTGGTGTTACATAATCAAGAAACTAGAAGAAGTAGATAGAAGAAGAATAAAATACAGATACTGGTTATCAAGTATTGTATTGGATTATCTCATCAAGGAAGTAGAAGTTGAAGAAGATGTAATCCAGCACTTGAGAGATCATCTAGATAATGAAACAAGGTATTCCATAGAACTTTATTGATTGTACAACACCAGAAAAGTTTACAGTTTTATTCTCTAGAAAAAATAAAGTATCAAAGAATTTATCCTGTTCATATCCTTTAAGTATGTCCTAAAACTATTAAATAGGATCTACAAAATAAAACTAACAAAACCAAATATCTGGGTAAATCAATTCAAATTCAAATTGGAAAATTATCCAGGAGAGAGAAAAATAACGTCTATAATAATCATAAAAATAATCATTTGAATTCAAAATATAAATACCAATTCAAACCTATTTGAATAACCTATTAAATCATTCAAATAGTTTCCATAATATTAGGTCAAGGTAATCCCATGAATATCATAAGATAATTTGACAATTAAAAACAAATATTAAATTCATTCTAATTTAATGCAGTGCGTAATTTAAAAAAATATATACTAATTTAAATACCATAAATTTTCTTTGAATATATTCCATGTCTTTAAATATTAATTTAGAAAATGCTAAGTCAAATAAATTAACTCAAAATATTAAAACCTAAATAATCAAGAGATATGTTGTAAGTGTATACATGGATAAAGAGTAAATTAATATATTTTTTAAAAAAAATTAAAAAAATATTTAAAACACTTCTCATTGATTAAATATAATATATATTAATTTTAGAAGTCAATAAAACACTTAAAATAATTAAAATAAACATGCAGTTAATCAAAATATTGAAATTTAGAAAAACAGAGCATGAAGACATTTTGAAATGGAAGAAGGAAAAAATAAAATGGTAGTAACATAAATTTTATAACTGTTGGTAGGTTTAAATAATTCATGGTGGTAGTAATAGGTTACTAACATCACAATGAAGAACGTGTGTTTCATTGTTACTATTGTAAGAGATGCTACCATCTCCAAGCGGTGCTACTGTTATAGAAGAACGATACTACTATCAGTGGAGTGCTTTCTATGCTATTGTTGCACCAATTCAACCATTAGTGAAGGACCTACCATCACAAGGTGTCCAGTGGTGCTTCCATCACTATTTAAAGGTGTTTTCATTAATGATTGGATCAGAACTACCATCAAGCAGAAGATTAGTCTACCATGAAGCTATTGTTGCTTTATTAGTCCTTCTATTATGCTAGGATGCAGAGATGCTATGGTTTGATTCTGGAGTAGAAATACCATCATAATGGAGAGTGATATATTGAGTTAATATCACTATGAATCTACCATTCAAGGGAGGAATGGTTCTACCGTTGTAGATCTACTATTGAGCTACATGAAATTTGAATAATGGTGGTGCTACTGTCGATGTTCGTAGTTGTTGTTCCATACAAAGAGTGGTACCATTGAATAATGAGTTGTTGCTATAATTGGAAGAGAAGAAGTGAACTACCATTGAAATATATAAAGGACCTATAATTTTAAAGGTGAAGTATAAATCATTGAAGAATAATTGATCTACCATTGGATTGGAGATCTGCGGTTTATTTTAAAAACATGATGTTGAAGTGAAGATCACTATAAACAAAGAAGGCAGTGCATGGTGTGGTGCTTCAGGGAAGAAGCTGAATGTGTGCCTATATGGTCTGGTATGGTCTCTTGAGGGTTCTTCAACTTGAGAAAAGGGTCTGATGGAGTTTCTGAAGAGTACTTCCATGGAGGAAAATGTCTAGAGGTAGGAGATGATGAATAGTATTTCATTATTTCATGTAGAATCTTAACACACAACCTTAGGTGAATTTTCAGTCTATCTAAATGATATAATTAGATATTGGTCCAAAATAATTATATGAAGATAATATCAAGATATTTCCAAAAAAATAAAAAATCACTTAAATCATATTTTTATATCAAGATTTATGATAAAAAACAATGAAATAAATAAAATAAAACTATAGAAAAATTAATTGAAATGTTTCATAACTTCAGCCATTTTTTAAGTCACCTAAATAATATTTTTTAGGTTTTCATGAATTTTAATGAAATTTATAAAAACTAATTTCTAGTGTGACAAAAAACTTACAATTACGATGTATATCAAAAGAGAAATCATTGAAATAAAAAATATTTTGAATTATTAAAATTTTAGAATTCCAGAACTATTGCATGAATTTTGGGAATTTTTTAACCAATTTAACAAAAAAAATAAGAATTATATTTATTTTAATAAAATGTAGATAAATATATTGTCTATCCAAAGGAACAAGCTACATGATAATCCCATCTATATAACTAAATTTATAATTAAATTACAAAAAAAACTATGAAACCATTTAGACTGAAAATATTCTTAAAACTAAAAGCATGCAGTAAGTTAAAACAAAAAATCCAACATGCTAGATATTGATTTAGTATTTAATATAGTTGAATAAAATGAATAAAAAATTCTTATATTTCATATGAAAATGATATTATAGAAATATTATCACTAAAAATCAATATATTTTTAAAATACAAAGAATTAGTAAAAATAGATTTTCACATAAAATAATAAGCTAGTTTTGGATTATTAAAAAACATAAACTAACAACATGTAATAAAAAAAACATAAATACATGAAAGAACATGAAAAAAATATATACCCCCTTTTTGTTTGATTACAAAACTTGAGCATTTAAAACCAAGAACATTTTGTTTTCTCCCCCTTTTTGTAAATAAACAAAAAGATAAAACAGAAACTCCCCATATACATATGCAAAGATAAAATAATTAAGCTTCCAACATCTCAAACTCAAAATTCATTTTTTAAACTAAGAATAATCTGAAGACTAATTAAAGATTTTTGAAATCTAATTTTCAGTAGGGATAAATTTTAAAACAATTTCACCCTTATCCACATGATCTCTAATAAAATAAAATCTAAGATCGATATACTTAGTTCTACAATACTGTAATAAATTTTTGGAAATAGAAATTGAAGATGTGTAATCACAATAAATAGACAATTTATCAAGTTAAATACCAAAATCACATAAAATTTTCTTAATCTATAAGATTTGAGAATAACTAATACTAAAAGTGATATACTCAGCTTCTATAGTATATAGAGAAAAAAATGGTTGTTTTTTAGAAGATCAAGAAATTGTACTTTTTCTAAGAAAATTAAACATACATGATGTGATTTTTATGTTAATTATACAGTATCCAAAATCAAAAATAGAATAATATATTAAATAAAAATAGTTATATTTAGTTTAAAACAAACCATAGTTAACAGTTCCTTTCATATATCTACTTATTATTTTTTCACCTTTAATATGACTCTATTTAGGGTCATATTGAAATCTAGCACATAGACAAACACTAAACATGATATCAGGTCTAGATATAGTTAAATAAATCAAGCTACCTATCATTCCTATATAAACATTAATATCAATACATTTACCTAATGTATTAACATCTAATTTAAAACTAGTACTCATGGGATTTTTCATAGATTTTCATGAATCGAGACCAAATATTTTAACCAACTTCTTAGTAGAGTTAGGTTAATTAAGAAAGATCTCATATTTCCTTTGAGAAATTTCAATTTCAATAAAGAACTTTAATTCTCGCATTAATATCATGTCAAACTAATATGGAATCAAAGTGAAAAAATCATTATAAATCATTTCACTAGAAGAACAAAAAACAATATCATCTTCATAAATTTTCACAAGTAAAATATCAGTATAAATTATTTTAATAAAATGTGTAAGATCAACATTACCTTTCTTGAAACCATTTTTTAATAGAAACAAATAAAGCCTCTCATACCATGCATGAGGTTCTTTTCTTAGTCCATATAAATATTTAGATAATTTAAAAATATGATTAGAAAATTTTTCATTTTCAAAACTAGGGGATTGAGAAACATAAACTTCTTTAGTTATAAAACCATTTAAGAAATCACTTTTTATATCCATTTGATATAATTTAAAACCTCAAAAACAAGAAAAATCTAACAAGATTATAATATCCAGTAACTTGTAAAAATTTTCAAATTAATCTTTAAATTATATACCTTCTTCTTGAGAGTATCCTTGAGCTATAAGTCTAGATTTGTTTTTGAAAATATATCCAGAATCATCCTACTTGTTTCTAAAGATCCATTTAGTTCTGATTACTTGCTTATCCTCAGGATATTTTTATAAATACCAAACATTTTTTATAATAAACTTTTAATATCATATTTTATAAAAAAATACATCTAATATCTTTTAAATTATCATTAATATTATTAGGAATAAAATTATAAATAAAAGTAGAATTGGCACAAAAATTTAAAACATAATTTTTAGTTTTAATACCAGATTCAAAATTACCAATAACATTTTCAATGGGATGATATTTATGAATATTTCATGATCTTGGATCAGGTATTGAAGGATTAATCTCCCCCTAAATTTATTCATCATTATCCTGAGGTTTTTCTTCAACAAAATTAAAATCTCTAAACTCATCATAAAAAAAAATTTGAATAAAATTTGAATTTAACATTATTTTCATCAAACATAACATGAACTGATTCTTCAATAACCATAGTTATTTAATTATAAACACTGTAAGCTTTACTATTATTATAATAACCAATAAAAATGTCTCTATCACTTTTTCAGCAAATTTATCTAAATTATCCTTTGAATTTAAGATAAAAAAAATTTACAACTAAAAACTCTAAAGTAACCAAATTTAGGCTTTTTATTTTTAAATAATTCATAAGGAGTTTTCTTTAATAAAGGTATAACAAGAATTATATTTGAAATATAACAAGTAGAAAAAATATCCACAGACCAAAAATATCTAGGAAAATTATATTCACTTAACATAGTTTTGGATATTTTAATAAGAGTTCTATTTTTTCATTATACAACACCATTTTTTTGTGGTGTTCTAAGAGATGAGAAATTATGAAAATAACTATTTTTTCACAATTTTTTTTAAAAAATAAATTATGAAATTCACCTCCTTTATCACTATGAATATAAACAATCACACAACATTTTTCATTTTGAACTAAATTACAAAAAAGTAATAAATCTGAAGAAAGTATAATTTTTATGATCAAGAAAGTAAACTCATGTAAATATAATTTAATCATCAATAATAAATAAAGTATATTTCTTTCTTATAAGTCTAGAAATTTGAGTAGGACTAAATAAATCAATATGTACTAACTGTAAAGGTCTATTAGTACTTATTTTATTGGTAGGTCTGAAAGATATTTTGTGGTGTTTCTCTTTCATGAAAGTGTCACAAACATGAATTTGTTCCTTCTTCAAGGAAGTTGATTGTCACACATTCTCATGTTTATAGAGATTATGTAATATTATAAAATTAATATGACCTAATTGTCGATGCTAAAGGATGTTATCACTCTGCACAACATTCAAACACTTAACATATTGAATAGTTTGTTTAGAAAAATCAATAGTATAAATATTTTCCTTTCTATTAGCATACAATAATAAATATTCATCTTTAAAAACTAAAAAAAATAATTTTGAAATTTTAATTCTATTACATTATCAAATAACTAAGATATAATAATTAAATCATGTTTTAATCCTTCAATAAATAGAAATTTAGAAATAAAAATAGAATTAGAAATATCCACTTTACCAAAACCTTTTACTTTTTCTTTGGAATTGTATACAAATATAATAGTACCTCTATCACATGTGTTGTAAGTGGTGAACATTGATAGGTCTTTGTTCATATTCCTAGATCATCCACTATCCATGTACCATATTTCATTCTTGAGGCATCCAAGGAATTTTTCCTACAAATATCAATTAATTGACAATTTTGGTACCTAAGCTACTTTGGGTCCAATGGGATTAGTAATATAATTTTTAGTTACCCACATGGAATTTAAAAAATTATTATATGGTACTCTAGATAAAAAAATATTTAGAAATATGATTTTTTGTAAATTCCAAATACTTTTTTAATATAATAGAATAATAATCTGCATAGTGACCTTTCATGCCACATTTAAAACAGGTAATAGTAGAAGCACAACCATTTTTTTAATTTTAACAAAATTATTTCTATACATTTGAGTTAGTATCCTATAATAACAAAATCCATATTTATTTTTATTTATTTTATTCAAATACATCATCTCATGACCATGAATAAAAGTAAATATTTTTTTAAACTTTCAACTTCCTTTTTCAAAATTTTATTCAAATATTGAGAAGATTTCAAATTATCTTAAACTGTATAATGAGAATAAAAAAAATTATTTATTAATTTTTCATTCTCTTGTAAAAGTATTTTATTTTCTCAAACAATTTTCTCATGATTTTCTTTAAGCTTATTATATAAATCAGTAGCTTTGAAAAAATATTTTCTTAATCTTTAAATTTATTCATTTAATTTAGAAACATTCATATTTTCATAATCATAATCATAATTAGAATATATATAATAAAATCTAGAATCACTAACCTTATCTAGATAATCCATGAATCAAAAGTTATTATATTCTTTCTCATTTCAAAATTGTTCACTAGAATCAAATTCTTTGGTATAACTCCAACTATTTTTCAAATCCTTTTTGTCTTTATTTTCATATTTGTATTTATTATTTAATTTTGGATAGTCATGATTGATATTCCCTTTCTTCCTACACTCAAAATAGGTAACATATGAAGCATTATAATTAGTACTTCCTTTCTTATCTACCTTGTGTTTTTCCTTAGGAGGGTTTCTTCTAATTCAGTTTTTGAATCCTTTCTTTTTAGTTCATTTCTAAATCCAAGTCACAATCTAAGACATATATTATTTTTCAATATCTTGTAGATAAAAATTAGAAGATTAATTAGAGAGAAAATTCATAGATTTAGAAGTTACACCTTTTCTTTTTATTTTCTCCTCTTCTACTATGTTCTTCAGTTTCAGTTCATACTGAAGCATTGATCCAATCAATTAATCAAGAGTGTACTCTTTGAATTTTTTTCTTTCATTAATGGTGACTTTCTTAGCATTTAATTTCTTCAATAATTCTCATAGGTCCCATTCAAAAAGTATCGGGTTTCCCAAAGCTTCTCCAAGGTAATTCATTCCATTCATAATGATTTTGAATCAGTGGAACATTTGATTTACTATTTCATCTTCACTCATATTGAAGTCTTGGTACTCAACAAAAAGAATTGTAAGCTTGTTTCAAATTAATTTATTAGATGAAAGGTGTGTAACTTATAGAATATTTCAAATTTAATGAGCTATCTTACAAGTATACACATGACTAAACACACTTCTTTTGATAGCACAATATAAAATATTAACAAATTTATAATTTAAAACATATATAGTAGCATTGTTTCCTTTAAATGTATATGGGTCAGCTTATGGTAGTGTGTACTATTTTTCCATGATGGACCAATGTTTTATGATTAACTATTTGAGGTATTCCTCCATTTGGGATCTCTAGTGGCCATAACCATTTTCATAAAAATGAGGCGGATTTTGAGCAATCCAAGCATTTTTTGTATTCATTACTTCCATTATAAAGATCTTGTCCATAGATTGTAAAGTCTAGGAATAAGTTAGTACAATTAAATATAAACAATTGACTCTATATAAGGATTTTATAATTCCAAAAGAAATAACATTTGATACCAATTGTTATATTTGATAGGGTAATAACATATGGTCTAGAGGGGGATGAATAAACAAAATTAAAAAAAATTAATCAAAAAAATTGATTATTTAAATTAAATATGAAAATTAATTATTAGAGTTAGTTAGTAGTGGAAGAAAATAAATAACACCAAATATTTTTATACTGGTTCAGTCCAAAGTGGACCTAGTCCAGTCTTATACCTCTCTTCTTAGTAAGAGATAAATTGTGCACTACCTTATTTTTAAAATGGAATTATAACCCAATTACAGACTAATTTTTCTAGTGTAATAATAACCAAACACCCAAATTTTGTATAGGGAGTCACAACCCAATTACAACTCTGAGTATGAGAGTCACAACCAAAATAGTCCTGATTTTAGAATCTGGGAGTTACATACTGAGGGAGAGAGAAATAAATTATTTTGTATATAAAATCATAAATAAAAAAATAGAGTGTGCATAAAAGATAGTAATTAGTGTTACAAACTTAAGTAACCATATGAGGTTGATAAAATAATAATAAAACATAGGTACTGGTTCTTGAGTATTGGATTATCTTATCTCATCAAGGAAATATAAGTTAAAGAAAATGTAATCCAACACTTGAGAGAGATGATAAAATAAGATATCTCATGGGCCTTTAATTAATGTACAACACTTGAGAAGTTTATAGATTTATTCTCAAGGAAAAATAGAGTATCAAATAATTTATCCATTTTGTATCCTTTAAGTGTGTCATAGAACCTTTAAATAAGATCTGTAAAACAAAACTAACAAAACCAATCATTAGGTAAAGCAATTAAAATTAAAACTAATGAATTATCTTGGAGAGATAAAATAATATCCATAATAATCATAACAACAATAATTTGAATTCAAAACATTGAAAGCACAAATGATTGTCGTCTATCAACCGTCCAAAGTTTCGGTGCTCTGATAATGTGTATAGCAGCACTCGAAACTTTAAATGGTTGATAGGTGACAATCGGCCGCACTTTCAAATGGTTTTGTTGCTAGGGATGGTGCAATTAATTAGTCATTAGTTTCTGGTTATTGTAAAAAAAACAAAAAAAAAACATAATTTAAAAAATTTGAAAAAAAACACAAGGAAAAACTCATCTTACACTTCCTTCTAAAATCTCTCTGAATGCCATATAGCCTCCCAAACAATCCCTCGTATTTGTTTGACCCTAAAATTGAGAGAACACTTATTCAAATTAGGAGGAACATTAGGGATAATAAAATAATTCAAGAACCAATACTTGTTCAACCAATTGAATTAGATATGTCCAATCCTAGGGAACAGACACTTAAAGAACTTGATGCCCCTGATATGAATTACCAACCTATTGGTATTTAATATCCAAATATAGAGGCTGGATTCAAAATCAAATTAGGTTTGATTCATCTTCTACCTCATTTACATGGGCTAGCTGGTGAGGATCCACATCTTCATCTTAAAGAGTTCCAAGTGGCGTGCTCTAACATGAATCCTCAAGGGGTTTATGAGGAACAAATAAAACTTCAAGCATTACCTTTTTCCTTAGATGACTTTTCCAAGTCATGGCTTTACTACATTCCTCCTGGTTCCATAACCACATGGAATGACATGAAGTGACTCTTCTTAGAGAAATCCTTCCCTACTTCTCATACTGCTTCTATCTGAAAGGAAATTAGTGGTATCCGTCAATTACCCAATGAATCACTCCATGAGTATTAAGAGATATTAAAAAAGCTTGTGGAAACCTACCCACACCACCAAATCCCTAACCAACTATTGATCCAATACTTCTATGAGGGTTTATTGTTTATGAAGAGAACCCTCATTGATGCCGCAAGTGGCATTTCTCTTGTTGATAAAACTCTCGCAGATGCAAGAGATCTCATAAGAAACATGGCTGCAAACACACAACAATTCTATACTCAAGCACATTCTCAAGTAAAAAAAGTCCAAGATATTCAATCCATAGAGCCTAACAAGATGACCAAGTGGATGAATGAACTTACAGGTCTTGTACGACAACTAGTTGTGGTTACCAAAACCCCCAACCTCATCTTCTCCACAATCTCTGTTCCATAAACCTATCAAGAACTATGGAATCTGTAGTTCCCCATATCATCCGACTAACACATGTCCACAACTTCAAAAGGATCCATTTGATTCATCCGAACCAATGGAGCTTAATGCAATATATGCTCAGAGGAACACCAACCCCCAACAATCAAGTAAGTTTATTACAAACTTCAACAAACCTCACCTTGAGCCCTTCTCTTCTACCTTAAACCAAAGATTGAGGTATGGTAATCTCATTTCTCATCCCCCTAAATTCCCTCCTCAAAACTAAAACCAATTTCAATATGGTCAAGGTGTTGGTAACTTCTAACAACCTTACCCTTTTGTTCCTCAACCTCAAAGGATCAATCCTCCTATTCCTCCTCCTGGATTCCACAATCCTAGTGAGTCTTCCCAATTCTAAAACCAATACAATAGATTTCCCTAGAACCAAAATCAAGGTAATCCCAATCTGGGACAAGCCTCTTCTTCCAAGAAACCATTGGAAAGTGTAGTGGAATATCTTTCCTCCTTCACCCATTCCATCCTAAAAAACATTGAAACCCAAATTAGTCAACTTGCATCCCACCTAAGCCAGAAACAACAATAAAATTCTTCCCAACTCCCATCTCAATCATTACCCAACCCCAAAGGTAATTTAAGTGAAATTGCACTTAGATTAGGAAAGAAAATTTCTATTCCTCAAGATAAGTCCTCCAACCCCCTTTGAATATTGACCTGGAAAATGAAAAGAAAAAGAAACATGAAAAGGAACCTAAATCCATTCCCTCACCTCCTTCCATTCCACTTAGGAATCCAATTATTTTTCCTCAAGATGTTTTTAAACCAAGAAAGTCCTTTGAACCTAATCCTTAAATGCTCGACATGTTTAGACATGTTTAAGTCAACATTCCCCTATTAGATTCCATAAAAAAAATCCCTAAGTACACCAAGTTTCGTAAGGAATTGTGCACCCACAAGAGGCAACTTAGGACCTTCGAAAATGTTTCCACCCAATAGTCTATTCCCATAAAGTGCAAAGATCCAGGGACATTTACAGTTCCATGCCAAATTGGAAGTTCCAAATTCCATGATGCACTCATAGACCTTGGAGCCTCGATAAATGTCATGCCCAAATCCATATTCTCCAACCTTGGTCTAGGTCCCTTACATCCAATAGGTGTTGTCATCCAGTTAGTTAATCAAAGAACAACCAGTCCTAAGGGAATAATTGAGGATGTACTTGTCCGAGTCAATGGTCTTATCTTCCCAGATTACTTCTAGGTCCTTGACATGGAAGGAGAGACAACTTCCTTCCAATATCCTATGATTCTAGGTAGAAATTTCCTTATGACATCTAAAACCAAAACTAATGTCCATACTGGCATCTTATCTATGGAATTTGGTGACCAAATGGTCAAGTTCAATATTTTTCAATCCATGCAATACTCATCAGAGAATAAATCTATATTCTCTATCCATGCTTTCGAAAGTCTCTCTGAGAGTGTGTTTAATCCTAATCCATCATGTTCTTCCTATTCTACTGATAGAGGAGTTTGTGAATATTGCACCATCATTAACCAAGTCATAAATGGAGAAGTTGATGTTGACATTACAAATGAAAACTCTATTGATCTAAAGGATCTTGAAAACTCTTTGGAATCCCATCTCAACTCTGACATCCACTGATCTAACTTGGATGGTAATAGGGAAGATGAACTAGCATGTCCATCTTTTGATTCAAATCAAATTATTCAACATTCATTATTTCCTATCCAGGATTCTGAAAATTCTATTATATGTGAGGTGAACCCTAAACCAATGTGTTGATATTGTCCTGATGGTAGTGATGTATATGATATTTGTTTCCTAATTAATAAATTGACCATTTGTGATGTTGAAATTGACCATTTATTAGAGAACAACATTGATATAAAGGATATTGAAAATTTTATTCAGTCTTATGACTCTAATTATCCTCATTACTGCACATCGATAAGTGATGAAATAAATGAGTTACAAACAATTGGGATCTCATACTTTGATTTCATGTTATCTAAACCTTACAAAAATGAACCATCAGAATTGAAGCATCTTCCTGAATTTCCAAGCATAGAAAACCATCACTTTTTGGATAACATCATTCCTCAAGTTGAAGACCAAAGAGAGGATAAAAATATTCTCTTTCCATCCCCCATTTAATTGAAATCACATCAACAAGGATGGTAAGAAATTATCCAATGAACAATGAGAAATACCAAAGGAGAAGTTTTTCAGGAATCACACTGGAGTTGAGAAAATACGGTAGCCACCATCAGACCATGGGTAGTCAACTGCAATTATCCAGCTGTAGAAAAAATAAATGCAACACTTCTTGAGAGGAAACCCATGTTTTCTTTTACTTTTATAAAATTTTAATTTCTTTTTCATTTTTAGTTAAATGAATAATGTTTTTTGTTTTTGTTTCTATTTTAGGTAATGGTAATTTTCTAAAGCATCACCATGAGAAGACGTACATCCTATGAACCACATCTAGTTCCATTGGATTCTCAACTTCCACTAACCCACCACTGGATGGAGATGATGACCCACCAAATCCAAACCAGGGGAACCTATTTCCCTTTAACTCTCACTCTCTTCCTCTCTCTACCTCTTTCTTCTTCTTCCCCTCTTTTTTATTTTTTTACCACTTTCATCATAAAAATTTTTCTTTCGTTTTCTCTTTCTCTTTTTTGTGGGTGTGTATTTTAAAAACACTAAAACAACTAAAAATTAAAAAAAAATTAAAAAAACCAAAAGAGTAATACTTACTCACCATCCAGTTTTGACATTTTGTCCAACCATTTTGGGGAGTCAAAATACATGGTTTCATCTCAATTTTTTTTGGTTTATTCATAAATTTTGATAAATAATATTGTTTCAAAACCAAAAAAAATTTAATGCTCAATTTTTTATTTGGAAAATGATTTTCCCCACCTTTGAGGAACAACATTTGGTCTCATGCCAAGGCCACCTATGGCCATCTTTTCAAAATTTGTGTTTTTCACCCCCATTTGTGAGTCTTGAGTTTGTGGACCTTCTAGCTGAATTTTCTACTTTAGTGTGCATTAATATGATAGAGGAATTTTCTGAACTCCATGAGAATTAAAATAGCCAAATAGCCTTCTATTAACCATAAAATAATCCTCCTTTTGAAAGCCCCTTTGAGCCTATGAAAACATTTTCTTTGATAGCCACATTACAATCCCAATACCTTATCCCACCCAATATTAACATGTATTTTCATTACATATTTTTTTTGAAATTTAAGTGTGGGTGGAATGGATTTCATTTTGGGTACCCTTTTCTTAATTTTCACCATGTTATCATATGCTTGAGGGAAAGCATCAATTTAAGTGTGGGGGGGAGTTTTTCCTTCAGTGAGGTTTGGTAATGTATATATGGGGTTTGGAAATATATATATGTTTATCTTATACAAATGATATTGAAAAGTGTTTAGAAAAATAAAAAATCAAAATAAAAAATAAAAATAAAAAAAAAGATTGGGTTGTGTCTTGGGTGGGTCAAAAATAACTCTTACTCAACCTTTGATCTTGTTATAAATATTACAATTAGTGTCATGAGGAGATAAAACATGGGTTGGGATATGAGTGTGAGATCTCTTTCAAGTTCAACTTTCGAAAAAAAAAGAAAAGAAATGAAAAAAAAAGAACACTTGAATTATATATTATTATGTCATTGGGAGAAGTTTTGTGTTTTTTAAATATTCCATATTCTAATTCCCTTCAAATTTTCTTCCACTTTTGTGTCTTTATTCACACAATTGTTCCCTTGTAAATACGTGCTTCCATTTTTTTCCATGTTTTATTTTAAAAATATTGTGCATCAATTTTTCCATGTTGGTGTTTTACCCCTCTTTCTACTATTTTGAATACTGAATTCCTACCATCCCATAGCCATAGAAAAACCCCTTCAAAAGACCTATTGATTCTTGTATACTTTATGATAGGGAATTGAAGCTGAGAGCTCTTACAAACTCTAAGATTTTCACTTTTTGTTGGTGAATGAGTGAAGCTCCATAAATTAATTTTATCATCTTGAGAGGAGTAAGTTTTATGTGCCACCATTTTCCATTTCTAAATTTGAGCATGAAAAAATGAATTGTTTTTTTAATATTATTTATGTAACAATTTTTGGTGGAATTAAATATGGATGAGTGAAATAGTCTAAACCTCCCCTGATTGGGGAAAACAAAATTTTAATATATGTCGGTGAGTGAAAATGATTTTGTCATGTTTTTATATTTGTTGTACATGAGGAAATTCACAAGAATAAATGTGTGGGATTTGATGTTATTAATATTTTCACAACTTATTTTATACTCCCTTTACTGATTTTATATGAAATGTGCATAATTTGTGTGAAATAATAATGTTTAAATATTAAATATAATTTTAGAGCACTATTTGAATTCATCCAGATTCAAGTTTGTTTAATGTTTTAATAACAACTCTCACCCTAATTATCCAAATTTCATGATTATTATTTTTTAGGGTTAATTACACAAATTACAACATTTCATTATAAGTAACCTTTGTTTAAATCGTCTATTTGGAGGGTCATATGGTCCACACAAGAAGACCCAAAGAATCTATGAAGAAACTGGACTGGCCATGATGATTGAGTTAATGGTCTCAATCCCAAAGCCCAAATTTTATGAAATTCTACCATATGTTCTTTATTATCCAAAATAAGTTCCAAATACACGAAAAAGGGGCCCAACTAATGCTTTTAAGTCTATCCCACCATTCTGGTTGGGAATTAAAATCTAGACACTATTCATGACATTTATCATGATCTAGTCATCAAATAAATCTGAGATTTTGCAGTATGAAAGAGGAGATATATCTGTCCTAATTTTTTTAATAAAGAATTTGTATTTTAAGGCATCTTCCTATTCAAAAATCCATTCACATTTTTGCCATCAAAAAATCATGGATAGAAATGAACAGTTTAACATTGTTTATAAAAACCTCCATAACTTTGGTTCCATTGGTCCCAATGCCTCAAAATTTTTAGAGTAGTCATACAAAATTATTATCTACAACTTTTAAGAATAGGATATCTTTAGATTAAGCTTTATGGATGGCCAAATTGGTGATGAAAGTGGAGGGAAAGATTTGGAATGCAAACAGTCCACCTCCTTGGGCTATAAATACAAACCCCCATTCTCCTTAAATGTGGTTGGAATTTCAGATAAAAGGAGGATATATTGGCATGAACAAGGAAATACAAAAGGATTTTTAGGATATTCCAAACTCAATTTTTTACTTGAGTAACCTTTCCTCCTCTCTTTATTTTAATTTACTTTTACAGTTTTCTTCGTTTGTAATTTCGCAAGTGTTTGTCTTTGTAATTCTGTTTTAATGAAAGTTTCTTCTTCAATATCTCTTATTATCATCCAACTTTCATAGTTTAATATTAATGTTCTTAAAATAGTTTAAATAAAGTTAAAACCCCTTCCCTTATTTTTCTTCCTCATTCAATCGAAAGTCTTTTTTTAACTCTCTTCAACGATCGTGTGTGTGTTCGACACACTACTCTTTTCTTATCCTGTTCTTTTCACATTCTTTATAATTAATCACCTTAAACATATTTAACTATATTAATAATAATTTCAATGGATAATTAAATCTACCATTTTGGTGATTTATAATTTGGGTATATTAAGTGATTGAAAACTTTTTCTTGATGAGTATTTTTTAAGTTGATATTTTGTATGTTGAACTTTATATGTCATGGATTAAAAACATTTTTTGTTTAATGAGTGGTTTCCATGGATTATTAGAACCATAAATACACTACCATCAACAAGATTTTATTGATATTAGAACCCCAAGTTAAGTTAAGGCTTGTATTAAAGCCTTAACACTTATAAATTTTAATCAATGTTATCTTGTGAAGTGGGTGTTAATTTAAATGCAATATAAAGTAAAGCTCGAGGATATAACAATCTTAACTCCCTAATAACGAACTTACCCCAATCTTTATCAATTATTTAAATCAATATTAATCAATAAATCATTTTAATTAAGCTCTGCAAAAAACCCCCAATCAAAATACAATCAACTAAAAACAACTGACTATTAAAAAGTATCATCACCGAGGATTAGACCAGAGTGCTGCTATACACATTAGCAGAGCATCGGAACCTTGAACAGTTGATAGGTGACAATCAGACGTGCTTTCAAATGGCATCGTTACCGAGTTCAGTCCCCGGAAATGGTGATATTTGAAAGTGAAGATAATTTTCACCAATCGACCATTCAAAGTTCTCATGCTCCGCTAATGTGTATAGTAGCACTCAGGTCGAATACTCAGCGATTATACTTTTTATAGTCACTTGTTTTTAATTGATTGTATTTTGATTGAGGGGTTTTGTTTGTAGAGATTATAAAATAATTAATGGATGATTTTTTATTTAATAAATTGTTAATTATTGGGGTGAGTTCATTATTGGGGATTTAATCTTATGATATCCTTGAGTTTTGTTATATATTGTATTAAATTAATACCCATTTCACAAGATGATTCTGATTGGAATTCTCAAGTGTTAAGGATTTAATCCAACCCGTAACTTAACTTAGCGTTATAATAATAATCATTACTTGTTTATAGTAATGTATTTGTGGTTCCAATAATCCATAGAATCCACATATTAAACAAAACATTTCATTAATCCATGTCATATAAAGTTCAACATACACAATATTAACTTAAAGAATACTCATCGAGCAAAAGCTCTCAATCACTTAATATCCCCAAATTATAACTTACCCCAATGGTATATTTACTAATAAATTGAAATGATTATTAATCTAGTTAAATATTTTTAAGGTGATTAATTATAAATAATGTGAATAGAACTGGATAAAAAAGAGTAGTGCGTCGAACACACACACGATCGTTGAAGAGAGTTAAAAAAAGACTTTTGATTGAATGAGGAAGCAAAATAAGGGAAGGAGTTTAAAATTTATTTAAACTATTTTAAGAACATTAATATTAAAATATAGAAGGTGGATGAGAATAATATATATTGAAGAATAAACTTTCATTAAAACATAATTACAAATACAAACACTTACGAAATTACAAACGAAGAAAACTGTAAAAGTAAATTAAAACAAAGAGAGTAGGAAAGGTTACTCAAGTAAAAACTTGAGTTTTTAAGATCCTAACAAGCCTTTTATAGGGCCTTGTTCATTAAAATATATCCTACTTTTGTCTAAAATTCCAATCACATGCAAGGAGAAGAGGGGGTTGTATTTATAGCCTAAGGAGGTGGACTGTTTTCATTCCGAATCTACCCTCCACTTGCATCGCCTATTTGGCCATCCATACAGCCTAATATCAAGATATATTATTCTTAAAAGTTTTAAATAATAATGTTTTATGAATAATATCAAAAGTTTGAGGCATTTGGGCCTATTGAGACAAAGTTATGGTGGTTTTGATAAACAATGTTAAACTATGCATTTCTATCCATGCTTTTTCGATGTTTGAAATGTGAATGGATTTTTTGAATAGGAAGATGAATTCAAATCTGAATTATTTATTAAAAAAAGAAGTCCACCTATATATCCTCTTTCATAATTAAAAATAGAATCTTTATTTAATGACTAGATCACGAGCAATGTCATGAATAGTGTCTAGATTTTCATTCCTGACCAGAATGGTGGGCTGGACTTCAAAGCATCAGTTGAGCCCCTTTTTCGAGTAGTTCGACCTTAAAATTTTTATTCATGATTATTTTGGATAATCAAAAACATATATCAGATTTTCATAAAATTTTGGATTCGGGATTGAGACCAATAACTCAATCATCATGGATGGTCCAGTTTCTTCACAAATTCTTTGGGTCTTCTTGTGTGGACCATATGACCCTCCAAATGGATGATTTGGTAAAAGGTTCCTTATAATTAAATGTTGGAATTTGAGGAAGTAACCCTAAAAAATAATTATCATGAAATTTTTAGAAGTATTATGAGAGTTATTATTAAAAAATTAAACAGACTTGAATATGGATGAATTCAAATAGTGCTCTAAAATTATATTTAATATTTAAACATTAATATTTCACACAAATTATGCACATTTCATATAAACTCAGTAAAGGGAGTATAAAATAAGTTGTGAAAATATTAATAACATAAAACATAAATACCAATTCATACCCATTTTAATAACTTGTTAAATCATTCAAATAGTTTTAATAATAGTAGGTCAAGGAAATCTCATGAATATCATAAGATAATTTGACTTTTAAAAACACATATTAAATGCAATATAATTTAATGTAATGCATAATTTAAAAACTAATTATACTAATTTAAATACCATAAAATGTTTTTAAATATATTTTATATCATTAAATATTAATTTATAAAATAATAAGTTAAAGAAATTAACTCAAAATATTAAAACATAAATATTTCAGAAATATGTTGTTAGTGTATGCATGAATAAAGAGTAAATTAATATAATATTTAAAAAAATTAAAATATATATATTAAAAGAACTTAAAATGGATTAAATATAATATATATTAATTTCTAAAATCAATAAAATACTTAAAACAATTAAAATAAACATGTAGTTAATTAAAATTTTAAAATTGAGAAAAGTAAAGCATGAAGAAATTTTGAAACAGAAGTAAAAAAAATAAAATGACGGTAATATAAATTTTATAACTAATGTTAAGTTAAAATAATACTTTTAGGTAGAAAAAAATTTCTACCATCGTGTTGAATAATAGGTGTTGCACTACAACCATCGCAGGTTGTGCTACCGTCGCCAAGCAGTGATACCATTGCCAAGTGATGCTGCACTCACAAAGGAATTTTACTATCGTCAGTGGAGCACTTTCTGTTCTAATATCTCACTAATGAAACTATTAGATAAGGAAACACCATTTCAAGGTATCCAATAATGCTTTCATCACTTAATATGTCTAATTCCTTCCTCATATGAATAAATAACACAACATAATCAACTGCCTTGAAAATCAATAACTGTCTATATTAGAAGAACTAGCATACGGAATATCAATACTTTCCCTAGTCAAACTGATCATAAATTATTCATAATAATATATTGGATAGTAACATATTATAATAACCTCATTAAATCATAATATTCAATAATTTTTATTGATATAGATGAAAATACTTTAAAAATATCACGGTAAAATTCTTGAGAAAAATACACTTTTCACTTTAAAATCACTTATTTAAAGGCTTTGAAAATATGAAGGAAACCCTTTTATTTTAAAATAACATTGTAAAATTTTAAATTAATATTTTAATAAAACATTATTCATGATGGAGTAAAAATATTCTCATGTTGTATAAGTTAAAAAACATTTCTTTCACACTTTTGTAAAATTGTCAAAAGCTCATTTGGAAACTACAACAAGATTCATTTCAAACTATTTTGTAAAAATTAAAACATGGGTAAAAATGTATTTAATAAATAATTTGGAGAATTTTTAAAATATTTTTTAAAATATTTTTAGAAAACATGGATATAGAAGAAAAATATTCCCCCAGTAGGGACTTAAACATAAACAATCCCGAATAATGATGAGATTGTGAAATAAACCCTTACCACTTGATTATCTTTTAAATCATAAGCCCCATGAAAGAAATAAATTAAAATTTAAATTTAAATACCATGAAAAAAAATTTATTCATGATATAAAATATCAATGGGGTAGTATATACACAACATAAAAGAAATAAGTGGTGAATATGACAAATGTCTCACAGAAGTAAAAGTGGGATGATGAAACCCTTACCTCAGGTCTGACTTACTTTGTATGTGTTCAAACCTAATTTATAATAAATATATATTTATTATACATATATTATAAACCATATTCATATATATCATACCATATATGATTTACTTATAACCTTTTATGACCCATTTGTTAATAATTCTTTATTAAATTCACTGTTGCAGGAGATAACTGCTTCATTTTTCATGTATATTTTGGTTTGGTAGTTTTGGTCCTTGTACTTTGATAATTGTTCAATAATATCCCGAATTTTAATCATGATATAATTATTATTTATATTAATTATATACATATTCAGGGTCAACTATAAAATTTATAGATAGAATAATTAATTACATCGTTCATAGAAATAGTAGGTCTTACGTACGCATGAATGTTGTTTTCATTTTTCAATGGATGGAACGAAATAAAGGTAAAAATAATTATAATTTATATAATCAATAACATATCATATAAATAATATATATTCATAAAATACATCCTTATTACCGTCTAAATAAAAAGTAAATGAAAAAAATCACACCGCTTTGTGGAGGTGGTAGTTCACACATACACATAAATGACATTATTATATTCCAATGGATTATAAGGTAAGAAGGTAAATGTGGTATTATAACTACAGGGGTATAATTATGTCATAATTATAAAATATCAACATTAAACCTATCATAATAACCACCTATGAAATATGGTGGTGGAAAATGAATTGTATCGCTACGTGGAGACGGTAAGCTGTACGTACACACGAGTGATACCTTCAACTCTCATTTAATGGGAAAGAGGGTGGATAATTGTGATTTAATAATAATAATAACATTTAATTATATTTATTATACTGAATTTATTATTTTATGATAAATACCATATATTTAGATGAGTTAAATAAGAAGTAAAAAAGAAAGTCATCGGTTAAGGTGGTTACCTATCCTTTGAAATAACTCCTTTAAATATCCTATAAAGGGTCCTAGGGTTGGTCTTTTGGGATGACCATAACATATATAATATGGATAAGTAAGTTTATAAGAGATTTTGGTATGGTTTTTTTTAAGATATAAGGCTCAATGTGCTGTAAATAAGTGATGGAGGAGGTTCCCTTTTATAATTGAGGTGAGGTGCCCTTTTAATTGTGGTAGCATCTTTTCACTCTTAAATGTATATAATTTTACATATAAGGTGAAAAATGGATAATAAATTGACAAGTTATAATATTATAGATCATATATTATTTAATTTTTCCTATTTCAATATTTCAATTATATTTAAATAATTTGATAAAATATTATTTTGAAAAATTATTATTAATGTCAATTTTGGCACTATTCATTTAATTTGACTTCAAATACATCAAGAAAGAGTTTTATTTTGAATATAATTCATTTTAAAATCAATAATATGTCATATTAATATACAAAATTCATTAAACACTATAAATTACTCAAATTATATCACTTTTAATATTTTTAATATCATTTATTTTATTTCTCTATTAATTGAATAAATATTGTGTTAGCGTTGTATAAACATTTAAGGTAATTAAATAATAAATAAAAACTATAAATAAGTTATTATCATGAAGGTAATTTTATTATTCACAAAATTTTACATTTATATTCATTCATATCTTTTTTTCCCTATGTGGACACATAATAGATATTTCAAATTAATCAATTGACATTTTGTAACTTTCTTTGATTTAAATATTATGTCGCTCGTTTTCATGGAAAAGTGCCCATTAAACATATAAATTTAGAGATTAACGTGATATGGTTTGAATTACCTTCATCCAATAATAATTAGGTTGAAAATTATGACCTTATCACTTAGTTTTAACCTAGATTAATCGGATTTAACCTTTACTGAGGCGACAAATTTTACCACGGTTAATATTCATATTAACCAAAAATAAAAAGGGTAATATTTAAATTTTTTGAACCTCCTGATTAAAAATATGGAATAAATTTTATTAAATTCAATACCTATAAATTAAATAATTTAATTTAAAATCAAAACACAAAACGCAAAAAAAGGCAGTTTTTCAGAAAAAATGCCTTCTATGTATAAAAATGTTTTTATACCAAATTTATTCATAAAATTAATTAAAATGAACTTAATTGGATTATTAATAATAAAATATAACTAATTTTAGTCTAAAATAATTTTAAAACAAAATAAAACTATGTAAATTCTTGAAAAAATGCAGTTTTAAATAAAAATCGGTCTTTTCACTATTCACTATAAAATCAATCTTTTTAGAAAAATCCCAAAAATTAACCCAAAGGTAATTTTAATATATTTATTTCAAAAATAAATTTCATTTTATCAAATACATTTTATAAGTCGAAAAAATTAATTATATTACTTTCTCACAAAAATCAATAAAAATCATTTTTAAAGAAAACATATTTTTGAAGAATAAAATGACTTTACTAAAAATTGAATATTTATTTCTTAAACGTTAATCAATAAATTTGTATTTAGTAGGTATATATATATATATATTTCATAATTTGGTTAATAATATTCATACTCACTAATTCAATGGCTATGTTATAACGATCATATTTAAATAATAATATTTTGTGGTTCTTTTAAGCTTGGTGTTGCGTGTCATATACGCTATCGAAAATTGTGTTCTTTTAAAATCTAGGGGTGTTACATCCCCCCCCCTCAATAAATTTCTTCCTCATGATTTGAACTTGTGATCGATAATTAAGGTTTTTTCATTTGAATATTCCTTTTTTTGCGACCCACGTCGTAAAAAGGGTTGATAAAACTTACTCTTAAAAAGAAGAAAAGAGAAATACGAAGGTCATCTGAAATAACACATATCTAGTGTAACACCCCAAGATTTTAAAAGAGTAACATCATGTTCAATGGAGTGTATGAAATGCAACCCCAAGATTAGAATACAATATAGAACCCCAAGACTTAACAATATATTTCTATTTAAATAAATTCAATCTCTTTGATAGCTTGCGATGCACGTAACATTAGGTTTAAATGAAACATGATACTCTATTAAAATATTATTTAAAATTGATCATTATAACCATGCTGTTAAATTGGTAGGTATGAATAAGACTAACTAAATTATAAAAAATATATGGTTTACACATTTTCATTGGTTATCTATTGATTAGAAATAAAAAATAAGAATCATTTGAAAGTAAAAAAAATGTTTTTGAAAATTTATATTTTTTCAAAGAAAATGGTTTCATCACTTCTTGCGCACTTATGATAAAATTAATTTTTGACACTTTTAGAAAATGTATTTGATAAAATGAAATTAATTTTTTAAATCACCATATCAAAATTATCTTAGAGTGGATTTTTTGTATTTTTATGAAAAGTTTTATTTTTCAATGAATAGTAAAAAATACTGGTTTTTATTGAAAATTGCCTTTTTGTTTAAATTATTTAAAAAGTTAAATTATATTTTCTTTTGGTGCCAAAATTTGTGCCTGGGATGGATTGAGGAAGTCCAAGACCATTTGGGAAAAAATTCAAACCTTACGAGTCAAAAGATCACCAAAGGGTCCTACTTTGCGAAGCTCCCTCGTTCGGTGTTCTGATCTACACATTCAGCAAAACTTCCAAGAACTCCCTTATAGGGATGCTCCTATCTAATCCACATTCATAAATTTCTTAATCAATACGATAAATCTATACTAGATGTTAAACTTGTGTCATACCCCATGTTAAACATGTGAAGCCAAGGAAAACCTCAGACACATGCCTCTGGCATAAGATACCCCGTGATTAATGAGGGAATCCAATGGTTTCTGTTCCCTTGGGAAGCCCTCTAATGAGGAATAATACATATTTTCTAATGTTTCAGTTTCCAGACATGTCATCAATGCTCGGTGTGAATACTCTATTGATCAAAGGTTTTCACCCTGACTTGACCCTTCTGTAATGTCCCGAAATAAGCAATGTAATTAACCAACATCCACAAAGATATGGTATCAGAAATGAGTTCCACAAACAAAGTCTTAATCTATAATGAATACTCATACTAGGAAATGAATTCTGAGGAGGGATCCACAGAATGAGGGACCAACATCCCATCATCCCATTTTGATCAATGAGCACATATCTCTTAAGAAGTGATGAATGTTGCCCACCTTTGGAAAGCAGGAATGTGGGGTATAATTCACCATCAGCGAACATTAACATACACAGGCGGTGCACCATAATGAAAGCATCAGAAACAAAAATGGAAAACCCGACATGAAACTTTTCTCCTTCAACCATGGGGATTAGACATGTAGATCATCATATCAAAGATTGTACTCAAATGCCATGTTAGGACACCAACAAAAATGGTGAACCCAATGTGAACTAGTTCTCCTCCAACTATAGGAATTAGTAGTTCTTGAGATATTAGTATATGACCATGTCACTAGATCCAACTATCTAGCATCAGGTCTATCCAAGAAAATAGTGGGCTTGGTGTGAAGCTCACTAGAATTTGGGGTAGTTAATTGTTGGGCATTCCGGTCCTTAGTATTGTCAGTATGGATCTCTCTCTCCAGTTGTGGAAGACTGAACATAATTGGGGAATTAAGAATTTCTTTCCTAATATCTATACTGATGGATGAATCTTCTTACTTTTCAAGAACTAAGCTATAAGAAACCAATCACCCCCACCCATAAACGTAGTGATAGGAGGAATGATAATAAGGTAGTCCCGTATGGATCCACCTCCCCCATGATTTCATCCACAACCATGGCTAATGGGCACCCACACCCCATATCACCATATGAAATTGTTCAAAGGAGGGTGATAGATGTTTTCGTCCAATGATACGAGCAAGAGGGGGTCATTCCCATAGGGGATATGGCCCGCTGAGACCTGGAGGCTTACACGCCTCATTATCACTGCTTACCCCAAGGGTCGCACAAGGAGCCACTACTCCCCACTACAACATTAAACCATTTAGGGAGCCTCTCCCCATAATGTTCCTATGAATAAATCCCCTAAACAGATGAGTCAAGGGATGTCTGATTCATTCTGGTGACAACTACCTCCTAGGAGCTACCAAGGAGGGATACCACCAGGCCTCGTCAGTGCCACCAGCTACTGGTCCCTTAGGCTAAAGAATAAGTAGCCTATGCCCTTGCTCATCCGGCCCCAATCTGGGTGACCCGAAGCCAACGTCGGGGAAAATCAGAGGAATATGACCATCATGGGGCATCATCTTACATAGATTCAATGGATCATTTCACCACTGAATCATAATACTAGTTCCCTGTTATTAAAAATCAGGGGCACTTCAATTCCCTATCGGGATTGAGACCTCATCTACCCACCAGGTAGGCTGGGTTGACTCTTTTGGTCACCATTATGATCATAAGTCGTCGCGGGCTAACCCATGATGATGAGAACCAGTAAAAAGGTCCTCCCCATACTATCATCAGCCAAAGTGGAGGTCTACCCTACTCTTATAATCAGCATGGAGGTCCTCCCCATGTCACTAGAATCATTCCAAGTGAAGGTCCTCCCCACCTTGTTGACACCCATCATAAAGGTCCTCCCCATGCCTATGGTCCTAGATGTATAGGCCCTCCCCATATCTTGGGTCGTCAACGCGAAGGACCTCCTCTCATCATTCCCATATTAAGCGGAGGTCCTCCCCATAGCAGCACTATTCAGAGTGAAGTTCCTCCTTGTTCTATCGCTTGTCATCATGGAGGTCCTCCCCATGTTCTCACTATCTCCAGCAGAGGTCCTCCCTACTCCAGCAACCATCCAAGTGGAGGTACTCCCCACTTCATTGAAAATCAGCATAGATTTCCTCCCTGTGTCTAGCTCGATCAATATGAAGGCCCTCCTCATGCTACCACTTCCAATCATCACACAGGTCCTCCTTGTGCCACTAGCAGTAGACATGGAGGTCCTCCCAATGTTCTAACCAGCTCTAGTGGAGGTCCTCTCCACTCTAGAACTCCATGGAGGTCCTCCTCATGCATCTAAAAATCAACATGAAGGTCCTCCCCATGTTCCATTTGACATATTCTTGGGTTCTCCTCGCACGTCAGCTCATCACATTGGAGGTCATCCCTGCTATAATGACAATTGATACGAAGGTCCTCCTCATGTCACAACTATCTCAAGAAGAGGCCCTCCCCTCTCTAGAACCAACTTGTATGGATTCCCTCCCCATGTTGGAAATTTTACCTACCTTGAATAACCATCCCAAGGAAAAAGGGTGAATTTTCACCACCGAATGAATAACTTTGAGAAGTGCCAGATCACCGACAATTCCATCCACTTTTCAAATTATGAAGCAGAATGTGACTCGATGTTGGATCCTTCACCCTAATCCTCTACATCTGATTCTAGGGTAGGAACACAGCATGTTATTTTCATCCTCCTGGAAAGTGAGATGTATTGGATCCTTGAAACCCTCTGCAGGTACACGTAGGAGGAGGAAAGTTTGGCTCCCTTCTAGGGTATTGCCATGCAGTTTTCCCTACCATCATTAGATTCATTCTCTACCTCAATGTGAGATCACAGATAGTTGTTCTGAGAAACAGTAGATGATGAGCACTATCTTGATCCACCACTGACAACCGCCGCCCACACGTAAGAAGCGGTGGTCAAAACCCCATCTTACAGGGTCATGGTGATGTAATCGGTATCATCCCTGAGAGATGACCCATTCTGTAGTGGCCTATCAGCTCGTGAAACATTCTCTCCACCAGCCAATCCACCACCACAATGATCCACATCCATGTTATTGCTGGTTCCTCAACCACCCCAAGACTAAGATTGGGGAAAAAAGATCCAGGACTTGATTCTAAATAAAGATGCTTTTGGAACATTCTTGCAGTGGACTAGTTATCTGAGATGTTCTGGCTGATCACAACTCCAGGCTTCAACATTTTGGAATGGCTCAACCAGGAAAAAGTCATGTTCTTTTGAAGGACCATTTTGGTGACGCATTTCTACCTTTGGAACCATCAAGTGATTTATCTGAACATTCAAGATCCCTTTTATGACATCGACCAGTAGTTCCACATGGTTGACCTGGTCACACTTCCCATTAATCAGTACCCTGAAACATCTGGTTTTCACTAGGCTCTATAGAAAAGATATGTTCATATCTTCCCTATGATCTGTAGAATCATAAAAGAGGCATCTTTGTACGTGAAGATCTAGGGATGGGGTAGTATGTTTCTCTCCACTTCAGCCTAATCTTGAGATATCTAGACCTACCCGGTGACATCGAGGATATCCCTCCAAGTGCATTTATGGTAAATATGGTTGATCTCGGCACACTTAAGGAGAGAGACACTAAATTAGGGTTTGAAGAGGATGACCCACCCACTTATGGAAACACATCATCTTTTAGACCCCCCAGGCATTCTCACTCACCAACAAAGGTATATTATTAGACTTGTGGAGCCCTCCAATTCATTTACCTTAGTTTGAGACCCCAATAAGGGTAAAGGGCCATCTAGGGATTTTAATATTTCTTACCTGTCTAGTTCAATGTAGAACACGGAGGTTGATCTCACCATGGATGCCTTGCACTAGTAATTTACTGGAAAAAAAAAGACTCATTGATGTGCTTCTTGTCAAGCGCCTTGCAGGACAACATCTAGATTACAATGATCCCTAATACAATCCCATCACTTCTCCACTGGGGTAACAGGGGCAGCCATAGGACCTTCTCGAATAGGTTAACCTATTAATCTCAATAATCCCATCCACCCTAATAGGGTAGAGATCAGATCTTATGGAAAAAATACATGGTATGCATCACCGAACCCACCTGAACTGCATGAGAATCACCCTCGACACCAATTCAGGTCATTCCTCCAGAATCTCTTTAAGTTGTTCCTCCAGCAGTTCCAGCATCCACTCCACAAGTTGTTGGGACCATCTACCATATTGAATAACCTTCTAATGCATTGGAAGTCAGGAACCCTCACCAAGATAGAAATCCCCATCAAGAGGATCTGATGGACACTCTCATCGCCCACCTCAAGGCCCTTAAAACACAATAGGTGGTGAACTCACCTAATGGAAAGTAATATCTGGCATGTGTGGATGATATGATGGCACCGCCAAAATTTGGGAACCCTACCTTTTTTCCTTTCAACGGGATGGGTGTCCTGTTGCCGTATATGGACCACTTTATTTCAAGGTGTGGACTCATCTAGGGAATCCAGCATAGCAGGAATCCTCCAAGCTCCGTTGTTTCATACAAACACTGGAAAGGCCTGAATTCATCTGGTATAGCTAGTTACCCATCAGGTCTATAGTTGGTTGGAAAGATATTCATAGGAAGTTTTTGTATCATTCCAACTCCACCACATAGAAGACTAGTATTTCTAACCTCTTTAAATGTAAGAAACATCCAAATAAGTGAGTCATAGACTTTTTTTTTCAGCTAGAAGGGACTCATGTATTCACTTGATATGTCGCTTACTCAAGAATAGTTGCTGAAAATGTGCATGGGGAATGTTAATACTAAATTGGTCCCCTACCTCATCACTCAGAATTACCCAAGTGTATTCTTGGATTTATATGACAAGGATAAGCACCTAGAGGAGGCCTTACAGTAGGCTAAAATGGAACACCCATTGCTTATCACAGCTACTCCAAAAAGAGCCGCCAAGGTTGAGACTACTATTTTTGCCCAAGTAGAGGCTCCCAGATCACTAGAATTATTACCAATGGGGCCTCATCCACAACCTTGCCTAGGAAAACAGCCTCAGACCCAACCTCAAGCTAAGCATTTCCCGCCTCAAAATTAGTCAACACTACCTCATCAAACAACACCACCTAGACAAGATAATCAAGATCTATCCCCTCATCAATATCCATCCCCTTATCAGGGACTAGCTTCCAGATTTCCTTTCCTTGACAGGAGAAATAGAACCAATACATTTAATGAGGATCAGGTTCCTGGATATTTCTGTAGCGCCTTAGGTTAAGGGATCCTGAAGCTTCCAAAATTCATGAGACCTAAGGAGGTCGATCTCATTGATTTCCCTAACTACTACCCATATCACCAGTTCCTTGGACACACCAACAAGTAGTGTTATATATTCAAGGATTGGCTCCAAGACTAGATTGATAACAATGTGGTCATATTGGTTCTTACCCTGACATAGGTGGCGTGTGTTTTGAAAAAACTTGATAGTGACAGTGAAGGTGAAAGTAAATAGGTCTCCAGTCACAGGTCTTAGAAGTATGATGATTGGTTTGCTCGCAGATCAGTCACTTACACCCATGGTATCATTCGTGCCTGTTTGAATCGGCCCAAGCCTCTTGAAGTTGTTACACCTCCTCCTGCTATCATTTCTACATCTACATCTTAGACTTATACTTCTCAGAAGAGAAGGCGTTGATGATGTAAAGGAAATCAGAGCCCCTCGTTGGTGCCAAAACTGTCTCTCACTCTCAGCAACTTTATACCCCCAGGGATGGGAGTCATCCCCAAAATTCTCCTAGTATTAGAGGATTAATTTAGTGATGATCATGGATATGACTCAATGAATATCATTGAGTTATTGAACCCTTATGTGGTTCCCAGTGATGAGGAATGTTAGGCATGTCCTCCTAATGTTCTCAGTCGATGCCATCATCAATGAGGCTGTGGACATGTGAACTGTTGAAATGCTCAGGTCAGTGCTTCCAGCCAAGCTATACATACTACAGAAACCAAACAGTGGGCCTATTATAGAGCTCATTATGAGTTTTCCTCTCATCCTGTATTATTAGATTCTCACCCACCATCATCTGTGCTACTTGACCATGTAGATCCGTCATGACCATGTCATGATCAGCCACATCTAGATTTGGATAGACCTCAGTCATCCGATAGTTAGTCAGTAATAATTTTGTGTGGTTCAACTTGTGAGAAATGATACATTCCCAACACCATCCAGAATCCTTTGGTTTGACCAATAGTTCCCATCATACCTCCTGCTGAAGAGCAACCTCCTTCTGGAAGAAATTTGCACCTAACATATAAGTATGATGTGATTAATAATATTTCCAATATCCCGACAAATATCTTGATCCTCAAGCCCTCCACTTGTTATAAGATATACATGAACCCCTCGCAGAGGCTTTGAAAAGCCCCCTCCAGTTTAAAATAGAGGTAGAAGTTGTAGACGCCTTTCATTCCAAGGAGGTCGATCAAGTAGAATGCCAAGCCATTATCTCATTATCAAGAGAAGATTAAGGCTCCCCTATATGGGGGAACATCCTTCCACTATACATAATAGGCTAGCTAAATGGTGTGGAAGTTTGCTAATGTATCATTGACATAGGTTTTGGTATCAATCTCATCCTAACTTGGACGCTTCGCAAGCTAGTACTATCTGAAGCAGATCTGAGTCCCTATGAATTAGAAATTCAGGGTTATGATAGGAATGATCATAGGCTGTGTGGAAAGATTCACCTGAATACCCAGTTTGGTGGCCTGATTTCCAACACTAAATTCATGTTTATCTCATAGGACACTACCCACAATGTGTTGATGGGTAGGCCCTGGCTCCATCTACATGCAGTAGTTCCCTACTCATATCACCAATACCTTAAGTACTCCTTTAATGGTCGATTGGGAGTGCTCCAAGGTGATTCATCTCTATTTTACACGTGTAAATCCTTCTATTTAGACATTTACTATTACAAGGTTAAGGAAAAATTGGTCCAGACCAATGAGGTTGAGCACACTACTACTGTGGTCATTCCCTAGATGGACTTGGATGATGCCTTCATTCTCCTGATTCGTCGATTAGAGGCCACAACACCAAACTTGGTACATTGATTCATGGTCTATGAGGTAAAGGGAAGACACACTCCTATGTATAAGGAATTTAAAAATATTACCTCATACTCCTATACAGACCAGGATCGAGTGATACCAGAGCCTCTTACCCCTGTTAGGTATCGAGATATTCTCCCTATGGATATAGTAGTAAATCAAACCTAATTTTTTTCCAATCTAGGCTAAGTAGACACAAATCAACACACCACCACTAATTTTACATTATTAAGCATGGGTACCTTGATCAAAGTCCTAATGGAATTGGTTCAACATATTTTATTTCTATAGTTTTGATAGTGCAGGATTCTCCTAGTGAAGATTCCACCATCGCTCAAACTGGAACCAGCATTCCTCTAGGTTCAATTAACTCAAAGTAATTACCTCCTCCTGATGATCCCCTCACCATAGACAATGAAGAGGATTTGTAAGATTCTCCTCCCAAGTTTGAAGAGGGTGTTTCCGCCATCATCAATGAGTTGGTATAGGTGAATCTTGGTACTAAGGCAGACTTGAGGCCAACACTAATCAGTGAAACCATGTTTGTGGAAGAAAAACAAAAGTATGTGGATTTTCTGAAGCATCATTGTGGTTTATTCACCTGGAGTTATGAAAATATGTCATGAATATATCCTCAAGTTTCAGTTCACTACCTTGGTCTCTCGATGAGTCATTGTTGGTTTAAACAGCCTCCCAAGAAGATGAATCCATCTCATGGTTCCATGGTTGAGGTCGAAGTTGATAAGATTATTAAATCTAACTTCATCAAGGAATTCTAGTACGCCATATGGTTTTCCAACATCATTCCCATCAGTAATAATAATGGATAGATTAGAGTCAGCATTAATTTTTGGGATCTCAACTGTCGATGTCCAAAGGAAAATTTTCCCCTTCTGGTGACAGAGATGTTGATCGATTCCACTACTAGATTCCAAGCCCTCTCCTTCATGGATGAGTATTTTGGGTATAATCAGATTCGGATGGCCCCCAAAGATGAATATTCCACCACCTTTAGGGCACCACAGGGGAACTTCTTCTATCAGGTAATTCCCTTCATATTGAAAAATGTAGGTGCTACCTATCTGCATGATATGCACCTCATATTCAATCCAATCCTCAGAACACTATTGGAATTCTATGTAGATGATTTGGTGGTCAAATACTGCTAGTGTTATGACCATATTAGAGATCTTGAGAAAGTGTTCGACTTCCTATGCTCCTACTATCTGAAAATAGACCCCTTGAAGTGTGCTTTAGTGGTTACCTCTGGGAATTTTCTAGGATTCATAATTAGATACAGAGGCATTGAGATTGACCTAGATAAGATCAAGGCTATTATTCATATGCCTCCTTTGAGTAACCTTTTGGAACTCTGAGGATTTCAAGTCCACTTATCCTACATATTCCAATTCATTAGAAATTGGGTTGGAAAGTGTAATCCCTTTTCCAGACTCATGAATAAAGGTTCCATCTACTAATGAGATGAAGATTTCTAGACCACTTTTGAGAAAATAAATAAATACCTACTATATCCTCTAGTCCTGATGACACCCATCTCCGAAAAGTTACTATTCCTTTATATGACTACCCTGGAATGATCGCTCAATGCCATTCTCATCCATAATAATAATTAGGGGACAAATAATAGTTTGTAATATCTCATTCATATGCTTTTTGAATCAAAGACCAGATACTCTTTCAAGAAGAGATACCTCGTGCTAGTTTTTGCAGAGTAGAATTTGAAACAATATTTGCAACATCATGAGATACAACCAGTGTCCCATGTGGATCCACTAAGTACATTATGAACTGCCCTATGTCGACAAGACATCTAGCTCGGTGGGTGGTGATCCTTCAATAGTTCTACATCAAGTTCATCCTGCAGAAGCCCATCAAGGTTCAGGCACTAGAAGACTTTCTATCTACCCATACAACCCCCAAAGAGAATTCCCTAGATCTTGATTTTCCAGATGAGGCCATTCTTTCAGTGGATGAAGTTATGCCATGCTGGAAGATTCATTTCAATAGTGCCTCCTGAAGTCCAACTTCCATGAGGCTTAATGATCCCCGACTCAATAAAGTATGCCCTGGGGTTATCTTTATCACACCTACATATGCTGTCTTGACCTATTCATTCTTGTTGTTAGAAGGTTTCACCAAAAACAAGGAGGAATATCAGGCTCTCATCACTGGTCTTGATTTGGCTCTCGAGATTTATGTTCCCCACCTACATGTAAAGAGGACTTTAAACTAGTCATCAAGCAGATCAATGGTGACTATGTCATTAGGAACCTAGAGATCATGCCTCTATTAAAACACACCCACCAGTTGATGGACCAATTCCCTTATCAACTAGAGGTCACTCATGTCCCCCAGTCATAGAATGGTCAAGATGATGCCCTGTCCAGTTTATCTACTTCTCTTGTAGAGCCTAACCAAGAAGACTTGTTTATCCATCTGGTGCATCGAAGTGTCATTGCTCCCATCTCTTTGGATGACGATGATAACAAGAAGGTAAGTGAACTTGTTGTCAATGCTTCTATAGTGGGGCCTCCAGATCCCCTAGCCTCACTAGAAGAAACCTACAATTGGACAACTCCATTCATTGAGTATCTCTAGCATGGAAATCTCCCAACAGACAGAGCCAAGCATGAGCGAATTCATCAGCGTGCAGTGCAGTTTACTCTCCAGAGCAGTTCTATCCTTGAGAAGATCCTCTATAAACATGGGTTTGACAATATTATCCTCCGCTGCATTCAGGGAGACTAGATTCCACAAGTTATCCATGAATTTCATGTTGTCTCTTGTGGATCCCATCAGGCAGGGTTGAATCTCTCTCACCAGATTCCAATTTTGAGATACTTTTAGACCTCTATAGTCCATAACTATATTGATTTTTCCAAGATGTGTCATGCATGTCAGATCCATGATAATTTTGTGCACTGACCATCAGATCCCATCTATACTACCAAGTATTATTGGACCTTTTTGGTCTAGGGACTCAATGTCATGGGACCATATCTACCAGCGACAACTTACTAGTGCGTGTTCATTCTGACCGCAATTAATTTCTTCTCCAAGTGGGCAAAGGCAATTCCGCTCAAGGTGGTTAAGTCATGTTCTATTTTTTAGTTATTTAGATCCAATATCATCCATTGATTTGAAGTCACTCATGTTGTTATCACCGATAATGGCACCAACTTCCGAGCAGCTGAACTAAAGAAATTGTACACCAAGTACAACATCCAGTCCAACCACACTTATCACTACCATGCATAGGAAAATTGATAGATTGAGGTGTCCAATAAAACCATCTCCAACATTTTTCAGAAGATGCCAGGACAAAACCAAAAATATTTTTCCAAACAAGCTCCCTAACATCCTCTGGGATTATTAGATGATAACTAGAAATTTCACCCAAGTGACCCCATATTACCTGGTGTATGGAATAGAGGTAGTCTTTCCCATATAGATTTAGTTTTTTTCACTCTATATAGCTGTCTATGATCATCATACATCATAAAGAGTGGCAGAAGTCTATTTAGCTGAACTAGAACCCCTCAATGAGAACAGGATCTGAGCCTTGCACAATCTAGAGAGGAACCATAACAAGATATCCAAATCTTTCAATAAGAGGGTTCATATCTGCTCCTTCCTCCAAGGTGATATTGTATTGGATCTAAGGATTCCAATGATAACTAATAAGAAGCCACCAAATTTAGATCCCAAATGGGAAGGACCCTACATTATCCACAAGGTCTACCCTAACGGTGCATACTCTTTGGTCACCATGGATGGAGAGTGAGTTACTCCTCCCACCAATGCCAAGTTCCTAAAAGAGTACTTCTCATGAGAAGGGTTTCAAAGTCCTACAAGATGTTAAACTTCTGTTATGTCCTATATGATGTTAAACTATTGTTACATTCTTCATGACATTAAATTGAACTGATCTTTCCATTGTCCTGCATAACATTTAATGGCATAACATCGTCTTACATGATGATAAACTACACAATCATCTCACGCTTCAAGTTTTATGACCATAAAATAAGATCCTATTTGTCCTTACCTCATTGCATTAAACTGCATGGAATTCAAGAACTATGTATGGCTTGATTCCTATCATTATGGGATATATAGTAATTCCTAGACATTTCATCTATGGACCATATGACAATTCAACTTTTTGACCCTATGGCCTAGGTTCTTCCTCGGGAGTGTGTGGTACAATTCTAAGACCTCCTTGGTCCTCATTCATGTCAGTTTTCTTTAGGTAACCATATTACACATCCCTATGTTGGTAGCTCCACATTTGGTAAGAGTTCTATGACCTTAAACTAAGATCTCTTTCATCTAGGCAACATGATGTTAAACTGTGTTTCCCCATCCCACATGACATTTAAACTGCTACTCCGTCCTAGTTGTATGATGATAAACTATACAACACCCCGATATCCTCATCTGAGAGGGAATCACCTTTTTCACTGGTCACTCACCGTTCCATTTCTAGAATTATGTATGGATTGATTCCCATCCTTATGGGATATGTAGGAACGCCCAAACATTTAGTCTTTGGTCCTAGCCATATTTTCATCCTTGTAGCCATATGGACTAGGATCTCTCTTGGGAATGCGTGGTGTGGTATGATTCAGATACCTCCTTGGTCCTCATTCATGTATAGTTTACCTTTCCATGCCATGTGCATCCCCTTTGGGATACTTTTCTCTTATATCCTAGTCTCATAATGATAAACTGCGTAACATTTTCATCCTTACTGCATTACATTAAATTGCATGAAATTTCAAGAACTACGTATGTATTGATTCCCATCATTATGGGATATATAGAAATTCCTAAACATTTTTTCTTCGGGTCCTACCCCAATTCAACAACCATTCTCTTGGGAATATGTGATATGGATATGGGCCTCCCTGGTCCTTATTCGTGTCAGGTTTGTCACCTTACCATGCCACGTATATCCATTCTTTAGTTGGTCTAAGAACTATGACCATAAACTAAGATCCCCATGTCCTAGTTGTATGATGATAAACTAAATGACATTTTTGTCCTTTCCACATGATGTTAAACTGCATAGAATTTCAAGAACTACATATAGATTTATTCCCATCCTTATGGGATACATAGGAATTCCTAGAAGTTTTGTCTTCAGGTCCAGCCCCTTCTTTATCAAACCTATTTTCTCCTCATCTTCTTCATTTGGTATTAGTCCATTTCCATTCCATATCTAGGATCCCTCTCGAGGCTTCTTCCCAAAAGGAAAGGATTCATACCCCTCCATTTGATATTCCCCATTAACATGCTTAGATGTGTTGTGGTGTAGGAATTATAGTATTGGGTTCTTCATGTACATTCCCTCATTCCATCTTCATGCTTCATGCATTCCTTTATTTGGGTGTCCATCATCTTTCACATATGAATGGACCCCCTAGCGACAGGATGATCAACCTTATGGATCACCTACCATTCTGGGAAAATTCCCTAGAAGATTTATAATGGAATTTTGAGATAGGTTCCATGTTTTGAATATGGTTAGTAGATTACCCTAATTTGTATATTCCCATACCGAGTTATATGATATGGATGTTGTGTCTTAAATTTGGTTAGAAATTATCCTCCATCTTTAGGTCACCCCCACTATGTCCTAGATACCAGGAACTGTGATTCACATCTATTTCCACATCCTTAGGTCCAGGTGGAATTTCAACACCCTCAGTGTTACCCCTTCATGCACCATTGAGCATTGAGAAGGCCCATCAGCATCATCGGGACATCCTTAACCTGACTTCCCTGCTCCCCTATTGTGTGTCCCCATGTGTCGTAAGAATCCTATCTACCCCTTATTTCCCTATTGATCATGGATCACATGGGATTAGGGGTCATGGTAGGGTTGTTACCCACATAGGAGAATCACACCATCTTATGGTCCAAACTCTATGACTTAAGAAGTTTATATCCCAAGACATGACGTTAAACTAAGCATCCAAGTCCAAGCCTTATGACTTCAAACGGTGTGCGGGTTTTTCTCAAGGCATATGTAGTGAGGTACGGGCCTCCCTAGTCCTCATTCACATTGGTTTACTCCATGGCACCACACTACACACTTCCACTTTTAAAACCTCATCCTATGGTCCAAGATCTATGACCATAAACTAAGATCCCCAATATCCTTGTTGCATGATGATAAACTACATAAATATCCCTCGTCCTTATCATATGATGTTAAACTATGAATTCTGCATCGGGGAAGTATAATGGTAAACTATACAACACTACAATGTCTTCACCTGAGAAGACGTTACCCATTGAAACTAGTCATTTTTCATTCCATCTTCAAGAACTATGCGTGTCTTGATTCCCATCCTTATGAGATACATAATGATGTACAGACATCTCATCCCAGAGCCCAACCCCAGAATCACAAACTCACCCTTTGGCCCTTTGGCCTAGGTATCATCCGGTAGTGTGTCGTATGGTGTAGATATCTCTGATCCTCATTCATGTTGGGTTGCCTTATGGTGCTGCACAGCACACCTCCCCTTTTACGGTCAAAATTCTATGACCTTAAACTAAGATTTTTGGTGTCCTAGTTCACATGATAGTAAACTGCGCAACAACTAAGATACTCTCATTTGGGAGGATATCTCCCCCTTTTGGTATCAGTACCTTACCATGCCACATAATCTAGAACTATGTGTGGATTGATTCACATCCTTGTGGGATACATAGTGATACATGGACATCTTATCCCCAAGACCATCCACAAAACCATGAACACTTTTTGCCTTACAGCCTGGGTTTCCTCCTCATGAATGTGTAGTGTGGTATGGGCCTCCTTGGTCCTCAATCACTTCATGTTATTTACCACACCATGTGCTTCTCCTTTGGGATGTATCTGTCCTAGTCGCACAATGATAAACTACACAACACTATCATCCTAACTGCATGACACTAAACTTCATGGGTATGTTCCACGCACATGACATTAAACTGGGAAACTATGGTCCAAACTCTATGACCTTAAACTGAGAGATTCTAGTCTGATTTCTATGACCTTAAACTAAAATCTATCCCATCCCACATGATTTTAAACTATTTATTCCTTACTGCACAATTTTAAAGTGCATGGGCCAGTCCTATCATATGACCCTAAACTATGGCATCATCATCCTATCCACATGATGAAAAATGGAACAACATTATGGTGTTCTCACTTGATAAGGAATCACCTTTGGAATTGGTCATCCACCGTTCCACTTGTCAAGACCTCTATACGGCTTGATTCTTGTGACGACACCCTGACTTTTCATCCCGGTCCAGATGCTAAAAAAAACAAAAAAAACTAAAAATAAATATTTAATACCTCTTATATCCATGTGTGGGTTAGACCTGCATGAAAAAAGAAATCCCTTCAAGAACTATATGTGGATCGATTCACATCCTTGTGGGATATGTAGTGACACCTGGATCATCAATATCGAGTCCAGCTGCAACATTATTTCTCTATTTTCTCTTCCTCACTTACATGACATAAAACTACAAAGCATCTTAGGCCCTACTCTGAGAGGACCTCTCCCATAGTTATGGTCATCTACTACATTGTTTATGTCTTCAGTTATCGCTTGGCATCCTAAATGATGCTCCCCTTAGAGATAAGTTTGATATTTTTTCAAACTAGTATGCCTTCATCGGTGTACTCTAAGACATGGTGGTATAATTTCAAAATTGTTGGAATCCTTTTGAACATTTCATCACTCCACCTCATGATTTGAATGCCCCTTATTTGGATACTCATCCCCTTTCATGTCTGAAGAGACCCCCCTAATGGAATGGTCTCATGTCGTTTCAGCTCACCTACCATTCTGGGCAAACACCCTGGAAGTCTTTGGATGACACTTCAAGTTTGGCTCTGTGTTTTCAGATATGGTCAGTGGTTGGACCTCATTTGTTTGTCTCCATACCAGGATAATGTGATACGGATGCCATGTCTTGAATATGGTCAAAAATTATCCTCTATCTTCATTCCACCCTCATTATGTTTTGAATGTTGGGAATGTGATTCACACTTTTTCATCCCCCTTTGTTCAGATTGAATCCAGCACCCTTGATGTTATCCCACTCATGCATCAGTACACATTGGGAAAAGAAAGTTGGTTACTCCAATAGCCTTGTTCTTCATCCACAACCTCTCTCATCCATAATGCCTTAGGTGATCAGTCATTAATTGAATATCCTAAGTACTCAATGATTGTCTAGCACTCTCATATGGAATGAACAATTACATGGTCATCCCTTGTTTATCACACCAGGCATGACCCATGAAAGCTTAGAGATTGATTATTAGTTTTTTCATAGATATTATGGAGGTGTGATAATTTAAAACAAGACCTAAGTGTGTATACAATTCAAAATAAATAAGAAATCATGAAATATGTTTTATGAGTTCGTAAAAACATATCCCCTATGGATTGGCCCCTTTAATGGAGCATTTCTGCTCTTCCACACTTTAGCGTGTGGCCTCTAGGATATTTTGTCTCTATATGAGCTCCCTCTATTCATCATTTACTATAGGGTTAAGCTTATCAACCTTGATATACAATCAATCCCACTCATTTAATAGATTATCCATTTCATTAGATGCTTTCCTCAGCTGCTCTTCGGCTCTACCAACTAGACCCTAAATTGTTTTATGAGTTCTGATTGGGTGTTTATAAAGGAAGAGCACTTTTTCATCCATGATTCCAAGCGCTAGACCTCCTCTTCAACCTCCTAGAGTTTCTAAGTGCTAATGGGCTTCTTCTAGTGCTAGGAAACTTCCAAGCGATGATCGCTCTCACATATTAATTTAGTGAGGTAATCCCATACAAGCATATGCAGACCTCATGCATCTATCCCTCTAGCTCATAGATCATGTAGTTAATGGTGAAGTGATACCATCCGACTTATCCATTCTGATTATGGGATATTGTAGATGAAGCGCTTAATCAACTTTTATGACCAGTGAAGGATATCTCAGTTATCCTCCAGGTTAGAATTAGACTCATACAGCTCCTTCGGGTTAGTGGGTTTTTACTCCAGAATTTTGGATAGGAGTTTAGTGGTAAGATCCTCCTCTGTCATTCTATCAAACATTCTGGGCTCCATATCATGTGGTTGATCTTCATCACTCGATCCTACTTTGATGATATTGTTCATTTAAACTTCAGGTTCCGCCTCACTAGTGTCTCTCCTCATAGCCACTATTTCCATTATTTGATCATCTTGGGCACCAAATTCTGTGTAAATCAGTATTCTTGTCAAGAAAGGATCCCCAAGACCACAAAAAATCCTCACCAACAGTACGCCCACTACTTCAAGGACTTCCCAGACAGAGATTATGTTAGTTAACCTAGTTGAGTAAACAACAAGTATGAATCTATGATACAGGAATCTTACAAAGGTTAAGTGATGATTGCTTATGTCCTCAGGTTGTTATTGTTATAATCCTAGGATGTAGCCCCCCGTATATGGTTGGGAGATCTATAAATTCCAAAGAAGCCACACTTTTTTCCGCAGTGCTGCTAGACTCTATAAACCCTAGAGCTTGGTTCTCTACACCCGTCATCACATATTTGTCCCCATGAGAGGGGTCCTTTGTGCAAGGCTCTCCTATAAATAACAAGTGTTAGTCTACAAACCCACATAAACATGAAATAGATCATACAAGGGAATGGTTTAGAACTTACCTTAAGAGATTCAGTGAACCCTCCCAAAGAAGTTTCCTCTAAGTTCTCAACCTCACCTTCTTCCAGAGGGCTCCCTCTATTAGAATCTTCTCCCCATGATCCTTTTGATTCCTTAGTCAAAGGAAAGTGCTCCACCATCTCAGTAGTATACAGTTGTGGTGGAGATGTTAGTTCTAGAAATACTTTCACCTAATCCGTCATTAGATTCGTAGTGCCTCGAGAGTGCACTAAGTCCTCCATATCATCCAAATATTTCTCCCCCTCTTCCTGAGATACCAAAAAGTCAGCCCTGGCATGACCAATTACCAGAAGTTCTATTTAGAACTAGTTATGAAGATCCCACATTTTGTAAGGATTGAGGAATTTCCTATTGAAATCTCAAGATTCCTAAGACTGAGGATAGATATCATCTTCGAGAATATCCATGCAATGCAGCCACTTCCCAAGATCTTGGATAGGTATTCTACGAAATCCTCTAGATGGCTCCCCATCATCCCAAGTCTTCCTGATGGGAACCACTGGGCCTGCTAAAACTATGCTTCTTCCACTTCTGGTCAGTGTATGCATTGGAACTATTAGATCTACTACTACAGATCTACCACAATGATGTGAAACATCCCTATAATTGTGGAGTACTCTCATCATGGTTTGGCCTCGACCGCGAGGTATAGGTGCCACTCCCTCATCAGCTCAAATGGTCCATTGTTTCAACATTTCTCCTAGGTAGGCCGCCTTCCAACTTTATACATATGCCTCGACTAGTCCATAGGCAGTAGTGGGTGGAGGTATCTTGTTCTGAATATTCCCATCTTCCTACATGAACACGATCTATAGTTACCTCATTACACATGGGTGGTCTTCATGATGTACCCCTAGGTACACCTTTGGGTCAGCCTTTGTAGGCATCTGAACTAACTCAAAAATTGATGCGGGGTATATGGTTAATATATTGGTTCACGGTACACCCACGCCACCAGTAATCCACCTCAAAAGTCTATGATATATGATCAATGCTCTTCAGTCCCCCTTCCATCATCGGTGAACACTCCTATCAACAAAGTAAATGAATAGAAGTTGAATTCATCTACCCTCCAGATCTTGTTCAGCATCACCGTCGAGTTCATCTTGAGCGGAATGCTTCCCACAACATTCAGAGTGGTCAGTTGAAAATTCATCTCAGGAGGGGGAGTGGGGTTTAAGTATTCATATCCCACATATGCACTACCACCCAGCCATACAAGAAGTGGAGTGTTCCACATATGTGCAGTGACTTATTCCCCTTGCTGATATGCTAGAGAACCTTGTACAACTTTACCAACAACAGAACTCTAAGGTTGATAAGCTACCCCATTTCTAGCACTGCCAACATGATGAATATTCTTGGCCACGCACCCATATGTGCATCTATCATAGGTAGCATTCATCCATAGATGAGCACAGATATGAACCCATCAAACCTAACTATTGTTTTGTGCTCAGTTTTGATGTTGTACCCCCACAACTTCCATTGGCTATCCTCTAGGATTATCTAGTAGGAACCTTCCCTGCCTTAATAAAGTCCTCTTGGGTAGGTACGGGGCCATATGGGCATTTTTATGGGTGCCTACTCTCCCTCAACAAGAATATCTATAGGAAAGTTCAAGAAATAGCTAAACCACCACTTAAAGTGGACGTCCCTCATAGTCTACTTGTCCTTATATATGCCTGGAACCAAGTCTAGCAACATCTTCACTAATTGTGAAATCCACTCTGGATCCTCCCATACATTCTCTACAGGGAGTAATTCATCATACATCACCCCCAGAATGGGAATCCCAAAAATATAGTGGAGTTCCCAGAGGTTGATGTTGACCTCCCTGTAATGAAGATGGAAAGTGTTGATCCTTGATGACCATATACTTATTAGCTTAGGAATAATGTCCTTTGGTTGGTAAATATGAAATTGGGAATCCCATTTTGTTTCATAAAAACCTACCCACTTCAACTCTTCCACAAATTCCATGTAGGATGCGCATACCCAGTAGGCCCATTCCCATTCCTCTATACAGTTTCCACCCTAGAACAGGTCTCAGTCATCAGTCCATCCTTTATCCGGGTTCCCTAAACCTTCCTTGAAGATGGTATGATGTTTTGGTCAAGATGTCTCTATCCATAGTGTTTTTTCATTGATATTATTGAGATGGTTGTACATGAATTCTGCGGTGATAGGTGAATGATCCTTCTAGGTATGGATGTCGGTAGCCCTAAACCACTAGTAATGACCTAGTGTTCCTCTGAATCAGTAAGCTAGTTCATTCCGTCTTGACTCTTGGATGAAGACATACTCCCTTAGATTGAATCCGTACAATGGAAGACTCTTGCAAAGAGGATAGTCATTATGCACTTCTGTCAGCAACTTCGTTAGTGATTTGTGGTTTGAATGACTCTAAATATGATCCCCGATTAGGATTTTGTTTATCATGTCTTATCTTTGGGAAGCATCCGTAAGGACCTCCTAGGAAGATTCCTGGTCGAAAATTTTCTCAAAGACTTGGTTGTTTTTTCTTTCTTATTCACGAAGATAATTCACAAAATTTGTTCATAGAGAACGTTCCCAGAGCACTAGATCACAGAACTATGATGGCCTCAGTTCATATCATAGAGCAACAGAGGATCATGACGCACTAGTTCTCTAAGAAACATTCGCAGAGAACCGTTCCAAGGAACCCAATTTTCAATGATCATTTGCAGGGGTAATGGAGCTTCATGATTCGAGAACTCAAGAATAGTGTTCACAAATATCAGATGCAGACGCAAAGGACCCTTGTGCCAAATTTTTAAGTGGAAACCTTCTGAGCTTCTCAGCACCCACAACATTCATGATCTTCACGATGATCTTTCCTTCACACTCCACACACCAACATCACATACTGTCTTTGCAATAAAAAGGTTTTTGGCTATTTAACCTCAGAATATAACCCTCTTTTCCCCTTGGCTCTAATTATAAGGGGGGGCATCTATTGGCACAAAATTTATGTCTGGGATGTATTGAGGAAGGCCAAGACCATTTGGGAAAAAATTCAATGCTTACAAGTAAAAATATAACCAAAGGAGCCGGCTTCGTGAAGCTCACTCTCCAATCCCCTCACCACCACGAGCGGTGTGAAGCCCGTTGATGGATGGCTCTATGAGTTCGATGCTCTTCGCAAAAGCCTCCAAGCCAGTTGAGGGAAGCCTCTGTGAGTCCGAAACTCTCCACAAACACTGTGAATCCAGTTGATGGAAGCCTCCAAGAGTCTGATGCTCTCCACGAACTCCACGAAGCCTGTTGATAGAAGCCTCCATGAGTTTTATAACCTTCATAATCATTTCCAATACCCTTTTACAGAATTCTCTATGAGTCCAACAGATCTTCCTCTATTCATGAATCTCTATTTCCTTGACAGTGCACATCTAATCATTGTGATGCATGATGCCTATTAATATGCGGCTCACCACCACCTCAAAGTATCACTACCCCGACCTTTCACCTTCTAAGCTCTCATTTCATGAATCTCCCTATGCCTCGTGAAACAGTGAGAAAATTCATCACCTAAGATATTTGAGCATCGTGAAACAGCTTTCCCTTTCTTCCTATTTACCTTCACTTAAAGTGAAGATTCCCTTCACAAAGTTCCACGACCATTGTGAAGATAAGAGTACCTCTTGGTCACTCAGAACTTTGTGGAGCATTCATCCTTCACGAATCACCCCCCAAATACATGTGGACCCCATGCCTAGGCAACATCACCATGCTTCTTGAAGATCCTTCCTTTGTAGAGTCCCTTTTCTCTATGTTTTGTGAAGCTCTTTGCTTGGAGAAGCACCATAGATTCACGAATCTCCTCTTAGTGAGGCCTCCTACTTCACAAACCCCTTTTCCATGTGGCCCCCAAGATCATACACAGTTATTTCATGATTACTCATGTGGTGTCCCTCATCATGTTATCCTATATCTTTATTTTTGGAATGGGTACACTAATGGATCTTGATTTTTGGCATAGAAATTATAACATGGACCCCATGATTGACCATTACTCCACACTCATCCTTTCAGGCCTTGCTGATGCCTTCCCTTCCCCAAATGTAGGTAGGTATCAATAATGTAATTATAGGGGGTAAAGAGTGAATCCCCCTCATCCGAGCTATAGGATGTTAAACTACCAAGCACCATCATCCTCAGAACATGATGTTAAACTATAGTCTTTCCCCATGAAATGCACATGGGTGCCCCGCCTTAGGTATTTTCTACACCCACTCATCTCCAAGGGAGGGAGATATACCTTACATGGGATAATATCCTTCTTATATAGAATAGCATCTACCCTTGGGGAAGGGAAACCATCCTAGTGTAAGCCCATATCCTTTCTTATAAGAGTTAGTGCCCTTGATCCTGATTTTCCCAATCTCCATCTCCCTGGGCTTTTGACCATGCATAAGACCTGCTTTATCCCTCACTGACACACCTTTCATGAAAAGACCATCTGGTCTACTGCTTCCTCTTGTTTCTAACACCGAGCATGACTCGAGTGGACTTAGAGGTTAGTAGTGACTGTCACACCACTCATTCTTGGTCATCCATCCTGGAGTAATCCCCAGTCTCCATCCAAGTAGGATGCTAACCACGCATAAGTACTGATCCATCAAACTACATGTGTTTTCATCCCTACCTCCTATACAAGGTATATAGGTAACCTCCTTGAGGTTCAATCCCAACAACCGATAAACCCCGGTTCCCTCCTTCTAGGAGTTAACCTATTGGATCTCAGCGTCCACCATCATCCATTCTCACCCTCATCCTTCCCTTGAGACACTGTATCTTGAGACGATCATGCCCCACCCAGAGGTTATATCTCTTTTGGGTCCACCTGGGAAGCTAACCATGCATAATCCCGTGGCATGTCTTTGAGTCTCTTTTCGTGTGTACACCCTGATTCTCTACCTCCATCCTAAAATACATGGAATTTAATAATGGACTTATAAATAGGGTATGTAAGAAGCCTCTCTGAGGTTCAATTCCATAATTCATCCCCATTATAACATTTCCACTTGGGTATCCATGTCTCAGAAGGGTTATTCCCTAACCTAGAGGTTCCTTTTCCTTTAGGTCCCTACCCATGCATTCATTCTCGTAGGCCACCTTCTTAGGTGACTCATCACCCCACTTCCCGAACTATGTTGATTTTGATTCCTAGACACTGGGATATGTAGAAAGCCTCCCTGAGGTTTAATCCCGTCATTATCCACACTTCATCTGTTTCATCATTACTTCATCCATACCCATCCTGATTCTTACCCAATCTACCACATCCTGGTGAGATCATGCCACCCACTTCATCGCTGCTTCTAGTAGCACCCGGGCATCCAACAATGTGTAATCCTTACACAATCTACACTCATCCAACCAAGAGAAATCCTCTTACGATGGGCCTCTATCAATGTGTAATCCCCAAACCATGACCCTTCAAACTATGTGGATTTTGATCCATGTCTTCTAAACTTGGTATGTAGGAAGCCTCCTTAAGGTTCAATATTAGCTAATAGTAAAACTTAGTGTCCCCCTCATTTGGGTGAAAATCCATGATCCACCCTCAGTGGTGTCTATATCAGCATTCATGGTGTGAAACCTTCCCTTTATGGGGCACTCCATTCTCATGTTCATCCTCATTGGGCATTCTGATCCACACATCCAGTAAACCTTCTAGAAACTCCCTTTTAGGGATGAAGCTATCTGATCCACCTTCATAAGTGGTGTGATCTATCTGATCTATATTTTATAGATTTAAACCCATGGTATACACCGTGTTAAATATGGGGAGCTGAGGAAAACCTCGGATACATTCCTTTGGCATAAGATACCCCACGATTGATGTGGGAGGCCTTGGGTTTCTATGCCCTTGAGAAGCCCTCTAAAGAGAAAGAATGCAGGTGTTCCAGTGTTTTAGTGTCTAGAAATTCCATTGATTCCTAGCATGACTACTCCCCTAACTAAAGGTTTCTGCCCTAACTTGAACCTTTTGGAATGTCTTGACAGAAGCAGCATAATTAATTAGCACCCATAAAGATATGGCATCGAGAATAAGTTCCATGAACAATGTCTAAATCTATAAGGGAGACCCGGACTAGGTGAAAAATTCCAAGTAGGAATACATAGAATGAGGTACTAGCATCCCATAATCCTATTTTGATCAAGGAGCAGACATCTCTAAAGAAGTGATGGATTTTTCCTGCCTTTGGAAAGAGGGAATGCGGGGTACAATGCACCGTCAGTGAACCTCAACACACACAGGCGGCACGCCTCATCAAAAGCGTTGGAAATAATTTTAAATTGGTTTTAAAGTAAAATTTGTTAAATTATATTATAATTAATACATTTTAGGTTATTTGAATCAATTTCATATTAAATTTTGATATTAAAACCTTCTATACTTATAAGAATTTTCTCTTTAGAAACCAACTTTTTCATCGTGTCTGTGGGTTTAATTTTAAATTTAATGCCACCACTTATGTGAATTGAAATTGAAAAAATAGATTAAATATTTTGAATCATCCTAATTTATATTATCTAACAATTTTAACTTAATTTTTGACCAAAATGAATAGTGAAAACTGTAAAAATTAATTACTACAATTAAGGGGAAATGGGTTTACCGGGGGTTAAACTAAAAAGATAATGGTTAAAATGATCTAAAACTTTTACAACGCATATTTTATGGCCATATTTCAACCTTACGACCTCTAAGGTTCAATAATGACCTATTTTGGAGGCTTTTTAGTGAGAAAAATGTGGGTATCATCTTTTCTTTTCAAAAATATCAAGTGTGTCCTCTCCCCCACTTATTAAAGGTCACCCCTTTTTCTCTCCTCTTCACACTTCCAAAACCATTTGGTTTAGAAAAAAATGACCAAATATATTTATTACTTCTATCCCAACATATTTCAGTCCTTGGTTTGATTATAAAGTCAATCTTGGAAGGCTTTAGATATAGGCCTAAAAAAGTTCTTCGAAGAAGAGGTAAAATTCTTAATGTGTGTATTTGTTTTATTTCTTCTTCCACATATTTAAAATCTTATTCAAACATGAAAATATAATAAAAGTAGTATTTATAATATATTGATATGTTATTATGTTAATGGAATAACCTATATCCATCTCCACTTCCATCAAATGGGAAGTGAAACTATTGATCGTGTGTACAGTGTACTACCGCCTTGCGAACTAATGTAATTTGTTTTCCATCACCACCTTTCAAGGCTGAATATAATGATGTATTTAACTTATGTAAATGAAATTTATAAAATTATTATACTTATATAATTATTGTATCATATATACCTTCTTACTTTCCATTTTGTGGGGGATACGATAACATCGTTCATGTGTACAATGAACTACCGTCTTGCGAAGCGATGTGATTTGTTTTTCGCTTAAGCTTTACATGGATGGTGGTAAGATAAAATTAATGAATATATATAATATTATGACCTGAAAATAATTATGTAAATATAATATCATATCTAACTTCTTATCTTCCAATCCATTATAAAACAATAATGTTGCTTATGCTTATGTGTGGATTATCGCCTCCAAGTAGCGATGTGAAATGTTTTCATTTTATTTTTACATGGATGGTAATTAAAATGGATTTTATTAATATAAATTATATATAAAATTAAATAATTATTATATATAGGTGAATTAACATTAATTTTCCTTTCATTACATCCCTCGAGAAAAATGGAAACAGTGTTCATGTATACGTATGACTTACCGTCTCCATAAACAGTATAATCCATTTTCTATCTATAACTTGTATAGATTACTCTAATTACATATATAATGAATATATATGACATTTAAATAATTTTTAACATTCTTTCGATAATTTAACCATGATAAAAATAAAATGGTTAAAATTAACTAACCAAAACATATATGAAGAATGAAGTGATTATCATCCTAAACAGTTATTTTAACAAAGAAATGTTAATTAAATGGTAATAAAATACTATAATTAAATAATATATGGTATTAAATATATCATTATTGTCATTTAATATATTTATAATAAACCTATATTTACTATATAGGATTTTTTAACATGTATGAAGGAAATCAGACCTAAGGTAAGGGTTTCTCATCTCACTTTTACTTTCGTGATACATACGCCATATTCACCACTTATTCCTTTGTGTGGTGTAAATAATACCACTTTTGATAAGTTATATAATGAATATATTTATATTAATTTTAATTAAATTTTCATTTGAAGTTGTTTCATTCATAGGGATTATGATTCAAAAGTTACCAAAGTGGTAAGAGTTTATTTCACAATCTCATCATTATTTAGGATTATTTTTGTCTAAGTCTCTATTGGGGGAATTATTCGATATTTCTATCTTAAACTCAATATATTTTATTATAATATGGTTATTTATGAAAATTTTCAAGTAATGGTACCATTTTTCTCTCTAGTACATAAAATGATTGAGAAAATGTTTTTAAGAAAATATGACTTTATTTCTCTCTTCAACCAAAAAATCATTTTTCATCAAAATCCATGTTTTCTAAAAAAAAAAAAATTCTTAACCTTTTCAAAATGATTTATTAAAAAAATTACCCATTTTTAATTTTTTTTAAAAATTTAAAGTAATATTCATATCATTTTTAAAACAAGGTTCGTTTGGTTTTTACTGAAAATGTGAAAGGAATTATTGTTTTAACGTGTAAGGCATTAAATAAAATTTCCCATCATCATGACCAATCAATGTTTTAAATATTCCTTTATAATTTTAAAATTTTATTTGAAAATAAAATTATTTTAAAAATATTTTTTGGACTTTTAGTTTTAAAAATATTTTCAAAGTGAAAATGTTATTTTCCTTAAAAATGTTTTAATGACATTTTCATGCATTTCTATTAATCAATGATATCAACCCTTTATTGTACTTATGATACAATAGGTATATGTTGTATTGATACCATACTTATCATTTCTCTGGATGGTTTATGATCTGTTTAACTTGGTAAGTACAATTTTATTACCATTCACCATTTTACTCCAGATGGTTTATATTATGTTTATTGATTGGGGTAAGTATTAACATTTTTCATGTTAGTTTTTTAATACAAATGTTTATATTGATTAGGTTTCACCCCTTTCATATGAGGAATACATTGGACTTATTAAGTGATGGGTGGGGCCTATAATTACATAGGCTCTCAATGCATTGACAAGTCTCATGAGACAAATCAGTTGGCCAAATTAATTGGATATTTTTCATAGATTTAAACTAACTTGTGAAAGGTATTAGAAATATATTTAAGATGTACATCATTATGCAGTACCTCATTATGATATCATTTATTTGTTTACATGTGATTATTCAATTAGTTATAATATCCATGGATAAGTTTCAAGATTATATGATTATGTATATGGAATTATTTGATCATCAGTTATCCTTTCCATAATATACTCAAGTTATTGTTTAAATGGAATGTGTTTCAGTTATTTACCTTGCTATATTGATTATTATTATTTATTCATGATAAATTTCATTATAAACTTACCCTTAATGAGCATATAATCTCACCCATTTCTTATGATTTATTTTCCCAAGATACCAGAAAGTGTTTTATGGTTGATATACAGAAATATGCTAAGGGTAAATATGGCGTTCTCAAAAAAACTTCTTTTATTTTATGTTTTCAATTGTAATGTGAATTTAAAGTATTTATATAGTTTACCAAGACTACTAAACTATTCAGTACTTTGGGATGAGATTCATTGTATCTCATGCCAATGTAATAAAGTATACACCGACTCTGAGCTACTGGTGTTAGGGTCTTTACAGTTGGTATCAGAGGGAGGGTTAGTAGAAACCTTGAGAACTAGATTTAGGAAAATAGAGATTAGGAAACATAAACCTATGATAAAAATTGAGGATAGGTATAGAATAAAATCCTAATATTTTGGTAAGGTATAGATTATGTGGTGTTTCCTAGAAAAACCTCCCTATCTGGATAGTATAAGTGGACGTGGTTATGGAACAAATGTACCTAGGTGTAATAACTCTAAAAAAGGAATGTCGGTCTTGACTCAAGTGTTACTTGGTACACAACAATGGGTCCTACTACACACTTAGTTTAGAACTCCTAAGGGATATTCTAGGGTTAATTCACATTTTATTTACAAAACATTATGAATTATTTGAAAATATTTTTATGATTTGGAGAATTTCCCAAAGAAACCATGTTTATGATTATGAGATTATCCATGCATAAATTTTTGAATTTATGTTAAGTGTTTTACTAGTTTTTGTATTATACATTATGATATATAATTTTATGATCTAATCTATAGTATTACATTGTTTATAAATTTTACCTAGTAGAAGGAATGGGAACCATGTTAATGTACGTAATCCAAAGAGTAATAATGATCATTTACTTCATGAGCTTAAGCTAGTCCTTCAATAGAAACTAGTCTCCCAAACATTATCATCATAAAAAGACATAGTATCAGGTGCTATAAATACATAGAAAGAATTATATAATTATTATGAATTTGAAGGGAAGTGAGAGAAGAAGAGGATATAAGAGGAAAAAAATAGATAAGGGGAAGAAGGGAAAGAAGGGTTTTCCCACATGTGATAATCATGGAAAGAAACACTCTAATAATTTCTTGGATGGGATGAGATTTTACTTCAGGTGTAGAGATAAAGGCCACCAGGAGAATGAGTGAAAGTGTAAGAAAGAAAATTTTTTATGTTTAATGTTTCAACTATAAGGAGATGGGGCACTATGCAAACGAATTCCCCAATTATCAAGGGAATATACCTCAAAAGAAGCTAAGGGATCACTACCAAGCTTTTTCTATTGCTACAGATGAAGTGGAATGATTAATATGATTGTTTTTGGATTCAATAATTATTTTATAGGAGAATTTTATCAATGATATTATGGGTATAAGAATCATGAAATGTATAAGGATTGTATTGTAGTACCTTTTCTTTAAGGATTTGAAAGTATGTGATGAATAATACCGATAACCAAGAAAAGTGATTTTGTGGAAAGTTGGACTTTTGAAAAATAGATGATTGAGGTAAGATAACCCTTAATATGTGGATGATTTTTGAGATAATAATTATAAATTAATGTTTATGGGATATTATTGGTAACCTTGAAATTGGTTAGTGATTTATGTTATCTTTTCTAGAATTTATTGTATTTTTAGATTTATGGAATATATTCAACAACCTAGGATTTTATTTTTGGAAGAATACGTGTTTTCATTAAGGTTTTATAGTGATAAAGGTATTCACATATTTGTAATGTGACATTAATATCCACTTTATATTTTCTAGGGAATATAATTTTGATTTAATGACCTCCTTTCTAAATTTTAAGACTTTGAATTTGGTCAGACATATTTTGGACAAGTCTTAAGATTAACTATTTATATAATGGATTAAGTTGAACTTTGGGTGTTATTGGATAACTTTTGATAACCATTTTGGTCTTGTAAAATATCTAGATATAGGATTAATGACTTGTTATTATTTTACTGATCTAATGATCTGTTAAATATTAATTTTAGTCCTTCAAGCATAAAAATTCTTATTGGATATTCATTTTGTAGAGTAAGAGATGAAGTGGTAATTGATCAAAGCACATACAAAGGATAAAATTGTGACTATGAAATAGAAATATACCAAGTAACTATATTTTATTATGCTATCAGTCTATATGATAAAGGAATTCCTCAACTCTAGGGAAATGATCTTGAAACAAAAATGATACCCTAGTACTTTCATTTTTGATGAATCAAATGGTCTTTTAAATCATCATAGATTTTTGGATTTGTGGTTGTTAAATTTTCTTGATCATTCTATTTCTTTTGACTCATTATCTCTATCTCTCTACATTAATCCTTTCTCTTTAGTATTTTCTTCCATGTCTATATCTTCTCTTGCCACCAATGTTATCCTATTTAGAAATCTAGTATGTGTTATTCCAGATAACCTTCATACTTCCCTTCATTTATTATCAATGGGATGTTTTATTAACCATTTTTACAATGTGTAGTTTCAATAAGATTATTCTCAAATGGAAAACCCTTGATTATTTAGATCAAGATTAAATTGTGAGGACATAATTTATTTAAAGAGGATAGAATGCAACACCCCGAGATTTTAAAAGAGGAACATCATGTTTGATAGCGTGTATGACACACAACACTAAGCTTATAAGAGAATATATCACCCTAATATTGTATAATATATTTATTTTTAAATAAATTTAATCTCTCTGATGGCTTTCAATGCATGTAACATCATGTTTAAACGAAATGTGATACTCTATTAAAATATTATTTAAACATGATCATTATAACATAGCCAATAAATTTGAGATTATTGATAGGACTAACTAAATTATGAAAAATATATGGTTTACACATGTTAATTTTTTGTATATTGATTATAAATAAAAATAATAATCATTTTAAAGTAAAATAAATGTTTCTAAAAAACTGTATTTTTTTTAAAGAAAACGGTTTTGTTGCTTCTTGCGCACTTATGATAAAATTAATTTTTGATAATTTTAGAAATTTATTTGATAAACTTAACATAATTTTTTAAATAATAATATCAAAATTATCATAGGATGAATTTTTGGGATTTTTCTAAAAAGTTTCATTTTTTGATGAATAATGAAAAATACTAATTTTTATTGAAAACTGCCTTTTCATTTAAATCATTTAAAAAGTTAAATTATATTTTAAATTGGATTTAAAGTAAAATAATTTAAAATATATTATAATAAATTCAATTTAGGTCATTATAGTCAATTTCATATTGAATTTTGATATTAAAACCTCTTATACTTATGATAATTTTCTCTTTAGAAACTCGATTTTTCATCACACCTGAGAGTTCAATTTTAATTTGAATTCCACCACTTATGTGAATTTAATTTGGAAAAATTGATTCAAAATTTTTAATTAGAATAATTTATATTATCTAATAATTTTAACTTAATTTTTTACCATAATGAATAGTGAAAACAATGAAAATTAATTACAATGGTTAAGGTAAAAAAGGGTTTACCGATAGGGTTAAACTAAGAAGATAAGGGTTAAAAATGACCTAAAACTTATCCAAAACCAATTATATGAACATATTATGAACTTATAAACTATAAGGTTCAATAATGACCCGTTTTTAGGCTTGTGACATGAGAAAAATGTGGTTATAACTTTTTCTTTTCAAAAATACCAAGTGCATCCTCTCCCCTACTTATAAAAGGTCACTCCCTCTCCTCTACTCTTCTCACTTAAAAAAACCTTTGTTTTGGAAAAAACATACCCAAATAAATTCCTTAATCCTCTCCCAATATCCCAGAGTCCTTTTTTTGATCATAAATCCAATCTATGAAGGCTTTAGGTATAATCCTAAAAGAGTTCTCTGAAGAAGAGGTAAAATTCTTAAGGTGTGTATTTGTTTTGTCTATTCTTTCACCTCCTTAAAATCTTATTATATCATGATAATATAGTAAAACCAGTATATAAATTATATTTAGATGTTATTATATTAATTAAATAACCCAGATCTATCTCCACTTCCATCAAATGGGAAATGAAATTGTCGATCGTGTGTATGGCGGACTACCACCTCACAAACCGATGAAATTCGATTTCCATCACAACATTTCAAGGATAGATATAATGATGAATTTAACTTATTTATATGATATTTATGAAATTGGTATACTTGTGAATTATTATATCATATATACATTCTTTATTTCCATTCCTTGGATGATATGATAATGTCACTCGTGTGTACGGTGGACCATCACCTTGTGAAGCGATGTGATTCATTTTTCGCTTACGCTTTACATATAAGGTAGTAAGATTAAAATTAATGAATATGTGTGATATTTATGACTAAAAAATATTATGGAAATTTAATATCACATCTATCTTCTTACATTCCAATCTTTTGGAAAAAAATAATGTCACTCATGTGTACGTGTGGACTACTGTTGCCATGTAACGATGTGAAATTTTTTTCTTTTTCTTTTTACATGGATGGTAATAAGTATGGATTTGATTAATTTAAATGATATAAAAAACATAATAATTATTATTTAAAGTTTAATAAATAGTTATTTTCCTTTAATTCCATTCATCTATAAAAATGGATACAGTGTTCATGTGTATGTACAGCTTACCGTCTCCATTAACGGTGTAATCCATTTTCTATATCTAACTTTTATAGATTAAACTAATTACATATATAATGAATATATATGATATTTACATCATGGTTAACATTATGTATATTATTAATCCATTATTAAAGTAAAAGGACCAAAATTACTGAACCAAAACATAATAAAAAACGAACCAATTATCACCCAAAATAGTGATTTTAACAAAGAAATGTTAATAAATGGGTGATAAAAGACTATAATTAAATCATATATTATATTAAATATATGATTATGGTTCTTTAAATATTTATAATAAACCTATATTTATTATATATGAGGTTTGAACAAGTACAAATGAAATCAGACCTAAGGTAAGGGTTTCTCGTCTCACTTTTACTTCCGAGAGACATACGATATATTCACCACTTATTCATTTGTGTGGTGTATATACTACCCATTTTTATATGTTATATGGTGAGTCTATTTATCTTAATTTTATTTAAATTTAAATTTAAATTTATTTATTTCATGGTACTTATGATTCAAAAAGTTACAAAAGTAATAAGGGTTTATTTCAAAATCTCATCATTATTTGAGATTGTTTTTGTTTAAGTATCCCTTGGGGGAATTATTTGATATTTATATATTAAAATCAATATATTTTATTATACTATGATTATTAATGAACTTTTTCAAGTAATAGTGCTATTTTTCCTCTCTTTGGTACTTAAATTTATTGAGAAAATGTTTTTAAGAAAATTTTATTTTATTTCTATCATCGGTCGAAAATCCTTTTTCATCAAAATATATGCTTTCTAAAAATGTTTTAGAAAATGTTTTTAACATTATCCAAATGATTTAATAAATAAATTTTTACCCATTTTGACTTTTTACAAAAAAAATGAAAGGAATCTTCATGTCATTTTCAAAACAAGGTATGTTTGGATTTTACTGAAAATATGGAAGGAATCTTTGTTTTAACATGTACGACATATATGAAATTTCATGATGACATGACCAATAAAAGTTTTAAAGATTAATTTATAAGTTTTAAAGGTTATTTTCAAAGAAAATTATTTTCAAAATATTTTTTTAACTTTTAGTTTGAAAAATATTTTCAAATTGAAAATGTTATTTTCCTCAAAATTGTTTTTAATGGAATTTTTATGGTATTTTTATTCATCAATGACATAAACCTTTATTTTAATTATGATACACTAGGGATATGTTGTATTAATACCATTATTATTATTTATATGGATGTTTTATGATCAATTTGACGTGGGAAGTTCAATTTTATTACTATTCAGCATTTTACTATGGATGGTTTGTGATTATTTTTATTAATTAGGTTAAGTGTAAAAATTTCATATGTTAGTTTTTCAATAAAAATATTTATGTTGATTATGTTTCACCCCTATTATATGAGTAATTCATTGGACTTATTAAGTGATGGGTGGGACCTGAAATTACTAGACCCTTAATGCATCGATATGTCTCATGAAACAAATTAATTAGCCAAATTAAATAGGTTTCTCCCTCTAGATTTAAATTGTAATGTGAAAGGTCTTGAAAATATGTTTCAGAAGTCCAAAATTATGAATTACCTTATTATATGATAGTTTATTGATTTCCATGTGATTATTTTATCAGTTAGAATATCTATAGATTAGTTTCAAGATCATGTGATTATATATATGGCTTTATTTGATCATCATTTATTCATGACATATTATGCTCATGTTGTTATTTAAATGGCATGTGTTTCATTTATTTACCTTTTTATATTGATTATTATTATTTATTCAGGATATATTCTATTGTACGCTTACCATTACTGAGAATTTAAACTCACCCCTTTATTATGTTTTATTTCCATGAGATATCGGGAAGTATTTTTTTGATTTATATGCAGGGATATTATAATGGGAAATATGGTTTTATCAAATAAAACACTCTGTGTATTGTATGTTTTCAATTTTAATGTGAATTTCAAGTATATATCTAGTTTACCAAGACTACTAAACTATTTTTTTCCTTTAGGATGTGACTCCTTGTATCTTATTACAATGTAATAAAGTAGACACTAGCTCCAAGCTACTAAGGTTGGGGTCTTTACATCTAGGGTTCTAAATAGGTGAACATTAGTGGGAAGTGAAAATATAGACATGAAAGAGAAAACTAACACCTAAGGATTAATAGAGAGTGATAGAGAACATGGTCATGAAAAATTTATCCATCACAAAATCATAAATTTGTGATGGGTTAAAAGACCAATGATTTCTTAATAAGAAAATTAAATGGATAGAGTTTTTATTTCAAGTTCATTTTACTGAAGTTGAGGGGTTCTTTTATAATCCAGATAAAGCACTCCAGAAAATAAACATACTTGCTTTTTTTCATATCATAAGTACAATATCATCCATTGGTTGTGCTTTAATAAATTTCCACTTCATCTCTTATTCTAGGAAATGAATATTTGAAATTATTTTTTATTTATTTATTTATTTATTTCCTAAAGAACTTTTAACTAGTCATAAGATCCATTATTCATTCCTTCAGCGACTAAACATTTACCAAATCCAAAATGGTTAGCACAGGTTATCTAGTATAATAAATAATACGTTAAACTTAATCCATTACATAAGTGGTTAAACTTAAGACTCCTCCAAAATATGTCTAACCAAATTCAAAAATCCAAAAAAATAGAAATAAGGTTATTATATTTCCAAAATCAATTTATGATTAATCACCTATAAAGTGAATCTTAATGTCACATGTAAATACCTTGATCACATGGTAATAACTTTAATAACCATAAAACCTTAATGAAAACATGCATGCTTCTAAGAATTAACTTTATCCTTATTCATTAAATAAAATCTCATATTATCAAATACAAAAAATGCATTAAACTCTATCATGAATTACTTTATCAACAAATCACTAACCATTTTCAAGGTCACAAATACTATCCCATTTGATTCTTCAATTTCAATCTTCTATTTATCCCAACTAAACATTATTAACTCAACATCAGGAACACATTGAGGGTTATATTTACCTTATTCATTTATTCTCCAAAAATATCATCTTACCACTAAATCACTTTTCTTGGTTATCAGTGTCATTGAACATATGCTTTCAAATCAGGATTCTTATAACCAAAGTATCATTGATAAAATAATTATAAAACATAATTCTTCAATTGAAATACACAAGAAATTTAATCATTCCACTTTAGTTGTAGTAATATCATAAGCTTAACCATAACCCCTTATCTTTTTATGAGGTATATTACCTTGATGCTTAGGGTATTTATTTTCATAGTGATCCATCTCCTTACAGTTGAAACACTAAAAATTAAAGGTTTCCTTCTTACCCTTGCATTCACGTGCCTAATGTCATTTCTCTCCACAATTTCAGAAAACTCTCATTACCCTCATGCAAGTACCAAGTTGTTTCTTTCCACAATTATCCCATGTAAAAAAATCATTCTTTCCCCTTTTCCCCTCATCCATTTTTTCCTATGGCATCATTTTCTTCTATTTATTTCCTTTAAGTCCATAAGACTTATAGAATTATTTATTTTTCTTTATAGCACATGATATTATATCTCATATGATGAGAATGTTTGGGAGAATATTTCCCTTTGAAGGATTTACTTAATATTGTCAAAGAAATGATCAATATTTCTCTTTAGATTATGTACGTAGTCTAAAGAATGCCTTACTAACCTTGTAAAGTTAGCTTCATACTTAGCAACATTTTCATCTTCCTATTTTCTCAAACTCAAGAATTGTCTCTCTATATATGCTTGTTGTTTTCATGGAAATATTTTTCTAAAAAATCCTTAAAATCCGTTCATTCCATGCTCGTTATTTCCTCTTCATCCTTAGTGTTTTGAATCAATAACCATCATTTATTCACATCACCTGAGAGACGATAAACTATCATGACAACATTATCTCTTTCATTACTTCCTAAATAGATAAATATCTTCTCTAATGAATTTATCCATTTCTTATCTAAAAATGGATTAATAGTTTCATTGAATGATGAAGTTTTTTGAGGCATAAAGAAGTTTAACATTGTTACATCGTGTTTTGGATCAGCAGGATGCTCCATATGGGAAAGGTTTATTGGTCATAACCTGAGTCAGCTGCCCCAATATAGTTATAATTTGTTTAGATCCAGCTAAAACTCCAACTCAGGATTCATTATCTTTCCTATAAGGGAAATACCTACATGTATTATGTGCATTGATAATGTTTTAATTCCTTCTTCTAGGAGTAATTTCTAAAAAATGACATTATGAACCCATCATAATGTGTAATTTTAAGACTAGTGAAACACTTAACATAATTTGACAATTTATGAATAAATAATCTCAAAATCATAAGCTTGATTTCTTTGTAAATATTCTCAAGGTTCATCATAGGGTTATGTTCACTAATCTATGTTTTCCTAAATCTAGTTCTCAAGGTTTCTACTAAAATTCCTTTGATACCAACTGTAATAACCTCATCCCTAGTAGGATAGATTAGATGGTTACTTTATTACATTGGTACTAGATATAAGGAATCGTGTCTCAATGGATCTAATAGTTTAGTAGTCTTGGTAAACTAGACACATACTTGAATCTAACATTATAATTGAAAACTTAAAATACAACATCGTATTTTCTTTGAGAAAACCATAATTCCCTTTAGTATATACATGTATATCAATCATAATACACTTCCTGGAATCTTAAGGAATGGAAACATAATAAAGGAGCTCTAATGCTCAGTTAGGGTATGTGTATAGTAGAATCTATCATGAATAAATAATGCATAATTAATATAAAAAGGCAAATAACTGAAAACACATGCCATTTAATCAATAACTTGAACATGAAGAATAATATGGTAGGAATAAATGATGATCAAATAATGTCATATAAATAATCACATGAGCATGAAACTTATCCATGGATATTCTAACTAATCGAAAAATCATATGGACATAAATAACTAATCTCATAATGAGGGAATGCATAATATTGGACATCATAAACATAACTCCAAGGCCTTGTGCCAAGACATCTAAAAATACCATCAAGGTCATGTGCCAATACATCTACATAAATGGGTAAGTCCTTGACCAAATACTCAATCTAGTTTGTCTCATGAGACCTACTAATGAATCAAGGGGATATGAAATTTTGAACCCTATACATTACTTATTAATTCCAATGCATTCCCCATATGAATAAATAACACAACATAATCAACTACCTCAAAAATAAATAATTGGTCATATTAGAAGAACTAACATACATAATATCGATATTTTTCCCCAGTTAAAATGATCATAAATCATCCATAAAAATATGATGGATAGTAAAATAAGATAATAACCTTAGTAAAGTATAATATTTAACAAAGTATGTTGACATAGATAAAAATACTTCAAAAATATCATGGTAAATTTCTTGATAAAAATACCCTTTTTACTTTGAAATCACTTATTTAAAGACTTCACAAATATGAAGGAAAACATTTTATTTGAAAATAATATTGTAAACTTATAAATTAATATTCAAAGTAAATATTATTCATGATATCAAAAAAACACATTCATGTCATATAAGTTAAAAAACATCTCATTCACACTTTTGTAAAATTGTCAAAAAGTACATCATTTGGAAAATGATAAGAAGATTCATTTCAAACCATTTTTTAAAAAGTAAATCATGTATAAAAATTTATTTAATAAATAATTTGGAGAATTTTTAAAACATTATTTAAAATATTTTTAGGAAACATGGATATTGAAGAAAAATATTCCCCCAATGGGGACTAAAACATAAACAATACTAAATAATAATGAGATTGTGAAATAAACTCTTATCACACGGGTATATTTTGAATCATAATCCCCATGAAATAAATAAATTCAAATAAAACTTTAAATACCATGAAGGAAAATTGATTATTGATATGACATATCAAAAGGGTAGTATATACACCATATAAAATAAATAAGTGGTGAATATGGTAGATGTCTCATAGAAGTAAGAGTGAGATGATAAAACCCTTACTTTATAACTGATTTCCATCATATGTGTTCGAAACTTTTGTGTAATAAATATATATTTAGTACACATCTATTACAGAACCATATTCATGTATATAATACCATATATTATTTACTTACAATCTTTTATCACCCATTTATTAATAATTATTTATTAAAATCACTTTTTTGGGTGATAACTACTTTGTTTTTCATGTATGTTTTGGTTCGATGGTTTTGGTCCTTATACTTTGATCATGGTTCTATCATATCAAGAATTTTAATATTTATATAATTATCATGTATATTAATTAAATTTTCATTCAGGTTTATCTGTAAAAGTTATAGATAGAAAAATAAATTACACAGTTCATGGAGATGGTAGGTCATATGTACGCATGAACGTTGTTTTCATTTTTTGAAAAATGGAGAGAAATAAAGATAAATAATAATTATAATTCCTATAATAATTATTATATTATATAAATCATATATATTCATCAAATCCATCCTTATTATCATGCAAGTAAAATTAAAATGAAAAACAAATTACATCGTTTCACGGAGGTGGTAGTCCACACGTACGTACGAGCGACATTATTGTATTCCAATAGATTTTAAGGTAGTAATGTAGATGTAATATTATAATTATAGGGGTATAATTATGTCATAAATATCATATATAAACATTAAACTCATCATAATAATCATCCATGCAATATGGTGTTGGAAAATGAATTGTATCGCTACGTGGAGACAGTAAGTCGTAAGTACGCACAAGTGATGCCTTCACTTCCCATTTGATAGGAAAGAGGGTGGATAATGGTGATTTAATAATCATGATAAAATTTAAGTATATTAAGTATATTAAGGTTATTATTTTATGATAAATACCATATATTTAGATGAGTTAAATAAGAAGTAAAAAAATAATGTAATCAGTTAAGGCTATTAGCTCTCCATTGAAAGAACTCTTTTAAATATACTATTAAGGGTCCTAGGGTTGGTATTTTGGGATGACCAAAACATTTAGAATATGTAAAAGGAAGTTTAGAAGAGATTTTGGTAGGTTTTTGTTGAAATATAAGTCTCAATATGGTGTGATGAAGTGAATAAGAGGTGCCATTTTATAATTGAGGTGAGGAGCACTTTTAGAATTTCTTAAAAAGATTAAATTATAATAAAGTAATTATTAAGTAAAATGAAACTAAATGTCCAGGTATTTGAACCTAGGGTGATATATGGTTGAAATATCATTAACCAATAAAATTTATACAGACTTTTGTGGTGTTTTAAACCTTATATTTTGATTCAATCCCTTAGTCAACCAATTTAAACATTAACTGTGGTAACACCTTTTCACTCTTAAAAGTCTATAATTTTACATATAAGGTGAAAAATGGATCATAAATGTCAAATAGAAAACAATTTAGGCTATATCTTAACCATATTTTCCTATTTTAATATTTTAATGTTTTTTAAATAATTCAATAAAATATTGTTTTGAAAAATTATCATTAAAGTCAATTTTGACAGTATTCATTTAATTTGACTTCAAATACATCAATAAAAAGTTTTATTTAGAATATAATTAATTTACAGATCACTAATGTGTAATATTAATCTAAAAAAATAATGTAACACTATAAATCACTCAAGTTATATCACTTTTAATATTTTTAATATCATTTATTTTATTTTTTCTATTAATTGAATAAATATTATATTAGTGTTTTAAAAGAATTTTAGGTAATTATATAATCAATAAAAATTATAAATAAATTATAATCATGAATATAATTTCATTATTTAAAAAATTGACATTTATATTCATTAATAACTTGTTTTTTCCCTATATGGACACATAATAGATATTTAAAACTAAGAGAGTGACATTTTGTAACTTTCTTTGATTTAAATATTATATTGGTCATTTCATGGATAAGTGTGAATTAAACATGTCAATTTTGAGAATAAGGTTATATGGGTAAAATTAACTTCATCCAATAAGAATTATCATGAAAAATTATGACTGTATCACTTAGTTTTATCCTAGATTAACAATATTTACCCTTTACCAAGGTGATAAATTTTACCACAGTTAATATTCATATTGACCAAAAATAAAAGGGTCTTATTTACCAAATTTTAACCTCTTAATAAAAATATGGAATCCATTTTATTAAATTCAATACATATAATTGGTGGAATTTAATTTAAAATCAAAACACAAAACGCAATGAAAAGCGATTTTTCTTAAAAATGTCTTTTTATGTATAAAAATGTTTTTATACAAAATTTAATCATAGAATTGATTATAATGAACTTAATTGGATTGTTAATAATATAATAGATCTAATTTTAGTTTTAAATCATTTTAAAATTAAATTTAACTTTGTAAATTCTTGAAACAAAAATACAGTTTTCAATAAAAATCGGCATTTTTCACAATTCATGGGAAAATCAATATTTTTAGAAAAATCCCAAAAATTCACCCTAAGATAATTCTAATATGATGATTTAAAAGATGAAGTTAAATTTATAAAATAAATTTTCTAAGTTTCAAAAATTAATTATATTATTTTCTCACAAAAAGCAATAAAAATCATTTTTGAAGAAAACATATTTTTGAAGAATAAAACTACTTTACTAAAAATTGAATATTTATTTCTTAAACATTAATAAATACATTTTTATTAAGTAAGTCCTTTATAAATATTTCATAATTCAGTTAATATTGTTAATACCCGCCAATTCAACGACTATATTATAACGATTGTATTTAAATAATAATATTTTGTGGTTAGTTTAAGTTCAGTGTTGTGTATCGTATACACTATTGAATATAGTGTTATTTTAAAATCTCAAAGTTTTACATCTACTTAATGTATTATAAGTTCAATTATTTTGACAGATTAAAATAATTTAAGAATTAATTTTAGAACCAGGTTAGTAAGAAGACTAAGAAACTATGCTCAGACTACGGTGGATAATATCTTAATCAAGACTTCATTGATTATTTACAGGAGTTTGAGATTCTATCTCACCTCACTCCTCCTTATACACCTCAGTGGAATATTGTAAGTGAAAGTAGGAACTGCACCTTGGTAGACATGGTTAGATCAATGATGAGTCGTGTGAATCTTCCTTTATCCTTTTGGGGAAACTGTTATAGACATCGATGCATATACTAAACCAAGTGCCAACAAAAGTGATAAATATTATTCCACATGAACTTTGGTGTGAAAGAAAATACATGTTATTTAATTTACATGTGTGGCATTGCGAAGAATTTTTCAAGGCCTCTTTAGGAAACAAACTTGCACCTCAAGATACAAAGTGTACCATTATAGGATACTAAAAGGAAACAAGGGGATAATATATATACAACCCCTTAAAAAAAGGTAATAATGGAAAGACACGCCATATTCCTTGAGAGGGAGAGAATATCTAAAAGAGATAGTGGGAGAGAGATAGACTTTGATGAAGTCCAGGCTCAAATTACACAAGAGTTGTCATAAGAAAAAATTCCATAAATCCCCATGGAAGAAGAAGTTCCAAAGATACAAGTACTATGTAGGAGTACAAGAGAGGTTAGATAACTATAAAGATATGGTTTTCTAGTCACAGAGGATGGTGACTCATTGTTAGTTGATAATAATGATCATGTAACCTAAAAGGACTTAGTAAGTGTCATGGATGTTTCTAAGTATCAAGAAGCTATGAATTTTGAAATGGATTCCATGTACCAAAACCAAGTATAGATTTTGGTAAATCCTCCAGTGGATGTAAATCCTGATGGTTGTAAATGGGTATTCAAGAAGAAACTGGACATGGATGGATAAGTCAATACTTATAAGGCATGAATGGTTGTAAAGGGTTTAAACAGTGTTAAGGTATAAACTATGGAGAAACCTTTTCACTGGATATTATGCTGAAATCCGTCAAAATTATACTTGTTATTATGTCTTACCAAGACTATGATATTTGGAAAATTGATGTCAAAACATCCTTCCTTAATGGAAACCTTCAAGAAGATGTATATATGATACAACCCGAAGGGTTTATGACTCCAAAGGATGAAAATAAGGTATGAAAATTGCAAATATCTATTTATGGATCAAAGAAAGCATCCAAGTTATGGGTTTGATGAATCCAGAATGGAATTTGGTTTCATAAAGAACAAATGTGATCCTTGTGTCTATAAACGGTTTAGTAGGAGTGTGGTCATTTTCTTAATAGTTTATGTCAATGACATATTACTTATTGGAAATTAAATAAATGCGTCTCTATGAAGGAATTAGGAAAATCAGTGTATATTATTGGGATAAATATCCATCGTGATAAATCCAATAGGTTTCTCAATCTAAGTCAATATACATATATTTATAAGATACTGAAGAGATTTAGTATGAAACAATCCAAGAGGGTATTATTTCCAATGTCACATTGCATTTATCTTTCCAAGAAAATGTTTCCTTAATCACATGGGGAAAGACAAAGGATGGAAAGGAATCTATACATGTTAGTGATCGAGTCAATCATGTATGTTATGTTATGTACTATGCTAGATGTCGCCTATTCCTTAAGTGCATTAGGAAGATATCAAGCTGACCCAGGTGACCACCATTGGATGGTAGTCAAGACTATACTTAGGTATCTAAGGCATAATAAGAATATGTGTCTATTCTATGGAGGATATGAGAAACTAGTCATTAGAGGATATTCAGATGCTAGTTTCCAAATAGATCAAGACGATTTAGAATAAAAAAAAGATACATATTCACTCTCAATGGAGGTTTTGTGAGGTGAATGATCTCAAAGAAAGGTGTGATTATAGATTATACAATATAGTCTGAGTATATTATAGCTTCTGAGGCATCTAAAGAAGTAGTTTGGATATACAACTTCATCTAGGAGCTTAATGTGGTGCCTAGAAATAAAGATCATATCACTCTCTATCGTGATAATACTACAATGGTGTCCCTTACAAAGGAGTCAAGGTCACATCAACGGATGAAGCACATACTTAAAAAGTATCATCCCTTGGTGGATTTTTCTCAAAGAGGTGAATTTATAGTGAGTAAAATATCCACAGAATACAATGTGGCAGACCCCTTGACTAAATTATTAACTTAACAAAAACACGATTATCATGTGAGGTCAAGTGGACTGAAAGTTATAGGTAGTTAGCTCTAGTCCAAGTGGGGGTATGTTGGAGTTGGTTCTCTAGAAGAAAATATTTTTACTTCGGATTACATGTAAATTCAAATATTTTAATATTAATAAAAATGTATTATTACATATTTTTCATTATTCTGTGTGACTTTAATGTAATAATGTCCTAAAGTATCTATCACATTGATAAGATCATAGTAGTTCTCCACTATGATGATAACCTTGAAATTTCATGACAATATTCTTAAATATAGTTCTATGGTCGGATAACATACTATTATGGGACACATAGAATGTTGATTGTCAAGTGTGAGTACTTGTAAGAAGATAATACTTCTTCTCATGAAGTTCACACTTGGTAATCTCTAAGACATGAGATTATGAGAAAAGACATGACTTTAGGAATTTTACATGTTTATGTGTCATCAGATATTATTATCTAAAAGCATGTGTAATGGTCCTTACACTTTAAGATTATTATTAATGCTTTTCATGACATGTGAACTTTGATGTACTAACCAAAATTGTGACGCCATATGTATGACAACCCTGCTCTTTATTTCACATTAATACATGATTTATTACATAATATTACACTCAATACAACCCGGATGATCGAGAAGACTATTGTATTTGGGAATTATGTACATTAAATAACAACTTAAAATAGGAAAAACACCATCTTTATTGAAAACTTCCTTAACATGCTCGTACTTAAAACTGCATGGGATAACATAGGGACATATATAAGAAAAGGGTGGGCTATAAAGCCCATTAAGGGAATAAACATGGCATAAAATGAATAAGATAATACATGTTATACAATAGGCATATAAATGGGTCATAAAAGGAGTGATAATCATAAACATGAACAATGATGCATAATATAGCATGATAACATAAAGGAAACATGGAAAATGTGGAAACAACTTAAAACTTTGCATCATAAACATAGGTCAAGGCTAACTGACAAGACATCATGATGTAAAAAGTCCCATAAATAAATTAGGTTTACTCCCTATCTCAACATGATGTATCATGAGAGTAATCATTACCCAATGCATTAGAGTGCTATATAATTTTGGGCTCACCCATCACATTCATTTCATTCTCATTCTTAAGTGTGTCACATAGATCATACAACATGGGTTCATTCATCATCATATTTTATTCCATGATCAAGGAGTGTGTAATAAATAAATTTAAGTCCCTAATAAAGGAGTATAAGTGCATAAATGTAAAAACCCTTGATGGGAAATGGGTATGGGTATTCACTACACAATTGTTTGGCATGGAAAATCATGGTGAAATTTCTGAAACATAATGGAATCACTTAAAGATTTATAAGATGGGTTGATGAGAGAAAAATGGGTATATCATCATTTGTAAATAAAATGGATAGTAATAGGGAAATTGAAAAACATATCCCAATATTAGAAATTGGAAATAGAAGGCATAAGATAAAAAAGATACTTGAATAAAGAGGAGAAAGAAGAAAAACTCTTACCTTGAGAGTGTGACACCAAATGCTTGATCGGAGCTTCTTCAGAGATTGAGGCACCTTGGGAGGACTCAAGAGAGTGGAGGGAAGATTAAGGATGTGATACAAAGATTTTGAGTAAAGATAAATGGGAGTGGGTTTATATTGGAAATGAGTGGGGAATTATTTATCATTTTTCAAACTCAGGTTTTGAACTCTATATAAAAAAATAACCAAAACCACAAACATTCTCATGGATTTTACCCATGATTTATTCCAAAGAGGGTTGGTTATCATTATTTTATAATTCTAGGGTCCTAAATTAATAAAATAATACCCTTGGTGATGTGGAAGTGAGTCACGCTCTTAAAGAAATGATTTTAAAAACTTAAAATATATTATGGTTTTGGAGGATTCATAATGTCTTTATAAAATTAATCAAATAAACTTAAAAATGAATTATTTTAAAGGGAAAACATATATTTGTTTATGGATACCATTTATATTTTTTATTACATCACTTTTGGGTCATCTTCATAAAACTCGTGTGATCATTTATATTTAATAAAATTATTTAATAATAACATTTTATTAAAATATTATTTATTTCAAAAATCCATTTCTAACGTAAAAATATGAAGAAAATATAAAAATTATTCTATTGAAAATACAATATACATTTTCATATTATTATGGTCTTGATACATATCCCATTAATATACCAGCAAATTCCCTAAGAGTAAGGTGTGCAACAATGATGCTTTTATGGGGTGGTTCAGCATACATGGTTTGGGTCGTGATCTCAATGAACTTGAACTTCTCTCGTAAATGGTTTCTATCATGATTAAGTTATTGGATCTTAGGTTGGGATTGGTCAAGGGCAAAGCCCAGTGATGTTATCTCCCTCAGAAGCTCTGATAAATGGGCTTTATAGGGTATGATCCTGCTGGTTGAGGTCATCACTTCCTTTTTCTGTGTCAATTGGATTTGTTAAAACCCTATATTTATATCAATCACGTTATCACTATTCAATGTATATATTATCAATGTTAATTATTCTTTAATGGTCTTTTAAATATTATAGGATATAATAAAACCAAATAAGTGAATGTGTTTTCTATACCCATATTACATAATAAGGCATTTAATTAAATCATAAGGGGAATTTTATTTATAACAGTTCGGGTCGTTACAATCTTCCCCCTTCAGAAATTTTTCCTTCAAAATTTTCACTTCACACACTAAAACAGATGAGGGTAATTCTATTTCATCACTTTATTCGGTTCCTAGGTGCATTGTCTTATTTTGTAGAACTTGGTCTCTATGATCTAAGATCTTCACCAGCTGCTTCTCATAAGAAAGGTCATTCTTCAATGGTACCGCCTCTAGATTGAGTACATGTGAGGGGTATGGTATGTACTTCCTCAAGAGGGATACATGGAATACATCATGTACTTGAGATAGGTTAGGTGGGAGTGTTGGTTGATAGGCCATTGATGCAATCAATGATCTCAAAGGGGCTGATATATCTTGGACTAAGCTTTCCCTTCTAGGTATCATCGATGATTTTCATCATGGATCTTCTTTCAACTCTGAGAAGCCTTGATGCGTTTTTGAATGGTCTTAACCTTTTCCACCATTATCTTGACCATTTCAGACCTAGTAGTTTTCATTCCCCAACTTCATACCAACATGCAGGTGTTCTGCACCTCTTCCTATAAAGGGCTTCATAGGAAGACATTTGGATACTTGAGTGGAAACTATTATTATATAATAACTCAACTAGAGGAATATTTTGGTCACATCCTCCTTTGAAGTCAATCGATCATGCTCTCAAAATTTCCTCAAGCATCTGGATAGTCTGCTTAGATTGGCCATCAGTTTGAGGGTGATAAGTCATGTTAAATTTCAACTATGTATTTAGAGTGTGTTGGAGACTCTTCTATAACTTAGTGATAAATCTTGGATATCGATTGGATGCAATCAATAGTGGTGTTACATGCAACCTCACCACTTCTCTAATGTATATCCTTACAAGTTGATCGAGTGAGAAGTCCTATTGATTTGCAATGAAGTATGCAGTCTTTGTAAGATGATACACCACAACCCAGATAGCATTATTTCCTCTGGATATCTTCAGAAGACCATTGAAAAAGTCCATGGTGATGTTTTTCCATTTCCAAATAGGTATGGGTAATGGTTTCATCATCCCCTTGGATTTTTTCCTTTTCTCCTTCACTTGTTAACATACAAGACATTTTGATATATATTTCATGATCTCCTTCATATTATCCCACCAATAGTGCTCTCAGAGATCTCAATAAATATTTTTTCTCCCTAGATGGATAGAGAAGGTCAAGCTATACGCATCATCCAATAGCTCCTTTAATTTAGGATTTAATGGTACACATAGTCGTGACCCAAATATTACAACTCCTTCATTAACATTGAACTCTGAGGATTTCTCTTTTCTTATACTTTCCACTTTCTTTTAAATTCCCACATCATCTCTTTGGGCATCTTTTATCCTCTCAATAAGGGACAATTGAGAAATCATTTGTAAAAGGATTGATGATGTTCCTTCCTTTATGATTATCATGTCTATCGTCTTCAAGTCTAAGAAGATCATATCCTTATCAATTCTCATCAATGATAGGATTTTTGGATCCTTTCTACTTAGAGAATATACTAATTTATTTTCTTTTCTAGGATGGTAGTGGATTGAGCAGTCACAGTCCTTGATCGGCTCTAACCATCTTCATTGTCACATATTCAGCTATTTCTATGTGAATATATACTTGAAGCTTTTGTGATCTGTATATATTTCACACTTCTCCCCAAAGATATAATATCGTCGTATTTTCAAAGTGATGATCACTGTAACCAACTCCAGATCATATGTTGGTTAGTTCTATTTGTGAATTTTCAATTTCCTTGAAGCATAGGCTATCACGTTATCATTTTTCATTAACACGCAGCCCAAACCCTTCTTCAAAGCATTGATAAATACCACAAAATGTTCTCCACTTATGTGTAGTATGAGTAAAGTTTCCTTGAAAAGCCTACTTTTTAACTCCTTTAATTTCTCTTCACATTTATCATTATAATAAAACTTGACTCTCTTTCGAGTTAGCTTGGTTACAGGGTTTGAAAATTGTGATAAATTTCTCACAAATCGACGATAGTACCTAGATAATCCAAGGAAACTAAATATATCTATCACGGATGTTGGCCTCACTCATCCTTAAATTGATTCTATATTTTAAGGGTCTACAAATATCCCATTTCTTATGATGATATACCCAAAGATTTAGACTTCCTTCAAACAGAACTCGCATTTGATGTACTTGGCAAAAATCTTCTCCTTTCGTAAGGTATTTAGCATAGTGATTAGATGATCCTCATGATTGATGTTATTAATATTTTCATAACTTTTTATATACTCCATTTAATGATTTTATAGGAAATGTGCATAATTTTTGTGAAATATTAATGTATAAATATTAAATATAATTTTTGAGCACTATTTGAATTCATCCAGATTCAAGTCTGTTTAATGTTTTAATAATAACAATCACCCTAATGATCCAAATTTAATGGTTCTTGTTTTTTAGAATTACTCTTTCAATATAAAACATTTAATTAGAATTAATCATGGGCCAATTCTTCCATTTTAATGGTCATATGGTCCACACAATAATACCCAAAGAAACTGTGAATAAACTGGACCAGCTATAAAGATTGAATTACTGGGCTCAATCCAGAATTCAAAATTCCTTTATTCTTCTAAAATGTTCGGGGGAAAATGTACGGAGTCTTGCATAAAAATTTCAAGGCCCAAATACAAATAAAAGGGGCCCAACTGATTCATTTAAACTCAGCCCACCATTCTGTCCGGGAATTAAAATCAGTACAGTATTCATGACGTCTTCTGATCTAGTTATCAAATCAAGTTGAGATTTTGCAGTGTGAAAGAGGTGATATAGGCGGCCAAATTTTTTGTATAAATAATTAGGATTTAAAGGCATATTACTATTGATAAACACATTCACATTTTGGCCTTCTAAAAATTCTAGATTGAAATGGACAGATTAACATTGTTTAATCAAATGGCCATAACTTTGGCTACATAAGTCCAAATGCCTCCAAATTTTGAGAGTAGTTGGAAAAAATTATTATCTAAAACCTTGAAGTAGGAGCTTTCTTGATATTCGGCTGTATGAATTATAAAAATGGAGATGCAAGTGGAGGGATAGATTGAGAATGCAAACAATTCACTTCCTTGAGCTATAAATACATCCCCCTCCTCTCCTTCAAAAGGGTTGGAAATTCAGAATAGTGGAGGATCAATTAGCACGACCAAGGCTCTGCCAAAGGCCTGGGAGGACATTCCAAACTCAAGTTTTCACTTGAGAGACCCTTCCTCCTCTATTTGATTTCATGTTCTTTCCGTTCATTTTCAATTGTAATTTCATAAGTATTTGTATTTGTAATTCTGTTTTAATGAAAGTTTCTTCTTAAGTATCTCTTATTCTCATACACCTTATGTAGTTTAATATTAATGTTCTTAAAATAGTTTAAATATAGTTGAATCCCCTTCCCTTATTTTTCTTTCTCATTCAATCTAAAGTTTTTTTTAATTATCATCATTGTTTGTGTGTGTGTTCGTCATACCAATATTTTCTTATCCTTTTATTTTTCTTATCTTATTAATTTATCATCATAATAATTATAACCAGATTACTAATCATTTCAATGGCTGAGTAAATCTCTTATTAGGGTGAGTTATAATTTAGGTGTGTTAAGCGATTGAGAGATTTTTCTCGATGAATATTCTTTAAATTAACATTGTGTATGTTGGACATAACTTGTCATGGATTAATGACTAGTTTTGTTTAACGTATGGATTCCATTGATTATTGGAACCACAAATACACTACCACAATCAAGTACTGATTGATATTATAATCCTAGTTAAGTTAAGGCTTGGATTAAATCCTTAACACTTAGGAATTCCAATCAACATCAACTTGTGACATGGTGTTAATTTAATGCAATATAAAACAAGGCTCAATGATATCACAATATTAACTACCTAATGATGATCTCAACCCAATATTTATAAATTTGTTAAATCAATCTTAATCAATCAATCATTTCATAAGCTTTGCAAAAAAAACCCCTCAATCAGAATACAATCAACTAAAAAAAATCAACTATTAAAAAGTATCATCGACAAGGATTCAACCCAAGTGTTGTTATACACATTAGCAGAGCACCAGAACTTTTAATGGTTAATAGGTGACAATCTTACATGCTTTCAAATGGAACTGTTTTTGGGGATGATGCTTTATGCATTCATTAGTTTCTAGTTATTGTAAAAAAATTGAAAAAAAATTGAAAAAATTGAAAAAAAAAACACAAAGAAAAACTCATCTTCTCATAAAAATTATAAAATGAAAAAACACAAAGAAAAACTCATATTCCTATTTCTTCAAACATATCTCTGAATTACCCATAGCCTCCAAAACAATCTCTCAGATTTTTTTGACCCTGAAATTAAGTGAAATCTTCACCAACTTAGGAGGAAAATTAGGGATAATCAAATAATTCAAGAACTAGTCCTCATCCAACGAGTTGAATTAGAAATAGCCAATCCTAGGGAACAAACACTAAAAAAACTTGTTGCCCCTGATATGAATTTCCAACCTCTTGGTATTCAATATCCAAACATAGAAGATGACTTCAAACTCAAATCGGGTTTGATTCATCTTCTCCCTCATTTTCACGGGATAGCTAGTGAGGATCCACATCTCCACCTTAAAGAGTTCCAAGTGGTGTGCTCTACCATAAAGGATCAAGGAGTTTCTGAGGAACAAATCAAACTTCGAGCATTCCATTTCTCCCTAGATGACACTACTAATTCATGGCTCTACTACCTTCCTCCTGTTTCCATAACCACATGGAATGACATGAAGTGACTCTTATTAGAGAAATTCTTTCTTGCTTCTTGTACCGATTCTATCCGAAAGGAAATAAGTAGTATCCGTTAGTTCCCATGGGAATCACTCTATAAATACTGGGATAGGTTCAAAAACCTTGTTGCAACCAGCCCACACCACCAAATCCCTAACCAACTCTTGATCCAATACTTCTATGAGAGGTTATTGGCTATGGAGAGAACTCTCATTGATGCCGCAAGTGGCGGTGATCTTGTTGATAAAACTCTCACAACTGCAAGAGATATCATAAGCAATATGGCTGAAAACACACAACAATTCCATACTCGAGCACATGATCAAGTCAAACAAGCCCAAGATAATCAATATGTAGAGCCCAACAAGATGACCGAGTGGATGAGTGAACTTACAGGTCTTGAGAGACAACTAGTTATGGCGGCCAAAGCCCCAACTTCATCTTCTCCACAATATCTATTCCCCAGACCTATCAAGAACTATGGAATCTACAACTCCCCATCTCATCCAATTGACACATGTCTAAAACTTCAAGAGGATCAATCTGATTCATTCGGACCAATGAAGCTTAATTCATCATATGCTCAACAGAACACCAACCCTCAACTATCAGGTCAGTTCATTAGAACCTCTAACCAACCTCACTTTGAGCCCTTCTCTTCTTATTATAACCAAGGCTTAAGGTATGGAAACCCCATCCCTCAATTCCCTCCTCAAAACCCAAACTAGTTCCAATATGGTCAAGGTATTGGTAACTTCCAATAACCTTATCTGTTTGTTCCTCAACAACAAAGGAGAAATCCTCCTCCTTCTCCTCTAGGCTTTCACTATCCTAGTGAGCTTTCACAATTCCCAAACCAATACAATCACTTTCCCAAGAACCAAAATCAATGTAATCCCAATTCGGGACAAGCCACTTCTTCTAAGAAAACATGGGAAAGTGCAATTAAAGATCTTGCCTCCTTCACTCATTCCAGCCTTAAAAACATTAAAACCCAAATTGGTCAACTTGCATCCCACCTTATTCGGTAGCAACCATCCAATTCTTCCCAACTCCCAACTCAACCATTACCCAAACCTAAGGGTAATGTAAGTGCAATTGCACTTAGATCAGGAAAGCAAATTGCTATGCCTCAAGATAAGTCCTACAAACCTCTATTGAATATTGACCTAGAAAATTAAAAGAAAAAGAAATATGAAAAGGAACCTGAAACCATTCCCTCACCTCCTTCCATTCCACTTAGGAACCCAATTCCTTTTCCTCAAGCTGTTTCTAAGCCAAAGAAGTCCTTTGAACCCGATCCTGAAATGCTTGGCATGTTTAGACGTGTTGAATTGAACATTCCCCTATTAGATTCCATTAAAAAATTCCTAAGTATGCTAAGTTTCTCATGGATTTGTTTACCCATAAGAGGAAACTTAGGACCTTTGAAAATGTTTCAACCCAAGAGTTCATACCCATTAAGTGCAAAGATCCTGGGACCTTTACAGTTCCATTCCAAATAGGAAGTTCATACTTCGATGATGCATTCATAGACCTAAGAGCCTCAATTAATGTCATGCACAAATCCATCTTCTCCAACCTTGGTCTAGGTCCCTTACATACAATGGGTGTTGTAATTCAATTGGCCAATCTAAGCACTGCTAGTACTGAGGGTATAATAGAGGATGTCCTTGTTCGTGTGAATGATCTTATCTTCCCTGCTGATTTCTATATCCTTGACATGGAAGGTGAGACTAACTCTTCTCGATCTCCCTTAATTCTAGGAAGACCATTCCTAATGATAGCGAGAACCAAGATTGATGTCCATTCAGGAATCTTATCCATGGAATTTGGTGACCAACTGGTCAAGTTCAACATTTTCCAAGCCACGCAATACCTATCTAAGGATCACTATGAATTCTCAATCCATACTTCTGAGGACACTTCTGAGAGTCAATTGAACCTCAATCCATCATGTTCTTCATGTTAAAATGATAAAGGATCTTGTGAAATCTACACCATGATTAACCAAGTCATAAATGGAGAATTTGATGTTGACATTACAAATGAAAACTCCATTGATCTAAAGGATCTTGAAAACTATTTAGAATCTCATCTCACCTATAGCCTCCACTGCTCCAACTTGGATGGTAATGGGGAAAACAAACAAGCGTGTTCATTTTTTGATCCAAATCTGATTATCCAATTCATCATTTCCTATCCATGATTTTGAAAATTTTGTTATATGTGAGGTGAACCCTGAACCAATGTATTTATATTGTTCCGATGGGAGTGAAGGTTGTGAGATTTGTTCCATAATTAATAAATTGATCACTGGTGATATTGAAATTTACCATTCTTTGGCGAACAACATTGATATAAATTATATTGAAAAATGTATTCAGTCTTATGACTCCACTGATCCTCATTACTCTATATCAGTAAGTGATGAAATAAATGAGTCAAAAACAATTGGGATCTCATACTTTGGTTTTGTGTTATCTAAAACTTACATAAATGAACCATCAGAATTGAGACATCTTCCTGAATTTCCAAGCATAGAAAAACATCACTTTGTGGATAAAATCATTCCTCACGTTGAATACCAAAGGGAGGATAGTCATATTCTTTTTCCACCCCCATTGAATTGCAAGCGAAACAGCAAGGAAGGGATGAAATTATCCAATGAATCATCGAACCTCCCAAAGGAAAAGTTTTTCTATAAGCACACTTGAGTTGAGAAAATATGATGGTCGCCGTCATACTATGGGTAGTCCACTACAACTTTCCAGCTGTAGACAAATAAATGCAGCGCTTCTTGGGATGCAACCCATGTTTTCTTTTACTTTTATGAAATTTTAATTTCTTTTTAGTTTTTCATTAGATGAATAATGATTTTTCTTTTTCAGGTAACATCCCACAATCTTGGAACCACATCGACTTCCATCAAATCCCCAATTTCTACAGTTGACCCACCATTGGATGGAGATGGCAACCCACCAAATCCAAACTAGGGGAACATCTTTCCTTTAACCTCTCTCTCTCTATCTCTCTCTCTCTTTCTTCCTCTCTCATTTTCATTTTTTTACCACTTTCCTCATCATAATTTTTTTATTTACTCTTTCTTTTTTGTGTAGGTGTGTCTTTATAGAAAACTAAAAAAACCTAAAAAAACTAAAAAACAAAAAAAAATGATTTTAAAACAATATGAAAAGAAAAATCATGATTACTCACCTTCAAATTTTTAAATTTTGTCCAACCATTTTGGCGAGTCTAAAAGACATGTTTTCATCTCAAAAATTTTTTATTTTCATTATGACTTCGGATAAATATTTTTGTGTCAAGAATAATAAATTTTGAATGCTTAGTTATTGATTTGGAAAATGATTTTCCCCACCTATGAAGAACAAAATTTTCTTTCATGCCAAGGATACCTATGGACATCTTTTCAAAATGTGTGTTTTTCACCCCCTTTTGTGAGTCTTGAGTTTGTGGATCTTCGAGTTGAATTTCCAACTTTGGTGTGCATTAATATGATATAGGAATTTCTGAACCCTGTGAGAATTATAATAGCCAAATAGCCTCTCATTAACCATACATTAATCCTTTTTTTGAAAGCCCCTTCGAGCCTATGAAAACCGTTTCTTTTTTAGCCAAATTACAAGCTCAATTCCTTTTCCCACCCAATATCAACATGGATTTTCATTGTATAATATTTTTAAATTTAGGTGTGGGGGGAATGGATTTCATTTTTTGGGTTCCCTTTTATTGATTTCCAATGAGTTATCATATGCTTGAGGGAAAGCATCCATTTTAGTGTGGGGGAGAGGTTTTCAATCAGTGAGTTTTAGGGAATGTAATGTACTTTCATTTATTTAATTTTTTAAATGTTATTGACAAGTGTTCAAAAAATCAAAAAAAGGAACAAAAAAAATGGGTTGTGTCTTGGACAGGTCAAAAATCACTCTTTCTCAACCTTTGATCTTGTTATAACTATTACAATTAATGTATTGAGGAGATCAATCATGGGTTGGTATATTATTGTGAGATCTTTTTCAAGTTCAACTTTCAAAAAATGCAAAAAAAAAGAAGAAAAGAAAAGAAAAACAAGAACACTTATGTCATTGGGAGAAGTTTTTTGTTTTGTAAATATTTTATCTTCTCATCCATTTCAAAATTTCTTCCTATCTTGTTTATTTATTTACACAATCATTCCCTTGTAAATATGTGTTTTCATTTCCTTCAATGTTTTATTTCAAAAAAAAGTGTGCATTTTTTTTTCATGTTGGTGTTTTACCACCTTTTTCCTATCTTTTGGATATCATCTTCCTACCGTCCCATAGCCACAGAAAACCCCTAAAAAGACCTCTTGATTTTTGAGTACTTTAGTATAGGGAGTGGAAGCTGAGAGCTCTTACAAACTCTGAGATTTTCACTTTTGGTTGGTGAATGAGAGAAGCTCCATAAATTAATTTTATCATCTTAAGAGGAGTAAGTTTTGTGTGCCACCATTTTCTATTTCTAAATTTGAGCATTAAAAAATGAATTGTTTTTGTAACATTGTTTCTGTAACAACTTGTGGTGGAATTAAATATGGATGAGTGAAATTGTCTAAACCTCCCCTGATTGGGGAAAACAAAATTTTAATATTTATTGGTGAGTGAAAATGATTTTTGTCATGTTTTTATATTTGTTGCACATGAGGATATGCACAAGACTAAGTGTGGGGGAGTTTATGTTATTAATATTTTCATAACTTTTTATATACTCTCTTTACTGATTTTATAGGAAATGTTCATAATTTGTGTGAAATATTAATGTATAAATGTTAAATATAATTTTTGAGCACTATTTGAATTCATCCAGATTCAAGTCTATTTAATGTTTTAATAATAACTATCACTATACTGATCCATATTGAATGTTTATTGCTTTGTATGATTCCTATTTCAATATACAACATTTCATTATAAGTAATCATGGGTCAATTCTTCCATTTTAAGGGTCATATGGTCCACACAAGAAGACCCAAAGAAACTGTGAAGAAACTAGAGCGGCTATGAAGATTGAATTACTGGGCTCAATCCAGATTTCCAAATTTTTTTATTCTTCTACAATGTTTGGAGGACAATGTAAGGAGTCTTGGATATAAATTTTAAGTCCCAAATCCAAAGAAAAGGGGACCAAATGATTTATTTAAACTCAGCCCACCATTCTGGATGGGAATTAAAATCAGTACAATATTCATGACATGTCTCCTGATATAGTCATCAAATCAAGTTGAGATTTTGCAGTTTGAAAGAGGAGATATAGGAGGCCGAATTTTTTTTAGAAAGAATTTATATTTGAAGGCATATTCCTATTGATAAACCCATTTGCATTTTATCCTTCTAAAAAGTATGGATTGAAATGGACAGATTAACATTGTTTAATCAAACGGCCATAACTTTGGCTCCATAAGTCCAAATTCCTCCAAATTTTGAGAGTAGTCGTCCAACATTATTATCTATATATTTTAAGAATGAGATTTATTGATATTTGGCTATCTAAATTATCAAAATAGAGATGCATGTAGAGGGACAGATTAGGAATGCAAACAGTCCACTTCTTTGGGCTATAAATACATCCCCCTCCTCTCCTTTAAAAGGGTTGGAAATTCATAATAGAGGAGGATAAATTGGAACAACCAAGGCTCTGCCAAAGGCCTAGGAGGACATTCCAAACTCAAGTTTTCACTTGAGATATCCTTCCTCCTCTCTTTGATTTCATGTTCTTTCCGTTCATTTTCAATTGTAATTTCGTAAGTGTTTGTATTTGTAATTCTGTTTTAATGCAAGTTTCTTCTTAAGTATATCTTATTCTCATCCACCTTCTGTAGTTTAATATTAATGTTATTAAAATAGTTTAAATACAGTTGAATCCACTTCCCTTCTTTTGTTTTCTCATTCAATGTAAAGTTCATTTTTAATTATCATCATCGTTTGTGTGTATGTTCGCGCACCAATATTTTCTTATCCTTTTCTTTTTCTTATCTTCTTAATTTATCATCATAATAATTATAACCAAATTACTAATCATTTTAATGGATGAGTAAATCTCTCATTAGGGTGAGTTATAATTTAGGTATGTTAAGCGATTGAGAGCTTTTTCTCGATGAATATTCTTTAAATTAACATTGTGTATGTTGGACTTAACATGTAATGAATTAATGACTTGTTTTGTTTAACGTATGGATCCCATTGATTATTGGAACCATAAATACACTACCACAATCAAGTACTGATTGAGATTAGAATCCTAGTTAAGTTAAGGCTTGTATTAAATCCTTAACACTTAGGAATTCCAATCAACGTCAACTTGTGACATGGGTGTTAATTTAATGAAATATTAAGTAAGACTCAAGGATATCACAAACTTAACTACCTAATGATGAACTCATCCCAATATTTATAAATTTGTTAAATAAATCTTAATCAATTAATCATTTCATAAGCTCTGCAAACAAACCCTTCAATCAGAATATAATCAACTAAAAACAATCGACTATTAAAAAGTATCATCGCTGAGGTTTCGACCTGAGTGTTGCTATACACATTAGCAAAGCACTGGAACTTTGAACGGTCGATAGGTGACAATTGGTCATGCTTTCAATGCTCCTACTTACTTTTAGAGTATATTAGAATATTATCTATAAAGACTACCACAAATTTTTTGAGGTAATATCTAAATACTCTATTCATCAAGTCCATGAAGATTTCTAGAGCATTAGTGAGTCCAAAAAGCATTACTAGGAACTCATAGTGCATGTACCTTGTATGAAAAGCAGTCTTGGGGATATCCTCCTTCACCCTAACTTGGTAATATCTCAATCGCATATCTGCCTTGGAGAAGTATTGTGCTCCTCGTAGTTGATCAAACAAGTCATCAATTTGTGGAAAAGGATATGTGTTATTTATTGTGATCTTGTTGAGATCATGATAGTCAATGAAAATGCATATTGACCAATCCTTCTTCTTGACGAAGAAGACTAGTGCACCCCAAGGTGAATCCCTTGGGCATATGAACCCTTTATCCAAATTCTCTTATAGTTGTTTCTTCAGCTCCTCAAGTTCCACAACATCCATTTTATATGGATTCTTGGATAATGGTAATGCCCTAGGTATAATATCAATTGAAAATTCAACCTCTAGACTAGGAGTAAGACTAGGAAATTCTTCAGTAAACACATCAGCATATTCCCTCACAATGGGCATGTCTTCAAGGATGATCCTTTACTTAGACTCAATCATTTGAGCTAGATATGCTTGCTCATATGGAAATAATATCTATGTTTGAGATGCTGGTGATAAATAAGATTCATTATCCTCCTTGCACTTGTACATAATTGGGGGACAATTCAAAATACAGAGAGTGATTTCCTTCTCATGGAAATTTATGTTGGCTCTATATAGGTAAAGACAATCCATACCGAGAATTGCATCAAATTCCACTAAAGGGAGTATGACAAGGTTCTCCAAGAAGTTCAGGCCACAAATTTTGACATGAGAAGAGTTATATACTTGAGATTCACATTTTTCATTTTCATCGATAGCTCTACTTCCATGAATTATGGTAGTGTTTGAATGGTTCTAAACTTTTGTGATATGAAGCAATGCGTAGAACCAGAATCAAAAGGTGTATTCGCTATTCTTGAATGAACAACTAGTGTACCTGTCACCACTTCATTGTTGGGATCCACCTTAGTGTTTGTGATGAAAAAATATATCCCTTGATGTATTGGAGGTTTTTTGTTGTCTCCGAAAACCCTTGGCTTAATGCATTGGTTTGCAAATTGTCCTGGTTCCTTATAGCTGAAGCAATGAACAATGCATTGAGGGTTGACGGATCATTCCTTTCCTCCATCACATTAGTCGGTTTATCCTATTAGTAATCACTATATAGGTGTCCTTCTTGTACCTAAAGAATTTCCTTATTCCCCTTAGGCAATTTCCAGGGTGCTTCTTTCCACGTCTTTGACAAGTGGAATGTTGAAATTTCTTAGCATCATTAGATTTCTCCAGTGAACTGCTAGAATTAAACTCCACTTTCCATTTCTTATCCCCATGATACCCTTATGATTCGTCAATCTCCATTTCTACTTTGAGGGCACATCGGACAATTTCCTCATAGCTATCAAAGTCTCAAATCGCCAATGCTTTTCGTAGACTAAGTTTTATCCCACCAAAGAAGCGGTTAACCTTATGCAAGTCTTGTGAAGTTTTCCACATATGCCCTGGTAGATTTTTCATATTTTTTCTTGAGGAAAAGGAAATGCCTTTCCATTTTAAGTCAGAGAGTGTGAGTAAAATATTTATCAAAAAATATTTTCTGAAATACCTTCCACCCCATCGCTTTGATCTCTTCTTCAGGCTTCATATTCTTGATCAATGTCCACCACTGATCAGCTTCTCCCTCCATACAATAAATATCTCTTCCTCAGGCTTCGTATTCTTGATCAATTTCCAATAATGATCAACTTATCCCTCCATATGATAAACAGATAGTAGAACCTTCTCTTGTTCAGAATATTAAAGGATGGAGAATATTTTCTCAATGGAGTTTATCCATTGTTCTGCGATTAAGGGGTCAGATGATCCAATGAAAGTCGGAGGCCTTTATCACATAAAGGTCTCAATTGTAGTTTGTTCTTTCTTAGAGGGATTTGGAAACTCCTCCTGATCTAGGCTTATATTCATAACCTGATTCTATTGAGAGAGTATCATCACAAAGTTTGTGATTCTCACTCCCATCGAGTTGGGCATCTCATTAGGGCAATCATCACATTGCTCGTCACATTGGCTATTTACCTGATTTCTCCTATTTCTGACCATTGTCTAGAATAAAGGGAAAATTAGGGGTGTGTATTTTTAAAATATTAAACACATAAACAGGAATCCAATGACATTAAATAAATAACTTATAAATTACATGTATTTCCTTAACTTATGAATTTCTAGGCTTCAATCTATGTTATCCATGATCTATTTCATAACATATATTCTTATGGGTATTTGTTTGTTCATTTAATAATGATTTGTAATGAGCTTAGAAATTAACCAAAGAATATCCCCTAGTAGTTTCAAACCAGGTGCGTAGTAAGGCCCATTGTTGTGTACTAGTTCTCGATCGAGTCTTACTCAACGCGGTGTTTTTGGGTTTTACCCCTATGTACATCTATGTTAAAGCCACATCTACTTATAGTATCCATACAGGGATGTATTTTCTTGATAAACTACTTACTCTATACTTACCAAAATGTAGGGATATTTTCTTATACTTAGTCATATCCCTAAGGATTTCTCTAGAGTTTTCTAGTCCTAATCCCAAAAATAACTAAACTTTTCCTTTGATACCAACTATGACAACCCTGCTCTTTATTTCACATTAATACATGGTTTATTATATAAGATTAAACTTAATACAGCCCAAATGATTGAGAAATCTAGTGTCTTTGGGAATTAGGTACATTACATAACAACTTAAAATAGGAAAAACAATGTCTTTATTGAAAACTTTCTTAACATGATTGTACTTAAAACTGCATGGGGTAACCTAGGAACATATATAAGAAAGGGGTGAGCTATAAAGATTAGTAAGGGAACAAACATGGCATAACATGAAGAAGATAATACATGTTAGACAATAGGTATATGAATGGGGCATAAAAAGAGTGAGAATCATAAACATGAACAATGAGGCATGATATAGCATGATAACATAAAGGAAACATGGAAAATTTGGCAAAAACTTAAAACATTGCATCATAAACATAGGTCCAGACTAACTGTAAAGAAATAATTATAGCATCCCTCCTTTTTATAACATAAACTTTCATTACATTACACAAAACTGAGGATCTTTAAGGTTTAGTGTCTTGGAAACCAGGAACATAATACATGAAAACAACATAAAACATTCTTCTTAAACACTTGAAAGGTTTCTCCTTAAGTTCATCCTAGGTTCATTACTGCATCTCATAACCTGGGGACATACATCAAAAGAAAGGGTGAGCAGAAGGCCCAGTAAGGAAAACAAGCGAAACATTTTACATATGAACTTGAGATACATCAATAAAGTCATGAAAAGAACTTTAAGGCATGAGAATGAAATCATGAGGCATATCATAATAAAAATAACATTTTTCATAACTTGAAGATGTGGCTGCAACATTTAATATTGACAATCATTTCGTTTTACCAAGGTCCATCCCCAAGGTGTCATTAAAAATTACCAAGGTTATTCACCAAGGTATCAGTCTAAAAAGTCATCTCTAGAGATTAAGTCTTTACCCAATGCATTGGAGCGCTATCTGGGCGCACCCTTGACATGTCTTTATTATCATGTGAGCCACATATATCATCATTAATCATTTCATAAACAACCCATATAACATAGAATATATGTGTTTCATTTCATAATCATAATGTTTTAAAAACTACTTTAAAGACATGATCTTTATGTCACTTTAAACCCACGGAAAGGGAAAGCGGGTTTCATGTATGTAAATCCCAGAATTTAAAATAGAACATTTTGATATATATGTGAATACCCCTATATAAATAAGAGCTTTGAGTATTCACTTAATAACATAAAATAATTTTGAGTTAAAGAGGGAGGCATTTTGAGACGAAAACTATGCAGCATAACGTCTACGATACATGGTGTTAGAAAACATTGAAAAGAGAGGGGACATGGGTCACCCACTCAAAAATGATACATAAAACAGTAGGGGAATAGAATATATAGTATTTAAGAACATGTTAATGAAATTTGAATGATATACCATATGAAACGAAGAACTTGAAAGGAAGACAAAAATAAGATTTCTCTTATGAGAATTTGGCAACCTAACGGCGTCACTTAAAACTTCCAAAAATGGATTGACGAGATCAAATAGGGTCTCTCATCATATGAAAATAAATGATCGGTATGATAGATATAGAGATAATACCCCAACATAATAAAAAGGAACTTGAAAGACTTTACATGAAAGTAGATCTTGAAAACGAGAAGGGTGAACGAATCCCTTAAAAATTCGGCAGCCTAACGGCGCCACTTAAAACTTCAAAATACTAAATTGAAGAGATAAAATAGGATCTCTCATCATATGAACATAAAAGATCAGTATGATATATTTAGAGATCATACCCCAACATAATAAAAAGGAACTTGCAAGACTTGACATGGAATTAGAACTTTGAAAAAGGAGAAAGGTGAAAGAACCACTTAAAAATTCGGCAGCCTAACGGTGCCACTTAAAACTTCAAAATACTGAATTGAAGAGATCAAATGGGGTATCCCATCATATGATAATAAAAGATCAGTATGATAAATTTAGAGATCATACCCCAACATAATAAAAAGGAACTTGCAAGACTTGACATGGAATTAGAACTTTGAAATAGGAGAAAGGTGAAAGAACCACTTAAAAATTCGACAGCCTAACATCGCCACTTAAAACTTCAAAATACTGAATTAAAGAGATCAAATGGGGTCTCTCATCATATGATCATAAAATATCAGTATGATAAATTTAGAGATCATACCCCAACATAATAAAAGGAACTTGAAAGAATTGACATGAAAGTAGAACTTCAAAACGAGAAGGGTGAAGAACCACTTAAAAATTCGGCAGCCTAACGGTGTCACTTAAAACTTCAAAATACTGAATTGAAGAGATAAAATAGGGTCTCTCATCATATGAACATAAAAGATCAGTATGATAGATTTAGAGATCATACCCCAACATAATAAAAAGAACTTGAAAGAATTGACATGAAAGTAGAAATTCAAAACGAGAAGGGTGAAGAACCACTTAAAAATTCAGCAGCCTAACGGCGTCACTTAAAACTTCAAAATACTGAATTAAAGAGATCAAATAGGGTCTCTCATCATATGAACATAAAAGATTAGTATGATAGATTTAGAGATCATACCCCAACATAATAAAAAGAACTTTAAAGAATTGACATGAAAGTAGAACTTCAAAACGAGAAGGGTGAAGAACCACTTAAAAATTCGGCAGCCTAACGGCGTCACTTAAAACTTCAAAATACTGAATTGAAGAGATCAAATGGGGTCTCTCATCATATGATCATAAAAGATCAGTATGATAAATTTAGATATCATACCCCAACATAATAAAAAGGAACTTGAAATACTTTACATGAAAATGGATCTTGAAAAAATGAGAAGGGAGAAAGAATCCGTTACAAAAATTTCGGCAGCCTAACGGCGCCACTTAAAACTTTATAAAACGAAATAATGAGAGTAAGAGGGGATATCTCATTATATGAAAATAAAAAGGGCAGTAAGAGGAGTATAAAAGAACATCATTTAACATAAGAACATGGATCATAAAAGAAATTACATAAAAGAGATTTCTTGAAAAGAAAGAGAGAGGTCGGATCCCTTACCTTAAAACGTAACTCTTAAAACTTAAAGGTTGAGACCTTGAGGGCTTGGGGGCACCTTGGGAGGTAAGGAGACCAGAACTTCGTTGAGGATGGTTTTGGAGTCGAATGGATGAGAGGAGGGTTTGGTATTTATAGGGAAAGTGAGGGGACAAGGCATTAATGGCCAAGGGACACCTCAAAAGTGGTTTTCTCAAAACCATGTGCTCTCCCAAGATATTTCCCATGAAGTTAGGCCACATGGGGCCCCCAATACAATAATTTATCACCTTTGGTCAACCATCCCTTAAAATATCTCATGACATCATCATGACACAGTTATGATGTCATTTAATATACTGAAACCCTAAAACTGTATTTTTACTATTCATTGAAAATTCAACTTTCTCAGAAAAATCCCAAAATTTCACATTAACCAAATATCAATGCTCTGATTTCAAAAATGAACTCCATTTTATAAAAATAATTTTCTAAACATTCTTAATTTTATTTTTAAATAAATACACTATTCACCGAAAATTCATTTTTTTCAGAAAAATCCCCAAAAATTACCTTAACATAATATCGATGCTCTGAGTTCAAAAATGAAATCCATTTTATAAAAATATTTTTCTAAATATTTTTAATTAAAAAGCACTATTCACTTGAAAAAACTAATACTTGAATAATAATTTATGAAACCGTTATTTAACCATTTTATTGAATCACGTTACTTAATCAAGGTGCCTAGATTATATTAATACTTTCTTTAAGTGAGATTACTAATCCATTTGGTCACATTACTAATACTAAGCATAAAATCACTATTCATAATTTACTATTCATCAAAAATCAAGTTGATCTTATTAGACTCTAAATTTCGTACTGAACATAATTATAGAAGACCATTTTTTGAAAATCATTACACATTTTTAATTATTTAAGGTTTAGATAAACATTTTTAAAATATCTATTTTCTAAAATTCATCAAAAATATGCATACTATATTTATCCGGACATTTGAAAAGTCATAAACATCATCATAAGAAGAAATCCCAATTTTTATTTAAAACAAAGGATTACACAAGGCAGTTACGGTCTCCTTAAATAGCCCCTTATCACACCAGCATAGGACCTAAGTGTAAGGTGTGCTAAGGTGAGAGAATCTGAGGGAGGCTTGGCCAACATCGCACGAGTAGTAATTTCTATCAGGCTGAACTTCTCGCGAAGGCGATTCCGTTCTAGCTTCACACGATGAAGTTCGGCTTGGGTTTGGTCCAGAGCAAAGCCCAGTGGTACTACCTCCTTCCCAAGTTCTGTTAGATGGGCTTCGATCGGTCCAAGACTACTGGACGAGGCCATCGAATCTTCTTTATATAATAATTAACCAAGATTAGTTGTATTTAGAGACAAAAATCAAAATGTTTAGTTTCCAGTGGTCATATTGACCAATGGTCATATAATAGTCAAAACCCAACGGTCTCATTTTAATTATAATCATGTTATCAAATAAAACATTTTTGTTGAGTATAAAAATAAAATAAAATAACACATAAAATTAGGAAATAAGATTTATTCAAAATTTCGGGTCGTTACAATCTTCCCTCCTTAAGAAATTGCGTCCTCGCAATTTTTAAAATTGGGTTTTGAAATTTCATTTAAAGTCCCACATCAGAAAAGGAGTTAGTAAAACTATTACTTTAAAAGAAAGAAAGGGAAGTACAAAGGTCACCTGAGTTAACCCATAATAGGATTCCATGGAGGAAAACATGGATATGGAAGAAAAAACAAAGGGTCAAGTTCTGGGGGAGAGTGATAGAAAACATGATTAGGAGAAAGTTAACCATAAGAAAATACCAAACTTATGATGTGTGTAAACGGTCTTTGATTACCTAGTAGGAAACGTAAACCAACAACGTTTTTGTTTTACGTTCCTTTTCATAATTTTAAGGAATTCATTTACTACATAGAACAAAAACATAAGAAAATATACCTACCTTCATGTAGAGTTTCATCCTTTAATAAGTTTCTACCAAAACTAATCTTTTCTCCAAATGATGAGCATTCAAAACTACTTGGTCTCATCAAGACACAAGAATCATCTTCTAGAGAATCACATAATCCACAAAATATTAACTATCTATTTCTTCTATCTTTAAACATTATCTCAAAAACAGAAAGGGTAAGGTAAAACAACTCTTCAAAAAAAAAGAATCTCATAGGAAGGGAAACTAATTTTAAATCTTCAAAGTTCCATGGAACTACCCAAAGTTCATCATAGACCATTCCATAAATAACGGTCCTTAAAATTCTTCAAAATAAACCAAACTAAGATTGAAACCCAAATAAAAGAAGGATTTGATAACATAGTCTTCCAAAATAAACTTCATTGTCCATCTCCAAAACACATCAACCACTCCTAACATCTTATAACAAAAGTAGCTAACCTAAACATATTTTACCCAAGATAGGTTAATCATTCCCATAAGTAACCTAAATTATTATAAGTCCACCTTAAATTCATCGATTCTTCAAAATATAAGTCAACTGTTGAGCCCTCTGGAAGATTGTTGATTTCATGTCTATGATTGATGTTTTAATAATCACAAATAATCACATACCATTAATGCTTAATCTGGTTTGATTTCTCATAAACTTAATTACAATCTGTGAATGAATCTGTTATCATGTTTTTGTCTATGCTTATTGACTTACAAAGTATTTTGGAAGTCTTCTGGATTTAACAAACATCGGAAGCACCGATCCAATATCAAAAAACATCGGAAGCACCGATCCAATATCAACAGACATCGGAAGCACCGATCCAATATCAACAGACATCGGAAGCACCGATCCAATATCAACAAACATCGGAAGCACCGATCCGATATCAAAGGACAACGGTCGCACCGATCCGATATCAAAATGGCTCACCGATCAGATGACAGACCGATGCTGATCAAACTGACTCACCGATCAGATGACAGACCGATGCTGATCAAACTGACTCACCGATCAGATGACAGACCGAAGCTGATCAAACTGACTCACCGATCAGATGACAGACCGATGCTGATCAAACTGACTCACCGATCAGATGACTCACCGATGCAGATGACTCACCGATGCAAATGACTCATCGATGCTGATCAAACTGACTCACCGATCAGATGACAGACCGATGCTGATCAAACTGACTCACCGATGTAAATGACTCACCGATGCTGATCTATCTGAGTCACCGATCATTACTCACTAATGCTGATGACCTACCGATCACTTGATTCTTCAATAGTCATAAACAACTGTTTGAATTTCTTTATCTTTATCTTTATTTTTTCTAACCAACGGTCATATTAGGTATATTTTAATGCTCTTTCAATTAATTAATAAAGGTTTTCGGATGTCAGGAAACCGTACCTCGTACCTGCGGAAAGGAAACTCTTTCTATCTTCCGAAGCACGTGACATAAATACAAGAAGACTCTGCTGAAGAAGATAGTGGACAGAAGAACACAAGAAGAATATAGAGGAAAGAAAGAAGAGGAAGAACCAAGCAAGACAGAACCTCATACACAATCAAGCCTACTCAAGAAGAGTTTTGTGCATACAAAAGAACATTGAAGAACTTCATCGACTACATCTCACTGCCTTTGAACCTGAAGCATACGACACTCTTCTTCTCAAACAAAAACGAGAAGAGGACTCAGAATAAATTCTGACCAAATACAAAAGAGTCCAGAGCTACACTGAAATCACTAGAGCCATTTCTAAACTCTACATCTCTGCTCTGTGATACATTTGTTTTACATCTTGAGCAGTGTGTGTTATCTGCTGTATTAAACACACACACTGACTCCTGTACTTTCACTGGAGGATCTATAAATCCTCAACAAACCTTTTTACACTTCATTTCCCACTGTGGATAGTGGTAGAGGTCGTGTGAGACCTGGACAGCTCTAAGCTGTTGTTTGTTTCCCCACGCAGAACTGTGGTAGAGGTCTTGTGACCTGGACAGTGTGTTCACTGTTGTTAACCCCGATCCAGGGTGTGGATCATTTTTATATAAAATTTTGAGAGGACTAAGTCTTAGCTTGAGACTGAACCTCTTGGTTAATTCTCTGTGTTTGTAGCTACATACTATATCCATACTACATATTTATTTTATATTCCGCTGCTATTACTTTGAAATATAATTTGTCTTCAAAGCTACTTTGATAGTTAAACTAGCAAGTGTTTATATTTATTATAAACCAGTAAATTAGTTTCAAAAGTTAATTTAATCATATGATTAAGTTAACTGAGAACTAATCAATCTTTGAGAAACATATTGAACCTTTATAATCTGTATAAATTCACTACAGTTTAATCTAATATTAAAATAGGGGGATTTTAATAAACATTGTTTTTAATAGAAAATTTTAATTGGAACTCAATTCACCCCCCTCTTGAGTATCCACTCCGACCAAAATTTGGTATCAGAGGTTGGAAAATATTTTCTAAAGTACCCTGGTTTTCAACTGTGATGTTAGTTGTATTTTAAAGTTCTTAAAATTTCTGTTATTTCTAAATTTTTATCTCTTTAAAATTATTTTTGTGATATCATGGATAATAGACTTGAGGGTGCTGCTACTAATCGGCCACCTTTCTTTAATGGAAACAACTATGCTCAGTGGAAGCTAAAAATGAAAATTCATCTAGAAAGCATGAGTTTTGATATTTGGACTGCTATTGAATCTGAATACAAAATTCCCACTACTGATAGATCTACTTGGGATGAACCTACAAAGACTGCTTACAATAATAATTGTAAAGCTATGAATGCCTTGTACTGTGCTCTAGGAGATGAGGAATTTAATAGAATTTCTGCATGTAAAACTGCATATGAAATTTGGGATACCTTAGTTTTTTCTCATGAAGGAACAACTAATGTTAAGGAGATGAGATTGAATACCTATACTATTGAGTATGATAATTTTAAGATGAAACCTGATGAACCCATTTCTGATATGTATCTCAGGTTCAATGAAATTGTCAACACAATGACTTCTCTGGGAAAGGATGTTCCAGCAAAGGAACAAATCATGAGAATTTTGAGATGTCTACCTGAAAGATGGAGAGGAACCTCTGTCTCCATTAGAGAATCGTGTGACATTGGAGAACTGCCTGTCAAGGAACTAATTGGTAAGTTGATGATGTATGAAGAAGAACTCAAGGTAAACAAAGAAGAAGATGATGAACCTAAAAGGAAGTCTATTGCCTTCAAGACTACAACCTCAAAGAATAAGGATAAGGAAAAGCCTCAAGCTATCAATGAAAGTTCAAGAAGTGAGGAAAGTGAGAATGATTCTGATAGTGATGCTGAGATGGCTCACATTGCTAGAAGGTTTAAGAAATTCTATAGGAAGAAGAAGTTTTTCAGAAAGTCAAACTACAAAGGCAAGTATGATAACAAAGGACACTGGAAAAAGGATTGGAAGAAGTCTGATAAATCAGATGAAGTTGTCTGTTATGAATGCAAAAGAAAAGGACACATAAAAGCAGACTGTCCAAAGCTGAAATACAGAAAGAAGTATGAATACAAGGATAACAAGTACAAGAAATCCATGAAGGCTACTTGGAGTGCTTCAGAAGACAGCACAAGTGAAGCTTAATCTTTAGACTCTAAAAGGAATCGAGCCAACATGTGTTTCATGACAAACACTTCTGAGGTAACATCAGAAACTCCTGCTTTAAATTCATATTATTCTGAAGATGATTCTGAATGTGATAACATGTCTAAATCTGAACTATTTGAATATTGTGATATGCTTGAAGAAACTTGTAATGAGCTTAAAGATAAATATAAAGGTTTAAAGAAACAGTATGCTTTAAGTGTTAAGCATAAATCTGATCTGGATATAGAAGTAGAAAAGAATTCTCAGTTGCTTAAAGAGAATACTGAACTAAAATTGTCTAATGATCAACTCAGAAAAGACTTAGAGAAGTTCACAAATGGCAAGAATACTCTAACATAAATGCTAGGAAAGCAAGTTGCACCTAGATATACTACTGGTATAGGATACCAACCTGGACAAAGAAAAGTTGCCAAAACTAGATTCATTCCTAAATCTGGACAGAAGATAGTTAATTCTGGAACTTCATATGCCTCAACCAGTTACATTCATAGTTATGGATCTAATAAGGTTTATCTTTTAAAGAATGTTAATTCTACAAATTATATGAGACCCATTAGACAAATATGGATACCTAAAGTATCATTGGCTAACATGTCTGGACCCAAGAAGATCTGGGTACCAAAATCATCTTCCATCTAAATCTGTTTTGTAGGAGACCTGCTTGAAGAGTTGTCACAAGAAGATATGGTACTTAGACAGTGGATGTTCAAGACATATGTCAGGAGACTTTTCATGTTTCAAGAGCTTAGTAAAAGTTGATGGAGGCTTTGTCACTTTTGGTGATAATTCAAAAGGAAAAATCATCGTCTTAGGCCAGATTGGTAACACTGATTCAATCTTGGTTTCTAAAGTTTTATTTGTCGATGGACTTAAATATAACTTGTTAAGCATTTCTCAGTTGTGTGATGATGGTTTTTATGTGAAATTTAAAAATGATTCTTGCAATGTTTTTAACTCAAAAAATGCTTTAGTATTTTCTACTTTAAGAAATGAAAATGTTTATGCTGTTGATTTAGATTCTTTAGCTAAGCAGAATATTCCTTGTTTAAATGCTTTTCATAAAGAGTCTTGGCTTTGGCACAGAAGATTAGGACACTGCAATGTACACTCTCTTAGAAAACTTTCTAGGAAGAACTTAGTTAGAGACTTACCCAAACTTGAATTTCCAGCAGATAAAGTTTGTAATCCCTGTCAAAAAGGAAAGAAACATAAAGTTTCTTTTAAATCAAAGAAAGAAGTGTCAACTTCTCAACCTCTCGAGTTGGTTCACATGGATTTATTTGGACCTTCTAGAGTTTCTAGTTTGAATGGGAAGAACTATGTCTATGTTCTTGTAGATGACTTTTCTAGATATACTTGGGTATATTTTCTAGCTCACAAAAGTGAAGCTTGTTCTTACTTTGTTAAATACTCCAAGTCTGTAGAAAATCTTAGTGGACTCAAGATTAAGACCCTGAGAAGTGATCATGGTCATGAGTTTGAAAATCATGAGTTTGATTCTTACTGCTCACACAATGGCTATAGTCACAATTTCTCTTCCCCTAGGACACCCCAACAAAATGGTGTAGTAGAGAGAAGGAATAGAACCCTGCAAGAAATAGCTAGAACTATGCTCAATGAATATGAACTGCCTATTTACTTTTGGGCTGAAGCTGTAAATACAGCTTGTTATGTCATTAATAGAGTCTTGATCAGACCAGTTCTTAAGAGGACCCCTTATGAGTTGTGGAACCATAGGAAACCTAAGGTTAACTACTTCAAAGTTTTTGGCTTCAAAGTCTTCATTCTCAATACTAAAGACAATCTTGACAAATTTGCATCCAAGAGTGATGAAGGAATTTTCCTAGGTTACTCTATCTCTGGTAAAGCCTATAGAGTTTTCAATAAAAGAACCAAATGTGTGGAAGAATCTGTTCACATCAAATTTGATGAAACTGATCCACATGAACCTAAAATCTCTCTTGAAGATGATCTCTCTGGTTTGAATCTCAATGATAAAGACAATGGACCTATAGTTAAAACATCCAGCTCTGGAAATTCTCCAAAACCTGCTTCTGTTGAACCTCAATCTGTAGATGAATCTGAAATCTCTATCCCTATCTTTTCAAGACCATCTAGGACTCTAAAGAACCATCCTTTAGATGCTGTTGTAGGAAATCTAGATAGAGGAACACAGACTAGAGCTTCTCTAAGAAATCAGGTTGAACATCAAGATTTTCTTTCACAGTTAGAACCTAAAAATATCAATGATGCTATCAATGATGAATTTTGGGTAATGGCTATGCAAGAAGAACTAAATCAATTTGAAAGAAACAAAGTCTGGAAATTAGTAGAAAGATCTAAGGACATTTTGACCATAGGCACAAAATGGGTGTTTAGAAACAAAGTTGATGAATCTGGAAACATCATTAGAAATAAAGCTAGGCTAGTTGCACAAGGTTACAATCAAGAAGAAGGAATTGACTATGAGGAAACCTTTGCACCTTTATCTAGATTGGAGGCTATTAGGATCTTACTTGCCTATGCATCACATCTGAATTTCAAGCTATATCAAATGGATGTCAAAAGTGCATTTCTAAATGGTTTTATTGTTGAAGATGTTTTTGTAGAACAACCACCTGGTTTTTTAAATCCTCATTTTCCAAATCATGTTTTTAAACTTTCTAAAGCTTTATATGGTTTAAAACAAGCTCCAAGAGCTTGGTATGAAAGGCTTTCAAACTTTATTATCTCAAAAGGATTTACAAAAGGAGTAGCTGATCCCACTCTTTTTATAAAAAGGATTTCAAAAGATGTATTAATAGTACAAATCTATGTTGATGATATTATTTTTGGATCTTCTAAAAATTCCTTATGTACTGATTTTTCAAAGATTATGCAAAATGAATTTGAAATGAGCTTAATGGGAGAGCTTAAGTATTTTCTTGGTTTTCAAATTTTTCAAACTAAAGATGGAATTATTTTAAATCAAAGTAAATATACAAAGGATCTTTTAAAACGTTTTGGATTGGATAGTATTAAGGAAAGTGATACACCTATGAGTACTACCTGTAAATTGGATACAGATGAAGCTGGGAAACCAGTGGATCAAACCAATTACAGAGGTATGATTGGGAGCTTACTTTATCTTACTGCTAGTCGACCAGACATTATGTTCAGTGTATGTATGTGTGCTAGATTTCAAGCTAATCCTAAAGAATCACACTTACTGGCTGTTAAAAGGATTTTTAAGTATCTTAAGTATACTGTAAATTTAGGTTTGTTTTATCCAAAAGGACAATCATTTAACCTAACTAGCTATTCAGATGCTGACTTTGCTGGATGTAAGTTAGATAGGAAGAGCACATCTGGAACATGTCATTTGCTTGGAAAATCCCTAGTATCATGGTGTAGTAAGAAACAGAACTCAGTTGCATTGTCTACTGTCGAGGCAGAATACATAGCTGCTGGTAGTTGTTGTGCACAAATTCTGTGGATGAAACACACTTTATTGGATTATGGATTTGATCTTAAACATGTTTCAATTAACTGTGACAATACTAGTGCAATCAATATATCTAAGAACCATGTGTCTCACTCTAGAACTAAGCACATTGATGTCAGACATCACTTTCTAAGAGATCATTATCAAAAAGGTGATATTTCTTTAAAATTTATTAGTTCTGAACATCAATTAGCTGATATATTCACAAAGCCTTTATGCTCTGAAAGAATGAAATTTATTAAACAAGAGTTGTGTATGATCGATCTGTGAAACTGATCTGTGAAACTGATCTGTGAAACCGATCTGTGAAACCGATCTGTGAAACTGATCTGTGAAACCGATCTATGAAACCGATCTGTGAAACTGATCTGTGAAACTGATCTGTGAAACCGATCTGTGAAACTGATCTGTGAAACCGATCTGTGAAACTGATCTGTGAAACCGATCTGTCATACCGATCTTTTTTATTATATTGTAATTAATTAGTAAATTTCTTTTATACTTTTTATGGGAACCCTAAATGATAAAATAAATGATACGTGGCTATTTATCTTCCCTAAACCTTTGACATTTCATTTCCCGCCAAACCTTTCAACCTCTCTTCCCCTCTACTTCGAACCTTCGAACTCCTGCCTTCCCAAAATCCTCGAATGGCTAAGCAAAAGAGACCGAGCAAAGGACCGGATAGCCATGTACCTTCAAAGCATGCTCGAGGCGAGTCGAGTAGTACCTCTCAGCGATCAGTAAATCCGAACCTGGAAACTCGGATTATTGCTGTAGAAAGAGAAGTCAGCTCTGCGTGGCTTTTGTCAAGTAAGTCACTGTTGCTGCAAGTTCTTGAATCGCAAGGATGGATAGACTGGTTTTCTGACAACTCTCGAATAGACTACCCGAAGCAGGTACATGAGTTCTATATGAATCTGGAAATCACTTTAGATAGTGTGGAGGCTTCCAGGATGTCGTCTGTGGTAAAAGGAAAGAAAATATCCTTCTCATCTAAGCAGTGGGCTGAGTGCTTGAATGTACCTCATGAAGGTCGGTATGAGGATTATGTTGGGAATATTCCTCCAACATCTGATTACTTCTCTTACGAATTAGCTCTAGAGCTTCTGACTGGAAACAAAGAGTCAAGGAGAATCACAGCTTCAGAATTAGATGGTGAATGTAGACTTCTTTTCAAGTTTATTCAGCACCAACTTTTCCCTAGGAGAGGATATTTTGCTGCTGTAAAGTACCAGGATGTTTTCCTGTTGTTTCTTCTGAAAACACATGAGAAGATCAATTTGTGTAGATATGTGATGGTGCACATAGCTAGAATGGTAAAACCATCCAAGAAAGCCACTTCCTTGTTTTATTCAAAGATGATATCTACCATGCTCAAGAATCTAGAATGTATTGATGAAGATGATGAAGTTGATGAAACAGATCATACCTTCTGTCTCAACAAAGAGATCTGCAAGAGGATGAAAATCAATTGGAATCCATGGAAGAAGTGTTGGGTTGCAGATGAAGATAAATTTTATGAAGCCTACAATCCCATAGATCATGGCAAGAGGCCAAAAGATTTGAGAGACCCTGTCTTGAAACCAGATGAGGAACCAATTTATTCTGATGATGATGAGCAAGAAGAAGGAAAGGATGAGGCCACCAAAGCCCAAGAGCAAGAAGAAGCTACGACTGAGGAAGGAAGTATGTCATCTCCTGATGATAGGAGTGATCCTGACACTGCTAGTCCCAAGAGAAGAATAGAATTTGGACCTGCTAGTCCACCCTTAGCCCTACCAGAATCAGAACCCATTCTTGGTGATGAAGAAGATTCAGATACTGAAGAATATCACAGTGAAGCTTCTGAGAAGAGTGATGATGGACGTACTGATGATGCTGAGGCTGCTGTTGATGGTGATAACAGACCAGTGGATGGTCTTTCTGAAGATCAAATAGAATCACCTCAGTCAGAACAAGAAATACATATCAGTGGCAAGGTTGATTCACAAAAAATCAGTGGAACAGCAAGCTATGAGAAACCAAAATACACCCTGTGTGCTGCTGTTTGGGATGACTACCATGGTTATGCTGTGTTGGGCTTAGAATATTCTGAAGAAGAAGAAGCAATGCCAGAATCTGCTGCAGCTGTGAAGAGGAACCTCCCAAGAGAAGCAAGGTTTGTTCCTGCTGTTGATCCTACAAATGTTAATTTACCTGGTTCTGGAATCTCTCAAGCTGATCTTAATAAGTTTAATATTGAATTGCTAACCGCTGTGAGAACCACAGTTAGAGAAGAAATTTCTAATGCTCTTACTCAAGTGTCTCTACAAGTTTCTGAAAATTCATTGGAAGCCTTCTCACAAATATTATCTAATGCTATGAAGCCAGACCTGGCCAATACTGGTGAACTTATTGGCAGGCACATAGCCTTTTTGAATCAGACTATGAAGGATCTTCACACCGGCTTGGTATCTCTATCCAGCAAATTCCGATCAACCATCTCTGGTATGATGGAATTTTTGAGAAATTTGATTGAACATCTCAACAAGTCTGACCTGAGGAAGTTGAAAGCAGAGTTAACTCACATAGTTGGCCAAGCCAGTACAGGAAAGGTAACCAAGATCACTACCCGTGAACTAGAAGCTCTAAGAGAAGTTGTGCATGATGAGTTAGCTGCTGTTAGACAAATTCTTGATTTAGAATCTTTGAGGAAGATGAAAGAGCTCTGCGATAACAGTCATAGGATGGCATTGGTGTATTCAGCAGATGCTAAGAAAGCTCTGCAAGAGATCAAAGAGAAAGTTGATAATTACTTTTCCAAGATTTATACAAAACATGAGATGGCTGCAAACTTCAAGGTGTTGGCAGAGAATCTGAAATTACCTCCAGTCACTCAGGCCTTCAAAACTCAAGTTCATCAGTTGCAAGATTTTACCCCTTCCTTGGCCCAGTTCATGGAGAATAAAGATGATTTTGAAAAAGCTATGAAGTATGGGGCAGAAGTCATTCAGGACTTCATTCATCTTTTGAAGCCCTATTTGAATGCACCAGCCACTACAATAGTAGTTCCTACTTCTGAACCTCTCAGTGACTCTGATGTAGCTCCAAATCAGCTATCTGTTGCTCAAGCTCTATCTCAGTTAAGACCAGTCCCTCAGCAAGCTTCTCAACCAGCTCCTGTTTCTCAACAACAACTCTCTGTGGCACCTGCTCCTACACCTGCCCGAGTTGTCCTACCACCACTTCAGATTCGCCAAGTCCAGCCTACCTCCAAACCTTCAAACTTACCCACTATTGATCCCAAAGACAAAGGCAAAGCTCCTTTGTATCCCAACAAATAGTTGTGTATTGTTTTTGATAGGGTGAACAATGTGATGCTTGTAATATTCTGTACTTTATCATTTTTTTTCCTCTCTACTCTATGCTGACTGCTTTTACTTTCACTTTCACTTATCTGTTTTCCCTCCTTTTTGATTATCCCAAAGGGGGAGAAGGAGAAGAAAAAGAATGATTTATGGGAGAAGAGAGATATATGGGAGAAGAAAGATGTATGGGAGAGATATATGGGGGAGAAAAGATGTATATATCTCAGGGGGAGAAATCTGTATAATATATATGGGAAATTTAAATTAAGGGGGAGATTTATATATCTCTTTATATTTATTCTCTTTATGGTTTAATTCTCATTATGTTTTTATTGATGATATATCATATTATTTATATTTTATGATAAAGATTTGTGATTATCAAAAAGGGGGAGATTGTTGAGCCCTCTGGAAAATTGTTGATTTCATGTCTATGATTGATGTTTTAATAATCACAAATCATCACATACCATTAATGCTTAATCTGGTTTGATTTCTCATAAACTTAATTACAATCTGTGAATGAATCTGTTATCATGTTTTTGTCTATGCTTATTGACTTACAAAGTATTTTGGAAGTCTTCTGGATTCAACAAACATCGGAAGCACCGATCCAATATCAACAAACATCGGAAGCACCGATCCAATATCAACAGACATCGAAAGCACCGATCCAATATCAACAGACATCGGAAGCACCGATCCAATATCAACAAACATCGGAAGCACCAATCCAATATCAAAAGACAACGGTCGCACCGATCCGATATCAAAATGACTCACCGATCAGATGACAGACCGATGCTGATCAAACTGACTCACCGATCAGATGACAGACCGATGCTGATCAAACTGACTCACCGATCAGATGACTCACCGATGCAGATGACTCACCGATGCAAATGACTCACCGATGCTGATCAAACTGACTCACCGATCAGATGACAGACCGATGCTGATCAAACTGACTCACCGATCAGATGACTCACCGATGCAAATGACTCACCGATGCTGATCTATCTGAGTCACCGATCATTACTCACTAATGCTGATGACCTACCGATCACTTGATTCTTCAATAGTCATAAACAACTGTTTGAATTTCTTTATCTTTATCTTTATTTTTTCTAACCAACGGTCATATTAGGTATATTTTAATGCTCTGTCAATTAATTAATAAAGGTTGTCGGATGTCAGGAAACCGTACCTCGTACCTGCGGAAAGGAAACTCTTTCTGTCTTCCGAAGCACGTGACATAAATACAAGAAGACTCTGCTGAAGAAGATAGTGGACATAAGAACACAAGAAGAATATAGAGGAAAGAAAGAAGAGGAAGAACCAAGCAAGACAGAACCTCATACACAATCAAGCCTACTCAAGAAGAGTTCTGTGCATACAAAAGAACATTGAAGAACTTCATTGACTACATCTCACTGCCTTTGAACCTGAAGCATACGACACTCTTCTTCTCAAACAAAAACGAGAAGAGGACTCAGAATAAATTCTGACCAAATACAAAAGAGTTCAGAGCTACACTGAAATCACTAGAGCCATTTCTAAACTCTACATCTCTGCTCTGTGATACATTTGTTTTACATCTTGAGCAGTGTGTGTTATCTGCTGTATTAAACACACACACTGACTCCTGTACTTTCACTGGAGGATCTGTAAATCCTCAGCAAACCTTTTTACACTTCATTTCCCACTGTGGATAGTGGTAGAGGTCGTGTGAGACCTGGACAGCTCTAAGATGTTGTTTGTTTCCCCACGCAGAACTGTGGTAGAGGTCTTGTGACCTGGACAGTGTGTTCACTGTTGTTAACCCCGATCCAGGGTGTGGATCATTTTTATATAAACTTTTGAGAGGACTAAGTCTCGGCTTGAGACTGAACCTCTTGGTTGATTCTATGTGTTTGTAGCTACATACTATATCCATACTACATATTTATTTCATATTCCGCTGCTATTACTTTGAAATATAATTTTTCTTCAAAGCTACTTTGATAGTTAAACTCGCAAGTGTTTATATTTATTATAAACCAGTAAATTAGTTTCAAAAGTTAATTTAATCATATGATTAAGTTAACTGAGAACTAATCAATCTTTGAGAAACATATTGAACCTTTATAATCTGTATAAATTCACTACAGTTTAATCTAATATTAAAATAGGGGGATTTTAATAAACATTGTTTTTAACAGAAAATTTTAATTGGAACTCAATTCACCCCCCTCTTGAGTATCCACTCCGACCAACAAGTCAACCTTACTCAATGAAAATACCGTAGTAATCTATTTACCTCGATCATATAGGGTCCCCAAAATAGTGAACATCTTCCAAAATAATAATCATTTTTTAATCTCCTAATCATCTTTTTCATATTAATACGACAATCATCGCATTTCCTATCACATTGGTTTTTGGGACATGTTCTTCCATTTCCAGCCATTAACTAAGAAAAGAAACTATAATTAGGGGCTTAAATACTTAGCTAATAATCATGAAAAGGAAACTTTAAGCATAAAAGGATAAACATGTAGAATAAAAGTATATCCTAACTTGTGATCCCCTAGGTTCCAATCTAGGTTATCCATGATCATATATTCTTATGTGAATCTTTATTTTGTTTTATCCTTTTTCCTTTAATAATGGTTCATACTAAGCTTATGAATTTACCAAAGCATATCCCCCGGGAGTGTCGTAACCAAGAGTGCAGCAAGGCCCGTTGTCATGTACCAGTTCCCGTTCGAGTCTAGCTCAAAGCGGTGTTTTCAGGTTTTACCCCTATGTACATCTGTGCCAGAGCCACCTCTACCTGCTCGTATCCAGACAGGGATGTATTTGCTTGGAAACCCCTTACTCAATACTCACCAAAATATCAGGAAGATTTCCTATATTTAAACTTTTCTATAGGGTTCCTCCTAGAGTTTTCATATCCTAATTTCCACAAATAACTAAACCATCCTTTGATACCAACTATAGCATCCCGCCTTTTTATAACATAAACTTTCATTACATTACACAAAACTGAGGATCTTTAAGGTTTAGTGTCTTGGAAACCAGGAACATAATACATGAAAACAACATAAAACATTCTTCTTAAACACTTGAAAGGCTTCTCCTTAAGTTCATCCTAGGTTCATTATTACATCTCATAACCTGGGGACATACATCAAAAGAAAGGGTGAGCAGAAGGCCCAGTAAGGGAAACAAGCAAAACATTTTACATATGAACTTTAGATACATCAATAAAGTCATGAAAAGAACTTTAAGGCATGAGAATGAAATCATGAGGCATATCATAATAAAAATAACATTTTTCATAACTTGAAGATGTGGCTGCAACATTTAATATTGACAATCATTTCATTTCACCAAGGTCCATCCCCAAGGTGTCATTAAAAATTACCAAGGTTATTCACCAAGGTATCAGTCTAAAAAGTCATCTCTAGAGATTAAGTCTTTACCCAATGCATTGGAGCGTTATCTGGGCGCACCCTTGACATGTCTTTATTATCATGTGAGCCACATATATCATCATCAATCATTTCATAAACAACCCATATAGCATAGAAGATATGGGTTTCATTTCATAATCATAACGTTTTAAAAACTGCTTTAAAGACATGATCTTTATGTCAATTTAAACCCACAGAAATGGAAAGCGGGTTTCATGTATGTAAATCCCAGAATTTAAAATAGAACATTTTGATATATATGTGAATACCCCTGTATAAATAAGAGATTTGAGTATTCACTTAATAACATAAAATAATTTTGAGATAAAGAGGGAGGCATTTTGAGACGAAAACTATGCAACATAACATCTACGATACATGGTGTTAGAAAACATTGAAAAGAGAGGGGACATGGGTCACCCAATCAAAAATGATACATAAAACAGTAGGGGAATAGAATATATAGTATTTAAGAACATGGTAATGAAATTTGAATGATATACCATATGAAACGAAGAACTTGAAAGGAAGACAAAAATAAGATTTCTCTTATGAGAATTTGGCAGCCTAACGGTGTCACTTAAAACTTCCAAAAATGGATTGACGAGATCAAATAGGGTCTCTCATCATATGAACATAAATGATCAGTATGATAGATATAGAGATAATACCCCAACATAATAAAAAGGAACTTGAAAGACTTGACATGAAAGTAGATCTTGAAAATGAGAAGGGTGAACGAATCCCTTAAAAATTCGGCAGCCTAACGGCACCACTTAAAACTTCAAAATACTGAATTGAAGAGATCAAATAGGGTCTCTCATCATATGAACATAAAAGATCAGTATGATAGATTTAGAGAGCATACCCCAACATAATAAAAAGGAACTTTCAAGACTTGACATGGAATTAGAACTTTGAAAAATGAGAAAGGTGAAAGAACCACTTAAAAATTCGGCAGCCTAACGGCGCCACTTAAAACTTCAAAATACTGAATTGAAGAGATCAAATGGGGTCTCTCATCACATGATCATAAAAGATCAATATGATAAATTTAGAGATCATACCCCAACATAATAAAAAGGAACTTGCAAGACTTGACATGGAATTAGAACTTTGAAAAATGAGAAAGGTGAAAGAACCACTTAAAAATTCGGCAGCCTAACGGCACCACTTAAAACTTCAAAATACTGAATTGAAGAGATCAAATGGGGTCTCTCATCATATGATCATAAAAGATCAGTATGATAAATTTAGAGATCATACCCCAACATAATAAAAGGAACTTGAAAGAATTGACATGAAAGTAGAACTTCAAAACGAGAAGGGTGAAGAACCACTTAAAAATTTGGCAGCCTAACGGCATCACTTAAAACTTCAAAATACTGAATTGAAGAGATCAAATAGGGTCTCTCATCATATGAACATAAAAGATCAGTATGATAGATTTAGAGATCATACCCCAACATAATAAAAGGAACTTGAAAGAATTGACATTAAAGTAGAACTTCAAAACGAGAAGGGTGAAGAACCACTTAAAAATTCGGCAGCCTAACGGCATCACTTAAAACTTCAAAATACTGAATTGAAGAGATCAAATAGGGTCTCTCATCATATGAACATAAAAGATCAGTATGATAGATTTAGATATCATAGCCCAACATAATAAAAGTAACTTGAAATAATTGACATGAAAGTAGAAATTCAAAACGAGAAGGGTGAAGAACCACTTAAAAATTCGGCAGCCTAACGGCGTCACTTAAAACTTCAAAATACTGAATTGAAGAGATCAAATGGGGTCTCTCATCATATGATCATAAAATATCAGTATGATAAATTTAGAGATCATACTCCAACATAATAAAAAGGAACTTGAAATACTTTACATGAAAATGGATCTTGAAAAAATGAGAAGGGAGAAAGAATCCGTTACAAAAATTTCGGCAGCCTAACGGCGCCACTTAAAACTTTATAAAACGAAATAATGAGAGTAAGAGGGGATATCTCATTATATGAACATGAAAAGGGTAGTAAGAGGAGTATAAAAGAACATACTTTAACATAAGAACATGGAGCATAAAAGAAATTACATAAAAGAGATTTCTTGAAAAGAAAGAGAGAGGTCGGATCCCTTACCTTAAAACGTAACTCTTAAAACTCAAAGGTTGAGACCTTGAGGGCTTGGGGGCACCTTGGGAGGACTCCTTGGGAGGTAAGGATACCAGAACTTCGTTGAGGATGGTTTTGGAGTCGAATGGATGAGAGGAGGGCTTGGTATTTATAGGGAAAGTGAGGGGACAAGGCATTAATGGCCAAGGGACACCTCAAAAGTGGTTTTCTCAAAACCATGTGCTCTCCCAAGATATTTCCCATGAAGTTAGGCCACATGGGGCCCCCAATATAATAATTCATCACCTTTGGTCGACCATCCCTTAAAATATCTCATGACATCATCATGACACAGTTATGATGTCATTAAACATACTGAAACCCTAAAACTGTATTTTTACTATTCACTGAAAATTCAACTTTCTCAGAAAAATCCCAAAATTTCACATTAACCAAATATCAATGATCTGATTTCAAAAATGAACTCCATTTTATAAAAATAATTTTCTAAATATTTTTAATTTTATTTTTAAATAAATACACTATTCACCGAAAATTCATTTTTTTCAGAAAAATCCCCAAAAATTACCTTAACATAATATCGATGCTCTGAGTTCAAAAATGAAATCCATTTTATAAAAATATTTTTCTAAATATTTTTAATTTAATTTTTAATTAAAAAACACTATTCACTTGAAAAAACTAATACTTGAATAATAATTTATGAAACCGTTATTTAACCATTTTATTGAATCACATTACTTAATCAAGGTGCCTAGATTATATTAATACTTTCTTTAAGTGAGATTACTAATCCATTTGGTCACATTACTAATCCTAAGCATAAAATCACTATTCATAATTTACTATTTATCAAAAATCAAGTTGATCTTATTAGACTCTAAATTTCGTACTGAACATAATTGTAGAAAACCATTTTTTGAAAATCATTACACATTTTTAATTATTTAAGGTTTACATAAACATTTTTAAAATATCCATTTTCTAAAATTCATCAAAAATATGCATACTATATTTATCCGGACATTTGAAAAGTCATAAACATCATCATAAGAAGAAATCCCAATTTTTATTTAAAACAAAGGATTACACAAGGCAGTTACGGTCTCCTTAAATAGCCCCTTATCACACCAGCATAGGACCTAAGTGTAAGGTGTGCTAAGGTGAGAGAATCCGAGGGAGGCTCGGCCAACATCGCACGAGTAGTAATTTCTATTAGGTTGAACTTCTCGCGAAGGCGATTCCGCTCTAGCTTCACACGATGAAGTTCGGCTTGGGTTTGGTCCAGAGCAAAGCCCAGTGGTGCTACCTCCTTCCCAAGTTCTGTTAGATGGGCTTTGATCGGTCCAAGACTACTGGACGAGGCCATCGAATCTTCTTTCTATAATAATTAACCAAGATTACTTTTATTTAGAGACAAAAATCAAAACGTTTAGTTTCCAACGGTCATATTGACCAATGGTCATATAATAGTCAAAACCCAACAGTCTCATTTTAATTATAATCATGTTATCAAATGAAACATTTTTGTTGAGTATAAAAATAAAATAAAATAACACATAAAATTAGGAAATAAGATTTATTCAAAATTTTGGGTCGTTACAATCATGATAGAAAAAGTCCCACAAAAGAATCAGGTTTACTCCCTATCCCAACATGATGTCTCATGAGTCTAAACATTACTTAATGAATTGGAGCACTATATAATTCCAAGCACACGCGTCGCATTCATTTCATTCTCATGCTTAAGAGTGTCACATAGATCATTCAACATGGATTCATTCATCATCATATTTTATTCCACGATCAAGGAGTGTGGAATAAATACATGTAAGTCCCCGATCAAGAAGTATAAGTGTATAAAGGTACCCGTTATAGGAAATGGGTATGAGTATTCACTACACAATTGTTTGCTATGAATAATCATAGTGAAATTTCGACAACATAACAACTTCACTTAAAGATTCATAAGATGGGTTGATGAGATCGAAAGAGGTCTCTCATCATTTGGACATCAAATGGATAGTGATAGAGACATGGAAAAACATATCCTAGCATTAGAAATTGGAAATAGAAGGCATAAGATAAAGAAGATACTTGAATAAAGAGGAGAAAGAGAAGAACCCTTACCTTGAGAGTGTGACACCAAATGGAGGTAGCTTGGGAGGACTCTAGAGAGGGGAGGGAAGAGTAAGGACGTGCTCCAAGGATTTTGAGTGAAGAGAGATTGGAGCTTGGGTGGTTTTATATAGGAAATGAGTGGATAATTCTTTATTATTTCTCAAACTTAGGTTTTGGACTCTATATAATAAAATAATCAAAACCACAAACTCTTCCATGGTTTCTGTCCATGGTTTCTGCTAGAGGGGTGGTTTTCATTATTTTATAAAACCCTAAATATATATTAATGGTTTTAGAGGATTCATAATGGCTTTATAAAATTAATCAAATAAACTTAAAATCACATTATTTTAAAGAGAAAAAAAGATTTGGTCATGGATACCATTTATAGTATTTAGCACATAATAATATTCATTTTATAAAAAAAATTCTAAATATGTGTATTTTCACTTTTAAAATAAGAATCGACATTTATTGAGAAATGTTGGGTTTTTTTACATTAACAGTTTTCAAACTATTAAAAAAATTACATTTGACTTCATAAAAATTATATGATAATTTATATTTAATAAACATTATTTAATAATAATATTTTATTAAAATATTATTTATTTCAAAAATTCATTAATTCATCAAAATAGGCATCTTAATTGAAATTGAATGCTAATACAATTTGTGTTTTATTGTATAAAAATCAAAATCATTTATAATGTAATGATATGAAGAAAATATAAACATTATTCTATTAAAAATACAATATACATTTTCATATTATTGTGGTCTTGATACATATCCCTTTAATACACCAGTAAACACCCTAAAGAGTAAGGTGTGCGATGGTGAGACTTTCATGGGGTGGTTCAGTGTACATGGTTTGGGTCGTGATCTCAATGAACTTGAACTTTTCCCGTAAACATTTTCGCTCGTGCTTAAGTTGTTGGATCTCAACTTGGACTTGGTTAAGGGAAAAGCCCAGTGATGTTATCTCCCACAGAAGCTCTGATAAATGGGCTTCATATGGTACGATCCTACTGGTTGAAGTCATCACTTTATCTGTTTCAGTTGGATTTATTAAAACCATATATTTATACTAATCCTGTGATCATTGTTCAACGACTATATTATCAATGGTAATGTTTCTTTAATAGTCTTTTAAATCTAATAGGATATAATAAAATCAAATAAGTGCATGTGTTTTCTATAACCATATTACATAATAAGACATTTAATTAAATCATAGGGGAATTTTATTTATAACAATTCGGGTCGTTGCAATATATTCGTGGGAATTAGGGTATGTTGGGTGCGACATGAATGACATGTTATCAATGAATAGGTTGATGAAGGATTTGTTTGTTCCATATTAATGGAAGTTTATATCTTGGACCTTTAATTGAAATAGAATTATTGTATTAAATTTCATAGTCATGGTGTAACGATGAGTTTATTTCAAATAGTCAAAGAATGGCGTATCGAGCACATAGTTTGGTGACATGTGTGTGCAACCTGTTTGATGAGATATTGTGAAAAATGAATTATATTACACAGTAAGCGTTCATGTGTGGTTGTCGACGTCGTGATATTAACTTCTTTCTTTTGGATGTCTTGACTAGTAATCTTGAACCTTAGGCAAGTCCGTCTAATGCTAATGAGAAAGAAGGTTAGAGGGTCATACACTAAGTGTTTCTATTGATCTCAATTAAATTCTATTTGAATTTAATTATTAGAATAAATATTATTCTCAAGACCGCGCAATAATTTTATTCATGAATTATTGATCGCAAATATTCAAAAGGTAATAAATAATTATTTATTCATTAATAAATAATTGATTTAATTACTTGGATATTTAATAAATATTTATTCATCATATTTTGAATATAATATTCATTTTATCTATTGAATATTTAATAAATATTTATTCGTCATACTTTGAATATAATATTTATTTATGAAAAAATATTTGATAAGTATTTATTCAGGTATTCAATAAATGTCGAGGAGGATGAGCGGACCAAGATCGTGTTTGATGATAAATATTAATTTACAAGCAAGTAAAATAATCTTTATCATTGTGCCAAACAGTGTACACCATAAAATAATATTATTATTATTACATGGCATGGGGTTAGATAAGGTTTATTATATTATTTAAGGTTCATTATGTAATTAAATAATATTTTAATCTAATCTCTAAATCTATAAATAGATTGATATGTCTATTGTGTAGGGTTAATTGAGAATTGAGAATCGATGTGCACAACGCTCTTCTCTCTAGATTCATCATTCTCTCATCCTCTCAATAACGAGAAGAACAATAGAGATTCATTCAAGTCTAAAGGAACTAGAAGCGATCAAGACGAGCAACACAAGATGATCGATATGCCATGCTAGCACGAGACATTTTATTGGTGTTCGGAGATCAAATGACCACGTGTGGATCACCGCTAGAGGGGCTCTACTTTGGACCATCTCTACACAACAACGGTAATCTGAAAAGGGTTCTAAACGATCAACATCATCATCAAAGAAAGATCCTAAGATGTGGTCATATTTCTTCTAATCTAATTTAAATTAATTATAAATTTAATGTGCAAAAAATCGTCTTCGGGTCTTAGGCTTCCTATGTAAATATTCAATGGAAAAAATTTGTTCGTCATGACGTTTACATCTTATTCATCAAATTTGATAAAAACTTTAATGGTTATTTTCCTAAAGGGCGTTTCCGCTGCATCCGGAACCTTCATATCCAAAAATACAAACTATAATTAACTTCTTAATTCGTGCTTGTAATCTAGTACAAGCTAAAGTCAAGGAAGAAGAAAACTAAATCAATTATCATACCTAGCATGTAACTCCTTAAATGCATGTATGAAAATTTATAGAAACAATCTAACACTTTAAACTAAAGCAAGGAATAAATTAAATAAATTAATAATTCACATATTTAAACATGAGATAAAAAATGTATGAACAATTCATAAATAAAGTTGACTATAAACACTTTATAATTGAGTCATACATTATCGACATTCCATAATTAAATAAATATACACACTTTATATTTATCACTAATATGAACTTTATATTGTTCTCTTATGTGGCATTTATTTTAAGTATGTGATATGAAATATAAACATATTATATTCCAATTCTATTATGTAAACAATTTACATCATAATCTAAATATCAAATGTTCGATATTATTTAAAACATGATCATATCAATTATCAAAACTTCCTTTGATATGGTTTAAATAAATCCTCAAATAAGGCCCTTTTATTTGAACAATTTAAGTTAATAATTATGAACAATTCATAATTTTAAAAATGTTTCATAAACATTTTATAAATCAAATAAATATCCCAAAATACCTTTTCTCGTAATTTATAAAGTTATAAATTATTTAATTCAATACATAATTAAAAATTGAAAAATTAAATAAAATATTACATCATATTTTGTGATATATTCAAGTCGTAAGTCGCATCTTAGTTCAAAACTAATGTCACATTATCAATTGTAAATTATGATTGATAATGCGGTTCACATAACATAAAACCAACGCAGCATAAGAAAGCTCATTGCGTTGTGTAAGATTAAAATGGTGCTCAGTAGCCTTTGTAAGATTAACCCTTCAGCGCCTTGCATATCGTCGCTTACGATACATTGTGATATCACCTTAACAATATGATGCTCTGTTATTTATAACATGGGTCAATGTTATCGCAAGTTATAATTGTCCATGTCGTACATTACTACATGAAAAAAACACAGGATTATAATGTGTTGCTTGATAAGATATACCATATTGTAAAAACGATCCAATCACAACCTATGATATCATATATTGTAATACTAGGCACAGTTCAAAAAAATACAATCATTTCTTACGATAGGAAATACAACAACCTATTTCTTCATTTTTAAATAGGGTTTCATTAATCATGAAGCATGGTGAAGCTCTAATACCACAATTGGGTTTCTGAGGATTGAACAAAACTTGTTCTAAGCAATGAGAGCAATTAGAAACCTCAAATCCCAAGATCAACCATGCATGAAGCTAAAACCATAAACATAAATGAAGAATGCATGTACCTTTCATCATTGAAACTCACTGTCACTGTCTTCAATCATGCGCTTGATGAAGATCCCTTGGAGGCAGTCAACGAACTCCCTCCTCCGTAGTGTATCCATGGGTTGAATTGAATCACCCGACACTCATGTATAAGGCTTTAGCGCATTTCTTCAACACCACCTCGCTCTTCGACTTCGTTCAGTGTATTTAAAAAGAATAGTATATGAAAGTATGGATGAGCATGCTTGTATAATCAGTAGGTTCCTCCTTGGAAACTCTCATACTAACATGAATGAAGTATACTAAAGCTTTAGAGAATAACAACAAAATTGACTTGTGTCCCACCCCAAAGTCATCTACAACCCATGTCACCAAAAGTTCACTCTCCAAATCTATATACAATATAATAATATAATAAATCATGAAAATATAGTAGAGGCGCCCTACACCCCTGAATATTCATATACCACATCCACATACCACTGATATCTCTATTTTATATACATATTTTGATAGGTTTTTATAAATGATTTCATTGAATATTAATTGATTAAATATATTTTTTGTGTCTGATATCAATGTTTTGTGTATTCTTATGCATGATTGACATTTGGAGCAATATGAAGGAAAACATAGGGATTGAGGAGCAAAAGGACACTTTGCGCCACAAGCAAAGCGAAGCGGTGCGACATCGGATTTTGGGGATGATCATGTAGCACTTTCGGAGGCACAAAACTGGAGAAGCGGTACGAAACAAAGATTTCAGTGTTGAAATCACATTTTACACGTCGTGTAAAATCATTTCATGACATGAAGTTGCAAGCCGTGAACTATATACAGGTCGTGAGAATAAGAAAACAAGTCTGAAGATTACACGTCATGTAAACATATTACATGTGTAAAAAGTCAACAGTAGAAAATGTTGATTTCCAACGTATCTTTCGACATGATTTTATTATTTCTTTTGACCCGACCGACCATTAAACACCATTTTTGACTCGAGCGAACCCTATTGATGACACCCTGGCCTATTTATATGGGTTTCACCTAGGAGAAAGGGGATTCCATTCTAGGTGGAGAGGATCGACTACTGGGAGACTGCCGCAAGGTTCCGACCCAGATTTCTTCATAGATAGGTTTTTGTTTATGATTTTCTTTCCTTTCTTTGATGTAATCATTGGATTTTATCTAGATTTAATTCTAATCACTTTCTTTTCTTCATTCTCATCTCGTTATTTCTTTCTTAATCTCTCTCCAATGGATTTGGGTTTAATCATCGTTGGCAATCACCCAACGATGGTTGGCTAAAACCCATATGGGAGAGCGGAATCGTTCAAAGGGAGTGCATACCATCATAGTTCTATTTATCTTTGCTCGTGATGATGATTTTATGCGATAGTATCATGTTGTGTATGCGGACTATTTTATTCATCATTGAATCGTTGACCATATGTTTTCAATATTGAATGAACCCCAACATGATTGAGATAATTTGTTCATGACCATTGAATGCAATTACTCTTCTAGGGAATGATCATTTCTTCCATTGATATAACTGTTTGATTGTGCAACTATCTATTATTATTATTTTTGCAAATGAATTTAGCTAACAAAACCATCCCTGAAAACCGGTTATCCTCTCTTATGTTTCTCTATTTGAATTCATTTATTTTAATTGCATCATTAGTTTAATAAAATCAATCAGAAATTAGAGCGATCCAACCATTAGTTTGCCATCGTTGCGTTCTCCACTCTCTATGGAATCGGGCTCACACTTTACTATACTGCGCCTTTGTAGTTAGTACAGTTTGGATTAATATAAATTCTTAATTTGACCTGCGTCCGAAGGATTTAACGACACGTTATGGACACATCAACCACATTCATATATCGCAGTCACGTACTACGTCTGTATACCACAACTACATACCGCAAATGCATTCCGCAACCAAATCCACCACGTGGCACAACGACCGCCACTGCCGCATAACCACACTATAGTCAGAAGGAAGCGTGGAAAAACTCATAGGGAGCATCAGTAAGGCTCAAGGGAAGTTCCTCCTCAATAAGCAAGCGCGTGTGGGGATCCAGGCCAGCTCATCCGGAGGACGTTGGCCTTTTTTTTCCATCAAGTTTTCATCCAAGTGGCCCGACTCACCAGCGGTTCCCCATTTTTTTGAGTGATAATCTATCTGGTTTTTGGGTTACAAGTTTTCTTACCACCTCATCGATAGACAGAGAAAGACAACTTAAAATAAGGCCATAGATTAAAAAACATGACCTCGCTGAATAGAAAAATCATTCAACTAAATACACCACAAAATTAAAATCATTTTCATCATCCAATTTTTTCAATTTCGAATTTTTTTGATGTTATCATTGTGTTCAATTTGACTCTAATACTAATTGTTGTAGGGGGTTGCTGCTTCTCATCTCCACATTCAACAACCAACGAGGCAGTTTAATATGGTGCTAGTTTGAAACAAAATTGAACAAGCAAAAACAAAAGCACGACTTCAATTCTGAATAAAATCATCCATATTCAAGATATACCAAACCAGAACCATTAAAAACTGGTTTCCAGTATAAAGAATAAATGACAAGAAAGAATCAAAAATATAGCATGCTCGATGTGCTTAATATAAAAAAAGATACCAGATTTGATTCAGTAAACAAAAACTAAACAATTGTTCAAGATATATGCATTAAGAATCAAAACAGGAGCGATTGATCACCATACAAGGTCGGTAAAACAGTAAAAAAAAATGAGAAAGAACACAAGGATTTTTTGACTCAATCGACTCGCCCAAAAAATATAAAGTACATGAAAAAAATACAAGAATTTGAAAAGAAAAACAAAAAGGTTTCCATTTGATCCTCGTACCAAGTACTGATAAGCAGGCCCAAGCCACGACCCAAAAGGAAACAGCACAGGTGAAAATTTAAACTGTTCAGTCATATAAAACAGCCCACGCCTTGCATAAAAACAAATATCATGACATAAAATCCTATTGCATAAAAACACACATGCTTATCAGTACTTGGTACAAGAATCAAATGGAAACCCTTTTGTTTTTCTTTTCAAAAGTGATGCAAAACATGTTGGATTTTAATAGTTTAAAGGGGAAGGTTATTTTTGGAATCCCACATTACAAAACGGGAAGGTTATTTTCGCTAACACATCCGTTCGCTAGCAGGTGCGATCTGGTCTGCTTATTCAATCCGGTGAGATGCGATGAACTGAATTAAATCTGGAAGACATGTTTTTCTAGAAAAGGTATCAATCCAATTCCCAAGGGTATGATGCCTTATCCGAATAGATAATTTCATGCATGAGTTACCGTTGTATCGTAAAGATGATTCACCGACTACCCATAGCACTACTGATTTGGTGGGAGCGAATCTACTCTTAAGGAGAACGACAACATAACGTGTCTCGGCAAGCTTCATCTACTACCATCCAAAGTGAAACCTATATTCATTACCCACGAATATCCTCAAATCTTAAGAGTAGATTCCATCAATGTGGATATGGCGATGCTCAACAACATGATGAAGGTGGAGCAATTCGATGGCAATAATTTCAAGAAGTGGAAAAAGAGAATGCACTTGTTGCTTGTGACTCTCAAAGTGGTTTGCGTGTTATCAACTCCGAAGCTCCCCACATCGAAAGATGGGACACTTCGAGCTTCTTGAACAAGACAAAAACGAGAGAACAATGATCTCATGTGTCGAGGACACATAGTAGATAGTAGATCTATCATAGAATAATTCTATGAAATACAACGCATCCTACAACACCTTAAGCAAAACAAGATGAACATGGATGATGTTATCGTTGTCATATTCATCATCAATAAGCTCCCTTGGAAGAATGTTAAACATTCTCTAAAGCACAAGAATGAAAATATTTCCCTCAATGAGTTACTCAACGACCTACAAATTGATGAGGAATATAAAAAGTATGAGGAAGCAAATGAGCCGAAGGATGATAAATCCAAGGTCCTCATGATTGAGGGAGTGGATCCATCCAAGTCCTCAAAGGGACAAAAAACATCAAAATTATCCTCCAAAAGAAAAGGTGCAATTCAAGAAGAAGAAAAGGGTATGCTACACTTTTGTGGCAAGTTGGGACGCTTCAAACGGGATTGTCGTCTTCATAAGAAGAAAGACGACAAGAATGCTTCAAAAGAGCATTTTGCAGCTATGATCTTCGAAGCGAATGTGCTCGAGGATAACTCTTCTTGGTTGATCGATTCTGGTGCTACACAACATGTGTACAACAATAAATCTTTCTTCAAGAGGATGGAATCAATCAAAGATGAGACATCGCTCTACACGGGGAACACTGCAAGCAAAAATGTACAAGGGAAGGGAGTGGTTGATCTTGAGTTTACCTCTGGAAAGATCCTCACCATAAACGATGTCTTGGATGTGCCCAAAGTTCGTAGGAACTTAGACCCAGGGAGCTTGTTAAACAAGCATGGGTTTAAGCTTGTATTTGAGGTAGATAACTTTATTTTGTCCAAAAGTGGGATTTTTGTTGGAAAGGGAACTTTGCAAGCATAAATGTACAAGGGAAGAGAGTGGTTGTGATAAAGACATGGTGCCAATTAGTTTGTTTGGGACCTGTAGCGATTGAGTTTGGTTAAGGGGTATTGTTGTCTTTGTATGGGGTAGTTTGTTATATGAGAGTTTGTTGAGTTTGTTAGGAAATATTGTTGTTAGAGGGGCCACGTGGAGGTGAGGGGATCTCTTATAAATAAGTTTGCATGGGGGGAAGGGAGGGGAGAGAATATTGGTGTTTGGCCATTCTGGCTTGGGAAGCGACCTGTGGGCTTGGGCGAGGAGCAAGTGCTCTCTTGAGGCGACCTTATTTCTCCTTTCTACTGCTCCTCTGTAGTTTTGATGGAATTCCACCATATATACAGTAGTCACTTCCTTTGGCTCTATCAATTGGTCCGACCTGTCGGAAATTTCCTGCGAGCTGCCCAGCACTTCATCGGAGGTGCACACAGAGGAGTCGCGCAACCCTGCTTGTCTCGCGATCGCGGGACCTGCTGTCAGTTCTTCGTTCGTTTACGCTCCAATCTTCATCTGAGTCGATTGTTCTGGTTCTGCTCTGACATGACACGGCTGAAAGAAACGCGTCGGTTTCTCTGGACGATCAGACGCGTCGTCAACCGCCGCAACTTCACTCGACTAAGACGAACACTGCAGACGGACTGCATCGACAAGGCCTCGCGCACAGGAAGAAAACAAAAAAAAACACCGTCGGACGCGATTCTCCGATTTCGATTGCGAAAGGCGCGCAGTAAGTGGAGATGGCACGCAGTCCCGCACAATGGATCGCTGCCCGAGGAGTGCCCTGCTGAAACTCCCTCGCGCGGGCAGCAACACACCATCGAGAGGGGTGTGAAACTCCCGTTCCATGATTCCACTAGGGACGCACCTGAGGCTACTCTGTCAACACTACACAGGAGGGGCCGATTTTCTTTCTGCACGGATTTCGGGACTGATTTTTTGTTCAGAGGAGCTGCGTGCTGACCACTGCAGCGACAAGCTTTCATTGGAGGCCCGCATCTTCAGTACTCCACGGGAGGTGGGGGAACCCGACTTGTTTTCAGCAAATAAGACGGGAAAAAAAAGAAAAAAAACAATAAAGAAAAAAACAATGGGAGTGGACCAGTCGACTGCCCGTTTTTATTTCTCTGCCCGAAGGATAATCGCATACCTAGGAGGTACCCCGCGGTTCGGACACAACACCCTACGGCGACTCAAATGCCAAAACTCTGGGCTTCACTGGCACGGGTAACCAAAAATTAGGAAAAATACTTACAGGAAGAGATTCTACCGGAATTTTCGGCCACACATCCAGAGGCATGGATCTAGAGGGCTTCACTGACACGGGTAACCAAAAATTAGGAAAAATACTTACAGGAAGAGATTCTACCGGAATTTTCGGCCACACATCCGGAGGCATGGATCTAGAGGACAGATGAATATTTCTCACGCAATCAAACGCCGGATCAGATGAAGCTGCCAATGGCACACCTATGCATGTCAGGTATGTCTACAGTTTGGTTTTTCTGTGGCCAAAGGATCTGCAACTATGTTCACTTGGGCACATCTCAAAGAATCAATCATTGAGGATTTTGGAAGCTCTGTCGGCAAACCACAACTGAATTTTCATCGCCAGTACCGACGCCATCCTCGTCGCACTCAGGGGGGACCTGCCGCACCTGAAACACATAGCTGGAGCACGGGCCAAGCCAAAATTCATGATGACACTACCACCAGTCAGTTTGTGTCGGCCCTCTCGCCCAATAAGGAGTCGGACACTTCAACGTTCCTTATGCAGGAGCACAAGTCATCGCAGACTGCACCGGCTCAATCCTGAGCTCATGTTATTTTACCTTCAGCTGCACAGGTCACGCCCGCAGTGTCGGGTTGAGGTCCCCAGGCTCATACGGAAGGTTCATACAATTTTTATCCACCAACAGTTGGGTGGTACCAACCGTACTGGCATCCCACTTCATGGAAGCACACAAGGGGCCTCTCCAATGGAAGGAGGGAGAGCATTACGGAAGGAGGCATTCTCAAACTCGTCTATCCAAAATTGATCCATGATGAAGGTCGGCGCATTTGGGAAATTGCTCGGCGTGCACCCGCGGCACGGGTGCCTTATAAAGGACCACAACAGCTCGGACCTCAGTCATTGGTGTTGCTTGCTTCGACCCGACACGCCAGAGTAGGGCGCAGAATATGGAAGATAGCTTGGCATAACAACGTGATTCACCATCTTGAGGACAAGGTGGTTTTTCGGGATGGTGGCAGTGATAGAGAATATTGGTATGCGATTATCCACATGGAGGTGAGGGGATCTCTTATAAATAAGTTTGCATGGAGGGAGAAAGGGGGAGGAGAGAATATTGGTGTTCGGCCATTCTGGCTTGGGAAGCTGCCTGTGGGCTTGGGCGAGGAGCAAGTGCTCTCTCGAGGCGACCTTATTTCTCCTTTCTACAACTCCATTGTAGTTCTGCAAGAATTCCACCATATATACAGTAGTCACTTCCTCTAGCTCTCAGGTTGATCGTGAGTTTTACCTCGAGACTCGGGGGGCTCGTTAAACACGCATGGGTTTAAGCTTGTATTTGAGGCGGATGACTTTATTCTATCCAAAAGTGAGATCTTTGTTGGAAAGGGTCACTTGTACGATGGATTATTCAAATTGAATACCTTTATTGTTTTTGCTTACTTTCGAGTGATTTATGGCATAATTATTTAGGTCGCGTTAATTTTATCAAAATGCATGACATGAAAAAGATGGAATTATAGCCTAGCATGGATAAAAATGATAATGAATGTGTTACTTGCATGCAAACTTAAATAATTAAGAAACTGTTTACAACTACAAAAAGGAAAACGTAATTTGTTAGAATTAATATATAGAGATATATGTGATTTGAATGTTACACCTACCATAGGTAATAAAAGGTACTTTGCAACTTTTATTGATGATTATTCTACATTTTTCCATATTTATCTTTTACATGTTAGAGATGAAGTTATGGATAAATTCAGTATCTACAAAAAATGAGGTTGAAAACCAATGTGATCCTACAATTAAATGCCTCAGATCCGACAAGGGAGGTGGATACTAGTCCTTCATTGTTTGAATCCCTAGGGATCATACATGAAGTGACAGCTTCCTATACAGCTCAACAAAATGGTGTAGCTGAAAGAAAGAATAGAACATTAATGGAAATGGTTAACTTCATGATGTCTATCTCGGGTCTCTCAAAAGGTTTTTGGGGAGAGGTGTTATTAACTGTGTCACATCCTAAATAAGGTTCTCACAAAAGGGGAGGCTATGACTCAATATGAATTATGGAAGCATAGGAAACCAAAACTAAACTATTTAAAGGTTTGGGGTTGTCACGCAATTGTAAGTAAGAGTACCTAAACCTAAAAGGAAAAATTGGGTAAAAGATGTATTGATAGCATATTTCTTAGATATGTGCATCACTCAAAAGCTTATAGATTCATGGTTGTAAAATCTAATGATTTAGTAGCTATTAACACAGTTATTGAACCAAGAGATGCAATTTTTGATAAATCTAGGTTTACCGCTTTACCTAAGCAAGTCCAAATAGAGGAATCTAGCTCAAATAAAAGAGTGCCTCAAGAAGATACAGTCGAGGAGGTTTGTAAAAGTAAACAACCTCAGATACCCAACACAAATGAATCTAATTTCTATATGTACTTGTTAGAAGGAATCGATTATAGTTTGGTTACACAAATTCGGTTTTTCTCAAAAGAGTCTGACCAAAATACTTTCAAAGAGGTTATGTCATCTTCTAATGTATCTAATAGAGCAAGAGGGCTGGACAGCTATGCTAAGCGACCACCCCTATTGTACACGTACCAAAGGAGGAGGCAATGGTGTTTGTTTTGTTTGTTTCTTTATGTTAGGTTGTTAAAACTAATTAGGGGCAGATATGTAATTGTTCCTGTTAGTTATAACAGCCAGGGGTAGTTTTGTAATAAGTCTCTGTTATGTTAAGTTGTAGTATAAATGTTTGTATGGGGCTGAATAGGGAGTTAGTCTGGTATTTTCCTTGGAGGTTGAGAACCCCGACTCTAGAAAGAGATGCTCTTCCAAAGAGAAGTTGGTCGAATCTGCTATAAAGTTGAGGTAAGAATTCCTAATTTCTTTCTACTCTATCATTTGGTGCTTTCATTGAGAGCTTCCAAAGGAGAGAATTCTAGTGAGAGACTAGAAGAGAGAGAAAGTAGAAGAAAAAGGATAGTGAATTTTTTTTTTGTCCAATTTGAGAAGTTCATGACCACGAGAATGGAGAATCACGTCACACAGCTGGAATCAACTGTGAATGAATTGAAGAGTAGAGTCCAACGTCAGGTGAACCTCGAGAAAACGGTACTGGAAATGCAGACAAAGTTCCAATAGCAACTGCAAGGCTTGACAGTGGCTATGAGTCAACTAAACCAGAGTATCCGGAACCAGATTGAGAGTTCCGGACATAAGCAATTATACAAAAAAAGTCAGGCGGAAGAAGAAGGTGGAGGCAGTATGCGATTCACTGAAGTCGAAGAAGTACGACAGGAAGGAGATGAAGAGAAAATTGCACTGATACAGGAGGAAGGAGCACTGGGCAGGCAGGTTGAGATGTCGATATTTACAAGAAAAAATCCAGTATCCTGGATTTCCCAAGCTGAGGTATATTTCTCCTTACACCAAACACGAGAAGAGCAGAAGGTCCCGATTGCACAGCTATTTATGGACGGTTTAGTGCAATATTGGATGACTTCATTAAAATCTATTAGAACGAAGTTAACCTGATCACAGTTGAAGGAAGAGCTCCTTGGCAGATATGGGAGTGTTATTGAAGAAGATCCTCTCATGTATCTAAAGGAGTTGCGACAGTTGGATACAGTGGATACATACATTGATGATTTTGAACGAGCTGCTTTGAGGATTCCTGAAATGACAGAAAGCTGGTATATGAGTCTTTTTATTGGGGGATTGAAGCCTAAGATTGGGAGCACAATTATGACACATGACTCCGCGACTAAAACACGATTATTGACTTTAGCACGACGAGTTGAGAGGGACTTACAGGTAAAGGGGATTATCAAGCAGCCTTTGCCACGTTTGCAGCAGGAGCAGCGGGAGGTCTAGGCAGGAGGTGGAATACCAATACGATGCGTGTTTTACCACCTACAGTAGGTAATGAGCGGGAACAGAGAGGAGGTCCGATTACACGATGGAAGGGTGTGCAAAATTTTTCAAAAAAATAATATGAGAGAAGAAACAAAGGCCTTTGTTTTTCATGTGGGCAGCGGTTTACACCTGGACATAGATGTCCAGAAAGAGGCTATAAACTCATGATCTGGGAATGTATAGAACCTCAAGAGGACAATGAAGAAGAAGAAGAAGAAGGGCATGGTGCAGGTTCAGTAGATCTGGAAGGAGAGCTTAAAGAGATGAAAATGATGGAAACACCAGTTGGTGAAGAAGAAGAAGGGCATACCCCAAGAATCAGACAAAACTGTCTCCAAGAAGACCGTGACTATAGAAGGGCATGGTGCAGGTTCAGTAGATCTGGAAGGAGAGCTTAAAGAGATGAAAATGATGGGAACACCAGTTGGTGAACAAGAATAAAACAAAACTGTCTCCAAGAAGACCATGACTATAGAAGGTAAATTGGAAGGGGTTCCAGTATTAGTATTAGTGGACAGTGGTGCTAGCCACAACTTTATCTCTAAGCAATTGTTAAAGTCCCTCACTGTATAGATCAGCAAGACCAAACCATATTATAGGGGGATGGGCATCGGGTTGAATCTAAGGATATGTGTAAGACACTACAATTGAATTTGGGAGAGATAGATTTTGATATCGAAGCTTATATATTTGATACATCTGGTCCAGATTTAATCTTGGGCATATCTTGGTTAGAAACCTTGGGATATTGTCACAGCACTGGAAAAAAATGACAATGGAGTTTGTCTGGATGGGTAAATAGGTATTATTACAGGGATGCAGAGTTGATGGAAGTACCAGGAGCTTGCAAGAACATTTGGGCAGAACTAGTTATGTGATCCAGGGAATTCAGTGGGAAGCAGTGGGCCAAACAGTTTCTAAGCAGACAGAACTGAATTCGAATCAAATGTCTCAAATGCAAGAACTATTGCAGCAGTACAATAGGGTATTTGAGGTACCAAAGAAGCTACCCCCACACAGAGGAATAGACCATTCAATTCAGCTAAAGGATGGGGCAAATCCAGTGAACATTCGGCCCTATAAGTTAGCCTTCCACGTGAAGAATGAAGTGAAAAACAGGTTCAGGAACTTTTAGAACCGGGGTTCATAAGACATAATCGCAGCCCCTATTCAAGTCTTGTCATTATGGTAAGGAAAAAAGATGATAGATGGCGGATGTGTGTTGATTATAGGGCTTTGAACAAATTAACAATACCAGATCGGTATCCTATACCTGTGATTGAAGAGTTGATGGATGAGTTGTATGGGGCCGCTTATTTTACTAAGATATATCTAAAATCTGGTTTCCATCAAGTTAGAATGAAGGGAGAAGATGTTGAAAAAACGGCTTTTAAGACTCATGAAGGGCATTACGAGTACTTGGTAATGTTATTCGGATTGATGAATGCTCCAGCCACTTTCCAAGCTACAATGAATACAGTTTTTCGATCAATACTTCGGAAGGGAGTATTAGTATTTTTTGACGATATATTCATTTATAGCGGTCATTGGAATGAGCATTTAAAATTACTACGAATCGTGCTGCAGTTGATAATAGATAATATACTGTTTACCAACAAAAAGAAGTGTTCCTTTGGAAAGAGTTCTGTCGAATACTTGGGTCACATAATTTCTGCCCAGGGAGTATCTATGGATACCAAGAAACTGATTGCAGTCCAGCAGTGGCAAACACCCAGGAATATCAAGGGGATTTTTGAGTTTGATGGGGTATTACAGGAAATTTATTCAACATTATGGGAAAAGAGCAAGGCCTTTGACCATGCTGACCAATAAAGGGGCTTATCGATGGACAGAAGAAGCTCAGCAGGCCTTTGATCAATTAAAATTGCACATGACAACAGCCCTTGTTCTAGCAATGCTTGATTTTTCTAAAAAAAATTGCAGTTAAATGTGACGCAATCAGGGTATGAAATAGGAGCTATACTTTTGCAAGAAGAACGACCTCTTGCATATTTTAGCGAAGTTTTATCTGGCACATCTTTAGCAAAGTCTACCTATGAAAAAGAACTTATGGCTTTGGTGATGTCCATTCAGCATTGGAAGCAATACTTGTTGGGCCGGCGGTTTGAAGTCCGTACCGATCATAGAAGTTTAAAACACTTAATCAAAGGGTTGTTTCTATGGACCATCAGTGTTGGCATGCAAAATTGTTGGGTAGTGATTTTGAGATTGCATTTAAGCCCAAACGATTAAACAGTGCAGTAGATGCCTTATCACGTGTTGTAGAAGGACATTGTATTGTTATGGCAATGTCTCAGCCTACTTGGGAAGAGTTCCATATCACTCGTCAAGAAGTTCAACAGGATGTATATTTGCGACCCATCATTGTTGCTTTGCAGCTTGGTACACCTGCTAAACCAGGGTATACCTATCGCAATGGATTGCTTTTCAAAGATAGTAGACTGGTATTGTCGCGACATTCTACTTTGATTCCTAAACTCCTCCATTATTACCACTCTTCACCGACCGGGGGCCACTTGGGATATCTAAAAACTTATAAGTGCCTTGCAAATGGTGTGGTATGGACCGGCATGACCAAAAGGGTATTGCAGTTTGTGCAAGAATGTTTTGTTTGCCAGCAGAACAAATATGAGACCTTACGGCCCGTTGGGTTACTTCAGCCTCTTCCACTTCCATCTTTGGTTTGGGAGGAAGTCACTATGGATTTTATATCCGGTTTACCAAAGTCGCGGGGATATGAAATTGTCTTTGTTGTAGTCAACCAACTAAGTATGCCCATTTCATCCCTTAAAAGCACCCATATACAGCCAAGTTGGTAGCAGATGTTTTTATGAAGTTGTTCGGTTACATGGCTTAACAAGTGCGATTGTTAATGATCGCGATCCACTATTTACAAGTTTGTTTTGGAAGGAGCTTTTCAAATTACAGGGCACAACTCTCAAAATGAGCTTCTCCTACCATCCCCAAACCGACGAACAAACCGAAGTGGTTAATCGTTGTTTGGAGGCTTATTTGCGGTGCTTTGCGACTGATCAACCAAAACAGTTGGTTATTTGGTTACCATGGGCCGAGTATAGCTACAATACTTCATATCACACTTCTACAGGAACAACCCCTTTTGAAATAGCATACGACCGTAAGCCCCCACATATTACTCGTTGTTTGACAAGGGAGGCAGCTGTAGAGGCAGTGGCTAATGTCTTGGTAGATCGTGATGAAGCTCTCAGACAACTCGAAATTAATTTGCATCGGGCGCAACAGCATGACTAAGCAGGCTAATCGGCACCATCATGATAGTCTTTTCGGAGGGGGACTTTGTATTGGTGAAACTCCGACCAAATCAACCAGTGGTTGCTTCTCAAATTAATCGAAAACTCACATCCAAATATTATGGGTCATTTCAAATTAACGGGCGGGTTGGAGACACCTTATAAACTTCTTTTGCCGGATCATAGTAAGGTTCATCCGGTCTTCCATGTTTCACAATTAAAGGCGATTGTTGGAGCATTTCCTGTTACTCCAACTCTTCCAACTGATCTGGTGGAGGAAGACCTTTACCCTACAGTGGTTCTTGCCGAACGCTTTCATGGTCCTTTCCACAATGGTTGATTCACTGGCGTGGCCATTCTCTGGATGAAGCGACTTGGGAAGATGCAAGTGTCTTTCGGTTTCAATTTCCAGATTCCCACCTTGAGGACAAGGTGGCTTCTCAAGGGGACGGTAATGATAGAGCAGGTGGATCGGACAGCTATGCTGAGCGACCACCCCTGCTGTACACGTACCAAAGGAGGAGGAGGCAGTAGTGTTTGCTGTGTTTGTTTCTTTTTATAACTAATTAGGGGCAGATATGTAATTGTTCCTGTTAGTTATAACAGCCAAGGGGTAGTTTTGTAATAAGTCCTTGTTCTGTTAAGTTGTGGTATAAATGTTTGTAGGGGGGCTAAATGGAGAGTTTGGTATTTTCCTGGAGGTTGAGAACCCCGGCTCTAGAGAGCTCTTCTAGAGAGAAATTGGCCAAATCTGCTATAAAGTTGAGGTAAGAATTCATGATTTCACTTTCTACTCTATCAGTATCACTTTGAAAGGAATCCACAAATGACGAAATAGACTCTATAACTAGGAACAATACTTGGATATTAGTTGATCTTCCTCAAGGTCGACAACTTATAGGTTGTAAGTGGATATTTAGAAGAAAAACGAACGGTATAATTGAAAAATATAAATCCAGATTGGTAACCAAGGGGGTTTACTCAAAAGGAATAAATCGATTATTTTGATAACTATGCTCATGTGCCTATGACTACTACTATTAGAATTCTTCTCACTTTTATCAAATGGTTATGTAGTTAACCAAACAGATAAATGTGTTTATAGTAGGCTCCATAATAATCGTGGTGTTGTTATTTGTTTATATGTTGATAACATGGTTATATTTGGAACTGATATGAATCAAATAAATGAACTGATATGAATCAAATAAATGAGGCTAAGTCTGTTTTATCTAAAAACTTTTATACGAAAGATTAGAGTGAAGTTAATGTTATTTTGGGCATAAATTTTGTTAGGAATAAGAATTTTATTATGCTTTCTCAATCACATTATATTGAAAAGGCCTTAAAAGGGGTTTGAACAATTTGATTGTTCACTCATTTCTATCTCATATGCTTCTCAGAGTAGGATGTCACCAAATCCTAATAGGGCAGTTGCTCAATTGGAATATGCAAGGGTGGTCGGGTGTCTCGTGTATGTCATGACAAGTACAGGACCCAACATTGCATATGTTATTGGAAAGTTGAGCAGGTATACGAGTAATCTAGATTATGCAAATGCAATGTGGTTAAAAGAGTACTCAAGTATCTAAAGAGTATTATGGATTACTATATATGTTATAGTAGAAACCCAATGGTATTGGAAGGTTTTTCCGATGCGAGCTGGATAACTAATTTGAAGGATCACTTTTCTAAGAGTGGTTGGGTTTTTACACTAAGCTGGAGCGATCTCTTGGGGTTCAAAGAAACAAACTTTTATATCAGACTCCACGATGACTTGAGTTTGTTGCATTAGCATCTACTGGAAAAAAAAAGCAGAATTGATTAGATCTCTTTTATCAAATTACCATTATGGCCTATACTGATATCTCTAGTTGTTGTACATTGTGATAGTCAAGCAACATTGGCTAAAACGTACAATAATACTTATACTGGAAAATCGAGACACATTGGTCTCAGATATACCTATGTGTGACAGTTGAAACGGGGTGGTATCATAACTGTGGACTTTGTTTGATCGAGCCAAAATTTGGCAGACCCACTAACAATGGGACTTTCAAGGGAGTCTGTATACAAAACTTGTCAAAAATTCACTAATGTTGGGACCTCAACTTGACATGTGATACTTGGCATGTATAAGTTTGATGTAGTAAATTCTAATATATGTGTGAAGGAAACACCAAAGGTTTATTACATCTTGGGAAAATGATGTTTGGTGCCCATGAGGAAAAGGAGGGTGAGTTTAAAACTCTTAATGAACCAAGGATTTCAAACAAGTGTTAAAACATGGGAACACTTTTTGGTTCACCTATGTAAATGTGGGAGTGGGGCCGCTCAAAAGAGCTTATGACTTCGGCTCTCAAACATTCATTAAAAGATAAGTGACACATGGTCATAATGGTGTCTAACAGTATATGGAGAACTAAGGAATTTGAACGGATTTGTGTAGGATGAATCTGGTTGATAATAAAAGATACATGTTCAAAGCAGTGTTCACCTGTTTATTCAACTTTGATTTATCTCTACTATAAAAAAGTTCAAATCGAGAGATGCTATTTATGCAAGTTCTTTCCAAGAGAGTATGATGCTTGATTTTCAAAATGGTATTTTAAATATTTTAAAATGGATTGTTAGACTTTAATAGTTTTAAAATAATTTAAATGTTTTATTTTAATTTTTTTTTTAAAGGAGAAGGTTATTTTTGGAATCCCACATTATAAAATGGGTTGGAATGGACATGTTCACTACCAGACACGATTCGTTCGCTAGCAGGTGCGATCTGGCCCACTTATTCAATCGAATGGGATCCGATGGACTGAATTAAATCTGAAAAAGATATGTCATTCCGGGAAAGGTATAAACCCAATTCCAAGGGGTATAATATCTTATCTGAATGGGTGCTTCCATGCCTATATAAATGGAGTCTCCATTTGATGAGAAAATTAATTTCAACCATTCTCAAGCACTCCAGGAGATACTCTCTAGGAGATTCTCAAGTGTCCTAAAGAGGATTTGTTGGCAAGCCACAGCACTATCGATTCAAGAAGCCTTCAACAAACATCAAAGGAATTCTGTTGATGTGCAACAACAAAATCCCTTTTATTACTTTCTTGTTTCCAAAATTTTTTCAAGGGATACTCTCCATAAAGTACTTGTGTTGAGTGTCGCCTCACCGTTGTGTCCTAAAGAGGATTCGTCGGCAACCCACAGTACTACCGATTTAGTGAAGGCGAATTTACGAGCGACAACGTGACGTGCATCGGCAAGCTCCATCTACGACCATCCAAAGTAAATGTTATATCCATTACCCACCAATATCCTCAACTAAACATGTAACTCCAATCGAGCTCATCATTAAAAAAACATTCACTAACACATCCACTTCAGGAAAAGGAGCTTTAACATACATTTCATAATCCTTTTCAAATATAGGAACATAGCCCAATCCACATCAACGACAAAAAAGGTTATTCTTCTCAAATGTATCATGGTTGGAAGTCATTCTCAAAAAACGAGGAAGTCAACATTTTAACAAGGAATATCAACATGGACAATCAAAGAGGACAACCAAATAAATAACATATCAAGTCATATGTTAGGTCATGACCCCACTTACAACAAAGCATGTCCATCTCATCTCTCAGTACACAGCGATGACGAAGACAATGGGTGACTCAGCCAGGCCCGACTTTAGGGATATCGTAATGCTCACTCAGATTAGCCAAATACTGATTAAAGTCTTGAATCCGGTCACGGTGCGACTTGTTCGCTGTCTTAGCCAGCTTCTGCGCATCTATTCTCTCCCTCTGCTCTATGTAACGCCTCTCAGCCGGCGTTAGATGATCATCGATCGAACCCACCTGCTCCTTGCCATCATCTTTGTTGCTCCCCACCATCTCTTCCCCCTGATCAACGGACACTGCCCCGTCTGCAGCAACAACGACAATCGGAATCAGAACGAAACTGAACCGGATTAGACCAAATATATTAACAAACCTGTGGAAGAATCGTCTTTTAGATGGGACCATTCCTCCTCATGCTTTTTGAATTTCTTTTTCTTTTTGACCCCTCCAGCCTTTACATCAAGGGCTTTTCCCTTCAGCTTCAGCTTTCCACTGACAGCATTCTCATAGGATGACATCTGGAAATCAAAGGAGACTATGGGTTTATACATCAGAGGATGCAGCGACATTTTATAAATTAACAATGCAAAGCAAATTCCTTTCAGGGAGACTATGTATGCTCTGCTTTTGTGCTACTAGATTTGTTGGGATTTAACCAAAACCTATAATTCACTGTCACGGCCAAGAGGCAGCAGCTAAACAACCACAAAGGTTCATGCACAAAACAAACTTCAAATATCTTTTTCTAGAATCTAACACTAAGTAAAAACAATAGCCCCCCAAAACAAAACTTGCAGTTCCTAATAGAAGAAAATACATGGATAAAGTTTCATAGCAAACCAAGTGAGAGCCCCGAGGAAAATACACGGATAAAGTTTCATAGCAAACCAAGTGAGGGCTCTGTGGAGCCGGCACCCTGTCGCATTGTGAGGCTAAGTCGGCGAGTCGGGTTGTTTGGGAATGCAGCCCAAATTCGGCGGTAAGTTCTGTCCAAAGCTAAATATGGGCGGGAGACCTTCTTCTTCTTCTGCTCCAGTTGCTTCGTAATTTCTTGTTGTTAATAGAAATATGTAGCATTGATCCATTAAAGGATCCCACAATCTTATCAGAGTTGGTACCAGATGCGCGATGGTATTAGTTCGTGTAAGTGTCAGGATTTTTCCGAGCCTTCTATCATTTCACAAGTATCTTGGGTGTACGGGGATGTTTTATGATAGCTTTAAAGGTTTGGGATAGTTAGTCAATTTTAATTGAATTTTAAATATTCTGTAAACTTTGGGTTTTTAGTCTGATTTTTTTTTTTTTTTTTTTTGCGTCGTCAAGTCTGGAATGACCTTTATGTATTGTGAACAGTATTGCCATTGTTGCAGAATGACCAAAACGTATCACCCTAAAGGCCCTTAAGTATCACCCTTTGTCACGAAAATGACCCTACATATCACAGTGTGACTCCATACTTCAGGGGATTTTCAAAACATAAGAGCTTTTCTTGTGATACGTAAGAGTAAAGTCGTAATACGTAAAAGTAATATTTTCATACGTAAAAGTAAAATAATGATACGTAAGAGTCATTTGTCAATGAGTAAGTCATTCATTTCATATGTAAAAGTAATATTTTCATATGTAAAACTAAAATGTTAATATGTAAGAGTCATTTGTCGATGCGTAAAGGTATCCTTTGATGAATTTTAACACATAAGAGTCTTCCCCTTCATACGTAAGAGTAAGCTTCCTCCATGGGTAGGATTCCCCCCCTTTGTTCTTTCAGGATGGTCTAAGTTGGATTTTACGATTAACAATTATATCATTAATCATAAAGCCGTTTAATTTGGGGGTTTTGTTGCGAAATGAAATTCCCCTTCGCTGCAGTCGTAAGTGAACAGTGATTTCTGGGAAATGAATGTTGCGCCGCGACCTCCTTCGGTTATCTTGAATTTAAGATGGAGTTGACCGAGTTTTAAAAGGGGAGAAATCGCGCTGAAATGCATTTTGACCCAGCAGTTTTCTGCATCCGAATTTAATTATAAATCAAGAAGTCCCCTTGGTTCGATCTTCTTGTCTCTCAAACCTGGGTGGTCTTAGCATCCGTTTTTGAAGGTCCCTAGCATCCTTTTGAAGGTCCCTAGCATCCATGGAAGATCTTTGGCCTTTCGGTTCGTGTGGCTAAATTCCTTCTAAAATTAAAGGATGACATGAAGAAGGTTAGTGGGGGCTTCTTCCAAATTTGGTGGTGCTTGGCCGCAATGCTTCAACGTGGAACTGCTCTGCTTCATTAAGGTAGAGGATTTCTAACCCTTTCTATTATCTTCTGGAATAACCGTTGCTTGATATGGTGTGAGAACCTTCTAAGCTATTCTTGTTGATTGCTTGTCTATTATCATTGACCGTTTGTATGATTGTTATTTGATTGTTTATCTGTGATTCTATGTTATTATACATGCAGACGGTTATGACTTGCATTTATATATTTAAATGGGTTGTAATGGCTTAAGGAGGTGTGGGGGGGGGGGGGGAGGCTCTGATGACTCAAAGGTTCGATGCGTGCACCTATTTATGGGTTGTAATGGCTTAAGGTTATAACAAGTACACATTTCCCCGGGCTGTGATGGCTTAGGGTTATGTTATGTTCTTGGGCTGTGATGGCTCTTAGTTATAACAAGAGTCGATGAGATCATGATGTGGTTATGTGGTGGTTGTGATGCGGGTGTGGTTGTGGCAATGTGGTGGTTCTGATGTGGTTATGGCTGTGGTGACATGGGATGTGGTGGCTCCGTTGATGTGGCGGTAGATGTGATATGACTATAATGACTGTGATTGATCAATTATGATCAAATGTGTGAGTAAAGAAATATATGATTATTGGTAAGATGAAATGATTATGATGATTGAAAAGGTGGTGATTTGTTTCTGGACCTTTTCCATTAATCATGTATAAACCCTGAAACCTAAAATAACCCTCATTTATTAAAGAAATATTAATCTAATGAGATATGGTTGATCAATTGATAATGATATAATTCAGGGGTTCCTCTTTAAATTGTTATATGACCTCAGAAATCCAAAAATCACCTTCATTTAATTATTCTTGCATAAAGTTATCAATCTGATATGATGATACAGGTGACACAGCCAAAGGTAATATCTAAGAATCTTGTAATGTTATATTTGTTTTTGACATTGCTCACTGGCTAAATCTCTATCATTGATGCTTAGTTGAGCTCACACATGTCTATCTCGACACATTTATTTCACATGGATATAAAACTATTTAAAAATATGATCCTCCTGAGTACTCCCGAGTGTTCACCCCTCAACAGTTTTCCAGAGTTGTTTTTATGGACAATCTGATGGAGATCGGAGATGCTGTAATACTGGCAAAGGGAGTGGAGTCTAGGAGGCCTTTCTTGCATAGTCCTTGTTTGTTTGCATTCAGTGGTTTGTAGTGACATTTTGGGTATGAGTTTGTTTCCTTTCAGCTGCGTATATATATTTGGAATTGATTGGTGGTTCTATTTATTTTTACTAGGAATTTATGAGAGTAATGTCTCCCATATGTATGATAAATACCCTTAGTGTTTGTCGCCAATTCGTGACCTATTGGAGGCGGGCTTCGGGGGTTTCGCTTGTCTTCACTGCATAACCGAGTGGGGTTCCAGAGGAGGCGGGTTGTGATAGTTCAAACCATCCAAGGAGTACACCATGTGAAGGGTTTGTGAAGGGTCTGAAGAAGAACATATAGTCTTTTGGACAATTTGATAATAAAGGGTGCAAGACTCGCACTGAGAAAGAGGTGATGAAGATTGTAAAGGGCGCGCATGTGGTGATGAAAGCGGAGATCTCAAAGAACATGTGTGTGCTTATCGAAGAAACGTAAACAGAGGCAGAGATAGTTATCGCATCAAATACCTTGACGAAAGCAATGACGACATCATAGCATCGGAAGCTTAGCCATATGTCCGAACAAGGCCCGAAGATTCTTGCTGATCAAAAGTTATTGCCTAGATTTACAAAGGCATCCTTACCATTTTGTGAGGATTGCGTTTTGAGCAAGCAACACAGATTGAGGTATGGAACATCAATGGCGAGGAGCAAGGAGATCTTAGAGTTGACCCATTCCGAGGTTTGACAAACACCGGTTATATCCCTGGAAGGTGGAAGGTGGAAGGTGGAAGGTGCTTTGTATCATTCATTAATAGTTATTCCAGGAAATATTGGGCCAACCCAATCATGAGGAAAGAAGATGTTATTTAAGTCTCCAAAACATTCAGAGCGTGAAAGGAGCTTGAATCTGAAAATAAGATCAAGTGTTTAAAGACTGACAATGGTGGTAAATATACAAACGAGTGTGATATTTTTTGTCAACAATGAGTCATCGAAAGACAATTCACAGTGGCGTACACACCTCGACATAATGGAGTAGCAGAGTGAATGAATAGATCCCTGACAGATAAAACAAGGGCGATGTTAAAGACCATAGGAGCTGCCAAGACATTATAGGCCAAGCAGTGAAAACCGCCTGTTATGTGATCAATCAATCTCCTTTGGTGGCGATTGATTTGAAAACATTGATGGAGATGTAGACTGGTAAACCCACTAACTATTCTCGATCATATACTTTTGAAAGTTCTGTATATGCACTGCTTAATGACCAGGAAAAATCAAAGTGGGATTCAAGATCTAAGATATGTATCTTCTTGAGATGCGTTGATGGCATGAAGGGGTATCGTTTCTGGGACCCCACTACCCACAAACTTATCATCGGCGGAGATGTCATTTTTGTAAAAAACAAGGTGCAAATGATGATTAATGGAGACATGAAGAAAGAAAACACAGAATCTGTAACAGTCAATTTGGAGGATGAACCAAAGGAAGAGCCTGTATCTTCTTGAGATGTGTTGATGGCATGAAGGGCTATCGTTTCTGGGACCCCACTACCCACAAACTTATCATCGGCGGAGATGTCATTTTTGCAGAAAACAAGGTGCAAATGATGATTAATGGAGACATGAAGAAAGAAAACACAGAATCTGTAACAGTCAATTTGGAGGATGAACCAAAGGAAGAGCCTATTTCCTCTAAAACATTACCAAAGCACGATGATCAAGTACCATTTGAGTCTGGACCCGACTGTCAACTCAAGAGAAAAGAATTTGGTTGTGCTTTGTTTTTAGAAACATTTTTCGTTTTCATTTACAAAATTGCATTAGACAATATGTTGGGGGAGGAATTTAAAATTAGAGGGAAGACAAGTATACGTGTTGACCATCCAAGCTTTTCCATTTTCCTCAAAGAATGTTTTTTCACAATAACTCTGTTATTTTCCAATTCTTAGAACCATATTAACTTAAACTTTCTACTTTTTAACACCAAACATTTCTCAACAGTATTTCAGTAATGGTTTAAATTCTATTTCAATGTTTTCTTTTATTGTTGTATTCAAATCCTACAGTAGGTCAAGTTTAACATTGAAAATCAAATGCTACATATGTTCTATGTATTGCATGTCTGAAATTTTACTATAGATTTTCCTTTGAGTTTCATTTCCAATTGTTTATTCCATTTTCAAATTATCGTATTATAAACAATTCTACTCAAAATTTATCCGCTGCAGACCTAATATCATTGTTCAGTTCCTTAAGTAATGTTGTATCATCACTACGAAAATTCTACTTTTGTCATTCAAGAAAAATAATAAGTGTTGCAATAACATTTATGTGACAGCTATACAGTAACAGTTGCATATTCATCAATAAGTATTCATTTGGATACTTTATGTACAATTTTAATTTCTATGATCTATAATCATTCTAACAAACGTCACTTCTGCGTCATCGTTAAAACAGTTTCAGTAGTGGATATTCATTTATACAGTGTCTACCCACTGTAGCAATATATTTGTATCCTTTATATTTGTGATCAACATATATGTCTGTCTTTATACAAAATTATTCAAGGATTTCATTCTTAAAGTTTATTCAGTGATAAAACGGCTCACACAAGTAACTGCCCATTTAGTAATGTGTTTCGCCCTATTCAGTTTATTCACTTTAATTATAAATAGTCTTCTCAAACCGTCAGCGGTAAGATTCATTTGTATTTTGACATTCAATTATAACTAAATAATTGAAATCATAAGACAGTATACAATGAAACACCAAATTGATATGAATGATTTCAATTAATTCTTTAATCGAAGTGATTGCGAGATTGATTCATTGACTAGGATATTTAAAAATTAAAATTCATATTTCTATATACAAACCTCCTGTTACCAACGGTCAGAGGATAGCCATCACGCTGCGAGGCTTCGAGAGGATAGACGTGCGCCGATGGTCGGAGAATATCGCTGAGACGGAAATTCTTGCACGGTGGGTTGGAGGTCGTCGCTGCAAGGGAGATCCGTCTGTCGACGGTTGGAGAGGAGGCGTCCCACTGCGACGAGTCGGGAAACCAGTCGTGCGCCGCAGATCGGTTCGAGGGGGGAGATGGCAAACCCTCGACTGAAATTTGGGGGTTGGGGATGGGCAACCGAGATATTTTTTTTTTTTTTTTAAACATGGTTAAAAATACGTGGATAAGTTATAAATTAACAATGTTTTTAAAATCAGGGTTAAAAAAGAGTTTAACAATGTGTGATAAAAACAATGTTAAAAAAACATCCTTAAATGCTAATTTTTTTTATAGTGATTTCATTACGGCATGGTGGAATTGGGTTTCTATCATCTTTTTTTTTTCCTCATTGGAAATCAAAATGCGGATTTTGGAACTTCATTCGATTTCCTTTAAATTAGGAGTGGGACTCCAAGTTCAACCCTTCAAAGGTCAAGTATACCTTGTCTCATATTTGGATGAGGGTGCATGAATCTCGTATTTGGGGGAGGGTGCATGAATTAAATTGGATTCTCTAACATCCGAATTCTTTATGACATTGTTTTCTATTATGATCCCTATCAAAATGGATAAAGCAACTGAAATTGCAAGGTTTAGCCATTATGCTCGGGTGTTATAAAGTGGATATATGTTATGCTTTAATTGATAAGGTTTTATTGTCAACATAGGATGATGAGATGGAATTACATATTGAGAATGAAAAAATACCCAAATTTTGTCCAGATTGCAAGGTCTTTCGACATGACAAGTTGGCATGTAGTAAGGCATCAATTTGTTATGTTTGCTCCTTAAAAGGAAATAAGGAAAGCTCTTGTTTAAGGGAATAGTCAGTGATCCATTAAGAAGAGTGGGCAGCAATGACACTATCAGTAATGAGCGGGGGAATTCTTCTTGTCCCACTGAGAAGGATGTGGTGTTGGGCGCCTTCCTGGTTGGCGCACTGCGTAACGCCTCCTCAATTGGAGCATCACACAGTTTCTCTTTTTATGAGGTGTTTTTAATGCGGGTCAAGACCGCGTGAATTAATTCACGTGGTGACACACTTTTGACATGAAGACATTAATTGACGCGGATTCTTTTTCCTATATAAGGAGGCAGTGACAAGACATTTCAACATCACTGACATCAACAACACTGAGAGCAAATCTCATTTGGTGATCGCCTTTTTTTGACGATTATCTTTCTTGTTCTCCGTCTTTTGATCCACACTTTTATTCTTGAGTATTACTTTTGAGATCTCTTCCATTTTAGGGAGTCTCTACCACGTATCTTTTGATTTTAGTGGATCCCTCTTTCTGGACTAGGTCCCGTGGTTTTTCCCTTTTGGGTTTTCTAAGTAAAAATTTTTGGTGTCAACTTTATTTTTTTGCACTTATTTTTGTCAATGCGCATCCGCTTTTATTTGGAGGGGATAGATTTTATTTCCGTTGTGCGTTCGTTTTTTCTATTGTTTGTGCGTTCGTCGCTTTTTCGTCTTTCCCAACATCTGGTATCAGAGGGTTTGGTTTTTTTTATTTCATATTTATTATGGAGGCCAATTATAGTCAGATGATTTTGTTGAATGGTACCAACTACCATATGTGGCGACTTAAAATGAAGGATCTGCTTTTTGTCAAGCGAATGCATCTTCCAGTATTTAGTACCCAAAAAGCCAGAGAGGATGTCAGATGAAGAATGAGCGTTCGAGCATGAGATGGTTTGTGGCTTCATTCACCAATGGGTCGAAGACAGCGTGATGAACCACATTGTCAACATCTCTCACACCAGAACTTTATGGGAGAAGCTCGAGACAACCTACGCTTCCAAGAAGGGAAACAACAAACTGTTTCTTCTCAAACAAATGATGAACTTGAGGTACAAAGAAGGTACGTCTATTTCTGATTATTTAAGTGAATATCAGGGATGTTTTGATCAGTTGTCTGAAATGGATATCAATTTTGAAGATGAGGTTTTAGCTCTTTTGCTGTTTAACGCTTTACCTGATTCATGGGAGAATTTACGTGTTACTCTAACCGGTTCTGGTCTTAATGGTGATGTGACATTTAGTTTTGTTAAGTCTGCTATTTTAAATGAAGAAGTCAGGAGACACACTCAAGAGAAATCTTCTTCAGAGCTTTTAGTCACAGAGAACAGGGGGAGAAGCCAGGACCAGGGGCAGAGCAATCGAGGTAAGAGCAGAGGCAGAGGCAAATCTAGACCTAAGCAGAGAGATTTTGAATGTCATCATTGTGGTAAGAAGGGGCATGTCAAGAAGTTTTGTTATCAGCTGAAAAGATAGAACATATTGAAGGAAAACCCACAGAAGAAAAATGGTGATGGAGATGATCATGTCGTCGCTGTTACATGGGTGATCTTGTTATTGTTTATAACTCCATTAAAATTGCTTCTGATGATTCTTACTGGGTTGTTGACACTGGTGCTTGTTTTCACGTGACATCGAAGAAGGAGTTATTTTCATCTTACAACCTAGGTAATTTTGGGATTTTGAAGATGGGCAATGATGGTCATGCCGATGTTGTAGGCATCAAGACTGTTTGTTTAGAGACCAGTACAGGAAGTAAGGCGATTTTGAAGAATGTCTAACATGCACCTGAGGTTCGTTTGAATCTTATTTCTACCAGCGTTCTTGACGATGAAGGGTTTATCAACACTTTTAGTGATTTCCAATGGAAGCTTTCCAAGGGCTCTTTGATTGTGGCTCGAGGGAAGAAGCAATCAGGTTTGTACTGGACTAGAGCTTATATTTCCTGTGATACTACTTGTGTTGTTGAGTGCAGTGTTTCGTCCAAGTTATGGCATAAGAGGCTTAGTCACATCAGTGAGAAAGGAATTGGTTGTTTGGCCAAGAGAAATCTTCTTCCAGATTTGAAGAGTATCAAATTGGACACATGTGATCATTACATGGCTGAGAAACAAACCAGAGTGAGTTTCAGCAGTCATCCTCCACACAGGAATTCACAGGTATTTGAATTGGTACATTCTGGCATTTGTGGTCCTTTGAAATCTAAGACCTTTAGTGGTGGTATTTATTTTGTTACATTTATTGATGGCTACTCACGAAAGATCTGGGTTTATGTTTTAAATGCCAAAATTCAGGTGCTCAATGTTTTTAAGCAATTTTATGTTTATACTAAGAGAGAATCAGGCAAGAAATTGAAATGTATTTGCACTAAAAATGGGGGAGAGTATTGTGATCCATTTGATTAGTATTTCAGGTAGGAAGGTATTCGACATCATAAGACACCGCCCAAGACACCTCAACTGAATGGTGTAGATGAGCGGATGAATGAGATTTTGTTGGAAAGAGTTCGTTGTTTGCTTTTGGAAGCAAAGTTTCCTGGACATTTTTAGGGTGAGGCTTTACTTACTGCTGCTTATATTATCAATTTATCACCTGCGGTTGCTTTGCAGACAGACAATCCTGACAAATTTTGGCATGGCAAAGAGATCAGGTTCGATCACTTGCGTGTTTTTGGTTGCAAGGCTTTTGTTCACGTGCCTAGAGATGAGAGATCCAAGCTGGATGGTAAGACATGCCAGTGTATTTTTATTGGCTATGGTCACGATGAGTTTGGGTACAGGTTCTATGATCCTGTTTTGAAGAAACTTGTCAGAAGTCGCGGTGCAGTTTTTAAGGAGGATCAGACTATTGTAGACATTGATAAGGGAGAAAAATATGTTTCTCCAACTTCTGATGGTTTTTTTAGTCTTGAGCTAGGTTCTGATTCACATTTACCTCATATTGTTGGTTCTGATTATCACGTTGATGTACATAATGATGCTCAAGGTGAACAATTTGGAGTTGATGTTTCTGATGCATCTTTTGTTTTTGATGATCCAGTTCCAGGGGTTATTAATGAACCCGCAGTTCCACTCCAGAGGTCATCTCGGCATCGCACCGCTTCTACTTGATATTTACCTGATGAGTATGTGCTCCTCGCTAAAGGAGGAGAACCAGAATCGTTTGATGAGGCAATAGAGAGTGAACATAAGGACATATGGGTTGCGAAAATGGATGACAAGATGACATCATTACACGACAACCACACTTTTGAGCCGGTGAAGTTACAGACAGGTAAGAGAGCATTGCAAAATCGGTGGATTTATCGAATTAAAAATGAAGAATCGAGTTCCCTTCCACGATACAAGGCAAGGTTAGTTGTCAAAGGCTTCTGTCAGAAGAAAGGTATTGATTTTGATGAGATTTTCTCACCTGTTGTCAAAATGTCTTCCATTCGGGTTGTTCTTGGTTTGGCTTCTAGTTTGGATCTGTAGATTGAGCAGATGGATATGAAGATATATTTCCTTCATGGAGATTTAGAGGATGAGATTTATATGAACCATCCAGAAGGTTTTGTTGAAATAGGTAAAGAAAATCATGTCTGTAGGTTGAAAAAGAGTTTGTATGGTTTGAAGCAAGCTTTGAGGCAGTGGTATAAGAAGTTTGAATCTGTCATTTCTTATCAGGGTTTCAGAAAGATATCTTCTGATCAGTGTGTTTTGGTTCAGATATTTACTGATGATGGTTTTATTATACTATTGATTTATGTTGATGATATTCTCATTATTGGCCATGATGCTTCTAGAATTGACAAATTGAAGAAGGATCTTTGTCAGTCTTTTGTGATGAAAGACTTGGGGCCAACACGAAAAATTCTTGGCATGATGATCTCCCGTGACAGGAAGGCCAAAAAATTGTTGTTATCTCAGGATAGATACATTGAGAAGGTTCTTCAGAGATTTTTTATGGATAGAGCTAAAGTGGTTCGTACTCCTCTTGCTTTACATTTTAAGATCAGTACCAGTCAGTCACCTTCTACTGATGAAAAGAGAGAGGAGATACATCACATACCTTGTTTATCTGTCGTTGGTTGTTTGATGTATGCAATGGTATGTACTAGACCTGATATAGCTCATACAGTTGGTGTAGTCAGTCGTTTTCTATCAAATCCAGGTAGAGAGCATTGAAGAGCAGTGAAGTACATTTTTTGTTATCTTCGTGGTACTTCTGATCTGAGATTGTGTTTTGGGAAAGGGAAACCTATGTTTTCTGGCTTTACAGATTTAGATATGGTAGGAGATATCGATTCGAGGAAGTCTACTTCAGGCTATTTGATCATTTTTGTAGGGGGAGCTGTATCTTGGTAGTCTAGATTACAGAGATGTGTTGCTTTATCTGACACAGAGTCAGAGTTTATTGTAGCTACTGAGGCGTGCAAAGAATTGTTGTGGATGAAAACTTTCAAGAGCTCAGTTTAAATTAGGACAGGTATGTTTTATTTTATGGTAGTCAGAGTGCTATTTGTTTGGGAAAGAATTCCACTTTTCATGACAGGTCGAAACATATCGATGTTAGATATCATTGGATCCACAACGTCCTTGATTTCGAGATAGTTGGAGCATGAGAAGATCTACACCGATGACAACGGGTCATACATGTTGACCAAGAGTTTACCCAAAGGAAAATTCGAGACTTTCCGACTGATTGTAGGGTTGGCGGTGATCCCCACTTGAGTCAGAGGGGGAGTTTGTTGGGCACCTTCCTGGTTGGCGCACTGCGTAACACCTCTTTAATTGGAGCATCACATGGTTTCTCTTTTTATGAGGTGTTTTTAATGCGGGCCAAGACCGCGTGAATTAATTCACGCGGTGACACACTTTTGACGTGAAGACATTAATTGACGTGAATTCTTTTTCCTATATAAGGAGGCAGTGACAAGGCATTTCAACATCACCGACATCAACAACACCAAGAGAAAATACCATTTGGTGATCTCCTTTCTTTGACGATCATCTTTCTTGCTCTCCACCTTTTGATCCACACTTTTATTCTTGAGTATTAATTTTGAGATCTCTTCCATTTTGGGGAGTCTCTATCGTGTACCTCTTGATTTTAGTGGATCCCTCTTTCTGGACTAGGTCCTGTGGTTTTTCCCTTTTGGGTTTTCCACATAAAAATTTCCGATGTCAACTTTATTTTTCTGCACTTATTTTTGTCGCTGCGCATCCGCTTTTATCTGGGGGGATATTTTATTTCTGTTGCGCATTTTATTTTTCTATTGTTTGCGCGTTTATCGCTTTCCCTTCTTTTCCAACATGTGGATCCTCAATATCCATGCATGCATGATGGAACAAATGTGAAATTTTTTTAAGGAAATGACAGTCAAGGCGTTGGGTCTTTGGATTTGCAAGTTTCTTTAAGAGATGGGGGGGGTTATCCTAGGAAAATTGTTGTGGTCAAAGGACAAGAATAAGACCAAATGTTATCCTCTCAAGGATGTTGATTCTCCAAGGCATGGTTCTAATGATAACCATAACCATGAATTGACTCGATCTGAATCTTTGACTGAGTGTATCCTTTTTTATTAAAAGAAATGGGCTGCCTCTCCCAACTTCAAGTCTGTAACACAGACTTTGGAAGTCTTGGTTTCCAGCCCAGGGTTTGGTCATGGGCAGATGATCTTGATGCATAGACTTCCTTCAAGGACGTGTTAGTTGTAAGGAATAGTAAGGGTGATAGTCATGCATAATTTGATTGTGAGTTAGAGGCTCATACTGAAATTGATCTGCAATTGCCGCAAGAGAAAAATCAGTTGGCCTCAGGAGATCGGAAAGGGAAGAAGAAGTTGGAGTATGATGTCTCATTCTTGTAAAAATCTAGAAAATCTAACTGAGCTGCTACAGGGGACTCTCCTAATGCCAGGTGCTATAAAAATGTTGTTGAAAATTCTAAAACTTTTCAGAGTGATCTAGTTGGAAGCTTTGTGAAGCGTCGAGAAACCAAGGGGTCATCTTCACAGGATGTGGGTACAATGGTGTACAATGATCAAGCAATGCATGAAGATTCTATTAAGGTACAGGTGACTTCATTTAACATTTTTAGAGTGCTTGACCCATTGAATAAGGAGCGAGAAGGTAATGAATAGGATGACAAAGAGGTTGGGGTGGGTGGACATTTGGAGAAGAGGAGTGACTTTGGAAAGGCTACCATGGAGGTGGTCTCTCTTCCCATTGGCAGAGTTGATCTCTCAGCGAGGGTTGATGAGGTCCAGATCTACTCTCATCAGATCCAGACTCCAATGAGGAAAGACAAAGGCAATGTGGATGTCTTGCTTGATGCTTGCTCTCGGGAAAAGGTTCGAGCATGCGTTGTCAAGAGTGACTCAGATGATTCAAGGGACCTTAATGGTCCCCAGAAACATGTAAAGACTTAGAGGAGAGATCATCATACAAGAGGTCGAGGCCGTGGATATAGTCAAATTAATTGAGGGGCTCGACATAGTGAGATCCTCGATGCTCAAAAGGAGATTATTAAAAAGCTTGGTATGAATATGTAAACGATGAGGGCAGTTGCTTTGTCCGACCTCATCCCCCCCTACATTTGTTTTTTTTGTTTTAATAAAGGGGCACAAACCCTGGTCTTTAAAAAAAACGTAAATAATAATTAACTATTTACATTTACTATAAAAAATTAATAATATTAATAAAAATATTAATAAATAACTAATTAATTGTTAATAGTTAATAGTTATTAAATAATTAATAATTAAATAGTATTTAATTATTTATTAATAATATTAATTACTAATTAACTAATTAATTATTAATTAATTAATATTAATAATTACTATTAAATAATTACTAATAAATATTTTAAAATATCATTTAGTTACTAAATATTAATAATAATAATTAAATTATAAAATTACTAATTATGAAATAATTATTGTTAAAATATTATTAATTAATTTACTAATTGTTTCTAATTAATATTAATTACTAATAAATATTAGCTAAATAATATTATTTACTAGTTGATAATATTAATTTCTAACAAATGTTAATTATTAATTATTATTATTTAATAATAAATATATAATATTATTATTTAGTAACTAATTAATAATAATAATATAATTATTAGTTATTAATTAATTAGTAATTAAAAAATATTTATTCACTTATTAATATTATTAATCACTAATTAACTAATTAATTATTAATTAATAAATAAATAAATATGAATAAATATTATTAAACAATTACTAATAAATATTTAAAATTATTATTTAGTTACTAAATATTAATAATAATGACCAAATTATTAAAATACTAATTATTAACTAATTTTTATTAAATTAATATTAATTAATTAACTATTTGTTGCCAATTAATATTAATTACTAATAAATATTAATTACAAATAAATATTAATTAATTAATATTACTTATTATTTAATAATATTAAGATTTAATAAATATTAATTGCTAATTAATAATAATTACTAATAAATATTTAAAATTATTCTTCAATTACTAATTATTTATAATAATAATTATATATTTATTAACTATTAATTATTAATAATAATTTAGTTATTATTAATATTATTTATTAGTAATTAAATATTATATAAAGTAGGTGTCTGCTCCCTTGGTGGAGGCTTCCTCTAAAAGGTCTCTAGATCTCAAAAGGGATGATACCATGGCAAAAAAGGAGTGGAACTCCCTAGTTGAGGAGGAAAATGTTCAAGGTGATAAGGAGGATCATTGGGAATCCACTGGAAGAAGTGGGGATCCCGTAGGTCCTGACTCTCCCAGTAAGTCCTAGGTTGTGGTTGGATGCTCTGATCATGACGACTCTGTGAAGGAACTTGTGATTATGGTGAATCAGTGTCAAATCGTCAATCTGATTTTGAAAGGGCTGTGCAGAGAGAGGCAGATGAGAAATGGTGTAAGAGCACTCCTTATCCAGCAAAGTAAATAGTAAGATGGAGTCCCCAACAATTAAGGTTGTCCCTAAGGGGCAGTAATCTCATTTGGAGGGGGATGAATAGGAAGGGGATTGATAGCAAACCAAGACATGAAAATAGAGCCATCATCTAAAAAACTGTGGTCGAGGGCATGGCAGAGATGGTGGGTGTGGTCGGTCTTCTTCCAGAGAGCTCACCCTAGAACATATTAAACTCAGGAAAAAGTACTATGTTCTCTTTAATCAGAAGAATCCATAGTTAGAATAGGAATCTGTTGATGATATAGATCATGCTTATGGGGATGATCATGTTTCTCCTCATTTGTAGTTTCTATTCTGGATGAGGGCTTGCCCTTGTTTGAACCTGCCTATTATCCTTTTCATGTATTGTCTTTTATTTTTCAATAAATTTTGGTAGGAGTAAGTTCACCTGGCTCCTGGACCTTTTCGAGTAAAAATTATTAATTAGTAATTAATATTTACAAGTACTTAAAATTATTAATTAATATTTTTAATTACTAATTAATTTTTAATTAGTTAATTATTAATATCTTATAGTAAATGTTTACAGTTAGTTATTATTTAGGTATTATTATTAAATATTAGTAATTAATTATTAATTATTAACAATATTATATTATTAATTTTGCATAGGAAAGAGGAAACCTGAACCTCACATTGGAAATCCCTAAGGATTTTCAGGGCAAACCCCCTTATAAAAGAGAGTCATGAGTGAGGGTTTGTGTCATAATTCGAGACTGCTTTAATTGCAGTAATGCCGAATATTTAATAATAGTTAAATTATGTTTTTTTGTTTTATTTAATTATATATATATATATATATATATATATATATAATCTAAAACTATTTTTTAGTTGTATCTGAAGGTGTCGTGGGCCCAACACCTTTGGATTTTACCTAAGGACAAAGACGTTAAGGGCCTAAATGTTTTTGGAATCCACCCAAAAATACCAAAGGCGTGAAGACCCTTAACACCTACGTGGCTTATTTTTCAAAAAATACCTAGGCTTATTTGTAATTTTTTTGAAAAAAATATTAAAAAACAATATATAAATTGTTTATATGATGTTTATATTTTATTCTTTAGTTTAAATTGTTTAAATTTATTTTTATAAATCGCCATACCATGCATATTATAGTTACATGATAGGTATGACAATATAAGATCTAATTTTCTTCTACCTTGACTTCAGTTTTTTATAGAGTTATGATTTTGAATTTAAAGGTTAATTATATTTTACACATATTGGGTGTTAGAGTTATGATAGAATTGAAATCTTTCTTAAGTAATGAATTGAGGGTAGATGGACATTGGGTTAGACCACTCATTGTCTTGGGTTATGCCTTGTATATAAAAGTGGGGGTTGGCCACATGTCACTTCATGCTTGATCTTGTGAGGATTCTTGATTTTATATAATTTTAAACCTTTATATGAAAGTGTTTTATATACCTTATGCATGTAATGCATGTAGATATCTACGACTATATTTGGCTTCTATTTTTTTTTCAGTAACAAAAACTGTGAGTTGTATAAAGAGTTACATGTTAACATGGTTTGAGCATATTAATTTGATGGAGAGAATATAGATTACAAAACTAAATCATTATAAGCATGCATACCATGTGGTTGGATACTCCAGATATTCAATGTGCTCTGATGGTGGTTTGGCATAATATGAGGTCATCTAAAAACTCATCCTACACACCAACATAAACTACCAAAAATCATAATATATGATAGTAATAAAAATGACTAAAAAATTAATTACTAATCTAAAACCAGTAAACAAAAATGGGATAAGAAAAGTCTTTGACTTAAATAATTGGTCTCAAGTTGTATGCAACGCTCCGCTGCTCCCTGACAACGATGCCAAAATTTGACATACTCGAAAGGCATTGTTAATTCCTCTGGGTGTGAATCAAATTAGAAATTTATATTGTCTCGAACCATACTAACTACAAAGGTGTATTATAGTAGAAGTGTGGGGTCGAACCCACAAAGAGCGGGGAACGCAGCGATGACAACTCTAGACTAAAGGTTAGGTCGCTCCAAATTCGATTTGATTTTAATTAACTAATGGTGCAATAAATAAATTCAGATAGAGAAATATAAGAGAGGGGAATACAATTTCCATGGGCAGTTTTTCTAAAAATAAATCATGACTACACTTACAAAATGATAATACTTAATGGCTACACAATCAATCATATTTTATCGATAGAGAGATGGTAAAATTCTATCAATCTACCTTATAATCTCAATTCATAGTGGTATGACAAATTGAAATAACTACAATGCATTAAGATAAGATTGCAATTTCAGAAGAATAATTACATTCATTTTTCATGAATTAATTATCTTAATCATGTTGGTTTTCATCTGCTGTTAAACACCCTTGATCCATGATTTAACAACAGATTTGATAAAACTGAGCAGCAAAATGATACCAACTGAATATAATCACTACGTAAGAGAAGAGTGAAATAAAACACTTTAATACACGCCCATTTCAACTGATTCCAATCCCCCTATAGATTTAGCCAATCATTATTGGGCGATCGCCAACAATGAATAAACCGTCTTCCATCAGAAAGAGAATAGATGAGAGAGAATGAGTAATAGAATGAATGAAAATATAGATTTTAATTAAAATATAAAGCATTAAACAATTGCATTTAAGAAATAAAATCAAAACATAAAGAACCTATCTATGAAGAAATCTGGGTCGAAACCCCTACGGTAGCCTCCTGGTGGTCGCACCTCAAGCATGGAATGGAATAAAATACATTATTGAGGTACTGTATATATAAGTGAAATCAAATAATGACATGTACTAGAGGTACACGTCGTGTATCCTTGATCCACATAAATCTTCACAGATTTCGGATCTCCCGCGCACCTCGCGTGTATCTGACCTATTTATATCGACTACACGTCGTGTACTGAGTGTTTGTGACATGTACTAGCCTCTAGCTATTCCTTTGCATGAATTTATCATGGATTTCTCACTCAATTATTTTGATTGGTGTCACGTCATGTAATGAGGACTCACGACGTGTACTGGCTGTTTCCTCTAATGGATTCACAGCCTGGTCACGGCTTGGCTCACGACTTGGGCATGTTGTGAACTACCAGTACACGATGTGTATGGATAGGTCATGATGTGTACTGGATAAAATATGCATTTTTCTGTATTTTTTCCTTGAATCATGTAAATCCTCATTCCTCAAAATTTGGCATCACACCGCATGCCATTTTGTTCCTCAATTTTTATATTTTCCTTTGTATTTATCCAAATAAAAATCCTGTATAAGAATTTTAAAAACATTAATATCAAGAAAAAATCTTATATTAAATCAATTAATATTTAATGAATTCATATATAAAAACCCATCAAAATATGTATACAAAATAGAGATATCACAAACATATAAGAATAAAATCCCAGGGGATTTCCTGAGTGTAAAGGCTCCCCATAATCCTGCATCATACCCAAGTTCAAATCTGGGTGGGAGCGAATTTCCCCAGGCATGCGGTGACACAAACATGACGTAGGCAGGCAGTGACATAGAAATAACACTATACTGGGCCTTTGAGACAATTTGTGGGCCTTTGGTCCATGTAATGAGATTCATGTCCACTGAGTCTTTAGGCCATGTACTAAATAAACAAGGATTAATGGGTGGACTATCCCTAGGGGGGCTATGACCTGCCTTTCTGGATTGTGTGTGTGGTGTGTGTGCATTTAATGTAATTATACCCCCCAAACACCTAATATATATTTATAAGATTAAAACATGAGATGATAAAGATTTAATGAGATGCAATAGTTATGGATCTAATGTGTATGCGGTGTATATTAAATTGGTGAGACCAAGAAAACCCCTCAAATACTAAGTGTGAGATTCCTTTTGAAGAAAACACATGTCAAGACCTCAACTATCCAACTAGGAAGGTTCATGAAAAGGTAAGGTTCCCATGAGTTATCTTGTGAAAGACATGCTGGATGTAGCTAACCCTAAGACTTGGGTAGCGATATCCCGTTGTGAGATTTAGGTGACACATGGCTAAGAAACTCTAAGAGTTAGGATACTAGAGGAATAGAGTTGAGTTTTATCCATATGACAGATTTGGGCCTAGAGTTTTTCATTCAACCATCAAAAATTCACATGTGATATGATTGTCATAAAGACCAATCTAAATAGATAAAGTGATGATATTCACATCAAAGCGAGGTCATTACTTAGTAAAATATAGATCCTGGATCACTAAATAGACATGATGTTTGGGGTTATAATTTTTTAGTGGGAGTAATTCATTTAAATTTCTTAATGAAAAGGTATAAAAAATTTCACTCACTAATAGACATGTCTTTTTTGTATATCATCACATGTGTCATGATTATCATTTTGAGGTCACTTACATGCATGGCTTATAATATAATCATAGCTTGACATCTAAGGTTGAGAAGTGTTTTCTGAGAGAAGCATTCTAAGCATAAGAATGTGAATGTTATATAAATCAATTCCTCTAATTTTTACTCATGGGTACTAGATACCAGATTCACATCACACATTTGTGTTGATAAACACAAACTCAAAAATAAGAGAGAATTGATGAAAGGTGAAATATATCTACATGTTGGAAATGGGGAAAGAGTTATTGTCTTGGATGTTGGAACTTATGATCCAAGCCTACTAAGTGGATTAGTTCTAGAATTATAAAATTATTAATATACTCCATCCATATATAGAAATTTGATTTTTATATCTTGTTTGAACAAGAGAGGTTTTTTGTTCATTATAGAAAATAAAAGTTGTTCTATATATATATGAATGAAAGGTTTTATAGAATCGAGGACATGATGAATAATTTGTATAATATAGATATAAATGATTCAATCTATAATATTCAAGATGAGAAGGTCAAGGTCTATTATAACACTACTTATCATTGGAATTATTTCCTTGGATATATAAATTAGAAACTTATCCAAAGACTCCATGGAGATGGACAACACACTCAATTATGAATCATTTGATAACTACGAATCTTTCTTATTATGTGAAATGACCAAAACACCTTTTAGTGGAAAATGTGATAGGGATAGTGGACTATTGGATCATATACATAGTGATGTATGTCAACCAATGAGTACTCAAGAAAGTGGTGGGTATAAGTACACTACTAGAAAATGAGGCTACTTCCACAGACCTATAGCCACAGTTTTAAAATCATGTCTATAAGCTAGATTTTCGTGGCCTATTACCATGGTTTTGAAAACCGTGGCTATAGGTCATGGCTATATCCATGGTTTTGTGGCCTATATCCACGGTTCTAAAACCATGGCTATAGGCCAAATTTTTCAATGGCCTATAACCACGGTTTTCCAAAACTGTGGCAATAGGGTTCCTGTGCTTCCGTGGGAAAAAAATTTCCCACCAAAAATTTGGCGGGAAGACCCACCACCACGGTTTTGAGGCTATTACCATGATTTATATTAATATATATATATATATATCATAATATATATATATACCCAAAGTGTTGTGTGGTGTAGTGGTAAGTGCGCTGGATTGCAATGTGGAGGTGTAGGGATCGAAACCCGCTGGGGACATTTTTTATTTAAGCTATTGCCACGGTTTTCTGAGGCTATAGCCATGGTTTAAACCATGGATATAGGTCAACTGCCATGATGTCAAATTTGGAGGCCTATTTCCATGGTTAAAACCATGGCAATAGGCTGGGACCTACTGCCACGACGATAGTGGCCACAATTAGCCAAAATCGTGTCCGTAGCCTATGGCCACAGTTTTGGGGCCTATTGCCATGGTTTTGAATCGTGAAAATAGCTCTTTTTTCCAGTTGTGGTACTTTGTAACCTTTATTGATGATTTCAGTTAGTATAGTTATGTGTTTCACATGAGACACAAGTTTAAAACCATTGAAAAGTTCATGGTATTCAAAATTGAAGTATATAATCAACTAGATAAAAGTATTACAATTATACAATCAGATTGGGATGTTGTATACTTGACTTAGAAATTTACTGATCATACGAGGGATTATAAAATTATTTCACAACTCACTCATTTTGGAACAACATAGTGGAATATTGTGTTTGTGTGGAGTAATCATACCTTGTTGGACATGGTTTGATCGATGATGAGTCAGCGTGACCTTCCTATTTTATTATAGAGATATGAATTATAAACCATTGTATTCATACTTAACCACATTATATCTAAAGAACCAATAAAGATACCATATAAGATATGGATTGGGATACATCCCAAGGCAAATTTTATACATACTTGGGGATGTGAAGCATACACGAGCATTTGGTTTCTAAATTTTTTAGCCGCAAATCTATAAAATGATTATTTGTTGGTTATCATAAGGAAATAAAGGGGTTTTATTTCTATGATCATACTAAACAAAAAGTGTTTGTGGCTCAAGATAGTGTTTTCCATGTGAAGGGTCACATGAATCGAGGAGTCAATGAGAGAAAGTTTGAACTTAGAGAAGTTCAAGACCAATAAATAGGAAGTGTTTTTAGATAGAAAGTGATTTGGTTCCACAAATAATTTTGGAAGAAAAATGACCTAGATTACCCAAGAACATCAAAGATCTTATAGGATTCATCAAGAGCTTGAGAGATATTAATTTCTAGTGGAAAATAATGATGAAGTAATGGTCATATATAATGAATTTATTTCCTATCAAGAGGCCATAGAGAGTCCAAATTTCAAGAAATGATCAAAGGCCATGAAATCTGAGATAGAAACCATGTGCACTAACTGTAATGAACCAACCTGGTTCAACCCAACCCATCACCCACATTGACACACCACAAGGCCTAAAGCACATTCCTGATCACCATGGGTTAGAGACAATCACTATGTCATAATAGATGAACTCTTGGTAATAGTTTCTCCTAGGGTAAACTGACATGAACCATCTATAAAATTGGATAACCACACCAAAATAATCAGGTTCAAAGGAAAATAATCACATGTTTAATATAAGATTCACAATCAAACAAGTCATTAACAAAATGTATGAAATTATATAAATAAATCAAGAATAAGTAATTTGAACCATAGGATCTATCCATAAGGGTCTAATGTGAGATAGTCTAAACACAATATGCTAGCTAACTAATCAATATAACAATATCGAAAGCTCTCATAGTCTTCCCTAGGCCCAACTCTCAAGAGATATCTCGGTATCTTGGTCAAAAAAGTAGAAGATCTCTCGATCTTCCTCCCCAAAGGCTCTCTTGATCCCTTGTACACCACACCCTCACACCCTAGGCATTGTTGGAGTTAGTGTTCTAAAAACAATTGTTTCTAATTTTAATTAAATATATATTAAAATAATTTAATATTAATTAAAATATGTTATTACATATTGTTCATAGTTCTACATGACTTTAATGTAATAATTTCTCGGGGTATTTATCATATTGAAAAGGGCATAATAGTTCCCCACTATGATGAAAACCTTAAAATACCATGACTATATTCTCAAACCTTGTTTTATGGTTGGATAAAATTCTATTATGGGGAATATAGTATGTTTACTATCAAGTATAAGCACTCATAAACAGATGATACTTTATCTCATAAAGTTTTCACCTGCTTATCTCTAAGATGAGATATTATGAGAACAAACCCACTGGTAAGAATTTCACATGTTTATGTATCATTGGATATTCCTATCTATGAGTGTGTGTGATGGTCCTTAGACTTTAATATTATTATTAATGCATGTCATAACTTGAACACTTAGATTTAATGACCAAAACCATGATTCCATATGTTCATTAGAAGTATGGTATGTTGGGTGTGTTATGAGAAACATGTTATTAATGAATAAATCAAAGAAGAATTTTCCCCTTACATATTTGTGGGAGTTGATATACCAACCTTTGATTGAAATAGAATTGTCACATTAAATCCCAGGTCCATGGTGTAATGATGATTTATTTCAGATAGTCAAAGAATGTTGTATCAAGTATATAAGTTTATGAAATGGGCGTACAAACTTCTTGATGATATATCATGACAAAAGGAATTATATTACACAATGATAAATTGTATGTGGTTGTCGATGTTGTGACATTAATTTATTTCTATTGGATTCCTTGTCCCATTTTTATACAGTAATCTTGTAATTTAGGCAAGCTCATCTAATACCATTGAGAAAGAATCCTAGATGGATACACACTATGTGTTTTTTTATCTCAATTATATTCAATTTGAATTTAATTATGGGAATAAATATTATTCTCAAGTTCTAGGAATAATTTTATTCAAGATTTATTGATCATATAAATTAAATAAATATTTATTCGTAAGGTAATTATTTAATTACATGGATATATAATATTTATTTATTCGTTTATTTGATAAATGTTGAGGAGTACTAATAGACCATGATTGAGGCTAGCGATAAATATTAATTTGAAAGCTGGTAAAATAATATTTATTATTGCGCCAATTAGATTACACCATGAGAAAATAATAATAATATTATTATTAAATGTAATTAGGTCATATAAAGGTTTAATATATTATTTAAGGGTCATTGTGCAATTAAATAATATTTTAACCCTAACTCTAACTCTATAAATATACAACCATGTATATTGTGTAAGTATTGATTAAAATTGAGAATTTTTATGCACGATGATATCTAAATCTCTCTCTCAATAATGAAGAATACTCTAGAAATTTTCCTTCCTCCACCACCATATCAATAATGAGAGTACAATGATGATTCTTCAAGCCCAAAGGAATCATCACAATGATCAAGATGAACATCGTAAGATGATCGATCCATCACAATAACAACAAAAAATCCATCCACATTGTTTGAAGATCATAGGAACACATGTGGATCACTACTAGAGGGATTCTACACTTAGATCCTATAAGAGAAATGATGGTGGACTGAAAAAAGATTTTGGATGATCAATAGATTCATCGAAGAAAGATCTCAAGAATGAGGTATTATTTCTTTTTATCTATTTAAATTAATTATAAATTCAATGTTAAAATATATTCTCTTGGTTCTATAGACCTTCTTTGTTAACATTCTTTGGAAAATTTTAATTGGTCATTATGTTTATGTCTTGTACAATATGCGAATGATCCATCAAATCTGACAATTGTTGAGTCGAGATCGACCCTGATAAGCACTTCTACTACACTTGGAACCAATAAATGATATAATAGTGGTCACATTAAAATTTGTAATTATTTATTTTTTTGTTTACCATTACACATTTAAAAGTTAAATTTCATTTTGAGTTTTAATTCTTTCTTTATCCATCATCAAAATCACTTCTTCCTCCTCTTCATTTCTCTCCCACTTAACTCATATCAGTTAATAATTAACAAATAATATGTATGAATAACCCTTCCATAGGTGCTAATAATTATAGAAAAAAATATAAGGTTACATGACATGCACTTTATTGGCACACATTGTGTATCCTTGTTCATTGCACCAGGACACCAACGTGGATTCCAGGTTGTTGTGTAAGGAATACACACTGCATGAATTAAATGAACCATATGTTGACCATCTAGGGTAACACATGAGTTTTCCAAACTACACGCCATGTATAATTTCTACACACCATATAGTCCATGTGTTTTCAAGGTGGAAAACATGGGGTTAAAATGCATCGTATTAATACACCATGTGTATTTAATACACGATGTGTTTTGGATGGAAGTCATATAACATTATGTACACATAATTTATAATTTCTACACTCTATGTACTTCATAAATTTACATAATAAGTACATGCTAAGCCCCTAGGTTTTTACTGCAGATATTTGGTGAAACGAAGTACACCTTGCATGACTAGATTACACACACCATGTACTTTACCACTTTATGTAAAAACATTAAATTTGATTAATTAATCTATTAAAACTCACTGGCCTGAGTTATGTGGGTCATTAAATTGATATTACAAGCTATTGGTTTGGTTTTATATTATATTAAATTCTTAATTTATTCTGCATAGTATTCAAAACCAAAATTGATGTACAATCATTGCATACTAAAGACTCAATGCATTATATTGTATAAGCAATGTAATATCCATGTTTTCCATGTGGAATTAATTTGGTAGTACATGACATGAAATTACGACACATTCCATTTACATAATATGTTTTATGAGTGAATTGTATACAATTAGAACCATACTGATTAGTTCAGATAGGTACTCAATAAGTTTCTTCCAAGTACAAAGATGTGTTTTTTTGAGAAAAAATGAGCATAGATGCTCTTGAATTGAATAAGGTAAAGAGTTACACAAGACAGAAAGAGGGAATTTTATTAAATAAAATACAATAATTTATTTTATTTTCACAGCATATAGGAATTTTAGGATAATTATATGAAATAAGATAAAATGAATTAATTGATTAATAATATAATTAATCTGATCAATTTGTGCACATTTTATCTTATCGAAGATGATTATGATGTATTATCTCTCAAGTGGAGAGATTCTATCTCTAACATCTAACAAAGATTGTTTTGATGACTGCTTGAAATTGATCATATATGAGGATGATTGAACTCAATTAGATGTCTTATGGAACAATGATATTTTACCTTTTTTTACCCATGTAAAAGGACTGACCTTCTGAAGGGTGATTTGAAAATGGGTGGAAGTGACTTTTATCCTGGGGATCACTCGAAATCCCTCATTTCTGAGGATGATCGAAACCAACTTTTCACACCCAAGTTCTTCATTAAAGGTGCTTATTTTTCTTATATTTTTATCCTAGAATCCCCCATAAGTCCCCCATAATCCCCAATAAATTTTAGTGGCATTTGGAGATGTTTTGAGGGGATAAAGGAGGGTGAATGGTTTAGGTGAACGGTTTTCCAAACCGTACACACATACCATGCGCCCATGTACAACTCATTAAAAATGTTTTTGATTTCCAATTTTTCCCTCCTGGTATTTATCCAAACTCTCCCCTTTATTACCCCATTTGAAAATTTCAGACATGGAAGCCTTCCAAGCACTTCAAACCCTCCTTGGAACTCCATTTTGAAGGGGGGTTTGGTGGAGGAACTTCACACAATCTCAAGTAAGTGTTTCTCCCTCTTAGTTCCTCCCATTTTCATGAATTCTATTCCAATTTCCTTGAAGTCCCAAATGAACAGAGGATAATGTTTCTAACCTAGGGTTTAACCTTGGGTTTTCTTGGTCCAATCTTCTGATTTTAGACTCGATCTACCTTCCTTGAGGTGCGATGGTGGTGCGATTGAATTTTCGCATAAAGGATTAAAATTTTTAACAATTTTGGTAGGTGATTCCATTTTTATGAAATTCTTGTGACTTATCTTTCTGTGTTTATAATATTTTCATGTTTATCTCATTTTCTTATTGGTGAAAAAATTGGTTTTAGTGGTATTTGTAAAGAAAATGAAGTTTAAGTTCCATTTTTATGTGAAATTGGGGTTTTTTCATAGAAATATTTTATTGGTTCATTTGGGGATGCCCTATAACTACTTAGTTGATTTTATTGAAATGTATTAGGGTTGAAAATAATGTTTTTAATGTTCATATCCTTTGATTTTTTCTGTGAAATCTGGTTTCGGTGATGTTTGTTAAGTAAATGATTTTTGGGTACCAATTTGGTGTTAAATTGAGTGTTTTACATGGATATTTTATGTTATCCCTATTGGGGTTGTTTTATAAATAATGTAATGGGTTTATATAAATATTTTGGGTGCTAAAAATTCTGTTTTTGTGAATGTGAGTATACACATGGTGTTCAAAGTGGGGTTTTAAAGGGATTTTTGTGTGCAAAACATTGTTAGCTTTTGTGAAGTTGTTTTTATAGAAAATCAAAATATTTTGTTGTGTGTTTTAAGTGTTATAAAGTGTGTATAGATAATTTATTGTTTTTATGTGACTATTATTAGTGTCTTTATATAAAAAGTGATGTATGTATCATGCTGATTTTTTTTGAGCACAAAGGGTGAAGCCCGAGTACCTAGGAGGGTGGATATGTACTAGTACGCTAGTGATCCGGATGAGTTTGGTCCCTGTTTCACTGAGATAAATAGAAAAATACAACACTAAAAAAACTACATTGATGATTATTTGGAACCAATAGGTTATGGGTATGTTTCCTACTATTGGATCTTGCATGGGAAAGGATTGTGATGTGTATATTTTACACCGAGGTATGAGGTACATAGGGCCCGAGACTATCTAGTGCCTAGGGGTGTTCCTAGTTTTGGTGATCATTGTATTTGTGGTATTTACCCTTGTATTAGGGTGTGTTTGGATGTAAATTATAGTATCTAACATATATTATTCAAAGGTTTTAACATTCTGAAAGTTTTATTTTGAAAAATGTTTACAATTGAAAGTTGTATTTCTTGAAATTTATCACCGCTTGTCCTTACATATTAAAACTGCGTGTTTTTTCACCTTGTATTGCATACTATTTGGAATATTTGGGTGGTATACTATTGGGATTATGCTCACACCCTACTTACACCCCTTGGGGTGTAAGTAGACTTGATTATATTTGACACAAGTAAAGGCGGTTCGGGTTGTTAGTCCCCTCCTATGGTGCAGTGTTGTGGAGACGGATCAGGGGTGATGACCCCTTGTCGGGTGGAGTCTTTGTGGATAATTTTATACTGTTTTTGTTTATGTTTAGACCTATTGTACTTTATTTAAAATCATGTATTCATATCTGGTTTCTGATAAGTATTGTTTGGCATGAAAATTTCAGATTCATATTATTGATTGTTTTTAATGTTTATGCTTTCATACTCGAGTAAATCATTCCCAAACCAAATTTATTGATACCCAAGAACTTTTGATATCCAATGGGGATAGGGAATGACCTTTGGGACTTGTTATGGGCTGGATTTGGTGCCGATATTAGTGGCGACCAGATTCGGTTCGTGACAAAATGGTATCAGAGGAGGGCAATGTTTTTGGGTTATATTACTATTTTGGGATGAGTCGTGATAGAAAAGAGATAGGACTGTTGGGGATTGGGGTTTTGGTCATGAGTAGGTTGTTTAGACCGCACCTCTCATGGCAGAACTTGAGTCACCAGGGGACATTGGAATTGTCTGATTGACTTCACTTATAGGTGAGACGTGTGGGCTGCAGACCACACGTGGACATCAGGTGGGGGTGGAGTAATTATTTCTTTTATTACTGTAACGTGTTTAGATTATTTATATTTGATGTATTTGATTAAAATTTTCAGAATTTTGGTATTAACTATTTTTTTGTGACTGTTTCATTTTCTAGCAACATGCCTCTCTGGAAAGCTCCCATGCACCCATAGGAGGAAGCCAAAGAGAGTTCTCCCACACCGTTTGATTAGAGGCTAGTAGAGGCTATGGTTCAGGCAGTATAGGCACTAGGACATGGACTATCTCATTTTACATATCCTATTAGAGAAGATGATGTTAGTCCTAGGAAGGACAAGGTCTAGGAGTTCCTGAAAAATAAGCCTCCTACCCCCGAGATAGCATAGAACCCCAGGAAGTATAGGAATGAATCGAAAAGATCGAGCACATGTTCGAGTTCCTGGATACACCTAATGAGACCAGGGTGAAGTGTGCATATTTTCTGTTGGAGGGTCCCAGATGTAGGTGGTGGGAATTGGTACTTCAAACTGGGAAGAATAAGCAGATGTTCTGGAGAGATTTCAAGGTCGTCTTTAATGAACAGTATTGCCCTAAAGTGTTGGATTATTCTAGATCCCTAGAGTTCATGGACCTTGTTTAGGGGAATATTTCTGTGATGGAGTATGCCAACTGTTTTGCTGATCTATTTCGGTATTCCCCTAAAATCGTCTTGAATGAACAAGCGAAGGCTCGAAGGTTTGAGAAAGGCTTGCGACCAGAGATATACTCCCAGGTTTTCTTGTTCAAGCTAAGGACCTATGCTGAGGTCGTTGACCAGGCATGTATGGTGGATATTGACCATAAAGGTAGGTCTGGTTTTGCTGGGTCAGTGTCAGTAGTGGGAAGTGACATCTCTTCAGAGAAGAAAAGGAAGCAGGAGGAACAGGTGAAGAAAGGAGGTGGTAGTTCAAGCCACTCTTTCAGGCAGTTTTTATCCGTGGCTTCTGATGTGAGATCGGTCGTGTGCCACCAGTGTGGGAGGTTGGGGAACATCTGACCAGCATGCCTAATTCCTCCGAAGACCTGTTACCAATGTAGAGGTATGGGTCACTTGCAGTTCTTTTTCTAGGTGACATGTCCGCTTCAGAGTGGGGCAGGGTCAGCAACTTCAAGAGGAGTTCCAACATAGTCAAAGTTATCGAGGACAGGGGGATCTCGATTTGGTGGCCATGGTGGTAGGGCTAGGTCATCTTATGGGAATATTCACTTTAGGGCACAACCACAGACTAGCGGTTTTCATTAGGTAGAGACCAGACATCTCCATGTGGTGGATCAGGCACCAGTAGGATCAGAGGCAGGACCGTCGACAGTTCAAGGTACCTTTTTGATCACATCTTCTATAGTTGCTACTCTTTTTGATACTAGTGCCTCTATTTCATTCATTTATTCCTGTTTTGTGGACACATTAAATTTTCCAATCAAGTTGTTTTCTTTTGCGATGGATTTGGTGACGCCGCCGGGAAAGAAGAGGGAGCATAGTCTCAGGTGCCCATCGTGTGTGCTTTCCGTGTCAGGGGTTGAGATAGAGTGGGACCTCTTGGTCTTAGATATATATCTTTTTGATGTGATACTTGGAATGGATTAGCTAGTACAATTATAGGCATACATCAATTGCTATAGGCGACGAGTGAGTTTCACGGCACCTGATAGGAGTCGTCAGGTTTTTTATGGAGAATGGGATCCTTGGTCGGGTCGTGCAAGACCTCCACTCCCAGATTTGGGAAGTCTTATCTTCCAGTTACCATCACTCGTACTAGAGGATAATGGTATTTCCCCTGAAGGTGCACTAACTCATGTAGTGAATGAGTTTCTGGAGGTATTCCCAAATGATTTTTCAGGTTTTCCCCTAGAGCGGGATGTGGAGTTATCGATTGATATGGCATCGGGAACACAACCGATATCTCTTCCCTCATATAGTATGGCCCCCACTTAGCTGATGGAATTAAAGATACATCTGGATGACTTAGAATCCAAAGGATTCATTTTCCTAAGTGTCTCTCCTTGGGTCGCTCCTGTGTTGTTCGTGAAAAAGGATGATGGATCCCTATGGTTGTGCATTAACTACCAAAATATGAGTAAGGTAACTATTAAGAAAAAAATACCCTTTTCCTAGAATATATGATTTATTCGATTAGTTTAAGGGGGAAAAGTGGTTCTCAAAAATAGACTTGTGTGTTTGGGATACCATCAACTCAGGGTGAAAGAGGCAGATATCCCGATGACAGCCTTCTAAAGCAGGTACGACCACTTTGAGTATTTGGTCATGCCCTTCAAATTGACCAATGCTCTAGTGGTCTTTATGGAACTCATGAATAGGGTGTTCGACTTATATCTTTATTCCTTTGTTGTGGTGTTCGTGGATGACATTATAATATACTCTGACTTTGAGGAAGAACATGAACATCACTTGAGGATCATTTTGGGAACTTTGCGGGATCACCGACTCTATGAAAAGATGTCAAAGTGCACTTTCTGTATTAGGGAGGTGAAATTTCTAGGGCATTTTATCTCGGAGTAGGGGGTTTCAATGGACCCTGAGAAGATCAGTGCAGTCATGTCATGGGAGAAACCGAAGAATGTGTTTGAGATTAAGAGTTTCCTTGGCCTGGCTAGTTATTACAGGCGATTCGTTTGGGATTTCTCTCGGCTTGCTTCACTGATGACCATGCTCACCCAGAAAGGAGTGAAGTTTTTATGGCCCCTAGAATGTAAGTAATCCTTAGGGGAGCTGAAGCGATGATTGAATACTACCCCCATTCTAATTTTTCGGAGGCTGGAAAGGGGTATGTGGTGTATTGTGGCACTTTAGGTATGGGTCTTGTGTGCGTGCTTATACAGGATGATCACGTGGTGGTGTATGGCTCCCACCAACTCCGACCACATGAAAATTACTACCCGAACCATGACTTGGAGTTAGAAGCTGTGATGAAAACTTTTAGGACCTGGCTTCACTACCTCTTTGGGGAGAAGTTTGTGGTCTACTCTGATCACAAAAGCTTGGCCTATATCTTCTCGCAAAAGGACCTCAATCTGAGGCAATTCTATTGGATAGAGTACTTGTAGGGGTTTGAATTCAACATTGTTTATACCCCAAGAAAGGGAAATGTAGTGGAAGATGCCTTGATCATAAAGGTACTAGTGAAATCCTTGAGGAAGTCCAGTGACGAGTGGACACTAATGGGCCTCTTTTCTCAGATGCACATGGAGACCAGGGAGCGCAGTGAAGGTGAATTCTTAGTGAGATTTCAATTGAATCCTTCTCTTTTAGAGTTGATTAAGCAGGAAATTCCTAATGATGAGATTTTTTAGTAGTCATGACAATTTCTTCATGGTGGGGAGACATCTTCTGATTGGTCATCGCCTCTTGATGGCATCCTGTGCTTCAAGGGCCATTCAGTAGTGCCATCATCTATACAGAAGGTGGTGATGCAGGATAGCCATCAGTCTTAGTGGGTTGTCTATTCGGGTGCCACCAAGATGTATTAAGATGTGCGTCAGCAGTTCTGGTGGCCAGGTATGAGACAAGACATCGTAGACTTCATGTTGAGATGCTACACATGCCATCAGGTGAAAGTAGAGCATCAAAGCCCCCCCCGCTTTGCTCCATCTGTTACCCATTCATACTTGGAAGTGGAATGAGGTCACTATGGACTTCATTTTTGTCTTTCCTCATACACCTAGGGGTAAGAATGACATTTGGGTGGTGATTGATCTTCTAACTAAATCACCCCACTTCATTCCGATTAGAGATACAACTAAAGTGGATGAGTTGGGCCGTTTGTATCTTCAGGAGGTGGTAAGAATCCATGGTGTTCTATCAGCAATTGTCTTAGATAGAGACCCCCCATTTCAATTATTGTTTTTGGAGAGGCCTTCATAAGGCCTTGGGGTCTTAGATTAAGATTAGAATGACATACTATCCTCAAATGGATGTTCAGACAGAGTGGGCGAATCAGATTTTGGAGGACATGCTTCGTGCATGTGTTTTGGACTTTGGTGGTTCCTAGGATATCCATTTGGGATTGGTTGAGTTATATTATAATAACAGTTACCAATAATAGATTGTAATTTCCCCTTTTGAGGTGCTTTATGGTCGTCCATGTCGGTCCCCCCTATATTGGTCTGAGGTAGGTGAGACTTCACTATTGGGTCCAAGCCTTGTGCATGAGACTTTTGAGAAGGTCAAGTTGATCAGGAAATTATTATTGTCAGTTCAGAGTTTCCATATATCTTATACTGATCAGAGGTGTCGATACCTAGAGTTTTCTATGGGTGATAGGGTATTCTTGAAAGTGGCCCCTCGTTTGGGCCATCATCGATCGGGGAAGCAAGGGAAGCTGGCGCCGCGATATGTCGGCCCTTTTGAGATCACTGAGAATATTGTAAAGGTGGCTTATAGGTTGGCCTTAACTTATTAGTTCACATACATCCATGATGTCTTCCATGTCTCTTAGTTGAATAAATACAACCTGTATCTATCCCATGTGCTGAGTTGGGAAGAACTGGAGATAGATCCTGACTTGTCAGTTTTTGAACGACTAGTGAAAATAGTGGACTCCCAAGAGAAGGTGCTTTAAGGGAAGTCTATTCTGCTAGTTCAGGTTTGTTAGAAGCATGGTAGTGATAAACATGAGACCTGGGAGTGGAAGTCATGGGTTGAGGATGAGTACCCATTCCTGTTTTCCGATCAAGCCTCTAGTCGACTTTCTGGGAAGGAAAGTTTTCCTGGTGGGGAGAATTGTTACACCCAAGTTCTTCATTAAAGGTAATTATTTTTCTTATATTTTTATCTTATCATCCCTCCCCTAAGTCCCCCCTAATCCCCCACATTTTTTGTGGCATTTGGAGATGTTTTGAAGGGAGAAAGGAGGGTGCACAATTTTCCAAATTGTGCACCCATGTCTATCTCATTAAAAATGTTTTTGATTTCCAATTTTTCCCTCCAAAGATTTATCCAAACTCGACCCTTTCTTCCCCCATTCAACCATTTTAGCCATGTAATCCTCCCAATCACTTCAAACCCTCCTTGGAACTCCATTTTTAAGGGGGATTTGGTGGAGGAACTTCACCCAATCTCAAGTAAGTGTTTCTCCCTATTAGTTCCTCCCATTTTCATGAAGTCTCTTCCAATTTACTTGAAGTCACAAATGAACACAGGGTAGGGTTTCGAACCTAGGGTTTAACCTTGGGTTTTCTTGGTCTAATATTCTTATTTTAGGTTCGATCTACCTTCCTTGAGGTGCAGCGGTGGTGCGATTGAATTTTTGCACAAAGGATTCAAAGTTTTAACAATTTTGGTAGGTGATTCCATGTGTATGAAATACTTGTGACTTATCTTGCTATGTTTATAATATTTTCATGTTTATATCATTTTATTATTGGTGAAAAAATTGTTTTTAGTGTAATTTTTAAATCAAATGAAGTTTAAGTGCCATTTTTCTGTGAAATTGGGGGTTTTTCATAGAAATATTTTATTGGTTCATTTGGGGATGCCCTATAACTACTTAGTTGATTTTATTGAAATTTATTAGGGATTAAAATAATGTTTTTAATGTTCATATCCTTTGGTTATTTCTGATAAATCTAGTTTTGGTGACGTTTGTTAAGTAAATGATTTTTTGGTACCAATTTGGTGTTAAATTGGGTGTTTTATATGGATATTTTTATGTTATGCTTATTGGGGTTGTTTTATAACTCATGTAATGGGTTTATAGAAATGTTTTGGGTGCTTAAAATTATATTTTTGTGAATTTTAGTATGAACATGGTGTTCAAAGTGGGTTTTTAAAGGGATTTTTGTGTGCAAAACATTATTGGATTTTGTAAAGTTGTTTTATAGAAAATCAAAATGTTTTGTTGTGTGTTTTAAGTGGTATAAAGTGTGTATAGTTACTGTATTATTTTTATGTGACCAATAGTGTTTTTTCATATTCAAAGGGATGTATGTATCATGCTAAAATTGTTTGATCACAAAGGGGGAAGCCCATGTACATAAGAGGGCGGATATGTACTAGTACGCTAGTGATCCATATCGGTTTTCCCCTATTTAACTGAGAAAAATGGATAAATACAACACTAAAAAACTATATTGATGATGATTAGGGACCAATAGGTTATGGGTATGTTCCCTACTAGTGGCTCGTGCACAGGAAAGGATCGTGACATGGATATTTTACACCGAGGCATGAGGTACATGGGGCCCGAGACTATCTAGTGCCTAGGGGTGTTCCCAGTTTTGGTGCTCATTAGATTTGTGGTATTTAAACTTGTATTAGGGTGTGTTTGGATATAAATTACAGTATATAAAATGTCTTATTCAAAGGTTTTAACATTATTAAAGTTTTATTTTGAAAACTGTTTACAATTGAAAGTTTCATTTCTTGGAATTTATCGCTGCTTTTCCTTACATATTAAAATTGCATGCTTTTTCATCTTGTATTGCATACTATTTGGAATATTTGGGTGGTATCCTATTGGGATTAGGCTCACACCCTACTTACACCCATTGGGTGTAATTATACTTGATTATGTTTGACATAGGTAAAGGCAAAGCCTCGGGTGAAGGCGGTTTGGGTTGTTAGTCCCCTCCTATGGTGCGGTGTTGTGGAGACGGCTCGAGGATGATGACCCTATATCATGTGGAGTATTTGTGGATGATTTTCTGCTGTTTCTATTTATTTTTGGACCTATTGTACTTTATTTAAGCCATGTATTCAGATCTGGTTTCTGTTAAGTCTTGTTTGGCATGAAAATTTCAGATTCATATTATTGATTGTTTTTAATGTTTATGCTTTCATACTTGGGTAAATCATTCCCAAACCAAATTTATTGATACCCAGGAACTTGTTCCTACCCATGGGAATAGGGAACACCCTTAGGGACTTGTCATGGGATGGATTTGGTACCAGTATTAGTGGCGACCAGATTCGGTTCGTGACACAACTTGAGGTATCATATCTATCACCATCATACTGCCAATGCACATGAACTAATGGGATCAATTTTCCATTGATAATATTATTATGATAATCTATGATATGAATAGGCTGCTCCACAATAGTTACATCGGGTCCCACCCTCAAGTCTTCACACTCCATCACATGAGATGGGTTTATATAGTATCTTTTCAAATGGGAAACATGAAATACATCATGATTTGAGGTTGACCATAATGGAAACTCCAATCGATAGGATACCTTCCCAAGACACTATACAAATTGAAACAAATTTAACTAACATGATTCTAGCTTCCCCTACTTTCCAAAGCAATAGTGTCCCAATCAAATAAATACCCAAAGAAACACATGATCACTAACCTCAAACTCTAGCGGGTGATGTTGTTGATCATTGTAGAATTTTTGGCGACTATGAGTTGTCGCCAACCTATTTTGAATCATCTACACCTTCTCTACTATCTCTTGGACTATACTTGGTCCTAATAATGAATTATCACTCACCTATTCCCAATACAATGAAGACTAGCATGACCACCCATATAACACCTAAAATGGGGCCATCTTAATTGAGGCATGATAACTATTATTGGAAACAAACTTAGTCAATGATAGGTTCCTTTAACATGAAACCTTGAAGCTAAGAACATATGCTCAGATCATATATTAGATATTCTAGATGATTCACTTAGACTAGTCATCCATCTGCAAGTGATACACAATGCTTAACCTCATCTTGGTTCCCATGGATTCATGAAGTCCCTTACAAAACCAAGAATTGAAACATGAATTCTAGTTAGAAACTATCATCGGGGGAACACCATGAATCTTAATGACCCCTCATACATACATGTTCTTGAGTTACTCCACCTTTATTGATTCTCCATTAGGAAGAAAACGAGATGATTTCATCAAACGATCGATAATCACCTATATAGAATCTTTCCCACTCAAAGTATGTGGTAGTCCAATCATGAATTACATTGAGATCTCACCCAATTACACATGGGAATGGGATGAGGCTACAAAAACCCTACTTGTCTTAGGTTCCCATTTTTTATTCTCTGGTAGGTCCAAATTAGAAAATGAAATCCGTGACTGATCACCTCATCCCAAGCCACCAATACCTATTGCTCAGGGTATAGTACATTTTGGTAGATCATGGGTAAATAACCCAACTAGAATGATATTCCACATACATTAACTCCTATCTCAAGTCCAAAGGAACCACTAGTTGCTTCTTAAAGAGAAGAGAACCATCAGGAGATCGAGAATAATCACCCAAGGTCTCCCCACCATTCAAGACACTACTAATCTGCTGAGACTCAGGGTTGGATGGCTTCTCACTCCTAACCAAATCAATAAGAGAGGGTGTGAATTGCACACTGATAAATAATAACTACTATCCATACTCTTGCACTTATAGACTCAGATCATTAAATAAACTCATCAAGACTCACTCATCCATTGATTCTCAAATGACCCAGATTAGAAAATTTCTTCTTAAGGTGCCAGTGAAAACATTCCCCTTCCCGAGTGTATAATAAATGTCAAAATTAAATGTATAAGGACACTCTACCATGTATCTATGATCTAGGTTCAAGTACCAATAGATAAAAATATACTTTAGGATTATATGATCCAAATATATTATAAAACACCCCTTGAAGGGGTAATAATTCCATGTCTTAAATTCATTCATAATAGCTTCTATCTCTAGGTCATGGGTGGGGTAATTCTGCTCATGTGAGTGTAATTTTTGTGATTCATAGGCCACCACATGGTCATCCCACATCAGTATGCATACCAACCCCACACTAGAGGAATCAAAATGCACTGCATAAGATTTCAAAATCTCAAGAAGAATCAAACTAGAATGGATTCCAAATGGGCTTGAAATTCCTTGAAAGAAAGCTAACACTTCTCACTTCACATGAACTTAACCCCTTTTATGGTCAAAGGAATCAAGGGAGAAACTATCCTGGAGAAGTATTGAATGAAGTTTCTATAATACCTAACCAATCCTAAAAAGTTCCTGATCTCAAATACATTATTGGGTCACTATTAATACATGACTACTCGAACCTTCTCAAGGTCCACTAGAACTTCTCTCTTGAAAATCATGTGTCCCAAGAACCTCAACCCCTGAATCTAAAAATAAAATTTGGATATCTTTTCATATTGGAAATAATCTATTGAGACTCTTAAAACAACCTCCATATGGTCAATAATATCCTTCTACATCTTGGAATACACCAAGATGTCATCAAAAAACATGATCACAAAGGAGTCCAAAAACCAATGGAAGAACCAGTTCATCAAGTCCATAAAGAATTTTGGAGAATTATTAAGTCTAAACAACATAACCAAATACTTAAAGTGTCTATACCATATTCAAAATGTGGTATTTGGGACATCTTCCTCCCAAACCCTCAACTGGTGACATCCTCATCTCAAGTTGATCTTTGAAAACTAATAAGATCCTCTAAGCTAATTGAAAATATCATCAATTATAGGAATTGGGTATTTATTCTTTACAGTCACTAGATTTAACTTACAGTAATATATAAAAATTAAGAGGATTCCATCCACCTTCTTTGCAAATAGAACTGATTATGCTTATGGTAAAAAAATTAGATGGATAAATCCCTTGCTCTCAAGGTCCTCTAGCTGCGATTTCAAATCTTTTAGCTTGTCCATATCTATTCAGTAAGATAGTAAATAAATGGGTCTCATATTAGGGAGTATATAAATAGTGAAATAAATCTCTTGTAGTGGTGAAAACCTAGAGAAATACTCTGAAAAAAATCAGGGTACTAGTCCATGACCACTGGAAGGTAACCGACTAAACATTACTCCAAGGAATCAAAGAACTATCTGGACCACCAACATGAAATCAATACTATATTTGAATAAATGGTTCCTACCCTCCCTAATCATAGATCCCACTCACTCTAGAAGATGTGAGTGTTCTCATCCGAATATAGAAACTAGACTTGGAGCTGGTAGCAATAAATCTGTCTTTGAAGCTAATCAACCAATCCATGCCAAAAATGAGGTCAAAGATATCCAAGTCCAACATGAGGAAATCCCAAATGAATTCCACATCAGTAACTAAAACATAGAAATTCAAGAACTTGAAACCTTGATCCTTATTCCTACCCAACAAGGTAAGTATAGAAGAATAAGTATGAACCTAATCTTATCCTTCAAGCCCATCTCTAAAATGCTAAGCCTTGAGGTAATCATTTGTAAGGATTTTAGGAGAGTCATAAACCAACTCATTAAAACAATATACATACTCTAACACCGAATGGTCCCCTTAATTTAACATCATAAACTCATGAGACTTCTTTAACATCAAGGTCTCTAGGTAGAACTACCGATTAAAATCCACTTCCAAAGTAGTCCATGTGAGATCCTCATGCCGCTTTTCTAACACCATTGATTCCTACTATTTCCTACCCATCCATTATATTATATAGGTGGAAAATACAACTTTAGATGTCATAGGGGTATTAAAAAACTAAAGGATTAACTCAATCAATTCCATCCATTCCTTAGGATCTTGTAATCCCTTTTCACTATGAAATACCAATAGATTATTCTTAATAAACTCATGAGAATAGTCCGCTGTTTGTGTCTACTCTCGAACACCCTCATGGACCAAGTTCAAGATCATAAAAATCATAGAATCCACCAAATATAGACCAATTGGAGGATTTAACTATGTGACATGATCTACAACACCCTCTCTAAGCTTATATGAGGCTAGAGGCATTAGTTGTAAAACAAAAAAAGCTCATTCAATACACAATTGAATCTCAATCATCAATGATTTAAACTAAAAGAAACCCTTATAATAGGTCTAAAAAACAAAATTAATATAAAAAGAAACTTCAAAAGAAAAAGGGGGTGAAAATATAAATTTTTTAAACATTTTTCCATTGTGTACAGTTTGGCCACATAGTTAGACAAACCATTTTCCAACCGTGAAAGTGATACTAGAAGATGATAGACAAGGCCACATGGTTTTCATAAGGTTACTACTATGTGCCTAAAACATGAATCTCTTATTGTCTTCCCCATTTCACCTTGAAACTCAAAACAACTCATGAGATAACCTTGTAACTCATAAAAAATAGGAAAACACATCAAGATCTCAATAAAACAACCCATAATCGAGATTAAAACTCAATACAAACCCCATAAAACCCATGGAAACTCAAGGTTTGACATGAAGAATAGTTGGCTAAGAAATCCTCCAATCTTAACACTCAAGTGCTGAAGGTCCAAGATACAACCTACTGCTGACCCCCAACAAAGACCTTTTGATACCATTTTTCAGTGAACCATCCCAGGTCAACCCGACTCGTCACTTAAGCCGTCATGCCACAAGTCCTAAATTGAATTCCCAATCACCAAGATCTAGTGAAAAGTGTAGGTGAATAATAGATAACCTATTGGGAATGGTTTTTACCATGGTAAAATAGTATGACCCATCCATGAAGTTGGACAACCACACCAACATATTCATATTCAATAAAAAATAAACATAAAACCAAAGTAACTAATCAATGACTAAAATTGATACCATAAAAAACATCACATCATTATATATAACATTCCATACACAAGACATAAACATAGTATCATAATTTAAAAGCTCAAAAAAGACCCAAAATTGGGACTAAGTCCCAAATGACCAATATATAAATCCCAATGTTACAAAAATATCAAAATAACTCCTTATGAGATAACACTATGAGACCATGTATCCTCCATAAAAATAACCACATATGGAGGTAATCAAGAAGATCTACCTAACTACATAGTGCCCTTGCCTTTACCTATTTTCTACTAAACAAAGTCTATATACATCTGAATGTATATATAGGGCTCGAGGAATAAATCCTAGCAAGATACCATCATGAATCTATTTAAGTCTTTTAAACCATGCAAACTAATAAATCTATTTTTAAAAAATAATTTTCTAAAACCACTTAACATTTAAAACATTTCACTTTAAATCACCCATTTGAACCCCTTTGGATTTTCTTAAAATAAAACATGTTTAAAAAACATAATCAATATGTATCAAATAAAGAAATAAAATCCACTCAATATAAACATGACCAAACTAACCAAACATTTCATAATAAAATTATAATCATAAACACAATTATATAATCAAATAAGGGGAAATGGGAATAACACAAGATATCACAATCAAACAAGGCACTAAAACAATGCATGAAAACATATAAATAAACTGGGAATAATTAATGTACACCATGGGATATAACCATAAGGGTCTAATTTGAGATATTATAAACACAATATGATAGTTGTATAAACAATATAACAATATTTTAAGCTCTCATAGTCTTCCCTGGGCCCAACTCTCAAGAGGTATCTTGGAATCTTGGTTAAAAAAGTGGAATATCTATCAATATTCCTCCCCAAAGGCTCTCTTGGTCCCTTGGAAAACACACCCTTACACCCTAGGTATTCTATGTGCTACTACATTCCAAATAAATCAATATCACAAGTGCCATACATAAAATCCATTTAAAAAGATAACTTAACAAAAAATGCCAATTTCAATAAAACACATTCCTTAAGGTAAAACCATTTCTAAAACCTCTTTATAAATCCATTTAAAATAATAAAACCTCTTTGATCCATTTTATTAAATACATGGGATGCATTAAAACCAATACCCTTTGAAAAAACCATTTTAAACATCAAATTTACAATACAAAATCATGCATCACCACACACATTGATTAAACATCAACCATAAATCAATTGAATGGAAATATAATAAAAAAACCAAAGGTGATAAATAAAACAAGGTTTATCCATATAAAATGCCCTTAAATAGAGACATATACCTCATAATGAGTTCTAAGCTTGTCTCCTTCAATGAAAATCACTACATTTAGAAAGGAGGAGTCCTCATACACCTAAAAGATAAGAAATAAAACAAAGAACCCTATTATTAACACTAGGTTTAGATAATTCACCATCTAGGGTTTCCACCTCCCATGGAAATAGAAGAACAAATCATGAGGAGGGGTAAATATGAATAAATATCAAATAAAGGGGCTTACCTCAAGAAAAATTAATTTGGAATCAAGGAAAATTTACCAAAAAGAAGAGGGGAGAAGCACTAATGCCATGGGAGGGAACTATAAATGAAATGAGAGACAAAGGGGGCCAAAATAACTTAAACCCTTCAAGTAATTTTTGGTGAAAAACCAAAATTTTTAATTACCTAGGAAACTCACACGGTTTGACCACATAGTTAGACAAATCATGCACCAACTATGGAGTTCTATTGTCTCCCAAAAAATCACCCTCACATGGTTACCCCTAAGCCCCACATGGTTTGAAAAATCATGTTCAAACTGTGAAAAAGAACACTATACCTAAAAACTCACCCCCAAATGATTATCTGTATAGTTAGACAAACTCTATACTAACCGTGTGTCATGGTTTGTTTTCCTAAAAAAAATAAATTTCTAACCCCGACTCCTGAAAACTCAAAAAATGAAAAAAAGATAAATAAAAACTCAAATGAGATGTACTTGTGACCCGATGGGTGTCACACTAACCAAGTTTGGAACTTATTGGATGCACATGAAGGGGAGATACCCATAGGGTGAAAGTGGGTTTTTTTTGTAAAAAAACTAACATAGATGACAGAGTATTTACCTATAAGGATAACTTGAAAAAAGGTTTATAAACAAATTCATGGTATTGAATACAAAGAAATATTTTATCCAATTATTATGATAAATTCTATTCAGATATTTATTTCCATATCAGATCATTATTATTATGATATATATCAAATGGATATCAAAACTACTTTCCTTAATGAGAATTTAGTTAAGGATGTGTATATGATACAACCTAAAGGTTTTGAAGTACCAAATTATAAATATAAGATTTTCAAGTTGCAACAATCCATTTATGGATTAAATATAACATCTTTGAATTGGAACATTTGGTTTGATGATGAAATCAAAGAGTTTGGTTTTATAAATAATAAATACAATTATTGTATATACAAGTAGGTTTATGGGAGTGTTGTAATATTTTTAATATTATATATAGAGAATACATTACTTATAAAAATAATATCTTGACTTTACATTATATACATGTGCAGTTGGTAAAGTGATTCTTGATGGAAGACATTGGTGAAACAACCTACATATTAGGTATGAATATTTATAGAGATATATCGAAGAGTCTCTTTAGACTAAGTCAAAATACATATATTGGTAAAGTGATAGAGTTTTTTAGCATATAAAATATCAAAAAGGGACCTTTATCAGTGTTTGATATCACAAATCTTAAGAAGATTCAAGATCCTTTTAAAGAGATAGAAAATATGGACAATATTATTTATACATCCACCCGAATAACTATTATCCATGCCATATCATGTATTCAACCATATGTAACTTATGCTTTGATAATAATAAGTAGATACCAATACAATCCTAATGAGAGTCACAGATTGTTTTCAAGGATATATTTAAGTACCTTATAAGATGTAAGGATATGTTCTAGGTCTTTTTAGGTGAGGGTGATCTCATTTTAAGGGGTTGTACTGATGCTAGTTTCCAAATAGACAAGGGTGATATGATATCATAGTTCAGTTTTTTGTTTTGATTCAAATGTGAAGATATCAGTTGGAATAGTCCCAAAACTAGTGGAAAAAGGGTTTTAACATTGATTTTTTATCATTTATTAACAAGAAAAGATTCAGATAATATTAAAAAGTATAGTTTTAATGTTGTCTATTTAAAATCGACATGAAAGTATTTAAAAAAATAATTTTTAAAGAATTTTAATGTTAATTTTTATTAATATTGATGTTCAAAGTATGTGTCAATATTATTTTTTTATAAAATGATATTGAAACATGATTTACATGCCATTTAATATAAAATCGATGTTAAAACTGCCAAAAAATTAAAATTTTAACACTTTCAACATAATTTTCCTATTTATCAATGTTAAATCCTTATAATTTTTTTTAAAATTATAACATATATAAACCCTAAACCCATAAAATGAACTATAGTACAAAAAGAAACAAAAAAATTATAAGAAACTAACAAATAAGTAAAAAAAATCAATAAAATACTCTTTATTTAAAATTTATTTAGAATAAAAATAAATATACACAAAACTTTAAAATGTACATCTAAAAATTAATCATACCTATAAAATAGTTTACAAATAAAATTCTATGGTGGTTTAATTATTCATTCATATACAATGTAACATCATCAAAATATACAAAAAAGTGAATTATATATATAAAAAATATTTGTATAAAACACAAGAGTTGTAATGGAACTAACCTTATGAAAATCTTTCATTATTCAGGTTATGAAAATCTATTAAATAAATATTAAAATATAATAACTACAATCAATTCCTCCTTTTTGAAAATTACATCATGGTTATGAAACAACAATTTGAAAATAAGAAACATTATATATGTAAGAAAAAACAAGTACTAAATAATATAAAATTTATCTACCCATACTTCCTCATATTTAATTTTATTTATATTATTTATTAATAAGTGAATATCATTAAATATTTTCCATGAACTTTAATTTTAAATATCAATTACTAAAACATGTATAACAATAAACATTTAAGATTAAAGAAATAATTAAATAGAATAAAACTTAGGAATTCGATAATTTTTTAAAACTTTTATGAACTCCACTTAGTATAGAGAATAACCAGTATATCTTGCATTCATGTGGGAAAAATACGTAGAACATCCAATGAACACTACAATATAAAAATTTCAACATTAATGACTTTATAATGAATAATATTTAATAATTATATTATAATCTTCCTACCTATCAAGTAATGGAAGAAACCAACACCCAATATCTATATTTACTAATATTTCACATATATAATTAGCTCTAACAACATCACTCGAATATTATACACTCATTGAATGGTACTCTAGATCCATAAAGTAAAAAAAAAATTACTCTCATTTTTATATAAAGAGTGTATACATAATTAATTATATAAGTAATATATTAAGTTACTATATTTTATATTTCATTAAAGAAACATAAATAGAAATAGAAATTTACTTACATGGAAAACAATTGAAACACATGTATGGAGATCTCCTCACCATTAACAAGATCCGTGACATCTTTTTGAAATATTCTTAATGCATAATCTCTCCCACATATATCAACGGTCATCAAAAAATCATAATATAACTCAAAAATAGATAATTTCTACATTAAATTTTGTTAACTCATAAAAAAACACAACATAAGTATCTGAAGGTGCTGATTCCTAAAACATTTGTTTCTTTTACACAAATTCCTTTGATTTCAAATACTCCTATATATGGTAAATGTAAAAAATCATTTCAGTTAATTTGAAATCAAAATTAAATAAAATTAAAAATAAAAACATACTTATTATGTTCACTGATGAAGAAGGAAAGTTGGACATAGTAAAAAATGACTTATAATATCTCCAAATCTGGCTACATCTTCTGTAGAGTACGACACTGGAGAAATAAGATCAATAATATCATGCACCACTACTCTTACCTAACCCAAATGCATAAAATGATGATGTACATAATCCAAAAAATTATATATGATTAATTATTATATAATATGTACATGGGTATCCCCAACATGAAACTCATAGTACAAGATCAGGTCCAAACAAGGAGGTAGAGGATTTTTCTAGAAAGGCTATGCAGACTGCATTTATCTCATATAATATGCAAACATAGCCTGTACAAATGATTTAATTTGATTTTTATTGAATAATTAATCCTTGGCATATCAACCTTCAAGGAAGTTATTTCTCCCCAATATTATGCCTCCTTTAATGTCATACTAGGACAAACAATTTTTAATCTAATATCGACACCTGTTTGATATCTTCTTATATAAACTAGGTGTTCTTGATTTTCTAAAATAGTAACTAGAATTTACACCCTACCCTTAGGGATAAAAGTAACCTACATATATTTCTCCTAAAGGTCATCTTGAAATGATATATTAAAGTGTTATATTAGTGAAATGAATTTAAAAAATAATAAAATTAAAGGAAAATTATAATTAATTTTTCACAATTTTGTCAGCCACTTATCTTCACGAATCTATAAGAAACATGACATTTTTTGTTATCAACTCCCTTTTCATTTTTCATGGTTAGTAGGGGGATATGGATGGATGAATTAAACCTCTTATGAACTATTACTGTATTTAGATCTTAATGTTTCAAACTTTTTTGAAATCATTTTCTCCTCCATTAAACGATACCCTCCATGTGATAAAGTATGAGGGTATACATTGAACAACTAAATATCTTGGTGAAATCAACTAATATACTATTACATAAGAATAAATGAATAATTTATCAAGAAACAGACAAATAATTTTACAAATTGATTTTATATACAATAATTATCATATCATAATGTCATCATCATGTTGGATGAAAATAAATTTCTCCTATGTCTCTGTATCTAAAAACCCATACTCGAGTCATGGGTTTCCATTCTATCTCTCTCTAAAAGCATATAATTTAGTCAATTTTGTTTTAAAATTTTTGAATACAACTAAATCAAAATATATCCACCTCTTCTTAATTTCTTTGATTTCTTTAAAGTTGAATGTCATAAATAATTGAGTATATTAAATATTAGTCATGTGAAATATATAATATTGGAAGAATTTGATAAAAAATAAACCAACTGAGTTAGTTTACTATTATAGACTCCCAAATCTAATATTTCAACATCTTATCAATTTTCTTCTGATAAAGATATAAAATGTTAATACTACAATGAAATTGCATATCCATGTAACTCCTAAACTGCTTCACATATGATCTAGTTGGGTTATCATTATCATCAAATTCAATTCCCCTAAGAAAGTGAAAGTTTTAGTAAATGTTTAACCCCATGTCTACCAACTCTAGATATCACATTCTTTGGAGAAGAAGAAGAAGTCTATATCCTATGAGTTTCACTAGTATTTCTATAAATATTTTTTATAAACAAAAGTTTAGTTTCATTAAATAATTTAATTATTGAAGATATGTTAATGTCAAAAAGCATACACATACCTCAGTAAATTTTCCTCCACTTCCATTTCAGTCATTTAAATAGATTAATGTAATTAAATTCTATGAAACTTTATATTATTAGAATAAAATTATTTTTAGAAGTAAAAAATTTGAATTTTCATAATAATAAGCAATGGTTTTTTCAATTCTTTCTACACCTCCATTACGGATTAATTTTTCATGATGATCCCATGTCTTAGGCTGGACATCTTCATCATCATTAGATCTTGACTTGTTTTTTGTTTCACCATGTTAGATCCAGTGTGTATAATTATTATTAAAACCATAGAAAATCAGATGGTCTTTGATTTTTTTATACCTTAATTTTCACATATTTAAACACTTCACACATGGAAAAAAAATTAGATCTTTGTTTTTAAGATCTTTTCTAAAAAAATACAAGAAATTATCAACCCTTTTCTCATATTAATCACTAGTTATTCATGCATTAATCCAATTACAATCTATTAATAAGCTAAATTCACAATATAATAGATTAATATATTAAAAAATTTAAAAATTTAAACATATATATGAATAAATAAAATTAAAATTTATAAACATATGAATATATAAACATGCATAAATTTGTAACAGAAAATTTATAGTTGAAAAATAATTTATAACTGAAAAAAAATTCATAACCATAAAACAATATATAACTAAAAGTTATTATAATGACACAAACAATTTATAACTAAAAAAATTTCTAAATAAAAACAATTCCAACCACAAAAAAAATTATAACAACAAAGAATTTATAAATAAAAAAAATTATAAATACAAGTAGTTACAACCACAAACAAATTATGCCCATAATTTAAAATTACAAACAATTTATAATAACAAAAATAATAATAATCTCAAATAAATTATAACCAATAAAATTTATAATGGAAAACAATATAAATACAAACAAATTAACGAATGAATAAAATTTATAACTAATAAATAAATAATTAATATTTCAAAAATTTAAAAAATTAAATTACAAAATATGGAGATTCAGGTCAAAGGCCGATGGTAGTGGAACTCAAATCAGGCAAGTGGAATGTAGCTTTAGTGGGCTGAATGTAACTAAGAGTGATTGGAGTATGTAGAATGATACAAGAGAGAAGATAAATGATTCTAAAATAAGTAAAGAATTGACTGGAAGGAAGAGTTAAAGCGTGGATGGAGCACGATCATGAGTCAAGTAGATTTGGGTTTTTGAAAAGAGGGTAATGAAAAAATAAGGAGAAATCACAAGGAAAACAATTAATGATAGAGGAGACCCAATTTATAAAATGTAAAAAATTGATCGAATGAATGAGTTGGAACATGGGTAGAGAGAGGTCATGAGTTGCATGGTTTAGGGTTTTAGAAAAGTGTGTGAAAAGAGAGGATAACATGTGTGTAATAATATTTTTAAAATCTTTTAAATTCAGTTCTGGCATGATTGAAATTAAAAGTCTACTTTTAACGTTATTTCCAGAGCAACAAATGTTAAAAGTTGACTTTTAAGATCGGTTCTTTTGAAACCAATAATAAAAGTCAACGAGAAACACTTTTAACATCGATTATAAAACAAATGATGTTTAAATTCTTCCCATGTGTATATTAATGTTGGTTGTTACACAATCAACATTAAAACCATGATTCCAAATGTAATTTTTTCTATTAGTATAAAAAATCCACTTTGGAAGACTCAACAACCAAATAAAAGTACATCACTACATCAAATGATACAAAGGAATCTATTTAGATCAATAATTTAATTATTAAACTTGGGTTGGTTCCTAACATCGAGGGAGAAATTGATTTTATTGTGACAAAAATGGAGTTATTTCTCAGGACAAACCTCATTCTCACTAAAGGACCAAATATATACTTTGCAAATACAACCTCATTTGAGAAACCATTAAGAGGGGTGATGTAAACATATGTTGGGTGGTTGTAAAGGAGAATTTATAAAATCTATTTACATAACCATTAGCCGAGTAAAAATATGAGAATCATGTTGAATCTATGGGTATTAGACATGTGAGAGATTAGATGTAATGGTTGTAAAATGTATCATGGATTTATAATAATGTCAATCTCCATTTATTATTCATTCATTCATATTTCATATTTCACATGAATAGTGGAAAGATAGAATCAACTCAAAGTATGACTTTTATTTATCCCAAATCTATGATCATCATAGAGTATTAAGGGTTGTGATGATATATTAACATTATCATGGTTATAATATTTTATGCAATAAAGAGTAGACTCATGAGATAATGAGTAGAGACTTATTATTTGGACTGACCCGTGAAAGTATATCACATGGAATGTCATACGATCATTGATATACTTAGGCTAATATGCTTAATATAAATCCCTATTAACTAAGGTTGTCATGATACTTAGCATATGAAGCTTTATACTTTGATAAATTTCTCATACCAACCTTGAAGCTAGGCTAACCTAGGGCTAGTTGGGTATGTTGTTAATCATGTTGTCAGTTGAGTTTATCTAAGATAGGATATATCCTATTGTATAAAAAGTATTCTATATAGTCCCATGATCGAATTACACTAAGGAAATTCATGGCCATGATTAGTTGAGTGTTATGTGATGTGATTAACTACTTAGATGAATAACATGTGATGTTTTCATCAAAATTGATCAGTCTATTTTAGAGAATCATTAATGTATGAGATGACCTATACTAGATTGAAACATTCTGCATCTAGTGGTCACTTGATGTCTTGGAAAAAGAGATTTTATAATAATGTATACAATATATAGAGATATATCTTATGGAAGACATTTTTATATGGAGATATGAGTGTGTTTGATCAATATCATGTTAGACCCCTTTATAGCTTTAGTATAAATGACATTTTTCTAGAAGAAGATCTTTACACACAATTATGGATTATGGAATTTATAATTGTTGACAACACTACAAAGGTTTGCAGACTCACAAGTAATTTCCTAGAATAAGGTTTGATTTTGGTATATGTATTTTTACAAAATTTAAGAGAGATAATGATAATCATGTCCAAAGGAGTTTGGATGGATTCACAAAGAGTTGTTAAGTTTTTCATAAAGTCTATAAGGATTTAGTGTAAGTGGGTGATTGTTGAAAAATGTGCACTACATCATAGAACATGACGTGGTGATGGTCACCATGTCATGGTTGATGTTTTAATAGACCAAAATATGGTGATGGTCACCACAACATAGTTGATGTTTGGTCATGGTGTATTAATCCACACTATGGTGAATGTGAGGATAGTATGAGATACCATTCAACCAAAACTTCCAATCCTATTATCATGTTTTCATCAGACATCAAAACATCATGTGATGACATGTAAAATAAATTTGAATGTTAAAATAATTTTAACATTTAGTTTAATAAATAAATTGAGAGCCAAAGAGTTTGTATGTTTTATAATGTTTATGATTTTATAAACTTCAATGAGAATATGTATTTGATCCATGTATCCTATATAAAGGATCACTTTATTGTAGACACTAAAGATTATTATCATATAGCAATAAATCTCTCAATCTTGTTTCTCCATTTTACTTTAAAGAGGAGGTGCTGAAAAACCATTTAGAGAAAAAGGCCCTACTAAAGCATTCAATGATTCTTGCGGTTGGTGGATACCATCGGAGGTAGGAACTTATTGGTTTCTACTAAATAAACCCAATCAGATTCACTACCATTAAAGATTGAAATCATAGTTAGAGAGTTATGCATTTGTATGGTTTTCTTATTTCATCTCACTGATTCCACTCCTGATCAATTTTGGAATGAATTTCATATTTTCTTTTGCTAATTTTAGATATATAGATGTCCCATTAATCCCATTAATTTATAATTAATTTTTCATTATTTTTTTATAATCTATTTTCATCACATATCTTTTTTTAGATGATTTATTTTTTTAGAATATATGAATTCTTTAGATAGAGTAGAAATGTTTGAGATTCTATATGAGTTATGACGGTTTTATCAAAGGAAAAATTAAAAATTGCCTCATGATATTTATCTACATACATTCAAAACACCTCACAAGTTTTATCATGCAAACCAAATGAAAAATCTGAACATCAAGACATGATATTTAGATTTTGAGGACACCACTACAAGTAAGGAAAATAAGATAAAGCATTGAGTTTTTTTTTCACATATTCATTGTTTCTAAAATTTTTAGATGCTTTGATCTTGTTTTTTGTTCTAATAAATGTTTTGTGTATTGAAATATTTTTTTAAAAGAAATTTTTAACATTCCATGAAAATTATTAAAACAATCGATGTAAAATGTCTCAGTGGTTGCTTGAAATAAGTATTTTGATGTCGGTTTATATAATTGATGTTAAAAAATTATTTATAATGTCATATATATTATCAATGGTTAAAAACAAAAGTTAAAACACACTAAAAAAGATGTTAAAAGTGTATCATTTCCCTAGTGGTTGAAGGGAACACCACACATTTGGAAAAATTACAAAATAAAATAAAATATTTATAAATTCATAAGATAAAATAAAATGAAAATAATATAAATTCATCATTAAATATACTTTTTAATAGTTTATACACACATATTTCCTTATCTATCTTAAATCCTTTAATTAATCACATTTTCATCTTAGTCCATTATTATATTATTGGACAAATGAATTTAACATTATTTGTGTTTTTATTTTTGAATATTCATGTTTAAATGTAACATTGTTTCATTTTTTTAATTGTATATATTTGCATAAAAGGATTTATAGTTTTAGTTTTATTATGGAATAAATATTTAGGTGTTTATTTTTGGTGTGACTATATAAATAGCCAAGTAAACACTCTAAAAATACCCCCTTTAGTTTTTAGTTTTTTTCTTTTTGTTTTTTGAAATTTGGTTTGAAAATTCTTTTCTTGGTTTAGATTTGTGATTTTAATTATTATTTTTATTCAAGAATAATATATTTTTTTCATTTTTTCTTTTGAGTTATGGTTTTCTCATCCATTTTTTATTGATATTTTTTTGTGTCTTATTTCCACCTTCTTATTGGTTTTATTTTTTTTATTTGAAATAAAGAATAGTTACATTTCTTAGTATTTTTGTTTCTTTCATTTTTTGATTGTTTTTTACTGACATGAATCAATATCATTGAGAACCTCTCATAGGTTGACAAAAATATCATGTATGTGTCTTTTGAAACATGTCTCTAATATATCAAAGATCAAATGACTAGTTCTGAGCATATAAAATGCACTAATGGTAGAAATTATCTTCTAAGTGACATGAAACATTGAATGACAACCAAATGTAAAGCCAAAATTACATGCCAAAATATTTAACCCCATTCAACCAATGATCTTATCAATAAAGTATATGTATACATATCAGAAATCCATAACATAAGCATGAAGGAAATTTAAAGGCAACAATCATCATAAAATCTAAAATATAATAAAAATGGAAAATTGGAAGGTATGACTCATATATCTCTCGAATAAATATATGAAAGGTAATTATATCCATTAATAGAACCTATGTATGTTACTCAATCAATCAACACTCATACCCACTCCCAACATGACCTTTTAAATTTGTAAGGATACAAGATTAAAGATGAAAAAATATGAAAGTGCATGCAAATATTTGTACCTAGCAGGGTTAACACAACATTAAGATCAATAAATAATGTTGGATATTGATGAAAATATGAATGGTTCAAAGTAGTTAAATCATAAAATTCAATATTTACCCAAGTTAAGATCCACAACACTAAGTGAAGATCTTGGTGGAGGCTGATGATTGTATTTGTTGTCAATAAGTAAAGTTGTTGTCAATAAGTGAAATTATTAATATGTATTGTGAAATATGGAGAGACTAATGATTGAAGAGTTCATTGGGATGTGATGTAATTTGGATTTCCTATGGTAATTTCATGTGTTGTTTAATATTTGATATGTTATTGGAGATCTATTAATGTTGGAAATAAAGATGGAAAAATGGAAAGTAGATGCTGCTTAGAGTTTTTGATAAATAGGTTAATTAAAGTAACTAATTATATATATGATGATTATTGAGATAGAATTTCTATGAATCAATAATATGTACTAATGTAAGATTAAGGAACTATATAACACATTATACTTACTGAGTTTGAAAATATGACTATTGAAAATATTAATGAGTTGAGATTGAAGAAGTATAAAAGCTAGTTAGATGTGTGATAATCCATCCTTGGATTATCAAACATGAATAATTATAGAATGAACGGGTAATATCTTTTGTATGATGGATATATAATTTTTATTTAAAGGTGAAAATTTTACATAGGCATATATAAGTTTTTCTCAAAATATAATATTGGAAAAGCACTGATGCTCATTGTGATACATAACTTTCTCTGGATAATATGTAATAAAATATGGGAGTTTCACTATGATATATAACATTTTTTAAATGGTTTGTAAGGTTTTACTGATGATGCGTAATATATACTAGTTCATACATAATATATTTTCTAAAGTACATACTGGAATATGGAAAAGGAAAAACCACACTATGATACATAATAAATTTAGAGCACACGTAATATATTATTGATGGAATGTAAGATATTATATATCAAAATTTGAAAAAGTATAAGACCTACTATGATATGTAAGATATCCAGTCTAATATGAGAGATATGAAAGGCATGGGTAAGACTATATTTAGAATATGTAAGATTATCATGAGTATACAAAATATATTCTTGAGCATGCATAAGATATTTGAGCTCACTAAAGTGATACGTACGATATTCTATTTCTTATATAAGGTTTATTGGAATAGAAAAATTCAAGAATACTGGAGATACAAATGGGATGATGTTGTTCTGATATTCAAGTTGAAATTTCATGATGATTTGAATAGATATGATTCAAGATGATTTAAAATGAGGAATATATGATAAGGAGTTTACAAGATCACTAATTAATTTTTATAAATTTTCAAATATAAAGATTTAATAGACATATATGGTCATAAAATCAAGAGCTATCACTAGAATAAATATTTGACTAGTTTAATTAAGATAATGGTTATTTTTAGAATATCAGTTGAAAAAAATTGTTAGAAGAATAAGAATATCCCAAGATCATGGAGAGCATGGCCACATGATTCTATTAAGAGATTAAATTAGAATATTAATAAAATCATAGTTCCAAATATCATGTAATTTTCATATTCAAAATATTTAAATAATATTCACACAATTTTGAGAATATAAGAGTTAAGAAATAAGAGAATGAGGGATTGTGGAGAAGATACAAAGAAAATACTATGTTGGTCCTTCTTGAGGATATATGTGTTGTATTTGTTGTTAAAATTTGTTAAATGTGATGATTATTGTGTTGATATTTAAAGGAATAAAATAAAAGTGTTGATGGATGAAGGCACACTATATAAAACATTTTTTAGAGGTGTTGAAGTGGTTGAGAAGGCCTATAAATTATATGAATAAGAGTTGAGTTTACTTGACTAAATACCAGAATTCTCCAGATTCATGTAAGAGACTTCCAATTCATAAAAAAATCAATATTTTTGAATAATGACATGTATTTAAATTTAAGATTCATATAGGAATTTTGGAAAATGTGTAACACCCCAAGATTCCACGATACGTTTCCTTTTGAATAATGCAATGACTTGCATTTTACGCAACTTCGAGATTCCAACACACCACAGCTAATCAAACCAGCCCTTATGAATAGTAATACTCACTTTTTAAAATTTTATAAATTTTATCTTTCAAAATGGACTTCATTTTTGGATTAGAAATATCAAAATTAGTATAGGGTGAATTTTTGGTATTTTTATGAAAACTTTCAATTTTTGATGAATAGTGAAAAAACATCGCGTTATTGGTCAAAACTGACTTTTTATTTAAATAATTAGTTATTTTATTTTATTTTAGGTAAAAATAGATACATAATACATATATATGTTCAATTTAAATCATTGGAGTCATTTTATAATAAGTTTAGATATATAAAATTTTATCGAACTATTTATCGTCTTTTACCCACCTCCTAGGAGCATTTGAAAATTTGTATAAAACTTAATTTTACTGCTTCTGTGAGTGGAATTTAAAAAATACAAGAGACAAAGTTGATATTATTAATAAAAAATGTGGTTCAATAAGATGAAAATAATTTTTGGTGAATATTAAATTTTTACTTTTTTTTACCACGATTAAAAGTAAATAGGGTAATCAAGGGTAAAAATGATATTATTATTACCCTAACACATGTACTAATTCTATTGGATAAGTGTAATTCGACCAAAAACTACCTTATGAATAAAATATGATCCTTTAGTTCCACTAGTATTAGATTAGGACATTTATTATTATTTTATTTAAAGAAGAGTTAAAAGAGTTAAATTCAAAGTTTAATAACTAAACCATTTTTAATATAGGGTTATACATAATATAAATTCGACTATAAATATTAATTAGAAATATAAAAATATTTAATACATAACTATATTTTATTTATAATTTTTAGACTCTAAATAATTTAATTTATTTATGACACAATGATGATGTAGTAATTACCTTAATAATGAAATATTAAAATAATTGATATTATAAATATCCAAATAAATGTAATTTTAGACTTTTGATGAATTAAAATAATTTTATAGGTTAATATGAAATATTAGGATTTAACATATGAATTTAGTTCGAAGTAATAAAGTTTTTAGGACTTAAAAAAAATCATTTATTAAATAATGTCAAAATTGACATAATTGAGTTTTTAAAACAAATACTATATTATTGGTTGATATAATATTCCTAAAAATATAAGGTTCATACAAAGGGACTTAATAATATTATATATTTCATTAATGAACCTATTGGGGTTATATTGGTAGTTTATAGTAAGTTTATTAACCATATAATATAAAAATACAAAGAGACATGGTAAATGTCAAACTATTTAACTAAGAGTTAAATCTAAAAGATAAGGTTAATATGATGACCAAACCTGTCTAAAACCTATTGGTTGAGTGGTTTTCTACCTATACTCACCTTATCCTATAAATAAATAATTTTTTATCTATTGGAAACCGAAAATGATTTTATTATAAAATAATATTTCAATCTTTTCCTAAGGTGCCCCTCACCCCTCTTATAAAAGGAAACTTCCCATTCTCTTACTTTCACACCTCCAAAGCCTTTTGTCTTAGCCAAAACCTGCCCAAATATCCTTCCAACATTCATACCTTCATCCTAGAGGCCTTACTTTAGTTAGAAATCCAACCTAAGAATCCCTTTTTATCAAATCAAAAGGAAGAACCCGAAGAAGAGGTAAATCTTTCATCACCTCTTTCAAGTTCTTTTCTTCTTCCACTTCCTCTTTATTTGTTGTTTCCATTATAAAATAATAACTCCAATATATTATATATACTGTGATGTTATTATAAAAATGATACAACCATATTCATTATTCTATCCATCCTATAAATGACAAAGTCACCACACGTGCGTACGTACGGATTACCGTCTCCACATCGTGGTGTAGTTTGTTATTCAAACACTCAATAATTTGGATGGGTATAATAATGAGTATAAATTATGTAAATAATAAATATAACATGATAATGATTCCTTATATATGATATATCATACAATTATATACTATTTTAATATCAAAAGAATAATATTATCGCTCATGCGTACGTACGGATTACCGTCTCCACGAACACGATGAGATTCATTCCCCATCATAATAATTCAAGAATAATTTTAATTTTATGATTAAAAATAATGTTTATGAACATAATATAATTCTGTATATGAATAAAATACATCCTATCCATAACAAACATGGCTTACGTAACCAAACATATAAAGGAAAACAAATCAGTTAACACCCGAAACGATGATACTACTAAAATATCATTAACAAATCAATATTAGAAGATAATATATGATATCATATAAATGTATATGGTTCTTGTATAAATTAATAAAAATTATTTAACCATTATACAGGAGGTTAACCTACCCTTACCAAATAAAATTACAAGGTAAGAGTTAATTTCACAATCTCTTTATCATACGAGGTTGTTTTTACGTAAGTATCTAATGAGACTTCTTTATCATCCACATCTATGTTTCTTAAAAATGTATTCCAGTTTTTTTACTATTTACTAGAAAATGGGTTAAAGTCATTTATACCCTTGTTTAACTATTTATAAAATGGGTTGAAAGGAATCTTTTCATCGTTTTCTAAACAAGGTACCTTATGACCTTTTCGACAAAATTAAGGTAAGAATGTTTTTTTAACTTATACGGTGGGTGTGGCTATTTTCCACCATTATAACATTGTTGAAGTTTCCCTTATAATATTATAAGAATATTTTAAAAATAAATGTTTTCTTTTATAATTATATGAATTTTAAATGATTTAAAAATAGAAAGAGATATTTCTCTAAAAATAAAGTTTTGATTTCATCTATGTCAACATCCTTGACTATGTGGTTATGAAGTATGACATTATGAATTCCATCATTATGAAAGTGGCTACTGATTTTTAATGTGATTATTCGACTATTAGAATATCCATGTGAATAAGTAAATGAAATTATTTGATTTTATCTTTTTCATATTATGCTGAAGTTTAAGTTTAATAAAAGGATTTTTGTTTTAGTCTTACATTACCTTAAATTTTTATACTTATTTATGAAAGTTTCCACTATATTGTTATCCTTACTGAGCATCTGAGCTCACCACTTTCTATGTTTTATTTTTCCCAGGATATGAAGAAGTATATTATGAATGAACTGTAGGCATAGTCTAATGGGTATGAGTGTGGCCTATGGAGACTATGTTGTTGTAGTTTTTCATTTTATAATGTAATGTAAAACTTATGAATGTATCTAGTATTTCTAAGGATACTAAACTAATCATTATTTCAAGACTTGATATTTTGTGATCATTCCAATGTTATGTAATAATGCACCAAATTTGGGTAACTAGGGTTGGGGCATTACAGTTAGTATCAGAGGAAGTTTAGTACAAACCTTGGAAGCTAGATTTAGAAAAACTCTAATTAGAGAACATTACCCTAAGATATACTTTGAGGATTATTATAGAATAATTTCCTATAATTTTGGTACTATATAGATTTTTTGAGTTTTCCAAGAAATATATCCCTTTCTAGATACGATTAGGTAGAGGCAGCTCTGGCATAGATGTACCTAAGGGTAAAACCTAAAAACACCGCTTTGAGCTAGACTCAAATGAGAACTGGTGCATGACAACGGGCCTTGCTGCACTCTTGGTTACAACACTCCCGAGGGATATGCTTAGGATAATTCTCATTTTCTTTACAAACCATTATGACGAGTTTATGAGTATATACTTCCTCAAAGAAAACATTTTTATGATTATGGATTATATCTATAAACTATTCAATTTATGTTAAGTGTTTTACAAGTTTGGATTTATGTATTGAGATTCATAAACTAATATAGTGTATGCCATTGTTTATAAATGAAGCCTAGTGGAAGGAATAGAAACCATATAAACAAAAATAATCCATGTAAGGATTTCCATCCTACTCAAGATAATTATAGTGGATCTGGTGAAGCAATTGGTGCTGATCAACTTATCACCATACTGGGACAACTCACTCAGGTTATGAATAATAACCTTACCCGTATGGAGCACCCTGATCCACAACGCAGAGGATCAATGTTAAACTGCTTCATGATGAAACAACCACCAACATTAAATGGGAGTAAAAATACATTAGTAGCTGAGCAATGGATAAATTCCTTATAGAAAATATTTCATGCTTTGGGGAGTAGCAAAAGGGAAAAAGTTGTCATGAAATTTTATCACCTCACGAGAGATGCATATCAATGGTGGTCATTGATTCAAAACACAAAAAAATATGATGAAGTATAAAATATGGAAATAGAGGGAGTTTAAAGAGATTTTATTAGAAAAATACTTTCCTCATGACCATCAAGTGGATATGGAAAGACAATTTTTGAGTCTGAGGAAAAAAGAGTATGATAATGTCGCAAAATATGAGCCTAACTTTATAAGGTTAATAAGGCATGCAACAGATTATATATGTAACCCAAGAAGTAAGATTGATCGATTCTTTGATGGCGTAAAACCATTTATTTATCGAGAATTAGTCTCACAATCCTTCTCATCATACGAAGATATTGTCTCATGTGCTATCAAGATAGAAAAAGATTTCTCTAAGTATTACAACTTTAAAGCAAAGCAGGAGAAGAATAGATCTACTGAACACTTTGGAAATTGAAATAAGGGGAAAAAGGAAAAAAGTTGAATATCCATACTATAGTAAATATGGGAAGAAACACCCTGGTACTTTCTTGAAGGGAATGAGAGTCTGTTACAAGTGTGGTGAAAAAGGCCACCAAGCTTGTGATTACAAGGGGAAGAAAAGGCTGTCAATGTTGAATGCTATAATTGTAGAAAAAAGGGGCATTATACAAATGAATTTCCTAATCTCCAGGGGAACTTACCTTAAAAAAGGCCAAGGGAGCAAGACTAAGCTTATGCTATCACTACTGCTGAGGTTGAAGCTCCGAAAGATGCGATGACAGGTAATTTAATGGTTTCCTCAAGTTTAGTAAATGATTCATTTGATTATAGATCATCTCATTGTTTCATATCTTCCCAGTTTACTAAGAAAATTAGATATTTTCAATTTGACTTAACAAGAGAGTTTTCAGTCAAAAATACTAATGGAAGTATCATCACAACAAAGTTTTGTGAATCAGTTCCCATTAGAGCATATAAATGTTCTTTATCTACTAATCTCATCATCATACCCATGATTTAATTTGATATAATCCTCGGAATGGATTGTATTTCGGACCATGATGAAAAAATTTATTGTAAGAATGAGGTTACAATTTTCGATGATGATAAGGAGTACCTTATATTTAGAGCAGAAATGTCACCACCTGATTCTTATCTAGATCCACCCCCAGTAGTTCTACTAAGTTCAATTATTGGGGAAGAAGAGAATGAAATAACTATGGGTGAGGAAAAGAATGTTTGAATAGAGGACGTACCTATTGTGCAAGAATATATTGATGTGTTTCCAGAGGATTTACCTGGATATCCTCCAGAACGAGAAATTGAGTTTTCTATTGATTTAATTCCTGGTTCAAGGACTATATCAAAGACCCCTTATAGAATAGACACTGTGGAATTAGTGGAACTAAAGAAACAACTAGAGTAATTGTGTAATAAGGGATTTATTCGCCCTAGTGTTTCTACATGAGGATCCCTTTTTATTTTTGTTAAGAAGAAAGATAGATCTATGAGGTTGTTTATTGACTACAGGGAGATCAATGCTATAACAATAAAGAACAAGTATCCCCTACCTCGCATTGATGATTTATTCAACCAACTTCATGGAGCTCAATATTTTTCAAAGATTGGCCTTCTATCTGGATATCATCAGTTGTGTGTGAAGAAGGAAGACATTCTGAAAAAAACATTTCATACTAGGTATGTGCATTACAAGTTTACAGTAATGCCTTTTGGGATGACTAATGCACCATATGTTTTCATGGATCCAATGAATAGAGTTTTCAAGGAATATCTTGATTAATTTGTAGTGTTATTTATTGATGATATCCTGGTGTACTCCAAAATTTATGAAGATCATGAAAATCACTTTCACACCATTATGAAAACCCTCAGAAGAATTGAATTATATGAGAAGTTTAGAAAGTGTGAATTCTGGATTCAAGAGATTTCTTTTCTTGGCCATATTGTCTCTAAGGATGGAATATCTGTTGATCTGTCAAAGACCAAGGCAATCCAATAATGGCCAGCACCAACGATTATAACTAAGGTTTGCAACTTTATTGGTTTAGCAGGTTATTATCGGCATTTTGTCCAGAATTTTTCCCGATTGGCTAACCCATTAACCATGCTCACACGTAAAGGGGTTAAATTTGTTTTGAAAAAAGAGTGTGAAGAATGTTTTGAAGAACTGAAGACAAGATTAGTCAATGCTCCTATCTTGACTCTACCATCAGGGAATGATGGGTTTGTTATTTATAGTGATGCTTCAAAGAAAGGACTTGGTTGTTTCATCATACCGAATGATAGGGTTATTGCCTATGCATCACGATAGCTAAAAATTCATGAGAAAAACTATCCTACTCGTGATCTTGAGTTAGCAGTTGTAATCTTTTCTCTAAATATTTGGAGACACTATCTCTATGGTGAAAAATGTGAGATATATACTGATCACAAGAGTTTGAAGTATATTTTCTCATAGAAAGAACTCAACATGAGGCAAAGGAGATGGCTTGAACTACTCAAGGATTATTATTGCGCTATACACTACCACTCAGAGAAGACAAATAAGGTGGCAGATTCTTTGAGTAGAAAGGATCATGGAGTTTTGAACAAGATGAGAGTTGAAAATGATCCTATATACATGGATCTAGTAAAGATGGATATGGGAATCACCATGGAAGGTGAAACATCAATACTTTTTTCAAATGGTTTCCAAACCATCTTTAATATAAAGGATAAAGAGTTCTCAGACCGGTGATGATGAGTTTCAAAAGAAGATTAAAGCTGTGAATGATGGGAGATTGAGTGACTTTGTGTATGAAGATGGAATTTTGAAATTTAGGAAGAGACTTTGTGTTCCTGATATACCTGATCTAAAAAGGGAATTGTTGGATGATTCTCATAGGTCCAATTTATCTATACACCCTAGTAGCACTAAGATGTATATAGATTTGAAGGAATATTTTTGGTGGGACAATATGAAGAGGGAGATTTCTGATTTTGTGTCAAGATGTATTATTTGTCAACAACTAAAATCTGGAATGCAACAGCCTGGGGGATTCATGTAACCTCTTCCCATACCTGAGTGGAAATGGGATAATATTATGATGGAATTTGTCATGGGGCTACCAAAGACTCCTAGAAGGAATGATTCAATATGGTTCATTGTTGATTGTCTTACCAAGTCAACACATTTTCTTGATATAAGATAAGATTTACCACTTGAACGTCTAACAAGAGTATATATTAATAAAGTTTTAAGACTTCATGGAGTAACCTTATCGACTGTTTCTAATCATGATCCCCATTTTACATCAATATTCTGGAAAAGTCTTCAGAAATACCTGGATACTGAACTTCGTTTGAGCACTGCCTACCACCCTCAAACTGATGGACAATCAGAATGGACTATTCAAACCTTAAAAGAAATGTTGAGATCTTTCTCACTTGACTTTGAAGGTATGTGGGATCAATATTTACCTTTGGTAGAATTTTCCTATAATAATAGCTTCCATTCAAGTATTAAGATGGCACCATATGAAGCGTTATATGGAAAGAGATGTCGCACACCAACTTGTTGGAATGTTGTTGGCGAAAGAAAACTCGTAGGCCCATAACTTTTTGAGGAAACAATAGAAAAGGTGAAGGTTATCGAAACCCATATCAAAGAATCCCAAAGTAGGCAAAAGAGCTATGCCGATAACCGAAGGAAGGATTTGGAATTTCAGGTAGGAGATTATGTTTTCTTGAAAGTATCTCCATGGAAGGGTATTATACATTTCAGTAAGAAGGATAAATTGAGTCTCAGGTACATTGGACCTTTCAAAATTATAGAATGAATTGGAGTTGTAGCTTATCGTTTGGAAATGCCTCCAAGTCTCTCCAAAGTTTATGATGTGTTCCACGTATCACTGTTGAGAAAAATACACACTTGAACCAATGCATGTACTCACCTTTGAGGAAATTGAATTAGAACCTGATCTATCTTATTGTGAAGAGCCTGTCAAAATTCTTGATACAAGAGAACAAGTGCTGAGAAACCGGACGACTCGTCTGGTAAAAGTTATATGGAGAAACCATAAGATGGAAGAGGTAACGTTGGAAACAGAGGAACTTATGATGAAGAACCACCTGAATCTTTTTGTGCGGTAGTATTATAGATATTTTGAGGATGAAATTATTTAAATGAGGGAATAATGTAACACCCCAAGCTTCCATGGTATGTTTCTCTTTGAATAATGCAATGGCTTGTATTTTACGCAACTTCGAGATTCTAACACACCGCGACCAATCGAACTAGCCGTTTTGAATAGTAATACCCACTTTTTGAAATTTTTTAAATTTTATCTTTCAAAATGGACTTAATTTTTGGATTTGGAATATCAAAATTAGCTTAAGGTGAATTTTTAGTATTTTTCTGAAAACTTTCAATTTTTGATGAATAGTGAAAAAATAATGCGTTATTGGTTAAAACTGACTTTTTATTTAAATAATTAGTTATTTTATTTTATTTTAGGTCAAAATAGATACATAATAAATACATATGTTCAACATAAATCATTGGAGTCATTTTATAATAAGTTTAAATATATAAAATTTTATCGAACTATTTACCGTCTTTTACCCACCTCCTAGGAGCATTTACAAATTTGTATAAAACTTAATTTTACCACTTCTGTGAGTGGAATTTCAAAAATCTGAGAGAAATGGTTGATATAAGTAATAAAAATGTGGTTCAATAAGTTGAAAATAATTTTTGGCGAATAGTAACTTTTTACTTTTATTTACCACTGTTAAAAGAAAATAGAGTAATTAAGGGTAAAAATGATATTATTATTACCCTAACACATGAAATAATTCTATTGGATAAGTTTAATTCAAATAAAAACAACATTATGAATAAAATATGATCCTTTAGGTCCACTTGGATTATATTAGGATATTTATTATTATTTTATTTAAAGAAGAGTTAAAATAGTAAAATTCAAAGTTTACTAACTAAACCATTTTTAATATAGGGTTATACATAATATAAATTAGACTATAAATATTATTTATAAATATAAAAATATTTCCTATGTAATTATATTTTATTTATAATTTTTAGATACTAAATAATTTAATATATTTACGACACAATGATGACACAGTAATTACCTTAATAATGAAATATTAAAATAATTGATATTATAAATATCCAAATAAATTTAATATGAGACTTTTGATGAATTAAACTAATTTTATAGGTTAATATGACATTTTAGGATTGAAAATATGAATTTATATCTAATTAATAAAGTTTTTAGAACATTAACAAAAATCTTTATTAAATAATGTCAAAATTGACATAATTGAGTTTTTAAAACAAATACTATATTATTGGTTGATATAATATTACTAAAAATATAAGGTTTGAAAAAAGGGAATTAATAATATTATATATTTCATTAATGAACCTATTGGGGTTCTCTTGGTAGTTTATAGTAAGTTTATTAACCATATAATATAAAAATACAAAGAGACATGGTAAATGTCAAACTATTTAACTAAGAGTTAAATCTAAAAGATAAGGTTAATATGGTGACCCAAACCTGTATAAAACCTATTTATTGAGTGTTTTTAGACCTATCCTCTCCTTATCCTCGAAATAAATCATTTTGTAGCCATTAGAAACTGAAAATTATTTTATTATAAAATAATATTTTAATCTTTTCCGAAGGTGCCCCTCACCCCTCTTATAAAAGGGCACTTCCCATTATCCTAATTTCACACCTCCAAAGCCTTTTGTCTCAGCCAAAACCTACCCAAATATCCTCCAAAACTTCCTCCCTTCATCCTAGAGGCCTTAATTTAGTCATAAATCCAACCTAAGGATCTATTTTGATCAAATCAAAAGGAAGAACCCGAAGAAGAGGTAAATCTTTCATCACCTCTTTCAAGTTCTTTTCTTCTTCCACTTCCTCTTTATTTATTGTTTCCATTATAAAATAATAACTCCAGTATCTTATATATAATGTGATGTTATTATAAAAATGGTACAACCATATTCATTATTCTATCCATCCTATAAATAACAAAGTCACCATACGTGCATACGTACGGATTACCATCTCCACGTCGTAGTGTAGTTTGTTATTCAAACACTCCATCATTTGGATGGGTATAATAATGAGTATAAATGATGTAAATAATAAATATAAAATGATAATGATTCTATATATATGATATAACATCCAATTATATACTATTTTAATATCAAAATAATGATATTGTCGCTCGTGCGTACGTACAGATTACCATCTCCACGAACGCGATGAGATTCATTCCCCATCGTAATAATTCAAGAATAATTTTTATTTTATGATTAAAAATAATGTTTATGAACATAATATAATTATTTATATGAATAAAATACATCCTATCTATAACAAATATGACTTATGTAACCAAGCATATAAAGGAAAATGAATCAGTTAACACCCGAAACGATGATACTACTAAAATATCATTAACAAATCAATATTAGAAGATCATATATGATATCACATTAATGTATATGTTATTTTATAATTTAATAACAATTATTTCACCATTTTACAAGATTTTAATCTACCATAAACCAAGGAAAATTACAAGATAATGGTTAATTTCACAATCTCTTTATTATCTGAGGTTGTTTTTATGTAAGTATCTACTGGGACTTCTTTATCACCCACATCTATGTTTCTTAAAAATGTATTCCAAAACATTTTTACTATTTACCAGACTATAGGTTAAATTCATTTATACCCTTTTTTGAATTTTTATAAAATGGGTTGAAAGTAATCTTTCTGTTGTTTTCCAAACAGGGAACCTTATAAACTTTTCGACAAAATTAAGGTAAGAATGTTTTTTTAACTTATACGGCGGGTGTGGCTATTTTCTGCCATTATAACATCATCGAAGTTTCCCTTACAAGATTATAATAATATTTTCAACATAAATGTTTTCTTTTATAATTATATGAATTTTAAATGATTTCAAAATAGAAAGATATATTTCTCTAAAAAAAAGTTTTGATTTCATCTATGTCAACATCCTTTGATGGATTATGAGTTTATTTGAAGTTGATTTATTTTGATACAAGAATTCCATATTGTATTGAATGTTTTTTGATATGTTTGACTATGGATATGTTATTTTTATACAATTCATGGTTTATGAATAAATTATTGACATTTCGTATGCTAGTTTTAATATGAATGTTTATGTTATGTTTAAACCTTTTCATATGAGGAATGAATTGGACTTAGTAAGTGACGGGTGGAACCCAATATAGCTCCTTGATGAATTGGTAGGTCTCATGAGACAAACTAGTGTCTTGGCACAAGGCCTTGACAAAATCTTATTTTTAGTCTTGGCATAATTCCTTGACTATGTGGTTATGAAGTCTGACATTATGCATTCCATCATTATAAAAGTGGCTATTGATATTTCATGTGATTATTCGACTAGTATAATATCCATGTGAATAATTAAATGACATTATTTGATTTTATCTTTTCCATATTATGCTGAAGTTCAAGTTTAAAAGTCTTTTGTTTTAGTCTTACATTGCCTTAAATGTTTATGCTTATTTATGAAAGTTTCCGCTATATTGTTATCCTTACTGAGCATTTGAGATCACCCCTTTCTATATTTTATTTTTCCCAGGATGCGAAGAAGTATATTATGGCTGACCTGTAGAGATAGTATAAGGAATATGAGTGTGGAATATGGAGACTATGTTGCTGTAGTTTTTAATTTTATAATGTAATGTAAAACTTATGAATGCATCTAGTATTTATAAGGCAACTAAAATAATCAGTCTTTTGAGACTTGATCTTTTGTGATCATGCCAATGTTATGTAATAATGCACTGACTCTAGGTAACTAGGGTCAGGGAATTATACAATGTAAGAGAATGATGAAACATATAAGAAGTGAACTACTTAGGATAATTAAAGCCACCTATTGTATTCCCATAGGAATTTTAGTACAATATAAGGGATTATATCCTTACATACCGGGCGAGATTTCTAGAATCATAAATTATGAAGGATTTTTTAAGATGATGATACTGTTGTGATCTTCATGGATCAAACATCATAATCATACATGAATCATGATTCTTTTTGAGATCAAAGGATAACCAACCATGGAGGAATATTTTGTCACTACAATAGTTCTACACCACAAAATAAGATTCCACATCACCTTTATTATGTATAAATATAAATATAACTAAAAGCATGAATTTTATAGTTTAATTAGATGAAAAAGAAGACAATGATAATTCAAATTTTTCTCAATGAAAATATTCAAAGTCTTCAGCTATATTTAAAGAGTTTTTTGAATGAAACTTTGACTCAAAGATTTTAATAAGAAAAAAATAAATGAATGTAAGAATATATTTCCAAGTATCAAGGATATTTCCACATCCATCATGGAAAAAATATTCATGTGATATCTAGTAAATATAAATGAAAAAATGGAGAATTAGAAATAGATAATTTTTTATAGAGAACTAATACTCTACTATATAAAATAAAAAACTCTGATAGCAGCCACTAAATATTGTTGTGCAAGGAAGAGGAATAATATCAATATATTAGAGTTAGAGAGAAGTCTCATACATTCATCTGTAATAATTTTTCAGGAGAATATAATTATTCGGTGGATGCAAGTTTATAACTAGTTGGTGTTAATAATTATAGAAGGTTTAATATCATACTCTTTCATATATTTTTTATTGATAATAAAATATTAGGTAGGTATTCTTGGGATAAAAACCTCCATGCATCAGGGATGCAGTCATCCTAAGGGAGGAAAGCCTTATTAAAAAACATACCTTGATTTATTTATTTTATTTCTTAGTTGGTTAGTGAGACCAATGCTAAATTAATAGAAGGGATTAGTAGGTTAAATTCAAAATGTGTATTATGCATTTATTTACCCCACATATTAGTTCCTTACTCACCTATTTGATCCTTTTCAATTGTTATCAAAGCTAGGTGAATCCTTGAAGATCTATTACTTGAGTGATATGGAATAATGTAACTCTATTAACCAGAAAGGTGTTCTAACCTTCAATGGGAAATGATTTCATTTCTAGAAATAAAGGTTGATGCCATACTTATTATCCCTGATATGGGATTTTTTTAATGCCACTCTTTAAGGCTTCATTATTCCAAAGGAAGATGTTGTTTGGTCTCAAACTGATAAGAGAAATGTTGAGAATAATGGAAAACCCAAGAATAATCTATTTTATTCATTATAAAATAAAGACTTAACAAAGGTCATGGGATGAAATACTATCAATATAATCTAGGGAAAACTTCACAACATTTATGAAGGAAACTACAAGGTGAAATAGGAAGAACTAAAAATGATAAGAAAATAATTTGAGGATATAAGAATGAATAAATATGAATTTATTGATGTTTTTTTATAAGTTTCAATACTATTGTAATCCATGTTATTAATTTTATATAAAAAATTGAAGATCATACTATTATTAAGAACCTAATGATAATTCTACCTGAGAAGTTTGATGTTTAAGTATCATGATTAGAAGATATAGATATCAATAACTTCACAATTTATGAATTTCACAATACTATCATCAATTATGAAATGAGAAGAGGAGATACTCTTAAGAGTTAAGATAAGAAGGAGAAAGATATTTATTTCAAAGATCTCAAAGAATTGGATATTGATCATAAACAAGTTTTTATAGATGAAGAAAACAATATGGAAGACTAATTCGAGACACTTTCATTAATGTTAAGAAGACTCACTAGAGGAATAAGAGGAAAGTTCAAAGGGAATCTCCTATTAAAGTGATTCAGTTGTAGGGAAATTGGTCACACATCTCTTCTAACTATCACACGAAATTAAAAGATGAAAATAAAGATGAGGAAACCAAAAAAATTTTATCTTTCAAAGGAATATTTCAACAAATAATCCAATAATTGTAAAAAGAAAATAATAAAAACTCTCTAAGTTTTTTCAGAAGGAATTTCTTATCTGTTGAATAAGGGGTTTCTGATAGTGAAGATGATGAGAAGTCACGTCCTAAGCTTTCTCATATATTAATCATGGCTCAAGAAATGTGAACAAATAATGTTTTAGATTATGATTCATAAACTAACAATAAATATGATACTGAAGAATGTGATTAAGTTAAATAATATACTATGAGGATGGAAATTATATGTGTCTGATGAAAATTAGAAGATTGAGAAAAGAGAACACTCATCTCAAAAGGGATTTAGAATAACTTAAGTAGGTGTAAGCTAAGAAAGATAATATTATTTAAGAAATTAAAAAAAATTTAATCTTGAGAATTTAGAAAGAAATAGCATTATTAATGCCATGACCTCTACTATTTTCCTTGGAAATAAATTAGTTGATAGGATAAAGAAAAAATTGGATGAATTATAAAATAAGGAATGAGAACACAAATAAAACTTTAAAAATGTTATTGAAGTTAAAGAATAATTATATAATTAATATAAATCTATCATACTTGATATTCAATTTGGTGAACATGATATTAAAATTCATACTAAAATCTTGTTATAGAAAAAGTACTTGAGATCTCAAGATGTCAGAGTTCAATAATAATCTAACTAAACTTGAAAATTATAATATTTATCAACATATGATCATATATAGAATCATAAAAAATTGAAATAAAATATACATTCAAGCCTCAGATACACACCGAAGAAGTTAAAAAGATGGTTTGGTGAAGACCACTCAGTACAAGTCTAAAAGTGATCAATAACAAAAACATGCTCAATAATAAAACGTCTACCAAAGAAGAAGGTTTCAGGGTTATTGTTGGTGCTATGATATACTTTTCCATAGAACATACAACTACTCGTATGATATGTCTCTTAAAAGTATTATAAGAGAATATCTTTCAAGGGGGATACAATATCAATAAGTGGAGAATAGATGAAAACATCAATAGCTTGAGCATAATTTTGAAATGAGAAGAAAAATTGAGTGTTTTCAGGATTCATGTGGAAGATGTGGTGAAGATGGTCACATCTCAAATGATTTTATCCCCATTAGATAAGTAGTATTTAAATTTAATTAGAATTTAATAAAAAAACAATTTCAAAAAGAATAAGAAAATATCATGGAAGTTACATTTAAATTATACAAAAACCGAGAAACCTTGGATAATGGACATTGGTTGATCATCACATATTAGAGGAGATATGAACTAACTACAAAATTTGGATAATTATAAAGAATTTTTGTCACATTTAGCTGTGAAAATTCTCTCAAAATACAATGTATTAGAATACAAAGGATTAAGAATAACCAAATAAATCCCAATAATATCCTATTTATTAATGAGTTAAATCATAATCTATTAACTACATCACAACTTTGTGATGATGAATATAGAGTGAATTTTATTAGGAAGGTTGATATATTATTAAGAGGATCAGAGGAAAAACTTTTATATCAAAGGGAATAAGAACCTAAAGTAATCTATTTTAAGTTGGGGAATCCAAATCAAGTTGCTATCCGAGTTGGCAGGCTAAAAATAGTCCACGACACAAAATATTAGGCAATATTATCCAAAATAAAATGAGAAAATTGATCAAATAAGAGTGTATGAGAAACATACCTATACTAAAGGAAGATATTACCATAGTTTTAAATACATGTGAGAAATATAAAATGATGAATAAAACCCATAAAAGAGTTGATATTAAAATAGAAAAACCATTGTACCTGGTACGCATTGATGTGTATAGACCAATGAAAAAGAAGCCACCAAGTGGAGACATGTATTTCACCACATTAATTGATTATTTTACTAGGATAAAAAGTATTATGTTTATATCCCATAAGTCTCAAGTGATGAATATATTTAAAATATTTATAAGGATGGATATAAAATAAAGATGTTTCTTATTGAAAATATTGAGATCAAACAATAGTAATGAATACACTAACATGCAATTTTCAGAGTATCTTAACAAGTATGGAATTAATAATGAGTATAGTTACCCTAAAAACATCAAAAAAATAGGGTGAATGAAAGAAAAAATAGATGTCTCATTGACGTAGCTAGAGCTATGTTCATTGATCATGACACATCAATATTTTTCTGGTCATATGCAAACACAACCATTGAAATTATTCAAAAAAATGATTCTTGAGACCCAACTCTAACACATCTCCATATGAAATGTAGTTTAGGAAAAAATAAAGTGTAATTCACTTTATAGTGTTTATAATTTCATATATAATCAAAAGGAAAAGAATAATTGGAGGTAAATTTGATGAGAAGGCTGATGAAGGAATATTTCTTGGTTACACACTAAATGGAAGTTCCTACATATGTAACAATAAAAAGTTAGAAAATATTATTAAATATTATGGAATTTTAGTTTTTGAAAATGAGAAAGATATCAAGTGTATAACCATGGTTGATAGTGAGGATGGGGTTTTAGTTTCTGAATCAACTAAAGAAGATGAAGAATTTGTGCAAAATTCAAGAAGATGATATAGATTTTGTATATACCAGTGATGAATAAGGTATACAGAAGTTCATAGGTATTGGTTTATGATAAAGGAAACATTTTTATAATAAAAATATAATTGTTGATGAAAAAACATGTGTTCATACTCAAATAAAAATCATGGAAACTAGTCACACTAGCTTCCTTTCCAAGGTTAAACCCAAACACGCTGAAGAAGCTTTTGAACACAAATAATGGATTCAATCCATGAATAAGGAGATTTATTATAAAGAACTAGGATTTTTATACATGGATATTATATATTTTTAGATGAATATTCAATACATTATACAAAAACATGCCTAAGGAATGTAATGGTATAGTGCCTTCAGAAAATTGAAACATAATCTTCTTAATTTGGTAAAAGATATTCAATGTCCCCCACAAAGATCTTCCACTTTAGCAGTCTTCAAAAGTATACCCTAATTAAACATTTCTTCATAACCTGGGGAAAGGAAACATAATAAAGGGTGATATCATATTCTAAGTAAGGGTAAATAATGGAGATATATAAGCATAACATGGATATAAGGGTATGAGAACATGATTATAACATATGAAAACCATACCATGCATATAAAAGATCATAATCTTGAGTCATGTCATAAATATTTGTAGTTTGTAAGATATGAATCATAAGTAAATCAATGAACATAATCCATGAGAGCATAAAATTGGCTTAATACATGGAATTTTGGAATACATATAAGTATAGAAAATAATTTCCATAATAGTCAAGGATAATTTTCAAGGATATCATAGTGGAATGAGTTCAATCCCCAAACCATAATAGTAGTCAAGTTTCACTCTCAAGATCATCATAGTAGATAAAGTACCTTACTAAACTGATTTCAATTCCCATTTAAATCCTATATATCTCATGAGATATAAATATTTACCCAATGCATTGAAGGGATATATAGGTCCCACTCATATCATAATGAAAATCATACATATGTGTTGAAAAAGATCATAAAACATTCATCAATCATAACCCATGAAATGAAATGGGATTCATAAAAATTTCATCATATCATAACCTGTAGAAAAGTGATAGGTTTTATAATCATTTCATCATTTTATCATATCATAACCCATGAAAAAAAAGAAAGATTCATAAGAATTTTATCATGGTATAACCAGTGGAATAGAAATGGGTTTCATAAATATATTTTCATTATAAACTATTCAAATAAATAATAATAGTGGTATCATTGGTTTATATCCCCAACAAATCATAAGTTACATAATAGGATGTCATCTTAGATGAAGAATGATTTTGAAAGATAAATCACTTAGAAAATTTCTTGAGGAAAATAACTTTTCTTTTATTTTTTTTAAAATATTAAATCTTTCGGAAATTTTTTTCTTTTAAAATAACACTAAAAAACTATAAAGGAATATTTGAAAATAATTTAAAACATTTCTTGAGTAAAATATTATTTCCTCTTAAAAAAACTTTTTAAAACATAAAATATTTTGAAAATTATTTTACCTAAAAATAACCTTGAAAAAAATATAAAGTAATCTTAAATGAGAATAATGTTCATGACAGTAGGAAATTCTGTTCATGATGTACACATTAAAATAAAGATTCCTTTCACATTTTTGGTAAAATCCAAACATGCATTGTTTCGAAAATGACATGAATATTTATTTTGAAACTTTTTGTAAATATTCAAAAATGGGTAAAAATTTATTTATTAAATCATTTAAAAAAATTTAAAAACATTTTTTAAAACATTTTTATAAAACACAATTTTTTAAGAAAAAGGGTTTTCGACTGAAAACACGATTTTTATTAAAAAGATTCTTTTTTAACTATTGAGTACATGAAGATAGGAAAATGAAGGGAAAACATTTATTATCATGAAATAAATTGAGGATAATAAAAGTCAGGAGTTTATTGAGAGATTAATCATAATATTTTATTATCAGAAACATAGTCATAAACAATCTCAATAAATGATAATATAGTAACAAAAAATCTTTACCACTTTGGTAACTTTAAAACATAATCCACATGAAGTAATATCATTAAAATAAACTTAAAATATCACGAGGATAAATAAATCCATGATATTATATGTCAAATTGGTGGTATATACACCTTGTAAAATAATAATTTTCATAACATAACCATATTTCTCAAAGAAGGAAAATTGAGACAAAAATATCTTATTGCTTTAGTAATATTTTGAATCATAAACTATAATAAATAATAAAATAAAATGAAAATTTAAAATCCATGAATATAAGTATATTAATTATATAACATTTCAAATATTAAGCATATATACCATATAAAATAAATGAGTGGTAAATTTTCATTTGTCTCCAAGAAATAAAAGAGTGACTAGAAATCCCTTATCGTAAGTCTCGACTTCCTTAATACTCATTAGAAACTTCTATATAATAAATATAAATTTATTATAAATCCATTATAGAACCAAAATTACATACATAATACCATATATGATTTAATTATGTCATTTTATTACCTTTTTATTAACAATTCTATGTTAAAGTCACGTTTTGGGTAACAACAACTTTATTTTTCGTATATGTTTTGATTTGTTATTTTATTTCCTATTAATTTGATCATAGTTACATAATATGTAGAATAATAATAATAAAATAATTATAATATTTATACATAAATTATACTTTTAATATTAATCATGAAAAACGATTTTGAGAAATGAAGTACGTTACGATCATGGAGACAGTAGGCCGTACGTACGCATGAGTAACGTTTCCATTTTCCAACGATCATAATGGAAAGGAGAAAAGTAATATATTATCTTTATAAATTGATAATAATATCATAAATAACATATTATTTCTTTAAATATACTTATACATATCATCCATGTGGTGTGGTGATGAAAAAGAGTCACATTTCTTCATGAAGGCGGTAGTCCAAACATACACGAATTACGTTATCATCTTTAAGTGATTGAAAAGGTAAGAAAAAATGATATATTATATTTTAATAATTATAAATATTTCATGAATATAATAATTATTTTATTTATATGATATATATTTATCAATTTTATCCTTATTATCTTTCATGTAAAATGTTAGTGAAAATGAATCACATGGCTTCGCAAGAAATAGTTTGTTGTACACACTAGTGACATTATCGTATCCCCTATGGAATGAAATTAAAAAAGGTATATATGATATAATGACTCAAGAGTTATAATTATTTTATAAATATCATATATATAATTTATATACATCATCATACTCAACCATGAGAGGTGGTAATGGAAAAATGAATGATGTCGGTTGACAAGGCAGTTGTCTACTGTACACACGAACAAAGATTTTGTAACCCATGGAAGTAGAGATGGCTGTAGGTTATGAAATTAACATAAAAAATATAACTATATTGAAGATAATAATTTTATTATATCAACATGGTTTAATAATAATTAAAGGAGGTAGAGGAAGAAATAAAATAAAAATGCTCATTGAAGAACTTTACCTCTTCTTCAGGTAACCTCCTTAGGTTTGCACCAAAAGATTTCCCAGGTTGGATTTATGAAAAAATAAGGATTATAGGATGATATTATATAATTTTAGAAGTTATTTTTGTAGTTATTTAATGAAAAAATGGAGGTGTGAATAAGAGAGGATAGGAGGTGGTCTTTTATAAGCGAGGTGAGTGGCACACTTATAATTGTTTGAAAAGAAAAAGGTGTAACCACATTTTTTTCATGAAAAAGACTCAAAAATGGATTATTATCAATAATTATACATTATAGGGTCTAAATATGGATATAAAGTATATTTTATACAAATATTCAGGCCATTTTAACCCTTATCTTTTTAGTTTAACCCACATCAAAATCATTTTTAACTTAACCGCGGTAATTAATTTTTACTATTTTCACTATTAATTTTGGTCAAAAATTAAGTTGAAATTATTATAAAATATAAATTATTATGATTACAAATGTTTAATATATTTTTAAAAATTTAATTCACTTATGTGGAAAAATTTAAATTTAAATTAATCTCACAGACGCGACGAGAAAGTGGGTTTTCAAAGAGATTTTTTTCAAAAGTTTACAAAGTTTTTATATGAGAATTAAATATGAAAATTATTTTAATGAAATAAATTTTATTAATAGATATATAATTTTTAAAAAATTAATTTAAAACCAATTTAAAATATAATTTAACTTTATAAATAATTTAAATAAAAGGAAGTTTTCAATTAAAATCCAGTTTTTTTCACTATTCATATAAAATTAATCTTTTTATAAAATTATAAAAAACTCACCGTAATATAATTTTTACATGATGATTTAAAAAATTAAGTTTATTTTTTAAAATAAATTTTCTAAAATTGGAATAAAATAAATTTAAAGCAAAACCCACAGACGCTATGAAAAAGTAGGTTTTTGAGAAGTGTATTATTTAAGTAAAAAATGATTTTATATTAAATATATGTATAATAAAAATAATTGTATGAATATAAATTAAAATTTATTTATATGTTATATATAAATTTTATTTAAAATATTACCCATTATTTATTATTTTTATTAATTAAAATGGAGAAAAATTATGCAGTTTAAAATAGTTTTAAGAAAACCCCTTTTTTGAACCCAAAAATAAACTTATACTAAAATCTAATATAAAGTTGATTCAAAATAAATTAAGCAGGATAAATATAATTAAATAATACTTATGTTACTTTAAAATATAATTTGTAATTTAAATTACTTAATTTATTGGAAAGAAATGATAGTTTTACAAAAATATTTATTTTTCAATATTCACTGAAAAATCAGTATTTTTTGAAAAATCCCAAAATTTCACCATAATTTAATTTTGATATTATTATTTAAAAATTAAGTTCATTTTATCAAATAAATTTTCTAAAATCTCTATAATAGTTTCTCATAAATATAAATAAAAAATAGTTTTGAAGAAAACCTTGTTTTTAATGAATATAATCACTTTACTAAAAATTGATTGATTATTTACTAAGAATTTATAAATAAATTTATATTGAGTAGTATATTTATATGTATATTTTATAAAGTATTTAATACTATTCATACCATCCTACTTAATGTATAGGTTATAATAATATTATTTCATGGTTTACGAAATCTCAATGTTGTTTGTCATGCACACTATTAAAGAAACTCATTGTCGCATGTAACAAAAACTATCTAAAAATTTAAATTAATTTGAAAAAAAACATTCCATAAAATCTCAGGATATTACTTCTACCACCCTTAAAATAAATTTCACCCTTAAAATTCATCTTGACCATCAAAGGTTTAACATTTGAAAATTCCTTCATAGAAACCCACATCGTACAAATTAATAATAAAATTTACCTTAAAAAGTGAAAGTTGGAAACATAAAGGTTACCTAAAGTAACTCATAACTAGGTTTTCACATAGGATAACATTGGTGGGAAGTGAAAACATATACATAGAATAGAAAACTAACACCCAAATACTGATAGAGAGTGATAAAGAACATAGTTAGGAGAAAGTTAATGACCACAAAGGCATAAACCAAAGAGGCATGAAAAAGTTAATTGATATCATAAAAAATGATGATAATAGGACATAATTTTATTTCAAAATCCTTTTAATAATACTAGAGAATTATTTTTCCATATAGATATTGAACTTATGAAAATGTAATTACTTGATATCTTTTTATTTTATAGGCATAATTTCAACTTTTGGTTGTGCCTTGATTGATTTACACTCCATATCTTACTCTAAGAGATATTTTTTTTCATATCTGAAGCACTAAATAAAATCCATAAAATAATTATAAGTCATTCCTTCCATATCTCGGTAAAAAATTTTTAACACTGGTTATCTAATATGGATAAATATTTTATCACAAAGTAATACATTATTCTCTAAAACCTCATCCAAAGTTCAACTTAAAACATTCCATATGTTGTTAAACTTACGACCCTTATAAAATACAAAATTTATAAATAAGGTCTCTAAATTTTACAAAATCAACTTAACATTAATCCTCCAAATATCATTAAGAAACTCTTAATGGTCACATACTAAATATGTGAATACCTTGGTCATATATTCTTTTGAAGCATGATAATAACCAAAATTACCATAAAATCTCAATGAAAACATACACACTTCCTAATTACTTGAATAAAACCATAGATTATTAAACACATTAAATAGAACCAATAGTACAGTAAACTCTATCAATAATAACATAAACCACTTTTTCAACAAATCCTTTATCATTTTTGAGGTCATCAATACTATCCAATTTACTTTATCCATAAAAATATTCTTTTTATCCAAACTAAACACTATTTTCTCAACCTCATGAACATATTAAGGGTTATCTTCCATTAATAATGCATTTTTCATAAAATATTACATTTCCATCAAATAACTTTTCTAGGTCATTAGTACTATTCAACATATTCTTACACATCCTTAATGAAAAACTTTTACTGAATAATCCTTATATATTTTATGATTCGTACAACATAATTCTTGAATTACAATATATAATCACTTCAATCATCCCACTTCCTTCTCAAACCATTAACTAGGCTTCATCATCTTATTACTTAACACTTATTTCCTTTCATATGTCATTTGTAGTCTCTTCATCATTAGTAATATAACCATACTTGTACAACCTTGATGATTTTCTTCATGAGATTTACCCTTAAGACATAGATTTTCATAATGCACATACTTTACACATTTAAAAAATTCAACAGTTGATGATACCTTAGGGGGCCCATTATTCTCATCAATTTCATTAACCAAAATTTTCATTTTTCCTTTAAAGTTGCTTGATTTATGTCCTTCTTTTCCACACCCAAAACATCTTCTTATCCCTCAATGACATTCCCTAAAGTGCTTCTTTCCACATTATTGACATATAAGAAACTAAATATTATTTCCTATATGGTCTCCATTAACTAAAATATTAGTAAACTCTATAAATATCTTGTTTGGTGAGTCCAAGAGTTGGTTAAAGTGCGAATTATTAATCATATTCCATGATAACTGATTAGACATAATCATAATATCATTTACTTTAGTCATCATCCCATTTGGATTCTCATCAGAAAATTATCTATCACATTTAATTTTAACCTAGTTCCTTTAGGTTCTCATCATTTACTAAAACCAAAAAGTATATTGTGAGTAATGATAGCCATAATTGGAAACCAAATAATCATGAGAATCACTTATAGGATGTCTAAATAATGAAACCTTATTTTTAATCTATGAAAACTTAGGTTTATCTTAGGACATTCATAGTAATTATCTACTCAAACCCTTTATGATGGTTTGTAAAGAGTTTTTGAATTTCCAAAGAATATCCCTCAGGAGTGTCAAACCAGGTGTGCAGCAAGGCCCATTGTTATTCACCGGGTGATGACTGAGTCTAAATAGATGCACTCTTTTTAGAGTTATTAACCCTAGGTATCTCTATTCCATATAAAAATCCACTTGTAGTATCAATACATGTATTTAATTTATTAGAAAATGATTACCCCATCCTTTACCAAAATTCCAAGATATTTTCCTATACTTTGACCAATCCTTACACTTATCCTTAGACATGTCCTTAGGGATATCACTAAAGTTTTCTTATCCTAGTTTCCAAAGCTTAACTAAACCTTTAATATAATACCAACTATAGTGACCTAGGATTTTTATACATGGATATTACATATTTTTAGATGAATATTTAATAATTTAAATAAACACACACTTGAGTACTGTAATAGTTTAGTTCCTTTGGATACTTAGAACACAATATTTTTAATTTGGTGAAATATCTTAAATGTCTCCCACAAAGATCTTCCCCTTTAGTAATATTTACAAACATACCCTACTTAAACATTTATTTATAACCTATGAAAAGGAAACATAAGAAAGGGAGAGATTAAATGCTCAGTAAGGGTAAAAAAAGTTGATACTTAAGCATAACATGAATATAAGGGTATGATAACATGATCATAACATATGATAACCATACCCTGTATATCAAATATCATAATATTGAGTCATGGAATAAATATTAAAAGTTTATAAGACATGAATCATAAGTAAATCATTAAATATGATCCATAAGAGTATAATATTGTCCTAAGACATGGAATTGAGGCATAAACATAATAATAGAAAATCATTTCCATAGTAGTCAAGGATCACTACCAAGGATATCATAGTGGAATGGGCTCAGTAACCAAACCATCATAGTATTCTAGGTTCACTCCCAATACCATCATAGCAGAAAAAGTCCCTTACTGAACTGGGTTCACTTCCCATTCTAGTCTTATATATCTCATGAGATATACATTTTTACCCAATTCATTGTAGGGAGATATAGGTCCCACCCATATCATAATAAAAATCATACATATATGTGACACAATATCATAAAAAATTCATCATATCATAACCCATTTAATGAAATGTGTTTCATAAACATTTAATCATATCACAACCTGTGGAAAAGATATAGGTTTCATAATCATTTCATCATTTCATCATAGCATAACCCATGAAAAAATAAGTGAGTTTCATAAGAATTTTATCATGGTATAACTCATGGAAGAGAAGTGTATTTCATAAACATATTGTCATCACAAACCATTCAAAGAAAGAATAAGAATGGTATCCTTGGTTTATATCCCTAGAAAAGCATAGGTTACATAAAAATATATCATTTAAATGAAGAATAATTTTTAAAGAAAAATCACTTGGAAAGTTTGTTGAGGAAAATAATTTTTCTTTAGAAAACATTTTTTTAAAACATAAAACATTTTGGAAATAATTTTCTTTGAAAATAACCCTGAAAACTTATAAAGGAAGCTTTTAAAATCATTTAAAACATTTCTTAAGGAAAATATTCTTTTTTACTTTGAAAAAAACTCTTTAAAACATAAATGTTTTTTAAAATAATTTTATATGAAAATAACCTTTAAAACTTATAAATTAATCTTCAATTAAAATAATTTTCATGATGGTGGAAAATTCCATTCATGATTTACATGTTAAAACAAAGATTCTTTCACATTTTTGGTAAAATCCAAACGAGCATTGTTTGGAAAATGACATGAATATTCCTTTATTTTTTTTGTAAAAAGTAAAACATGGGTAAAAATTTCATTAGAAAATTATTTTAAAAATTTTAAATACATTTTTGAATTTTTTTTAGAAAACATGGTTTTGGAAGAGAAATGGGTTTTGATCGAAAAGATGATTTTTCTTAAAAACATTATTTTTTAACTCTTGAGTCCATGAAGAGAGTAAAATGAAGGGAACAAAATTTATTCTAATGGAATAAAAAGAGTATAATAAAATTCATGAGTTTCCTTATATATAGATCATAATATTTGATCATCGGAAACATAGTTATAAATAATATCAATAAACGATGAGATTTTAACATGAAATATTTTCTACTTTAGTAACTATGAAATGTAAGACCCATGAAGAAATATAATTAAAATAAACTTAAAATATCACAAGGATAAATAAATTCATGATATTACATGTCAAATTGGTGGTATATATACCTCACAAAATAAGACAAGTGCATAAAATAACCATATTTCTCAAAGAAGGTAAATTGAGACAAAAATCCCTGACCACTTTAGTAATATTTTGAATCATATGAAACAATAAATAATAAATTCAAATGAAACTTTAAACACCATTAATATAAGTAAATTCATGATATAACATGCCAAAGGGTCAGTATATACACCACACACAAAAAAAAATGAGTGGTGAATTTTCATATGTCACCCAGAAATAAAAGATAGACTAGAAGCCCCTTACCGTAAGTCTCGAATTCCTTCATACTCATTCAAACCTCCTGTATAATAAATATAAGTTTATTATAAATATATTAAAGGTTAAAAATTAAAAATATCATACCATATATGATTTAATTATGTCCTTTTATTACCTATTTATTAACAATTACATGTTAAATTCATGTTTTAAGTAACAAACACTTTGTTTTTCATATATGTTTTGATTTGTTATTTTTAGTACTATTAATTTGATCATGGTTAAATCATATATAGAATAAAAATAATTAAATAATTATCATATTTATACATAAATTATACTTTTAATACCAATCATGAAATATTTTTTTGAGAAATAAAGTACGTTTGGATCATGGAGACGGTAGGCTGTACGTATGCATGAGTAAAATTTCCATTTTTCAACGATCCTTATGTAAAGGTGGTAAGTAATATATTATATTTAAAAAATTATAATAATATAATAAATACCATACTATTTATTTAAATATACTTATACATATCATCCATGTGGTGTGGTGATGAAAATAGAGTCACATCGCTTTGTGAAGGCGATAGTCCACATGTGCACAAACGATGTTATCATCTTTTAGTGAGTGAGAAGGTAAACAAGAAAATGATATATTATATTTTTATAATGATAAATATGTCATTATTATCATAATTATTTCATTAATATAATATATATTTATTAATTTCATTCTTATTATCTTCCATGTAAAGCGTTAGTGAAATAAATCACATTGCTTCATGTGGCCGTAGTCTGATGTACACACAAGCAACGTTATCGTATCCCATATATAATGGAATGTAAAAAGGTATATATGATATTATGGATCCATAGGTATAATTATTTTATAAATATAATTTATATACTTTATATCTATCATCATATCCAACTGTGAGAGGTGGTAATGGAAAAATGAATGACATCAGTTCGTGAGGAAGTATTCCACCGTACACATGAACAATGATTTCATAACCCATTTTATAGAAGTGGATATGGTTTTAGGTCATGATATTAATATAATAAAATCTTATTATTTTTAATATAATGATGTTATTACATGACCAAACCGCCACACCCAAGCTTTTGCACACATGGGAAAAAATCAAATATATAAATCAAAATCCACACTTAAATAAAAAGTGATAAAATTTACAAGATATTTTACAAAATAGAATTTAATTTCATATCATCTATGAAAAATAATTTCCATTTATCTTCTTCTCTCACATCTAAAGTTTTTTAACCTAAAAAATATATCCATGACCCAATCACAACTTACCTTACAATGAAATTCATATCACTCTTCACTCGAGAGAGATTTAATATAAATTTATGCTCATACTTAGAAAATTCATGTATCACTATAGTATTATTATAATTATCATCTCTTTATATCATAAGGCATAAAAATGTTTTCAATCATGATGAATTTTCTATGTGATTTTATGGATAAGTGTTAGTCAATAAAAGAATTTAAAAAATTAAAGGCTATAAAGAGGAGGTTAAACTATTAAATATAATGCATTAATATTCAAGTAAAACTATATAAATGTCCTCAATAAATTCACTTTAAAATATTCACAACATGCCCCATTTAATGGGATGGACCATGAATCAAATAATGAATAAAATGGAGGATTTCATCCCAATTATCCAATTTTTTTTTTAATTTTTTTTCAAGGATGATGAGATGAAAATTGAATATACCGAATGAATGATAATTCATGACCTTTATTTTTGATAGGAGCATGAGTCAGAAAAGTAATCATAATGTATACTTCAATCTCATCTCAATTTTCCCTTTTTCTTTTTCATTTTCATTTTCCTATTTTTTAGGAGAAAAGGATTATATGAATGAAGTACAATTAATAATGACTCGTTCCCATTCTCTATCCACTAAAAATAGCGGTGATACAAACATAACACACCCAAAAATGAGTTAATTCTAAAAAAACACATGTGAAAGACTCTTCCCCCACACTCAAACTTGTAATATCCATAAAAAAATATTAAGAGTGATGGTAGTAAAGGAAAAATTAGCTTGTAATGTGACTTAAACATATAAGGAAATTCATGGATTCCAAGGGATAAATAAGGGTTTATGTAAATGTGGGAATAAATTTAAAATTATGTATAGTAAAATAAATAACTCAATCATATTAAAAACATTTTAGAAAATCCAAATATTTAAAAGATAAATAATCAAATGTTATAGTTTTCACACAAAATCTAAGTTTATCACAAGATGGTGAGAGTATTTAGAATAATATGTTAAAATTATTTAAATACCTCACATTATATAAAAAATAATTTTAGTCACTAATTCATGGGAATGGGTTTAAAAAGTTGTTAAAACTCATGAAAATGTTAGAAAATAAAATTATAGGAAAATATTCCATATCAACAATCATTTAAAAATCCACTTTTTTAAAAATCATGAAAACTATCTCAAAATCAATTCAATAGTGAAAAATGATAATTAATATTCATTGAATCCCAAAGTTTCTAAAAATATGAAAAAAAAAGAAAATAAAAAAATCCTAATAAGGTTGAAACTCCCCCACACCTAAATTTAACTACCATCCATTTTATATCAACTGATTAAAAAGGTAAGGGCAAAAAAAAAGAGAGAAGGAAATATACAACTTGAGTTTATTTTGGGTAGTGGAAACTATGAGTTAAGCTCCTAGTTCTCACCTCTTTTTACAATACTATAAGAAAAAATTTAAAATTTATTATAATTAAAAAAATATTAAATATAAAATATAATGTAAAAGAGGATAAATCTTAGGTAAAATCCCCTAAAGAGGTGTTAGGTTTTTTCTAACCCTAGTTTGGAAGTTCTAGTTGGTTATACGTAATCTAAATATGCATTAGGTTTTTTGGCATGGACCACCAAATGTTATTTTTCCTGACATCCATTAGTGTATTTTGAGAGTGGGAACCCCCAAATAAAAGAATAAAAAATATTCCATCCCATATGAGAGAAGAGAGAGATAGAGAGAAGAATAATTATGAAGGGAGAGTTAAGAAAAGGCATAGAGTATACCTATTGAATGTCATGGTATCATCCTTTATGTGACATGAATATTTCAATAGAAGAGGAATTCAAATCACCACAAGATCCTCAATATCATCTTCTTCTAGAATTACCACCTCTTTGCTGGTTCCTTATTCAAATTCCCACACTATATCTACCTTAATGATTTTTTCTTTATAATTTTCATCAATATTGAGGGAAAATAATATTCTATTTCAATATTTGTAATTCCCTGACCCCAGTTACCCAGATTTAGTACATTATTACATAACATTGGCATGATACAAGGAATCATGTCCTGATAGACCGATCAGTTTAGTAGCCTTGGAAGTACTAGATAAATTCATAAGTTTTACATTACATCATGAAATAAAAACATCAAAAACATTTTGTCCCCATTGACCTTACTTATATCCTTAACCTATCCCTACGGGTCAACCATAAAACATTTCTTCACATCCTGGGAAAAATAAAACAAAGAAAGGGGTGAGATCAGATGCTTAGTAAGGATAACAATATAGCAAAAACTTTCATAAATAAGCATAAAAATTTAAGGCAATGTATAAGACTAAAAGAAAAAAATTTTAAACTTAAACTTCAGAATAATATGTCAAAGATAAAATCAAATAATTCCATTTAATTATTCACATAAATATTCTACTAGTCTAATAATCACATGAAATATCAATAGCCACTTTCATAATGATGGAATGCATAATGCCAGACTTCATAACCACATAGTCAAGGCCTTGTGACAAGAATACAAATAAGATTTTGTAAAGACATTGTGCCAAGACACTAGTTTGTCTCATGAGACTTACTGATGCATCGAAGAGCTATATCATGCTCCACCCTTCACTTACTAAGTCCAATGCATTCATCATATGAAAATGTTTAAACATAAAGTAAACATTCATATTAAAACTAGCATATGAAATGTCAATACTTTATCCATAAACCATAAATGGTGTTAAAATAACACATCCACAATCAAACATATCACAGAACATTCAATACAATATGGAATATTTGTATCATTTGTATCATATTAAATCAACTTCAAACAAGTTTAAAATACATCAAAGGATGTTGACATAGATGAAATGAAAACTATTTGAAATAAATACCTCTTTCTATTTTGAAATTATTTAAAAGTCACATAATTATAAGAGAAAACATTTATTTTGAAAATATTATTATAATATTTTATGGGAAGATTATATGATGATATAATGGCAAAAAATAGCCACACCTTCCGTATAAGTTAAAAAAAGACATTCTTACCTTAATTTTGTCGAAAAGGTCATAAAGTACCTTGTTTGGAAAATGACGAAAAGATTCCTTTCAAAACATTTTATAAGAATTAAAAAAAGGGTATAAATTAATTTAACCCATAGTCTAGTAAATTGTAAAAATGTTTTGGAATAAATTTTTAAGAAACATGGATGTGGATGATAAAGAGGTTCCAGTAGATACTTACATAAAAACAACCTCGGATAATAAAGAGATTGTGAAATTAACCCTTACCTTGTAATTTTCCTTGGTTGAGGGTACGTTAACCTCCTGTATAATAGTTAAATAATTTTTATTAAATTATAAAAGAATCATATACATAAATATGATATCATATATTATCTTCCAATATTGCTTTGTTAATAATATTTTAGTAGTATCATCATTTTGGGTGTTAACTGATTTGTTTTCCTTTATATGCTTGGTTAAGCAAGTAATTTTTGTTATGTATAGGGTGTATTTGATTAATATATATAATTATATTATGTTAATAAACATTATTTTTAATCATAAAATGAAAATTATTCTTGAATGATTACGACGGGGAATGAATCTCATCACGTTCGTGGAGATGGTAATCCGTACGTACGCACGAGCGACAATATCATTATATTGATGGTGAAATAATATTTAATTGGATGTTATATCATATATAAAGAATAATTAAAATGCTATATTTATTATTTACAACATTTATACTCATTATTATACCCATCCAAATAATGAAGTGTTTGAATAACAAACTACACCACGACGTGGAGACGGTAAGCCATACGTACACACGTATGATGACTTTGTCCTTCATATGGTGGATAGAATAATGAATATGGTTGTAACATTTTTATAATAAAATCATAGTATATAGAATATACTGGAGTTATTATTTTAGAATGGAAACAACAAAGAAAGAGGAAGTGGAAGAAGAAAAGAACTTGAAAGAGGTGAAGAAATATTTACCTCTTCTTCGGGTTCTTCTTTTTGATTTGATCAAAAGGGCTCCTTAGGTTGGATTTCTGACCAAAGTAAGGCCTATATAATTAAGGGAGGAAAGTTAGGAGGATATTTGTGCAGGGTTTGGCTGAGTCAAATGACTTTGGAGGTGTAAAATTAAGAGAAGGGGAAGTACCCTTTTATAAGAGAGGTGAGGGTCACTTTAGGAAAAGATTGAAATATTATTTTATAATAAAATTATTTTAAGTTTATAATGTATCAAAAATGATTTATTTAGAGGATAAGGTGGGTATTGGTATAAAACCTCTCAACCAATAGGTTTTGGATATGTTTAGGTCACCATATTAACCTTATATTTTAGATTTTACTCTTAGTCAAATCGTTTGACATTTACCATGTCTCTTTGTATTTTTATATTATATGGCTAAAAAACTTACTATAATAAGCCAAGAGAACCCCATGTGGTTCATTATTAATATATATAAACTTATCTAAGTCCTTTTTCTGAACCTTAGATTCTTAGGAATATTATATCAATTAATAATATAGTATTTGTTTTAAAAACTCAATTATGTCAATTTTGACACTATTTAGTTTTTGATTTTTTTAAAACCCATAAAAACTTTATAACTTAGAATAAAATTTATTTAATCAATACTAACATTTCATATTAACCTATAAAATCAGTTAAATTTATCATAAGTCTCAATTTACATTTATTTGAATATTTATAATATCAATTATTTTAATATTTCATTATTAAGGTAATTACTGCATCATCATTGTGTCATAAATAAATTAAATTATTTAATGTATAAAAATTATAAATAAAATATAATTATGTAGGAAATATTTTTATATTTATAATGAATATTTATAGTCAAATTTATATTGTGTGTAACCCTATATTAAAAATAGTTTAGTTATTAAACTTTGAATTTAACTCTTTTAACTCTTATTTAAATAAAATAACAATAAATGTCCTAATCTAATCCAAGTGGACCAAAAGGATCGTATTTTATTCCTAAGGATGTTTTTGTTCGAATTAAACTTATACAATAGAATTAGGAAATATGTTATGGTAATTGTAATATCATTTTTACCCTCAATTACCTAATTTACTTTTAACTGTGGTAAATAAAAGTCAAAAGTTACTATTAAAAAAAAATTATTTTCATCTTATTGTACCACGTTTTACTTACTGATGTCAACCACGTCTCTCATATTTTTGAAATTCAACTCACAGAAGCGGTAAAATTAAGTTTTATGCAAATTTGTAAATGCTCCTAGAAGGTGGGTAAAAGACGGTAAAAAGTTCAATAAAATTTTATATATCTAAACTCATTATAAAATGACTCCAATGAATTAAATTGAACATATATATTTATTATGTATATATTTTGACCTAAAATAAATTAAAATAATATAACTAATCATTTAAATAAAAATTCAGTTTTAAACAAAAATGGAGTGTTTTTCACTATTCATCAAAAAGTGAAAGTTTTCAGAAAAATACCAAAAAATCACCCTAAGCTAATTTAGATATTATGAATTCAAAAATGAAGTCCAATTTGAAAATAAAATTTATAAAATTTCAAAAAGTGGGTATTACTATTCATAATGGCTAGTTTGATTGGTCGTGGTGTGTTAAAACTCCAAGTTGCGTACAATGCAAGATACTGCATTATTCAAAGGGAAACGTACCGTGGAATCTTAGGGTGTTACAATATTTAATTTCAGTATATCATAATCCAATTTTCAATTTATTCATAATGAACTTTTAATAAAATGAATGCTCAAAAAATGTATATCTTTTGTAATTTCAGCTTCAAACTTTTTCTCCTCAATCATCTCCACTAGGAATTCATCAGTTATATTGGGAAGTTGATCTTCTAATAATTCTATATCATCCTACTTTGGTTCTTCAACTTTAAATATGGGTGGAACAAGCTTTAATTCTTCTTAAAATTGTTTTTTCTGTGGTTAAAACCTTAGATATTTGATTTCCATGACTGTAGTGGCCATTAACTCCATTTGTATTTAGATCTCCTTTATGGAAACTTGCTGGAATTTAAAATACCCTCTCATTTGTTTCTATTTATTCCATTGAAAGTTTCTTGTAGTTTCATCAACATTCTTAAAATCTTGTGATGTGTTAGCATTAAAAATTTGAACTTGAGAGTAATATAAAAATGCATAAATAGGGTATGAATAAAAAATTCTATCATTTCTAGATTTCATAAAAATATATGATAAATGTCTATATTTTTTTTTAAGTTTTTAAAATTTATAATTTTTTTTGTATTTTTCTAAAAAACAATTCATTTAATATTTTGGCCTCCCTGTTAATAGTTAAAAAATGACCGAATACTTTTTTCATGAATCCCAACTTAATTTTTTCTTATTTTCCTAAGAATGTAGCATAACGCACATCCTAGAGTCAATATCATAAGGAGTCCACTCACACCAAAAATTAATTACCATTGTAACTATTTTTAATCTAAAATATACTTTAAAAAGAAATATTAATATATTGGGGAGTTTTATAAAAATGTAAGTGATATATATATATATATATATATATAGAAAAATAAAAATGCAAATCACAGTGGGGTTATTAAGAAAGAAATAAGAGTTTTTATCCTTAGGAGTTCACACTGATGCTATCATTTTTATTTAAAAAATATTCTCATTATTCTACTCAATATAGTAATCATGATGTTCTACACTATACCATCCTACCTGAATTGTGATTATTCTACACCAAGACCTCTATATGTAGAAAAATATCCCTCACTTCATCACCATAATGAAACTCCATTGTAAGCATTATAATAATGAAATAAAGAAAAATATATGAACATAAAGAAAAAAATAGTGGCATGGAAAAGGGAGAGTTTAAATACCCTAATTAATTTAACAACTACTGAAATATTATAATAAAATGATAAGAAAACATTATAGTTCAATAAACTAAAAGCATCACTACTTCCCCCCATAAAAAACAGTGTGGGTTAATTCTCAACAACCATGGCGATGATAGAAGCATAGTGGAAGAAAAAAAAGATAAAATGAAAGATAAAATGGAGATAAATAGAAAATAATATATATTAAAAATGTATATAACTACAATAAATATAAAACTCCCTTCACAGCTCCTGAAAATGTATATCCTTTTTGAATAGGAGTGTAGGTATATATTTATAAGTTAGGGAGGTGGCTCATTTTACCTCCATCTTATCCCATGAAAGTTTAAATGTATTTGGACCAATAAATAGATGAATCATGAAAAGTATTTTTCAAGGAATTTTTTTACATACACTTATATTTTATCCCAAAATTTTTTTCTTAATTGAACATGTTTCAAAAATGTTAGGTCCACATTAATAGATTTATTTTTTCTGAATTAACGAACTCTTTTGATTCTCATGATCTAGTTTTTCATGCATTCATGTCCTTGAAAACTACTATATCTAGAGAAACCATTTCTAAAGAAAATATTACTTGACCTATTATTTATTTTCCTTTAAAATTCTAACTATTTTGGACTTGTATTTTGCGATATATGGGCCCAATATTGAAAGTTTTCAAAACAGTGCCCAAATTTCAAAGCTTTATTTGAATGATTAATTTGATCCTATTATATTTTGATTAAGAAAATAATTTTATTAAATGAAATATAGTCCATAAATCATTCAATCTCAATAAAAAAAATTAAATTTTCAATTTATATTATTTTAGTGAATGTTATGAAAAAATATGAAACTTATGTTTTTCTATTGAAATATCAAAAACACTGAAATTTCATTTTTTTAATATATTTTCATTTAAGGGATAAAAAATGAGGTTTTAATGAAAAATTATTAAACAAAGATACAATAAAAACCAAAAACATCATAAAACACATTTTAAGGGTAAAAATATATGATAATTCATTGTGCAATCACACCCCCAAACCTAAGCTTTTTCACTCTTGGGGAAAAAATAAAATATATGAATCAAAATCCATACCTAAATAAAAAGTGAGAAAATTTACAAGAACTTTTCCAAAATATAATTCCATCATATATCATATATGAAAAACAATCACCTTTTATTTTTTTCTCTTATATTTAAATTTTTTCAAACTCAAAAATCCATTTATGACTCAATCACAACTTACCTCAGATGGAAATTCATGTCACTCTTCACTCAAGATAAATTTAATTTTTAGTTTTTTTAATACTTGTAAAATTAATGTATCACCATAGACTTGTGTAAATTTTCATCTCTCTACACCATAATACATAATTTTTTTTTCAATCATGAGGACTTTTCCAGGTGATTTAGTGGATATGGGTTGGTGGGTTAAAAAATTTAAAAATTCTAAGGCTAAAAAAGGATATTAGAATATTAAATATAATTTATGAATATTCAAGTTAAAATATAATAATTTCCTCACTCAATTCCCTTAACAATATGAAAAACACCCTCATCCTTCAATGACCTTAACCATGATTCAACCAATGAATAAAATGAATAATTTTACCCTAATTCTCCTTTTTTTCAATTTTTTTTATCAAGGATGATGAGATAAAAATATAATTCAATAACTAATAAAATATAATGAAATTTATTTTTAAGAGGCACATGATTCATAAAAGTAATCATAATGAATAATACAATTTAATTTCCATTTTTTTTATTTTTCCCTTTTTATTTTTTCATTTTATCTCTTTTTTTTAAGATAAAAGGATAATATGAATAATAAAAAATGAATAATAACTCATGATAATTCTATATTTACTACCAAGAATAGTTAAACACACCTAACAAACCCAATAATGAGTTTATTCCTAAAGAAAACACATTAAAGTGCCTTCCCTCACACACAGACTTATAATATTCATAAAAAATACTAAGAGTGAAGGTAAGTGAGGAAAAATTATCTTGTAATATGGCTTAAACCTATAAGTAAATCCATATATTTTATGGGATAAATAAGGGTTTATGTAATGGTACGTCTCAATTTAAAATTATAGCTAGAAAAATAAATGCCTCAATCATATTTTTTTATGAAATCTAAATCTCTAAAAGAGAAATAATCACAAGTTATCATTTTCACACAAAATCAAAATTTATATAAAAAAGATGAGGGTATTAGGAAAAATATGTTAAATGGTTTAGAATACCTCATAAGGTAAGAAAAATAATTTGATTCAGTGTTTTATGGGTATAGATTTTAAAAAATTTCAAACTCATAAAAATGTTTGAAAATAAAATCCAAATAAAAACTTATATATCTATAATCATTTGAAAATTCATTTTTTTTAAAAATCAAGAACAATATCTCAAAATAAATTCAAGAATTAAAAATTATAATGAATATTAATTAATTATTAAAGTTACATAGAATATAAAAAACAAAAAAACTATTAAGTAGGTTCACACTCCTCCACACTTAAATTTAACTACCCTTCATTTCATATCAACAAATTAAAAAGATAAGGTTAAAAAAACCAAAGAGAAGGAAAGATACAACATGAGTTTATTTTGGGTAGTGGTAGCTTTGAGTTAAGCTCCTAGTTGTTTTCATTTTTTGCAATCCTACAAGAAAAACAGAAATGTAAAATTTATTTGAAGTAAAAGAATAAGCAAAAATAAAATATTAGGGAAATGAATATAGATCTTGGGTAAAACCCCCCAAAGAGGTGCTAGGATTTTACATCCAATAGTCAGACAGTTCCAGATGGTTATTTATGATGTAATGGTGTATGGGTTTTTTGTGGTATGAATCACCACATGTTATTTCTATTGACATTAATAAGTGTATTCCAAGAGTGGTAAACCCCAAAGAAAATAAGAAAAAGTGTTCCAACCCCTAAGAGTGAATAAAGAGAAGTAGAAGTGTAGAGGAGGGAAGATAAGGTAGAGGGTATCCTTGTTGACTCTCATGGTGTCCTCTTCCATGTGATATGAACATTGATGTAGATGAGGTAGTCACATCTCCATAAACTACTTAAGCTCTTTTTCTTCTTGAATTACCTACTCTTTGATGGTCCCTTCTTCAAATTCCAACACCATGTCCTTCTTAAAGGTGAGATCTTTATAATTTTCATCACTCTCTAGGGAAAAAACTATTATAGCTAAATATACACTTTTAGTATAAGGGAGGTTAGTTTTAAATTCAATATAAATGAACTTTTAATAAAATAAATGCTAAAATAATTCACCCATCATAAATTTTAGCTTCAAAATTTTTAGCCTCAAGAATTACCACTGGTAATTCATTTTTTAGAGAGGGAAATGGATATTCAAAGAATTATTTATTATCCTCCTTAGATTATTCAACTTGAAACGTGGGTGGAAAACTTTACTTATTTAATTTTTTTATTCCTATTCTATATTTAGAGCTTTAATTTCCTTTACTATAGTGGCCATAAATGCTATTTTTCATTGGATATACTCAATGAAATTTTGTTGGAATTTCAAATTCTCTCACATTTGTTGATTTTTCTTTAATTGAATGTATCTTTCTATTTCATTAACATATTCAAAATATTATGTGGAATTAATATTATTTTTTTTTATCATGACTAGAAGTGTATAACCAAGATATAAATAAAAAGGTTTATCATTTTCCCAACCTGAATGTCTTGAAGGCCTTCATTTTTATTGATTTTTTATAACCCCCTTTCAAGGGATGATGGGGAACCCTTACAAGGCCTTTAGTATTAGATATTACATGGCCCATAGGCCTTAGATACATTACATGACCCGAAGGTATTAGGGAATTCAACCAGACTATAACTACAAGGAACTGCTCCTCCCCAGCATCTGCATCGTGATGATAGCTTTTCACCTTCACATGGCCGTCTGGATAAGCTTCCTGTGCAAGCACTAGATGGTCCCGATGGAATGACCATACCATCTCATTATTCCAATTCCATTGGTTCTATATTTTGTGAGTTCACCTTCTGTAAATCCTCCTTTGGGGTTGCTCTTTTTTGTAGAGTCTGTCTCGGGCAACTACAATGATCATGTGTCCCAAAGGCCTTGAGGTGGCCCAAAGACCCTGAGGTGGCCCGAAGGTATTAAAGGTGGCCCTAAAGCCTTATTGACCCAAAGTAATAGGTGGCATGAAGTCCTTAAGGACTCTAAGACCAAACCAGTGTCCCAAGGTGAATAGTTCTGGCTGCTATAGTACCAAACATTACCTGCTACAATGCCTGCTACAGTACTGCTACAGTACCCCCCAGATTTATTCCTTCATCTAGTTTTTGAACTTGGGTATCGTGGATGCACTTAGAGATACCTCACCAACTGGGATGAGGCTCATGTGCAGGTTTATCATTTCTAAATATCAAAAAAAGATATGAAATAAAGTTCTATATTTTTTTTTAGTTTTTAAAATTTATAATTTTTTGTGATTTTTTTGAAAAATAGTCCATGAAAGATTTTTAACACCATGAAAATAGCATTAAATTTATAGGAGGTATTTTTCCTTAATCTCAAATAAATATTTTCTTATTATCCTAAGAATTTAGTATAGTGCACACGTTAGGGTTGATCAAACAAGGAGGCCACTCACACAACACTAAATTACTATTATCACTATTTTTAATCTAAAATATACTAAAAATTTAAATACTAATATAGTGGCGGGTTTTATAAAAATTTAATTAATATATATATATATATATATAAATGTAAAAATAAAAATTCAAAACACAATGGAGTTAGTAAAAAATAAGAGTTGTTTTCCTTAGGAGTTCACAATGATGTTATCATTGTTATTTAAAAAATATTATCAATATTCAAATCAATGAAGTGATCAATACTAGACACACTAAACCCTCATTTTTGAATTGTTATTATCCTATACTACATACAATATAATCTCCCTCACTTCATCACCATAATGTTAATTTACTATATGCAATATTATAATGATGAAGGAGAGTAAAATAAATGATCAGTATGAAGAAAAAAGTAGTAGAGAAAAGGGAAAGACCACATAATCTAATCAATTTAACCAATAATGAAATATTAGAATAAAATAATAATAATAAATTATAGTGTAAAAAACTCAAAACATCACTAATTATCCCCTCTAACAACAATAAGGGTTAGTTCTCTACAACCATGGAGATGAGAGAAGCATTTTGGAGGAAACACAAATGAGATAAAAAATAGAAAAGGGAGATAAAGATAAAATATTAGATATTAAAAATATAGAAAACCATTAAAATAATAAAACCCCTCCTTATCTCCTCAAAATTTTCATACTTTTTAAATAGAAGAGAAAGTACATATTTATTAGCTAGAGTGGTGGATAATTTTTTTCTTCTTTAATTCCATTTTTATTTCATTTTCTAGATAAACCCTCTTTTTATCTGAGTTGATAGGGAACCATTACATGATCTAAAATCCCCAAGTATATGGCCCAAAGGCCTAGATTCACAAAGGACTTGATATGTTTTCTAGTGGTTCTAAAATTACGATAACCCCTCCAACATTTATTCCATCCACCATACCGACTAACACCCTAAATACTCATCCAAAACTTTCCATCGTCACCACACAAATAAGTGCATGAGGCCTTACCTAAATTGAGATATTTAAATATATTCCCTAATACCAGTGACTATTAACTACTCTCTGATGATCATCTTGTTCCCATTTGACTTCATAGGATACTTCTCTCACACCATCTTTCACTCTACTGATCATAAGCTACTCCAATACAAATCCAAAAGTTTACACATGTTTAGAACATTAAATAATTGAATCTAAAAAATTAAAATTATAGGAAATCATTAACCAACATATTATCTTTCCTTCTAAAAAATTTCAGATTCACTAGTCACTTTTAGAAAAAATTAGAGTCCCATTACTAAAATATATTTTTCTGTCATGACAAACTCTTTAAATTACAATTTTCTGGTTTCCCATGCATTTCTAACCTTGAAAAAGGATTAATTGAGAATAAATAATTAATAATTTTTTTACTTGTATTCTTATATATATTACTTTAATTTTTTATCTCTTTTGGAATAACCTTTTATGATATATGGGCCCAACATTGAAAGCCATTAAAATTGTGCATAAATTTCAAGGCCCAACTTGAATGCTTTATTTGGGCCTCCTATGACCAGATTCAATAATTAGTTTAGTAGAATGAAATGTATCCCATCAATCATGTAATCCTAAAAAGGGTAATTTTTTTAATTTATATTAGTTTATTGAATGCTATAAAAAAATTAAACTGTTGTTTTTCCATTGAAATATCAAAAATAGTAAAATTTAACCTTTTAATGTATTTTTATATCATGGATAAAAACTAAGGGTTGAATGATAAATGAATAAAAAATGAGATTATAGAAAAAAAATATAAAACATATTTTTAAGGGTGAAAATATAGGATAATTCATTATGTAATCAGATATCAAATAAAGTGAGTAATCAATAACATTTAGAGAGAGCAGATCATGCGCATCGAGGGAAAAGAAGTATAGAAGAGGAAGGAGGTAGAAGAAGTAATACTACTTTATACCCTATTATTTTAGAATTTATAAGAGAATAAATAATAATAAGATGAATAAATAAGAAGATAGGCTTGAACAAGGTTGACAATTCTACCACACACACACACATATTTTTTCAAGATGCATGAATATATTGAGAAAGAGGCCAAATTTCATGCTATTATTGATGATCATCCATTGGATGTAGAAGACCTTTGTTTGAGTAAAAATATACAGTTTTTTATTTTGTGACATCCTAAATAAGAGAGAGTGAGGATCTTATTCAAGAAGGGGAATTTGGGTGTTTCATTGTAAACTAATGGGATCAAATATAAAGAAACATCCAGGAGATTTTAAAACTAGTTAGGTCAATATAAAGTTATTAATAGATTGTTACTGTCAAGAGATGGACTAACAATATTCAGGGATAACACGTACCCTTATCTTATAGTCATTTTTTTATTAGTAATAAATCCATGTCTTAGACTCAATACAGGAACACTAAAGAGTAAATACCAACATTGGGATTAAACCTTGTAAAAATACCATGCACCACTATCTTTGTTTATTTAATAATTTGTGTGTGGTGTTTTATACTAGGAATTAATAAGAATATATACCCATATTAATCGAAATATAGTTTTAAATGTAAAAAGGGAAAATTACAAGAGAAAAGAATTTAATAAAATTGGGCCACACTAATTCATCCCCTCTCAATGTGACTACATGATCCTGTTAGGCTTTTCAAGTGACATCATAGAAAATATAGGTTCCTTATGATTATATATATTTTCTTTACTAGATTTTTTCTCATTTATATATAAAGTGAATATTTAAAGATGGTCTTAAGTTATATTAGATGAATAATATAATATAAATCTTTGTTAATACTAACATGGAGGTTTCAATAAAAACCTTTAAGAACAAGTATAAGAAAGACTATCCAAAATCGAGAAATATTTCAAAATATAAATAGGTTTCACCACTAATTAAAGGAAATCAAAGTGGTGTTTAATTTTTAAAATTTATTGATAATAATCCTCTTAAAGATCCAGGTTCATATAGTGAAGAGTATGAGTCTACTGAATTACTTGAATACCTCTACTATGAAGTTAAATATTAAATAAAGAAATTTCTTATTGAAGTTTTCTCAAATATATTTTTGAGTTTCTTAGGGAACTACATAATGAGAAAACATAATTGGAAATATATAGAGATGCTATGAAAAAATAACTAATTAAGAAGTTACAACAGTGAAACTCTCTCATCCAAAATTTTTAATCCAAAGAATAGTCTTTATTGATATATAAAGAAAAATTCTCCTTGGTTAATGAATTATTTCCAAATTAAATTGATGAGAAAGCCGAGACAATAAAATCCGATGAAGAGAGGATCCATGCATTTGAGTAAATACAAAAAGCCTTTATGAAAGTCAAAGATGCTTAGTTGGAAATCAATGAAAAAAGGATAATGTAGATTGAAAATTATTTACAAGAAATGAGTAAGATACACGAATACCACATTGAAAATATTAAGAAAAAATGATAATAAATAATTAATTTATTTTTGGTTTAGAAAAACACCCTCGACTTAAAGTGTCTTGAGTTGGAGGTAAAAATGAGAAATTTTAAAGTAATACAAGTTGAGTGTTCCCCAAAATATAAAATAAGAACCGATTCCATGTAAGTTTTTAATAAGATTATTATATCTAAAAATACTCATTTTAGTGGTAAGGACTTGGGATAATCTAATGATATATCTAATACAATCTCAAAGAAATAGTTAACCCTTATTCCAAAAAATCTAATTTTACTAATTTTATTTACAAGAAAATTACAAGTTATAACTCAAAATTTAAAAAAATATGGGTGGATAAAAATGATAATAACTTCACCAATACATCAATATTGGATATAATAATGTGAAAGAATAGTGTATCTCTAAATAAAACTCAAAAATAAGAGCTATTTGGTCTAAAAAAACAAGAGATCAAATATGACCAGACAATAACTTAAGGTAAAGGTGCAAGGTTTATTGGCCATGGATGGTGTTGTGGAAGGTTTGAACATAATTATATTGAATTTTGGTATAATTTTTCAATTCCTAAAGCTTATAAAAGTCATATACTAAAGGGGGAGTATATTTAAAATGAATAGAGTCTTAAATAAGTTGAGTAAAAGTACATAAAAGAATATAAATCTATCCACTAAAAATGGATTTTAAATATTGGAGGATTTCTATAAAAAATATAAAAAAATGGTCATAGTGATGATGGATTCCAGTATAAACCTACCAAACATGAATCATATGATCATAAATAAAGAAGTAAATAAGTGATAAGAATAGAGTAAAGGAAATATGAGTTGTCCTTGGGGTATAATCAAAAGAAAAGTGCTGATATAAGTTTGCAAAATAGAATGATAAAAAGGATGCTACACTAAGGAAGGGATGCTTCTATTATGATAGAAAAAGACACATCACAGATCATTTAAAATTTCCCATGAACAACAAATTTGGAGGGATAAAGTTGAAAAAATTAAGAGATGCAATCCAAGAATAAATAAAAGGATTGGTTTGGTAGAAGAAACCAAAGATGAAAAATTAGTTAAGTTTCCAAAGAAGGGTGTCCCAAGAATTATTGATAAACCATGTGAAAAATAAAATAATTTTATAAAGGTGTCTAAATAATGAATGATTGTTTGGATATCCCAACTTGAGATGGATAAGAAAATAGAGAAAAAACAAAAAAATAAATATGTGTATTAGTATCTATTATGAAAAAGATACTTCCACACATGAATAAAACTAAATGTAAAAGGAATGATTCCCAAATAGGATCAAGTCTCAAAAACCAAAGGATAATCAAATCATGAAGAGTTCTGACTAAACTAGAGTTGAGAGGAAAAGAGTTTCTAGGTTTAGAAGAAAATATCAACCTAATTCCTCTCACTAAGGATATATAGAGAACACACCTTATTCATGTATATTTGTTTGTTTATGCTTCTATATATAGATAATTTAAGGTAATTCATGTATGGGGAGAATGAAAATACTATTAAATTATTATAGGATAGATTATTAACTATCATGGAGTACTTTAATTGGTATCATTATGCTTACCTGTAACACTCCAACTAGTATTAGAAAGATATGCTTAGAGATCATTTTAAATAATACCATACATGATGAAGTTTTATGAAATGTATCCCTTGGGTAGGATTTAAGAAGATGAAAAAGCTACCAAAAAACCTAGAAATCTAGAAAACACTTGGATAATGATAGTGTTGAGGTATGATAGTCAATTTTCTTACCCTTGTTTTGATTGAATCAAACATTATTATTAAGGGGGAGATTTGGTTGATCTAGAAGATAACTTGAATGGGGATAAACCTAGTCATAGTTAAATGTTTTTGATGTGTTTTTTGAGATGAGTGTAGGTGATTAATTTGTTAAATATTCTTGAACAAACCTTGGAAGAGATATCCAAGTTAGTATCATATGTCAAATAGTTTTATGGAAAAATTTGATGTCCAAGTTAGTCACTCTTATTTTCTACACTGATATAGATCACATAAACTAAAATTTGATTAGTTTGTAGCTCATTTCTTAGAGAAATGTGATGCCACAATTTTATCAAGTGAATTAGGGCTTACTTTTAAAAGGGGGAGAATATGTAGTTTTAATCAAGATTAGAGCATGATCTGAGTATGACTACCTCTTTATTTTGGGTCCTTTATATTTTTTTCAATAAGGGGTAGATAAAATAGAGGAATTGTTGATAAAATATTAAAAGTGTTTTTTTGAAGTGTTTAATGGTATTATAAAAAAAATTCAAAGGGATAGATTTAAGAGAATAATGGATTATATTGATTGTATTTTTTGTTAATTAGTAAAGTTTTCATCAAGAAGTGAAACTATCAATATGTGTTGGGCAAGATAAAAAGCCTACATATTAAAGAGTTCATTAAGATGAGATGTATATTTGAGTTCCTATGGTAATTTTATGTGATACACACCATTACAAATTTCATTAGAGATCCATTCATGTTGGAAATGAAGATTAAAAAATGGAAAGTAAGTATTACGTGAATCTTCAAATAAATAAGTTCATAGAAGCATCTATTTACATACATTTGATGATTTATGAAATGTAATTTTTGTTAATTGGTGAAAAGTGATAAAGGAATATGAGGGAACTATCTACCACATGATACTTGTTGAGTTTGAAAAACTAGATATTGAAAATATTGTGGATATATGATTGAAGATACATAAAATATAGTAGGAAGTGTATGGATCCATCCTTTGATTATCAAGCATGAAGGTTGATATAATAAATGGAGAATATATCTTGGAAAATGACTATAGAATCCTAATTTTAGTATAAAAAATTAACAAAAGTGTATGTTTTTATCAAAATAGAATATTGTTAAAGTATTGAAGATCCCTATTATAATGCCCAAGATAGAGACCACTCACTAGTGTCTTGGCCTGGGGTTCCACTTGACATCATGAATGCCTCCCCATACACCAGAGGCTATTAACTAGTGGTAAGGGCTGAAATCATATGTTGGGAATACTATAACCTCAATATCATATCCATCAATGGAAAATAAATAACTAAAAATCATTATTAATATATAATTAGTGTGAACATAAATAAACCACAATATTATATATTAAATGGAATACATCATACAGTCACACACCTCAACCGATCATCCAATAGGCCAATCACATATAAAAAATAAATAAGGAGAAAATTCTTTATCACCATCCTTTATTTTTACATATATCCCATCTCCAAATCCTAGTTAAGCTACCCCAACCTGATCCATTTCAAAACATATACTCTGACTTGAAGGTAACTATAAGGTATGCATGTGCACCAAGGTTCCCATGTAGGATTTGAGCATATAACTGAGTAGGGTATCGCCAAGTTTCCCTAATATATACTATCATATACATGTATGCATGGGAAAAATAAATGACATAAACAAATCACATAATTTGGGTCATCATGTGCTAACCAGACCACCATGACACCCAACCTTACCTACTTTGGAAAATGTTGAATGACTTTGAGAATGATACTTCACCACCTAGGTGGAAACATGTATTTCCCTAGAACCTCACATATCATAAACTCAAGGACATCATATCTTCCCGGAACCTCATATAGTATACACTTGTGGGGCATCATCCCTCCTCGAAACCTCATATAAAAAATAACTACATAAAGGGAACCATGTCCTATCCCAAAACCTCATTTATTATGCACCCAATGGTAGTATATCCCTATAAAATCATATAACATACACTCAGGAGAATATTCCCTCCCAAAAACCTCATATAACATGCCCCTATGGGCACCTTACCTCCTTGAACCTTGTATAGAAAATCACTACCCATAGGGAATCATATCCTGCCTAGAACCCCATCTATCATTCACCCAAGGTGTTTCCCTCCCTAGAACCTCATTTAACATAGAATAAAGAGAATAATACCTCCCCATATCCTTATATAGCATACACTAGGGGTAATAATCCCTATATAAAACCTCATATAGAAAATCACTACCAAGGGGGAACCACATCCTACCCTAAAACCTCATTTATCATGCACCCAGGGGGCGTCTATCCGAAACCTCATATAACATACACCCGATGGAAAAAACCACCTCTAAAACATTATATAACATATCATATATCATATAATCAAGGTAATTATCTCTTATTAGATATATAACCCTATATTAGATCCCTCTCACTCAGGGTGAGGCCAAGAATCAAGTCTCAACATCAACAACATCATACCAATGACTCCCTTGTTCAAGGGAGGGTTGCGTAAATACAACTTAACATCTAGTTCCTCAATCAAGGCAGGGTATACCCATTCATATACCATTCCATGTTGTATAATGAACTATCCCCATTATTCTATGCATATAACTACATTGGGTAGTATAGACCATCCCATGAACCCATCAGCTCTAGACTTGAGTACTAGTCCCTCATAAACTATACCCACACACATTTCATCCTTTATCTTTCCTCACTATCTAATATCTTTACAAACATATCATCTATAAAAAAACCTTCTAAAACTATCGACATTTATCTCACTTGCAATGTAATTCCCTTAATGTCCCAACCCAACTCAGTATCTACTCACTAGTTCCAACTCACACTAGTCACCCAAAAATGGCCTCATAGATCAAAAAACTTAACCAAACATAGTCCCAATATACTTGGTTCTATCCTATTATAATTCCCATCATATATACTGATCCCATAATCTAGGGACCGTCTTGATCTAACTCATTATAAGGGATTTGGAAACTATATTCCAAGATGTCAACAATTCTCACAATCTATACTCGGGTCCCATATAACATCTCCCCCCTTAGAGACCTCTCAATATTATCATCTATAGGAAACCCCCATTCTATATGAATCCCCAAAGAACTTAACCCACTCATAACATGCATCAAATCCAATCCACCCTTAGTAGGGTGTTCCAAACCATACATGAGAAGCATAACCATCTCACTCATCATCTTTAAGACCAAATCTCTCATGCTTGTGCCACTAATGCTAGGAGGTCCAAACTAGGATACCTATAACTCATCCCATCCTTAGGATCCACCCTAGTCTTCTAATCATCTCAGTCAAAACCCTTTCCCTCTTGGAGACCTAGTCTCTAGAAAACTCAATTCTCCATAACGATCACTAGAGCACCTGCTTCAAACCCAAGGGCTCAATTTCACCCCATAATTTTATCTAAGGTCTCCCATAGTCCCTATTTATTTACCTAAACCAATGCATTATTACATACATTCACACTCATGAATAGACATACATATGGTTTTTTATGATAGGGGATACTTAGAGTTACCCCATAATTAAGTATCTCTAGGTCTATTCTAAGCTTGTACCAAGATTCTCCATGCCCCTGATCTCTTATCTCAAGTCACAACATCCCAATAATTAATTATAAAAATTTATAATTAATTATCCAATTTAATAAAATGATGAATTATCACCTAAAAACTCATCATGTGGAATCCACTTGTTGTAATCATGACTAATGACATGAATATGGTCCTCAATGCAATCATGAAATCACTATAGAAAAAACACTATCATTTGAAACCTGATTAATTACCAATTTGATCAAATTTAATAAAAAACTCTAAATAATATAGGAAATGAGCATAAATTGATCAAAATGAAAAAAACTATATACGTTCATCCTTTTAGGATTCCCTCTATCCAACAAACACAAAATTTATATTGCTTGAGATTATTTCCACCATGATTTGGTATAAATCATCTCCCAAACCTAGCCCCAAATCTAAAAAAAATCATAGGGATACCAAAATAATGAAGAATAGAGGATGGTAAGGAATATCATACCTAAAATCACCATGTAATCACCACAAAAAAAACCATACACAAAGAGGATTTAATAATATAAGTGAGGGGTAAGAGTTGACCAAAATAGTCCTCTCCTGATGCCCCCTCTCCCTAATAATAAAGGGGTATGACCCCAAAATGTTTGGTCTTCCCTTGTTAAAAAAAACTGGGAAGAACCCTTATCATGGAATGACCTAGAGGGTCATGATGTGATTCCACCACATAATCTACCCTCTATGGTGTGACCTACCTGGTCACACCATGTCCTACCAACTTTAGGTAGAACCACAAAAAATTGAGGCCATAACCTTCATAACACAACCTCCTCCTTCTATGGCACGAACTTCAATCCATGACCATGACCTCTATACTCCACCCTACAACACCTCACCTTATACCAAACTTTAAAACATTTCTCGGGGCCCAAGGGTCACAATGTGACCCCCTTACTTATGAGAAAACTCAAAAAATAAATACATAAGGTTTTCTAATATATTATGTATGGGTACTCTTCATTACATGGTGACCTTAAACATGATGTTATTCCCATACATAATGTATTTTCCTTTTCCAAAAACCCATAAAAAATCCACCATTACATGAAACATTCTATTCATAGTGTTACTAGATACCTCTATGCCTTGGTACCTATTAGGCTACAACACAATCCCTTAATCATTCATCTGTTAGGGGGTGACCATCACTTGTTACGATATGAAAAGATGACTACAACCAAATTCTCATTATAAGGCCACCCAAAACTTTCTCCAATTATCATCCAAGAACTATAAACATATATTTGTACTTTAAACACATCAAAAAAATATTCTAGAGATGTTCAGACACTCAAAATTTTGATCTGAGTCCCAATTATCAAAACATCTTATGCTCTAGGAGAAAAAAATCAAATTTTCTATGAATTTCACAAACTATAATGATGTGTGTCATTAAAAAATTCACACCATAATTCTTATCATACCATAGAATCATCCAAAATATCTCATGACTTCCAATTCATGGATTAAAATATGATACCACTCCTCATTCCCAATTCTAAACAAAACAATATGCATTTCCACCATCTATACACTAAACCCTCATACAACAGATTTTCTCCAAGAATATATAGTTTTATCCTTGAAAAACATCATCTAAAAAGTTTATTTTGATGTAAACCGTGACTTATCTTGGACATAAATTCACTAATAAATCATTGTGTTCTATACTTGAGTGACAAATATGCTTTCACTATAAAACTTCAAACACTAATCCTAGATACACCAAACATTCCTATAGAATTCCAAATATTATCCTTGAAACACACCCATCATACTTGATATGGCACAACTGATGTTATTTTCACCTCACCACATCCCATTCTACACAAATTACCAGTCAATCCCTCTATAGATGACTTTTCCCAAAAATGCCCAGCCATACCCACTGATGCATCACTACCTCACCCAACCACTATATGTTGGTACAAAAATTTGACCATAAAAAAATCACTTATATTATATAGAAAAAACATCACTATCAATAATAAGTTTGTTCCATAGACATGGTCTTACCTCAAGTGGATCCTTAGAAGGCTACTAATTAGCTCTATCTCATGCATCTAGAAATATTCTCCTTAATCCAATCACAATCCCACCTAGTGTCTCATCAAACACATCTCTATGTTTTAACACCTACGGGGAAGAGTAAAAATAGGGTGAGTTTTATTCCAATTGAGAAAATCAAAAATGTATGTGACCTCACAAGTAAAACACACATGTTCCCCAAGATGAACATTAAACCCGAAGGTCAACCTCAAAGTCACCTCCCATGGGTACTGAATCTTAACCATGAGGTATATCACATGATTCAAAATATATATCATTCAATATGCTCAATCAATCTGTCTCATATACAACATTATTAAAGTGGGAAATCACTATCCTCATATAAAAAATAGAAAGAAGGAATATCATATCTCTTATTCCATATGTGGATCCATACCAAGGACTGTCATGTCATTAGGACCAATACACATGATTTTTTTCCAAAAATTTAATCAAAGAACACATGGACTAATTCTCACATCAACCATTTAGGTCAATCAAAAGGCTCTTTAATAAGGAACTAAGGATAATAAATAATTATCACATGGATATCAAGAATTTACCAAAGTACAATAGTGAAAAACTCACCAAACAATGTCTCATTAGAACTCATGAACCCATGAAAGTAGTCATAGTAAACATGATCCCTAGACTCAAATCATTTTCCAAGGATATATCAGGGTTCATATGGACCTATACCAAAAAGTAATCCCAACCAGTATCTCAATCCAAACTAACCAAAACATCACCTAAGGGAAGGTTTCATATATGATCCCTATGTTATCATGCATTTCCATGAAATAGGGAGTAATAATAAGGAAACCCTAAATAAGGATCCTCACACATAAAAAAATATTTAAAAAATAGGTCATTATCCTCACAAGATCAAATAGACTAAAAAACATATCAAAACAATCCTTCATGGATTTATACTAAAATACCAACCCAAAATTTCTTTAAAATCCATTTATAAAAAGAATCATATGTCAAATTACTCACACTAGGCCCTTGGTCAGAAATTCATGAATTGTTTTTGGTAAAAACCTTATTTTATTTTAAAATAACATTTCAAAAGCATCTATTTAAATCATAGTTTCCACTTTAATTACTGTTCAATCCATTTCCTTTATAAATCCTATTTAAATACAATACACCATTTAAATTTGTTTTAAAATGATCCTAAACCACCCCCTTAAAATTCCACTTTAAACTAAAACCCCCTTTTAAATTAAATTTTAGAAGGAAAACCTACTTTCCTTGCAAAATTTATCTCATTCCACCAAATAATCCATAAAATGGTTCATCAGTGATCATTTGACTAAGTCGCCACCAATAAAATATTTTGTAAGCTATATAATCCTTATTGATTATTAGTTCGATTAATGACCATCCAAATTTATAGATGAACATCATTTCATGGAACACAATAATGAAAGTAATAATTATAACAATAACACACAAACATAATAACAGTAAAAGATCAATATACTCAATCACGTAAAGTGCACTCACCTCAACTAGTGATCCATTCATTTATCCCAAGCTTGTACTGAGCTCCATAGACTCTAATAAGATCCCATATCATTATAAATCATCATACATTAATCATTAAACCATTAAAAAACATATAGGAATAATAGGGGTCATAATCATTGGGTGACCATATGGTGCTGAAACTCTAAGAAATGAGGTGAAGTCCCCTTATGATTCATCCTTAAACCTAAGAAAAACAAAATCCCAAAATATCTAACTAAAATAAATGACCAATTTCATACAAATTTTCAAAAAAACCTAAAAAATATCCCAAATGACATACCTCAAGATAAATATCTTGAAACAAAGAGAAACCACCCTTCCCAGGCCTCCTCTATGAACTATACATGAAATCCTCATCAATATACAGTGATTTCACAATGCTATGGTAGAATTTCATAGAAAAATCTTAGATAGTCATAAAAAAATTAGAGAATGAAGTAGAGTAATAAGAGGAATATATCACCTCTAATCGATGCCATTATTATAAAATATATATTTAGTGGTGGTTTTGAAAAATTCCAATAAACATAGATTTATTCCTTTTTTTTGTGATAAATTTCATAAGAGTTGGATAAATAATGTATTTAGAAGATATATTTATCAAAACCACCACTAAATAATATTTAGTGTTTTTTTTATGAAAATAACTGTTAATTTTTAAACCCCCCATCCTTTACCCTTTCCCCTCATTATCAGTCCTCTCTTCTTTCTGAGCCATAAGTGTTGTTCTCCTCCTCCACCCCACTCCTCATCTATTACTGATGTACACTCACCCATCACTACCATTACCTTACTGACACTCTATTACTACCAATACATAAGAACCAAAATTAATAATTACTTATTCCTGATCCCTAAGTTTTATACTCCTAATATTCCCCTCCTCTATTTCTGACATACACTCATCTGTTTCCACCCTCTCCTTACTGAACTCCACCATATTACCATTCTCCACTCCAATTTTTCTACTTATAAACTTTAATGATCATTGTGCTAATACATCTATTATTTAAACCTACACTCCCCTGTCACCACTACTCATTTATCATTTTACAAAAATTCATTGTGTTTTTCTATTGACATCTCAATCATATAGAAAAATTATAATCATAGAATTTTTTTCTCTATTATATCCCCCAAAAAACATTCTAATTTTATCTACCCAATTTTAGATATCATAAAGAATATATATAATGTTCCATTACCCCTCAAATAGATAATTTACAATATTGATATTTTTCATTATAGAAATTCAAAATTATGGTAATTCTCAACATCATTTGTGATTTTTTTTAAAAATTATCTTCATGTTAAAGACAAATTTATTTAAGCTGATGTACAATGTGTTCTATATATGAATCTATAAATGTATAAGATTTATAAAATAATTAATATTCTATGAGGTGGTGATGATGAATTATTATATTTATTATCAATAATTTTTTTCAATAAGTTGTCAATGATATTTAGATTCAAAGGATATTAAAGAATTGAAGTTTCATACTGGGTGTTCTGAAAGTAGGTTCACCAAAAGTTCACACTCTAGAAGGTGGAACCATCAAAAGTATAAGCACCATAAATTCATGTTCAACTATTGGAAGACAACACTGAAATAAGACTTGTGCCACCAAAAATAAAGAGGAAAAGTTATAAGTAAATAATGAAGACGGTTGGATAAAGATTCACTAGAGTTATCAGAAGTAACATATCAACATCAGCCAATTTTTAAGTTGATATTCATGTCAAATATAATGTCTTAAATGATGAAGAAGAACTTTCTATAGAAAGAGTTCATTAATGGGTGATCAAATGGTAGATTGGATATATCCCATTAATGGTGAATATAATAGATGGAAAGATTGGAGATCTAATGAACTAAAGTCAAATATAGCTGAAATAAGTTGACTATAAATTATAAAATATATTTCTAAAGGAATAAGGGGTGATAAAAAATTGAGGCTGCTGATAAATTGAAAAATTAGAGATATAATAAACTAAAGTCAAATATAGAGATCTGAAGTGGTTCATGATAGATGAAAATATTATAGATTTGATAAAACATGGTCAAATATGGTTGAAATAAGTTGACTAAAAATAAAACAATGTATTTTTAAATGAAGAATAGGTTCATGTAAACAATGGTTATCATAATTTTAAGAATTCAAAATTATAAAAAGATAACTTTTGATAATGATTTGATCTAACATGAATACTACTAGCTGATGTTTGAATAAAATGTAAGTGTAATGAATTTTGACCATAATAAATACATTCACTATAAGTACATTCATTGTAAATACATTCTCAATAATTACATTCACCAATAGTACATTCAATGGAAGTATAATATCTAGAAGTGAATTTACTAGAAGTTTCCTAATGAATTCACATAAACATTGTGAAGTCACAACCATTATGATGATATTGAGTTAGATATTAAAAGTGAGTTATTAATGAATTAGAGTTCATGATTTTATCCAAGATATATGGATGATTTGAATAATGATAATATAGAGTTTTTTATAGGATTTAAAAAATTCACATTTCTATATCTTTAGAATCTATTTAAGTCTATTGAATAAATTAATGAAGTGGGAAGGTGTTTCAAATCAGGGTCTGCATGTTCCCTACATTTATTGAAGTAATCTTAGTTATATAATGGAGGAACATCATTTGAGTGAGATTAGATGATGATGAGAAAGTATTGAGAGATTTATAGATATTATTAAAAACAAAAAGAGAGAGGAATAAACTAACAAAGTACACTCCAAAATACCATAAGGGTTAAATAAGTGATAAGAACAGAACTCAAAGTTTTATATAGTTAAACGAGTGCTCTAAAAAATCAGTTTTCCAGAAGTAGAGAATATATCGAGATGAATGTGGGTTCAATGAAAGTTAAATTAGTATTTGAAGAACTATTCAAGTTTTTTGGAACATTGTAAACTGGTGGGAGCCAGTATAAAAAAAATCTTAAGTTAGGAGAATTATGTGTAGGATGCACATATAGTTTATGGTTGATCCATTCCCACACCACCTATAATTAATGATAAAGTTATTAGTGGATAATTTACAACTCAAAAATCCTGATCAAATCAAGGAGTAGGTTTCCCACATTGGGACCAAACCATGTAAATATCCCTGTGTATTATTCTAACAACCTAAGCTTTTCATATATAAATATTACATTTTAATAGATGAATATTTGATATAATTTACAGAAAAATATTTCCAAGGACCGTATAAGTTTAGTTTGTTTGGAGATTATTTATCAATATTATTATTTTATGAAATATATTCAACATATCCAAAAAATAACTTACCTCATGGTATTATTCATAGGCATACCCTACTAAAAAATTTCTTCATAACATGGGTAAAGGAAACATAATAAAGGGTGAGCTCAGATGCTCAGTAAGGGTAATCATGAGAGATATTAATTAATAATCATATAAAAGAATAAGATAGTCATAATGTTATAATACCATGAAAATCACTTATAAATTTCACACCCAATCTGACAAAGATCATAAAACATGATTTATGGCATAAAACTATATCATTTTAGAATACATGAATCATAATAATGAGAAATCATCATTACTCAATCATAAACCATAAGTTAATTTTATAAACACATGTATCATAATTATAAGTATATAAAATCACTTACTTAGTAATCAAGGATCATTTATAAGTCCATCATAGTGGAATGGGACCATTCCTAAAAACATTATAGCATTCTAGGTTCACTACCAATACTATCATAGTGGACATAGTCCCTTACTGAACTAGGTGCACTCCCCATTCCAGTCCTATTTATCTCATGAGATATCAATATTTACCCAATGAATGGGAGGGATATATAGGTCCCACCCATCACATAATAAAAATAATACATATTTGTGCCATAAGATTATAAATCATTCATCATATCAGAACCCATAAAATAAATTATTTTCATAAACATTTCATCATAACCTAACTCATGGAAAAGGAATGAGATTCATAAACATCATGCCATCATAAACATAAAACATCCTGAGAAAAAAGGGATGGTACCATTGGATTATATCCCCAGTAAATATTAATTATCATAAGAGGATATCATATTATATGGAAAATTATTTTTAAAGATCACTTGGAATAATTATTAAGGAAAATAACTTTTCCATTTTGAAATAATTTCATTTTTTTAAAAGCTGCTCAATTATAAATGAAAAAATTTTCTTTCAAAAGAAACTTGTAAAATTATAAAGGAAGATTCAAATAATTAATGTGTAATGAAACAAGGAAAATCTTCTCATTATATATAAGTTAAAAAAACATTACTTCTATATTTTTTTAGAAAAGTTACAAAGCACCACATTTAGAAAACAACAAAAATATTCCTTTTAAAACATTTTGTAAAAAGAAAAACACGTGTAATTTTTTTTTTAAAATTTTAGGGGTATAGTGAAAATATTTTTGAAAACAATTTTATAAAACATGTACATGGAATGTAAATATTATCCAGTGGGGACTTAAATATAAATGATCTCGAATAATCAAGAGATTATGAAATAAACCCTTAACTCAAGTCTTTATTTTCTTGGTTCATGTTCAAACCTCTGGTATAATAAATATATATTTATTATACATGTATTAAATAAACATATTAATATATATCACACCATTTATAATTTATTTATAACATATTATCACCCATTTATTAATAATTTGTTATCAAAATCACTGTTCTAGGTGATAACTGCTTCATTTTCAAAGCATGTTTCGGTCCAGTAGTCTCAACCCTTATACTTTTATTATGATACCAAAATTTATAGTATTTTAATAATGGTATAAAAATTATATATATTCATTATATAAATATTTATAATCATTTATAAAAATTAGATATAGAAAAATTAATTACATAGTTCATGGAAACGGTAGGTTGTACGTACGAATGAATACTATATTAATATTTTGAAGGATGGAATAAAAGAAAGGTAAATAATAATTAAACTTTAAATAATCATTATTATATAATTTATATCATATATATTCATCATATTCATCCTCCTTAATGTACAACTAAAATATAAATGAAAAACTAATCACATCGCTTCGTGGAGGTGGTAGTCCACACATATGCACGAGCGACATTATCATTTTCTAACGGTTTGGAAGGTAAGAAGGTAGATATTATATTTTCATTATAGATGCATAATTATTTCATAAATATCATATAAAAACTATAAACCCATAATATTAACCATCTATAAAATATGGTGATGGAAAATGAATTGTATCGCTACGTGGAGACAATAAACCGTACATACGCACAAACGATACTTTCACTTCTTGTTCGATGGGAAAGAGGGTGTATAATGGTATTTTAATAATTATAATAACATTTAAGAATATTTATGATACTTAATATATTATTTTACAAAAAATATGATATATTTTTAGGAGGTAAATAATAGTATAAAAAGAAAGTGACCAGTTAGGGTGATTACCACTTCTTTGAAATGACTCATTTAGATCTTCTCTAAAGAGATTTTATGATGGTATTTTGGAAAGAAAAAAACCCTTAAAACATGAATAATAATTTTATGAGATAATTTTTCAGGTTATGGTTGAGGTATAAGGGTAAAAGTGGTGTAAATAAGTAAGGGAGTAGGGATCCTTTTATAATTGAGGTGAGGGACACTTTTGAAATTTCTCTAAATATTAAATTATAATATGACTATTCTAGAGGAAAATGCTTTCAAATAGACTATAAATACATAGGGTATGAAATATTTGACCATATATTATCCACTTTTTCCATATTTAATATTTTAATGATTTTTAAATATTTTAATAAAATATTATTTTCATAAAATATCATTATTGACAATTTTGACACTATTCATTACTTTGACTTTAATAACATTTAGAAAACAATATAAATTAAAAATAATATTTTAATACATACCTAAAATATCATGTTAATCTATAAAATTCTTGGATCACATTATCAATAATTATAATACTTTTAATATCTTTAATATCATTTCTTCAATTTTTCCATTAATTGAATAATTACAGTGTCAATGTTGTGTAAGAATTTAAGGTAATTATTTCATCCCTAAAAATTAATAATAAATTACCATAATAAATATTAATATTTTAATATTTAAAAATAATATTTATATTTGAACATATCCTATATATAGCATCATATTAAAATATTATAGTTATTAAAAAGCAAGAGTGTGATATATTTGAATTTTCTTGAAATAAAATTCCATAAAGGTCATAATATCATCCAAATGGACAAAAAAAGTAATATAACTAGAAATTGGATGATTATGGATGAAATTAAATTATAAAATAAAATTTAGGCTAGTTTTGGGGTTATTTAGTAGTCCTTATAATTTTATTTTTAACCTAAATTTTCTAATTTACCCTTACTGTGGTAATAAAATTACTATAGTTACTATTTATAATGAAAAAAATAAAAGGGACCTATTTCAAAAATTTGGACCAACGCATTCCAAATATTTAATCCATTTTTCAATATTCAACTCATATAAGTGTAATAATTTAATTTAAAATTTATCCTAAAAAATGCAATAAAAACAGTTTTCTTAAAAAATGCATTTTTAAGCCCAAAAATGTACTTATACAAAAATAAGGTATAAGGATGATTAGAATTTAATCAATTAGACTATATATATAAATAAATATTACTTAATTTAATTTAAGATAAAATTAAAATCATAAATGTATATTTTAATATAACAAAAATGATAGTTTTATAAAAATCAGTATTTTTCACTATTCACTAAAAAAATTAATCTTTTCAAAAAATTCTCAAAAAAAAAATCATCCTTATAAAATTTTAAAAATTATGAATTCAAAAATAAAATTAATTTTTTTAAATAAATTTTATAAAACTTTCATAAATTAATTATAAAATTCACTCAGAAGAGAAACCTTTTGTATAGGAAATGTATTTTTTAAAGAATAAAATGACCTTACTAAAAATTGAATGATTATTTAATAAGAATATATGAATACATTTATATTGAGTAGGAAATTTATACATATTTCATAAAGTACATAATCATATTCATACCCTCTAAATTATCAGTTAGTTTATAACTGTCACATTAAATAATAATATTTCAATAACGCATCATGGTTCGTTAAACTCGATGTTGCGTGTAATTAAATCCATTAAAGAAATAAAATTATTTAAAGGGAAATATTTTCTAAAATACCAGGTTGTTACACTCTCACACCTTTAATAAATTTTATCCTCATAATTTTAAATTATACTCGGTAATCAATGGTTTGACATTTGAAAATTCCATTGTGGAAACCCACATCATAAAAAGGGTTAATAAAAATTTCTCTTAAAAAGAGAGAAAGATAAGTACACAAGTTATCTGGGATTAAAAATACTAGGTTTCCAAATATAATAACATTAGTGGGAAGTAAAGATATGGATATGGAAGAAAAGTAATATTCATAGATCATTGATAAAAAAAAGTGAATGATCTTGAGAAAGTTCACAATAACAAAATCATAAACCACAAATGTGAAAAAGACCATAAATTCATAGAAATTTAAGGTTAAGGGCAAACCTTAAGATCCTTTTCCTAGAGTTTAGGCATTAATTCACCATCTATACTGGTAACTAATGGAAATATACTTGACAGGTATAATTTTATCCTTTAATAAATTTCCCACCACAATCTCATATTTCTCTCCAAACAATGAATATTTCCTGTCTCAAGCACTAAGATAAACTTCTAATGGATTACATAATACACAAAAGGATAAAAATATACTCCTACTATATTTATATATTAAAAAAACCAAAATGGTTAGAATAATTTATCCAATATGGATAAATACATTAATTTATGAAACATCAAAAATAATGGCCAAGGTTTATCTTAAAACAATTCATAAGTAGTTAATCATAAAACTCCTCCAAAATATTTCTAAATAAATTCATGAACCAAAAATTTATAAAGAAAGTCACTACGATTCTAAAGTCAACTAAACATTAACCCCAAAAAGTAAATATTAATTTTACTACCTAATATGTGAACACCTTGGTCATATATTCTCTAGAAACATGGTAATAAACTAAATTACTATAAAATTGTAATGAAAACATGCATGCTTAAAAAAATAATCATTATTCTTTTTCTCAAATAAAACCACATACTATTGAATATATCCCTTAAATCCAAAATGTAATAAAATTTTTCAAAGATGACTTAAATCACATTTTCATCAAATCATTAACTAATTTCAAGGTTACCAATACTATCCTATCAGTTTCAATAATCTACTTATACCAACTAAACATTATTATCTCTACATTGGACACATATTAAGGGTTATCTTTACCTCAATAACGTGCTTTCAAAAAATATCATCTTGACACTAAATCACTTTTCTTGGTTATTGGTACCATTAAACATATAATTTCAATTACTCAAATCAAAACAACTAAGGAATAATCCATATATGTTTCATGATTCTTATAATCCATAATATTATTCATAAAATACTTTTACAACATAATTATAAAATCCCAATACATAAGAACTTCCTTCTAAACACATTAACCAATATTCTTCATCTTATTACTTAACACTACTTTCCTTTCATATGTTATTCATAGTCACTTAATCATCAATGGAAAAACCATTACTCATATACCCTTTTTGATCCTTTTCTTTATATTTCCCCTTAGGACATTGATTTTCATAATGCCCATAATTTCCACATTTAAAACATTTAACTATTAATTATAACTTATTGAAACTATTATTCTCATCCATTGTGTTAACCAAACCATTAAATTTTCCTCTAAAATTACTTTCTCTATGTCCTTTTACACACCCAAAACATATTCCTATTCCTATGAGGCATTCTCCCACATGCTTCTTCCCACATTCTTGAAATGATGAAAATGAAACTTTCCTTCCTCTATAGTCATCATGTTAGGTGTGTTAGGAAACTCACCTAAGTTGATATTGTTGATCATATTATGAGATTACTGATTAGACATAATAACATTATTTATCCTTACAATTCCTATTTCATTTGGTTTCTCAAAAAGAAAATCATTCCATTGTCCATCACATTCACCATTAACTTGAATCCTCCCATTTTTGACCATTATCTAAAATAAAAATCATAGTTGGAGAAACCATAATCATATTGGGAAAATGTATAACCATTTATAGGATGTCTAAATAACAATATATTCTTTTCAATCTATGATACCTTAGGTTTAACCTAGGCCATCCATGATTATAATCTATTCAAATCATTCATAATGGTTTATAAAGAAAATATGGATTAACCTAAAGTATATCCTCTAAGAGTGTCAAAATAGGTGTGTATTGAGGCCCATTGTCATGTATTAGGAGAAGATAGATTCTAGATCAATTCACCCTTTCTGGGGTTATTACTCCTAGGAATAATTGTCCCAAATCCACATCCACTTGTAGTATCTAGGCAGAGATGTAATTGCTTGTAAAATCACATAATATATTCCTTATCAAAACTTTAGGATATTATCCTATACTTAGGCTTATCCCCAGGGTTTTCAACAATGTTTTATAATCCTAATCTCCAAAGTTTGACTAAACCTTACTCTAATAACAACTATAACTACCCAATATTTTCATACATAAATATTACATCTTAATAGATGAATATTCAATACAATGAACAAAAAAATATGCCTGAGTACAGTATAAGTTTAGTGTATTTTGAGATTAGATATCAATATTATTATTTTATTAAAGATATTAAACACCTCCCATAAATATCTTACCTTATGGTACTCTTCATAGGCATACCCTACTAAAAAATTTCTTCATAACCTGGGCAAAGGAAACATAAGAAATGGTGAGATCAGATGCTCAGTAAGGGTAAGCATGAGAGATATCAATTGATAATCATATAAAATAATAAGATAATCATAAGGGTATATGATCATGGAAATAACTTACAAATTTCATACCCAATTTGACAAAGATCATAAAAAATTATCTATGATATAAAACTTTAGCATTTCAAAATACATGAATCATAATAATTAGAAATAATTATAACTCAATCATGGACTATAATTTCATGTCATAAATATGTGTGGAATAATCATAAGTATAGAAAATAATTTCCTTAGTAGTCAAGGATAATTTCCAAGGCTATCATAGTGTAATGAGTTCACTCCCCAAACCATTATAGTAGTCTAGGTTCACTCCCAATACTATCATAGTGGGTAGAGTCCCTTACTAAACTGGGATCACTCCCCATTTCAGTCTTATTTATCTCATGATATATCAATATTTACCCAATTAATTGGAGGTAGATATAGGTCCCACCCATAAAATAAATAAAATAATATATATGTGTTCCACAAGATCACAAATAATTCATCATATCAAAATCCATAAAATAAATGGGTTTTTAAACATTTCATCATAACATAACTCATGGAAAAGAAATGGGATTCACAAACATCATGTCATCATAAACATAAATAATCTAGAGAAATAAAAATGATGGTATCCTTGGATAATATCCCCAGTAAATATTAAGTATCATCAAAGGATTTTATCTTAGATGGATAATGATTTTGAAAGACCACTTAGAATAATTCATGAGGAAAATAACCTTTCTATTTTGAAATCATTTCTTTTTTTAAAAGATGAAAAATTATAAAGGGAAAAATTTTATTTGAAAATAAACTTATAAAATTTTAAATTAAGATTCAAATAATTAAGGAATTATGATGGATGTAAAATATTCTCATGATGTATAATTTTAAAAAACATTTCTTTCGTATTTATTTAGAAAAGTCACAAAGTACCTCATTTGGAAAATTCCAAAAAGATTCCTTTCAAACCATTTTGTAAAAATTAAAACACGGATAAAATTGAATTTAAAAAATTATTGGAGAATAATAAAAAAATTTATTTTTATAAAACATGGACATGGAAGAGATATATTCCTTAGTGGGGACTTAAACATAAACAATCTTAAATAATGAAGAGATTATAGAATAAACCCTTCGCTCAAGTATTACCTTTCCTCATTCATGTTCAAAACTCCTGTATAATAAATATGGATTTATTATAAATTTATTACATAACCATATTCATATATATCATACCATGAATAATTTATGTATAACATATCATCACCCATTTATTAATAAATTATTATCAAAATTACCATTTTGGGTGATAACTACTTCATTTTCCAAGCATGTTTCTGTTCAGTAGTCTTGGTACTTATACTTTGATTATGATCCCATCATTTAAATAATGTTAATAATGGTATAGAAATCATATATATATATATATATTCATTATATAAATATTTATAATCATTCATAAAAATTATAGATAGGATAATTAATTACACCATACATAGAGACAGTATGCCGTATGTATGCATGAATGCTGTATTCACCTTTTGAAAAATGAAAAAAAAATAAATGTAAATAATAATTAAATTTTATAAAATAATTATTATATAATTTATATGATATATATTGATAATATCCATCTTCCTTACTATCCAAGTAAAATAAAAATGAAAAAATGAATTACATCGCTTTGTGGAGGTGGTAATTCACACGTACGCATGAGCAACGTTATCATTTTCCAACGGTTTGAAAGGTATGAAGGTAGATATAATATTTTCATTATAGAAGAATAATTATTTCATAAATATCATATATAATCTTTAAACCCATCATAGTAATCAATCATAAAATATGGTGATGAAAAATGAATTGTATCTCTACGTGGAGATGATAAGCCGTACGTATGCACGAGCGATACTTTCACCTCTTGTTTGATGGTAAAGAGGGTGTATAGTAGTGTTTTAATAATCATAATAACATTTATTAATATTTAATAAAATTAAAATATCATTTTATGATAAATATAACAGATTTTGAGGAGGTAAATAAGAGTAGAAAATGAAAGCGATCGATTAGGGTGATTAACTCTTCTTTGAAATGAATCCTTTATATCTTCTCTAAAGGGCTATTAGGTTGGAATTTTGGAAAGACCAAAACCTCTAAAATTTGAATAAGTATTCTGAGGAGAGATTTTTTTATTTTATGGTTGATCTAGAAGGCTCAAAGTAGTGCAAATAAGGGAGGTAGAAAGGGAACTTTTAGAATTTATCAAAATATTAAATTATAATAAGACTATTTTAGAGCCAAATTCTCCCAAATGGACTATAAATGCACATAGGATGAAATTTTAGATCATATATTATCCCTTTTATCCTTATTTAATATTTTTATGATTTTAAATAATTTAATAAAATATTATTTTCATAAAATATCATTATTTTCAATTTTGACACTATTCATTATTTTGACATTAATAACATCAATAAAAAAATATAAATTTGAGTATTTTTAATATCATTTATTTTGTTTTTCCATTAATTGAATAATTACCGCGTCAGCGTTGTGTAAGCATTTAAGGTAATTATTTATTCCATAAAAATTAAAAATAAATTACCACAATAAATATAAATATTTTAGATTTAAAATACTATTTATAGTTGAACGCATCATTTGGATAACACCATATTAAAATATTATAGTTATTAAAAATAAGAGTGTGACAATTTTTAATTTTCTTGAAATAAAGTACTATAAAAGTCATAATCTCAAAAAATGACCAAAAAAGTTAATATTACCAAAACATGGATGTTTATGTATGAAATTAAATCATTAAATAAAATTTATACAAGTTTTGGGGTTATTTAATAGCCTTTATAATTTTTTAAACCTAAATTACAAGATTTACCCTTATTGTGGTAATAAAATTACTTTAGTTACTATTCATAATAACAACAAATAAAAGGGAAATATTTAAAAAATTTATAACCAATGATTACAAATATGGAATACATTTTTAAATATTTAACTCACATAAGTGTCAGAATTTAATTTAAAATTAATCCCACAAAACGTAATGAAAAACAGTTTTCGTGATAAATGCATTTTTAAGCCCAAAAATGTATTTATACCAAAACAAGGTATAAGGATTATTAAAATGTAATTAATTAGAATATTTATAACCAAATATTACTTAAGTTACTTTGATAGAAAATTAAAATCATAAAGGTACCTTTTAATATAAATAAAATGATAGTTTTATAAAAATCAGTATTTTCACTATTCATTGAAAAATTAATCTTTTTAGAAAGTTCTCAAAAAAATAATCCTAAGATAATTTTGACATGATAAATTCAAAAATTAAATTAATTTTTTCAAATAAAATTTATAAAACTTTCAGAAATTAATTATAATATTCACTCATAAGAAAAACCATTTTTGGAGAAAACATATTTTTTGAAGAATAAAATGACTACTAAAAATTGAATGATTATTTACTAAGTATTTATCAAAACATTTATATAGAGTAGGAAATTTATATATATTTCATAAATTAGTTAATAATATTAATACCCACCAAATTAATTGCTAGGTTATAATTGTCACATTAAATAATATTAATTTAATAGTGTATTGTGGTTCATTTAAACTTGGTGTTATGTGTAAGACAAGCCATCAAAGAAATAAAATTATTTAAAGAGAAATATTTTCTAAAATATAAGGGTGTTACAATGATGTTTTAACTTTAGTATATATATTGCATGTAGGAAAAAATGGTGGGGGAAAATAATAAAGGATCCATACATCCTAACTGACGACAGAGGTTTGATCAAATTAAAGTAAAAAAAAGTTTATATTGTACTTAATTGGTAAAAGTTAGTCACCCCAAATTCATCCCCCTCTAAGTGTGACTACATGACCCATTAGGACTAGAAACCGGTATCATAACATAGGTTCCCTATGATTGGATGAATAATAATTTTTCCTAGTTAAGTTTAACTATCTACATGATGTGCATATTTTTAAATTTTGAAGAAATAATTATTCCAAAAGATAAGAAATCCACTAATATTCCTTCTCCAAATGATCAAAAATTTATAAAATAATTGAAGTTAATGAAATATGCTTTTTTTAGTGGAAATAATAAAGTTTTAGACAAAATATTTAATAACTTAAAGAAGAAAGAAACATATAAGTAATAGAATTTAATCTCTCAAAATTAGAAGAATCCATCAGTACTTGAAGTTAAAGTGAGTGGTAAGATTATTGAAAAAACTTTAGAATTATTTTTTAGGAAAAATACTTTTCTTTCTATGAATAGGATAAATCTATTGAAATGATTGAATATTTTTACTCTAAAATCAAGGATTATATGAAAAATTTCATTTTTGAATTCATCATATACATACTTGTATTTATAAAGGGTCTTTAGGATGAACTATCATAGGTGGAATCAGAATCTAATGAGATGAAGGAATAATTATCTAAGAAGTTTGAAAAGTGTAAATCTCTTATAAAACTTATATAAGTAAATGAATAATCTATTCAACTTTAAAATGAAAATTTTTCTCTACATGAAGAAGAATTGTGAATGATTTTTTGTGATAAAGTGATGTTTAATAATGTTTTTAGTGAAAAGTTCCATACACTGGAGGATACTCACAAAGTAACCATTGATATAAAGGATTCTCATGTAATATATACACTTTTATTCAAAGCATGAGATGTTAATATTATTAATTCTATTTTATCTTTTTAATTCTTCCTTATAATGGGCTATTTGGAGGCTGATTTGAAGTTGTTAAGGGTCTAGTTTTTGAAGGTAGAAGATGTTGAGTAAGGTATTAGCTGTTGGTGGATAAAAGGATACCACTATCTAGATGGTGGAACCCACTGAACATCTAATATAATTCCATTAAGGTTTTATGTATTTTCAGATCCCTCTATCTAGCTAATGGCATTAGAAATACCTAAGTGGTTCTACTAGGCACACTGAGAAACCTATGGGGCTGGTCTGGGGGTACATTAAATCTACCATGTGGGTTTTAAATCCAAAAAGTTTTTACCCTCTTTATTACCTAATTATGACCCCAAGATCCTATTCCATGTTTTAAACCTTCTCTCTTGATTCTTGGTCCTCCCGTTTATCTCCCATTGGATCTTTTTCATTGGAACGATTTTGTGGCAAAAAAAATGGTGTGTTTTTCTCTATATATTTCTAAATAATTATTACTCTCTTTGATATTATCATGGATATATGTTTGATCTATTAATTTTGTAACACCCAGTTACCTTCCATAAGGTATTCCTTGTATTTTGTTTTTCCCATTTTTTTGGGTGTATTGTAGGTTTATTGGGAATGGAGAGCCTTTTCTAAGGAAAATGACTTAAGTTTTATGATTTATTTTAGTTTTATTTAATATATTCTTGGTATAATTGTGTAAAATCCTTATAGGGTTCTCCATAATATTAGAGAACACTAGTTTTGGTTTCATATTTTTTGTAGAAACTAGATTGTTTTCTATCTATAGGAAGAATTCATGACGTGAAAGGGTTACATGCCATATATTGGTTGTACAAAGATGTCATGAATTTGTTCATGGCATGAAATGTTTACATTCTATGAATCAGGTTTACTTTGTGAAAATTTAAATTGTGATTAAATTTAATCCAAGGTGATGCCTTTTTCCTTGTATCTTTTATTATTGGGATTTCATGTTGTGAAAGGGATTTGAGACATGAATTTCTCATATAAAATAATTTTAAACATGCTGCACACTTGAATCCTTATTTATTCTGTCATATCCTTCCTTCTCCAGACTAAGTATCTCTCCCAAGCAATTTTGGGGATCCATGATCCTTCTAGATTTTTTGTTCAGCGATTGATCATCATGGTTATTGCAGTGCATATCTCCGAGTAAGTGGTCTCTACTTTATCATTTCATTTGGTTGTGTTGGATACGTTGGTTGTATTTTTCTTCAGATTCATGATTGATTGGTGTTTTCTATTGATCCTTTGTAATTTTTTTGTCATGCCTTGTCTTTCTAAGGATGATACATGGTTTCTTAATCTCTATTGTCGAAGGTGGATAGGTTTTAATCATTCTTAAACTATGTGGATATATACATTTTTTTTAATTCTTGGTTTAATATTTTTTTTTGTTGAAATGAATTTTGTTTGATGAAAAAGGGTTTTAATTAAATGTGAGCATGGTTTTAGAAATGGTTTTGAACAAAATTGGCACATTGGGAACCTTGGGTGTGTCGGGAAATAGAAATAGGTAACCCTAGAGTGTGTGACACCACTAGGGGTTACTTTTGGTGATGTTGAAAAAATTTGGTAGGAATCGATATTGATTAAAACCAACTTGTTCTTGGTTTAGGATTCTATTATGTCTAGTATATATTCCCATAGTCTAGGGCCCAAATGTTGTGCTTTGTATTTTATATCTGTCTTATTACATGATGGTTTATTTAATGGATATTTTCTCACATGTTTAATTTACCTATTTTTCTTTTTCACCTATCATATTCTTAAATTTGATGAATATGGTATATATTTATGAAAATTATAGGAATTGTTTAAAAATGGTTTTATTTATAATTTGATTTATAAAATAGATTTTGTTTTGAAGATAGAACTTGTGTATTATTGATATTAGAAATTATATAGATTCTTTGGTGGTATCCTAAGGGTATTTGTGCTCACACCCTACTAATGAGGAAATCAAGTAGAAGGGATTCAAGTTAGCTCCACAGTGCTTATTCTACAAAAACCCAAAATAATAAACCACTAACCATATATTTTTTGAAGGTGACTAGGAAGCGGCTATCTAGAGCATGTTTGGTGCCTTTACTAGGGTAGTGTCTCACATTCCCAACATCAGTTAATTACTTCATCTCTGATTTAATGGGGTTATGGGGAATAATTATGAGCATAAGGAAAGGGTGGTACTCCTGGAAATTAGTTTTTAGTGCATCTAGGAGGCTTGGAACACAACCCATCATGATGGGATTGGTAGATCGATTTGTATCCTCACTGTTAAAGCCAAATGCCTGGTGGTAGATCTAGATCCATTCCTTAAAGGATGAGAGTAATCCCCATCTTTATAGAACATCTTGAACCCACATGGGCCTCCTCCACCAAGTTTGAAAGTGAAACCTTAGGGGTGCTATATTCCCTAGGATCCCCCCTCAACTGGTTTGAAGTTCAATGTGGGTGGGTCTTATAACTTCAGTATTATGCGAGGCGGGGGTATTGTTTGAAACCCTTTCATATTAGTGATCTTCACTTTCAATGCTTCTTATGGGTAGGGTTATTCTCTTATAGTAGAGGATAGTTCCATGCGAAGTGGTCTGTAATTGTGTTGTGAGAATAATATTTATCTCTCTACCATCAAAATAGATTCAATGATCATCCTTCACTCATTCCAAAATCCGATTCCTATCCCTTGGTCTATTATCTATCACATCCCTAGGTGTAAATACCTTATCAAATATTACATTACCCACCATCACACCAAGAGATATGGAAATAAAATAGTTGATTAATTAGATTCTAGGTTCAATAATTATGGTACTAGATCCTTTTATAGCTTCAGTTCCCTCCCTCTTGGATGTTTGGAAATTTTTAGGGTCAATGCTCTCAGATTGAATCACTTTAGACCCCCTGATCATGTTCTCCCTATTTTTTTATTTTCATTTTAAGAACATGTGTATGTCACTGGTTATTTTATAAAAATTTACTGATTGAATTGAATTAGTATTCTAGGTTCTATTTTTATCTTTTTTCCTTCATATCATGATGGTTTGGTGGTGACTGATGGTCACATAGAGACTTGTCAGTCTTGTTTATTCATAATTTTCTAGTTTATCCTATATATATTGGGGTGTTTAGATCTTTTTTGTATCTCTTTATTTCACATCATACTCTATTTTTTATGTTTTTTTTGATTATATTCAAGAGTTTTTATCAATATCATTATTATGCCTCACCATGTGGTAGACCACCTTGGGTGACTTGTCAAGTTTACCTAGGTTGGTTTGTTACAAATTAGTATAAGAGGTATTCTCAGCCTGAAGTGTGTTAACATATCCTATGTTTAGTTATGTGTCTTGGGTATATAATATTTAGGACCATCATAATTTAGGTAGTAAGTGTGTGAGGGTTCCTAGATAGCTCACTTCCGTGTCTGAACTTGAGTTACCATGGGTGGTCAGAAAAATTTTACCAGGTTTGAGACATGGTGTTTGAGGTCATTTGAATGTACTGGATGAGAATTTTATTATGGACCTATTTTTTATTAATTCATCCTATTTCATTTTTATAATTAATAATTAATTTAAAATTTTAATGTTTTAAAGCGTTGATATCAATACTTGAAGTTGGTCATATGATTTTGGAATCTTCTCATGAATAATTGGTTTTGTCTTATGATTGTTAGATAATGTCTCCTAAAAGAGTTCTTTGAAATCTAAGAGAGTAATATGTGAGACAAGTTTCATAGGAAAACCCTCTGGTGGAACCTTCTTTGGTATAAGGTATAATATTCACCATTTAGACTCTTTTCAAGAAGGTGTTGGGAACCCGAAATGAGCAGTGGATCATGGCTCATAATTTATAAAGTAGCATCCACCTACCTTCCATGGTGAAAAAGAACTGTAGGAATATAAATAATGTCTTGATAATATTGATAGGATATATAAATTTCTAAATACTCTTGAGGAATCTAAGTTGGGTTTTTCCACATATATGCTTGAAGGTTTGGGAAGGAGATGGTGGGACTCTATTCTGCAAGATAAGTTTCATAAAGATTTACCTATAATTCTTTAAAGAAAATATTTAACTAGAAGTTTTATCTGGAGACACTATTTTTAGTAAAGAAATAAGAGTTCCTAAACTTAGATAAAGGATATTGTACTATTCTAGAGTATTCCACCCATTTTTCTGAGCTGGTATATCTGGTGCTAGAGCTTGTCTCTAATGAGTATCTAAAGGCATGGAGATTTGAGTTGGGACCGAGGAATAATATTCAGTCGATGATAATTATCATGTTCCATCTAAACTTTATAGTGGTATTTGATAACTCATATTTGTAATATGATTACATAGCTGAAAAATAGGTTTGTTAGGAGCTTCAGTTGGTACTTTCATTAGCCAGAGCATATCTTCTGGATAGAAAAGGAAGCATAATGGTATCTAGTTTTCTTCAGATCCAGTTTTAAGGGATTTATTTGTACATAAATAAATTGTTTTCTATCAATGTGGGAATACTATTCATATCAATCCTAATTGTGTGGAGGAACCTAATACATATAATCATTGCATACAATCTGTCCATCTGAATCATTTTTGTGATAGGATTTCCTAAGGTGGTAAGGTTGTATCTACATTAACCAAGGGCTCAACAGATCATACTGATGCTTCCATGGGTGATGGGTCTTATCCTTAGGCCAAGGGAGATGTTCATGGGGATAATAAAGACTATGTAGGAGTTGATACTAGATTTATTTATACAGTAGAGTATGTAATAGAGGAATCTGAAGCAGGGATAACCATAGTTAAGGGTACAATGTTTATTTTTTCTTCTATGGTGATAACATTGTTTGATATAGGTGATACTCATTCTTTCATATCATCAAATATAGTTAACATGTTGAGATTCAGATCTTATGTAAAACTTGTTGCATCTTTCCATGCCTTTGGTAAAGAGGTCCGAATAAGGTTTTAAGTGTCCCGCGTGTCTTATGATGATAACCAACTTTGAGGTGGAGTAAAACTTCTTAGTGATCGATCTTGAAATCTTTATATTTATTATCGATATAGATTGAATAATTATAATTAAGGATCATATATACTATTATCACCATTAGGTTGAGTTTTTATCTACTGATGGCATCACTCAAGTTTTTCAGGGTGATTGGGACTCTATACCTGGAAGGCCAGGGCCTGTTGTTCCTTATGCTGGGGTAATATCATGCTAGTTTTCAGAGATTTTTCTTGATACGATTGACCCTTGTATAGATAGTCATCTACCTTTGGTATCATTTTCATACCCCTAGGTCTTTTCGAATATTTTTTGGGTTTATCACCATGGAGATAGGTTGAGTTTACTATCAAACTTCTCCCTAGAATGATGCCCATTTCTATTACATCTCACCATATGGCGCCTGCTGAGTTGGTAGAACTTAAGGTATTGCTTATGGATCTTGAGGATAAGGGATTTATTTATCCTAATGTGTTACCATGGGATTCACTTATCCTATTTACTAAGAAGTAATGTGATAGCCTTAGAATTTTTATTGAATATCAGAAGTTAATTCAGGTGACTGTTAAGAATAAATATCTCTTTCCTAGGATTTATAATCTATTTGATAAACTTAGAAGGGATCATGGGTTTTTAAAGATTGGCCTATGGTCAGGGTACCACCAGTTGAGAGTTCAAAAATATGATATACCTAAGATAGTTTTTATGATCTAGTATGATAATTTAGAGTTTCTGGTTATACCATTCAGACTAATTAATTATCCTATAATGTATATGGTGTTCATGAACCATATCTTTTGTCAGTTATTTGACTCTTTTATTATTCTATTCATGAATGATATTTTTTTACTCCAAGTCAGAGAAGTATCACATAGACCATTTGGATATCATTCTTATAACTTTGATGGAACATTTTCTGTATGGTAATCTTTCCAAGTGTGAGTTTTGGGTTCAAGGAGTAAAGTATCTAGAGAATTTTATATATGAGAATGGAATATTAGTTGATCCTGAAAATGAATAGGTAGTTATTTTCTGAGAGTGGCCTATAAATGTGTTTGAGATCTAAATATTCTTGTGGTTGGCTATTTATTATAGGCGGGTTGTTCAATACTTCTCTAAGTTCACATATTTGATGAAATCTTTAACCCACAAGGGTGTAAAGTTAGAGTGTAATGACACGTGTTAGAGATATTTTGAGGAAATGAAGGTGAGGCTAAATTCATATATAGTTTTGATTCTTCCAGAACTAGGTTCAAGTTATAATATTTTCTGTGATGCTTTAGGAACAAGTTTGGGGTGTGTCTTGATGCAGGGGAGAGAGGTGGTAGCCTATGTATTTAAAATTATTCCCTCATGAGAAGAAATACCCTAACTACAATATTGAGTTGGTAGCGGTTATGCATACACTCAAAATATAGTGTCAATATCTCATTGGGGAGCAGTTTATAGTGTATTCTAATCATAAGATCCTAAAATATATTTTTACTCAGAGGGATCTGAACTTTTGATATATATATTGGGTGTATTATCTTCAGAATTTTGATTTTGATATTTCTTATACTCCTGAAAAGGGAATGTGGTTACTGATGAACTGATAAGGAAATTACCAACATAATCAATGAATGAATTAGTGAAAGAGTGATATTTGATGAGATGAGATTGGAAATGGAAGAAGCTGGTGGGAGGTCATGTATGGATTTGATGTAGGTTGAATCATCATTTTATGAGTGGGTTTGGCTCAAGAAAATGTCTGAACCCATGTTCTAGAGCTTTAGTAAAATCCAATATGATGGGGAGACCTCAGGTGAGTGGCCTCAGTCTCCCAATGGATCTTTGTGATTTCATAGAATGTTGGTTATTCTAATTTCCTAGAGGCATGAGTTGATGGACAATTGACACCTTTCTTATTGGTCTATACAACCAAGTACTACCAACATGTATCATGATTTGAGAAATCAGTATTAGTAGATGGGGATGAGATGGTCAATTGTGGATTTTATAATGCAGTGTCTTACTTTTCAGAGAGTTAAGGTGGAACACTAGTGGACTACTAGTTTATTACATCCCTTACCTATTTTAGTTTTGAAATGAGATGATATGTACATGGATTTCATCATTTTTTTACCATGAAATACTAGAAGGAAGGATGTGATTGGGGTTATATTTGATCAACTCATGAAATCATAACATTTACTACCTATCAAGGATATGATGAAGGTGGAACAACATGGGTATTTCTATGTTTGAGAGATTATGAGACTTAATGGGGTTCCCTCTATAGTTTTTTAGGGACCTTAGGTTTACATATAGGATTTGGAAATTTTTGTAGGAGGTTATGGGTTCCTAGTTGAAACTGAGCACAACATATTATCCGTAGATGGATGGATAAACAAAGAGAGCCATCTAGGATCTTGAGGATATGATATGGGATTGTATGCTTGATTTTAGTGGTTATTGGGAGAGGAATTTTCATTTATTATAGTTTTCATATAACAATAGTTATCAATCCTCAATTAGGATAGATTCCCTAGAGACTTTGTATGGGTGTCCATGTAGACCTCCCTTATGCTGGGCAGAGTTGGGAGAGCGGTCCTTAGTTGGGATGAGTCTTGTTTAGGAGATGATGGAGAGGGTGCAATTGGTCTGAAAAATATTTATCATGGAAGAAATTTGTTAGAAATATTATACATACCATCTTCACTGGCTGCTATATTTTGAGGTTGGTGACCGGGTCTTTATTAAAGTTTCACCTCGCTTGGGACCTTATTGGTTGGGTAGGTAGGTAATTTGGCACCAAGGTTTGTGCCCCCATTTTTTGTCATTGTATGACTTGGAAAGGTGGTCTATCAGTTGGACTTACAACCAGATTTGACTTCCATCCATGTTGTATTTCATGTTTCCTAGTTGAGGAGGTATCAAATAGATCCTTACCATGTGATTGGATTGGAGGATTTCAATCTTGATCTTGACATCACTATGGTCGAGAAACCAGTTAAGATTATAGATCATCAAGAGAAGGTGTTGTGTAATAAAACAATTCCTTTAGTCTATGTATTGTGGTAGTAAATATGGGATAACCATGATATATGGGAGTAGGAATTGTTGATAAGGTAGAAGTGAACAACACTTTTTACGAGTCTATGAATCAAATTACTTTCTAGGGATAGAAATATTTTATACTGGGGAGATTGAAACACCTTGTTACCTTCCTTAAGGTATTCCATTTCTTTTGTTTTTGGGTTCCCTTATTATTTGGGTGCATTGCCAGCTTCTCAGGAATGAGAATGAATTTTTAGGGAAAATAAACTAATTTTGGGGATATATTTTGGGTTTATTTAATGTATTTTGGGCATAATTGTGTTAATGACCTTATAGGTTCTCCCCAAGATCAGAGTACACTGATGTTGGATTGGGATTTTGTGCAGAAATTGGATTGTTTGCTATCTGCTGGAATAATTTATGATGAGAAAGGGTTATAAATCGTGTATTGGTTACTGGGAATATTTTGTGAATTTTTTCAAGTCATGAAAGGTTTAAACACTTTTAATTAGGTTCACATCATGAAAATGTCAATTAGGATTAAATTTAATCCAAGGTGAAACCTTTGTAGAATATCTTTTATTCATGGGATTTCACATCGTGAAAGCGATCCATGATGTGAAATTCTCATGTACAATGGTTTTAAATTCACTACACACATGATTATTTATTCATTTATCCAAATCCATCCCTCTTAAGATTAGGGAGATCTCCCAAGAAATTTTGGGAATCTTCGCTCCTAGACCATTCATTTAGTGATTGATTGTCATGTTTGTTATGGTGCATCTCTCCAATTAATTTGTCTATGTTTCTTTATTTCCATTGGTCACAATGATTATGTTGGTTTCATTTTGTTTTATATTCATGATTTTTTTTTTGTTTTCTATTGATCATTTGAAGTTTATTTTCATTCCTTGTCTTTCTAAGAATTATACATGGTTTATCAATCTCTATATTCAAAGGTAGATAGGTTTCCATCATTATTGAGGTAGGTGGATCTATGAAAGTGTTTCTAATTCTTGGTTTGCTATATGTTATTATTGAAATGGATTTTATTTGATGAAAAAGGGTTTTAATTAAATGTGATCATGGGTTTGGAAATGGTTTTGAAAAAACATGGCACATTGGTAACCTTTGGTGTGTCAAGAAATAGGCATCATTGACCCTTGTGTGTGCACTAATAGGGGTTACTTTTGGTGATATCAACAAACCATGGTAGGACTCAATATTGATTGGAAACAACTTGTGTTTGGTTTAGGATTATTTTTTGTTTAGTACCTATTATCATTGGCTAGGGACCAAATGTTGTGCTTTGTATTTTATATCTAGTTTATCACATTATGGTTTATTTCATGGATATTTTATCACATGTTTAATTTACCTATTTTCTTTTACACTTGTTATATTCCTGGATTTGATGAATATGGTATTCATTTATGGAAAACAAAGGAATTGTTTATAAATGTTTTTATTTATGAAAAATTACTTATAAGGTATATTTTATTTTAATGTTATAACTTATGAATTATTGATATTAGAACATGTATAGATTCTTTGGTGGTATTCTACTGGGATTTATTCTTATATCATACTTTTTCCTTTGGGTGGTTGTAGAAATTGGTTTATAAGACTTAGGGAAAGGGAAGGGCATCATATTGCATTCCAGGTTCTATTGTCATTTGTTGCCTTCATAGCACGATGGTTTGGTGATGAAATTTGATTACATGGAGACTTATTAGTCTTTTTTATTCTTACTTTTCAATTTTATTTTGTTTGGATCGGGTTGTATGGTTCTTATTGTATCTATTTATTCCACATTGTACTCTACTCGTATGTTTTATTTTGGTTATATTCAAGACTTGTTTCTGTTATCTTTGTTATACCTCACCATGTGAAGGACCACCTTGGGTGACTTGTCTAGTTGAATCGGGTTGGTTCTTTACAAATTCTATGAAGATATAATGATGAGTTCTCCCTTTATTCATAGATCGGTGGTAGATATAGTGTGTTGACAATGTTTCTTGATCAAATAAAGATCCACCATATATAATAGGAATTTTATGGGTATGTGTTTATAAATCATCCTCCTAGAACTCTTTTTTATGGTATATTAATGATAGAAACTTAATTTTTTGATAATTCATTGGTAGATTAGTGGAGGTATAAATGTGTTAATGACAACCCCCTTTACTAGAGTTAGAACTATCAAGAATAGTGGATGTTTCTGAATAAGTTTCTTTAGAATTATCATCATGATATCTTCTTCTTATTGATTCTTATCTTGAATATCCTTTCCATAGATGGATTGATGATGGATCAATGGAAATTGGATAGACTTGATGATATCTTCTAGAATCAATGATGAATTAAAAATTCATTCTTTGATCAATAATAGATCCAATGAATTGAAACCCCTTCTTTCTACATACCTTAGAATTGATTTAGTTGATGGAACCCATAATGAATATGATCCTAGAATTGCCTTCTTAACATGGATTCCTCTTGAATATCCATTCTAAACCTCTTTATTGACAAACAAAAACATGATTTAGGAATACTTGGCATGTGAGATTGCTCTCCATGGGTGTGAGACATATTTTTGTCTTCAATATTTGATGAAACTTGGAGTTATTCACCAAAAACCTTTAGGTAAGAAGTTACTTATCTTTTTAAGGCCCTTGTATACTCTTATTTCCTTGATTCATGATATGTTGGCATGGATTTTTGTTCTCAATTGTTATAATAAATTGCGGGTGTGTGAGTTACTGTGATACCCATATATGATCCTTGTTTCTATGAGTATTTGTAGAGTAGATTATTACCATGCTTGATACTGATTATATGTTTTTGTATGTTTTTACTATATAACCATGATAATGTGTTATGCTTACCTTGTTATAATATTACATGTTATATGTTTTACCATGTTTTTGGAGGTTGTTCTTGGTATTCATGATAGGTGGACCATCATAGTATGATTATCCCTAGAGGTGGAGTGTTCACAATGTGTGGTGATGACGATGGTGAACCCATACATAGGGTAGGAGAATGATAGATTTGTGTCCTAGCTTGGAACTCGATGCATTGTGTATACCAATTAGACTTTCTAGAACTTGATGCCTTGAAGATACCAAGTGCATGTTCACTAGTTGACCTTGTGTCCTAACTCAGGACTTGATGTGTTGAGGATACTGAGTATCATGTCGACAACCATGTGGTTATTTCTTAATTACTTTTGATATCTTGATCATTCTTTTAGAATAGAGGTGAGTTAGGTATGGTTGAGGATCTTGTTGGCTTGGTTTTCACACGAGTGCTTGATATGTGATTTTCTTGTGAATTTATTATTATAATGGCATACAACGATTATACATGTGCATATTTGTTAAGGATACATTTGTGGTTTCCTATTGGGTTTTATTAATCATACCCTATATAGGAATCTCAAAGTGTGTGTAGAATTCATGTATAGGGATATAAGAAAGGTAAAGGGGACCATGAAATATGGTTAATCCATGGAGCATATAGTTGGTGATAGGATGAGGATAGACTCTAGAAGATTCCAAAATTTTATTTATTTATCTGCTTGTCCTATTACTTTGGTTTGTCTTGCCACTTTGGGATCCCATTTATTTATGCACTGTATGACATGTGTTCTATATGAAATTATAATATTTCAATTTATTTATTACATGTTTTTTATATTTATTTATTATTATCATTATAATAATTTCATGATACTAAGAGTATAGTCTCCCCACTAATGACGTCCAAACCCACATTATTAGCCGGCTACCTCTTGCAAATAGGGAGGTGCACATGAGTTCAATGACTCTATGGCTCAAACTCAATGGTTTAGGTCAGGGCATTACAATTTGGTATCAGAGCACAATTTTATTGTTTTCTTTTTGGACTAGCTTGGGATATGGTAGAAAAAAGATAGGTTGTGTGGGACTCAGGTATGGGAGTTTCCATGTTCCTAGACAATAAATGTGTAGTGGACCTATGAGTTATTATTGAAAAGATTTCTGTTACTATTTTATGAGGATTTGGGTGTATTCATGCATCATGATTTGGAATATAGGTTCACATGCCACACACACACACACACATATATATATATATACACTTTTGCGTACTGCAAACTATTTCTTAAATTTAATGCATTGGTTATGCTATCTGTTCAAGATAGACATGTATTCCTTGATGATGTGATATATATTTTTCCATTCTATTGTGATATAATATATTGGAATTAATCATTTAAACCTAAGTATGCTGTTATGTTTAGTATATATATATGTATGTGACTAATAATATATAGGGATAGAGGACCTTGGTTAGTGCTAGGAGGGATATAACTTGGGTTAAGGGTAGTCTCCTAGGAGAACCTTGTGCGATATAATAAAATAATTAGGATCTATACTAATGAATTAAAATTTTCTAATGTTTTTCTTCACATTTAAAAAATTTTTTCCCTAAAGGAGACTGATGGGACCACCTACTGACGTTGTCTAGGATTATCCCACAAGGGAGGATGCCCCTATTCCATTGATTTTTATATAGGAGGGTGTAATAGAGAATGCTCCCACACCTAATCTAGTGGTGTAGGTAGTGGGCCCACCTTAGTCGATATCCCTTTTTCTTATACTTTCCCAGGGCATAGGGGAACTAAGGACCATGGTCCACTATACTAGAGATTTCCAGCTCCATCATCCACCAGTATTTCAAGGAACTGGTTAGCCATAGGATATAGAGGAATATATTGATATCATCAAGGGTGTATTTGACCTTATTGATACACATGAAGATTAGAGGGTTAATCTAATAGAATTTATGCTATAGGGACCCTCTAGTAGGTGGTTGGGTGTAATGAGACATACTAGAAGGAATGAGGGTCTCACTTGGGAGACTTTCGAGGACCCGTTATTTAGGGAATTCTTTCTTGATACACTGAATCTATACTAATGGAATGAGATCATAGAGTTACAATGGAGGTCCATAATGGTATCCACATAATTTTTCTATTTTACTAAGCTACTTTTCTTTGATCCTATCTTGGATAGAAATGATGCACAAAAGGCCATGACTTTTGAGATCAATTTTCATCTGGACATCAGGTAGTAGGTTAGGAATTTAGATCTATATACATACCCTAAAGTTATATTCAAGTACTTGACTATAGATAAGGTCCTGGATGAGGACTAATCAATTTTTTTTATTTTAACCTTCATCACTTAGGTAGGTGGACCTCCTACTACTCCAATGAGTGCCTCTTCTGGTAGTAAGAAGAGGAAGACCAGGGATGTGATCCAGGGTTTTAGTATATAAGAGGAGCAGAGTATGTCTTTTTCTAACCCCTTAGGAGGAGTTATATAGTGTTTCAACTATTATATGTCTAAAAATTATCACAAGTTCTGTACAACACCTCAGATCTTGTGTTGATAGTGCAGTAAGATGGGGAATCTTCTCTAGTTTTTCTCTAGTGCTTCAATACTTAGGTTTCAAAGGGGTAGAGGATAGATGAAATCTATGACCTATGAATCTATATAGGGTCCTCAATAGTAGGATAATATGATGATGACTTAGGTAGTCCATGCGTCTTAGGGATAGGGTTATAGAGATGAGACATGTAGTGTTTATATAATAGACCGAACTCTAGAAGATGGTGGTGAGGGACCATCTACTTTTCAAGGAACGGTCTTGACCATTTTTATATTTTATACCTATTTTTTATACTAGTGCTTATAGTTCTTTTATCTTTATAGAAGTTATTACCGGAATTGATTTACTAATCAAGTTTTCTTCCGAGTTACTTTTCCTTGATACACCATTAGGCAGGGAAGTGGACCGTCTTTAGTGATGTAATTTTTTTATATAGTAATTTCTCGTTATGGGTATATGTGGGACTTCATGATTATATAGATTATGATCTTCTATGTGATTCCTGGCATTGACTCATTGAACAAATTCTGATATCATACTGATTTTTATTAGAGACATGTATCATTTATATCACATAATAGAGAGAAGTACATGATGACTATAGAGTGGTAACTAAGAGTGGGTATAGTTGGTCCAAACTTGAGTTATATTGGTAATATAATGATAAAGATTACATGCTTGGATATTTCAATAGGATTAGTGGTATCCCCCTTATCTTTCCCCCTATTTTTGGATCTCTATTAAGATGTCTTCCCAAATTAATTTACAACAATTCCCCCTTGATAGAGGAGATGACTTTGTGATAGATATTGTTTTGGATGTACAACTAATTTCAATACCCCTTATTGTATAGAACCAATTGAGTTTAAGGATCTCAAGGTATAGCTTGAGGACTTAAAGAAAAATGTATTTATCAGACTGAGTACTTCACCATGGGGTGAACATATCTTGTTCACCAAGAAGGTGTTGGTAGTCTTTGACTCTACATAGATTACCAGAAGCTGAACTAGGTGATGGTAAAGTATAGATATCCCTTGAATAGGATCAAAAATCTTTTTGATCAAATACAAGAATCATGGGGGTTCTCCAAGATTGATCTTCGATTAGACTATTAGCATTTTCAGGTTATAGAGGAGGGCATCCTAGAAAATATGTTTTGGAGTAGGTATGAGATATACGAGTACTTGGTGATGTTGTTTGGATTGAAAAATGTTCTATTAGTATTAATGGATCTCATGAATAAGACATTACACCTATATCTTGTCTCATTCATTGTGGTGTTCATCGGAGACATCCTCATCTACCCACTAACTCTAGAGCAACATGCTAAACATCTCGAGATAGTCCTGAATATACTTTGAACACATCATATTTATGCCAAGATATCAAAGTGTAACTTTTTAATTAAATAGGTTAAATTATTGGGGAATGCAGTGTCTGGGATAGGTATATCTATGGACCTAGAGAAATCGGAGCTAGTGATGTCCTAGATATGTCCCTAGATCATGTTTGAGACCGGGAGTTTTCTAGGTTTAACAAGATATTATGAATGTTTTATCCATGAATTATCTCACTTATTATAACCCATGAATACACTAAAAAAGAATGGATTTAAGTTACAATGGTTAGATCAGTGTGAAGAGGCATTTCTTGAGTTTAAGAGGAGGTTGAATACAACTCCAGTGTTGATTATTCCTGAGCTTGGGATTAGATATTCTATATACTATGATGCATTAGGAATTGGTTTTTGAGTAGTACTGATGATGAAATAATGAGTAGTAGTTTATGGGTCATATAAGCTATAAAATCATGAGAATAAAAACTCTACTCATGACTTGGAGCTGGAATCCATGTTTTACTCTTTGAAGTATTTGAGACACTACCTCTTCAAAGAGAGGTTTTTTGTCTACACAGACCACAAGAGGATTAACTATAAATTAATTCATCGATAATTGAACTTAAGGAAGAGTAATTGGGTAAATTATCACCAAACATTTGAATTTGAGATGAACTATTCTCTAGGTAAAGGTAAAGTCCTTTTATATGCTCTTAGACATAAGATACAGGTATCTCAGGAGCTTGGTGAACAACCTTTGAAAGAATAATTATGCCAAGTGATCTTGTTGGCCAATTAGAGGATGGATACTTTTGAGGACCATGGATTAATGGAGTGTGACCCTTTGTTATTCACATATTCTTTAGTATATTGAGTAAATTATAGAAAGGATAAAAACCTATAGTTTTATATGATGTGAGAACAACTAGTTAGATGTGATATAATAACCAGGTGGTAATTGGATGTCGATGATGTGATCCTTGTACACAAGAGAGTTATAGTCCATAATTCCATTAGAGAATATTTGATGAGAGTCTTCTATACTGGAGCAATGAAGATGTACCATAACTTCAAGTGGAAGTTTTGGTCCATGGAGGAAGAGGGAAATTATTAGATTTATTTTCTCAAGGAATTATATAAAAGAGGAAAAGGACCGAGTACCAGTGTCTTAGTGGTTTAATCCATACACTTCTAGTTACCATGTGGAAGTGGAAGGAAGTAATTATGGACTTTGTGATAGGTTCACCCAGTACCCTGAAGATTCGTAACACTGTTAGGGTGATTTTCAATCAGCTAATTAAAGTTTCTCATTTCTTACCAATCCATGAGACTCACTCAACAAATGAGTTAGAAAATTTATACATTTGTGAGATATTATGCTTGTATAGAGTTTCCTTAAGAATCAAATCTAATAGAGATGCATGTTTTACATCACAGTTTTGGAAGGTATTATAGAATTCCTTAGGGAATCAGCTAAGATTGTGCATAACATACTATCACTAGATAGATGAAAAGTTAGAGTAGATGATCTGTATGTTGTAGTACATGATCCAATCTTGAATTATAGACTTCAGTGGAGCTTGGGATAATCACCTAGACTTGGTTGAGTTCACATACAATAATAATTACCAGGATTCAATTTATATGACTCCTTATGAGGTTCTTTATGGTAGAACATTTCATTCACCACTATATTGGCATGAGGCCAATGAGGTAGAAGTTGTGGGACCCAATATGGTACCAGAGACCCCTAAGAGAGTGAAGTTGATTCAGTAGAGATTGATCATAGCTCATAAAAAGAATAAGTCTTATTCTAACCATAGGAAGATACCTTTGGAGTTTTCTATAAGTGAACAGGTTTTTATAAGAGATAATCCATGGTTATGTCACTGATTTTTGATGAAATAGGTGAAGCTAGAACTGCACTATGATTGAACCTTTGAGATAACTGAATGAGTTGGGATAATGGAATACCATTTGGATCTTCCTTATCACCGCCAAGGTATGCATTATGTTTTTCACGTGTCTCATATCTAGAAGTACAAGTATGATCCTACACACATCATCGAATGTGATAATGTTTAGATAGAGCCTAACGCATAATACATGGATTGTATGGTTCATATTATAGAATAGAGTGAGAAAGTCCTTTGAAGGAAGATGTTGACACTAGTCCAGATTATATGGAATCATGGATAGATCTAGGAGGAGACCTAAGAGCAGGAGGCTTATGTTTGGGCTCAATGGAACAATTTTTTTGGTTAGAACCTTTGAAGACACCTCTCGAGGATGATAAGTTATTATAGGGTGATAATTGTAACATCCATGATTTGATTCAATGTATGAGATGCTAAGTTTATAAATCATCTATTATCTTTTAATTATTACCTATTATTGGAGGTTTATGGGTCATTTTTAAGTGGATAAGGGTACATGTTTTGAATGTGGAAGATGTGGAGGAAGGTCTTGGTTGCAGGAGGCTGGAAGGATGCTATTAGTTAGCTGGTGGAACCACTGACCAGCTAGTGGGCTTCCAGTAGGTCTGTAGGGCTCTGCAGACCCACCAACTAGCTAGTGTGGCCAACCAGCCATCCTAGAGTTGCATTAAATATACCCATTTGGTTTTAAATCCACTTGGTTTTTACCCTCTTTATTACCAAATCCAAACCCCTAAGGGCCTATTCTGAATTTTAAACCTTATCTATTTATTCTTGGTCCTCCCATTCATCTCCCCTTGGAGACCCTTTATTAGAATGATCCATTGGAACCTAAATGGTAATTTTTTCTCTAGATATCTTCCAAATACTTCGTCCTCTCTTGGATATGATCATGGATCTATTTCAGATATATTAATTCCATAAATATCTAATGATGAATTCTTTATTCTTCATAGATTTTGTGGAAGATCTAGTGTGTTGAAAATGTTTCTTAATAGAATCCTGATCTACCATCAACAATGAATGTTCTACGAGTATGTGTATTTGAATCATCCTTCTAGGAATATTATTTGTGGAATATTAATTATAGAACCTTAATCTTTTGATGATTATTTGGTATATTAATGGAGGTATCAACATGTCAATGATAACCCCCTTGATCAGAGTTATAAATATCAAGAACGATGGACATTTATAGGTATATTTCTTTAGAATGATCATAATGAGACCTTATTCATCTTGATTCTAATCTTGAATCTCTTTCCCATTGATAAATTTATGATGGATTTATGATCATTGGCTAGATCTGAAGTCTCTTATACAATCAATGATGAATTCATAATCCTTTTTTTGACCAATAACGAATCTAATGAATTGGTTTTCCTTCCTTCAACATACACCATAATTGAGTCCATTGATGGACTATATAAGGTGTGTGATCCTTGAATCATCATATTAACATGGATTCTTCTTGAGTATCTATTTTAAACCTCTTTATTCACAAATTGAAACTTTATTTAGGCATCCTTGATGTGTGAACTCATTCTCCGTGGGTACGTGACATGGATTGATCTTTGATCTTTGATGAACCTTGGAGTTCTTTATCAAAAATTTGAGGTAAGGAATTAATTATATTTTAGGCCCTTTTATAATCTCGTTTCCTTAATTTATGATGTGTGGTCATGGATTGTTTTTCATGATTGATGTGATAGATTTTGGGTGTGTGTGTGTTTCTGTGATACCCATATATGATCCTTGTTTCTATGAGTATTGTTATAGTACTTTATTACTATGCTTGATATTGATAAAATGTTGTTGTATATTGCTACTATATGCTCATGATGGTGTGATATGATTATATTTTTATGATCTACCCTGTTATGTAAGTCACCATGCCATTAGAGGTTATTCTCGGTATCATGATAGGTGGACCATTATAGTATGATTACCCCTAGAGGGGGAGTGCACACAACATGCGGTGATGCTGATGGTGAACCCATACATAGGGCATGAGCATGATAGCCTTGTGACCTAACCTAGAACTCAATTCCATGTGGATACCGAGTACATGTTCACTAGTCAGCCTTGTGTCTTGACTCGGGACTCGATGCCTTGAGGATAATGAGTAACATGTCGACATAATTGAGGCTAGTTCTTGATTACTTATAACATCTTGATCATTCTTCTAATATGTAACTGAATTAGGTACATACATGGATTGTGGTTGCTTGGTTTTCACACAAGTGTTCGATATGTGATTTTTATTCTTTCTTTTGAATTTATTGTTATCATGGTATACACCTATTACACATGTGAACATTTTTTAGGGACGCATTGGTGGTTTCCTATTGTGTTTTATTACTCACACCTTATATAAGAATATCAATGAACATTACAACTTCATGTAAAGGGATATGAGCAAGGGTAAGGGGCCCATGGAAGATAGTTGATCCATGGATCATGGAGCTAGGTAAGGACTGGGAAAGACTCCAAAAGATACCTCCTCCAATGGACTGAAGGCCTTCATTTTTATTGATTTTGATAATCCAACTTTCAAGGGGTGAGGTGAAACCCTTTACAAGGCCCGTAGGCATAAGTATTACATGGCTCGTAGGCCTTAGAAAAATTCATTGCTCTTAGGCTTAAAACATTACATACAGCCCATACTAACTACTGAAACTGCTCCTCCCCAGTATCTTCATTGTGAAATCAACTCTCCACCTTCGCATGACTGTTCGACTAGGCTTTCCTGTGCATGGATAGGATTGTCCCGATGGCAGGTGCCATACTCTCTCATTCTTGAAATCTGTTTAGATTCTGATATTGTGAAAGCTCCTTTCTCCTCCTCCTTACGAAGTTTATTCCTTGTAGGTTATCTAGTTTGCATCAACACTTAAGGTGGCCCGAAGGCCTTACTGACCCGAAGACCTGGTTGGATCAAAGGCCTTAAAGGACTCAAGGACCAAATTGGTGGACCGAAGGCCTAAACATGGGAATATTACTGGCTTATACAGTGCCAAATAGTTCCTGCTACGGTTCCTGCTACAATTCTGCACTGTTCCTACTACAGTTCTGCACAGTTCCTACTACAGTTCTGCACAGTTCTTGTTACAGTAACCTGGAAATTAGCCTCTACCTGAATTTGATCCTGGGTCTCCTAGATGCACTTAAGTATTCCTCACTAACTGGGCTGAGGCTCATGTGCAACTCCAAAAGATACCTCATTTTTATTTATTTATCTACTTAGACTATTACTCTGGTTTGACTTGAAACTTTGGGAGCCCATTTATTTCTATGTTGTATAACATGTGTTCTATATGAAATTATACTCTTTTTACTTATTTAATATTTTTTTATATTTATTTATTATTATCACTAGTTAAATGGAATGATTATGATGTTATAGTATCCCCACTGACAAAATTCAGACATTTTCTCCTAGTCAGTAGTCTCTTGCATATGAGGATGTGTGCATGAGTTCATGTGAATCTCTAGATTAAACTCAATGGTTTATATCAAGGAATTAGAAATAAAATATTTATCAAGGAAAAATAGTAAAGAAACTTGATCATTCACTAAAATAGATGAATAAGTTTCATGAAGAAAAAGTTTGTAAGATAAAAGGTGAATGTAAATATAGAGTGAAAATTTTCAAAGAATATAAAAACAATTTATGTTTAAAGTATCTTGTGTTAGATGACTGACTGCAAATTATTTTTTTATTATAAACATAAAACCCATTTTAAGGGCTGAGGGAGAACCCAACATGACATCAGGGACTTAAAACAACAACCATAAATCCATGTTCCAAATCCCAAGGCAAAAAAAACCCATATTAGGTCATAGAGAGAATCCCCTCCCCAATGATAATAATATTAAGACCAAATTCCACATTCTCATCGCTGCTCAACTAAATATACCATGTAGGGATGCATGGGACTAGTATTGATGAAAATTTATATACCCTCTCAAACATCTAAATTTGAAATCAATGATCAGGTGGAAACTCTCTACTCTAAACCTCATATGGAGTAGCCCCTTATAGGTGAACTAGTTGCATAGTCCCTTTAATCGTGAACCATAGGGCCACAAAAAAATCACCACAAAAAAATCCTCTCCATGAAGTCAAAAACTTCAATACCATCACACAGAAAAACCAACCCTCCTCTTCATGTTATCCATTTAAAATTGCTAACCCTTCAATGGCAGCGATAGAAGGCTTCATTCCATCATTAAAAGAAACCATCACCAAACTAACATACATAATTGGAAAATTTGAAATATCACCAGTTTTCTAAAATTACATGGAAACATAAACATCAAACCCAAAAAAACCATAACTTCCTTCACTATGAAGTTTTTAAACTTATCTCCTCCACTATTTTCTGCATCCTGGTCATCAGGACCGAAGCTAGAAGAAATCCCTATCGCAATCCATGAGCCACCCTTTGACACTGCTTCTTCAAAAGCAATGTGAAGATGAAGACAATCCAAGGAGAGTGAATCCGAGCCATCATCACCCAAGACTAGATTAACTAACACTACACCAATGAAACATCTCTAATTAGAGGTTATAATCTGATATGATCTAGAAACATCGCTTTGGGCATGGATTCAATCAAATTGAACCACAAAATAACCCTTTAAGGACATTGAATCAATTAAACCATGGGAAAAATAGAGGTACAACGAGGAGGTAAAGGGTCACACCAGTGATGGTGATGCCTCAAAGTCACCATCAAAACTTCCAAATCCAAAGGAATCAAAATTAAACCACTGTCTTGAGCTGTGAAAATCACTGAATTCCAACACCTATGAGAGAGAAGAAATAGGAACAGGAGGAAGGGGGAGGCGATGCTGAAGACCTCCAACTCAATGCTGGAGACTACTTAGGTTGAATCTTCACATGAAACTATTACGGAAATTATTTTGTTATATAAGAACCAATTTAGTGGTAGAAATAATGTAAAAGTATCTAAAGTACCATCTTCCAATATTTTGAAGGATAATGTAACCCCACAATCCATTGAATTTCTATTCAATAATTTTAATACTTTGAATAATGCATATTGTAGTTTGGGATAAATATGGGTGAAGAAAGGTATAGATAAACTCAAATCTTTTATTAATATGGAAGTAAGAAAGGAAAAATAAAGGTGTTTCCCTCAAGATATTTGGAAGGAAGAAGTTTTATAAGAACCCTCCACTAACCAAAATTACATTCAATGAAAGAAGAGTAAATTTCATGGATACTGCTAATTTTGTAGAAAATATAGACACAAAACCATTGATTTTTTGTATGAATTTTCAAATGATAGAAAATAGAGAACACCTATATTAATTAGGATTATAAAAGAAGAAAAGAAGATTCTAGGTAAGAAGAACCTGAGTACATAGAAGAAGGAAAATCCATTGGCACCCAAAATATTTGAATATCTTGAAAAATTCTATGAAAATTATGAAATAAGTGGTCATATTTATAATGATTTATAATTTACAATTACCAAGAATGGTTCAAGTTCAACTATTATAAGGAGGACAAAAAAGTGGAATAATAATCGATGGAAGTTGGAAAGAAATTATTATTTGGAGTGTAAATAAAAGGAAGTTAAATAGCATATTTCACCCAAAAAGAATGTAAATAAAGATGTCATGACAAATAAAGGATAATTATACTATGAAATAAAAGGATACATCACGGAAAGATGCAAGAAAACCATGAATATTCAAGTTAAAGTAAGAAATTTGAATCAATAAAGTGAATCAATTTGAGAAAGACATAAATATATTAGAATAGTGAAAGAAATATCTGATAAAGAAGTTATGGTTCACCAGAAGTTACCTCTGAGGAGTAAATTACTAAAAATTAATAATCTATGTGGAAGGTTTAAGTTGGCTGGAAACACTCCTAAAAAATACATGACATGGTTAGCTAGACATGAGAAGTTAGTGAATAAAAGGAATAAAGCTTCAAAAGATACACATAATAAAAAAGTTTCTTAAAATAAGGAAAAAGTTGAATATATTTTTAAGGTTTGTATTATTGCATGGATAGAACAATTGGAAGCTGCAAGGAAGATGAAAGGAGTGGAAAATAAGAATTCATGTTCCTTTCTAGTGGAAATAAATAAGGAAATCCCATATAAATAAAAAATAAATATATGTAAAATAATTCCATAAAGCCCAAGGAAGTTGATAGATGAAAAAATAAGGGTAATATAATAAAGAAAAATTATGTTAAAATTAAGGGAGTTTCCAAGTTGAGAAATATTTATCATACTAGTTTCTATAAATAAAGACAATGAAAGATCCACCTCATTCCTTGATAAGTTCAATTGAGTTTCTATGAAAAATGGGAATTGAATGTGATTAAATTCAAGGGGATCCATAAAATGAATATGAATCTAGTAATTATGGATAAATGATAAGTTTTAGTGGAAAGTATAATTTTTAAATAACAAAATAAATAAGATTCTAAATGATGAAAATTCAGTGGATTGAATATTTAAGTTCCTTAAGGTTGATGCTTTGGACAATTATGTATTTATAGATATGAAAAAAATATAGAGAGATAAAGTTTTAACTATTTTAAGGTATATTGATTTTTTATCCTATCCTTATATGAAAAATCAAATTATATTTCAAAAGGATAGAGAGTATTATCATATGATGATAAGGTAAAATAAAAATGTAATGGTTTGGGGGGAGATTATTTTTTGGGTTGAATGTTTATGGTTCGTTTGTTGAGATGGTTTCAAGAAATAAGTTTCATGAAAATACATTTAGTTTATCCGAAAAATAAGTTATGTTCAGTGGTATCACTTAGTGAAATTTTTATGGAAAACTCTATCCTAGTTAATCAATCTTGTTTTCTACATCAATAATTGCTCACATAGACTTAGAGTTAGTTGATTTGAGGCTCATTGTAAAAAGGAAAGTGATTCCATCCCTTTTTCAAGAAATTTAAGGATTAATTTTAGTTCAATATAAGTTAAGGGGAGAATATGAAAAATTATAAGAATGTTCCTTCATCACCCCATGACTTCAATTTGGGGTATTTAAATTCAAATCTCTAAGGGGGGAGAAAAAATAAATGAATACCCTCACTTAACGTTATTTGAATAAGGATATAGAAGATACTTTGATTTTTTTACAATAAGGGGGATAAAAATCATTGAATTTTGTTTTAAATGAGTACTAACAACAAATACAATGGGGTAGAATGAAGATCCCATAAGATGGTGATTATGAAGGATTGTATTTTTTTATCAAAAATTTCTGTCAATAAGTTGTAAATTATATTTAAATTAAAAGAATATTAAAGAAGTTATGTTTTTTATTGGTGTTTTGGAAGTATGTTCATTATAAAGGAATGATCTAGAAGGTGGAACCATCAGAAGTAGAAGCACCATTAATGAATATTCTACTACTAGAAGATAACATTGAAATAAGGCTCGTGTCACCATAAGTAAAGAGGAAAAGTTGTAATTAAATGCTAATGATAGTTGGAGAAAGGTTTACTAGATTTAATAAAAGAAAACTATCAACATTAGTCTATTGTTGAGATGATATTCAAGTTAAAGGAAAAGTGTCGAAGGACAAAGAATGACTATCTAAAATAAATATTTATGAGTATGTGATCAAATGGGTGATAGAAGATATCAAATTAATAATGAAACCTATAGATAGAAAGATTATAGATCCAATGAAATAAATTAAAAGATGGTTTAAATAAGTTTATTAGAAATTGTATAATGTTTTTTTGAATATATAACAGGTTTCTTGAAACTAAGGCTACCGGAAGATAGAAATATTGGAGATCCGATAAACTATAGTAAAATTTGGCCAAAATAAGTTAACCAAAAATTACACAATGTATTTATAAAGGAAGAATATGTTCTTAAAAACTATGGTTATCATAAGTCTAAGAAGTTAATATTAATATAAGATAAGTTAAAAAATGAGTTTATCTAAAGAGAATGCTACTAGCCTAAGTTTGAACGTAGTGTAAGTGTAATGAAGTCTGACCACTGTAATTTCATTCTCTAGAAGTAAATTCTTTATAAGTGCATTCATTAGTAGTACATTCATAGGAAGTACATTCTTCAGAATTACATTTACTAGAAGTTTCCTAGAGACTTCACATAAACATGGTGATTTCACAACCATTATAACTATGCTTATATGGACATTTAAAGTGAATTATTAATGAATAAAAGTTTTTGAATATAACTAATATTTATAGATGAGTTGAATAATTTTGACAGTGAGTTTTGTAGAGGATTTGAAAAATTCAAACTCTAATAACCTCATAAGATATTAAAGGTTGTTGACCAAAGACTTGATGTGAGTAGGAGTTTCAAACTAGAGCCTCTGTATTCCCCACATTTATTAGAGGAATCTTGGCTATATAAAAAGGGAATATAATTCATGTGAGATTATATGCTAATGAGAAATTATTGAGAGCATTGAAGATGTTATTAAGAAACAAAAAGAGTGGAAGAAAATGAAAAAATAAACTCTAGAATATCATAAGGGTCAAAGAATTGGGAAGAACAAAACATGAAGTTTTAAAGAGTTGGAAAAGTTCTTTGGAAATTCAGTTTATTAGAAGTAGAGAATAGATATATGTGTATATGGGTTCAACAAAAGTTAAAGTAAAAATCAAATACTTTTTCAAGTTTTTTGGAACACTATAAATTGGTGGGAGATAGTATAAAAAGAGATTAAGTTGGGTGAATTATGTGCATGATATATATATATATATATATATATATATATTGGTTAAGTTTTATACCTCCCCGCACCATGTATAATTGGTGATAAAATTATTATTAGAGAATATATGACTTATAAATCCCAAGCACAATAAAAATAAGATTCCCCACATTAGGACCAAACCTTGTAAAAATCCTTTCCTGCCATTATTTACCTTCATTATCTACATTTCATGGGGGAAAAAGTGTTGAGGAAAAATAAAAAAATATCTATACATACCAAATTATAATATAGGTTTACTCATTTTAAATGAAGAAAAATTTTAAGTTGAATTTAATCAATAAAACTTGGCCACCCATGATTCAACCCTACTCTCAGGTTGACTGCATGATCTTGTGGGACTAACATATATATATATAAATTACCATTAAAATATTTATCATATTATTTATGTGTAACTTTTATATCCTTCAGGTTCTTCTTAAAGTAATACTTTGAGTTGAATCCTTTATGCACTTTAATTTCTTTATTTTACTTTTTATTTGATCATTCTCCATGTGGTGTTGGTAATGAAAGCATCATTTCAATTTTTTACTTAACAAGGAGGGAATTATTGTTTTATTTCTCCCTAAGGTGGCATAGGGAGATCCTTTTTATTACACCCATTTAAAGGACACAAAATTTGTTCTATGTAATCATGGTTTCATGAATACCATGAAATATAAATCATTCCATGTCTGCCTCTACATATATTGTGTTATTAGTTAATAACATTCCATTTCTTCTTTTCAATTGGGATTTATAGTTTATATTAAACTTTTAAAATGAATCAATTATAGACCAATACTCTATTTTCTCTACCCTTATCATAGAAAACAACTTTAATCATTCATAACATCATTATGATCATATTTAAATCCTTGTTTCACAACATGAAATTGATAAAATAAATATCCTATATCACGAAATTATTATACTCTTCATTCCATCTATAATAGTCAATTGCATAAACTTTTATGTGAATCTATTTTGAATATTTACATTGAAAATCCTCACTCTCTTGTATCTAGATTGACAAATCAATTTTTTTGAATATCCCCAATTATTAACAAATTTTCAGGGGAAACTAATTTTGAACTGACACCATAACTTTCTATTCAATATTGAACATATCTAGAATATTTCTTGATGTTAGATTTTTGTCAAATTCATTAAAAATTAAAATAATAATATAAAATTATTAATTTTTTACCCTTGAGTTTAAAAATAAATGTAATGGTATGTTATTCATTGATTTCCATTTTATCTTAAACTGATATTATTTTACTTGATTTATTATCATTAACCCACCATTCTCTATTACTAGTTGTTTTTGGGTAGAGAACAATATTATGTTTGTGTTATTATAATGCACGAAGTCATTATAGAATATTTGAAATGTTCAAAATTGATTAATACATGCATATGTAAATTAAAGAGGATATTATGAAGGTTTGGAATATATTATATTAAAATTTAATCATGAGATTTTTTTAACAAGGATGTATGTTTTAACTCTGATTTATGACCCTTAATTAATGATGTAGTTTCTAAATATCATGCTACATCTTTATTATAAATATATAATAATCTAAAGATAAAAAGGGAGGAGAGAATGGGACTTCTTAATTTAATATGTGTTTTCATTCATGGATGGATTTTTTGTAAAGTGTTCAGATGTATAGATAGAATCGTTACACTTTTTTTACTACTGAGATTTGTATAGTCATAATTTTTTAATCTTTAAAATGTGTTTTCATTAATGGATGAATTTTTTGAGTGTTGGATTTAGGGGTGTTTTATTATTTTAACTAAAATTAATTATTTTATTCCTATATATTTATATAACTATATTTTTTTATTTGAAAGTGTGGGAATCCAAATATATATGGATAAAATTTGGATTACATTACCTCAGAACAAATCTCAGTATGTCAAGGTTATAGAGATGTTTTTTGTATTTTTCAATTGTAAATCGATTCATGGATGGAAAAATAAAAATGTCCATGTACTAAATGTAAATTAAAACAATGGTTAGAAGTGAGATGAAGTATTTCAACGGTTTATATTGAAAAAATTTTCTCATAAATATGTGTGGTGGAATTAGCATGGAGAATAAAATGTTACAAAAGGTTTGATAAGTTATTTCTAACATCATAATGAATAGGTTAATACTTCAATGGTGGATAATGAAATTTAGAATTTGATAAATGATGCTTTTGGAACAGTATGGAAACACCATCAAGAGATTAACATATCAATTGATCCACATATTGATTTAAAAAATATTAACGATTATTATAGAACTACAGGAAACCTGATCAAGATAATAACATATTAATGGGTGATGTTTTGAAGACTTTACAAAAGAAAATTTAACTGAGAAAACAACTACCTTTTCTGAATTTTCTGAAGATAAAAAAAAGAATTATATTAAGGATATGTCAATTATTAAAAATTATTTTCTTCTTATGAAGTTATACCATATCAAGTGACTATGTGGAATTATAAATAAAGTAGTGTTTATTATATTGGAATTATTTCATTATGCATTTGTTGAAGCTAAGATCCATGCATCATTTTGTAAGATGAATAAGGTTATTATAAATCCTAGAACTGGTTATATAAAGATGCATGAATTACTTAATGATTTTATGTTATAATAGGAAGAATATTCTAATAGAGAAGAGTGAAAAAGATATCATACTTATATAGAGAAGTCAACAAATAATGATGTTTTATTTATTCAATTCACTACTACGAAGAAATAGAAAAATAAATCCACAGTAAAGGTTTTACACTTCCTTCCTTTAAAACTATGATTATAAATATTTTTTATTCCATCTAAAACTAATGAACATATTAAGTTCTATGTATTAGACTATAATAATGATGAGTTCATATAACATCCAATAGATTCAAAAGCATGTAATACCTTTGATTCATTATATCCTGATTTCTTGTTTGATCCTTGAAATGTGTGTTTGGGATTGGCAGCTGATGGATTCAATCCTTTTTATACTTTAAGTAGAAATTATATCATATGAAAAACTATTTTATCCCTTATAATTTACTTGCTTGGATGTGTACACAATAAACTTAATTCCAAATATTAATGATTATTCCCAAAAAACAAATTATTGGAAATAACATTAATGTATATCTTCAGCCTCTTATCCAAGAATTAACAAAGTTATAAAATGATGGTGTAGAAATGTATTATTCATCTACCAATAAATGTTCAAAATGCAAATTTACCTAATGTGAAACATCATTGAATTTAATTTACTTGGAAATTTGTTAAGTAAAAACACACACTGGTTTGGATTTTATAGTTTGTAACTTTTATTTGATCCTCAATGATTAAATCATAGAAAAAAGTAATGTTTCATGTGTCACCATCATTTCCTTGATATATCTCATTTATTTATATTTAATAAGTCACAATTTAATAGAAAATTATATTTACGGATTCCACCAAAGTTATTATATGGATCAGAGATCTTGGAATAATTATCAAATGTTGTTATAGAGTTTGGAAAAGACTTTCCATTAAATTAAGGCGGGAATAAACTTTAAACTCTATTATATATAATTAGAAACCAAAAATGGAAGAAAATGAGAATATTTTTTGATATCCCATATTGGGAATATATTTTTTATGTCAAAATATTAATGTTATGTACATTGAGGATAATTCATATGAAGATTTTCTTTATATAATACTTAATGAGAAGGGGAAATCTGAGGATCATTTAAATGCTTGTAAGGACTTAGAATCACTAAATACTGAGAATTATCTATGTGAAAATGGTAATGGGAAGTATCTAGAAACAATTTTTACTATGAAAAATTATTAAAAAGATGTTTTCTTTCAATGATTAAAATAATGTGAAAATTCCTGATGAATATTCAAGAAACATTTCAAGATGTTTTGATTTGAGTTATCAAAAATTATATGAATTTAAAATTCATTACTCACATATTTTGATGGATAAGTTTCTACCTTTTTAAATTTATAATTTGTTACTTGAAAAAATAACTATAGTTATAATTTACTTTTATACATTCTTCAGAAAAATTTGTGTGAATTCATTAAGCCTAATTGAGATGAATAAAATTCAGATTTTTTTGAACATTATGTCATTTTAAGATGATCTTACCTCCACCATTTTAACTATGATTATTCATTTGAATATTCATTTATCCATGTAATATAAAGTTAGAGGACCATACATCATCGATATATGTATCCCATAGAGTGGTAATTTATTTTAATTTTCATCTATTTGATGAATTATACTTTCCTGAGTCAATACTTTTGAAGTTTACTTATTAATTTCTTAATTTTTTTTCATTAGTCAAATTAGTCATTTGAAATCATATATGAATGATAAATCTCAACTAGAAGGTTTTATTTCTAATGGTTACCTTGCTGATGATTTATTAACCTTATAATCAAGGTATTTAGATTCAATAGAGATATGATTTAGTCGAGTATGAGGTTTTTATGACAATACAAGTCATTATCATGATGAAAATAAATCCTAAATCTTTCTAACTTTAGGTTGATAAGTTAAAAAAATATCATCATTTTCATTAATATATACGTAGTTAAGATAACCAAATAGATATGTTCTATTAAATACTGATATTTTTATCCACTTATTAAATAATTGAGGACATAAATGAAAAATATCTTAGGATTCAAACTTGAAATGAGACTGAGATAAAAAAAGTTGTTACCAAAGAAATTATTGATTGGTTTTTATGTCATGTAAATTCTTAATCTAATATATATTTTGATTATCAATATATTGATAATTATCTAATACAAGTAAAAATATTTTATTTCAAATTTTAATAGGTATACAATTTTGATAATAAAGATGAATTACCAGAATATTTGAAGTATTTATCTCAAGTTCATATGAAACATTCTAGGCAATTCAATTATTAAAATATTATTAGTTTCAATTTTTTTACTTTAAATCATGATGATGGTTTGAAAACAAAAAAATGGTGTATTTATAGTCAAATATCATGGTTACTATGGAAATTTAATTGATATTATGAGTTAAATTCTCATGGTAAATTTTTAGTTGTGTTATTCAAATATAAGTGGGTAAATATTAATAGGGTTATAAGTAAACAATCATTATAATTTTATTATTTCAAATTATCTTGGTTGATTAATATTACTGAATGTGAATAACATGATCTGTATATTTTTACTTACCAAAAAAATGGTGTATTATGTCAATGATATAGTAGATCAAGGGTGGGGTTCTATTGTCTACATGAAAACAAGATACATGTATGATATGGGTGGAGAAGGTGGAATAATTTGTTATAGTGAACCCCCTAAACAACATCACATCAACATTTTTATCCCTGATGATATTGAAAATACTAGTCATGTGAGGGAGGAAAAATAATATATAAAAAATTAATGTTCACAATAGGATATGATAACGACATTAATAACCAAGAAGAAAGTGATTATAATATTGAACATGGAGTATTTTTTTAATATTTAATTATATAAATATAAATGTAATGAATTGTAACTCAATTTTAGGTTTAATTGAATTAGTATTTTTGTTTATATATTTTATAGGAATACCATGCCTGATCAAAGAGTTTTTGAGATGGTAGTATCTCTACAACATAGGACAATCATTCTACTCTTGCTACCCAGAGTACATAGGAAGTGTAGGCAAGTTGACTTACCAATGCTACATAGGGTACACTCTGTATTATACCTTGCATAATTTTTGGCATTATACTATCTTATCCTATTACACTTTCATTCACAAGTATGAATATTATTGAAGATGTTGGGGGAATCAAGCATTCAGATCATAGATTAGTTTCCATCAAGAGGATATTAGAATGGTACTATTATCAGTATGCATTGAAACATGAAAACATCAATTTATTAAGCTTCAAAAATTCACATTATGTTATGCATTTTCTTAATTAAATTTTCTTTATAAAACTTAATCATTATATATGAAACAATATTTATATAACAAAAACTCTTTAAAATAGATCCTCCCACCATAAAGGATTATTCATATATCATTTTAATTTATTAACCATACTAAAAATTTTAAGGTAATAAATTCAATATATTATCTAGGAATAATTTATCACTAATAAAAACCACCAAAATTATATCCCTTATAAGAATTAAGGCCTTTTAGGTGTGAAAATATGCCATAAAAATAATTCTCAATTTTGGCGACTTCAAACACCAGATAAAAATAACCACTAATTGAAAAAGGAAATTGTCATAACACATCTAACCTAAGATAAGGTACAACATGATCCTCTCTAGGAGTAGAATTAATTTCAATTTAAGGTATAACTTAAATAAAATCCAAAAATTAATACACCATGGTCTTATTAATAATTTATTTTCTTCAGTTAGGTTCTATTTGATTAATTCATTTCAAGATTTTAGTTTCAATTATATTAGATTATGTATAATTATTATCTATTTATAACTCTTATAATCTATTTGGTTTTATTTGGTTTATTTTTACTGAATTTAATTTTCCTTTGTTTGATTAGGTTTAGTTTACTTATGTTCAGTTCAGTTTTGTTGGGGTCACATTCAATCAGTTATGTTCGGTTTGATTTAGTCCATATCTAATTGATTTTGTTTGATTTAGTTAGAATTGGTTTGGTTAAGTATCTTTCAAGAAATTATTGTTTGTGATAGGCAAGTCGATTCATTTTAGTTTAAGTATAGCCAATTTAAATCTATTTTTTTTAGTTTAGAACAATTTGTTTCACTTAATGTTAGTTTGTATTTGTTCTATTGAGTTTATTTTGTTTTGATTAAGTTTGATTAGTTTTGTATCAAATTGGTTTAGTTTTGTTCAATTTGATTTATTTGATTTATTTTTTATTGTTTTTGGGGTTTGGAGAGGTCCAATTCATTTTCATTTAGGTTAGTTTGGTTTAGTTTAGTATAATTTGATTTATTGAATTTATTCGTGTTTTGATTAGTGGAACAACTTTCATTTTGTTTGGTGTGATTCAAGAGCAGTAGTGGTGTCCTAGTTCATGTAAAATTTGGTTGAAAACCACTGATAGAGATAATATTGGGTCTCCTAATATGACTGAAACAACCAAACAACCAAAATATTTGAATTTTCAACAACCCTAACTTATAAAAACCATAAACATAATAGTTTATCATTACCTAGAAGAATATATATGAGTTAAGAGAAGAGTTAGAGTATTATGAGACCACTTGACTAATGTTTTACCAAGTTTTTGATATCAAATAGAGGTATAATGATCTTGGAAGAGTATAATCACATGGATAGATCATCTTTTAAATAATTTTAACTCCAATTAGTTCAAATGACACAAAAACTTACTTACATTATAAGAAAATAGAAATTTAGCAGCGGTTTTTAAAACCACAGGTAAATATCATGGTTTACTATTTTTATCAGTGGTTTCCTATAAACCACCATTAAATCCTTGATAAAAAAATAAATTTTAGTTTTTTTAATATTAGTGGTGATTTTTTAAAACTGATGCTTATTGTTTTATTTAGCGGTAATTTTTTTTATAAAACTGCCGCTAAATATATTAATATTTTTTAAATATAATAATAATTTATTTATATATTTATGTGTTTTTATATATAAATATTATAAATAATCACTATTTAATAATTAATAATTAATAATTATTAAATATTAATTATTTCTTATTAATGTTATTAGAGAATTCAAAAATTAGGCTTCAACATCAAATTACCAAAAATTTTGACCTAAGTGTCCATTTATGCTCTATGGTCTGTTAAATTGATTTTTTTTAAAATAACTACAATGAATTTATACAATATTTTGGTAATAATTAATAATAAAAAATTCATTACTATTCTAAGAGAAGTTGAAGATCAAGCTTCAACTTCAAACAACCATAACTTTGGATCCGGGTGTCTGTTTGGAATTCACGAGATTTCAAATCAAATATTATGGTGAAACCTATATCATTTATGCTTTGGAAACACCAATACCTAATTTTTCTTTGACCAAAAAAGGCCTGTAAGGCCTCTAAAATAGAGTTTTTAGTTTGGATACCTTTATTTTTGAACATTCAATGGAATTTCAGCTTTGTTTAACATGATCTTCTTATACTTGCTGGGTTTTCTATGATTCTATTCTATAGGTTTAGATTCCAATCAATATGATGATGTTACAATTGTAGCGGTATTCTCTATTTTGGTGATTTATTATTTATTATATATATATGTGTGTGTGTGTGTGTGTTAATTTCTATATATTTATATATATATATTTATAATATATATATTTATAATATATATATTTATCTATATTTATCTATATTTATTTATAATTATATATAATTGTATATATTTATATATATTTATATGTATTTATGTACATTTTTTAATTTTATAAATATTTATAAGCATTTATATGAATTTATTTTTATATATATTTTTATATGTTATGTGGGTATATATATATTCATATTTATATATATTTATATGTATATATGTATAATTATATTTATTTATATTAACATGTGTTTATATATATATATATATTCATATATAATTATATCTAATTATATATTTGTGTGTGTTTATACATATTTATGTAAATTTAGTTATATGTATATATATAGATATTTATATCCATTTATGTATATTTATATATTATATATATATATATTTGTATATTATATTGGTGTGTATATATATATGTATGTATTTATCTATGTGTTCTTATTTATACACATTTATCTAAATTTATTTATATTTATATATTTTTATAAGATATTTATATATACATACTTGTATTTAAATAAATTTATCTATAATTGTATTTACTATTTATTTATTTAATTATTAATTATTAATTATTATTAATTAATTAATTAATTAATTAATTAATTAATTAATTAATTATTATCAATTATCAATTTATTATTTATTTATGTTTTATGTTTTATTTATTATTAATTTCTTTATTATTAATTATTATTTATTTACTATTCATTATTTATTATTTATTAGTTATTATTTATTAGTTATTAGTTATTTATTATTTATTATTTATTATTTATTATTAAATATTTATTTGTTATTTATTACTATTTATTTATTTATTATGTATTTATTATATATTTATTATTTCTCTATTAAATAAATTTGTAAATATTAAATAAATTATAAAGAAAAAACCATCGCTAAGTGGTGTTTTTGGGTTAGTGTTAAGTGCATATATAAATTAAAAATTGTTAATATTTTCAAAATTACATCACCTTAATGCATAATTATTTATTTATGTCTAATATTTTCTTTGTCTATTTTTTTTGGGATTGTCTCACTTATAGATGCTTAGATGTTTTAGAATATGTTCATTACTAATTTGTATTTAAATAATTTAAATGAAAACACCAAAGGTAGGAAGTAGGGAAAGTGGCGATAAGCAACATAACCCATTTGGAGAAAGTGAAGGTGAGGGGGAGTGATATTTTGTGAATAAATACTTAAATATTGTATTACTAATTAACTTAACTTTTTTATTAGTTGTAATATTATGTAGTTAAGTTATATAATGTATGTTTTATATTTCTATTTGAAAATTTCTTTTTTACTTTTATGTTACATTAGCCAAATAATTTGTTTTATATTTTTTTTATTGGGGGGTGTATTAGGGTTTATTGGGATTTTTTTTCATGATATACCATATTTAGCGGTTGTTTTAACTATCACTAATTAAATGGAGGTGATTAAAACTACCTATTCTATAGTAAAAACTTTATAGGGTTACCATATTTAGTGATGGAAATATAGTACATTTTAGAAAACTTTAGTGGCGATTTGTAAACAAGTGTTAAAGATGGGACAACTTTAGCGGCAATTTTTAAACAGTCACTAAACTTGAATAATAGCCACAAATTATAGTTTCAAGATGAAATAGAAAAACATTCATGAAACAATTATTGATACACAACTTAGTATTGATTGTTTGAAATTGCAATGAAATGATTTAATGATGGTTTTGATTGTCACTAAGACAAAAAAAATCATCATTGAGAGCATATTTTCTTGTAGTGTGCAACAAACTAGCCCCGAAACACCCAGATCAACGGGGGAAGAGGAGCTGGAAGAGGGGTAGGGAAGGTTGACCCGAACTTTCCTTGGTTTTCTCATAAGGAAATCCTAGGAGTGGGGGGGGGGGGGTAAAATGAATCCCCTGTACAATTATTAAGTTGCAACTCTTAAAAATAATAGGGTAGTAGCCTACCAAGTACCTAGTGGTTTTTCGGGTACTTGGTAGAAGCCACTGGCTACTCAGTGGCCCAACCAGTGGGGCTACCCCACTGGCTTCCCCATTGGGTACTCGGTGGCACTAGACTAGGTACCCAATGGCATGCTGTAGCAAACTTATCTCTTTTTGAATCATCAACTACTTGAGAAATCACTCTGAGTATTATTTCACTAGTAATTCACCTCCGAAACATCCTATTTTTTTAAACATGATCATAACTTCTTTACTATTATCTAAATTCAAAATCTCAAATTCATGCATATACCAAATTGAAAAAATATTGGATCGACTCCCAGTTCACTGAAACCTAAATATACAGGTTGTTATTGCAATACCCCGGACCTGGATGTCAATCAACAGTGCCCCGTGCCCGATTGACTACATGGCCTCAAGAACATCTCTCTAAATTTCAGAGGCTACTGACTTGTAGTGAGAGACTAGGTGAGTCATTGGGGAGAATATGCTCTCATTACCAGAGTATATAACATTAGAAATCAATAACATATAGATAGAGGAAGCAGTAAAATAAGAAGACAACAGATACATAGTAAGAATAGATTACAGTCTCAAAATATGTCTCATATACAATGATGCAGATGATACATGTATCTACAAAACATCCCAAATAGGTACATGGAAATATAGTACAATAAAAGTATCCAAAATGACAAAAAGACCAAAAGTTCCCATAACATCTCAAGCCTCAGCTTGGTCCCATTCTCCCTTGCTCCAAATAAATGATCAACAACCAGTGTTTGGGCACTTTCCCCTATTATCACCTATAACCATATAATTTGTTTGGGGCCCCAAGGAGGCCCAAATAGGGTGTGAGATAAACATCCTAGTTGGTAACCATCCATATAGTTCTTAGTATCACAAATTATTATGCTAAATAAGTGTAATTAAGTAGTAATGAAAGTGTGAATGCCCATGGAATATGTCTATTGCAACAAGTAATACCTAACAACCTATCAAGGCTCCCTTCAACAAGTTTTATCTCATAACAAGGAAGCTATAAGAACTATAAATAAACAACATGAACTTTATATATAAAGAAGTCATATAAAATATCTCATGGCATTTCTATACAACCAAACATGTCATAAATTCCATGGCCAAGCCATATTTCAAGTATCAGACTTCATAAGGGCCAGATCCAAGGTGTCAAGAACCAAATCATCCTCATCGTTTTTTAGAAGAATCTTGGTAGAAACTCGGTATAGGCACTGGTTGGAGTTCTAGGAGCATGTCATACCAGACAATTCCTATATGAGTCTAAGAAAGTCGGATCCAAGGGGTATCAAGGCCCAAGGCATCCTACGGAGTCAAGACCTAAGGGTCATAGTCAACCAAAGGCATCCATCACAACATTCATGATCAATGGATATCCATCCATGGAATCCATACAAACATTCATCCATCTCATACCATTTAACAATTAAATTTCCATATGAGTCTACCCACTCATATAATCACATTCATTCCATTTCATATAATGAGTATACCTACTCATTTAATACACTTCATAACCAAGCATCACATGAGTATACCCACTCATATATTCCACATCCATTCAATCAAGTCACATGGGTATACCCACCCATTTATCATCAATTTCAATTAGACATGTCACATGGGTATAACCACCCATTTATCACCATTCATAGTTTAACATATTCCATGGGTATAACCACCCTATCATTTGAAACTATCTAATCCATTTAACAAAACATGTTTAACATACCTTATTTTATCAATTCCACAATTAACCAATTCAAGTTCATTATAATAATTCAACGTGAAGTAGGAAAACCATATCCTATTCAATCCATTCAACTCATTCCATTTATAATTGGATTTATATAAAAAGGAAAACCCAAACACACCCCTTGCGTTGTTTAAGAAGGAATAATCAAGGTATTTCCATATGGTTCACCCCATGGGTGACCTCGGTTCCAGAAACGAGTTCCAATGCATCATAATGGATCCTATGGGCATCCCTAATAGGCCCGATTACATCTATTTCATGTAACCCTTTCAAAATTGGGGCTGATCTAGAAATTCCAGTTGGTGACGTAATATAAGATACTCTAAAAGGAACCAAAATCAGAAATAAAAGTATATACCACTTACCTTAGCATGGTAGCAGAGTGCTGACCCAGTATCAAGTCCTGATTCAACTCGATTTAAGAGAAACCAGAAGAACACAAAAATAATGGGAAATTAGGGAATATGAGACTAAAATAAAATAGCAAAATCAATACCCAGAAGAATAGAGAACAGATAAAAATGAATTTAGATCTTATCATTATGGTTCCAATGAGACAAACCACACTTGAATCAGAGGTTAGACAATGAATAATACTCAAATCCAATCTTAGGTGAGGGATGGAGCTCTCAAAATGTTGAACTGCTCTATGTGGGGTGATAACCTAAATTAGTTTATAAAAATAATTTTTAATTTAATTAAAAATTATAAAATTCGAAAATTAAATGGGCTTCATGGTTTACCCACACGGTTTTTCAAACCATGCAGAAACTGTGCACAGTTTTCTGTAGGCCAAGGGGCACCTGCATTGTTTGAAAATCATACATAAACTATACAAAAGGCCTATGTTAAGTTCTGTAAAAGATGAAGACATGGACACATGACCATGAAGGTCCTCTTGAATGTTTTCCTCAAACCATGAAACCTTTACACCCCCTCTATCCATCCTTGAACGGTTTGTACAAACCATGTGGCCTGCCCCGCACGGTTTATAATAACCGTGTACTAGGCTAAAAACACCCCAAAAACTGGTTTCAAGATCTGAAAAATACTAGGACAATTCTAAAACACCCATGATTAAGTTTAGTACTCACATTAATCCATACATAAGCATTAGAAATGAAAAATAATAGATCTATACCTCATACGAAAACCTGGGTTCTTACAGTTACAAACTACCCACCATAATGCTTCTTTTTCTCAATAAGCCACGATAGTTATTTGATCATAAATATTGACATACACCAGTAATTAATTCATCACTTAATCACTGTATTCTACCTCTAAATTCCAACCACATATTTGATGCATGAATCTAAAACCTAAATGGGCTATTTACTGAAATATTTACTTCTTTATTATCAAGATTCATGATTAACATTCTTTGATTACCATCACCTCATTGGTGTCAATTTAATATGAACTGTATATCATTTCTCTCATAATTCAATTTTTCTCACCAAATCATGCTTCTTATAGATAACACAAAGACATTGAGATAGTGAATGAATGTACTTTCCAATCTCAAACACCAATTACCATTAAAAATATGACTTTATGGATCTCTACATCATAAATACTAACTACCAATAACTAATTATGTCTAATATCTCCCCCACCATAGGATTAAAATATCTAAAATGCATCCTAAGTGGTCTATTCTATAAAAACTTTAATCTTTAGATATTTCTACCCAAGATGCTTCCCCAAAACCCATTTCTTGACCCTAATTCACATTAATCTCTTAAAATAACCTCCATATACAAGTGAAAACACACAATTTAGAACCCCATGTCAATTTTGGTCCAAACCATAAAATCAATAAAATATGGTTTATACAAAGACTGATTTCTTATTTAAAAACCTTCCCAATCACCTTACACACAAAAAATCAAAAGTATTTTTGGAAACACCCCTTAGCTTCCAAGGGATTTTCTGTAAAACCGAAATCCTAAAATCTCTAACCTACCTATCATTTTACTCAAAAATAAATTCTATTTACAAAATCAATTTTGAAATCCAATTTCAAAATCACCATCCCAAACTTTCTCAAAATCAAAAAATCAAAAAATCAAAACCACTTTATGCACTCCTCATGCCATAACATGATTTCTCTTTTGAAAAAATGGTATTTTCTCAAAAACCTAAAACCCCTAAAACTCATTACCATATAGTGGAAGAAAAAGAGCAACAAATCAAGAACATCATAAGAGTTAACCCTAATCCATATTAATCTATTCACCCCTTATAATGTAATTTAGAAAAAATCAATTATATTATAATTTTCTTCAATTAATAATGGGTTTAAATAAGGAAACATGTCAAACATGATCTCCTATAAGAGTGTATCATACCATAAAACGATGCTATCATGATTAATAAACAATATCATTGGCTCTCATAAAATCCCTATAACTCATACAGGTTTTCATCCATCATGAATTGGAATTCTTGGTCCAACACATCACCCAACCTTGAGCACCTAATCCCAAATATTGGACATCTTGTAAGGGTATAGATTTCCCTAAACCCTTACAATATTTTTTCTTATGTATTGAGGGAGTTCAAATATATATTTATTATTATCTATAATATTTTATTTAAAAATTTATTTATTTTTGTTTACCCTTATCAGAATACCCTTTCTATGTGAGGGTAAGACATTTCCTATGTAAGATAAGACTCCCAATTCATGCATAGGTAAATTTGATCTCATGTAAGGGTCAACCAAATACTAATATTACATAAGGGTAGAACCAAGATACACATGATGGTATAACCCAACTTCATGTAAGGGTATATCCTGCGTCATGGTAGACCTCATGATAGGGTCAGCTGTACAAGGGTTTTTCTCTCATAAAGGTAAAACTAAATTTATATAAGGGTAATTTCTAGAGTCCGCATGAGGGTATTTGTATTAGAGTGATATAATTTATATATAAAGGTAATCACACTATAATTTTGAGATAATAATATCCTTTTTAGTCCATTTTAGATGTTTGAGTATTGGGCATGGTATTTTGAGTAGTCATCTTGGAGCTAGCATTCACAAGCAATGACACACTCTTGGCGGTCACTATTTTGAATGGGGTGACCCCCTTGTGTAAAAAATGGAGTCCAACATGCCCATTTCACTTATTGTGGTTCATTTTGAGCCCCCAATGTGGATGGGGATGAAGGAATTTCATGGGGATCTATTTTGGTTTGGCATGTTGGTGAATCAGGGTGTAGTGAGGTCGAGTTCATGAGGGAGGCTGAAATAGCGAGTGACTTGTCCATACACCATAGTGGTTGTATGGGGGATGAAACTCCATGAACCACATCATAGTAAAAATAGTGGTGTTAGTCAAAATCAGTTTTATTTGGTTTTTAAAATGTGTGATCTCCAATGATTAAAACACTAGGAAGATAGGATATCTTTTTACCAAGGGGAACCACAACATAGAGTGAGATCACTACACCATGGTGAAGCCATTAGGATTCCTTTATAAATTTAATAGCCTTTTTGATAAATTATTTTAACAAAGATTGTTTATTTTTTTAAAACTAACAATTTTGTTTAATAATTTTTTTGTTACTCAAGATCAAACTCCCTCCATCATAATGATATTTGTAATAAAGTTGAAAGTTTTTGAAAGTTAGAACCCAAAATAAAAGGGGGAGAAATGTTTTTTTTAAAATTTGTCTTCCAGATTTAGAGGATCAGACTAAGAAACACCAGAATGAGAGCATCAAATATATCAGCATTAGATTCATATAATTGGATCCAAAATAATCAAAGGTAGAAATTATTGATTTCTAGAAGTTTTCCTTTTCTCTAATCAGAGAAAAAAATAATTTATTGGTTTATAAAGATAGAAGTTGTTGTTTGAAGAATTTGTATTACTACTGAAGAGTTTTGAAATAATATTATGAATTTAGGAGTTAGAAAATTTTCATACTTTCTAAACTAAATCAGACGATTCTTTTCCAGTCATGAATTTTTCAAAAAAAATGAAAAATATCATGATAAAATATTTTGATGAAATGGAGGAATTGTAATGGTTTTATTAGTTCCAAAAATAAAGAATTTTTTTTCAATGATTAATAGATAAGGATGTTTGAAACTTGTCAATGTAGTTGAGTGGAGTTATCATCATATACACTTGATCATAATGAGGAATCCATAATAATGGAGTTGTATCATTATTAAATATACATTAGTGGTTTAATCTTTAATATAAAATAAGAATGTGTGAATCTGATGAAGTTTGAAGAAGTTAAAAGTTTCTAAGTGGATTCATTATTGGATACTTTCCATATTTATGGGAAAACCATCATAATGAGATTTACACCATAATGGAAACTTAAATTATAATAAGTATTCCATAAGACTAACTCTAAGAAGATAATTAAATCAAATCACAATGATATAATAAATTAATGTAGATCATAATGAGATGAGAAAGAAAGGAAGATCATAATGAACTGAGAAAGAAAGGAAGATTGTAATGAGATGAATAAGAAAGGAATATCAAAATGAGTTGAAGAATAATGTCATATCATAATGATATGAGAAATAAATGAATATTGGAATGATCTAAGAAGTAAAGGAAGATCGTAATGATATGAGAAAGAAAGAAATATTATATTGAAGCTGAGGAAGATAAATTATTTTTAAGTTGAGGAAGTTACATTGGACTAAAGAAAGCTTAGAAATTATGAGAAGGATAATTACAAAAAAGAATCAAAAAGAATATTATATAAGTTTTATAAATATTTGAATAGATCAAACTTGAAATTCAATTTTACGTAAATCTCAAATAAATAGGAGGAGGATTGAAGAAGTCAAAGTTGAAGTTTAAATGCGAGAGATTTTTGGAGTTTTGAAATCTAAGTAAGTGGGAAAAGTTTTAAAGTTCCCAAATCTTGTTTTTTGAGTCACTTATAAATAGTTTATCAAATCATTCATTCATTGTAACTTTTCACATAAGCAAAATAGGTGTAGCTTTGAAGAAATCAAGTGAAAGTTATTTTTGAAAATAGATCTCGTGAGGAGGATCAGACAATTGAAATTTTATTTACCAGATTTAGAAAGATCATATTGAAAAGATCATATTGATTCAATCAGAATGAGAAAAGTCATACTGATTTTATGATTAGAGTTTGAGAAGCAGAGTTTGATAAAGGGATAATTGTATTTATTTTATTGGACCCAACCTCATTATATTGATAAAATTAGATCCAACCAAATCAGATTGAGGATTCAGACTGAGCAATTGTGGAGTAGTTTCAAAAAAGTCTTCATTCATTAGATTTGATCAATTTTTTATTTGAAAACATTGTAAACTAGTGAGAGTCCATATAATCTTTCTTATTTGGAGATATAAGGTGTCTAATGGGAGTTGGAACAAGTTGTATTCACTTCTTCTTAACAGTGAATTTCCATAGACCCATGTGAGTGGATATGGAAATGATGTAGGTTCTCACACTAAGGATGAACCTTGTAAATCTTGTGTGCATTACTTGATTTCTTACTTTTTCAGGCATTCATATTTATAAAAATATGATAAGGAAATATATCTTAACAGGTTGCAGGGGTTAAGTTTTAAAAAGTATTGAAACTTATAAAATTTAACAACTGATTCAATCCCCCCTTCTCAGTTGTTATTCAATTCTTTGGAACTTCAATTTGTATTAGAGAGAAAGGTTACCTTGTCGAATCCTTATCACGGATAATATCAATTCTATCAATAATAGATTAATTCCTACATTTTATGGAAAAAATATCATGGATAGAAAAATAGGATGATTTCTCATCTCCTATCTCTTGGCCTAGAAGTTATTGATTCTACTACTATTGGGTTTCCACTTATTGAGAAAGATGTCCTGATGACCTTTTCTGTAAATAGAAATATATAAGTTTATGGAAAGGATAGAAATTATATTCTTATTTCATTATTAAAAAATTTTAATCATAAGGTGATGGGTCTCAAAACTTCAAAGAGTATGTGGGACAAGCAAGAAATTATTTTCAAAGGGAATACTAAAGTGAAGGAATCAAAGCTAAAAATCTGGCATAGTAAGTATGAAGAAATTAGAATGAGAGTTGAAGTAACTATTGATAAATACTTCACTAGGGTAAATGATTTTTTTGCAACATCAAAGGATTCTGAGATATAACAGAATATTCTACAACTGTGAATAAACTTATGAAAAACTCTTCGGAGAGGTTTGATTCTAAAATTTACTCTTTAGAAGATAAAGATGATTTATCTCTTGAAAAATTACATACCTTTATTATTACTTATAAAATAAATAAATATCTAATTTTTGAAAAGAATATGAAATACAAAATGACTTTTGAAGCTATGATAAAGTTAAAAATTCAATATGTTGAAGATGTTGATCCTTGTGACTCCAAAGGTAAATAGGAAGATGAGTTGAATGATAAAATTATGTCTCTTATATCTAAGAACTATCAAAGAGGGAGAGGAAAGTATATAGGTAAAATTTATCTAAAATGTTTTGAGTGTGGAAGAATTAGACACTCTTCTATCACTACAAGAAATTGGGCTTATAGCCACAAATCTATAACCATGGACAATAATTTCCATGGCTATAACTCAGTTATACCCACGTATGATTTTTTTCTTTGTGGTGGTATCCCACCATGCTACAGATTCCCCACCCACCCTCATGAATTTCCTCTTTCCCCATAACCCTCATGATCCTCCTCTACCTTACCCTCACGATCCTCCTCCCCCGCCATTTCTTCTTCGACACGACCACCCCACCTCCCCGTGGACGCTGCTCCGAAAACACCCTAGTGCGGAATCCCCACCTCCTCATATAACACACATACGATGAGGAAACCCATCCTCACTGTGATAATCCTTCTATTACATGGATCTAGCATGACTCTGATGATGCTCCAACGCTGCTCTAATATGGCTCTGACTGCTCTGACACAACTCCATCCTGACCACCCCACCTCCCTAGACCCTCCTCCTTCAACTTGGCCATCCCCGTACATTCCCCTCGCGGTGACCTCACATCCAAAATTTCTTATTTGAACCAAGACCTACCCTCACTATCCTCCTCCTCCCAAGATTTATCACTAACCCCATTAGGTCAACAATAAAACCCTCCTTTCAGTCGATAGAAAAACCCTCCCTTCTGTGATTTCTCTTGCCAAATCTCTTTCTGTTGCTCTTCTATTGAATTGAATCTGCATAACTGGTTAGGATTTCCACAATTTCTCCTATAAACTAATTTTTATTATTCTATAATATGTGTTTAGTTGTAAATTTAACCATATTTATTTGATGAACATAAAATTTATTTCATGAACATAAAATTTTCCTGCTATTTATACTAGCTTAGACTGTGTCAAATGTACGAACTAGTTATATTTCACATTATTCCATTTTTATTTTTGTTTATATTTATGGAATTTTATAATGGTGACTAAAAATCATGTCCTTCATTCCCTTTTATTGAATTGTTTCAGCTTAAATGGTAATATTTTTTAAAAATTCCAGACCATAAATATAATCTAGTTTATATGTTAATTTTATTAAACAAATACAAATCCACATAAAACCATTCTACTTCCCATAACACTCTACTACTCCTCATCTCTACCTCATCCACCTTCCAGACTCTTCCAAGCCTCCCCTTCCCACATCCACATCCCCACCTCCTCCTCACCTCACTCGGTCACTGCATCTGTCTCCAACTTTCAGCCTCCCCACCTCCCCACCTCCCCACCTCCCCCTTCTTGTATCTGTATCCCCACATCCCAAATCTAGAAGGTTAGAATAATCAGGGGTTTTCTCTTCAAAAGATTAAGTAGAAACATATTGTGTGCTTTTTCCATAGAGTTCCATGGAATAACAAGTCCTCTTGCATGAAATATCCAAGGTATTTTCTTTGGTGGGTCGATTCTTCCCATATTCATAAGTTTTTTAAGTTGAATTATAATAAAGGGAAGTATTGGGTTTAAATTGGTTTAGGTTGATTAGTGTGTTTTGGGATTTTTATGAGGTGTGTTTTAAGTTTATTAGAATTATTTTGTGGATTATAGTGAATTCAGGATCTGTGTGGTCTCTTTTGATTTATGTTTCTTTATGTTTAGTTGTGGGTGTAGATTTATAAAATTATTTTTTAAGTTTGGTTTCATGAAGGTTTGAATATGAGATACCATTATTCCAATGCTTCACTAACTAGAACCAATACAAAATTAGAGAAGTTATGAACTTATCAGTGATCATTTTTGTTTGTTGTTTCACTATGGGGTGATTTTCAGGGTATAAGGTCCCAGTTTACCAGTTGGGTGTAGTGACAAAACAACTAAAGCCTATATTTTTTTTGTATTGAGCCTTGTGTTGTTTTGTTTCATCTATTTCTTTTAGCTAATCCTTATGACGGTTCTTATCTTGTGAATATGGTGTTATTTTGAATTGTGTTCTCTTTGTGGTGTTTTAGATTGGTTTCTTGGAAGACTATGGGTTTTCTAGGTTTTGGGTGGATATTTTGCTTCTTGAAGATTTATTTCTTTGAGGTGTGTGTCTCATATTTTATTCCATTTTATAATAATTACAATTTTTTAGGAGAACTAGGCCAAATCTATATCTTCTTAGGTTTCTCCCTTCATAATTGTTACTGAATTGTTCTTGGGGATGTTACATGATCTTGTGTATTTAACTAATAAATTTGGAGAGTTTGGTTATAGTTTATGATTTTCTTATTTAAGACTATATCTTTTCTATTCGACAACCAACCAACCTATTTTGTAGGGTATTATTGAGACATTTCTTTTAGTAATTCCACTTCCAATATATACTTTCCTGGGGAAGAAAGTGGCATGGTGGGACGATTATAACACCTCATGTCAATGTAGTTATTTATATAAAATTCTTTTTTATTTATCATGATATTTTGTAAAAAAATACTTTTATTTATAAATTTGGGATTTTTTTTATGTTTTATAGTTTTCTTACAGTAGGTAATAACTCTATGGAAACCATGAGAGTGGTGTTTTAGTTTTGATAAAGTGGTTTTACATGGTGGGAACTTGATTATCTAAACTAGGAAGTAATTTACAAAAAAGTGTGTGGATCATTTTTTTCATAAGGTTAACTTGCATTGTTGGAATTTAGTGTGGATTAACCATAAAAACAAACCGTGTGATTCCTCTATGGATGTCAACTTGAAACTGCGCAATTAGTGCGTGATATAACAACTATACAGCCTAACCATGTGTTGACGCTCCTTTCGTCACAGAATATAAAGATCGGAAAAGGGGAATATCTCAGCTCAAAATGATTCAACCTTTGAAGAAAATATCAAAAATCGATAAAGGCATGAACAAGGGATCAAAAGCACCTGTGCCGCGCAAGTTATATCACTGTCGCGCAAGTCCATGTGCGCGACGCCTTATGGTCGCACAAGTGACTTGCACGACCTAAGTGATAACCGCCCGGTAACCGCTCGGGGTCTTCTCCTGCCTATAAATAGACCCTGTGGGACCCCTTTTCAAGAGGAATTTTTCCAGAAATTCGGATTGAAGCTCCCAACACCCAAGTCTCTTCTCAAAGCTTCCGGAACACTTCTAAGGTAATTTCTTACCTAGAACGGAAGATCTAAAGAGGGAGAGGAAGGCCTAAGTGTTGAAACTCATCAACACTTGCACGCCTAGGTAGCCATCCCTTAAGGGAAATGGCCACACTTGCGCGCCGCCTTACTCCTTCAATAGAACCTGCGCACCCCTCTCCTGGAATAACCTCAAGAGGATTCTAAAGGCCTTAACCTAAAGTCTCTCAAGTATTACCCTCCTGGTTAACCATCACGCAAGTACACCATGTGTCACGCAGGCATACCTGTGCGACCAGGACTTGCGCGCCCATGCAGTACCTGCGCGCCTGCCAGGACTTGCGCGTCCCTGCCTTTTTGGGTGCCTTTCTTGCCCATTTTCACCCCTCTTAAACCATTACACCTTTCCTATTCAATATTTAGTCTTCAATACACTCTTCAAATCCATTTATGGCATGATTTCTTGATTTGACTTCCTTATCTGAAAGGAATTTTATGGAATATATCTCAAAACCTAGTGATTTACATATCTTTATGTCACTAAAGATTGAGAGTTCATTAATTCAACCTCATCTTTTAAGATGAGAGAATCCTTAATCTGGGTCTCCTTTTCAGGAATAATCCCCAGTCATAAGTCCCCTAATTTGGGCATCCTCTTAGGAGTAAGCCCCAGATCCCCTAACCTGGGTTTCCTTTTCAAGAGTAAGCCCCAGTCTCAAATATGGGCATCTTCCTTAGGAGTAAGCCCCAATTCTTAAAGTTCCCAAATCTGGGTATCCTCTTTAGGAGTAAGCCCCAAGTCTCTCAATTTTTGGGCATCCTATTTAGGAGTAAGCTCCAGACCCGTTAATCTGGGCCTCCTTTTCAGGAGTAATCCCCAGTCTCAAATATGGGCATCCTCTTCAGGAGTAAGCCCCAGTCCCCTAATTTGGGCATCCTACTCAAGAGTAAGCCCCAAACCAATCATAATAATTTAACCTGAACTTCCTTGTCAGGAATAAGTCCCAGTCATAATTTTGGGCTTCCTTTTCAGGAGTAAGCCCCAAGTCCCCTAACCTGGGCTTCCTTGTTAGGAATAAGCCCCAGTCATAAATTTGGGCTTCCTTTTCAGGAGTAAGCCCCAAGTCCCTTAATTTCTCTTTAACCAGTCCTAATTTATGTTTGATCTGGGATTCCTTCTCAGGAGTAAAACCCAATTATCAATCCTCTCCTAATTTGGGTTTCCTTTTTAGGAATTAGTCCCAAGTTAGAGTATTCAAATCTCCATGAAGCACATATACCTTTATGGACCCTGTTCTTGGATTTTCTCCCTAAAGTAAATCCTAATCTTCATTTATCTGGGCAGTCATACATACATAAGCCCCAAACCATTTCTTATGATTACATCTTTCATGGCCCAATTGTCTATTTTTTACCAATACCTCTTGTTTCTCACACCGAGCATGACTCACGTGAGCTTAGAGGGTAAAAGTAATTATGACATCATTCTTTGGGCCATCAATCATAAACATCATACTCCATTACCCAAACTACATGGGTTCTGATTCCTTTTCCAAAACAAAGGATACGTAGGTAGCCCATCTGCAGGTTCGATCCCAACTATGAAATAATCCATGTCCTTTTGAATGACAATAAACTTCAAGTGCCCCACTGAGTGGCTTTAAAACCAGCCTGGTCATCATAATGACCAAGAGACTTTTATATAAATGTTTTGAACGATACCATTAACCAAGAATCTCTAAATAGATACAGATGATTCTCTATTGATGAAGAACCTCGAATACATATAAAAGATTCTCTAAATTTCTTACATATTGTCAAAACTGAAGGAAAGCTCATTTTATACTTGGTAGTGTAATAAGGATTCACGAACATAACTTAAATCTATAAAGAGAGTCCCGGAATAGACAATAATTTCCCTAAAAAAGGTGTGATGAGTCCGACCTCCCATCCTCTCGACCAATGAAAATTCCTAAGCCTCATCAGTTCAAAAACTAATGAAGCGCCTACCTTTGGAAAGTAGGTCCAAATGGATGTGGAACCATTGGATGTTTCCGGTTCTACGAACAAACCCGTTAGAAACCGATCAGAACGTTTGAATCTCCTATCCTAGAGGTCATCCCCGAATTCCGAGGGAAACAAAAAATGGTGAACCCGACGTGAATCCTTAACCAAGTTAAAATGATGTTTTACCTATTTTTAAGCCCCTATTTAAAACTAAATAAGAGGGCTAACAAAAACAATCATTGACATGTGTCCTCATCCAAAGGATGAAGTGGCTGAATTTATCTTGATTACGTCTGTTATATCAAACATGCACTCTTTTCCAAGATCTTCTGTATTTCCATAATGGATGCTCTCAAATTCACACTTGTGAATACTACTGCTGCAAATAACACTGCTACTATTCCTACTGGATCGTCATCCGCTCTGAGGATGACATCACCTACTCAGCGTCTTTAACGCTGGGTATCAAATGCACTAGTTAAGGAGTACCGTCAACACGGTACCATCCCAACTCTGGAGGCTGCCCGACAGGCCCTCCAAGTGAACAACTCACACAGGTCGTTCGGAAAATGATGACCAGTAATCAAGAGGCAGGCGGTGCTGACTACCGTCTCCAACCGTTTCGGGTCGTTATCCCCGGAACGCAATTTACATTCACTCCCTTACTCTAAGGAAGTGAATGAGCAGGTCCCTCAGGACCTTAATTCAAAAAGACAGGAGTCCTTCCCGAGGGCTCCCATCAACAATCGCCACCAGACTCGTGCGACAGTGCGCCCTCAACATGATGAGGGTACCGACTCTAGGCGTTTGGCTCAGGTTCCTCAAACCCGAGCAGGCAAGAAGAACCACCAGAGGCGGAATCCGGTTAACAATGGGCAGGTTCTCATCCCTGCCATCTCCGGAGAAGTCAACCAACCTAACTTGGTGGCGAACAACGAGCAGACACACACACCTACCCGTTTTAATTCTGTTGTCCAGAAGACTCGTCTGGCAGCATCATGCCAATCCCGCCAGGCAATTCCGGCGGAGTACTATAGGCAGAAACATACAGCTGCTTATACATCATTAATTAGTCAGAAGGCTCGCCTGACTACATATGATGGATCTCATCAACCGTATTTGGCGAAGTGTAATCAACAGGCACATACACCTGCTAATACTAATCAAGCCTACCAATAGTCTCACTTGGTAGCACACGGAGAAGTCAGTTGGAAAGCTCTGACGACAAACAGGAGGAAGACTCAACTCTCTGCCCCCACACTTGAGTACTGTCAGGATTCACTGATAGGAAAAAGAGGATAGGAGCAGGTACATACACCTACTCTAAGCCCGGAATGGATGTATATCCCCATTCCAGCAGCTGAAGTCACCAAACATATTTTGTCAATGGTGAAAGAGAAGAAGCAAATTCTTGCTCATATTTTGGATGCTTGCCAGGATATCATAATAGCTTCAGCATCATCTTAGGGAAAGACCCATAAATCTATCCCTAGTATTGGAGTGACATATCAAAGATTCACTCCGGAATAGACACACACATTTTTTCCAGTCCAAGAGGGTTATGGGGCATACTCCCCCATATCATATGGACAACCAAGTCAGGCACATACACCTGATTTGAGTGAAGATCATCAACCTAACCTGACCATCTTTCCTGATCAGGCACATACACCTTCTCAGAGCAACCACTTTCGTAAAAAAGTGGTTTCCAAAGCGAGTAAGAATGCATCTAAGAAAAAGATCCGCTCAGTACAGTCAGGAGATCAAAGGCCAATCTGTAACAAGGCCTTGCTCGATGCTGGAGTTCTTGAAGCCCTCAGACATTTATCTATTGGAATTCAAGATTATACTCCCTCAGTTCCCAATAATGGGAACATTAATTATGAAGGTCTTCAACAGACACTTTCTCATGAAGGCTTGCTTCGTGACAATTCGGTCAATCTTGAAGTTTCTTCTTCAGATGAGAGCCACAGGAACCCTCTGTGTGGTCAGAAGACCAAGGAGCAAAAGATCTCATCTTTTGCTGTAACCCATTATGGTGGTCCTCCCCATGATGATGAATTTCGCTGCGAAATTCCTCTCCACAGTAGTGATTCACATTTCCTGGAAAATACTCCAGTGGACAATGTAGTGCCGAGAAATCCCTCTTATCTTGAGGCATTTGCAAATGTAAAACCAGTCATGTATGATGCTTTATCGCTAGTAAGTGAAATACTTTCTCAATCAGAAGATAGCCTAGGGTGTAGGTCATTCTCCGAACCACCCCTAAGTCATGCATCTTCTAGTTTGATCAATGATCTCTCTACTAATCTTGTTGAATCCGATGAAGCAACAAGGAAACACCAACTCTGGTCAAAACAGGTAGAAGAATCTTCATTTAATGATGAAGAGGAAATGCTGAACATGAGGCAAAAACTGGAGAAAAGTGAGGTACCAGTCATGTTTTGGCCTTTGGCTGACTCCCAGTATGACATTCCAAAAATGTTGACGGAAGATGAAGTCCATGATATTCTTCTCAACATATGGAAAACTCTTTGTCAATTGAAGAAGAAGGTATTATCTTATGATGAATATGAAAATCATCTTAAGATAATAGAAGGGCTACAACGTCAGATTGATTTGGCATCTCTATCAGTCTCTCGGTATCTGAAGGCTGAAAAGCAGCAGAGAACCCTTCAACGTTCATGCCTTGGCGCACTAAGAAAATTGCGTCAGTTAATTGCCAATTCCCCATCTGGTGTTCATATCAGAGGATGGGGTGTTCATGGAGCACTACATTTCATAGTGCTTTCTAGTAAGCAAAGCCCTCCGAAAATGGTCTCATGCAATGTTATTGCCCATGGCCGGCCACAGTCAATGGGATTTGTTTGTAATCAAAAGCTTGCTCAAGAATAGGCTTCAACTAGTTCCTCTCAAAATCAAGCATATAGAGAACATGTTGTTGAATTGCTCCTACATCAAGCAGGCGGGAATATTGCACAAGCCTCTCGTATGGAGAAAAAACATCATCAAATGACAAAAGTTTAGGAAATAATCCAACGGTCTGTTGAACCAGGTGATAAAAGTGGATACAGGTTAATGCATCCAGCTAATTTCCAAACTAAGATTCGCAAGATCAAGAGATCTTTTAAGAATATCTTAGACATAGCATGTCAAGAGCCACCCCAGCTTGTCAGACTGGGGACTCCTTTAACCCAACCCTCAGAGTCAACAAATGGGATTCAAGGAGTTGAGCGGAAACAGCAGGAACATCCCCAGTTCATGAGACTGGGGACTCTTTCAAATCATCAATCCCCTCCTCATAGAATGTCGGTATTTTCTCGATTGGGGAAGAAAACCCAAGAGGAATGAAGAGCCAAATTATCAGGAGATTCCCTCCAAGTTATAGCTCATCAAGAAGTTCCTAAAGGATTGAATCAACAAAAGGCAATGTCTTATCAAAGACATGAAAGAAGACAATATCATGTAAATGTTGATAGAAGGGATGTGATGCATTATGCATCAATCAATGTCATCAATGCCGTTGTTGCTAATCCACCAGAGGAGGCTCACTCAGGGGACTCAGATAAAGAGCGTCCTGCTCAAGAAAATGTACGCACCGATACAAATGAAGAAGGTGTGCGTACATGAAGTCAAAGGATTACTCAAAACCTAGGTAATCCACTTCCCTCTCTCCAAAAAGTATCCAACAAAGGGAGGAGAAAGAATCAGGTTACATATCCTTCCTCTGGAGAAGGTCAATCACTCTCATTAGAGCAAAAGTTTGCACAACAGGAGAAATAAATGAAAGAATTAAGAATGTTGAATGCAGAACTACTTTAGAGTAGTCTTATTCTTAAGAATTCTAGAGTATGAAAGTCGAAGGAATTTGTTGCAGCTACTGAGATGGATCAGGAGTATCCTCCTTTATCAGTACACCCTCAGAGGTCTAATCCTACGGGTCAAGCGCAACAACGATTGATAGTTCTACCATCAGTTGCAGCACCAACCACCACATCTTTCCAAGTTCCATTTATTGCACCTACCGAAGACCAAATTCAACCGGATGTTTCTCAAAAGTTAATAACTACTATTGAGTCATTAACAGCTCGGTTAGAAACTATGGAAGGGAAATGGGCGCAAGTTCAACCAGAAAAGAAAGTTTACCCTGAATGGGTAGATTCAATTTCTCCTCCATCCAGTTTTGGAAACCCTATTTTCCCTACTTTCAATGGATCAAGAGACCCTGAACAACATTTGACACATTACGTGTCTTATTGTGATCCTATGATGGGAACTCCAAAGCAGCAAGAAGCAGTGGAACTCAGATGGTTCGTGCGAACCTTACAAGGACCAGCTTTTGTCTGGTATAAAATCTTGCAATCCCAGTCAATCATCGGATGTGAGGATCTTCGCCAAAAATTCCTTCTTCAGTTCAGCTCAACTTTTCTAAAAACGACAGTTTTCGATCTTACAAACTGCAAGCAAAGGGAGAATGAAAGAGTCTCTGATTTCATTGCTCGTTGGAAGGGATTAACATATTCCTTGAGTTTAGCACTCCCTCAGGATGAGCTATTGCCAATCTATGTGGCAAATTTGTGTGACGAATTATGCATGCCATTGATCCCTGTGAAATACACATGAGGGTTTCGAGACCTTACTTCAATTGCTCAGCAGATTGAAGATTCCCTTATACAGACTAAAGCTAAATCTCGTGTAATTCCATCAACTCTAGGAAGGAGAATGGGTAAAGCGGAAACTGCTACAGTTATGCTTAAACAAGCGCCTGCACCTATTTCTACTTCAAAACCTTCATCTTCTCTAAGGGCTCCACCTCCTGAACGCCAACAACAAAGGCCGTTTCATCCAATTGATCAAAGAGATCAATGACGAAAAAAATTTGAGGATTTGAAGAGTAAAACATACTCTTTACAAAATGAGCAAGTTCCTGGTTACTTCATTTCAGCTCTGGAAAATAGTTTGGTTCAATTACCAGTGCCCAAGAGGCCAAACAAGGAAGGAGATGAAGACCGTCCCAATTATTGTCCCTTTCATCAAATGTTTAGGCATCCCATCCAGGAGTGTTTTGTCTTCAAAGACCTCCTGCAAAAGATGGTCGACTTGGGACAAGTCAAGTTGAAAGGTTCTTCGACTCAGGTAGCATGTGTTACTGCTACAGTTCCAGAGGAGGAAGGTGAATGGAAAGAAGTCAAAAGCAGAAATGCACAGAAGTATGATGATTGGATGGTCAGAAAAACAATCAATCGAACTCATGCCATTTTGCGAACACAATTAAAGAAACCAATTGTGTCTTCTGCCATGAATATTGCGGTAAAAACCTCTTCATCAGAGGGAAAGTCCTCAAAGAAACGGCTTGATTCAAAGAAGGAAAAAGAATCAGAAGAAGATGAGTATGTGTCAAAGCCTAAATTTTCTTTGACTCTGGCAGACTTTATGCCATCTACTTCAAAGCCACGGGCACCGCCCCATCAAACGACACAGCCTAAACATGCTAATTAGGAAGAGTCTTTATCAGACGAAGAGTTAATCTTCGGTTCTATTAATATGATTCAATTAACAGATCCGTATTCTAGTCGTAATTTCAATTTTGATGAGCCTGAATTCCTTGTATCAAATAAGGGAATCCGAGGAAGTTATAGAGGTTCAGGATATAAGGGAAGACGTGGATCTTTCCGAATCCACTACTCCAATTCTACCCCTGCTAGCACTGTGTATGCCGCAGAAACTCGTGGTAGAGCCCTTCAACGAGCTCAAAAAGAACAAGCAAGTTCTTCTGCCAATAGCCAACTCAGTCTTGGCATAGTTATTTTGGAAGACCGAATGAAGGTTCCATATTCTTTATCTCAGCAAGTAAATGGATCTAATCGGTCTAATATTCCAAAACCAAGGATGTTGCCAACTTCTATCCCAATACAAGATGCATCAGCTTCTAAAGAATCTGCTTCCAAGGTACCTGCTAAATTGCATATTCCTGTTGGGAAACGCAGACCTCTAGATCAAAAGTATGATATATTGAAACACTTGGCCCAAGTACCAGCCAAGTTATCAATTTTGGATGCTTTGAATCTGTCAAAAGATCTTCGGGAAGCACTCATCGAAGCTTTGTCAAGTCCTCAGGAGTTTGAAGCTGAAATTTCTACAGCTGAAGTCTATCACATAGAGAATAATCCTGCAGAATGCCATGCAGTGATATCTTTTACTGATAAAGATGAAGATGATGTTGTGCATGGGCACATAAAACCTCTGTACTTATCTGAAAAATTCAATGGTGTAGATATCCGAAGAGCTTTCATTGACAATGGTTTAGGAGTCAACCTCATGCCCATTCACACACTTCGTCGATTGGGCCTCACGGAATCTGATTTATCTCCTTCTACCATGATGTTACAAGGATATGATAAAAATGAACAAGAACCACTGGGCGAAGTTACACTCAGAACTCAGTTTGTAGATCTTGTATCCAATTCGGATTTCATGATTGTTGATCAAGACTCAGCTTTCAACGTCTTGCTTGGAAGACCCTGGCTACATCAGCATGTGGCTATCCCTTCATCATACCATCAATGTCTCAAATATTGTTTCAATGGTCAAGTTGGAACATTTTATGGTGATAAGGCCCCATTCAAGACATGTGAGTCTCAATACATTGAGGCGGAATTTTATCACATGAAGGGAAGAGAGAAATCTACAATAAAGGAAATTACCAAAGTTAATGCTCCATATGGTTTGGAGAAGATTCCAATAAATCCATTTACACATGTGAGTACAGATTATGTGTTACCTATCAGTAAAATTGACAAAATAGGCCCAAATCAAAATACTCTTATGGAAAGATCCATAATGTCAATTACGACAATTGAGCCAGAAAACATGGGAGAAATTGGTAACCTACCAAACAGTGATGAAAGCACAAGTAGTGACGTTTTCATTTCATCTGCTGAAATCCAACTGGTCTATACTTCGCCAATCAGGCCATAAGAAGTTATAGCAACATCGGAGGTGAATAATGATGTCAATTCTCAATCCATCATCTCCTCTTTATTTCCCAAAGAAGACCCTTTATCATCAATAGGGTCGAAAATGGAAGATTCTACTTCAAAATGTGCAAATTTTGACATCTCTTCTGATCATGAAAATTTTGTTTTGTCATCTACTATGCAAGTAGAAATGGAAGAAATAGCACATGTTGAAGAGGAAGAGGAAGATCTTAGATATGCTCCTCCAGCATTTGAAGAGGGTATCTCTACCACTGTGGATGAACTCAGAGAAATAAATCTGGGTACAGAGAAAGATCCACTCCCCACTTTAATTAGTGCGGCCACGAGCCTTGAGGAGAAAGAGATGTATATTTCTTTTCTAAATCAAAATAAAGATATTTTTGCTTGGAACTATACAGAAATGCCTGGGCTTGATCCTGATGTTGCTACTCATCATTTGGGTTTACCAAAAGAACATCGAGGATTTAAGAAAGCCGTGAGAAGAACACACCCAACTTATGCTTCCAAAATTGAAGCTGAAGTGGATAAGCTAATCAAAGATAACTTCTTCAGAGAAGTTTAGTATCCCAAGTGGTTGGCTAATATTGTCCCTGTAAAGAAGAAGAACGGACAAATTAGGGTTTTCATCGATTTCAGAGATCTTAATCGGTATTATCCTAAAGATGATTTCCCAGTTCTGATTACAGAACTCTTAATTGATGCTACGGCTAGTTATGAAGTAATTTCCTTCATGGATGGATATTCCGGATATAATCAGATCTGAATGGCCCTAGAAGATGAGGAATCCACAGCCTTCAGAGCCCCTCAAGGTGTGTTCTGTTACCGGGTGATGCCCTTTGGTTTAAAGAATGCTGGTGCAACATATCAACGCGCCATGCATCGTATCTTCAAACCTTTCTTAGGGAAGTTTGTTGAATGCTATGTAGACAATTTGGTGGTTAAATCCAAACAACGTTCTAATCACTTGGCTGATTTGGAAGTCATATTCCACAAGCTTCGACAACATAATTTGAAGATAAACCCCTTAAAATGTGCTTTTGGGGTAACCTCAGGAAAATTTCTCGGCTTTGTTGTACGCCATCGTGGTATTGAAGTCAATCCTGAGAAGAACAAGTCAATCCTTGGTATGTAACCTCCTCAAAATTTGAAAGAATTAAGAGGACTTTATGGACACTTAGCCTATATTCGGCGTTTCATCGCCAATTTGGCAGGCAAAAGTTTACCCTTTACCAAATTAATGAAAAAAGGAGTCACTTACCAGTGGACTGAAGAATGTCAAGAAGCATTTGATGTTCTCAAGAAATACCTCTTGAGTCCACCGGTACTCATGCCACCTGTTGAAGGAAGACCACTTATCCTCTATGTGACAACTTTAGAGCGATCATTGGGTGCCTTTCTTACTCAAAAGAATGATGCTGGGAATGAAAATAGCCTCTACTATCTCAGTAGAACTATGCTTGAAGCAGAAACCCGGTATTCAAGTATTGAGAAGTGCTTCCTGACATTAATCTTTGCAGTTTAGAAACTGAGACACTACCTGCAACATCATGAGGTCCAATTGGTATCTCGCAATAATCTGCTCAAATTCATCCTTAGTCGTCAAATGATTACAGGACGTCTAGCAAGGTGGGCAGTTATTTTGCAGCAGTTCGACATTCAGTATGTGTCTCAAAAGGAGATAAAGGGCCAAGATCTGGCTGATTCCTGGCTGAACATCCTTCAGTGGAATACACGTCTTCAGATATTGAACTCCCTGATGAGGAAGTTTTCTCTATTCAAGAGAGTCCTCAAACATGGGAATGTATTTTGATGGTGCTTCCAGAAGTCCAACAGGGAAGAAAATGGAAAATCCTAAATTCAACAAAGTTGGTTTAGGAATTGTGCTCATTTCTCCAGATAAGGCATTGTTACCTTATTCCTTTTTATTGTGGGAAGGTGGTACCAATAATTAAGACGAATACCAAGCTCTTATCACATGCTTGGAGTTAGTGCTTCAAACACAAGTGAATCACTTAATGGTGAAAGGTGATTCAGACCTGGTAATCAAACACGTCAATGGGGATTATGCCATCAGAAAAGAAGAATTAATCCCTTTGTATGATTACGTCAGAGAGTTAATGGCGGAATTCCCTTCAGAACCGACATTTTCTTATGTCCCAAGATTACAAAATGCTCAAGCTGATGCGCTGGCTAATATAGCCAAAACTCTAGCAGATCCAAATCGGGACAAGAAAACCATCAGTATTTCCCACCATCATGCAATTTCACCTTATGTTCAATCCAGAACAGTGGAAATTAATAAAATTAGTCCCATTCCTAAACCGTATGGTCATACTACAGGATGGATGTCACCTATCAGGGAATACCTTCAAATGGAACACTTCCACCTGATAGAGCCGAGAAAGAACAAATCCGGCGACGTGTGGTCAATTTTACTATTTATGATAGCCCAAACCACCTAGAGAAAATTCTCTACAAATGTGGTTTTGATGGATTTATCTTCAGATGCATTGATGGTGAAGAGACAATGGCTGTCATGAAAGAAGTGCATGCAGGAGTCTGTGGTGCCCACCAGTCTGGACATAGATTGTCTGATCAAATTCGAAGGATTGGATACTTTTGGCCTTCAATGATACAAGATTGTGTTAATTTCACAAAGAAGTGTCATTCATGCCAAGTACATTCCAACTTCATTCATCAACCTCCATAGTTGCTTCATACAGCTAAATACTCATGGCCATTTTCCACATGGGGAATGGATGTGGTGGGACCTTACCCTTCATCTACAGCCAAGCAGTTTAAGTACATTCTTACTGCTACTGATTTCTTTTCCAAATGGGCAGAGGCAGTACCTCTTAAAGAATTCAGTTTTAAATGCATTGTTAGCTTCATCAAGTCTAACATCATTACTAGATTTGGTGTCCCTCATACCATATTTATAGACAACGACACCAACTTCTGTTCTTTTGAAGTGAAGAAATTGTATCAAGAATACAACATTAAATCCAACCATTCATCTCAGTATCATGCGGTGGCCAATGGCCAAATAGAATCCTTTAACAAGACTCTTTCAAATATAATTCAAAAGATGGTGGATAAATATAAGAGGTCATGGCCTGATAAACTCTTTCATGCTTTATGGGCTTATCAGACTACCACCCGCAATGCAACACGGTCAACTCATATTCGTTGGTATATGGAATAGAAGCAGTCTTGCCAATTGAAGTTCAATTGACCTCACTCAGAGTAGCCACTTGTGATCAGTTATCTACAGATGAGCAATCCCAAAAGCGATTGAATGAATTGGAATGGTTAGATGAGAAAAGATTGTGCACTTTGCACCACTTGGAAATCTATCAGAATCGAATAGCACGAGATTTTAAAAAAAAAGTTCGTCTTCGTTCATTCATTCAGGGAGAATTGGTATTAGTTCTCAGAACTCCAATGATACCAGGAAAGAAACCTCCCAAGCTTGAGTCAAAATGGGAAGGACCTTATTCAATACATAGGGTCTACTCTAATAAAGCTTATTCATTAATCTTGATGGATGGAGAACTCATTACTACTCCAACCAATGCCAGATTTTTGAAGAAGTATTTTGTATATACTACAAAGTTCCCATAAGATGTCCCCACAACATGACACTAAACTATGCGGCACTAGTTCATCCTTGCTATATGACGTTAAACTATATAGCAATGGTCCAATATGACCTTAAACTCCTCCCTAGTCTATGCATATGACCCTAAACTATTCACACTTTTGTCCAGCATGACATTAAACTGAAGAAAAAAAATCCTTAATCTGTCCTTACTGCATGATATTAAACTGAACAGTCCCCCTTTCGTCCTACATGACGCTAAACTGTATTGTCTCTGCAACATGATATTAAAATGTGCAGCACCAGTTTGTCCTTTCTATACGACGTTAAACTATACAACAACGGTCCATGCATAAGACCCTAAACTATTTGAAAGTCCCTTACGTTCGGAAAGACGTTAAACTACATAATAATCAAAGGTCCTGTATGACCTTAAACTGTATTTATGTCCAGCATGACATTAAACTGTACCATCCACAGTCCATATATATGACCTTAAACTATTCGCCCTTTTGTCCAGCATGACATTAAACTGTATTGTCCCCATCGTCCTAATTACATGACGCTAAACTGTACAGAAAGTCCTTGATATGTATTACATGACGCTAAACTGTACTTTGTCCCTGCTACATGACATTAAACTGTGTATCGTTAAGGTTGTTGCTACCTCTTGTTTCTCACAATGAGTATGACTCACGTGAGGTTAGATAAAACCTCAACCATAACACTCTCTCTGGGCTGCTAACCATGTGTAAGTCCCAACATCATTTTTTAGGTCATTGTCCCCAAGAATAACTTGATCATTAATTTATTCTTTAATTGAACTACGCGGATTTTGATCCTTGCCTTCCAGGCTAGGTACGTAGGCAACCTCCCAAGGTTCAAGCCCAAAAACAATCTCTTCACTTCGGTTCACCTTTATCTCATACGATGTTGATTTGTGAAACCGCCCTTAGAATCAATATCTTTACATTTGATTCACTTTCGTCCTTGTTATACGACGTTAAACTATACAACACTTTTGTCCGGTACGACAATAAACTACAATACTCTTTGATTTCCTCATTTGATAGGGAACCATTATTTACATTGATTTTTCAATCATGTTTCATTTAAAAAGACTAAGTGCATACATGGTAATGCCTAAACTTTTTATCTCGGGTTAAACCATCATTGTACTAAAGTCCCCTTTCACCCTTCACATGTACGAACCAAATTTGTACAAAGGGTATATCTAGAACTATGTGGGCTTGATTCCCATCCTTATGGGATAGGTAGGAACGTTCGAGTATCCCTCGAATACAGCCCCAAGTCTTTTGGGCCTAACCCCAAATTTCACTTTCAGTCCCTTGGATGAAAAGTCCTCATGAAAAAACACACTGTGTATTCATTATTATGGTCCGAAATCTATGACCCTAAACTAAGATCTCTCATACTTTCATCCCGCACGACGTTAAACTGCATTTCAAGAACTATGTATGGCTTGATTCTCATTCTTATGAGATACACAGTGAAGTCCAAAATTTCAATTCAGGACCCAGCCACAACATGATTATGGTTATCATTAACCTATGTATCTCTATATACATTGGGAAATACCCATATTTATGTGTTATAATCCTAACCTTAAATATTTTCAGATCTTCGTAACCCTTTTCATGACTTTTAGTCACAAAAATGTCAAACTTCTGAGAATTCTTTTGCCTGATTATGCAGTACGTGCCCATAGGTGGCCTTGCATAAACAGTCCACATAACAGACTTGTCAGCCGAAGGATACTATTTATTTGACTATGCAGCCAATGCCCTTAGGTGGTCCTGCATAATTCAACCCCCTAACGGGTTTGTTGGATAATGGTAACTTCATTCTTGGGAATAATGCCTCTTTTTTCCTTATTTGTCTTAAATGACGGTATGTAGGGATCTGAAAAAAATAGCCATCCTTAACATATTTGTCCCATATCCTTTTTCATGATCTGAAAGTATTCAAGTCTATGGTTTATACTCTCCATATCTCTTTCCCTACGTTTGGGTCAGACCTTCGTAGGAGTGATATTTATTCAATTCTTCGATAGTCTTGTTCGGAAATATCTTCTCCATATTCAAGTACCTCTTTCTATACAAAAAACTCTATACTTTAGAAAATTTGAATCTCCATAAACTTTCACTGGCTTTTAGCACTAGGAAAGTAAATTTCTGAGAGTTCTTTTGCCTGACTATGCAGCACGTGCCCATATGTGGCCTTGCATAAACAGTCCACATAATAGACTTGTCAGCCAAAAGATGCTATTTATTTGACTATGTAGCCAATGCCCTTAGGTGGCCCTGCATAATTCAACCCCCTAACGGGTTTGTTAAATAATAGTAACTTTATTCTTGGAAACTACTTCTTCTGATGCCTTTTAGCTCTTTTTCATATCATTCCTCAGATTCAAATTCTCTTAAGCCATAGTTTACATATTTTCTCTCATACTTGAGTATGATAATGTGTTTTCAGATAAATTGTCAAGGAATTGAATCAATTTTAATCCATTTTGGTCAAAGCTATTTCGACCTTAAACATTAGCCTCTTTATGTCTGGTGTGCATGACTTTAAACTGCCCACAAAAGACAAAGGAACTCTGAATAAAAGTCAAGTTCCAGCTCACTAAACATACATTTTGTATGATTTAGGTAATATTGAGCAATTAAAAGATTCAAAGTTTGTAGGGTTATTTGTAATAATCCTAGTAGAAATCAAACTATGCTTACTGGGCCCATTGGCTTAGGTAAAATCTAAAGCATATAGAAAAAGAGAATGCAGGTACAAATAAGTGAAGGTGAAAGTGTTTTTCATTGATGCACAAGAGTTAGAAGGACATCCACGGACTGGAGTCTCTTCTCTTTTTCAATAATTACAAGAGACTTTCAACATAACTCTTCATTTTATTTACGGCACCCCGAGCTTCATCAACAATCACTTGGAATTAATTCATTCAACTGGATACAATAAGAGATGCAATGATACTAGCTCTTCTTGGAACAATTGTAAAAGGATGTTCTTGAGTGCGGTTTGAGAAAATTTTCTGCTAATCAAATAGTGACTCTGTTTCTGTCCAAGAAATTTGGAAGATGGATACATGGATTTGAGAATGGAGCATTGGAAGTAAAGATACATTTGGAGAGAGTACTCTTTTTAGATATTTCTCTAATACCATGTTTGTCTTCTCTCCACCAACCGGCAGCGGAAAACATTTCAGACCATGGGTTTGCCATTTTCATATCTGCAAGGAAATGGCATGGAAGGAGAACTTGAAAATTCACACCATTGTTGCTGTTCTTAACGCACAGTATAACCAAAATAGAGGAGTAGAAGTGTAGCTGCATCTCAGGTGTATAGTTATTTGCATTTGGAATATTGACTTCTTGCAGATGACCATGACCACACAAAGGCAGATAGATGCTCTGTGGGAAATTATGATGATATTTCTTCAAGTACTTAGCCAAATCTGGGAGAGTGTTGTTACATATATCATAGTAATTATGGCCAATGATGTTCATCATGTCATCAATACGCTTGCTAGCCAGTTCATCATCCATTCCAATTCCCTTGGGAACCACTGAATCTGCACAAAATATGAATAAAATAACTCTTAAATGGGTTTATTTTTCATAAAAATTTGGGAAGAAATTCAGAAAAAATGGCTAAGGCATTAAGGCGCGCAAGTCTAGAACTTGGCGCGCAAGTGTTTGGGTGCCGCACTAGTTTTTTGACGCGTAAGTATAAAATTGCGCAAGTAGAAATACCTCTACAGTAGCGCGGCAGCAAAGAAACATCAGAAAACAGAGCAACTTGCGCGGCTAAGATGACCTGCACGACGAGATCTCGAGAGGTTTGAAGTCCGGAAATCTGGATGCTTTGTATGGAAGTGAGGCCTTGTATTTATAGTCCAGGAGGCCTATCTGCATGCTGTACCCAGTGCACTCAAGGTCCACGCGACGCGCACTTGCGCGCTGCCCTCTGCGCACTGAAGACTTGCGTACCACCTTTTCCTTTGGATGTCTTCAATTTCCTCAGAGTCAAATCCTCATTTTCTTTCAGATCCAACTCTGAGGGGGGACTTTTGTTGACGCTCCTTTCATCATAGAATCTAAAGATCGGAAAAGGGGAATATCTGAGCTCAAAATGATTCAACCTTTGAAGAAAATATCAAAAATCGACAAAGGCATGAACAAGGGATCAAAAGCACCTGTGCAGCGCAAGTTATATCACTGTCGCGCAAGTCCATGTGCGCGACGCCTTATGGTCACTCAAGTGACTTGCGCGACCTAAGTGATAACCGCCCGGTAACCGCCCAGGGTCTTCTCCTGCCTATAAATAGACCATGTGGGACCCCTTTTCGAGAGGAATTTTTCCAGAAATTCAGATTGAATCTCCCGACTCCCAAGTCTCTTCTCAAAGCTTCCGGAACACTTCTAGGGTAATTTCTTACCTAGAACCGAAGATCTAAAGAGGGGGGAGGAAGACCTAAGTTTTGAAACTCATCAACACTTGCGCGCCTAGGTAACCATCCCTTAAGGGAAATGGCCACACTTGTGCTCCGCCTTACTCCTTCAATAGAACCTGCACACCCCTCTCCTGGAAGAACCTCAAGAGGATTCTAAAGTCCTTAACCTAAAGTTGCTCAAGTATTAACCTGCTGGTTAACCATCGCACAAGTACACCATGTGTCGCGCAGGCATACCTGCGTGACCAGGACTTGCATGCCCACGCAGTACCTGCACGCCTGCCAGGACTTGCACGCCCCTGCCTTTTTGGGTGCCTTTCTTTCCCATTTTCACCCCTCTTAAACCATTACACCTTTCCTATTCAAGATTCAGTCTTCAAGACACTCTTCAAAGCCATTTATGGCATGATTTCTTGATTTGACTTCCTTATCTGAAAGGAATTATGTGGAATATCTCTCAAAACCTAGTGATTTACATATCTTTATGTCACTAAAGATTGAGAGTTCATTAATTCAACCTCATCCTTTAAGATGAGAGAATCGTTAACCTGGGTCTCCTTTTTAGGAATAATCCCCAGTCATAAGTCCCCTAATTTGGGAATCCTCTTAGGAGTAAGCCCCAGATCCCCTAACCTGGGTTTCCTTTTCAGGAGTAATCCCCAGTCTCAAATATGGGCATCTTCCTTAGGAGTAAGCCCCAATTCTTACAGTTCCCAAATCTAGGCATCCTCTTTAGGAGTAAGCCCTAAGTCTCTTAATTTTTGGGAATCCTATTTAGGAGTAAGCTCCAGACCCCTTAATCTGGGCCTCCTTTTCAGGAGTAATCCCCAGTCTCAAATATGGGCATCCTCTTCAGGAGTAAGCCCCAGTCCCCTAATTTGGGCATCCTCCTCAGGAGTAAGCCCCAAACCAATCATAATCCTTTAACCTGGGCTTCCTTGTCAGGAATAAGTCCCAGTCATAATTTTGGGATTCCTTTTCAGGAGTAAGCCCCAAGTCCCCTAACCTGGGCTTCCTTGTTAGGAATAAGCCCCAGTCATAAATTTGGGCTTTCTTTTCAGGAGTAAGCCCCAAGTCCCTTAATTTCTCTTTAACCAGTCCTAATTTACGTTTGATCTGGGATTCCTTTTTAGGAGTAAAACCCAATTATCAATCCTCTCCTAATTTGGTTTTCCTTTTCAGGAATAAGTCCCAAGTTAGAGTATTCAAATCTCCATGAAGCACATATACCTTTATGGACCCTATTCCTGGATTTTCTCCCTAAAGTAAATCCTAATCTTCATTTATCTGGGCAGTCATACATACATAAGCCCCAAACCATTTCTTATGATTACATCTTTCATGGCCCAATTGTATATTTTTTACAAATACCTATTGTTTCTCACACCGAGAATGACTCACGTGAGCTTAGAGGGTAAAAGTAATTATCAAATCATTCTTTGAGCCATCAATCATAAACATCATACTCCCTTACCCGAACTACGTGGGTTCTGATTCCTTTTCCAAAAAAAAAAGGATACGTAGGTAGCCCATCTGTGCTTTCGATCCAAACTCTGAAATAATCCATGTCCTTTTGAATGACAATAAACTTCAAGTGCCCCACTGAGTGGCTTTAAAACCAGCCTGGTCATCATAATGACCAAGAGACTTTTATATAAATGTTTTGAAGGATACCATTGACCAAGAATCTCTAAATAGATATAGATGATTCTCTATTGATGAACAACCTCGAATATATATAAAAGATTCTCTAAATTTCTTACATATTATCAAAACTGAAGGAAAGCTAATTTTATACTTGGTAATGTAATAAGGATTCACGAACAAAACTTAAATCTATAAAGAGAGTCCCGAAATAGACAATAATTTCCCTCAAAAAAGGTGTGATGAGTCCAACCTCCCATCCTCTTGACCAATGCAAATTCCTAATCCTAACCAGTTCACAAACTAATGAAGCGCCTACCTTTGGAAAGTAAGTCCAAATGGATGTGGAATCATTGGATGTTTCCGGTTCTACAAACAAACCCGTTAGAAACTGATCAGAATGTTTGAATCTCCCATCCAGGAGGTCATCCCCAAATTCCGAGGGAAACACCATGCAACATGCCTTATTTTGGTAAAACTTTAATTTCAATTATATATACTAAAGAGTGTACCCCATTTCTCAATGTGTCCAATCCATAGAGATTCTACCTTATGTGTATTTATCTCCCACAACCTCCCCGCACCCCCTCCTGATGTCCTTCCCCACACCCCAACTCTACTCCCCCAAACCCATCTCAGCATCCCCTCCCTAAGGTCTCCATCCCCAGCTCTGCCTCTTATGCATCCCTCTCCCTTCCTTCCCCCTCCCATCCTCTGTCCAGCCTCCACCTTCACCTCCATATCTGACTCCGACTCTTCTGCATCCATCTCTCCCAGCCCTGACCACCATCTCTCTCGCGACACCCTACCCCAATCGTAGTCCATTTTGATCACCTTTGTATTCACTCATCCCTCAACCATCGACCCTTGATCTCCTCTGGCCTCCGACACTTTCATCCTTCCCCAAATTATTTATCTAACATCAAATTTCATCATAGATCCCAATTTTTCTCCCCACCTTCCTCTATTTTTATCACTTTAACCCTAGCCTCCCTGACCACCCTCATTAATGGATAGTGTTAGAAAGTTTTATTCAATCTCCTCCGAGAACAGTAGAAATCCCACCTCATGGGATCGACCTTTTGTTGTTCAGATATTTTTGTAGTCACTTATTGTTGTCAAATTATTCTTTATGTACTCTACTTCTCATTCGCACGCCCCTCCGTTCATCCCCAATGATCACTTCCCATTCTTCTCCCATAATTTCTTCTCCCTGCTAGATCATTCATTCTGATCTCACCATCTAGATCCCCATTGAATATTATTCAAACAAACATAAAAATTAGTACCCCACTGTGACATATATTTCTAATCCTAAAATATGTACTGATTCACTATGGTTAAAATTTTTATGCATATACTACGTGTGCAATGTGCAACATGTCTACATTTTAATGCACAATATAGACACTTAATTTGCAATATACATATGTTAAAAATTCTTATTATGAATACATTGTTATAAGCCATATACTTAATATGGTCTTCTATTATCTAAAACATTGTTATATGCAATATTAATCTTTAATGGATATCATTAAATCACTACTATTTTATATAGTATATGCTGCTATTGCATACATTATATAAACTGTGTCAATAGAATCTTATTGAATTTTGTAAAAATTTTATTTCCAACATGGAAGGAAATGAAATTATTGAAGAAATTTATTATTTTGTTCTCAAATTTGGTTAATGTGATTAATTTTGAATGTGCTAAACCAGGACTAATGGTTTGTGGTTAAATACATATTTTCTAGAAACCAATGAATGGAACATTTTAACTAAATGATAGTTTAACAACATCTAGAATTTTTTAATGTTATAATTTCTTTTGATAATTAGAGAGGGTTGTGATTAAAAGATCAAGGTGGATTAAGAGACCCTATGAAATTGAAATATTATGGTTTTCATCACCTAGAATTTACAGAAAATAAAAATTTGGTGAATAATATCGAAAAGGTAATCTGTGATCGTAAGAGTTTTAGATTCACTTTTATGCTCAAGGATGCTCATATTGCTGCTATCTTTTCACTTCCAAAGGTACTATTTTTATCTTATCATAACTTATTGGCCAATGATGCATTTTTTAACTTCTTAATAGAAATTAATTGTGAGTTTATAAAGATCATGTTAAGATATGTAAAAAAAGTGATTAGAAGTTATCCTAAATATATCAATTTTTATTTTTCCTAATAATTTATATTGTAGGGAAAAAGTTCAATATTTGCTCGGTGATGATTTCAAAAAATTCTGTTTTGGAGCCCATTTATTCTTGGATCCAGTCAATAGTTTGGTTTTTTATTTAGTGTCTATTTTCATTTTCTAATTTTTATTTGTCATTTTGTGATTTTTTCTTACCTTTCCTTGAATATTGTTCATTTTATGCCATCTGAGACTACAATAGCCTATAATTTTTTATATTATTTGTTTAATTTAAATCTGTGACACATGTACCACTTCAGATGAACTGTTAGCTTATCACATCATCAAAAATCATTAAAACATAACCCATGGTGTTACAGATCCTCCTTAGTTTTTCATCATCTGTAATGCTGAAAAATAACATATCCCTATGCTCTGATTAAACCATGTGTCCTTTTTAGGCATCATCCTCCATGGATAACTTCCCTATGCATCATTTTTTTCCTATATACGTTACTCATTCAATAAGTGGTTTTAAAAAACTAGTGGATAAGAGTATAGATACTGGATGAGATCTCATCCATTCCTCAATATTTCATAGATAGAGAGGTCAACATCACAAAGAGAATGCACTCGAGGTTTACTACTACTTGGAACTATGTACATGCTGACTTTTGAAATCATAAAATATAAAAAAGGTAATGTATGAGTAACTAATTAAGTGATGCAATTGTTGACTCTTGTGTATTTATATAAAAAAAATTACACTGTATAATTACTTATGTTTTTTTAATCTGTATTGCTTTCTTCCACCTTTACTATGGATTATCATCTATTTTCCCTTTTATTCATTCTCATTATTACTTTATTAACTATTATGAATGATGTGTAATACCGAGGAAGCAGAAAGAGGATACTAATAGTTCTACAGGATGAAAGTTTATTTATTTTATATATCTCATTAAAGCTATACATTACTTGAGTCAACTCAATTCATATTACAATTGGTTATTATTTGAATTCTGGTTGAGGACTGAAGGGTGGGGGGTGTAGGGTGGGGCAGTTGGGGTGTATGTTGGGGGGGGGGCAGTGGCGGTGAAGGTGGTGTGTGTGTGTGTGTGTGTGGGGGGGGGGGGGGTTGCAGGGAGAAGTTAGTGGGGGGGGGGGGGTTGTAGAGGGATGTAGTGGGGGGGGGGAGGTGGGAGGGGGGTGTAGGTGGTGGTGGTGTGTGTGTGTGGGGGTGGGGGGGTGTAGGGGGAAGTAGTGGGGGGACATGGGGGTGCAGGGGGGGATGCGTGTGTGTGTGTGTGTGTGTGTGTGAGGGGGGGTGCAAGTGTGTGTGTGTGTGGGGGGGGGGAGTAGGGGTGCAAGTGGGGGGGTGGGGGTAGGAGATGCAGGTGTGTGTGTGTGTGTGGGGGGGGTGCAGGTTGGGGGGTGCTAAGGGGGATGGGTGGGGGGTGGGGAGTGTGCAAGGGGGGTGTGTAGTGAGGAGAGGGTGGGAAGGGGGTGTCTAGGAGGGGGGGGGGGTGTCCTGAAGGGAAGGAGGGGGGGGGGTCCATGAGAGATGGAGGTGTCCAGGAGGGTGGGGGGTGTCCAGGAGGGAGGGAGGGGGGGTGTTCAAGAGGGTGGGGGGGAGGTTATCTAGGAGGGGGGTGTCCAGGAGGGGTGGATATGTAGGGGGTCTAGGAGGGATTTAATATTGCATGTCCTTTATTGAAACTCAGTTCTTGTGTGACAAACTCTTCCCAAAACTTATGGGCATTTAGTTTATTTACATGTTGTTTATGCGAAAAAGCCTAGACATCCCTTAGGTTGGGTTTTGTAAAAGCAATAATGCAAGAGAGAATAATAGTTCCAACAATATTTTAATTTTTTTAACATCTGGTGCAAGGGGGGAGGGGGTTCAAGGGGGGCAGTGGGGGGAGGGAAAACTAGTAGGGGGAGGGTGTAAGGGGGGGGGGGGGGGGAGGGGCTCTGCAGGGCAGAGGGGGTGGGGAAGGGGTTGCAAGGGGGGTAGTGGGGGGAGAGAAAACTGGAAAGGGGGAGGGTGTAGGGGGTTTTCAGGGCAAGGGGGGGGGGGTCTTTAGGGTAGTGGGTCATTTATTAGAGCATTAGATTATATCACCATGTGAATTCATGTGCACAGGGTGTGTGAATGGGTGGGGTAGGGGTTGGGGTAGGGGGTGTAGGGGGGAAGGGGGTCTAAAAGGTAGGGGAGGGGGTGGGGGGGGGGGTGGGGGTCTACAGGGTAGTGGGTTATTTATTAGATCATTGGATTATATCACCATGAAAATGCATGTACGAGAACCACTACAGGGGTGTGTGTGTAGGGGGGGGGGGTGTGCATGGGTGGTGTCTATAGGGGGGGGGGTTCTGTCTGGGGGGTGTTGGGGGGTGCGCAGGTGGGGTCTATCTGGGGGGGTGGTTAGGGGGGAGTGGAGGGGGGGATTTTCATGGGGGAAGGGGTGTTGTTGGGGGTGTGTGTGTTTTTGTGTGTGTGTGTGTGTGGGTGGGGGGGGGGGTCTGTATAGGGGGTGTCCAGGAGGGAGGGGGGGGGGTCCAGGAGGGTTGGAGGTGTCCAGGAGGGATGGGGGTGTCTAGGAGGGGGGTTGTCTAGGGTCTGGGGGGGTTTGTATAGGGGGGTGTCCAGGGTTTGTCCTGGGGGGGTCTATCCTGGGGGGGTTTGTCCTGGGGGGGTTTGTCCTAGGGGGGGGGGTCTGTCCAGGGTTTGTCATGTCCTGGGGGTGGTTTATCTTAGGATTGGGGGGGGGTGTCTATCCAGGGTTTGTCTAGGGGGTGTCCAGGGTCTGGGGGGGGGTGTCCAGGGTCTTGGGGGAGTGTCTAGGGTTTGTCTAGGGGGAGGTGTCCTGGGTCTGGGGGGTGTCTAGGGTCTAGGGGGGGGGGGTTGTCCTGGGTCTATCTTGGGGGGGGGGTGTCCGGGGTTTGTATGGGGGGGGGAGTGTCCAGGGTCTGAGGGGGGGGGGGGGGTCTGTCCAGGACCTGGGGGCGGGGTGTCCAGGGTTTGGGGGGAGGGGTGTCTAGGGTCTGGTGGGGTATGTCCAGGGTTTGGGGGGGGGATGTCTAGGTTCTTTCCTGGGGGGGGGGGGTCTATCCAGGGTCTCGGGGGGGGGGGGGGGTCTAGGGTCTGGGGGGTGTTTGTCCAGGGTTGGTCTGGTGGCATGTCTAGGGTCTGTCTGGGGGGTGTCCAGGGTTTGGGGGGTGTTCAGGGTATGTCCAAGGGGGTGTCCATGGTCTGGGGGGTGTCTAGGGTCTATCCAGGTTGGGGGGGGTTGTCCATGGGAGTGGAGGGGGGGATTTTCAAGGGGGAAGGGGTCCTATAGCGGAGGATTTGTAGGGGGTGGGGGTGTTTTTTTTTATGAAATGGGAAAACCTATATCCACGGTTTCAAACCATAACTATAACCATAAATCCTCAATTTGAAACCGTGGCTATAGTCCCGTGTTCCTTAAACTACTACCATGATTTCAAACCGTGGATTTATATATTTATCCATGGTTTGAACTGTGGATATAGCCCTATAGCCACACCAATACTATCCACGGTTCACAAAGTCGTGGCTGTAACCTATAGCCATATTTTTTGGACTTATAGCCACGATTTTAAACCATGGATATAACCTAAATCTCTCAATAAAAAATCAGAATAATAAAGAAATACTGTGAAATTTTTTTGAAGGAAGAAAATATTTTAACAAATAAGAGGATGGACACATTCAGGATATATTAAGTTACAAACTAAGAATTGCTAAATAAAGAAATATAATTGGAGATATCAGTAAGAAGTTTTAATCTAAGGAATAAGAAGTTAACAAGTTTAAATAAAAACTTATTTATCTTGAAAATAACCTAATGAAGTTGAATGAAAAATTTAGAAAAGCCTCATAATTAAAAGATGATACTTTTAAAGTTTCTAAAAAATATCAAATCAAGAATCAGGTGAAATCCTCACCCACTAAAAATAATATTTCATCTTATTTTTCTGATATTTCAGATTATAGAAAATGTATTGGGAAATATTTTATGGATAAAGGATGTGAGAAACCTATCAAATCTATAAATTTAGAAAAATCAATCAAAAGAAAATATGGTTCATGTCCTAAGTATATTAGAGCTGAAAGTAGTTACCAACCTCAACAATGTTTCTACAGAGAAAGATCACTATTAAATAAAAAATCAAGATTTGATATCTATTTTGGGTGTTTTGGAATCTATGGGTATATAGATTATAATTTTTGGCACAACTTATCTTTACCTGGAAGAATATTTTAAGAGAGTGGAAGAAATATTTAAATTAGAATGAGTAAATTTCTTAACCTATAGAAAGTTGAAAAAATGAATTCTCAAGATGTTAGAAAATTTACAATAAGAAATCAATTTTAATGCATAGAATAGGTTTTTGGAAGATGTGATAAGCCTGGTCATCATTCCAAAAAATATATGACACTCTTTCCAGAACAAGTTTCTTACAATTGTAAGGAAAAATATGTCAGAAAGAAAAAAGTTAAGTAAAGAGATTTTGTTATTAAAACAACTTTGAAATAAAGTAAAAGGAATAAACCATGGATACTTGATAGTGGTTTTTATTCACATATGATAGGTGATATAAAAATCTTGAAACATATTGAAAGTCATGATGGAGGAGCAGTTAATTTTGGTATTGATAGTTCCTTAAATATTAGAGGAATCAAAATAGTTGATATTAGAGAAAAAAAAGTTAAAATCTAAAAACGTTTTATATTTTGATGGGATAAAACATAATTTACTTAGTGTAAGTAAAATTTATGATGATGGAAAATAAGTAATCTTAATAAAATATTATTATTTAATCAAAAGCGTGAAATAAGTAAAAGTTATTACAAAAGGAGAAAGAAATAGTTGGAATATATTCCAAATAGAAGAGTTTTATAGCTCCTGTTACTTGAGTGATAAAGATGAAAATAAGTTATAGAACTGAATACTTGGAAACCTTGAGTATAAAAACATGAAAAAACTTTCTAAAGTTGATGTTTTTTGTTATTTTAAATAATTGAAAAGAAGAGATGAAGTTTCTTGTGTGACTTTTCAGAAAGGGATGATAACTAAAAAATGTCATAAGAGAGTTGAGATCTGGTCTACCAGACCCATTGAACTTATCCATTTCGATTTATATGGGCTAATGATACATAAATCAATAAAATTTGATTTATACTTTATCACTTTTATTGATTATTTCACTCAGATGACAAAAATTATGTTTATGAAACATAAGTCATAGTCTTTGTAAATGTTCAAGTTTTTAAAAAAGAAGTTGAGAAATAAATGAGGGTTTATATAAATAAGTTGAGAACAAAAAGTGGTACTGAATTCACCAATAATGCTTTTGAAGGGTATTTGAGAAAACATGGTATCAAAAATTAGTATAATGATCCCTATACTCTGTAATAAAATTAAGTAGCAGAAATAAATAACATAAGATTAGTGGAAATAGGAATAAGTATGTTAGTAAAATAGAAACTTTCAAATTTTTACTAGAAAGAAGCTGTTATTATTGATTTAACTTTTCAAAATATATACTTATTAATACTGAAAACTAAAATGACTTCTTATGAAATATTTTATAACAAAAAACCTTCATTAAAATACTTCAAATTTTTTAGAATTCCATGTTTACTTAAAATCAAAAATCTGAATCTAGGATAGTTTGATGTGAAAAATGAGGAAGAAAATTTTATGCGTTAATCACCAAATGAAAGAAGTTATAATTAATGGAACAAAAAATTATAAAGGTTATTGGACTCATATGATGTGAAAGTAATTGAAAATAAAAATTCCTTAACAAAAGTTGTTATAAATGCTGTGGAGGATAAACTAGAGATTTCTAATAATAGTGAAATTATGTCCAAACATCCTTATCAAGATTCAAATGAATCATGTGATGAGGAAAGTGAATATGGGAGATAAACTTTATAATTTACTACCTTACAAAAACATTTTGAGTATTAAAACATTATTGGAAATCAAAAGGCTCTAATTCATAAGATAAGAAAGTTGAGATTATAAAATCAAACTTCACTTATCTCAAAATTTGAACTGGAATCGGTTTTAGAGGATATTAAACACAAATAATTTGTGGATGATATAAATGAATAATTAAATCAAATTGATAAAAATGAAACATGGGAACTTGTTCTACAACTAATAAATAAAAATGTTATCAAAACTGAGTGGGTTTACAGAAACAAGTTAAATGAAAATGGTGAAGTTTCAAGAAACAAAGCCTAACATGTTTGTAAAGTCTATGTATAGGATTAAGGTGTATATTTTGAAGCAACATTTTTCCCAGTTTCAAGATAAGAAACTATAATAATGATTCTATCAGTGGATGCACATCAGAATTACAAAGTTTATCAGATGGATGTAAAACTAGCTTTCTTGAATGGTGAGATTGATGAATAAGTTTACATTGAACAACCTTGGGGATTTCTACTTGATGAGGATTAAAATAAAGTTTATATATTGAAAAAATCTTTTTATGGGATGAAACAAGCTCCAAATTCATGATATTATAGACTTGAAAAGTATTTAAGAATGTTGAGAATTTCTAAAGGAAAAGTTGATCGCAACTTATATGTGAAAAATATCAACTCTAAAACTCTTATTATAATTATTTATGTGGATGATATATTTTATGTTGGGGAGGAAGAAAAATTTTGTGAAAATTTTTATGAATAAATGAAGAATAATTTTTAAATGTCAATATTGGGACAATTAACTTTATTCTTTGTCTTACAAGTTCAAAAAAATTATATTTTCTTATCTCAAAAAAAGTATTCTAGAGAATTGTTAAATAATTTTGGGATGGTAGAATCCAAAGAAGTTTCTAATCCTATTTTAGTGAGAAAAAAGTTAAGTAAATATGAATCCAAAAAAAGTGTGAATCAAAAAGACTTTCAGAAGCTGATAGGAAGTCTACTTTACCCCATATCCTCAATGATTGATATTTTTTATGTTTTGACTTTGTGTGCCACATATCAAAGTAATTCAAAAGAATCACATATATTGGTAGAAAATAGGATTATGAGATATATAAAAGGAACAAATTAACATAGTTTTTTATGAAAAGAAGTTGTGATGTAAAGTTTCATTGTTATACTGATGCCTAATGTACTAGAGATTGTAATGATATAAAATCAACCTCAGGAGGAACATTTTTCTTGGGTGAACATTGTGTGAGTTGACATAGTAAGAAAACAAGTTTAGTAACTTTGAGAATAGATGAATATGAATATGTTGCAGCTACTCAAGTCTATACTCAAATGTTTTTTATGAAAGTTAATATGGAAGATTTGAAAGAAAAAGTTTCTAAGCCATTGAAGATACTTTTTGATAATCAGAGTGCAATTTATCTTTCTAAACATCCTATTAAATATTCAAGATCAAAACACATAGATATAAAGCTTTACTTTATAAAATAGAAAGTTTCTGCTAGATATTTTTACTGGAATAAATTTTAACAAAGTATAAAATTGCTTATATCTTTACAAAATCAATACTGAAGGAAAGGTTTGTGGAATTGAGGCTGTAAATTGATGTACAGTTTCTTCCAATTAATTTCTAAATCATATAAGGAAGAACCCCAACATTATTTGGCTTATATTGAAAGGGGGGAGAAAGTAAGAAACACAACCTTTTTTTGTAATAATTTTTTACTTATCTTTCTTTTATGAATATGAATCCATGGTTATCGTAAAATAGGAGAGAGAAAAAAAGTGAGAGAAAATGAAAAGTGAGAAAAGAGAAGATAAAAGTGAGGAAAGTTTATTTTTAAATGGATGAAAAATTTTCTTTCCATTAAGGGATGGAATTCCTTTAAAAAAAAATTAATTTATCTAATAGTGTGGTGTAAGTATACTCTCTTTTGAGAAAGGATATGTTTTGACTTGAGTTTTTTTATAAAATGTGAGTTAAAAAATTATGAGGGTTGAAAATTTGTCAAAAAGGGTTTTCAATAAATACAAATGGGGAGATTAAAGAACCTTTATGATGAATTGTTTTAAAAAAGAATTTTTATTTGTTGAAAACTAACCTTTTTGTTTAAGAATATTTTTTTTATTTAGGATTAGACCTAGTCCATCATAATGATATTTATAAGAAATTTGAAAATTGCGGAAAGTTTGGACCCAAACTTAAAGTGGGAGAGAAGTTTTGTTTTTAAGAAAGTTGTCTTTTGGACTTAGAGGATTGAAATAAGAAACAACAGAATTAGATAGCTAGATCCATCGACATCATATTTAGATCATTGGATCTAAAATAATCGGAGGTAGAAATTGTTGATTTTTGGAAGATTTCCTTTTCCGTAATCAAAGAAAGAAAGAAGTTTCTAAGTTAGAAAGATAGAAGTTATTATTTTAAGTTCAATTATTGGTAAAGAGTTTTAAAATAAGATTTTGAATTCAGGAGTTATAAAGTTTTCATACTTTTTAAACTAAATTAGATAATGATTTTATAGTCATGAAGTTCTCAAAAATCCTGAAAACTATCATGATAAAAGATTTTTATGAAATAGAGGAATCATAATGGTTTTATCAGTTCCAAAAATAAAGAAAAAGTTTATCAATGAGTAATAACTAAGGAGGTTTGAAACCTGTAAATGTTATTGAGTGGAGTTATCATTGACTACACTTTATCATAATGAGGAATCTATCATAATAGGGATTTTATCATTATGAAATATCCATCAGAGGCATACTATTTAAGAAATAATAAGAATGCATGAAGTTGATTAAGATTGAAGAAGTTAAAAGTTTCTAATTGGATTAATCATTGCATAATTTCTATCATTATGGGAAAATCATTGTAATGGGATTTACATCATAATGGGGAATTCTATCATAATAAGGATTATATCAGACTGAATCTAAGAAGGGAAGTTAATCAAATCATAATTATTTGAGAAAGAAAGAAAAAACACAATGATCTAAGAAATAAAGGTAGATCATAATGAGCTGAGAAAGAAATACAATTCCTAATGAGCTAAGGAATAAAGGATGATTATAATGAGATGAATAATAAAGGAAGATCATAATGATATGAGAAATAAAGGAAGATCATAATGATATAAGAAATAAAGAAATATCATAATGAGATAAGAAATAAAGAAAGATTGTATTAAAGCTAAGGAAGATATATCATATTGAAGATAAGGAAGTTTCATCAGACCGAAGAAAGGTTATAAATTCAGAGAAGACTGATTATGGAGAAGTATCATAAATAAGATTCCAAAAGTTTTATGAATATTTGAAGAGGTCAAACTTAAAATTCAATTTTTCATGAATCTCAAAGAAATCTGAGGAGGATTGAATAAGTCAAAGTTGAAGTTTAAATGATATATATTTTTGGATTTTTGAAATATGTGGAAGTGGGTAAAGTTTTAAAGTTTCATGCTATTATTTTTCTGAGTTTCCTATAAATAGTTACTCAGATCATTCATTCACTATAACTTTTAACATAAGTGAAAAAGTCAGAGTGCTGAAGAATTTAAGTGAAAGTTATTTTCATACAGATATCTCATGAGGAGGATCAGACAACTGAATGTTTGTTTACCATATAGAGAAATATAATATTTAGAAGATAATATTGAGTTTATTGGAATGAGAAATATTGTAACTAGTTTATGATATGATTTTGAAAAACAGAGTTTGATAAAGGGATAATTATATTTAGTTGATCGAAATGAGTTCATCAGACCTAACCTCATTGAATTACAAAAATCAGATCCATCCAAATCGGACTGAGGTTTTGGACTGGGCAATTGTGGAGTTGTTTCAACAAAGTCTTTATTCTTTTGTTTGGATCAATTATTTTATAATAAAACATTTTAAAATGATGGGAGTCACTATAATATTTCTTATTTGGATATAGAATATGTATAATGAGAGTTAGAACAAGTTGTATTCACTTCTTTTTAATAGTAAATTTCCATATACCCATGATAGTGGCTATTGAAAAGATGTAGGTTCTCAAACTGAGGATGAACATTTTAGTCCCTATGTGATTTATATTATTTCCTATGTTTTCATGCATAATAATTTATAAAAATATGATAAGGAATTACATCTTAACAATTTGCAGGGGTTATGTTTTAAAGATTATTGAAACTTATAAAAGTGAACAACTGATTCAACCCCCCTTCTTAGCTGTTATTCGATCCTTTAGAACATCATAAATAAAGGGTTCATGCTTCCTAGGTTCAATTTATAATCACTTCCTTTAAACCTCAACTGACTCCTAGCCATATCAAAACTCTCCAACCACCTCAATTGGGAGTCTAAACCTTTTGGTTTATCTAGATTTAATTCTTAAAAATCATGGTACTATCACTTATCATATTATACCAATTTTCCTTGATACCATTCCTTTTATAGATTTTTTTGATGGATTTATACTATTTTCGTTGAATATTGATAAAGAATATATGGTTTCTTATTTTGGATAGGTTCTGAGGTGCTTTCCTTTGAGCTCGATGGTGGTTGATCCTTTTTCTCCCATTCTTTCTCAAAGAGTATTGAACTTCTAATCGAGGAAGGGGATTCATATATTTTCTTTTTTATGTGCAAGTATGATCATATAATACTTTAGTTTATTTAGGTAATAATGGAATCAAAATAATAAAGATAATAATATGGAAAATAAAGGAAGAATAAAAAATGGAATAGGGTCTTTGTGATCACATGTGATTTAAGTTATATTTATATTTATTATTGATTTTATAGAAAGCATGTCATATAGTTTTATATATTTTTTATTGTTTAACAGGATTAATATGAAAGAAATTTGATAAAAAACATAAATCTAGAATCATAATGAAAATATTAATGAAAAAGTCATGTAAATTGATTACCATTCTTCCTTGAATTTATTGAAATATATATGTTATAATTGAAGCATGTTTATGTTTGATTTATAGAAATATATAGCTACTGATTATAGGTAACTTATTTATATTTATCCTATTTTTAATTAGATGATTAATTCATGATGGAAATGAAATAATTGTTTTTTGAAGATAATTAATTGTGCTAAGTAAGCTTATTCTTGTTTGGGAAAAGACTTGAATGCCTTAGTGTTATGGACTTAGATTACCCATGATTGTGTTTTGCTAAAAATACCTTGTTTATTCGTATACCTAATCTAGGATGGTATATCCTTGATATGATTTGTTGATAATATATAATGGTTAGATTATTTAATGAATAATTTGTTGATTTTCTTGAGGTTCTAGTGACAGTTTGATGTTGATGATAGCAGGATGGAATGTGTTATGAGAAATAGTATTGAGGATGACACTTGGGTAGTTGAGATGAGTTGAGATATAGGATATATCATTGTTTTTTTATAGTAACCCAAGCCTTTTATATATATTATTACATAATTTTTAACATAAAATCCATTAATTACAATACAAAGATCATGAGGCCTAGTGTATTTGGAAGACTAGGTTTATAATACATCAAATTAAGACTAAAATAAAACTACTTTATTTTATTCTCCATAATGAGATTCTAAATATTTTTGATCCCCTAAAACTACATGGGATAACCCAGGGAATACCTTGGAAAAATGGATGAGATATAAATCCTATTAAGGGAATAAACATGATTAGTAAGTATAACTTGTGAGTCAAAGGTATAACATGATATCATAAAAGATAACGCTCATGAGGAACCACATGGAATAATAACATATAAAACATGGTATCATAAGATCATGCCATCATATAAAATTTGGTAAAAATATATAACATTAAATAAACATGATTTAAGGCTTACTTCTAAGACAATATAACATGGTGGACAAATTCCCATAATGGATTAGGTTTACTCCCTAATCCCATACATGATGCCTCATGAGACTAAATCTTTTTCTAATACATCAAAGTGATATATGGTCACACCCATCATAACTTTTTCATGATTTATGTGTTCCATATAAAGGAAATAAATCATAATTAATATAATAATAATTAACCGGGGAAGGGAAATGGGTTGCATAATCTTGCCTCATATCATAATCAAAGGAAATTTCATAATGAAGGTATTTGAGAAATAAACATAAGGAATGCATTACCAAATCAAATTAAGGGATAATAATCTAGGAATATATGTGATAGAAATATATATACAATTTAAAATTAATACATAACATCAAAGGTTGTCATTGTTGATGATAATTTCTTTAAAATATTACACCAAGTATTTATTAAGGAAAATACCCATTTCAATTTGAAATCACTTATTCAAAATATAAAAATTTCCAAAATATTATATAAAAACTTTTCTTTAAAAAAAGAACCATGTGAAATTATAAATTAATATTCAAATAATTTAGTGGCCATGATAGTGGGTAATTTAATACATGCTATATTAAGTTAAAAAATATTCCTTTCAGATTTTTGTAAAAAGCTGAAAAAGTACCTCATTTTGAAAATGACAAGAATATTACTTTTAATTTTTTTATAAAAATTAAAACATGGGTACAAATTTCTTTAATAAATAATTTGTATAATTTTAAAATATTCTTGAATTTTTTTTAGAAAACATAGATATGTAAGAAAAATTATTTTTGATGGATGAGTGAAATGATACCGGCTTTTCTTAAAAACATTTTCTTAATCATTGTAAGTACCAAAGAGGGTAAAATGGAACTATTACTTGAAAATTTAATTAAAAAAATAGATTTTAATAAAATTAAATGGTTTTATTATATAATTATCAAATAATTTCATATAACATAAATTCAAGCATAAACAATCCCAATTAAAATAAGATTGAAACATAAACCCTTACCAATTTGGTAACTTTTGAATCATAACTACCAAGAATAAACTAAATGAATTGTAACTTAAAAAACCATTAAGAATGAATTATTCATGATATAATATGTAAATTGGTAGCACATACACTGTTTAAAATAAATTTGGTGGATAAAAGAACACGTGTCTCAAAGAAGGAAGTTTTGAGACAAAACCCTTACCTCAAGTTGAGACTTTATTGTGTATGTATTTTATATCCTGTATAATAAACTTATATCAATTTTTTTTCGTAAGAAAATATTCTAGGATTAATACCTTATACTTAAACCATATACTTAATTTATTTTAATTATGTATTTAATTACTTAATCAATTATGTGCATGTCGGGTGTTTTGAGGATACCCAGTTCATAATTTCAAAATGGAATCGGTGTGTTGATCATATTCAAAAGGGTAATTATTAAAAGTTATCAAAAATAATAATAAATAAATAATTATTATTTTAATATATAAATTATAATTTTAAAAATAACCATGAATCATGGTTATGAATAATGAATTACGTTACAATCATAGAGACGATTGGTTATATACACACATGTGTAACATTTCCATTTTTCAATGATCACGATGGAAAGAAGGTAAGTGTAATTTTAATTTCCATAATTATAATATCACCATAAATATCGTATTATTTATTTAAATACAATTATATATACTATCCATGTGATGTAGTAATTAAAAATTAATCACATCTCTCCGCGTTGTGGTAGTTCTCCTTACACACGAATGATGTTATCATTTTTCCATGGATGATAAGGTAAGAAAATATATGATATATTAATTTTCAAGAAAAATTAATATTTTATTAATATAATATGTAAAAATTAAATACACCATAAAAAATATCCATGAGATGTGATGAAGAAAAACAAATTACATCAGTTCTTTAGGTGGTAGTCCACCATACACATGAATAGTGGTTTTGTTTCCTATTTGATGGAATATGAGATGGATTTAAGTTATGAAATTAACATAATAAATCTTATTATATGGTATATAGTTATTTTATTATTTATTCATTATTTATTAATATTTTAAAGAGGTAGAATAAGAAATAAAACAAATATTCTCAGTTAAGAATAATACCTCTCCTTTGGACCACCTCTTTAGGATTATACCTAAAGCCGCCCTAGATTGGATTTATGATAAAAAAAGACTATAGGAAGTGGGGAAGTAAGTAATGAAGGTATTTTTGTAGGTATCATATGAAAAAACAATTCTTTTTAAGTATAAATAGGACAGGAGAGGAGGTGTCCTTTTATAAATGGGGGGGAGGACACACTTGGAATTTTTGAAAAGAAAAAGTTATACCCCTGTTTTACACAAGAAAAAAGTCTTAAAAATGGATAATTATTTAACCTTAGATGATATAAGGACTAAATATTACTATTAAATATGAGTTTTGAAAAGTTTTTTTGTAATTTTAACCCTTATCCTTTTAGTTTAACCCCTAGTAAACCCGTTTGAACCTTAACCACGATAATTAATTTTTACTATTCATTAAGAAAAAAATTAAGTTGAACTTATTATACAATATTAATTATTTTTATTAAAAATGTGTAATATATTTTTCTAAATTAAATTCACAGAAGTAGAATAATTTAATTTAAAATTAAATCTATAGACGTGATGAATAAACTATTTTCTAAAGAAAAATTATCATAAGTATAAAGAGATTTTATATCAAAATTTAACATGAAATTTATTAAAATTACATAAATTAGATTAATAATAAAATAATTGAACTAATTTTACTTTTAAGAAATTTTAAAACAAAATATAACTTTTTAAATTATTTTAAAAAATACACTTTTCTATAAAAACCAATATTTTTCATTATTCATTAAATAATTAACATTTTAGAAAAAACCAGAAAAATAATCCTATTCTAATTTAGACAAGATAATTTCTAAAATAAATTTCATTTTTTTAAATGTATTTTATAAAATATGCAAAAATTAATTTTATTGTTTATTCACAAAAAGAAATAAAAATATATTTTTTGAGAAAAATTTATTTTTGAAGCCTTTAATGGATTTACCAAAAATTAAGTACTTATTTATCAATATATTTTTTTATACTTCATACTTAATTTAAAAAATGTGGTTATTCCTGTTAATACCACCAAATTTCATAGCTAAGTTATAACAATCATGTTTAAATAATAATATTTTAATAATATACTTTGGTTTGTTTATACTCATTTTTTCATGTTGTACACACCTTCAAGTATAGTGTTATTTTAAAATATAAAAGAATAATATTATACCCCCCTTAAATAAATTTCAACCTCACAATTTGAATTATTTCTTAATAATCAAGGGTTTGACATTCAAAAAATCATTTGTGGAAAACCCACAAAGGGTTAATAAAACTTTCTCTTAATAATAGGGAAAGGGAAATATGAAGGGAATAAAATAATTAGGTTTCCACATAAAATAACATTAGTGGGAAGTGAAAACATAAATTTGGAAATAATATCCATTTATGAGATAATAGAATACTTTTTTTAACAGCTAAGAGAGCCTCGATTTATCAAAAATGATTAACATTTTTATTTCAATACCATTTTCTTAAAGTTGAGGGATACTTTTACCATATAGATTATGAAAATTAGGAAATATACTTACTTGAAAAGTATAATTTCATCCTTTAATCATTTTTAGTAAAATCTCATCTGTTTCTCCAAATGATGAGTATTCAAGATGATTTTTTATACCTGAATCACTAAAATTAACTTTTAATGGATCACATGATTCTATAAAATGATACCAAGATATACTTATTGTATTTAGAAATTAACTAATACCAAAAATTAATTTAATATTTATCCATAAAATATTTTAATAAAAACAATATCATACTAACCAGTACACCACGTAAGCTAATGGTAGGCATTGCACACTTATCACCCTTCGGTTGTGGGTTCAAGACTTGTGACCTTGACAGATGTGATGGGTTGTCACCCAAAATGTAGATTGTCCTTTTTATAAAACTATATTTATATAATTCCTATAAAGTTTCCAAAAAATATGTTGAATATCCTCAAAATAAAATTTATAATCAAATTAGGTTTTAACCACTAAAGTCATTTATACAACTTATTTTTTTTCTAAAAAAATAAAATAATCTTAATTAATTATAATTAACTCAACATCAAGTACATATCAAAGATTATATTTTTCTTAATCATGTGTTTTCCTTAAAATAACACCTTACTAGTAAATCACCTTTCTAGGTAATCAATACCATTCAAAATATTCCTAAAAATCCTCAAAGAGAAACTAATGAAAAACAATCATTATAAGTTTCATGATTCTTATAACCAACATACCATTGATAAAAATACCTCAATAAAAATATTATAGAGTTATAAAACCTAGAAACTTAAATCATTCCACTTAAATTATTTTCATAACATAGGCCCATAATAATTATTCCTTGGATAAAGGAATTGACTCAGATAATGACTATGTTCCCCACATTTAATACATTGAACTATTAGTAGTTCCTTAGGTTTAATTTTATTTCACCGCATCTTATTAACCAAACTCTTCATTTTAATTAGTAAATTAGCTACTTTGTGCCCTCCTTTTACACACATAAATCATTTCCAGTTCTTTTAACTCATGTTACATAGTGCCCCTTCCCACATTTTTGACATACATGAAATTGATTCTTCTTTTATCTTTTATGTTTAACACTTTAACTTCCATGAGAATCTATCCATATCTTCTTTGATGTGTTTGGAAATTAAATTATGTTTCATCTGTTAATTGTAATTCGAGATAGATCATTTGGCATGATCATAATACATCCAACTTCCAATCCCATTAAGTTAGGCATATCTTTAGGGAAATCATTACATTGTTCAACACATTAGTTGTTGGAATTATTTCTACTATTTCCCATAATTAATTAAAAAGAATAAAAGAAATAAGATGAGAATGCATTAATATATAAATTGGGAAACATATAAACCTAGAAGTAATAACCTATAAATGATAAGTACATCATGACTTATGAGTATATAGGTTTCAATATAGGTTATCCATGGTAACATTTTCTATTATATTTTCTATCCTAGAAATTTTTTCAAGTCCTTAATAATGGTTTTTAAAGAGTTTGTGAATTTCCAAATCACATTTCTCAAGAGTGTTAAATTAGATGTACAGAAAAGGCCCATTGTCATGCACCTAGTGAAGATCAATTCAAATACCAATGCACCATTTTTTGAGTTATTATCCCTAGTAACACCTATAATAGATAAAAATCCAATTTTAGTATTTATAGAGGCATGTAAATACTTAGAAATAAATCTCTTTAAACTTCACCAAAATTATAAGATATTTTCCTATACTTAGACTTACCCTAGAGTTTTTACTAAAGTTATCTAATCCTAATCCTAAAAAATAACTAGAACTAGATATGATACTAACTATAATGAACCAAGCCTTTTACATATATTATTATATGATTTTTAATATAAACATCCATTAGTTACAACCCAAATATTATGAGGCCCATTTACTTTGAAAGACTAGGTTTACAATATATCAAATTGGGACTAGAAAAAAAAGATTATTTCTATTCTCCATAATGATATTATAAATTATTTTGATCTCCTTAAACTATATGAGATAACCTAGGGAATATATATACAAAAGGTGTGAGCTAAAAATCCGTGTAATAGAATAAACATGACAAGGAAGCATAAATTGTGAGTCAAAAGTATAACATGATATCATAAAAGAAAAGGATCATAAGGAATAACAAGGAAGAGTAACATATATAATATGGAAAAATAATGTAATTAAATCATAGGAAACATAGAAAAAATATATAACATAACATAAACATGATCTAAGGATGAATTCCTAAACAATATCACATGGTAGACAAAGTCCTATAATGGAATATGTTTACTCCCTAATCCCATACATGACACCTCATGAGACTAAAGATTTACCCAATGAATTAGAGTGATATATAGGTGCACCCATAATAACATGTTAACTATTAATTTGTTACATATAAAGAAAATAAATCATAAGGCATAACATAATAATTACCCATAGAAGGAAAACAAGTTGCATAATCTTGCCTCATATCACAATAAAAAGAAATTTCATAATGAATAGATTTTATAAATGAACATAAGGAATGTATTTACACATAAAATTAATGGATAATAAGATAGGAATATATGTGAGAGAAATATATACATAATTTATAAGCAATCTGTAACATAAAAGGTTGTCACCGTTGATGAAAATTTATTTAAAAGATTACATGGAATATCTCTTCATGAAAATACCATTTTGACTTTGAAATCACTTCTTCAAAATATAAAATTTCAAAAAAATTATAGAAAAAGTTTTATTTAAAAAAATAATGGAAACTTATAAAAGAATCATCAAATAATTGAGTTCCCATGATGACGGGTAATTCCGTACATGCTGTATAAGTTAAAAAAACATTCCTTTCAAACTATTGTAAAAAGGTTAGAAAGTACCTCATTCAGAAAATGACTAGAAGAATCCTTTAAAAACATATTATAATAATTAAAATATGGGTAAAAAATTATTGAATAAACCATTTTTAAAATTTAAAAAATATTCTTGAATTTTTTTTTAGAAAATATTGATATGGAAGGAAAAAGATTTTCGATCGAAGAGAGAAATGAAGTTATATTTTCATTAAAATATTTTCTCAATAATTTTAAGTACCAAAGATGAAAAAATGGTAATATTACTTGAATATTTCATGTATAAATAGTGTATAATAAAATTAATGGGTTTTATTATATGATTATTAAATAGTTTTCTAAAATTGAAATTTAAGAAAAAATAATCCCGATTAAAACGAGATTGAAACATAAACCCTCACTACTTTGGTAACATTTGAATCAAAAATACCATGAATGAATTAAATGAATTGTAACTTAAAATATCACGAATAATAATAGATTCATTATATAATATGTAAATGGGTAGTATATACACCATTTAAAATAAATTATGTGCATAAAATAATATTTGTCTAAAAGAAGGAAGTTTCGAGATGAAACCCTTACCTCGAGTCTAGGATTTGTCATGCATGTATTTTATCTCATGTATAATAAAATTATATTAATAAATTGTTTTAATAATAACCAATTTCATGTTTAATACCTTATACTTAAACTATTTACTTTATTTATTTTAACGATGTATTTAATTACCCAATCAGTTATGTGCACGTCAGGTGTTTTGAGGATGCTCTGTTCATAATTTTAAAATGGTATTGGTGTATTAAACATGGTAAAATGGGTAATTATTTCATAATTTATGGAATAATAATAATTAAATAATTATAATTTCTATACAAAAATTATTATTTTGAAAATAAACATGAATTATGGTTATGAAAAGTGAACTATGTTACAATCATAGAGACAGTAAGCCATATATATTCATGTGTAACATTTCCATATTTTAAGATCATGATGGAAATAAGGAAAGTGTTATTTTTAATTTCCATAATTATAATATTATGTTAAATATAATATTATTTCTTCAAATACACTTACATATACCATCCATGTGATGTGGTAATAAAAAATGAATCACATCTCTTTGCGAGGCAATAATTTTCTGTACACACGAACGACGTTATCATTTTTACATGGATGGTAAGAAAATAAAGTATATGATATATTAATTTTATATAATTATTAATATTTCATGACTATAATATAAATATATTAAATCCATTATCATAAAAATTCATGAGAGGTGCTGAAGGGAAACAAATTACATCAGTTCGTGCGACGATAGTTCGCCGTATACACAAATGATGGTTTCGTTTTCCATTTGATGGAAGCAAAGATGTATTTATGTTATTAAATTAACATAATGATATATTATTATATGAGATATAATTAAGTTATTATATAATCCTAATTGATTAATATTTGAAGGAGGTGGAATAAGAAATAAAACAAAATGCTTGGTTAAGAATGAAACCTCTTCTTTGGAAAACCTCTTTAGTATTATACTTAAAACCTACATAGATTTTATTTATGGTCAAAATAAGTACTATAGGATTTGGGGGGGTGGTTAATTAAATAAGTTATTCTATGAACCAAAATTCTTTTTAAGTGTAAATATGAGAGGATAGGTGGTTCCCTTTTAAAAGTGGGGGAGAGGTCACACTTGGAATTTTTGAAAAGAAAAAGTTATACTAACATTTTACACATGACAAAAGGATAAAAAAATGGATCCTTATTGAAGATTATATGATATAAGGTCTAAATATAGTCATAAAATAGGATTTTTACATGTATTTAGGTGATTTTAACCCTTATATTTTTAGTTTAACCCCCCATAAACCTGTTTTAACATTAACCATGATAATTAAATTTTACTATTTTTACTATTTGTTAAGTCCAAAAATAAAGTTTAAATTATTATATAATATTGATTATTATTATAAATATGGAATAATTTTTTCCAAATTTAATCTATAAAAGTGGAATAATTTAATTCAAAATTAAACCTGTAGATGTGATGGAAAAACCGTTTTCTAAAGAAAAAGTTTTCATAAGTATAAAAATATTTTTTATAAAAATTAAACATTAAATTGATTGAAATGACCAAAATTAGAATAATAATAACATAATTGAACTAATTTTAATTTTATACAATTTTAAAACAAAATATAAATTTGTAAATGATTTAAATGAAAATAAAATTTTCAATAAAAACTAGTATTTTTTAATTTTCATTAAAAATTAAACTTTTTATAAAAATACCCAAAATTCATCATAATGTAATTTTTATATTTTTATTCCAAAAATGAAGTTTAATTTTTCAAATAAATTTTTTAAAAGTGTAGAAAATTTATTTTATTATTTATTCACAAAAAGTAATGAAAATATTTTTTTAGAAAAATATATTTTCAAAACCTAGAAAGCCTTTACCAAGAATTAAGTACTTATTTATCAATATATTTTATGTATCCTTAATAATAAATTTTAAAAAAGTTTTTATTCCTATTCATATATCCAAATTTAACAACTAGGTTATAATGGTTATGTTTAAATAATAATATTTTAATAATATGTTGTGGTTTATTTAAACATAGTATTGCGTGTTGTATACACTATCGAGCATAGTATTATTTTAAAATCTTTGGGTGTTATATTTTTTCTTGAGGTTTTTTTTAAATGGATGATATTACATATATCATTCATTATGATTTCAAACTACTTGATACAATTTTGATCTATACCCAAGATGTGCATCTTTGTATCTAGTAGCTTAAGATGAGTCTTAGAGGACTCAATATTATGGAATAGTAAATAGATTAATAAATGAACTCATGGGATTTATTGTTATTGATTGATGTAATGATAAATTATTTATATATTAATTAGAACCATAGAATAATTAAAATAAATTACCTATGATCATGGTTAATTAATCTCAGAATTGATTAATAAATATGGAACCATTTTGGCTCGAAATGGAATGGTTTGATTAAATCAAGAATTATAATGGGTAATAATAAACTATCAGTAATTGATAAAATACAAAATTAATTGGTTAATAATGATTGAATCTTGATGCTAGTGTGCATGTTTGATAACCAGTCTCCTAGGCCTTAGCGGTGGCAGCTGAGTGTCATATGGAACAATAACTACAATTGAGTATAAGGGTATGTAGTTTTCTTTAGCACAGTTTCATGAGATATATTATTTATGTTTTATGATTTTATGAACTTTTCCTATTGATTCAGTTGGGAAACCAACACCCAAATGTTTGGGTGTGGGGGGGAGGGGGGTTTCCCCAATACATATGATGGTGAGGGAATAAATGGATAACTACTACATCTCCCCAGATCTCTCTACAAATATAGTATTTTATATGGGAATATCCTAGATGCGATGAATTTAGGTGTAGGGTATGGTATCATGTGGGCTATTATTGATCTCTGTATTACTATAAATTTATTTTCAAGTAGTAAAAACTTAAGGTTATAGAACAATTTTTTTTTCTAGTTATGGTGGATATAACTTCCCATGGGTGTATATGCATGAAATTTGATGGATTGATGTATAATGCATAATACATGAGTTGTAGTGTCTTTTATAATTCTAATTGGTTATAGATAAGATGATAGTGATAAATTGGTTGTGATGAGATGCATAGGATTTAGAACAAGGTTCTGATATAATTTACCAAGTTGGGGTAAGAAAATTTGTTAGGATCTGACCATAAAAAATACATATTCTAGTTATTTTAAAACTAGAAATCACTTTTTTTTCCAAAATATCTTTTAGTTTTAGAGTTTTATATAATTAGGAAAAACTATTACATATTAAACTCATACATTAAAAAACTTTACTCATCATCCATTTTTTTCATAAAAGGAAACCCATTTAAAATGAAACATGTTTTCATTTCATGTCATATCTTCACAAATTTTATCTTGACCTCATCCTTGTCCCTAATATTCATTAAAAATCTGTAAGAATCATTTTAAAACTTGGTATGAGAACAAAATATTAGTAAGGAAAATAAAATAAAGAAAACCATTAGTCTATTGAAAACCCATAACAACATTTCCTTATAAAATATACATTTTTACCCCAAAAAGGAATCATCTTTTCATTACCTTTTGGAAATAAAAATATTTCCATTAAAACTCATTATAAATCACATAAATGTTAAGTAGGTATATTGGAAAATCATTTTCCATATCACTCTTACCAATAGAGTAACCAATATGGACAACCTTTAACTCCAGATTACCCAATGCATTTGAGGTTATAACGTAACCACTTGTCCTCAGTTTATCATGGAACCACCCATCATTGGTTAAAAATATAAACATCCATACTTGGTTTATCTTGGAACAAAAAATAATTAGTTTATAATGTAACCACCCATAATAATAAATGATTCCCAAGAACCATAACATAATCATAAAACATGAATGCTTGCATCATAAAAAAAGATCCTTAAGGAAAATAACTTATTTTAAAAGAATATTATGCATATACAAAGAAAACAATTCTTTGAAAATAACAATTTAATATTGTAAAGGAATACTAAAAACATTAAGGTTTCATGAAATTGGTAAAATCCTCTCATTCCGTATAAGTTAAAAAACATTCCTTTTTTCTTTTTTAAAAATAAGCATTAAAATAGGTTTTTAAAAAAAATCCCCATACATAAAATCTAAAAAATATTCCTTTTTGAAAACATTTGAGAGAAATTCAAAAGTTCTATTTTTAAAAAATTAATGTAAATATAAATAAATTCATAAAAATAATTTTAAAAACATGGAAATTATAGAAAAATATCTAGAAAATAAATATTTGAAACATTTAAAATGAGGTTTTTTAGTTAAAGAGTCCCTTACTATGAGTCTGAATTTTCACTTACATTCTTTATCTTCATGAATAATAAAATTATGTTAATTTATAATTTCTTAATAAAAATTTTCATGTTTATAATTAATTTAATATCACTTATTACCATGTTATATACAATTACTTAATCATTTAAGTTCTCATTGGATGTTTTGATTATATTCGGTTCATAAGTCCAAAATGACTTTGGTATGTTAACTATGGTCAAAGTGATAATTAATCCACCATATCAAGAATAATATTAATGAAATAATTATCAATTTTATAAAATAATTATAATTTTAAATCCAACCATTAAATATGTTTATAAAAATGAATAATTTTACAATCATGGAGGTGGTAGGCAGTACATACGCATGAGTAAAATTTTCATTTTTCAATTATCATTATGCAAAGAAGGTAAGAATAATTTTATATTTACATAATTATAATTATATAATATATATAATATTATTTATTGAAATATACTTATATATATCATTCATGTGACATAGTGATGAAAAATTAATCACATCGCTTTGTGGAGGTGATAGTTTACACGTATGCATGAACAATGTTATCATTTTTATATGAATTGAAAGGTAAGAATTTAAATGGTATATTATATTTTAATAATGATAAATATTTCATGAATATAATATATAAATATAATTTCCATCATTATAATCAGTCTTGAGAGACAATTATGGAAAAATAATTACATCTATTTGTGAGGCGGTAGTCAAACGTACACACGAATGATATATTATTTTCCCATTTGATGGAAGTAGAGATAGATTTTGGTCATTCAAATTAAATAATAAAATCCAAGTATATAGAGGATACTATAGTTATTATTTTATCATAGTTGAAGAATTTTTTAAGGAGGTGGAATAATAAATAAAATAGAAATTATTTATTAAAAATAATACCTCTTCTTTGGGAAATCTCCTTTTCATAAAAGTTTAAGACCAATAAGGTTGTTGTTATGCCTAAAATAAGAACTCTAGGATGAGGGTATGGATTATAATAAGGTATTTGGGTAGGTATTTTCTGAACAAAAAATGTTTTTTAAGTGTGAATAAATGAGAAGAAGAGGTTCCCTTTTATAGGAGAGGGGGGGGGGGGGCATTCCTAGAATTTCTCAAAATATTAAATTAATATAAATTATTTATTAATTTCAAATGTATCCAAAGTGATTTATGTATAACATAATATTATTATGGGTAAAAATAATCTCATAAAATATTTTTTGGATTAGTTTAGGTCACTTTATTACCCTTATCATTTACTTTTAACCCTAATTTAACCTCTTTAACTCATAGTGTGACAACATTGATTTTTACTCTTTGAGGGTCAATATTATTACTATAAAATACCAAAAGACCCATAATTTGATCATGGTTGATATTTTATAACTTATCATAATATTTTTGCCTAATTTACGTTTTTAAGAATTTTATATCACGTAATAAAATATTATTTATTTTAAAATATCATTAATGTCAATTTTGACACTATTCATTACTTTGACTTTTGAAAATATCATTAAAATAAGATAAATTCAAACAAAATATTTTAATACATACTTATCATATCAAATTAATATATAAAAATAATTTATTACAATAATTTTCTCATATTATATTTATTTTAATATTTATAATATCATTTATTTGATTTTCCATTAATTAATTAATTACTAAATCAGTATTGTGCAAGCATTTAAGGTAATTATTTTTTAAATAAAAATTTAAAATAAATTACCATGTTTAAGATGAATCTATTATATTTAAAAATACTATTTATAGTTGGACATATATTCTGGATAATACCATATTAAAAATATTATACTTATTAAAAACAAGAGTGTGACATGTTTTAATTTTTTAAATAAAATATTATAAAGGTAATAATCTAATCCAAGTAGACATAAATGGTCATATAACCAAAAATTAAATTATTATGGGTGAATATTAACCATCCAATAAAATTAGGGTATGTGTTAGGGTCATTTTCTAGTTCTTATCATGTTATTTTTACCCTTAATTACCCGATTTACCATTTACCGTGGTAACAAAAATTACTAAGGTTACTATTCATACTACCTAAAAATAAAAGTGATTTCAAATATGGAATAAAAATTTCAAAATACAAAACATATAATTTTCATAATTTAATTTAAAATTAAATCAGAAAAATGATATGAAAAAAGTTTTTCCAAAAAATACTATTTTTAAACATAAATTATTTTTATATTAAATAAATGTATAAAATCCATTTAAAAAAAATAATTAGATTATTTTAATTAAAAATGAAAAAAATTATATTTTAAACTAATCTAAAATATAATTTTAATTTTTAAATACTTGAGAAGAAAATACAATTTTCAATAAAAATCCAAATTTTTCGCTATTCATTGAAAAATCAAACTTTTCATAAAATTATAAAGAGTTCACAATAAGTTGATTTTGATACATTGATTTAGAAAATTATATTTATTTCATTATATAAAATTTCTAAAATTTCTAGAAATTAATTAAAATATTCACTCACAAAAGTAATAAAAATCATTCTTGAAGAAAGTGTATTTGAAGGATAAAATGAATTTAATAAAATTAAGTGCATAATTTTCTAAGAATTAATTAATAAATTATTAAAGAGTAGGAAAATTTTATATTTTGTAATTAATTTAATACTCTTAATTCCCTTCAATTTAATGTCTAGGTTATAATGGTCAGATAATAACAACATTTAGTTGTTCATTTAAGCACAATGTTGTGTATCTTATACGCTATCAAACATAGTATTTCCTTTTAAAAACTCAAGATGTTACATGATTTTTGGGAGGGGTGAGAATATGATGTGAGCCATTAGGGAATGAGTGAAACAAACTAGTGGGGATGTGGAAGTAGGGAACCTTCATTTATATATATGATATGGATATGCTTAATGGTATGCATTACTTGGTGAGTGATCTATGACGAGGAAGAGATGTAGTTTCACTAGTTTAGGTAATGAGTTTGTTTCATTGATTATTCATTAGGATTTAGTATGATTTTTTCACATTTTTCATGATAGTTTATGGGGACGATCCTGTTGAATATACTTATATGCTCATCCTATATATATATATAAACTATTTTTAGGTCTGCATGAGCTAGTTGTTGATTGAGTTTGGAATTACTAGCTTATGAAGTTATTTATGAGTTTCAAGAGTTTGAGGTTGTTTCCAAGGCTTGTTTTTGGTATTTATTTTCAGTTTTTTAGAATATGTATGAAATTACATTCATATATTGGGATTTCTTATTTATTTATTCATAGAATTGGTTGGTAGATCTCATATTATCTCTTATAACTTAAACTTACATAAAGAGGGTAATGCCACTAATTTTTGATTATATACTCTCTATGCTAGTTTCCTGTCCATTGACTATTAGAGGTGAGCTTTGAAGGTCATATACTTTTCTTCATTGCTGGACTAAGAGGATACCCATGGAGGAGGGTCATGACACATACCTTGGTAGCATGTGTTTCAATCAATTCCATACTATCTAGACATGCTCCCATTATATCTATAAAGTTATGGAATTCTATCTTCACTTATAATTAACAATATACCAACTAAAAACCATCCTGAAATCAATTTGTAATACTCGGACTTGGTCCACCTAGATGATGATTATCTCGAACCAAATTAGGTAACCTCTTAATTTAGAACTTTAGCTAACTCATGGTAGGGCCTAAAGGGTGTACCAAATCCCCATAGGCTAGAAACTAGTGATATGGAATCAAATCACACACAATGGGAATGATTTATCTTAATAAATTATAATAACCATATAATATAATGCTACTGATAATCCAACATGGTTCATCCAAAGGTTTGAATTCCATTCTAAAAAAATAAATGGTTTTAAATAAAATAAAAAATAGGGCATAATAATTAATAAAAATCCAACTAAACATAAATATAAATAACAAATATGAAACAAAAACCAAAGTACATGAGAGGATGAATTGGCCGATACATCACAATATAAATAAAAAAGAAAAATATAAATATCCAAACCAAGATATCTATGTGACCCCAAGGGAACCATCCATCACACACATTAAAATGCTCCAAGAGTAATTATAAAATGAACTTAAACCTATAAAATCCCATGATTCTTCTGATATTAAGTGGTATATGTTAGGTGTGATCATAAAAATCCCCATAGGATATCACTAAAGATTTAATACATTTACTTTAGAAAAAAACCCATAAATTCTAATTTGAAATAAACTATTTCAAAATATGATTTTTAATATTATTAGAAAACAAAATAGTAAAAATTTATCATTTCCATGTTAAAAATCAAAAAATTATTTAAAAAAACATTTAAAACTCCCATTATATAATTCTATTAAAAACTCACTTTAGAAATACCATTTTGAAATCCACTTTTAAAACTACACCCAAGTTAAATCTCAAACAATAACAAGACAAAAATATATGAAATAAATTAAAAAGAATAGCAAGATACATAGTTTAAAAATAAGAACAAGTCATGTACTAAACAATTCTAAAACAATATAAACAATAATAAATAACACAAAAACAAAAGTACGGTAGAGTCACAAACTCATAGTGAAACAAATATAACATATCATGATGAAACACCCATAATACAAGTAAAACATAACTAGAACTAAAGCAAAATAATTAGGAATCAATAAATTACTCATAATCATGGGAAATTCCTAATAATACAATGAGACAATCCTAGATGTAGTAGGATAGAACCATTCACTAACCTATAAATTAAGTTCTTAGTTTAAATCCACCCACTTTACTCTAACCTAGCTTAACTAGTGGGACTCCCCATATTTAGTTCTTATCCTATACTAGGGGATACTGTTCAGAGTCTCATTATGACTAGCATTATAACTATCTCTCAATCTCTCACTAAAGTTCCTAGGATCCCCATGAATATAGCAACAGGAGGTGGGGAAAAATTTATCACAAATAAATCACATATCAATATATATGAAAACACTTCCTCATCCCACATTTACATAACCACCAATTCAATTCCCCTCTTTATTAGACACAACAACATCAAAAATCAAACAGGGTCCCAATCTCACACACACCATGATAATATGGGGCTTCAACTGAGGGTTTATCTCATTATATGAAAACCATTTATTAAAGGTGATAACTAGGAATTGGTTTTTAAAAATAATATTTTCCTTTCTAAATATTTATTTCAAAATCATTTCAAAACCAATGTTACTCAAAAATACCTTTACCAAGGTACCAAATGAGCCTTTAAGTTAAGATTGAGAAACCAAAATCTCCATTTAAACCCCTTTGAGGACTAATTTTATTTTAAGAATATATTTGGGGTAATAAAAAGCTTATCTCAATATCAAAATCATCATTTATAAAATATAAAAAATGAGACATCTAATAATAACATATGGGAAATCATGGAAAAAAAATCTTATAATACAATCATAGAAACATGAATAAATAAACCCATAAAAATATATGAATAACAATTATTCCATCAAAAAATATTTCAAAAACATAATTAGGTACACTTGAAATCATTTTAAGGTACAAATAAGTATTTAAATATCCAAATTTCCCAAAAAAACCATCATAGAAATTTTATCAAACACATAACATACATATTATTTTGATATAAAAGTATAAAGGTTCAACTCCATGAAAAACTCCATTGAAATAAAACAATAGATTCAAAAAATGTTTATAAAAAATTTAAAAGTTCATTAAACAAGAGATTTTACAATTAAAATAATTTTTAAAAGACTCAATCATTACATGGTGTGATAAGAAAAGGAAATTAATGGAAACACCTACCAAAAATCAAGCATGAATGAAGAAAAACCCTTGAATATAGAAGGAAGAGGATTCAAGGAGAAAACCAAACACCCTAACATCAAGATCCACAATGTATTTAGAAAATTCCTCACCCTAGGGTTCGAACAACATGTATCCATGGAAAGATAAAGATGGAGAAACAAGAGAAGAAGGATAAAAAGATAAATAAGACCTTACCTTGATGAATCTAAATACAATCGAAGAATAGATCCAAATAATCCAAGGGAGAGAATAAGGGATTCACCTAGAAATCCCATTTAGCTGGGTCGAGTGAATGAGAAGGAAAAGATCCCAAATGGGGGGGTTAAGTTAAATGAGGGAAAGATAATAATTTCCTAAAAATTAAAAACTGTTCATAGGTAGGTTATGACATGAAAACCCCTTATTGCGGAGAACACCACTCCCCTAGAAGCTAGATAGGACCAAGGGATCACTAACTGGGGAATGTCATGATATAAAAACTCCTTCATGGAAAAATAACCCATCATGATCAATCTCTCATGGAATGGAACTCGGCCATAATGTCTCTTACATGGTGTGATTCCCCTAGATTGTGACATGACACATCTCCAACCAGAACTCCTAGATATGTAGAGGATAATCATGACATGAACTTTCTTGATCACAACATGATATAATGTAGTATGAAAATGAATATGGCCCAAAATAATATAAATTATAAAGAAAACCAAGAAAAGGAAAAATGATAGATAAAAAACTAGTATAATTAGAATAATAAAATAAACTTTTCTAGGGGTGTGATAATTATCCCCACTATACCACTTTCTGCCCACAAAAAACTCACTAAATTCAAAAAGAAAGTTACAATATTGAAATTCAATATGGAAGGAAAGAAATACCCATTATATTATCTTTGAACTATATGAAAAATAAACAAAACCAATACATTATGATACATCTCGAAATTCACAACACATACATAAAAATTCCAAGAAAATGTTCAAGAAACTAAGATCCATAGTGGATCTCCCCACCATATAATGATTTCACTAATATGGTGGATCAATAAATAAAATACATTTAAAAATTTTCACTATAAAAAACAACCTAAATTTTATCAAAAGAATTCCAAACAAATTATGTGATAAATGGAATATACATAATCTCAAAAAAACAATCATTTACTCTATAAATGATCACAAGATACCAGATTTTCCAAAATAGATGTCATAAATCAAATATAGTTAAAATAAATGAATAAGAACATTAAAGGGAAGGAAGAAATAAAGAGACACCTCAAGAGCTTAACTGAACTATTATCATGATCCAATAGGTGATAATGACTTCTTCCTTTACTAATAATTTATTTTAAAGAACTTTTGAAGATGTACCAACTAGCTAAAATGGTGAAATTTTGAGCGGGAGGGATTACAATTACCAAACTAACTATACTAGAAATAAAAAGGGGTTAATTATTTTTATGAGATGTATAAATAGAATGGGAAAACACACCCAAATCATCATGATTCCCCAATTCATTTTCTTCTAGTTACTGCCTCTCACAAGGCCATGAACCTTCATACACACTGAAAGGTATAGATCAACCACCTATCATGAGATTCCCTATAAGAACCAAATCATCTATCAAATACTAGTGACCTAGTATTTAAATAAATTTAGTCCATATGATATTAATTTGGATAAGAGGTCCATATGAATACCATTCACAAAATTATGACTTATCCATGAATCATTGGATACTATCTCAGTGTAACACCCCAAGCTTCTACGGTACGCTTCTCTTTGAATAATGTGATAGCGTGTGTTGTACGCAACACCGAGTTCTAACACACCATAACCAATCAAACTAGCCGTTATGAATAGTAATACCTACTTTTTGAAATTATATATATTTTATATTTCAAAATGGACATCATTTTTGGATTCGAAATATCGAATTTAGCCTAAGGTGAAATTTTGGTACATTTCGGATAACTTTCATATTTTGATGAATAGTGAAAATTACTAAATTTTAATTAAAAACAACTTTTTTAATCAAAATAATTAATAATGATAAATTATGAATTTTAGTAGTTTTAAAGTATATTTAGAATATATTTTTACCATTTAATATAATGTTTGTCATTGAACATAATTTTACAATTAAACCGAACATAAACAAGTGTCAATCTTTTGATAGTTATTATCTCTTAAAAACACGCTTTTTGTTTTGACAGCGGGAATTAATTTTAAATTAATTTCTGCCACTTCTGTGTTTTTAATTTAGGAAAATGGATTCCATATTTGGAATCAGGATGTTCAAATTGTGTAAATAGGTAACTTTTATTTTTAGACATTTTGAATAATTACTGCGGTAAATATTTTATTTACCATGGTTAAGGGTAAATCCGGTAAATAAGGGTTAACAAATAATATTATAATAATACTAAATTACCCTAAAACGTTTCTTAACCCTATTGGTTGATACATGGTCGACCATGGGCATCTTTGGGTCTATTTTGGGACCCCATGGATCCACTTGTAAGTGATAATGACACTTTATTTTAATTAAGTCAAAATGAATACAAAAATGACACAAGCATATATCTTTTAGAAAAATAATTGTTACATAGGGTTATATATGTTGGATTTTAGATTATAAATATTCATTATAAAGATAAAAAGATTTTATACATAATGATATTTTAATTATAATTTTTAGACATTAAATAATTTATTTTATTTATGACACAATGATGATTCAGTAATTACTATAATAGTGAAAAATAAAAATAATTGATATTATAAATACCCAAATAAATATAATATGAAACTTTTAATGAATTAAACTAATTTTCTAGGATAATATGATATATTAGGATTGATTTAATTGATTTTTTTCGAAGTAATCAATCTGTTATGAGTTTCACAAAAATCAACTATTGAATAGTGTCAAAATTGACATAAAAGAGTTTTTTAAAACAAATATTATATTATTAATTGATATTAAATTCCTAAAAATCTAATGTTCGGCCAAGAGACTTATATCATGATAGGTGTATCATTAATGGACCACTTGTGGGTCTCTTTTATGTATATGGTAAGTTTATTAACCATATAATATAAAAATACAAAGAGACATTGTAAAAGTGAAACTAATTAACTTAGAGTTAATACTTAAAGATATGGATAATATAAGTACCCAAACCTGTCTAAATTATATTGTTTGAGTAGTTTTCGACCCATCCCCACCATAAACTTTGAATAGTCAACTTTGGAGCCATTAGAAACCGAATATGAATTTATTATAAACTAATATCTCTAGCTTTTCCAAAGGTGCCCCTCACCCCTCTTATAAAAGGGCACTCCTCCTTCTCATTTCTTCACACCTTAAAATCCCTTTGGTTCGGCCAAAACCTGCCCAAATACTCTCCAAACTTCCCTCACTACAACCTAGGGGCCTCAGTTTGATCATAAAGCCAACCTAAAGAGCCCTTTTGATCAAATAAAAAGGAAGAACCCGAAGAAGAGGTAATGATTTCACCACCCTTCTCCAAGTTCATTTCTTCTTCCACTTCTTCTTCCTTTGTTCTTACCATTCTAAAATAATAACTCCAGTATATCAAATATAATATGATGTTATTATAAATATGGTACAACCATATTCAGTATTCTATCCACCCTTTGAATAACATGTCACCATACGTGCATACGTACGGCTTACCGTCTCCACGTCGTGGTGTAATTGTTATTCAATATATTATTATTTGGATGGGTATAATAATGATGTGTAACTCATGTAAATAATAAATATAACATGTTAATGATTCTGTATATATGATATACCATCCATTTATATATTATTTTAATATCAAAAGAATGATATTGTCGCTCGTGCGTACGTACGGACTACCGTCTCCACGAACGTGATGAGATTCATTCTCCATCGTATCCATTCAAGTATAATTATCATTTGATGATTTAAAAATGATGTTTAGGGACTTGATATCATTCTGGATATGAATAAGACACAACAAACATGGCTTATGTAACAAAACATATAAAATAAAATGAGTAAGTTAACACCCGAAACGACGATAATTCTAAGATATTATTAACAAATCAATGTTAAAAGATCATATATGATATCATATTAATATATATGATTCTTGTATAATTTAATAACAATTATTTCACCATTATACAGGAGGTTAACCTACCCCAACCAAGGAAAAGTACAAGGTAAGGGTTATTTCACAATCTCTTCATTATCCGAGGTTGTTTATACGTAATAATCTACTGGGATCTCGTTATCATCCACATCCATGTTTCTTCAAAATGTATTTCAAAACATTTTTAATATTTAAAAGAATATGGGTTAAAGTCATTTATACCCTTGTTTGACTTTTTATAAGAAGTTTATAAGGGAATCTTTCTGTCATTTTCCAAACAAGGTGCTTTTTAACCTTTTCGACAGAATTAAGATAAGAATGTTTTTTTAACTTATACGGAGGGTGCAGTTATTTTCCACCATTATAAAATCGTCAAAGCTTCCCTTACAAGCTTATAAGAATATTTTCAAAGAAAATGTTTTATTTTATATGGATCTTAAATGATTTCAAAATAAAAGGAGATATTTCTTTAAAAAGAATTTTGATTTCATCTATGTCAACATCCTTTGATGGATTTTAAGATTATTTGAAGTTGATTTATTATGATACAAAACTTCTATATTGTATTGAAGGTTTTGTGATATGTTTGAATGTGGATGTGCTATTTTTATACCATTCATAGTTTATAGTGAAAGTATTGACATTTCGTATGCTAGTTTTAATACGAATGTTTATGTTATGTTTAAACCTTTTCATATGGGAATGCATTGGACTTAATATGTGACGGGTGGAGCCCGCTATAGCTCCTCGATGCATCGGTAGGTCTCATGATACAAACTAGTGTCTTGGCACAAGGCCTTGGAAAAATCTTATTTGTAGTCTTGGCACGAGGCCTTGGCTATGTGGTTATGATAGTCTGGCATTATGCATTCCAACATTATGAAAATGGTTATTGATTTTTGCATGTGATTATTCGATTAGTAGAATATCCATGTGAATAAGTAAATGGAATTATTTCATTTTACTTTTTCCATACTATGTTGAAGTTCAAGTTTAAAAGGATTTTGTTTTAGTAATTCATTGCCTTAAATGTTTATGCTTATTTTTGAATGTTCCGCTATATTGTTATCCTTACTAGGCATTTGAGCTCACCCCTTTTCTATGTTTTATTTTTCCCAGGATGTGAAGATGTAAGTTATGAATGACCTTCAGGGATATTATGAGGGGATTATAGTGTGGAGTGTGGAAACATTATGTTGTTGTAGTAGTTTTTCATTTTATGATGTAATGTAAAACTTATGAATATATCTAGTGTTTCCAAGGCTACTAAACCAATCGGTCTTTCGAGATTTGATCTTTCTTGTGATCATGCCAATGTTATGTAATAATGCACCGACTCTGGGTAACTGGGGTCGGGGCGTTACACTCAGGAAAAAGGAACCCACTTTACGAAATAATTGAAATAATCCATCATCATCTACTCAACCATCTATAGATTCATAAGCTCTATTAATTCCTCTATGATAACCTCTTTAGGTACGTACCACTAAATGAATATACTCTTAAATAATTACCAAGACATACTTTTGTGTGACTGAAGCAGAATAACAGTCTACCACTATTCCCACCACGGTCCCTTGAACAAACCCAAGATGGATCTTAATCTTAATATTTCAAAAGTTCCCAGAGACTTATAGATTTCCTAAAACATTTTGAGCCACTCCATAGCCTCTTAAGGAAATTTATATCAACAAAATATAGGAGAATTATAAAGAGAATCCATATTTACCACTCTTTGACAGGTCTATATATAATCAACACATAGAAAGACTATCAAAAATTTTTAAGAGACACCAATCTGAGGAAAAATAAATAATAAAAATTTTCTATGATCCATCCTGATTTTTAGGAGGTATAATCTAAATAATAGAGAAGAATAATAATCAATCAACACACTTCAATATTCAACTAACCTAATCAACATAAATTCGACTAATGTAATAAATCAAGATATTCAATAATAAATACCCCTTAAAAAAACCTTAGCACTAATAATGGTTTAAAAGTTATTATTTAAAACATTTTATATTGAAATCGAAAAATTCCACACTTTAGTTTTGAAATATTTAAACTTCACTTGGAAGTAATTTTAAAACTCTATAAGTTTACCATTGATTTTTTTATAAATATGAAAAAATCAATCCCATTTCAATCCTTCATAAATAGTCTATTTATTATTTTCTAAAACCAACCTTCACCATTTAAAAATAAGTTTCATCATAAAACCTCAACCTGATCCAATCAAATAATATTAAAACATCATAAAACCCCTTTCACTACACCTAAAATAGAAAACACCAATAACTAAAAGCAATATATAAGTGACAAATTTTTAATGTAAATATTTGAAAATGGGTTAGTGTTTATGAAGAGTTTGGTTGCATAGTTTGTTAGATCATTCCCTAATCATGAAACTGACCCTGAAATACTTGATAAAACCATGCACATGATCTCTACATGGTTTTTATACCCTATTATCAAACCACGTTCCTCCGGTTCAACTTTTATAGTCACTCAAAAACATGAAAAACTTACAAATAAACCTCATAATTCCAATATAATCCAAAAAACCAATAATTTAAACTAGAATATAAATAAAATAAAGAAATAAACATATTAAATTTTATCTCCCACAACCTAAATACCCATGGTAATGCGAGGATCAGATTGAGTAAGAGTGAGAAACCATATTCTCATATTTACCTCTTGAGTTTCAATATTTTCAATCTATTTTATACCAGTATTCCCTAAATAAAAAGTGTACTCACAAAACATTTTTCCCCAAACCAAATTGAGTTAACCCTAAATCAGGCACCCAATCCATCACGTGGAAGGGCCCAAAGGACATTCCTAATTCTCACAATTTTTTTTTCAAGGGCATCAAAACATATGAAACATGAATTATTTCAACCAATAAATAATAATTACCATGAAACATAATTATACTGAAAATATAGCATGGTATGTCCATAGGTTATAATTCTATGCTAAATAAAATAAAATGTTTTAAATAAAAGTATAACTAAATGAATCATAAAAATAAATGAACATACAACTAAATATAAATTTGAATAAAAAATATAAAATGAAATCCAAATTAGACGAGAGACTGACTTAACCAATAAATCATGGTATGAATAAATAAGAAAAATTGAATGCCTATAATAAGATCTCCAAGTGACCTCAAGGCCACCACTCATCATCTACATCAAACCGATCTAAGAGACATAGAGAACTAAACTTAAACGTTAAAAAGCCATTGGGTCTACCAAAACCCAGTGGTATAGATTGATCTAAGAATTAATATCCTAGTGGGATATCACCAGAGAGTCCATGTATTTACTTTATCAAAATAAACCATAAATTCTAGTTTTAAATACACTATTTAAAAATATGGTTTTTTAATTTTTATATAAAATAAACCAATAAAAATTTCTCAATTCCATTTGAAAAACCAAAAAATTCTTTAAAGAACATTTTTAACTTCTTTTTATAGTACCCTTTAAAAAATCACTTTAGAAATTAATTTTTTAAATTCACTTTTAAAAATATGCCCAAATGAACGCTCGAACAATAGCAGGAATCAAAAAAACAAATCAATAGGAACAACAAGATATATAATTTAAATAGTATAATAAGTCAGGATCTAAACAATGATAAAAAAATATAAGCATAAATAAATGGAACAAGAACAAAATAATAATAGAGTCATAACCTCAAACTGAAACAAATAGAATATATCCTGAAAGAACACTCATAATAAAAGTAAAAAAGAATTAAAATTGAAGTAATATAAAAAAGAATAAATAAATTATACATAATCATGGAAAATTCACGAGAATCTAGTGAAATGATCCTCGACATACTCAAACAAAACCATATTCCTACCCATTGATAAAGTTCTTAGTATATACCCACCCAACATGCTCAAACATAGCTTCATCGATGGCACTCCCCAAATTTAGGGTGTATCTTATGATAAGGTATACTAATCAGGGTCTCATCATTACTAGCATTATATGCATATCTCAATATCTCTATAAGATTCATAGGATCCCCCTGAATATAGAAACATGAGGTGGGGACACATTTATCACATATTAATCACATATCAACATATATAATAAGATATCTTATTCTCTTCTTCATACACCCATTAATTAAAATACCCACTTTATTAGACATAACAACAATATAAATCAAATAAAGTCTCAAGATCACATACATCATGATAATACAGGGCTTCCATTGAAGGTGTAACCCATTCTATGATAACCATTTATCCACGGTTTTAATTGGGCCTTGGTATTTAAAACTAATAATTTCATTTTTATATATTTCTTTAAAAACTATTTCAAAACCAATATTACTTTACCAAGGTACCAAATAGATCTTTAAGTTAGGATTTATCAGCCTCAAACTTAAAATCTCTTTTGAACCCCCTTTGAGAACCATGTTTAACTTAAAAAACTCTTTAGGATAGTAAAAAATCCAAAATTAATCTCAAAATCATAATTTATATAATATACACATAAATGAAACATTTAAGAAAAACAGATGGGAAATACACTACTAGAAAACTGGGCTATAGCCACGGACCTATAACTATGGTTTTCCAAAACCATGGCTATAGGTTTTTATACCAAGGATATAGCCACAGTTTTATATAATACCATGGCTATAGGGTATACTTTTGAAGGCTATAGCCATGATTTCACTAAACCGTGGCTATATGATTTTTTTTCAAGATCTATAGCCACAGTTTGGGTAAACCATGGTTATAGGTTCATTTTACAAGGGATATAGCCAAAGTTTGGGTAAAACCATGGATATAGTGTCATTTTCCATGGGATATAGGCACAGTTTGGGTAAAATCAAGCTATAAGGTCTTTTTCCAAGGGCTATAGGCATGGTTTTGGTAAAACCATGGATAAAAAGTATTTTTTTCATGGTCTATAGGCACAGTTTGTGTAAAACCATGTCTATAGAGTATTTTTTCATTTTCTATAACCATGGATCCTAAAAACCATGGCTATAGGTCTCCCACCATTGCGTGAGAAAAAAATTAACCCGTGAAAAAATGGTGGGATGGGTTATAGCCATGGTTTATATGCTATAGCCACAATTTTTAATATATATATATATACACACACACACACACACACACACACACACACATATATATATATATACCCAAAGGTGTCTGTGGTGCAATGGAAAGGTGGATGGTGCACATAGCAGAGGTACAAAGATCGAATCTGGTCGGGTGCACATTATTTTTGGCCGTGGCTATATCCTGATTTTCTAGTACTGATAGAGAAACATAATCTCATGAGAATATCAAAGAAACTCATCAAAATCCATGAATTAAAATTATCCAATAAAACAATACCTCAAACACATAATTAAGATCACATGAAATTATTTTAAGGTCCAAAGGAACATTTAAATACCTAATTTCCCCAAAGAAAGTATTTTATACATTTTATTAAACACATAACATACATATTATTTTGATAAAAAATCCAACATCTATATATAAAATACCCCTTTATCAAACACATAACATACGCGTTCTTTTTAAAAGTAACCCTTTATCAGCGCTTTTTTTAGCACTGATAATGGTACCCCCTTTAACAGTTCTTTTTTTAGCGTTTCTAAAGGGCCCCCTTTATTAGTGATTTTTTTATTAGCGCTGATAAATGAGGTTCTTTATCAGCGTTTTTTTACTAGCACTATTAAAGGGTATATTTTAAAAAAAATCATTAAAAATAATGTGTTAATATATAAATATATAAATATATAAATATATAAATATATAAATATATAAATATATAAATATATAAATATATAAATATATAAATATATAAATATATAAATATATAAATATATAAATATATAAATATATAAATATATAAATATATAAATATATAAATATATAAATATATAAATATATAAATATATAAATATATAAATATATAAATATATAAATATATAAATATATAAATATATAAATAGATTTATATTGATATAAATATAATATATATTTTAAATATGTTTTAGATAAGTATAAATAGACATTTATATTTAATATATAAGAAATTTAGTGAAAATGGATTAAAAATATTTTAACAAATATTATTAATTAAAATTTTTCTAATTATAATCAACTAAAAATAATTTAATAATAATTTGAACACACAAAAAATAAAAAAATTAATAAAAGATCTAAAATAAGTTGAAAACGTATCAGAAACTTTAAACAACCATAACTTTTGATCTGGGTGTTTGTTTGAGCTCTACAACATATCAAATCAAATATTGTGACAAGATCTACACATTCAAGACAAAAGGAAACCTTATTTCACATTTTTTGAGGCTAAAAAAGACCCCAAATTTGTCCAAAACTGAGTTTTTCGTCGGGATACACAAATATTTTAACATTCGATGGAATTTTAGCCTCGTTTCAGTGGGTCTTTTTTCTCTTTTTTAGTTGAAACTGAATTTATTCTAAGGTATTACATTCATATTGATATTATGAATTTTGAATTTTATCATTTTTCACAATGTAATGTTATTTATAATTAAATATATAATAATATATACATATTTTTTTTTAATATTCTCACATAAAAATTTAATTTTATAAAGAATAATTAAACATATTTACATATAAAGTATATTTCTCAATATATAAGCCTTATAATTTCCATTTTATTTAAAATAAAAATATATGTATATTTGTATACTTATGTAATGTGTCTGTGTGTGTATATATATTAGTGTGTGTCTGTATTAACAAACTGATATATATTATCTATATATTATAACATATGAATATACATATGAATATATATGAATATATAATATATGTAAATATATATAAATATGTATAATTATACTTACAAACACATACATATATATAAAATATATAAAAGTGTATGTATGTTTTATGCATGTTGTATATATATGCATGTATTTATTTATAAACACATATATATATATATATATTTATATATATATATATATTATAAATGTATTTAAAACTAATCTTATAAATATATATTAATATACGAATAAATACACATATAAAAAAATATAACTAAAAATATATATAAATAAATAGATATAAATATATATTAATATACGAATAAATATATATATATTAATATTACTAAATATATATATATATATATATTAATATAAATCTCTATTAATATATGAATAAATATAGGTAAATATACATATAAATAAATAGATATATCATTAAATGGATAACAAAGCAACATAGGGGAGTGGTAAAGGGTTCAGACACACAGGGGAGAGATCTTGAGTTCGAATCCTGGGGGAGTCAGAGGCATGCGGGTGGGTGTAGGGGGGCTAGTACATGGGTAGGTGTAGGGTGGGGGGGCTACCACTGTTAAAGGGGGGGTGGCAGGGTCGCAGGTGGGGGATAACATTGTTGGGGGGGGGGGGGGTCAAGTGCTGTTAAAGGTGGCTCTGATTCAAAGTTTTTATTTATTTTTTTGACTTTTCTTAGTGTTTTTAAAAAAGTACTGATAAAAGGGACCCCATTTATCTTTACTGAGATTAACAATACTTTTTAGTGCTTTAAATACCCTTTTATAGAACTTTTAGAGGCCATATTTTTTGTAATGAAAGGAGTTATTATCGTATACTATGTTCTATTTTATGATTTGAAAATTATCTAATAAGAAGGAATAAATAATGGTATGTTAATGGTAATTAATATTTTATGTTTCATAAATTAAAATTATTGGTTGGGTATTTTTGATTTATTGTGTTATATGTTTCATCTTGATATTTACCAGATAACATGCTGTTTACTTTGTTGTAGTGATGGTTGTTGTTCTATTCTTGTGAGCCTTGTTATGGTAACACATTCACAATTTATTATTAATAAAAATATAGTAATTGAACTAGTTATGTCTAACCAAAATTCATCATGTTTCACTTTACTTGTGAAGTTTATTGATGTGATGGTATGTGTAATGGATGGAATTATGGGTGTGGTTGTTCGCTAAGTTTGACTTGTTGGGATTGGCGATGATGTGTGTCATGTATGTGTGGTGATTGGTGATGTGGTAGTGATGCGTCACATGAGAACATGGAATTAATATAGTAATGGATTTTGGCATAGTGAGTTGGCTTGGTGGTTTCCAAATAGTCATGGAATGCTTGAATGGTGGTGAATTATAATTAAATAAAATTGGGTTGTACTAAATGGTTTTTGGGATATAAATAAATGAATGGTAAATAGAATAATGAAGTTTAATTTTAATATTAAAAGATGATAAATTAATGTGAAAATGGTTTTTAATTGACGTGGTTAAATGATAACTATGAAATTGATGTGTGGTAATTGGATTAAATAAATGGAAAGATAAAAAAATGGGTTTTTTAAATTTTAAATGGAATGTCTTAGTGAATGGGTGTTAGTGAAAAATCAATAATTATAGAAACTATGGAAATTGTAATTGAAATTGGGATTGTATGGATTGTTTAGGGTTTTTTTGTGGTGTGATGAAATAGTTATGGAAACAATGTTAATGAATAATAGTGGTGATGTAGAGGTTGTGGTTGTTGGGTGGTTTTGGTTGTCTAAACCCAAATGTTGGGATTGTGTGAAACTATTATATATTTTATTTTTCTTGTGATTTCTATATAAACCCCACCCGAGTCATGTTTTTACACTAAAAACCAAATGTTTTAGGTTTTGGGTGTTTTCCCCAAGCATCGAGGTTGGTGAGGATAGATGGATGGCTACCCCCTCTCCCCCACTCTCTCTTCTTGGAGAGGTAATTACACATGGTATGTGATGGATTAAAGTTATAATAAACTAGAGTTGATGTTTAAAGAGAATATTATTTGGATCATAGCATGGGTTATGAATGTTAGGTGGATGGAATGAGGTTGATGTCCATTATGTCATGATGCCATACTATTATAGTTCATGGTAGTGGTTAATGGATGAGGAAGATATAAAAGTTGTGTCACGAGTTGAGAGTTGGGTATTTATAGTTATGGTGATGCTATTATGCAGTGATTGAGCAACCAAAATCTCTCTTGAAACCCATTTGAGAACCAATTTTCATTTAAAAATCTAGTTGGGATAATAAAAATCTTATCTTAAAATCAAAATCATCATTTATAAAATATAAAAAAATGAGACATCTAAGAATAAAATATGGGAAATCACGGGAAAAAAATATTATGATACAATCATAGAAACATGATTAAACAAACCAATAAAAATATATGAATAACAATTCTTGCATCAAATAATATTTCAAACACATAATTAGGTACACATGAAATCATTTTAAGGTATAAATAATGATTTAAATATCTAAATTTCCCAAATAAAGCATCATAGCCATTTTATCAAACACATAACATACATATTATTTTGATATAAAAGCATAAAGGTTTAACTCTATGAAAAACACCCTTGGAATAAAATAATAGATTCATAAAATGTTAATAATAAATTTAAAATTTCATTAAATAAGTGATTTTAAAATATTTTTTTTTCAAAGAGTAAATCATTACATGGTGTGCTAAGAAAAGGAAATTAATGGAAACACCTACCACAAAATCAAGCATGAATGAAGAAATATCCTTGAATATAAAAGTCAGAGGATTCAAGGATAAAACCACACACCCTAACACCAAGAACCACAATGTTTTTTAAAAATTCCTCACCCTAGGGTTCGACCAACATGGATCCATGGAAAGATAAAGAATGAGAAACAAGAGAATAAGGATAAGAAGATAAATAAGAACTTACCATGATGAATATAAATAGAATCAAAGAATAGAGCCATTGAATCCAAGGGAAAACATAAGGGATTTAGTTGGAGATCTCACTCAGCTGAGTCAAGTGAATAAGAAGGAACATATCCTAAAATGGGGGTTAAGTTAAATAAGGGAAAGATAATAATTTCCCAAAAATTAAAAATTGTTCATTGGTAGGTTATGACATGGAAACCCCTTATTGCTAAGAACCCCACTCCCCTAGAAGCTAGGTAGGACCAAGGGATCACTAACTGGGGTACATCATGATATAAAAACTCCTTAATGGCATAAAAACCCATCATGATCAAGCTCTCATGGAATGGAACTTGGCCATAATGTCTCTTACATGGTGTGATTACCCTAGGTTGCGACATGACACATCTCCAACTAGAACTCCTAGATATGTAGAGGCTAATTGTGACATGACCTTTCTTGATCACAACATGATATAATGTAGTATGAAAATGAATATGGCCCAAAATAATATAAATTATAAAGAAAATAAAGAAAAGAAAAAATGAGAGATAAAAAACCAGTATAATTAGAATAATAAAATAAAATTTTCTAGGTGTGTTACAATTATCCCCACTATACCACTTTCATCCCACAAAAAAACTCACTAAATTCAAAAAGAAAGTTACAATATTGAAATTCAATATAGAAGGAAATAAATACCCATTATATGATCTTTGAACTATACCAAAAATAAACAAAACCAATAAATTATGATACATCTCTAAATTCACAACACATACTTAAAAATTCCAAGAAAATGTTCAGGAAACTAAGATCCATAGTGAGTCTCCCCACCATATAATGCTTTCAATAATATGGTGGATCAATAAATAAAATACATTTAAAAAGTTTCACTATAAAAAACAACCTAAATTTTATCAAAATAATTCTAAAAAAATTATTTGATCAATGGTATATCCATAATCTAAAAAACAACAATCATTTACTCTCTAAATGATCACAAGATATCAAATTTTCCAAAATAGATGTCATAAATAAAATATAGTTATAATAAATGAACAATAAAACTAAACGGAAATTAAGGAATAAAGGGACACCTCAAGATCTTAACTAAACTATTATCATGATATAATAGGTTATAATGACTTCTTCCTCTACTAATAATTTATTTTAAAGAATTTTTGAGGATGTCCCAACTAAATACAATGATGAAATTTTGAACGCGAGGGATTAAACTTCCCAAACTGACTATACTAGAAATAAAAAGGGGTTAAATATTTCTACGATATATATAAATAGAAGGGGAAAAATCATCTAAATCATCCACATTCCACGATTCAGGTTCTTTTAGTTACTGCCTCTCATAAGGCCATGAACCTTCATACACACTGAAAGGTATAAAGCAACCACCTATCATGAGATTCCCTATAAGAACCAAATAATCTATCAAATACTCATTGACCTATTATTTAAATAAATTTAGTCAAGATGATATCACTTTGGATATGAGGTGCATATAAATACCATTCACAAAATGATGAATTCTCAATGAATTATTAGATACTATCTCAGGAAAAAGGAACTAACTCAGCAAAATGATTGACATAATCCATCATCGTCTACTGAAAATTCTATAGATTCATAAGGTATATTACTTCCTCCATGCTAACCTCTTTAGAGAAGTACTACTGTATGAAAATACTCTTAAAGAATTACCAAGACATACTTCTCTGCAAATGAAGTGGAATAACAGTCTCCCACCATTCCCACCATGGTCCCTTGAACAAACCCAAGATGGATCTTAATCTTAATATTTCAAAAGTTTCCATAGAATTAAAGATATCCTCAACCATTTTGATCCACTACATAGCCTCTTGAGGAAATTTATATCCAAAAAATATAGGAAAATTCTAAGAATAATCCATCTCTACCACTGTTCGACAGGTCTATATATAATCAACACCTAGAAAGACTATAGAAAAAATTTAAGAGACACCAATCTGAGAAAAAATAGATGATAAAAATTTTCTATGATCTATCCTGATTTTTTTTCAGGAGGTATAATCTAAATAATAGGGAAGAATAAGACTCAATCATTACACTTCAATATTCAACCCACCTAATCAACTTAAATTATACTAATGTAATAACTCAAGATATTCAATAATAAATACCCCTTTAGAAAATCCTTAGCACTAATAATGGTTTAAAAGTTATTATTTAAAACATTTTATATTGAAATCTAAAAATCAAAAACTTTAGTTTAGAAATCTTCAAAATTAACTTGGAAGTAATTTTAAAACTCTGTAAGTTTACCATTGATTTTTTTTATAAATACAAAAAAATAAATCCCATTTCAATCCTTGCTAAAGGATCAATTTATTATTTTCCAAATCCAACCTTCACCATTTAAAACTATGTTTCATTATAAAACCTCAACATGATCCAATCAAATAATATTAAAACATCATTAAACACCCTTCACTACACCTAAAATAGAAAACACCAATAACTAAAAGCAATCTAGAAGTGAAAAAGTTTTAATGCAAATATTTGAAAAGGGGTTAGTGGTTATGCACAGTTTGGTTGCACAGTTTGTTAGATCGTGCACTAATCATGAAACTAACACTGAAATACTAGATAAAACCATGAACATGAGCTCTACATGGTTTTTATACCTTATGATCTAACCATGTTCCTCCAGTTCAACTTTTATAGTCACTAAAAAACATAAAAATCATCCAAATTACTCTCATAATTCCAATATAATTCAAAAAACCAATAATTTAAACTACAATATACAAAAAATAAAGGAAGAACCATATCAAATTTTATCTCTCACAACCTAAATACCCATGGTAACATGAGGATCAAAATGAGTAAGAGTGAGAAACTATATTCTTATATCTACCTCTTGAGTTTCAACATTTCTATATATTTTCTACCAATATTCCCTAAATAAAAAGGGTACCTAGAAAACATTTTTCCCTAAACCAAATTGAGTTACCCCTCAATCAGGCACCCAATCCATCACGTGGAAGGGCCCAAAGGATGTTCCCAATTCTCATAGATTAATTTTTTTCAAGGGGATCAAAACAGATGAAACATGAATTATTTCAACCAATAAATAATAATAATCATGCAATAGAATTATACTTAGAATCTAGCATGGTACATCCATAGCTTATACTTCTATGCTAAATAAAATAAAATGTTTTAAATAAAAGTATAACCAAATGAATCATAAAAATAAATAAACATACAACTAAATATAAATATAAATAAAAAATATAAAATGAAATCCAAATTAGACGAGAGACTGACTTAACCAATAAATCATGGTATGAATAAATAAGAAAAAATTGAATTCCTATAATAATATCTCCATGTGACCTCATGGCCACCAACCATCATCTACATCAACCAGATCTAAGAGATATTGAGAACTAAACTTAAACATTCAAAAGCAATTGGGTCTACTGACACCCAGTGGTATAGGTTGATCTAGGAATAAATATCCCAGTGGGATATCACCATAGATTCCATGTATTTACCTTATCAAAATAAACTATACATTATAGTTTGAAATACACTGTTTACAAATATGGGTTTTAATGTTTATAGGAAAAAAACCAATAAAAATTTCTCAATTCCATTCAAAAAGCCAAAAAATGCTTTAAAGAAATTTTTTAACTTCCTTTTATAGTACCCTTTATAAAATCACTTTAGAAATTTCTTTTTTAAATCCAATTTTAAAAATATGCCCAAATGAAAGCTCGAACAATAGAAGGAATTAAAAAAATAAATCAATAAGAAAAACAAGATATATAATTTAAATAGTAGAATAAGTCAGGATATAAACAATGATACAACAAGATAAGTATAAATAAATGGAACAAGAACAAAATTATAATAGAGTCATAACCTCAAACTGAAACAAATAGAACATATCCTGATAGAACACTCATAATACATGTAAAACAAAAATTAAAATTGAAGTACTATAAATAAGAATAAATAAATTATACATAATCATGGGAAATTAAAAGAAATATAGTGAAATGATCCTGGACATACTCAAACAGAACCATCTTCCTACCCATTGATTAAGTTCTTAGTCTATACCCACCCAACTGGCTCTAACTTAGCTTCACCGATGACACTTCCAAAATTTAGGGTGTATCTTATGCTAGGGTATAATAATCAGAGTCCCATCATTGCTAGCATTATAAGCATATCTCAATCTCTCTCTATGATTCCTAGGCTCCCCCTGAAAATAGAAACATGAGGTGGGGGAACATTTATCACATATTAATCACATATCAACATATATAATAAGATATCTTATTCCATCCTTTATACACCCATTAATGAAAATCCTCACTTTATTAGACACAATAGCATCATAAATCATATACGGTCCCAAGATCACATACACCATGATAATATAGGGCTTCTATTGAGGGTGTAAATCATTCTATGAAAACCATTTATCCATAGTTTTAATCAGGCCTTGGTATTTAAAACTAATAATTTCATTTTTATATATTTCTTTAAAAACTATTTCAAAACCAATATTACTTTACCAAGGTACCAAATAGGTCATTAAGTTAGGATTTATAAACTTCAAACTTAAAATCTCTTTTTAAACCCATTTGAGAACCATGTTTCACTTAAAAAACTCTTTAGGATAGTAAAAATCCAAAATTTATGTCAAAATCATAATTTATATGATATACACAGAAATGAAACATTTAAGAAAAAAAGATGGGAAATACACTACTAGAAAACTGGGCTACAGCCACGGACCTATAGACACGGTTTTCTAAAATCGTGGCTATAGGTTTTTATACCAAGGCTATAACCACAGTTTTACATAAAACCATGGCTATAGGGTATACTTTCAAAGGCTATAGACATGGTTTCACTAAACCGTGGCTATAGGATTTTTTTTCATGATCTATAGCCACAGTTTGGGTAAACCATGGAAATAGGTTCATTTTAGAAGGGCTATAGCCAAAGTTGGGGTAAAACCATGGCTATAGTGTCATTTTACAAGGGATATAGCCACAGTATTGGTAAACTATTGCTATACGGTCTTTTTCCAAGGGCTATAGCCACAGTTTTGGTAAAACCGTGGTTACAAAGTGTTTTTTCATGATCTATAGCCACGGTTTGTGTGAAAATGTGTCTATAGAGTATTCTTTCATTTTATATAGCCACGGTTCCTAAAAAACATGGATATAGGTCCCCCACCCTTGCACGAGAAAAAAATTAACCCATGAATAAATGGCGGGAAGGGTTATAACCTTGGTTTATATGCTATAGCCACAATTTTTAATATATATATATATATATACCCAAAGTCATCTGTGGTGTTTTGGAAAGGTGGCTGGTGCACATAACAGAGGTACAAAGATCGAATCTGGTTGGGTGAGCATTATTTTCGGTCATGGCTATAGCTTGATTTTCTAGTACTGATAGAGAACAATACTCTTATGAGAATATCATAGAAACTCATAAAAATCCATGTATAAAAATTCTCCAATTAAAAAATACCTCAAACACATAATTAAGATCACATGAAATTATTTTAAGGCCCAAAGGATCATTTAAATACACAATTTCCCCAAAGAAAATATCTTATACATTTTATTAAACACATAACATACATATTCTTTTGATAAAAAAGCCAACATCTATATATAAAATACCCATTTATCAAACACATAACATATATGTTCTTTTTAAAAGTACCCCTTTACGAGCGATTTTTAGCGCTGATAAAGGTACCCCCTTTATCAGTGCTTTTTTTATTAGCGCTGATAAAAGGGGGTTCTTTATGAGAATTTTTTTACTAGCACAGTTAAAGGGTATATTTCAAAAAAAATATTAAAAATAATATGTTAATATATAAATATATAAATATATAAACATATAAATATATAAACATATAAACATATAAACATATAAATGTATAAACATATAAACATATAAACATATAAATATATAAATATATAAATATATAAATATATAAATATATAAATATATAAATATATAAATATATAAATATATAAACATATAAATATATAAACATATAAATATATAAACATATAAATATATAAACATATAAATATATAAACATATAAATATATAAACATATAAATATATAAACATATAAATATATAAACATATAATATATAAACATATAAATATATAAACATATAAATATATAAACATATAAATATATAAACATATAAATATATAAACATATAAATATATAAACATATAAATATATAAACATATAAATATATAAACATATAAATATATAAACATATAAATATATAAACATATAAATATATAAACATATAAATATATAAACATATAAATATATAAACATATAAATATATAAACATATAAATATATAAACATATAAATATATAAACATATAAATATATAAACATATAAATATATAAACATATAAATATATAAACATATAAATATATAAACATATAAATATATAAACATATAAATATATAAACATATAAATATATAAACATATAAATATATAAACATATAAATATATAAACATATAAATATATAAACATATAAATATATAAACATATAAATATATAAACATATAAATATATAAACATATAAATATATAAACATATAAATATATAAATATATAAATATATAAATATATAAATATATAAATATATAAATATATAAATATATAAATATATAAATATATAAATATAATATATATTTTTTAAATATGTTTTAGATAAGTATAAATAGGCATTTATATTTAATATATAAGAAATTTAGTGAAAATGGATAAAAAATATTTTAAAAAATATTATTAGTTTAAAATTTTCTAATTATCATCGACTAGAAATCATTTAATAATAATTTAAAGACAAAAAAAATCAATAAAAGATAAAAAATAAGTTGAAAACGCAACTCAAACTTTAAACAACCATAAATTTTGATCTGGGTGTCTGTTTGAGTGCTACAACATATCAAATTAAAGCATGTGACGAGCTCTACACACTAGAGACAAAACGAAACCTTATTTCACATTTTAAGGCTAAAAATGGCCCAAAATTCCTCCAAAACAGAGTTTTTAGTCGAGACACCCAATGTTTTTAACATTCGATGGAATTTCAACCTCGTTTCAGGGTGTTTTTTTTGCCTTTTTTTAGTTGATACTGAATTTATTCTAAGGGATTACATTCATATTGATATTGTGGCTTTTAAATTTTATCGTTTTTCATAATGTAAAGTTATTTATAATCAAATATATAATAATATATACATATTTTTTTATATTCACACATAAAAATTTAATTTTATAAAAAATAATTAAACATATTTACATATAAAGTATATTTCTCAATATATAAGCCTTATAATATCCATTTTATTTAAAATACAAATATATATATATTTATATATCTATGTAGTGTGTGTGTGTGTGTGTATATATATATATTTGTGTCTGTTTGTATTAAAAAACTAATATATATTATCTATATATTCTAACATATGAATATACATATAAATATACATGAATTTATAATATATGTAAATATATATAAATATATATAATTATACTTACGGAAACACACACATATATAAAATAGATAAAAGTGTATATATGTTGTATGTATGTTGTATATATGTATGTATGTATTTATTTATAAACACACACACACACATATATATTATAAATGTATTTAAAACTAATCTTATAAATATATATTAATATATGAATTAATATACAGATAAAAAAATATAACTAAATATATATATTATTATAACTAAATATATATATATATATTAATATAAATATATATTACTATATGAATAAATATAGTTAAATATATATATAAATAAATAAATATATCATTAAATGGAGAACAAAGCAACATAGGGGAGTGGTAAAGGGTCTAGACACATAGGGGAGAGGTCTTGAGTTCGAATCCTGGGGGAGGCAGAGGTGCACGGGCGAGTGCAGGGGGCTAGCACATGGGTAGGTGTAGGGTGGGGGGCTAGCACTATTAAATGGGGGGGGGGTGGTAGGGGCACAGGTGGGGGATAACATTTGGGGGGGGGGGGGGGTCAACTGCTGTTAAATGGTGTCTATGATTCAAAGTTTTTATTTATTTATTTTTGACATTTGTTAGTGTTTTTAAAAAAGTGCTGATAAAAGGGACCCCCTTTATCTTTTCTGAGATTAACAGTGCTTTTTAGTATTGTAAATACCATTTTCTAGCACTTTTAAAGGCCATATTTGTAGTAGTGAAAGAAGTTTTTATCGCATACTATGTTCAATTTTATGAATTGAAAATTATCTAATAAGGAGGAATAAATAATGGCATGTTAATGGTAATTAATATTTTATGTTTCATAAATTAAAATTATTGGTTGGGAATTTATGATTGATTATGTTATATGTTTCATCTTGATATTTACCAGATAACATGCTGTTTACTTTACTGTAGTGATGGTTGTAGTTCATTACTTGTGAGCCTTGTTATGGTTACCCATTCACAGGTTATTAATAATAAAAATATATTAATTTAGCTAGTTATGTGTAATAAGAATTCATTGTGTTTCCATTTACTTGTGAAGTTGATTGATGTGATGGTATGTGTAATGGGTGAAATTATGTGTGTGGTTGTTTGCTGAGTCTGACTCTTGGGGATTGGTGATAATGTGGGGCATGGATGTGTGGTGATTAGGGATGTGGTAGTGATGTGTGACATGAGAACATGGAATTGATATAGGAATGGATTTTGGATTAGTGAGTTGGCTCGGTGGTTTCCCAATATTCATGGAATGCTTGAATGGTGGTGAATTATTATTAAATAAAATTGGGTTGGACTAAATGGTTTTAGGGATAGAAATAAATGAATGGTAAATTGAAAAATGGAGTTTATTTTGAATATTAAAATATGATAAATTAATGTGAAAATGGTTTGTAATTGATGTAGTTAAATGAGAACTATGAAATTAATGTGTGGTAATTGGATTAAATAAATTTAAATATAAACAAATGGGTTTTGTTTATGTGAAATGGAAAGTCTTAGTGAATGTGTGTTAGTAAAAAATCAATAATTCTAGAAACTATGGAAATTATATTTGAAAGTGGGATTTTGGGGATTGGTTATGGTGGTTTTGTGGTGTGATGAATTAGTTATGGAAGCAATGTTAATGCACGATAGTGGTGATGTAGGGGCTGTGGTAGTTGGGTGGTTTTAGTTGTCTAAACCCATATGTTGGGCTTGTGTGAAACTATTATATATTTTATTTTTATTTTGATTTCTATATGAACCCCACCTGAGTCATGTGTTTACACCGACTCCCAAAGGGTTTAGGTTTTGGGTGTTTTCTCCAAGCATCTAGGTTAGTGAGGATAGATAGCTGGCTACCCCTCTCCCCCACTCTCTCTTTTGGGAGAGGTAATTACACATGGTATGCGGTGTATTAAAGTTATAATGAACTAGATTTTAGGTTTGAAGAGAGGATTATTTGGATCATAGAAGGGGTCATGAATGGTAAGAGGATGGAACGAGGTTTATGTACTTCATGTTCATGATACCCTTCTATTCTAGTTCATGGTAGTGGTTATTGGATAATGAAGATATAAAAGTTGTGTCATAGGTTGAGAGTTGGGGATTTCTAGTTATGGTGATGGTATTATGTAGTGATTGACATAGGTTGAGAGTTGGGGATTTCTCATTATGGTGAGGCTGTTATATAGTGATTAACATAGGTTGAGAGTTGGGGATTTCCTATTATGATGAGGATTTTTATGGAATGAGGTTGAAGGATTCATAAAGTATGGGAGTGCCAAGATATGCGATGTTAGGGAATGAGAGTGGAAAATTAGTAGATAAGTAGTGTGGGGTACACTTTTATTGATGTGATTATTCTTATATTATTATTCTTAGATGCAATATTTAGTGAGTGAGCCTTGGTTAGGCTGAGAACTAGTTAACCTTATAGGTGTTTATTGATTCTACTATTTATTCACTGGGGAATTAGTATTCTCTTATCACATTTTAATAAGATTCCTTGGTTATTATTATACTAATTAAGTATATATGTTATGCTCACCCTATATATATATAAAATATTTTATAGGTTTCCATGGGGACTTAGGGAATCAAGATGGACACTACTAGCTTAGGTATTGGAGTCATTTTTGAGTTGATATATTGTATTGTCTTTGGTGATTTACTTGGATACTTTCATTTTTATTCATGTGACATTAAATGTATTATGGGATATTAAGGGGTTTTCCATTTCCTTATGTTATGGGGGTTTTTAGGGTTTGATATCCTATCTCCTGATCTTAATTTTTTTTCTATTAGGGGTAATTCCTCCTATATGTGTGACTTTATTTATACCCTTGGTGCTAGTTTCCAAATTAAGGCCCACTAGAGGCGGGACTAGAGGGTATTATTTCTATTTCTCCAATTACATCTTAGGAGGGGTACATTTGGAGGGAGAGGAGTCATGAAAGATTGGCATCAAAGGTTTAGTTTGAGAGATAGGATGAAGTTTATAGTTAATAACTATAATAATTTCTTGTGTTTAGTAGGTTAGTGGTTCCATATGATCTTGGTGTGTGATATAAACCAGAGAGGCTGGCTAGGATACAAGATTTTAGGGCCCCCAATGATTTGATACAAGGACTATGAACCTACCAAACAACCAAGTGAGGTAGTGATTCATGGAGGTAAGAGACCTAGGAGAGGTACAAAAATCATTATTATTTGTGATTATGATTGAATGAGGTGGTTTTATGATGATAAAAATGAATTTAATTAAATAAATATTGATATATATGTGTGTTTCTATGATTATTAATGTGATATAGTTTCTGATAAACCATTATTGTTTGCTGAATTGGTCATATAACCAGAAGTAATGGAGTAAAACTACAATTAAATTTTTTGAACCATTTTTCATAACTTTACTAAGACATAAAATGATTTATTACACTTCCAATAATAACATGATTCTTCATGAATTGTTTTTTTCATTTTTAAAATAAAAATAATGATAACATGTTTTCTTAATGTCTGAGATTGTTACTAAAGTGTTCTTAGTGTATTTTTTCATGAATAGCTACTAACTTTTAAAATCCTTTTTGAAGCATGTTACCTTGAGTAAATTTTATACTACCATGCTGAATGATTGTTTTGAAAACATGATTAGGAGTATTTTGATTTCTTATAATTGATATTTCTTGCATTACTTCATTTCATATTGTATCATGAGCATGTGTATGGACTTATTATAAAATTTTGATTTTGGTTATTTAAATATTTAAATACATGGAATATGACTTGTATGGTTGATGATGATGTATTTAAATTTGAAAAACTTCACATGAAAAACTTTCCCTTTTTTTGGCATGATTGTAGTTTTTTTGTATCTTCCCATTTACATATTGCATGTTAGTGTTAGAAATTCATAACTAGGCTAAAATATTGGTGTCTTTCTCTCTCTCTAAGTTTTATAAAATTATAATCATGATCAATGATAACTATTATCAAATTTAAATTTTTCTAAATCAATAAATCTATATCATTTTGTAATGACCCAAAGTTTTATCAATGGAATTCCCTTATTATAATTATTCCTTATAGTATAATGACATATCATGATACTAAATACTATGTGATCATTAAACATAATTTTTCCACTTCTATGTTTTGAATTTCAAAAATGTGACATACAGAGTTGCTTTGAGGGTGTTTTTTGGAGTCTAATAGAACAAACATATTTTTTGGTGAATAGTAACCTACCCTTATGAATAGTAACCTACCCTTATGAATAGTAATTTGATCGTTATGAATAGTAAATCATCCAAAATAATATTAACCTCACCCATGAATAATGAAAAAAAATTTAGGCATCTTATAAGTGATAATATGACTATAGTAAAAGTATTGATATTTTTATAATTCTTAAATAAATAATTATAATTAATTAATTAATTTAAAAGAAAATTTATTTTACTAAAATGTTTTTGTAAATTAAAAATTATATGTCTTCTAGTTTTAAGATAATTTTATAAGAACTTAAGTAATTTTTGAAAGCATTATGAAATTAGTTTTAATTTTAAAATATGTATTGTTCGAGTAAATTATGATTTTAATTAAAAATTAAATTAATAATATTTAGAAATTTATTTTTAAAAAAATGGAGCTCATTTTTGGATTCTACACATCAAAAAATAGTTAGGTTGATTTTTGTGATTTTTCTGAAATATTTGAATTTTTGATGAATAGTGAAATGCTATAATTTACAAAATAAGCTAAATACATTAATTATAGAGTCATGTATGATTTTATGATGATGCAAGACCAATTATTTAGAAATAACATGAAATTATTACTATTATTGGTCATGTAATCATCACTATTACTTGTATTGTGGAGAAATAATAAATTAATTAATATAATATTGAGAAAACCCTTATCCCCTCCACTATAAATACCACCCTTCACACCATCATTTCCTCACACCTATCAAGCTTCAATAATTGTATAAAATATGTCCAAACATATTCCCTATCCCCTCCCCCACATCCCAAGAGCTTCTTGTCTCATCAAAAGACCAATCCAAGGTGCCTTAAGGAGGATTCAAGAGGTAATTCTTCTCTCTCTTTTCCTTTAATTTCCTTTCAATTTCAAGTTATTTTCTTAATCTATCCCCACCTATCCTAATCCACATGGTATGGTGACTCTAGTATCTTAAATATAATTTAATGTTATGATACTAATGGGATAATATATCATCCAACCTCCTTCTCCTCTTCTTTTTATTTTAGAAAGGAAAATGTTGTTCGTGAGGTGTTAATTTATCACCATCAAGAATGACATGTTTTCATTTTCCTTTATCACCTTTAGATATGGCCATGAAACCATTTTTATGGTTTAAATAGTTTATTTTATATGTATTATACCATATTTAATGTTCTGGAACTAAATTATGTACATATTACTAAATTATTAAACAAAACAAGTTCGTTGTGGTCGAAAAACTGCCCAAATTAACCCAAACGATCATCATTTAATTATTTTTTAATGATTCATTATCAGGGTATATAAAAAAATTATTATAATATAATTTCAAGTTATGTAGAATCATTAATAAAATTTAATTAAAATTATATATGTTTATCCACATTTTAAATGAACTTCCATTCATGATTACGAGTGAACCGTTCAAGAAAACTATAAAAATGAACATTCCCAAACAATGAATTTAAACTCTATAACTCATCCAAAAGGCCATAAATGAACTTAATTAATATTATTAATTTATAAAAAGGTTCTAGAATTGTTAATTAATGAATCTAATGTTGTTATATAGGACATTAAAGTGCATAAATCATTCAGATACAAGGTAAAGGTAAATTCTCGAACCCAACTCTCATACTTTGGGTTTTCTCTCTCTTTCAACCCATTTTAAGTATTTATATGCCTTAAGAATAATTTATTCATCCTCATATTACCTATTATGGGATATAAATGTTTTCTAATTTAATTTATGAGAAACCCAATGTTCTTCCAAATGAACTCTTCTTACAAATAAGCACCATCTTTTTACCTCTCAAAGAATGTTTCTACTACACTCATTGTTGATTTTTCTAAGTCAAGACTGTTATCCATTATTTAATTTGGGAGACAAATGTTTATGAATGTATTATTTATGATGTTAAACCCATTAATTTACATGGGTTATTTTATTTTTAATTTTTATATATGTTCTATGTGGCATGCATGATAATGTAAATATTATGATGTGAAGGGTGAACCTGGAATTATATACAACAATATGAATGTTTTAATGTGACAGGTGAACCTGGAATTATACAGTGCTCCAATGCATTGTGTAAAGTGATAAATCTCATGAGTTAAAGTTAAATGATTTGTGAACATGATTCTAAATTTTTTCACAACTATGTGTGGTAGTTGACCACTAAGACACGATGTTTAATTTTTCATGCATTGCCACATTTCAGGTATTTTATTAATGCTTCCTCTCATGTTCATGATCCTTTGCCTATTTTATGATTGTGCTCACCCATTGTTATATTTTTAATATCTATCCTATTATTGGGCTTTTAGCTCACATTTTTTATGTATATGCTCAAGTGATTATGTGTACCAAGGAGTTTTCAAGGGACAATATGAAGATAGAGAAGAATGAATTTAATAAATATTTATGTTTGATGTTGTAAATATTATGTATGGTCCTAGTTCCCCCAAGACACTAAACCTCTCTATCCTCATGGTGTAATACTATTATGTTTTTTATCTTCATAATGATTTAATAGTAATGTAAGAAAAGTCTAGGTCTCTATAGTTGGTATTAGAGGAAAGGTTTAGTTAATTTGGGAATTAGGATTAGTGAACCCTAGAGAAAACATCTAGTATGAGACTAAGTAAAAATATTCACACAAGAATATTTACATAGAGATCCTATAAGTTATGATTTTAGTGAAAATTCTACAAATTAATAAGTTATTTATTCACAACTTATTGACTTATTTTTTGTTCTAACCTTTTATATTTTAGAAAATGGTGGGAACCTGGAGAAACCAAGACAAAAACCCATGCGAGGGCCAATGAAACAATTTTCTAAATACATCCCCAATGATTTTGGAGATGGTGTTCCAAACTTCATTGTGATGATTACCCAACTATATCAGGTTATGAACAATAACTAGAATAATGGTAAACATCCTCCTTCACCTAAGAGGAAGAAACAAGCTATTGAGTGTTTTATACGGCAATGACCACTGACATTTAGTGGGTATTCTGATCCACTAGTTGCAGAACAGTGGGTCAAATCCATGGAGAAGATCTTTTCTGTGCTTCACTATTCTGAGATAGAGAAGGTGATACTAGACGTTTATCATCTAGATGGAGTGTCGGATCAATGGTGGGATTTGATTAAGAATGCCAAGCCAAGTGACGAAAGTGAAGATATGGAATATGAAGACTTTAATATCATGTTTCTTAACAAGTATTTCCCACGAACTCTTCATACAAAGATGGATAGAGATTTCATAGATCTCAAGAAAAAGTAAGGAGAATCTATCATGACCTACAAAGAGAATTTTATAAGGCCTGAAAGGTATGATTTGGGTTTTGTTATCAATAATGATAGAAAAATTGATAGATTCTTTAGTGGATTAAAACCACACCTTCAAAAGGCTCTTGAAATTTGTGACTTTGGGAGTTATGAAGAAGTTGTTCGATGTGATATTAAATTGGATATGGAGTTTGCAGAATATTCCCATGGCTATGGCGATAAGAAACGAAAGATGTAGCTTCAAGCTAAAGGATATAATGATAAAGGTGGAAATAAAACTCAATGACCCACATGCCAAAAATGTGGGAAGTTTCATCATGGGAATTGCCTCAAAGTGATGGGGAAATTATTTTAGTGTGGGAAAAAAGGCCACCATGATCAAGAGTGTCGAAAAGACATGATAAAGAAGGAGAATATAGTGGAATAAAGGGGATACCCACCCATGGTTCAATGATACAAATATAGAGAGCAAGGGAACTATGCAAGCCAGTGCACTAAACCTCAATTCCTCAAGGTTAATCAGCACCAGAATCCGCCAAAGACAAATGAACAAGGGAAGGATTATTCCATCACTACTGCAGAAGTGGAGTAAGACAATTAATCCATACAAGGTACACTTCCTATTCACTCAATAATTGAAAAAGTATTATTTGATTTTATTTCTATGCATTCCTTTATATCTTTCAAGTTTTCTAGAACTATAGAATCGAAGCCCCAAAACCTTGAAGTAGAGATATCTATAAAAACAAAAAGTGGTTCAATCATTGAAACCCAAGTGTTTGACTCTTATCCAATTGATGTATGTGGGAAAAGTCTTCCATAGAATCTTGTATACTTTCCTTGGTAGAATTTGACACTATAATGGGAATGGTTTGGCTCTCATTATATAGAGAACATATCAAATATTGGGAAAAGTAAATATCTTTTCATATTCCAAACTATCCCATAATCCTCTACAAATTCATGGAATATCATGAATATCCTTTGAAAAATCCTTCAATAGTGTGGGTGTTGATACCCTATAAAGAAGCATACCTTTCCCAAATGGATGAGTCAAAGGAAAGTGCCAACCTTGCAGAAATTCCCATTGTGAGGGAATACGGTGATGTATTTCCCGAAGAGTTACCCGAACTTCCCCCAGATTGTGAGGTAGATTTCTCAATAGAAATCATACCCAGAGCTACTACTATATCAAAGTGTCCCTATATGATAGATCCTATCAAACTTGAGGCGTTAAAGAAGTAGCTGTAAGAGAATTTGGATGAAGGGTTCATACACCCTAGTGCATCACCTTGGGGTGAACCAATGATCTTTGTGAAGAAGAAGGATTAATCAATGCAGCTGTGTATCAATTATCAGGAACTCAACAAGATCACCATAAAGAACAAGTATCCTCTTCCAAGGATAAATGACTTGTTTGATCAAATAAAAAAATCTCAATACTTCTCAAAGGTGTATATTCATTCTAGATATCATCAGCTAAAGGTGAATAAGGAAGATATTCCGAAGACTACCGTCTGTACAAGTTATGGGAACTATGAGTTCCTAGGGATACCATTCAGACTTACTAATTCCCCTGAAATCATCATGGATTTGAGGAATAGAGTTTTTAGACATTACCTCAACGAATTTTTCATAGTGTTTATTGATGATATTCTCATCTACTCAAAGAGCAAGGAGGAACATGAAAAACATCTAAGACTTGTGTTGTCAACATTGAGAAAGAAGAAGTTGTATTTCAAGTTCAGCAAGTGTGACTTTTGGATGAAGAAAGTCACGTTCTTGGGTCATGTGATCACAAGTGAGAGAATTTCTATGGACCCTTCAAAAAAAGGCGATTGAGGAATGGCTCAGAACCTCTAGTGTCAAAAAAATATATAATTTTCTTGGATTAGCTGGGTACTACTAACATTTTGTGAGAAATTTCTCACGATTGTCAAGCCCTCTAACTAAGTTAACAAGGAAATGGGTAAAGTACGTATGGATGGAAGAATGTGAGGGAAGCTTCAAGGAACTAAAGAGAAGGATGATCACTGCACCTGTACTCACACTACCAAAAAGTGGATAATGTTTTTTGATATACAATGATGCTTAAAATAAAGTATTGGGTTGCATACTCATGCAAAATGATAATGTGATAGCCTATGCCTCATGAAAGTTGAAGATCCATGAGAAGAACTACCTGACGCTTGATCTAAATCTGACAGTTGTGATTTATTCCTTGAAAATATACCGACACTACCTTTATGGTGAGAAGTGGGACATATCCACTAACCATAAGAGCCTAAAGTATATATTCACACAAAAGGAGATCAACATGAATCAAAAGATATAGTTAGATCTAATCAAAGAATACTCTATTCACTACCACCCTAGAAAGGAAAAAAGGTATCTGAAACTCTAAGCCGAAAAGAACCTACTAATCCATCCATGTTATAGATTGAGAAAGACACCATATTCTTGGATATTCAAAGGATGGATTTGGAAATCATAAGGTAATAGGATACATCCTACCTTTCCCAAATTATTTTGCAACCATATATCGAAGAGAAGATTAAGGAGGCACACAAGGATGATCTGGTGTTACAAAATAATGTGAATTCAGTAAAGGATGGGAAAATTCAAGAGTTCCATATCAATGATAATGGTGTGATTTGGTTTGGAAAATGACTTTGTGTGCCTTCATCACCCAGGATAAAGAAGGATATATTGGACAATGCACATAGCTCAACATTCTTTATCCATCCTGGTAGCACCAAGATGTACTGAGATATTCGAGAACACTTATAGTGGGATAACATGAAGAAAGAGATTACAGAACATATCTCATGGTGCTTGGTATGTCAGGAAGTTAAAGAAGAGTGAAAAAAGTATAAAGGGATGATGCAACCATTGCCTATACCCATGTGAAAATGGGAGAATGTCACTATAGAATTTTTCATTGTTCTACTAAATAAGTCCATGGGAAATAATGAGATATAGTTTGTAGTTGACCAACTCACCAATACTACCCATTTTATTGCTATTCAGGAAGATCTATCTTTTGAAAAACTTTAAAAGATATATGTGAAGGTAGTGGTGAGATTAAATAGTGTTCCACTCTTTATTTTCTCTGACTGTGATCTAAGGTACACATCTAAATTATGGATGAGTCTTCAATATGATTTGAGTACTGAATTAAGTTTCTAAATGACCTATCACCCCCAAAATAATGGCCAATTGGAAAGAACTATTCAGATGCTTGAAGATATACCAAGAGCCTACTCTTTAGAATTCAAAGGTGGATGGGATCGACATCTCCCATTGGTTGAGTTCTCATACAATAATAGCTTCCACTCAAGTATTTAGATGGATCCATATAACGCTTTAGATGGAATACGATGTAGAATTCCAACCTATTGGGATGAAGTTGGAGAAAGAAAGCTACTTGGACCCGATCTTGTGTAAGAGATGACAAAGAAGGTTTAAGTCATCCAGAAACATATCAAATCTGCTCAAAGTTGGTAAAAGAGATATGCTGGAAACTATCAAAGGGACTTAGAGTTTGAAATTGGAGAAAAAGTGTTCCTTATAATATCACCATGGAAGAGAGTCATGTGATTTGGAAAGAAATGGAACTTAAGCCCAAGGTACATTGGCCCCTCTGAGATCCTTAACCACATAGGAGTTGTGGACTATTAGCTTGCACTTGCACTAAACATGATTCAAGTTAATGATGTGTTTCAGATATCACTCCTGATGAAGTACATACTAGATCCATCACATGTACTGAACTCAGAGGTTATATAGCTGGAAGATGATCTCTCTTATGAGGAGCATCCAGTAAAGATTCTGGACAGAAGATATAATATCCTACGCAACAAGACAAACCATATTGTTAAAGTGTTGTGGACAAACTATAAGTTTGAAGAAGCTACTTGGGAACTAGAAGAGGCGATGAAGGATAAGTACCATCACCTGTTTTTGTAAAACGAGATTTTGAAGGTGAAATTTCATAAGGGGAGAAGAATGTAACGACCCAAAGTTTTATCAATGTAATTCCCTTCTTATAATTATGCCTTATAGTATAATGACATATCATGATACTAAATACTATGTGATCATTAATTATAATTAATTAATTAATTTAAAAGAAAATTTATTTTTCCAAATTTTTTTGTAAGTTAAAAATTCTATGTCTTCTAGTTTTAAGATAATTTATAAGAACTTATTTAATTTTTGAAAGCATTATGAAAGAAGTTTTAATTTTAAAATCTGTATTTTTTCAAGTAAATTATGACTTTAATTAAAATTAAATTAATCATAATTATAAATTTATTTTTAAAAAATTGAGTTCATTTTTGGATTTTACACATCGAAAATTGGTTAGGGTGAATTTTTGGGATTTTTATGAAATACTAGAATTTTTTATGATAGTAAAATGCTATAATTTACAAAATAAGCTAAATACATTAATTATAGAGTCACGTATGATGTTATTATGATGTAATAAAAATTGTTTCGAACTCAAATGCACTTATTACTATTATTGGTCATAGAATAATCACTATCACTTTTCTTTTGGATAAATAATAAATTAATAAATATAATATTGAGAAAACCCCTCTCCCCTCCACTATAAATACCACCCTTCACACCCTCATTTACTCACACCTATAAAGATTAAATACTTGTATAAAATCTATAAAACATCTTACCTAGACCCTCACCACATCCAAATACCTTTTTGTCTCATCAAAAGACCAATCCAAGGTGCCTTATGGAGGATTAAAGAGGTAATTCCTCTTTCTCTCTTTTCCTTTAATTTCCTTTCTATTTCAAGTTATTTTATTAATCTCTCCCCAACTATCCTCATCCACATGGTATGGTAACTACAATATATTACATATAATGAAATTTTATGATACAAATGGGATAATATATCATCCAACCTCATCATTATATTATTTTTATTTTAGAAAGGAAAACTTTGTTCGTTAGGTATTAATTTATCACCTTCAAGAATGACATGCTTTCATTATACTTTATCGCCTTCAGATATGGTCATGATACCATTTTTATGGTTTAAACAGATTATTTTATATGTATTATACCCTATTTTATTTTTTGTAACTAACTTATGTACATATTACTAAATTATTTATCAAAACAAGTTTGTTGTGGTCAAAAAACTGCCCGAATTAACCCAAATGATCATCATTAAGTTCTTTTCTAATGATACATTCTCATGGAATAAAAAAATCATTTATAAGATCATTTAAAGTTATGTAACATCATAAATAAAATATAATTACAATTCTGGATGTTTATACACATTTTAAATGAACTTCCATTCATGAATAAAAGTGAACTGTTCAAGAAAACTATAAAAATGATCATTCACGAACAATGAATTTAAACTCTATAACTCATCCAAAAGCCCATAAATGAACTTAATAAAACCTTGATGAATAATTTTAATGTATAAAAGGTTATTTAATTGTTAATTAATGAATCTAATGTGGTTATATATGACATTAAAGTGAAGAAAGCGTTCAGATACAAGGTAAGGGGAAATTCTCGAACCCAACTCTCATACTTTGGGTTTTCCCTATTTCAACCCATTTTCAGTATGGATATGACTTAAGAATAATTTATTAATCATAATATTACCTATTATGGGATATACATGTTTTCTAATTGAATTTATGATATACCCAATTCTCTTCCAAATGAACTCTTCTTACAAATAAACACCCTCTTTTTACTTCTCAAAGAATGTTTCTACTTCACTCATCGTTGATTGTTCTAAGTCAATAATGTTATCCCCTACTGATTTTGGGAGACAAATTTTTATTAATGTATTAATTATAATATAAAACCCATTACTTTACATGGTTTATTTTATGTTTAAGTTTGATATATTTTCTATGTGGCATGCATGATAATGTAAATGTTATGATGTGTCGGGTGCGCCCAGAATTATATAATGTAATATGAATGTTTGAATATGACGGGTGAACCCAGAATTATAAAAAACTTAAATGAATTGGGTAAAGTGATTAATATCATGATTTAAAGTGAAATTATGTGTGAACATGATGCTATCTTTGTTCACAACTATGTGTTTTAGTTGACCACTAAGACATGATGTTTCAATTTTTTATGCATTGCCACATTTGAAGTCTTTTATTAATGTTTCCCCTCAAGTTCATGATAATTTTCCTATGTTATGATTGTGATCACAAATTTTTATATTGTTCATATATATACTCTTACTAGGATTTTATCTCAACCCCTTTTTATGTATATCCTCAGGTGATTATGTGTACTAATAAGTTTTCAAGGGACAATAAGAAGCTAGAGAAGAATGAATTAAATAAATATTTATGTTTGATGTTGTAAATGTTATGTATGGTACTATTTTTCTAAAGAAACTAAAACTATGGATCCTCATGGTGTAATACTATTATGTTTTTTATCTTAATAATAATGTAACAATAATGTAATAAAAGGATGGGTTTCTATACATTTTCTAAATCATGGTTAAATGATTTGTTATTCTTGATTATTCATGTTATTGAGCATCGAAATATGAATGTTATGCCATTTTATTTTATTTTATTCTCATTATGTGTATATTTAATGTGTTATAAATTCATTGTAAGGATATATTGTGATTATTTTCTTTAAATTATGGAAAAGTGATGATCATGGTTTTTGGAAACTTATTGAGAATTAAAACTATTTTACCTGATTGAACCCATTATTATAAGGTTGAAAAATTCTTTGTTACTAAATTAATTATTCCTTACATGTTAATTCATAAGTATCACATCATCATTAGGTGTTAAAATATATATGATCATGTTATATTTGATTAATTAAATATAAGCATTTCATTCAGTGTATCATGGGAGAATGTCTAAAGCTAAAAAAAATTGTATGACCTATTATGAAACTGATAGCATATAGATATTAAGAATGTAGCATGTTTTTTATGATATAATTTGAATATGAAGGCATGTCATTTATTGATAATGTTTTGTTTAAATATGTAATAAAAACCATGTTACTCTTAATTTAGTATATAAGTATTTTTTCTAAAGTAATGAAATGATTAAAGAATGTTTAGTTTGAGAATGATAAGTATAAAACAGAGTAATACTACATATACTATTCTAATTTTGTGATCCTAGAGCATATTATATTTTTAGAAGTCTGAAATCTTGTTATATATGTAACGATTTATTTTAATTGAGAAAAATAAGATTTATTGTATAAATTTTCATATGAATTTTGAAGTGTGTTTCCTTGGTGACAAGATTGCTATAGAATGTATTGTTTAAGAATGTTAAGAATGATTCATGAGATAACAAATGTGATTTTTTTTTATTTTCTGGGAAACATGTTTTCCTTTAGATAAAGTTATTAGCTTAAGTATTTTAAGATCAATTTGTAGTACCATAACATATGTGGTTTATAAATTTAACTGAGATGAATGTTAGATATATTTAAATACAAGGCCCTAGAAATGACTTAGAAATGTTGAGTATTGTTTGTGGTTTCATTATTGATTAATTTATACATTAAAGTATTAATATTCCTTGTCGAGAACATGTTTCCTAATTATAAAATGATGTTTTTAAAGGTTTTTAAGAAGAATATGTTCGGTAATGAATCCTAATATATAATGACCCATACCCCAATTTCCAAGACATGGTGACTTAATTTAATAAATTAGTATGATTATAAGGAAGTCATACCCCAAAGGACTAGGTAGTTTAGTAGTTTTAGGAAACCAGATATATACATAAGTTCAATATTACAACTTGAAATGAAATAAAATATATCAGATCTATTAGTAACTCCCATAATTCCTAGATTATCATAACAAGTTATTCATAATACACTTATTCACATCCCAGGGAAATATAAAACATAATAAATGGGTGAGATCAGATTATCAGTAAGGGTAAATAATATAGCAGAAGTAATCATAAACATAAACACTAGGCATGATGAATAACTAAAAACACATGCCTTTAAAAATAAACTTGAGAATAATATGGAAGGAATAAAAACTGATTAAATAATGACATAAAACATAACCATGGATATTATACTAGTATATTAATCACATGGACTATCAATATCTAGTTTCATAATGAGGGAAATTCATATTTTCAGATATCATAATCATTCTATCAAGGCCTCATGCCAAGAATATATATAAATGGGTAAAAACCAAAATAAGTTTGTCTCATGAGACCTACTAATGCATCAAGAGGATATAGAAATACCCACCCATAACTTAATAAGTCTAATAAATTATTCATATGAAAAGTGTGAAATGTAAACAATATAAACATTCATATTGAAAAACTAGAATAAAAAATGTTAATACTTTAACTATAACCCATGAATGGTTTCAAATTAGCACATCCACAGTTAAAATGACCATAAAACCTTAAAAAACATATGGTAGATGATATCATAAGAGATATACCTAAATGAAGTATAATATTCAAAAAAATATGTTGACATAGATGAAGATAATTTTAAAATATACCATTGAAAAGTTCATGAGGAAATATTCTTTAAACATTCCAAAGTGTCTCATACCACTTTGAGACATTCAAATAATAATCCCTTAGAATATTAGGATAATAATGATACTCTTGATATGATATATAAAAGGGAATTAAATACACCACATTCAAGGAATAAGTGGTGAACAAGGAATAAATCTCATAAAAGTTAAAGTGAGATGAGAAAAATCCTTTTTTACTTAGGAAAGAAGAGTTCTTTTGGAAAATAATTTTTATTTTTCATAAAATCAGATTGTAAAGATTTATATCTTAAAAAGAAAAGGTAAGAACATTAAAATTATATTTTATGAATAAATGATATTCCACTAAAGTGAAATCATATAAAAATATTTTTTAAGAAACTTTTTAAATAAATAATTTTAGTGTTGTTTAAGGGAAATATTAAAGATATTTTAAAGTGGAAAAGAATGTTTGATTTCATAAAAATATAAATGAACAAATATAGTTTTTTCATCATAAAATGAGTTATCTTATAAATGTAATTATGGCTTAAAATAGATTATATAGTGCACTTGAAAATGGGTAATAATTCTAGAAGTTCCCTTAAATCAAGCTTGTTTATTGGGAAGAATTGAGAAGGGAACCATTTTAAAACATAAAATTCCCATAAAAAAAGATAAAATGATTTGAATATATGATTTTGTAACATATAAATAGAATATATAATAATTCAAAATAAATAAATAAACATTACATTCTGGTAAATATAGTGAAAGAATAACCCTATGGAAAAATGAAGGTTCAGGTGGAATCCCATACTAGTTTGTAATCAATCAAAACATATCCCCCAAACTTAATAATCATAATATGATACATTTAATAACATGAAAATAAATAGATTAATTTTATTTTACATAAATGTGAAGTATACATGCACTATACACAATAAATAGTGGTGAATAAGGAATATCTCATAAAATGGAAGTGAGATGAGAAAACCCTTACTACTTTGTAATCAATTGAATCGTATGTCCAAAAATTAACAATCATATAATGAATCATTTTATTCCATGAAGATAAATAGATTAAAGACATTATATGTCAAATGTATGTATATATACACCACATAAAAGAAATAAGTGGTGAATAATAGAAATCTCACAAAAATAAAAGTGAGATGAGAAACCCCTACCTTATGTCTGAATGTGTTCTGTACTTGACCTTAAAATCCTGGATAATCAAATTAAATCCACTAATAAATTAATCAATAACCTTATCAAATTTTTTTTTATTTATTATAATTTTATTAAGTTCATTTAAGGATTTTTGGATGATTTATAAGATACAAATTTATTGCTTGGGAGCATTTGTTTCCTTGGTTTTCACGATCAACATACTTGTATATGAGTATAAAAGTTCCTATGGAATGGATATAATTACAAAAAATTGAATTTATATATTAATAATGAACATAAAAAAGTGTAAATGGTTATATATATTATTTTTTTACATGATATGAGGATGAATCATTAGATAATTCATTTAGTGATAATCGTTTAGATTATTACAGTAGTTATTGATCATAACAAACTCATTTTGTTTTATTATTTAGTATTATATAAATATGTTACTTATAGAACATAAAAAAGGTTATATTATTCATTTTAAAATATGTCTCAACCATTATAATGGGTTCATGAACATATTTGAATAAGAATTTTAAGAATGAAACTTCGTCGTTCACGAAGGTTGTAAATTGACACCTCCTGGATGATGATTTCATTTATAAAATAAAAGGAGGAGAGTAAAGAGATTGATAATGGTTATTATATTAAAAAAAATATAATTATATTATATATATAATACTTTAGTTATCATGATAAATTGGATATAGGAGGCTAGGAGAGAATAATAAAATATGATAAATTGAAATGAAAAAGGAAGAGGATTTACCTCTTGAAATAACCTCCTTGAGAACATACTTAAGGGAATGGGTTTTGGTATTTTGGAAAGACCAAGGGATCCTAGATGTTGGGATGGACTAGGGGATGAGTATTTGGGTAGAAATTTTAGAAGATTAAAGTTTTATATAAGTCAAGAGAAGAGGGAGTGAGGGGTGGATTTTATAGTGGAGGAGAGGAGGGTTTTCCATTATTTTAATCATTATTTTATTATTTTTGGCTCAAGACTACAAATAGCCTTGATTATTGTGACTAAAAAAAGTAATAAGTTCATGTAAGTTTAAACCAATGACTATTTAAATCATCAATTACTCAAGTATGATGCATAAATTCATTTATTTATCATTTTTCATAAATTATCAGATTTCACTATTCACAAAAAATTCAAGTATTTTAGAAAAATCTCAAAAGTTCACCATTACCATTTTTTGACATGTAAAATTCAAAAATGAAATCCATTTTATCAAAATAATTTTCTAAATAATAGAAATTTAATTTTTAAATAAAATAATAATTTATTCAAAAAATAACAATTTTATATCTATAATTGATTTTATAGCACGTTGAAAAATTAATCAAGGTCTCATAAAATTATCTTATAACAATAAGAAAATAACATAAAAATTTATGATTAAATTTCATTTAAATTGTTAAATTAATCATAAAATTGTAATTAAATATTCATGACCTACCAACACTTATAATATGATTATATTGTCCCTTATAAAATGCCTAAAGTTTATTTATATATCCATGTGCGGGGTTTCTATTAATTTGGATGATTTAATATTCATAAGGGTCATATTACTATTAATAAGGGTAAGTTAATTTTCATAAAGGTAACTTACTATTCACTAAAAATTAATTTGATTTTATCAGACTCTAAATATATTACTGATCATAACCGTGTTTGTCCATTTTTTGAAATTAAAATCATAGAAGTGGAAAAATTGTGATTAATGACTAGGTTATAAATATCATGTTTAAATAATTATAATAAAAAAGTGTTGGTTAGCAGAGACTCAGTTTTTTGTGCATTACATTCTATATTAAATTTATTTTTAAATCCTTGGGGTGTTACATTCTCCCCTCCTTCAATAAATTGCATCCTTACAATTTGAAATTACACTTAGAAATTTGAATATTGATACTTGAAAATTTAATTTTGGGAAACCCACATAAAAAATAGAGTTAATAAAACACCTTCTTAAGAAGAGGGAAAGGGAAAAGAAAACGTCACCACAAAACTAGGAATTCGAATAGGATAACATTAGTGTGAAGTGAAAATATGGACATGGGAGAATAATATAACCATAAATTTCTGATAGAGAGTGATAAATAACATGGACATTAGAATGTTAAACATCATAAAACCATAAATCTTGTGATCAGTTGAAATACCATTGATTTATCAGAAAGAAAAAAGACATATATAATGTTTTTGTTACAAAATATTTTTCATATAATTGAGGGATTCCTTTACAATCTAGATAATCACTTGAGAAATTAAACTTACTTGATTACTTTCCATGTCATAAGAATAATATCATCCTTTGGTTGTGATTCTATCTATTTTCACTTCATTTCTTATACCTAGAAATGAACATTCAAGATGATTTTTTTCACACAAGAAGAATTAAAATCAACTTCTAAGGATCATAGATCCCAAAAAAGTATAATTATCTATTAAATAAATCCAAAATGGTTAGAATAAGATAAGATAATTAACCAAAAATAATAATCCTTTATATGAATAAAAAAATTTAATCTCCAAAATTAAAATGTAAAACTCAAAGTTCAATATAGATCAATTTTCAAATTACAATAATTCATTAAAAATATTCTATACTATGACCCTAAAATCAGAAGTATTTGTTCATATAGTCTTCCAAATGACATTAATAACTCTTAATGTATTATAATTTTTTTTTAATTTCCCATATCACATAATTTCCATGATATTCTATCCATTTCCATAAATAACCTCGATCACCATCAGTCCACAATAAAATCATATTTGAATACAATTCAACATTTATTTCTCAAAAATATTCTATTTACTAAAATATTATAAGATTCCAAAAATTGTGAACGTCTTCTGAAATAACATTAATCACTTAATCACCAAATCATTCTCTAATCCCAAATTTATCTATTTGATTGAACAAAAAGTCCCTAAAATAAAAATAACATTTTTCTATTAGATGTTTTAACTAAAAAAAGTCATGATAACCAAGACTTCACACAATCTAGTGGTAGGCGATGCACACTTATCTCCCTTCAGTTGTGAGTTCAAACCTCGTGACCTTACCGGACGTGATGAGTTGTCATCTAGAATATGGGTTTTACTTTTTCTAAAACCATATAACTTCCAAAATAAATATGACAAACATACTTGAAATAAAGTTAATAACTAAAAATTATTTTAAATATAATTTTCAATACAACATAAATACATAAATACACAAATACATCATACATTTATTTAATCATGTGTACTTCCTTAATCTATAGGTTATCCTATATAATAAGTCACTCGATCAAGTAATTCCCCAGTCCCCTACATTTATAGAAAATAAATATAAATGGATTCTTAGGATTATTTTTATTTCCTTCCATTATACTATTCATTTTTACACGAAAATTCTTTGCTTTATGTTCTTATTTCCCACACATAATTAATTTCTATATCTTCATTTGAGACACTTTCTTGGGTGTCTACTTCCACATTTATTGCATGATGGAAATTGAGCTTTCTTTTCTCCATGGTGTCCACCACTGGATATCTTAGCAACCTCCATTCTTGTTTTCTTTGGTGGCTTCGGGAATTGGTTAAGGTATATGTTGTTAATGATATTTTGGAATAACTCATTAGGAATTAAAAAGGTATATTTTACTCCAGCCATTGAATAAAACTAGAAATCACAGTGTGAGTAACAATAGTCATATTGAAAAAAACATATAATAATTTATAAAATATCACGATACCTTATTTTTAAAGTAAAAAACATTAGGTTTAAACTATGTTATTCATTTTAAATACATATTAAAATCCTTAATAATTTTTTGTAAAGATAATGTGAATTATCCTATGTATATCCCCTGGGAGTGTCAAACCAAGTGTGTAGTAAGACCCATTATTGTGTCCCAAGTTACCCTGATTTAGGCCTGGAATACAATGTCAGAGTTATTACTCCTGGGTACATCTATTCCAGAACAATATTCACTTATAGTATCCAGACATGAATGTATTTCTAGTAATATCCACATAATATCTTCCTTACCAAGATTCTAGAATGTTATTATATTCTTATCCTCAAAGTCTATCTTAGGGTTTTGTTCACTAATCAACATTTTCTTAATTTAGTTTCCAAGGTTGCTTCTAAAATTTCTCTAATACCAACTGTAATGCCCAAACCCCAGAAGCCTAGAGCTAGTGTATTATTTTATTAAATTTACTTGATTAAATGGAATAAAATCCCAAAGTACTGATAAGTTTAGTATCCTTGGAAGACCAAATTACATTCATGATACCCATGATACACTGGGAAAAGAAAATAAAAAATGATACAATATAAAATAAAATAAACTAAACCCTTGAATGCTTATTAAAAGTTTAATTCTTTATAGCCTAGGGAAAATAAAAAAGATAGAGGGGTGAGATTAGATTCCCAATAATGGTAAATAATATAGCATAAGTAATCATAAACATAAACACTAGGCATGACGGATAACTAAAAACACACGCCTTTAAACATATTTGAGCATAATATAGAAGGAATAAAAACTGATTAAATAATTCCATAAAGCATATAAATGGATATTAAACTAGTTTAATAATCACATGGAATATAAATATCTAGTTTCATAATGAGGGAATACTTAGTTCCTGAAATCATAATCATTCTGTCAAGGCCTCATTCCAAGACCATACATAAACGGGTAAAAACCCAAACTAGTTTGTCACGTGAGACCTACCGATGAATCGAGGGGATATAATGGGACCCAACCATCACATAATAATTACAATACATTAATCATATGAAAAGAGTTAAACATAAACAACATAAACATTCTCATTGAAAAACTAGCATATGAAATGTGAATACTTTAACTATAACCCATGAATGGTGTCAAACTAGCACATCCAGAGTAAATATGATCATAAAACCTTAAAAAAATGTAGTAGATGATATAATAAGAGATATAAATCAATTAAGTAAAATATTAAACAAATTATTTTAACATATATTAATATAATTTTAAATGAGACCATTTAAAAGTTCATGAGGAAATATTCTTTAAACATTCCAAAGTGTCCTATTCCACTTTGAAACATTCAAATCATAATATCTTAAAATATTAGGATAATAAGGAGACTCTTGATATAATATATCAAAGGTAATTACATACATAAAATTCAAGGAATAAGTGGTGAATAAGGCATATATCTCAGAAAAGTTAAAGTGAGATGAGAAAAATCCTTTTTACTTTGGAAAGAAGAGTTCTTTTGGAAAATCATTTTTATTTATCATAAAATCATATTATAAACATTTATATCCCAAAAAAAAATGTAAGGACAATGAAATTATATTTTATTCATAAATTATGTCATATTTAAGTGAAATAATAAAAAAATTGTTTTTAATAAACTTTTTAAATAAAACATTTTAGTGCGTTTTAAGGGAAATATTAAAGAGATTTTGAAGTGGAAAGGCATGTTTGATTTCATAAAACCAGAAATAAAAAAGATTGTTTTTCATCATAAAATTAGTGATCTTAAGAATATAATTATGTATTAAAACATATTATATAGTTCACTTAAAAATGGATACGAATTCAAGAAGTTCCCTGGAATCGGGTTTGTTTATTGGGAAGAATTGAGAAGGGATCCATTTTAAAACATAAAATTCACATAAAAGAAAGATAAAATGATCTAAATATATGATTTTAAAACATATAAATAGAATGTAGAAAAATTAAAAAAAAATAAACATACATTACATTGGGGTAAGGATAATGAATGAATAACCTGATAGAAAAATGATGGTTTGGGTGGAATCCCTTACCAGTTTGTAATCAATTGAAACATATGAAAAATAATTAATAATAATAAAATGATAAATTTAGTACCATGAAAATAAATATATTCATGATATTTTACATCAATGGTTAGTATACATACACCATACACAAGAAATAGTGGTGAATAAGGAATATCTCACAAAAAATGGAAGTGAGATTAGAAAACCCTTACTACTTTGTAATCAATCGAATCGTAGGTCCAAAAATTAACAATAATCCAATGAATCATTAATTACCATGAATATAAATATATTAATGATATTATATATCAAATTTCAGTATACATAGACCACATACAATAAATAAGTGGCGAATAATGGAAATCTCACAGAAATAAAAGTGAGATTAGAAACCCCTTACCTTATGTCTGAACGTGTTATACACTTGGACTTAACATCCTATATAATAATATTAAATCTATTAATTAATTAATTAAGAACCTTATCTAAATTAATTTATTTATTTTAATTTTATTAAGTTCATTTATGGCCTTTTGGATGAGTTATAAGATACAAATTTATCACTTAGGAGCATTTGTTTCCTTGGTTTTCACGAACGATATACTTGTATATGAGTATAAAAGTTCATTTGGAATGGATATAATTATAAAAAATTGAATTTATATATTAATAATAAAAATTAAAAAGTTTAAATGGTTATATATATCATTTTTTACATGGTATGATGATTAATCATTAGATAAGTCATTTAGTGATAATCATTTAGATTTTTATGGCGGTTATTGATCATAATGAACTCATTTTGTTTTATAATTTAGTATTATGTAAATATGTTAATTACAAAACATAAAAAAGGGTTATATTATAATTTTTAAAATATTTATAAAACATTAAAATGGTTTCATGAATAGATTTGAATAATAATTTGAAGAACCAAACTTCATCATCCACAAAGGTTGTAAATTAGCACCTCCTAGATGATGATTTCATTTATAAAATAAAAGAGGGGGAGTAAAAAGATTGATAATAGTTATTAAATTAACATGATATAATTATAGTATATATATGATAATACATTTATCATGATCAATTAGATAGATAATGTTAGGATAGAAAAATAAAATAAAATAAATTGAAATGAAAAAGGAAGAGGATTTACCTCTTAAAATAACCTCCTAAGGAACCTCCTTAAGGGAAAGGGTTTTGGTATTTTGGAAAGACCAAGGGATCCTGGACGTGGGAAGGGACTAGGGGAAGTGTATTTGGGTATAAATTTAAGAATATTCAAGGATTAGAGGAGCAAAGCGATGAGGGAGTGAGGGGTGGTTTTTCTAGCAGAGGAGTGGAGGGGTTTCCATTATTTTAATCATTATTTTATTATTTTGGACCAAGACTATGAATATTCTTGATTATTATGACTACAAATTGTAATAAGTGCATGTAAATTCTAACCAATGTCCATTTACATCATCCATGGCTCAATAATGATGCATAAATTCATTTATTTAGTATATTTCATAAATTATTGAATTTCACTATTCACCAAAAATTCAAGTATTTCAGAAAAATCACAAAAGTTAACAGTTACCATTTTGCAACATGTAGAATTAAAAAATAAACTCTATTCTATCAAAATAGTTTTCTAAATAAGAGAAATTTAATTTAAAAAATAATAATAATTTATTCAAAAAATAACAATTTAAAATTTATAACTAATTTTATAACACCTTGAAAAATCAATCAAGGTATTATAAAATTATCTTATAACCATAAAAAAATAAAACAATTTTTTTATTATATTTCATTTAAATTATTAAATTAACAATAAAATCACAACTAAATACTTATGATTTACCAACACTTATACTACGATCATATTGCCACTTATAAAATGCCTAAATTTTATTTATATAGTCATGGGTGAGGTTTCTATTCATTTGAATGATTTACAATTCATAAGGGTCATATTATGATTCAAAAGGGTATGTTACTATTAATAAGGTTAAGTTACTATTTATAAGGGTAAGGTACTATTCACAAAAAATTAGGTTGATTCTATCAGACTTAAAATATCTTACAGATCGCATCCGTATATGTCTATTTTTCGAAATTCAAATCACAGAAGTGGAAAAATTGTGATTAATGACTAGGTTATAAATATATTGTTTAAATAATTATAATAATAAAGTTTTTTTGAAAATAATCAGTGTTTTGTGCATTATATTATATATTAAATTTATTTGTAAATCCTTTGGGTGTTACATAATCCATGAACCCTTTATATTTTTTAACTTAGAAAACTATGTAATCTTTGGGACTATGTCTCTTATTATTGAAAACATGTATCCCTATTATGATTTTGTCTTGTGCTTTTTTTTATTGATGGAATCAAAAACCTCTCATAAGAGGTTAATTACATAAATACAGTAATAGATTTTTTTTAAAATCTTTGAATTGATGAAAATAATCCTTCCAGCTACACCTAAATTATTATAGAAGAAGTGATGAAAGTGTTTCAATGATATCATGTTGGTCTGGTTTTTTGTGATTTATCCCATTATAGTGGAATTTTTATGGATTTAAGCATATGAATATAGTGAAACCATTTTTCCCATCAATATATGTTATATTATGACATGTTTTGAAACCATGTGGGAAATTTAGTACCACCCAAAGTAGACAATATCATAGTGAGGTGGATGGTTTCCTTTGATTTGAATGTTCTTTGAATCTCAGTTTATGTTTCTATAGGTACTTGTTTTAGTTTATAAATGTTATTTTGTGTTAAATTTAAAACTCTTGGAAGTAATTTCATGCACCTATAGTAAATAGAATTTTGAATATTATCCTTTGTAATTTTTCAATGAGAGTGATATTGGTAAATAATGTTTTGTTAACAAATTTGGAAAATTTTACAGCTGAATAAAGTGGATTGTTCCAACCTAATGTTTTTTTGTGATGCATGTATTATGTTAAACTTGGTTCTCCAATTTTGAAGTTATGTGTTGATATTAAATTGGTAAAGATCATGGTAGAGTTGTGTTAATAGAATAAAAAAAGAGAATTTGATTAATGTATGCAACCTTTATACACACACACACAAATATATATATATATATATATATATATATATATTCAATAGTAATCATGAAAATTATATTTAATATGGGAGGATAAACATCATGATTTGAATTATTTAAATTTATTTTAATTTTAATTTTTTTTGATATAAAAATGTTTAAGTTTTAAATTATAACAGTGGGTGGATAAATTAAATTCTGTGATGCATGATGAATTAAATTAGTTAATATATTGGTCAACTTAGTTTTTTATTAGAAATAAAATGTTTTTTTTCAAAATTGATTTTTTAGTTACATGTTTTATTAAATAGAAACTTACAGTTCCTCCATAAAACTTGAAATTATTTTAAAAAAAGATTTCAAAAGTATACTGGAAGTGTTTTCACAAATAATATTTTGATAAACACCTTGTTATAAATAAGGATTAAATAAATAGGTTTTTATTTAATGGTTTTCTAACCTACCGGATTTTGAATTCAATAGGCTTAATGAAAGTTTTTATCAACATGCTTTGAAATTTAACAAGATTTTATATGAAATTTTTTAAGAAGCATATCTTAGTTTTCTAATAAATTATTATGAATTTCTTGATGAATTTATTTTTAATTTCTAAGAGGTATTTTATGAGATTATGTGATCTTACTTGGGAATTCACATCATAGATGAATGATCAATAATTCAATTTGTTTAATACTTTATTTTTTTGGGATGAAGTATCTGAACTCATATTGTCACAAGATATTGTTTCTCCTCATTGTGGAAATGTTTTACCAATGTCCTTGATCCTATTTAAGAGTTATCTCTCCTAAGAGTTTTTTGTGAGACTGTTTTAAGATATTTCATATTTATACACTTTTTTCCTCTAGTGTGGTTATTATTTTTAAAATACAATGTGATACTTGGGAGGTATCTTGTGGGGAAATTGATTTATTTCCCATCATTTCCCCCTTCTTCCTTATTTTTTTAATTCTTGAGGACAATAATTGTTTAAGAGGTATCTGATGTAAGGTCCTGGATCTTTCTATGCCCTTTATTTATCATTCTGAGGTGTATGATGACTTAGAGTGGTTTAATAAAATTTAGAAGTTGTTTTAAAGTGGTTTTATAATTTAAAAAGTAGTTTTAAAATGGTTTTATAGTTATATAATTAATTTATTATATTAAAAGTTTATTTTGAAATTAAATTGTAATTTTTTAAGTGATTCTATCATTTTGGAAGTGTTTTTAGGATTTTATAAATGATAATAAAGTCTTAACTTAATTATTTACAAGTTTTTGTAAGTGGAAATTTAATATTTTTAAAGTTACTTTTTCTATTACTCAGGTCCTTACTTATTCGTAAGGGTAATTCTTGTTTTATAAACTATGAATAAGAACAATTTATTCATTTAAACATTAAATAAAGGAAAACTAAAATCTCCTACACAATGTAATGGTACCCCTATTTGTGTAAAGTTAGCACTGACATATTTTGAGTTTCCTAAGGGATTTTCCTTTTTCTTCTATGTGCACAAAGGTAATCAAGGGCCTCTATGCACTACATAAAGGTACTTCCTAGTTTATATAAGGGTATGACCAAGTCTTCTAATGCTGTGTAAAGGTAGATTGTGTTTTAAACTAGTTACATAATGACGGTTTGAGCACTATGTATATAAAACCCTTGATTTTTAAAGGTTGTGTGAGGTTCATCCTGTTCTCACATAAGGGTACAACCAAATTACCTCATCTCATGTAAGGGTTGGCCTTCCTCACATTAAAGTAACCTAGTTCTAAAGGGTAAAACCATGTTACCCTTAAAAACCAGACACTCTCTATATGAGGTATCATTTTAATTATATAAAATCTAATTTCTACCCAGTTTTATATCTGCATCTTCTTTTACCTGTTTTAATGGATTTAATTTACGAAAATCAAAGGTTTAAATGACTCCTAATTATTTAAAATTATATCTAATATTTCGAAATGGTTTTAATTGGATCACAATAAATATGTGAGTTAAGATTGAATTTAATGAGAAATAAATGGGAATAACAGATTGTTTTAAATGGGAAATTTGGAGATATTTTTAGTAGTTTTAAAAATCCTATTCCTATAAAACTTCAAATTTATCTATTTATTAAAGTCCAAACAAAATAGAATATCTCCACTTAGAGGTGTGAAACCCTCCTATTAGTTCAAGCTATTCATAAGGATTCTATACTAGCTTGTATCACCCTTCTTTCTCCCCTATCCTTTATAGAGTGTGAGTCTAGTACCATCACTAAGTAGGGGATCTAAGTTCTATTTTTTTTCTATTCATATGTGATATTATCATGTTTTTTGTGTGGATGGTAGTAGTTATCCTAATATATATAATTAATATGACATAATAAAATTGAGGGGAATAGGGAGTTTCATCTATATTTTACCCAAATTCTTTATGTTGCAGATAATTGATTCCCTAGAAAATATTATCACATGTGTGAAGAATTGATATTCTTATTATCACATGATGTGTTAATTTAGATAATAAAAATATTATCTTGGAAAGATAATGTTATTATTAGATAAAGATAATTAATATTTTTTATATTTATTTAAAATAAAAATATAGAATTTCATGCAATGTTATAATTTAGTGATATGAAAATTATATAATTGAATTAGGATTATTATTTCATTCTAAAATTAATATTTTTTCCATGAAAGGAGTTTTTATCACATTCTATGTTTTATTTTATTATTTTAAAATTATCTAATAAGGTGGAATTTATAATCACAAGTTAAAAATAATTAATATTTTATATTTCAAAAATTAAAATTATTGGTTGGGACTTTGTTATTGATTTCATTATATGTTGCATCTTGATATTTACTAAATGTTGTTCTATTTAATTATATGCTATGATGGTTGTTGTTATATGTCTGTGATCCCTATTTTTATCAGCCATTGATAATTTATTAATAAAGTAAAGATGGTAATTGAACTAGTTTTGTGTAATAATAAGTCATTGTTTTTCCTTTTGATTGTGAAGTTTATTAATGTGATGGTATTCATAATAGATAGAATTATGAGTGTGGTTTTGTATTGAGTTTTACTTGTCGGGATTGGTAATTATTTTTAGTTTGGTTATGAGGTGATTGGGGTTGTGATAATGATGTGTGACATGAGAACATGGAATTTATATGGGAATGGTTTATGAAATTGTGTGTTGGATTGATGGTTGCTAGATAGTCATGAAATTCTTAAAAGGCAGTGAGTTCTAATGAAATGAGCATGGTGTTTACTAAATGGTTTGGACCTATAATTTAATGAATGGTAAATGGGATAGTGAAGTTGAATTTGAACATGGAAATTATAAATGAATGTGAAAATGGTTTGTAATTTATGTGATTAATGGTACTATGAAATTGATGTTTGGTAATTAGATTAAATAAATTTAAAGATAAATGAATGGGTTGTGTTAATGTGAAATGAAACAACTAAGTGGATGGGAGTTTGTGAAAAATCAATAATTTTGGAAACTATGGAACTTTTAATTTAAAGTGGGATTGTGTGGCTTGTGTATGGTGGTTGTGTGGTGCGATGTATTAGTTTTTGGTAGTGATGTTGACACACGATTGTGGTGATGTGAAGGTTGTGGTAGTTGGGTGGTTTTTGTGTGTGAACTTATAGGCTGGGCCCGTGTGTAACTATTTTATATTGTATTTTTCTTATGATATTTATATTCACCCTACCCAAGTCACGTGTTTACATAAATAACCAAAGGTTTTGGGTTTTATGTGTTTTTAGCAAACATCCAAGTTGGTAAGGATGGATTAATGGATACCCCATCTCCCCTACTCTCACTTCTTGGAGAGGCTATTATACTCGAGCTGTGATGTCTTGAAGTTATAGTGAAATAGAGGTTATGTTTGATGAAAGGATAATATGAATCATTGTGTGTGTGTGTGTGGGGGGGGGGGGGTGGTTTCATGGTTGGAGGAGGGAATGGGGTTTATTTACTTCATTTTCATGATACAATACTGTTATGGTCCATGGAAGTTGTTATGGTATGATGATGATGTGGAAGTTATGGAATGTGTTGAGGGATAGGGCATGATCATTATAGTGAGGCTGTGATGCAGTGATTGGAATAGGTTGAGAGAAGGGTATTTCCAATTTTGATGAGGCTTGTGATGGCATGAGGTTGATGGATACAGAAGGGAAGGGAGAACTAGGACATAGTAAGTTGGGGAATGAGAGTAGATAATCAGTGGGTAAGTGGTGTCGGTGTGTGTGTGTGTGGGAGTACCCTTTTATCAATATTATTCTTCTTATATTATTATACTTGGATGTGTTATTTGGTGAGTGAGCCTTGGTGAGGTTGGTAACTATTTAACCTGATAGTTTCTTATTGATTTTTTATTTGTTCATTGGTGCATTAGTATGATCTTTACACATTTTCATAAAAGTCCTTAGGTATGATCCTATAGAGTATACATGTTATTCCCACCCTACGTATATATAAATTATTTTTTATGTTTCTAGAGGGACTTAGAGAACTAAGAAAAACACTACTAGATTGGGTATTGGTATTGAGTTGCTGCTATATGATTATCTTTGGTTCTTTACTCGGAGTCTTTCATTTGTATTATGTAACATTACATGCATTATGGGATTTTATGGGTTTTAGATTTCCCTTAAATTATGGAGTTGTTTCATTGTTTATATCCTATCTATCAATCCTAATTTTCTTCCATCGAGGACAATGCCTCCCATATATGTAACTTTGTTTAAACCCTTGGTGCTAGTAACCTACCTGTGGCCAACTCAAGGTGGGAATTAGGGTTCATTATCTATCTTTCTCTATTTCCAACCCAAGAGGGGTACATTTGGAGGGAGGGAGTCATGAAAATATTCCAAGTGAACCTTGTTGAATCTTTGAGGTAAATAATTCACCATAAACCCTAACTTCACCTTGTAATGATATAATTCCTTAGAATCAACTACCCATGATTCAATTGGAAATTGACACTCATTAGAAAATCCACACCCCCTTATATTAAATTTATAGAAGTTAAAATTTTATAATTAGTCCTTCTAGAGTTAATACTATTAACCTTATATTCCTTAATATTACCCCTTTTCCCAAAATGATAATATGTGAATCTAGATCCAGTAGATTTACCTATATTTTTGTGTATATACTTATCTTCCACTTTCTTTCAACATAACTTTAATTTAGATGACTGTGTTGTACCTTTTTCATTCAGTGCATTACTGATATGTTCTTTAACTTACCTTCATATGAGATCCTCATTCGATATTAGGTTCCCACTATTATCAAACCCAAAGTCATATTTTCCATAAGAATTACCAAAAAATTAACCATCACCTACCAAAACTCTAGTATTGAAAAGAATATGTAAAACACCCATAAATATTCCTAAATATTTAAATTTATTGACTCATATTGGCTCTATATCATGTTTAAATCATTAACATGGTAATGAATTTTCTTAGGATAAACCGACAAGCCACCTGAACTGGCTCGCCACTCATGCTAAAGGGCATTTCTAATCCCTAAAAACCGATAATTAGTACCTAAGAATCAAGTAATTCACCTTGGGAATGGGTTTTACTAAAATCGAAGTAAATATGAAACAAATAATTTACAAAAAATCTAGCATGGAACATCCATATATCAAACATCCATGAAAAACAAAATAAGTCGCATCAGATAAAAATAAAATAAATGAGTCATAATGAATGAACATGATCTAACTCATTTATATAAACATAAAAAATCATCCAAAATAAATATATAATAATAACTAATGAGCATTTAATAGATATAAATAAAATAAAGGTCTTCTTTATTAATAAATGAACACCCCAAAATAAAAAGTCCTAAAATAAACTTCCCAAACATCTCCATGCAGCCCATGGTTTCTCTCTACATCCCAACTCACCATTAGTGGACCATGGAAATTATAACCAATCCGAATAAAACCTGGAACCTGAATAAAATATGAAATCTATATACATACACATGATTATTCATTCAGGGTGTGATTTAACATTCCCATTAGGATATCACTAAGGACTCTATGTGTTTTCTTAAATGAAAAAGTTCATAAATTCTAGTTTGAAATAAAATAAAAAGTAAGGTTTTAATTTTTAACAAGGAAGCAATAAAATAAAATTATATACTCTCTTCTTTAAGAATGAAAAATTCCCTTTTTAAATAAAAAAGTGAAATTTATACTTTGTAATAAAATTATTTAATACAAAAAATAGGGCCTTTTATTTTGAATGTAACGTAAAATGAAACCATTCCCCCCTCATTTTAAAATTTTTATTTGAAATAATCCACTTAACTTTTAATTTCAAAATAACTTCCAAAAGTCACATTCAAATCCAATTTAAAAACAAAGCCAAGAAAAAAAGAGGGAAGAAAAAACAAGAAAAAACTACAATATTAGAGGAAGATCAAGAAAATAAAAAACAAAAAACAAATGGTCCCATAAGAAAACAATATCAAGGGGATATATACAAAGAGAGAATCCCATAAATAAACTACCAATCAAGGAATAAGTATCATGAGAAACTCCTTAGGTATTAAAGTGAGATGATTCCAATGAAACTATAAACATGGGACTAACTTCTAGCCTACATCATGTATTAAATAAATACAAAATACCCTTGGATTAACCATAAAATCCTTATGGAAATAACTCCCCTACCATGAGAAAACCAAAAAACTAGGGGATATTAACTAGTGTGTGAGCTAACTAGTATTGTATAAATTTATATCTCCTACTTAGTTACCTAGGTTCCCATGACCAATCTAAAGTGTGCATAAGGAAATAATCCAATGATAATTAAAACATGAATTATAAGTATAAGGAATAAATCTTACAAAAACTACAACACCCTCTTATGAAATATCCACTTTTACATCATATAATAATCATATAGTAATCAATATCCCATAAGAGAAAAATCCTACACAATGCGTAATACATGGGGAACCAATAAGGGTATCACAAGAATTAATCCACCTTTTTTACATGGAACTAAATAGGTCTTTAAAGAAATCCAACATAGAATTCTAAGTCCTGTTCATTTATCATAAATTTTGTTTTCAAAAACTATTTAGAAATCATTTAGAACAAAAATATTTCCCACTTTAATCCCATACTTTTAAAAACAAGGTTTATTTTCTTTAAAAGAAAAAACACGTCTTAATCCCTAAAATTTCAACCTGAACCATTTTAAAGATCCTAATATGTGTTTCCAAAAACACTTAGGATGAAAAAACATTTCATTTCAAAGCGATACTTGAATTTCATAAAGAAAAACCTTTATACCAAGCTCAAAATTCATGAAACTAATTTACAAATCCATTATAAATGTAATAAATAGATATATATTCATGGAAAATGAATGTATAAATCTCAACCACTTCATGAATTTCAAAATAATGTAATTACATAGAAATACTTACCTCAATCCAAGATAAACAAAGTTTCAATGTGTTGACTTCTATGATAAACATGTAAAAAAGGAAAAATAAGACTTTATGGAACCTGGGAAACCAAAAACCCTAGTAAAAACATACTCAAAATCGTAAATCCACACACATAAATAATTAGGTTTCTTAGAGTAAGGAAGAACCTAGATAAAATGGAAGAGGAAATAAGGGAAGATAGAAAGAAGAGAAAATGAGAGAGATTACCTTAAAAACGCCTTGGAATCTGGGATAAGTGGATAAAAATTAAAGGATGAGGAGATATATCTCTCCATGATAATGTGAAAATGCAAACTACATGAAATTAAGGGTTTAATATGAGAAATGTATTAAAAATTTCAGGGTGAATTTAAGTCTTTTTTACTTTTGAAGTGAATTTGGGCAAGACATATGGTTTGTATGCATAGTTCTCCAAACTGTGCACCAACCATGTGGGAGTTACTAACCATCAAACTATACCCCCCCAAAAGTTCCTCTTAACTATGTACCAATAATTTGGGTCACCCACACATAAAAAAAAAGTTGTACAAACACCCGTATAACTATGCATGGTTTGAAAAATCATGTTCTAACTAGGAAAATCCCTACTGTTATGAAATTGAAACATTTGTGTGATTTGTTATAGAACCCAAATGGTTTACCCTAAACATGAGGTAACTATAAAACAAAATAAAAACCTTCAAAATTTTAAAATTCTATACCAAAACTCAAAAAATTTAAAACAAGACCATAATTAAATAAAATTAAAGACAACAATGATATCGAGGTATTATAATTCTCCTTACCATGCTACTTTATTCACCTAGAAAGTACTTGGTCAAAGTAGAATGTAAAGTTAAACTAAGACCTACACACCTAAATATAATATGAGGGTGATATGGGGAAAGAACTAAAGGGGTATTAGAGGAAAGGATCACCATACAACCTACACAAAACCTCAAATAGTGTAAACCAAATCCTCAAACACTACTGGGCATCCCCAAGAATGGGATAAACCACAAGTAATGAACTAAGAAACCTATGATGATAGAGTCATAGTATAGGTCACCCTAAAATCTATAATTTATCTAAAATGTAAAACAAATGGAAAAAACTTCAAAAGAATACCACTACTATAGAAAAACAACTCCCCCACCGAACACCGAAGATGAGGAAAATCTACCACCAACTACAAGTGTCTATCCAAAAAGAAACTAATAAAAACCAAATATAAACATAACCAAACGTCCATAAAATGAGACTATATCATTAAAACCATTAATTAAACCACCAATAATATACCCCATCAAAGTAAAAAGAAACATCCACAACCAACTATATCAAGAACCAATATAGGCTCCCACCTCAGATCACAACACTTCATAAGGATAAACCATGAACTTAACAATGGAAGACCATCTCACAGTGAACATAATAAAACCAAAACCACACCCACATGTGCTAATTATAAAAGAACCATCGGTCCTTTTCAACTGAGCATGAACCAAGGGGGTTTTAGATGTTAAATCCATAAAACAAACCATCCTCAACACAACCGAGATTGTACATAAAAACCTCAAGAAATAAGATTCCACCAACAAAGCATATGAAAAACCATAAAATGGATCACATCCCATAGGAAATGATCCAAAAATAAATATCTCAAAAAACTCAACAAAAAGAGTTAATCAAACCCAAATATACAAAGGAAAACCATAAAATGGATAAACATACCAAAAAACTACACCCTATAATTATATCAAAAACCTAATAAATAAAACCTCTAAATATGACCTAAACAACCATAATAATTATAGGTCCTCATATATTTATAATAAGAGAGATTATAGTGCCCTAAATACCCATATTAAAAGCACAATATAAGTATATTATTCTCATGAGGGATAATAAGGCCTAGAGAAGAGTGACTCTCACCCACATGCACTTCCAATTTGTTCTTTTCTAGCTTCTTCTACACACCCAGTGAGTTGTATTCTATTTTACTAGGTATAACTAAGTTTTTATCCGTCATAGGTTTCATAGATTAATTAGATTTTACTTGAAAGGCCTTTCTAAACACCTCTTCAAATATGAAAAACTAAAATCAATAATGGGTAATCTAAGATCAGTGTGAAGACCTCCAATAAAGTTACTTTATTTATTTTAGTCATCAATGACTATTTTATGGGAAAAGAAAAAAACTCTGTAAATCAATTTAAATACTCCTTCACCATTCAATCACTCTAATGGTGACTCGAAAATTTAATAGATTTCTCAACCATCATGTCCTTGGGATAGAACCATTGAATGAAAATAACCTTGAATAACTCCTAATACATGTCTTATTGAAACTAGGATGGGGAAATTGACTTCTACCAATCTTGGTACAGTCTAACAAGAAAACTCACATCAATAATTTTCCTTTAATCTTAAGAGTTTTGATAAAATTATGATCTACCTCAATCCTTTTGAACCACTCCACTAATTCATCCATATCCTGATTATAATATAAATGATCTAAATATTAATTTAAGACATTTGAGATAAGGTTCATGTGAAAAGATCATTTCGAGTTTACTACTCTATTCAGAGTCTGATTAGAGTTCAGAACTGAAGAGATATTATCTAAGTGGTGAGAGGATTCACCAAGAGTATTATTGTAAAAAAATAATCCATTTACTCTTTTTCTTGACTATCATATGATGAATAATCTAAATAACACAAAACATGAACACACTAAATTAATGCCTCACAATTCAAACCAATATAGTTCCACTATCAACCAAGGGGAAAATTCAAAAACACAACCAATTTCAAAAAAATCTACCTACTAAACATTATAAAAACTTATTTTACTTAAAATCACCAACTTATAGTAAAAGTTTTAAATACCTTTTTTCTAAGGCATAAATTTGAAAAAAATCATCTAATTTTTTAAAACAAACTGACCTTGGTAAAATGATATACTATATTTGAAGACCAATGAAATAATTTTACAACATTATTTTAATTTAAATTAATTTTCAAAATTAATGGGATCCTTTTTAAATCATTCACATAAAATATAATTTTATTTTAACACATTTTATAGATTCCATAATTAAATAAACTACTTTATATAATATATAATGGGAAACAAAAGAATTCCTTTTTCAAATGACTCATGAAAATTAGTTTTAAAATAAAAAATTTCATGAAATTCCCTTTTTTATACCCAAAGAAATCCCTTATAACAACATGTATAAAAAATTATAACAAAATAAATCAATAAAATTTGGATACAATGACATAAAAACATCATAAACCCTCTTTAATTCACCCCTAACAAGTAGGAACCACTTTAGGAGTAATTTCGGAACCAAAAAAGGTCAGAATAACAATAATTGAGAGGGATGCTGAGATGTGCATGGTTTGGTCTATGATTTAGTAGAGTATGTTCCAACTGTGAAACAAATTTTTTGAATTCCCTTGAACCATTCTTCATGGGATCAACATGATTTACTAGGCTATGTGATATATTTATGTAGCTCAATTTTTTATTCCACATTCTCCTCAAAATTCAAGAGAACCCCTAAATCACTTACATAAATCTTAGTGTATTTAAATACCTATTTTACACACTAAAATAAATTATATCCGATCAATAGAGTAATTTTAATTAAATAATCAACCACCAAAATCAATGGTTACTTGAGGTTCATCATAAGGAAGGGATGATTAGGCACTTCCACATACACTCCACCCGAGTCCTAGCATCCCTATCTCCATACTACCAAGATACATCCCCAAATAAGAATATGGGAATCTAAAAAATATATCCCTTTTTAAAAACCTAATATCTGATACCATTTGTAACAAACTAACCCCAGATTACCTAATACATCAGTTGGCCTAGATCGCTACTCAACCCGAAGTTGTTCCTGATCCGCACAGTTTGACAACTAGTGCCTAGGAATCAAATAATTCACTTTGGGAATAGTTTTTCCCACAATTAGAGTAAATAGAATATGAATTATTTACCAAAAATCCATCTTGTGACATCCATATATTGTACATCTATGCAAAAAATGTAGAAACATTTAATAGAATAAAAATGAGTAATAACCAATGAACATGATCAAAATCATGTATATAAACATACAAAATCAGAAAAAATAAACATACAATAATAATTACTAAAAATATACCAAATAAAAATAAAATAAAGTCTATCTTGTTGATAAATCAACATCCAAAAATAAATAAAAAACCCAAAACAAACCACCTTAACATATCTTTGTAACCCATAGTTTCTCTTCACATCCCAAATCACCATTGATGCCCCAAGAGAATGATAATAAATTTAAATATAACTTGACTCTTGTATAAAATTTGAAAGTTTCTTATACACAGATGAGTGTGTATATAGGGTGTGACCTAATAGGTTTAATAGGATTTCACAAAGTATTATATAAAATTTCTTATATGAAACAATTAATAAATTCTAGTTTGAAATACAATAGAAAGTAAGGTTTTTATATTTAATATGTAAAAAATGAAATCAAACTATATAATCTCTTCTTAAATAATGAAAAAGTTTCTTCTAAAAAAACAAGTAGAACCTCTACCTAGTATTAAAATAATTTAAAAACAAAATGGGCCCCTTTTATTTTGAAAGTAACAATAAATGAAACTATTTCCTCCTCATTTAAAACATTTTTGTTTTGAATAAAACACTTCACTTTTCATTTCAAAACAACTTCCAAAAGTCATATTGATATCCATCAACCATAAAGGAGGGAATATAAAACCAATGAGCACTGTAATATTAAAGAAATTTTATAAAAATAAATAATAAAGGAAAAAGTGGTGCCATGTGCAATTAATTTCAAGGGGATAAATACAAGGAGGTAATCCACTATATAAACCAGAAACTAATGAATAAGTGTCATGAAGAAAACCCTAAGTCCTAAAGTGATACAATATCAATGATACTATAAAAACACGACCAAATTTAGCCACATTGGCCTCACTAGGGGCACTCCTCATGCCCGAGAAAACCAAACAACTAAGTGACATGAGCTAGTGTATATGATAATTAGTGTAACATGAATCAAAATATCCCACTTATTTACCTAGTTTCCCATAGTGATGGTGAGAAAACAATCAAACAAAAATCAACACATGAATCAAAAACATAAATAATAAATTTCACCTCACCTCTTACACCTTGCATGAAATAACCCCTTTCACATCATATAATCATTGTAGAGTAATCAAAATTATATAAGGGAAAAATATTAAAAAAGGAATAACACAAGGGGCACTAATGTGGGTCTCAAAAACATTTATCAATTTATTTTACATGGTGTGAAAGGATCCTTTAAATAAATTTAAATCATAATGCTATGTCATTTTCATTTCTTACAAATTCCATTTTTAGATACGCTTTAGAAACTATTTATAAAACACACCCCATTTTAAATTTAAATACTTCCTTTTAAAAATTATATATTTTTCTTTAAAAGTATAAAAGGTCCATAATCACTAAAATTTCCACCCAATATATTTTAAAGAGTCTCCTAATCATTTCCACAAGAACTTGGTGTGTTAAAACATTTCATTTCAAACTGATTCTTGAATTTTATAAAGAAAATCCTTTATTCCTATATAATAATTCATGAAACTAATTTAGAAATACATCATCAATTCCATATGTAGATATAATTAAAAAATAATTTATAAGTCTAAATCACTTTATGAATTGAAAAATAAAGGAATAATATAGAAACACCTACTTCAATTCGAGTAGATCAAAGTCATAACATGTAACCTTCCACAAAGAACACCCAAACATGGAAGAAAAGCCCTATAAATACCCTAAGAAACCAAAAAACTAGTTTAGAAAAAATATAAAACTATAAATCCTCACACTCAACAAATTAGGGTTCTTGGAGGAAGGAAAAATAAAGAAGAAATGGAGGAGGAAAGAAGGGATGAGATAAAGAAGATAAAGAGGGAGAGATCACCTTAGAAAATACTTTAAATCTAGGGAGAAGAGGATATATATAAAAGGAGGAGGATATAGATATATCCTTTAGCTCATGATAAGGATAGACACATGATTTTGAAGGGATATGAGGAGAAATAAATCAACAATAAAAGTGGGAATTTAAGACTATTCACTTTTTAAGTGAATCTGATCAGGACACAAGGTTTAGAAAATTTTGTGCAAACTGTGAAAGATCCAAAAAATATCACCCTAAACCCCACATAGTTTAGGTATCACAGTCACCTATAAAATTCTAAAAAGTTTGAAAAATTGTATGTAAACTATAAAAATCTCCGCTATTAAGGAGTTATAGAATTTGCACAGTTTTCTATAGAATCTTGATGGTTTTCCCTAATAGAGTGGTAATTGTGAAACAAAAGAAAAACATTTAAAATTTCAAACTTCCAACAAAAAACTCACAAAATTTAAAATAGTCCCATAATTAAATAAAATTAAAAACAACAATGATATCAAGGTGTTACAAACATGGTTTTCTACTAGTCAACCATCCGAAAACCTCATACTGAACAAACTATGAATCATGTATACTTTATTCAATGTACTAAGTTTTTATACATGTCTATAAGGGCCTTTATCCACTTTGATATAGTTTTATTTTCCTTAATGTTGAAGAAAAAATCTTTTACAAAGAAATTTTGATCAGTCAAAGTGCTTTATGATCTAGTCAATCCTATTCCTCTTTCTCTATCCTCTTTAGTTTGATTTTAGTTAGTGGAGCTTATAGATCCTTTTGGATGATATAATCCTTCATATTCATACTTCATAATCAAAATTATATTCCAAAAAACTTATCAACCCAAAAATTAAGAATTTTTTAGGTTATACCTTCTACTAATAAAATAATCATACTAAAAATAAAATAAAACCAAGACATGAGTGAATGAAGATACCTCAGTACACTGTGAGTGTACCCAAATCTTTAATCAAAGATATAATACCACTTATTTGGGAGTAATAAATGATAAAAAAGGAGACCAATGAAAATTATGACACCAGAATCAGATTTTTTAATCTACTAGAATTTTAAGCATTGGACTTCACATGCAGTGAAACACCTCCTCCACCTAGCTCAGTGTACCAAAAATTTGGTAGATTTAAATAACCCTAGATCACTGCACCAAGCTTAAAAACATTTTACACACACACAAGCATACAAACAAGAAAGAAATACAAAGTGAAATGAAAATTTTAATTTATGTGGTTCATACATTATATATTACATCCACAAAAGAACAATGCTACATGTTTGTTACTAATCCTATAGAATATACAAGAGTTTATAATCAATGTAAATTTTCTACCACTTTGATAAATAAACCTAAAGTTTTACATAATTTTATATTACATGGGTATAGGTCACCCAACCACTTTGTATTGAAAAATCCAGCTAGTTAATAGGTACCATCATCCTACGACATTTGTGGGGGTCCTTCCACTAAACTAAGATGATTGTTGATCCCCTGTATCATTCCTTAATTGACTACTAAATTCTAGTATAAGAAAGTAACACCCCTTTCACTCAACTGAACATTATTATATAAACACTTTCATTTAACTAACCAAATTGCACACCATAATCTAATGATAAATTTTTTTTATCAAACAACTATTATAAAGAGTAACACTATCACCAAATCAAACTATAAATGTAATGACTCTATTTTTTCCATAGAATATTTTGGAATAATTTATGGAATATTTTTGAAGTTAGGAGTTGAGTCAGTACAGGATTCCATGGATCGGAGGGCCTCAATGCAGATATATTTAAAATAGTTAAAATATTATATCATTTGAAGGATTTTTTAGAAAATGATGGGATATATCCCAAATAATGTTCTAGATCTAAAATAAAAGGATACCATTAAATTTATAATGTGAGTTTTACCCTAGGAGAGACATAAACTTTGTTCATATTGTGTGTTTGAATTAAGTGTAATCATGGGATAATTAATGAATAAATATATAAATTTATTCATTTTGTCATGATGACCTAATCATCTCCTATTTAATCATAGTTATATAGAAATACTATAGTTAATTGTATAACCCTAGATATTTAGTGAGAGATCATGGAGGATATATTGAGTGAATGATAATTGGATCATGGATCAATGATCAGTATCTAGGAGTTCATATTCACTAATGGAGTTTGTGGATCTTACCAATGATAATGAAATGGAATCATTTTTAACACCCTAAGCTTCCATGGTACACTTCTCTTTCAATAATGTAATAGCTTTCATTGTACGCAAGTTCGAGATTTTAACACACTGCGACCAATCAAAGTAGCCGTTAAGAATAGTAATACCCACTTTTTGAAAGTATATAAATTTTATATTTCAAAATGGACTCCATTTTTGGATTCGGAATATCAAATATAGCTTAGGGTTAATTTTTGGTATTTTTCTGAAAAACTTCAATTTTTGATGAATAGAGAAACCACTAAGTGGAAGTTAAAAAACAAATTTTTTGTTTAATTGAAACTTTACCAATTCTGGGAATTGAATTTAAAAAATCCGACATACATGGTTGTCATTATTAAGTAAAATTTGGTTCAATGGGATGAAAATAATTTTTGGTGAATAGTAAATTTTAAGTTTTATTAATCGCGATTAAAGGTAATTAGTGTAATTTAAGGTAAATATAATGTTATAATAATATGAAATTACCTTTACACTTGTCCTAACCTTATTGGATGAGTCATGGCCGACCAAGAAAATCCATGGGTCAACTTGGGGACCCCATAGAGCCACTTGGGTAAGATAATGACATTAATACCTTTTATTTAAAGTAAAAATAAAAATGTCACAAACATGCATTATTTTACTAATTTTTTTTACAAGGGGTTATAAAAGTTATATTTTAGACTATAAATATCCATTTTAAAGATAAAAATATTTCCTACATCATGGTATTTTTTTTATAATTTTTAGACATTAAATAAATTAAATTTTTTATAACACCATGATGATGCAGCGATTGCCTCATTAATTAACGATTTAAATAAAATGAAAATATAATGAAAAATATAAGACTTACACTTGTAAAAAACCTATTTAATGAGTCTATTTCTAACCCTTATCACCTTATCCTCGAAATATATAATTGTGGGACCTTTGAAATACGAAAAGCACTTCATAATAATGTAACATTTCATGACTTTCCAAGAGTGCCCCTCCTCTCCTCTTATAAAAGGCCCCCACATATACCACCTTATTCACACCATCAAAGCCATTTGGCTCAGCAAAACTCTTCAAAAATACTCTCTCAAGTTTCATATATTACTCTTAGAATCCTCACTTTGGGCAGAAGTCTTCCCAAGGAAGCCTTTGGCTCAAATCAAAAAGAGTTACCCGATTTTAAGGTAATGTCTTCTCTTATGTTATTTTGTTTTATTTTTCTTATCCAACCACTTAAACTATTTTTATTCCTTTATTTTGTAAAAAAACCAGTATCTTAAATATACTAGGATGTTTTTATGAGAATTATTTTATTTACACTTACACACACCTTCCTCTAATGGTTAAAGAACATACTATTTCTGTGGGTGGAGAATTACTGGCTCATGAAACGATGATTGTTCAATCTTCTTTTAACACCTATCATGGTAGACATTAAGATGTCACTATATTTATATATGATATATATTATGTTTATGTTTTCCTTATGCTTCTGTATTTTTAATTTATGACATAACTTTATGATTTCCATTATGGGTAAAGGCGATAATTTCATTTTAGGAAGTACGGACTACCACCCCCTCAAAGTGATTTGAATCGTTAATGACATATGTGGGACATATAAAGGATGGATTAAATGATATTATATATTATATTATAATATAATTATAATATACCTTTATATCATTATGATTTCATTCAATTAAATATGAAATATAAATGAAAGTAGCGTTCATGCGTACGTACGACTTACCGTCTCCATGAATGATGAATTTCATTTCTTACCTCTAAATGTTATATAATATTATAAATTCATTTATATACTGGATATATATGATATATATGAAATCTAGATAATGAATATAATTCTGGATATAATTTATATTTTACCACATGAACAACTTGTAATTATAAGAAGTTTTTTTTGACTCAAGTACCAAAGACCGAAAAGACGACCGTTATTAACTTAAATAATTACATATTGTTCATAACATGGTAATAAGTGATATAAAAGGAATAATGAACTTGAAAAAGGTTCTTAAGCAAGTATAAATTAACTCTAGTTTATTATTCAGTAGATTAAAGAATGATCGAGTCAAGTCAAACACGAGGTAAGGGACTTCGTCTCAATCTCCATTCATTGAGGCATATTTTGTTTTATACACAAATTTCCTTTATACGGTGTATAAACCATTTTGAATTTTAATTTTATTCAAAAGGAATATTTTTATATGAATAATTTTACTAAAAGACAAAAGGGAATGTTTTTTTGTCGTACGTATGCGGTGACAACGACTTCTCCGCCGCTGTGACCATTATTTGAGTTTCGGCTTCCTCTATAAGCCATAACTTTTTTTAAAAAAATGAAAATTAAATACCATATTTTACTTTTCTTTTATTTTGGTATTGAAAATGGTTTTGATAATTTTTTGTATTATATCAATGTGTTGTATTGATATCTTGTGATTGAAATGTGGAAATGTTATGTTTCCTTTATGCATGTTTTATGTGATACGATTATGTTATGGTTTATGATATGTTTAAAACTGTTCATAAGAGGAATGAATTGGACTTAATATGTGACAGGTGGAGCCTGTTATAGCTCCTCGATGCATCAGTAGGTCTCATGAGACAAACTAGTGTCTTGGCATGAGGCCTTGACAAAATCTTATTTGTAGTCTTGGAACGAGGCCTTGGATACATGGTTATGATAGTCTGGCGTTATCCATTCCATCATTATAAAAGTGGTTATTGATATTTCATGTGATTATTCGACTAGTAGAAGATACATGTTAATAAGTAAATGACATTATTTCATTTTATTTTTTCCATATTATGATGAATTTCATGTTTAAAAAGCTTTTTATTTATTTATACATTGCCTTAAATGTTTATGCTTATTTATGAAAGTTTCTGCTATATTGTTATCCTTACTAAGCATCTGAGCTCACCCCTTTCTATGTTTTATTTTTCCTAGGATGTGAAGAAATATTTTATGACTGACCTGCAGGGATAGTCTGATGGGGATATGAGTGTGGACTATGGAAACCATGTTATTTTAGTTTTTCACTTTAAGATGTAATGTAACATTTATGAAGGTATCTAGTGTTTCCAAGGCTACTAAACTAATCGTTATTTCGAGACTTGATCTTTTGTGATCATGCCAATGTTACATAATAATGCAACGAATCTGGGTAACTGGGGTCGGGGCGTTACAGTTGGTATCAGAGGCAGTTTAGTACTAACCTTGGAAGCTAGATTTAGAAAAACTCTGATTAGAGCACATAACCCTAAGATAGGCTTTGCGGATTAGTATAGAAGAACTTCCTAGAATTTTGGTAAAGTATAGATTTTGTGTATTTTCTGAGCAATACATCCTTGTCTGGATATGAGCAGGTAGAGGCGGCTCTGGCACAGATGTACCTAGGGGTAAAACCCGAAAACACCACTTTGAGCTAGACTCGAATGGGAACTGGTACACGACAACGGGCCTTGCTACACTCTTAGTTACGACACTCCTGGGGGATATGCTTAGGATAATTCTCATTTTCTTTACCAACCATTATGAAGGGTTTATGAGTATATACTTCCTCAATAAAAACATTTTTATTATTATGGATTATATCCATAAACTTTTCAATTTAATTTAAGTGTTTTACAAGTATGGAATTATGTATTTTGATTCATAAACTGATTTAGTTTATGCCATTGTTTAGAAATGGCACCTAGTAGAAGGAATGGAAACTGTATCAATGCACGCACTCCATGTAGGGATTGCCCTCCTACTCAAGATAATTATAATGGAGCAGGTTATACATCTGGTGCTGATCAGCTAATCACCATACTGGGACAACTCACTCTGGTTATGAATAATAACCTTACTCGTATGGAGTTCCCTGATCCACAACATGGAGTATCAATGTTAGACCGCTTCATGAGGCTACAACCACCAATATTCAATGGGAGTAAAAATCCCTTAGTATCTGAGAAATGGATAAATTCATTAGAGAAAATATTCCATGCCTTGGGGAGTAGTGAAAGGGAAAAGGTTATCATGGCAGTTTACCGCCTCACTATAGATGTTGATCAATGGTGGCCATTGATTAAAAATACAAAGGAAGATGAAGAAGTATCAAGTATGGAATGGAGAGAGTTAAAAGATCTTTTCTTAGAAAAAAACTATCCTCGTGACCATTGAGCAGATATGGAAAGGCAATTTCTGAGTCTGAGACAAAAGGAGGATGAGAATGTCCCAAAGTATGAGGCTAACTGTACAAGGTCAGCGAGGCATGCAACAGATTATATACATAACCCAAGAAGTAAGATTGATAGTTTCTTTTATGGGTTAAAACCATTTCTCTGTCGAACTTTAGTATCAAAATCCTTCTCATCGTACGAAGATATTGTCTTGTGTGCTATCAAGACAGAAAAGGAATTCTCTAAGTCTTATGACAACAAAGTAAAACAATAGAAGAAGAGAACGATGAAACAAGAGATAGATAAAGGGAAAAAGGGAAAGAAGGATTTTCTATTATGTGATAATTGTGGGAAAAATCACCCCAGTGCTTGCCTAAAGGGAATGAGAGTTTGTTACAAATGTGGAGAAAATGGTCATCAGGCTCGTGATTGTAAGGGAAAGAAAGAGGCGATCAATTTTGAATGCTACAATTGTAGAGAAATGGGGCATTATGCAAATGAATAACCTAATCTCCAAGGAAACTTACCTCAGAAAAGGCTAAGGGAGAAATTCCAATCTTATGCTATTACTACTGATGAAGTTGAATAATTATTGTATTTGTGTTTTTGGACTCAAGAACTATATTATGGTTATTAGAATAATGTGATATATATAAGGATTGTACTGCAGTACTTGTTGTTTTCATTATGGTTTTAATATGATGAAGGTAATCATATATTTAGTATGTGACAATAAGAGAAACTTTACTTTGTTTGGGGAATCTGATGTTACAATTGATTTTGGAATTTGGAGACCTTTTAGAGAAAGTCTGGATAGAGGTATTTTGGAAAACTATAAAGGTTGGAATGGATTCAGTTTAACTTGAGATAGTATTTTTTAAGGTTAAAACATTTCTGAAGATTATTTTTGGAATATTATAATACTATAGTTTTAGGAAAATGACAACCTGCAGGTCGGGGGATAACCCATCGTGTTGGAAAAATCTGTAGGAATCGAACCCACAACCATAGTGCGACATGCCTTTATTACCTACCACTAGCCTACATGAAGTCCCTGGTTATTAAAAAATAGTTTTCCTAATCTAAATGGTATGTGTTAATATTTGGAACCTTGTACGATTAGGATAAATATAATATTTTTGAGTTCTATTATCTTTTTGAGTGAAATATGGGTTTGTGGTAAAAATTTATTAAAGAATGAAAGTATACATGACAAGTATGTATATTTCCTTACGTTCTTAGTAAATCTACTAAATAAATTCCTCAACTTTATGAAAGGTAACTTAAAACAAAAACGTTTTCAGTTAACTTTTCCTACTGGGGAATCAAAGACCGTTTAACCAATCACAAGTTTGTGATTTTCTTGTAGTTAAATTTCTCCTAATACTGTTTTCTACAACTCTCCATCAGACCTTTATGGTTTGTTTCTCCTCCATATCCATGTTTTCATAGAATCCTAGTATGAGCTATCTCGGCTGACCTCTGTACTTCTCTTTCTTTCTTTTAAAGTTATATTTTTATTAACCCTATTTACGATATGGGTTTTCCACAAAGGTATTTTCTATTTTCAGCCTTTTATTTTAGAAGAACAATTTAAAATTGTGAGGACACAATTTATTGAAGGAGTGAAGAATGTAACACCCCAAGCTTCCATGATACACTTCTCTTTCAATAATGCAATAGCTTGCATTGTACGCAAGTTCGAGATTCTAACACACCACGACCAATCAAAGTAGACGTTATGAATAGTAATACCCACTTTTTGAAAGTATATAAATTTTATATTTCAAAGTGGACTTCATTTTTGGATTCAGAATATCGAATATAGCTTAGGGTTAATTTTTGGTATTTTTCTTAAAAACTTCAATTTTTGATGAAAAGAGAAACCACTAAGTGGTAGTTAAAAAACTAATATTTTGTTTAAATGAAACTTTACCACTTCTGGGAATTGAATTTCAAAAATCCTACATACATGGTTTTCATTAGTAAGTAAAATTTGGTTTAATGGGATGAAAATAATTTTTTGTCAATAGTAACTTTTAAGTTTTATTAATCACGAATAAAGGTAATTAGTGTAATTTAAGTCAAATATAATGTTATAATAATTTGAAATTACCTTTACACTTGTCCTACCCTTATTGGATGAGTCATGGCCAACCAATACAGTCCATGGGTCAACTTGGGGACCCCATGGAGCCACTTGGGTAAGATAATGACATTAATACCTTTTATTTAAAGTAAAAATAAAAATGTCACAAACATGCACTACTTTACTAATTTTTTTTACAAGGGGTTGTACAAGTTACCTTTTCAACTATAAATATCCATTGGAAATATAAAAATATTTCCTACATCATGGTGTTTTTTTTATAATTTTTAGACATTAAATAAATTAAATTTTTATAACACAATGATGATGCAGCGATTACCTCATTAATTAACGATTTAAATAAAATGAAAAGATAATGTAAAATCTAAGACTTACACTTGTCAAAAACCTATTGGATGAGTTTATTTCGAAACATTATCACCTTATAATTGAAATATATTATTGTGGGACCTTTGAAATCCGTAAATCACTTCATAATAAAGTAACATTTCGTGACTTTCCAAGAGTGCCCCTCCTCTCCTCTTATAAAAGGCCCCCACCTCTACCACCTTATTCAAACCTTCAAAGCCATTTGGCTCGAGCAAACTCTTCCCAAATAATCTCTCAACTTCCCTCTCTTACTCCTAGAATCCTCACTTTGGTCAAAAGTCTTACCAAGGAATCCTTTGTCTCAAATCAAAAAGAGTTACCTGATTTTAATGTAATGCCTTCTCTTATGTTCTTTTGTTTTATTTTGCTTCTCCAACCCCTTAAACTCTTTTTATTCCATTATTTTGTAAGAAAAAAAGTATATTCAATATACTAGGATGTTTTTATGATAAGTATTTAATTTACACTTACACACACCTTCGTCTAATGGTTAAAGAACATATTGTTTCTGTGGGTGGCGAATTACTGTCTCACGAAATGATGATTGTTCATCTTATTTTAACACCTCTCATGGTGTACATTAATATGTCACTATATTTATATATGATATATATTATTTTTATGTTTTCCTTATGCTTATGTATTTTTAATTTATGGCATAACTTTATGATTTCCATTATGGGTAAAGGCGATAATTTCATTTTAGGAAGTGCGGACTACCGCTCCCTCAAAGTGATTTGAATCGTTAATTCCATATGTGGGACGTATAAAGGATGGGGTAAATGATATTATATATGATATTATACTGGAATTATAATATACCTTTATATCATTATGATTTCATTCTATTAAATATGAAATAGAAATGAAAGTAGCGTTCATGCATACGTATGGCTTACCATCACCATGAACGATGCATTTCATTTCTTACCTCTAAATGTTATGTAATGTTATAAATTCATTTATATATTGGATATATATGATATATATGGATATCTACATAATGAATATAATTCTGGATATAATTGATATTTTACCACATGAACAACTTGTAATTATAAGAAGTTAATTTTTGACTCAAGTACCAAAGACCGAAAAGACGACCGTTATTAACTTAAATAATTACATATTGTTCATAACATGGTAATAAGTGATATAAAAGGAATAATGAACTTGAAAAAGGTTCTTAAGAAAGTCAAAATTAACTCTAGTTTATTATTCAGAAGATTAAAGAATGATCAATTCAAGTCAGACACGAGGTAAGGGACTTCATCTCAATCTCCATTCATGGAGGCATATTTTGTTTTATACACAACTTTCCTTTATACGGTGTATAAAACCCTTTAAATTTTAATTTTATTCAAAAGTAATCTTTTTATACGAAGCGTTTTACTAAAAGACAAAAGGGAATGTTTTTTTGTCGTATGTATGCGGCGACAACGACTTCTCTGCCGTCGTGACCATTATTTGAGTTTCGACTTCCTCTACTAGCCATAACTTTTTTTAAAAAATGATAAATAAATACCATGTTTTACTTTTCTTGTATTTTGGTAATGAAAATTGTTTTGATAATGTTTGTATTATATCAATGTGTTGTATTGATATCTTGTGATGGAAATGTGGAAATGTTATGTTTCCTTTATGCATGTTTTATGTGATACGATTATGTTATGGTTTATTATATGTTTAAACCTGATCATATAAGGAATTCATTGGACTTAATAAGCGATGGGTGGTGCCCGCTATAGCTCCTCGATGCATCGGTAGGTCTCATGAGACAAACTAGTGTCTTGGCATGAGGCCTTGGCAAAATCTTATTTGTAGTCTTGGCACGAGGCCTTGGCTACGTGGTTATGATAGTATAGCATTATGCATTCCATCATTATGAAAGTGGTTATTGATATTGCATGTGATTATTCGACTAGTAGAATATCCATGTGAATAATTAAATGGAATTATTTCATTTTATTTTTTCCATATTATGCTGAATTTCATGTTTAAAAAGCTTTTGTTTTAGTTATACATTGCCTTAAATGTTTATGTTTATTTATTAAAGTTTCTGCTATATTGTTATCTTTACTGAGCATCTGAGCTCACCCCTTTCTATGTTTTATTTTTCCCAGGATGTGAAGAAATATTTTATGACTGACCTGTAGGGATAGTCTGAAGGGGATATGAGTGTGTACTATGGAAACCATGTTATTGTAGTTTTTCACTTTATTATGTAATGTAACATTTATGAATGTATCTAGTGTTTCCAAGGATACTAAACTAATCGGTCTTTTGAGACTTGATCTTTTGTGATCATGCCAATGTTACGTAATAATGCACTGACTCTGGGTAACTGGGGTCGGGGTGTTCTATCATTATTCCTCAGTGATCAATACAAACTCTATGTAGGGTGTTTTTTTATATTATTTTAATTCCATATTTATTCATTTCACATCGAATGTAAATCAATACCCCTAATAATTTATTTGTGGGTCAAATTTTTATTTACAATTGATGGATTTTAATCCCTGGATTATGATTTTTATGATATTTGATTACTATTATACATTAATCAATTTAATGTAAATGGATTGAGGAAAACCCAAAAATTGATGAGGTTTGTTCCTCAATTTTTTGTTTATTTGACTTTCTGCCTCCGTTCTTAGAATTTTTTATTAGTAATCAATTAGCTAGTAATTTGTTGATACCCAAGAGAAACAATCATCATGTGTTCATCCTTTGGTATGACAGATCATGGTCATGGGTTAGTTTTTGGGTTTTGGAAGATGCTATGGAGGTTCAATGATAACGATAGGAACTCAAAGAGGGTTTGGTTGATTGTGGGTTTTCATACCATATAGAGAATATCTCTCCAAATAAGAAGTAAATGGAATTTTTGAATGATGGGTGGCTGAAATCTGTCCAACAATGATAGTGATGGTCTGACGTTCAGATAGGCAACATGGTTTTTGTGATCCATTTAGTCTGTGTTTCTTCAAGATGAGAAAGATGATGGTTTTATAGTGAATAATGGTCATAATATGACCTCCTTATGGTCATGGATGGTGGTAAAATCAGATTTTGTTATTTTGGCATGTTTTCTAGTGGTCTCGAAGGCATCAATGGTGCTCAGGTGAAGATGTATGAAGAATCAGGAATTCTATAAAATTATAAACTATAAAACATATATTTCAGAGGAACACAATCCTTATAGTTGCCTTTGTGTGGAATATATGTCCATGTGGATTTAAATATCATACACTGTGTGGTGAGTCCACATTCTATGTGACCCTTAGCTGAACAACTTAGCATGCATAGAGAGTACATGCCTATAAATCTATGCATCACTAAAAACTATGTGTATTGGATCACATGTTGTGTACACCATGGTGGATAGACCAATGTGTAAAGTAATTATATGCATAGGAGGACATGTTGAACCATACACCTTGTATTTTGGGAAATATGTTGTTTACTTTGGAAGGTCCTTGAGTATGGGTAGATGACACATGTTGAGTCTTAGCTCGACTCCTACATGTCAAGTGATTGGGAGTACACCCCATATACTTTAAAAAGTACCCATACAAGGACAGTGTGAACATAAATTCCATGAGTACATGATCATGGAAAACATTACATGGTATAAACTAGATGGTACACCAAGTTCTAGACTGATATATACACGCTATGTACCCCTAGAGACATGACGTGTATTTTGAGAAATGAATGTCATGTGGGTGAGAGACATGGGAAGTGTCAGGCTTTGTGAGATGAACTATAGACCCTATGGGACATTTTGTGTACTCTTTAAAGGGTAGTTTGAATCCATTTTTCTTCTCATTTTAGCTTTAGTTTGGGATTGGGTGAGTTTCCACAAATCAGTTCTATATGGACCTATTTCTCTTGGGTAAGTTCCCTTGGTTTATCCCTATTAGGGTATAGTGACACATCATATACTGGAAATTGGATATGTTCCCCTATATGGGTTCATTCTCAGAGAGAGTTATGTAATCCCTCCATGAGTCTTGGATTCCAATCCTCTATCATTCTCTTCTTCCCTAGGAGGGATTTTAGGAATTTTCACGACCAACATACATGAGCGTATGATCCCCTACTTAGCAGATTATTCTAGCTAGGTTTAGGCATACCCTATAAGTCCAAAGTGAGATCTCCTATATGTATATCAACAATATTGTATAGAAACCCATGTCTTTTATACATATTATTACATGATTTTAAACATAAATATCCAATAAGTATAACACCAAATATCGTAAGGCCTAGTGTCTTTGGAAAACTAGATTTAAGATATATAATAAGGAAAATTTAAATATAAAATCCTTATTTTATTCTCCATAATGAGCTACTAAATACATTTGATCTCCTAAAACTGCATAGGATAACATGTGGAATAAATAAAATAATGGAGTAAGCTAAAAATACCAGCAAGGGAATAAACATGATAAGGAATCATAACTTGTGATTCAAAAGTATAACATGATATCATAAAATAGAAGACTAAAGAGTAATCAAATGAGAGTATAATATAAAGAACTTGGTACTATAAGATCATTAAATCATAGGAAATATGGAATAGAAATATAACATGACATAAACATGAGTCAAGTATAACTTCCTAGATAATATCACAAGGTGGAAAAAGTTACACAATGGATTAGGATTACCCCCTAATCTCATACATGAAGTCTCATGAGACTAAAGCTTTACCTAATGCATTAGAGTAAGATATGGGAACATCGAACATAACATGTTCATGATTTATGTGTTCTAAAAAATAAATTCAATCATAATTCATAAACATAAAAATTACCCATGGAAATAAAATGGGTTTCATAATCTTGAATTATATCATAATCAAAGGAAATTTGATATTGAAGTCATTTGAGAAATACACATAAGGCATGTATTAACCCATAAAAGGAAGCGATAATAATATAGTTATATATGTATGAGACATATATACATAATTTATAATAAATACATAAAATTAAATAGATATATAAAGCAAGTAATAGAGATAATGGTCATAACCCAAAGAAAAGGTTGGTTAAGAGAGAACCCTTACCTCAAGCCCAATTTAATCACATACAATATTTATCTACCTAAAAAATAAAATTATGTTAATTTTTTACTTAATTAAGAACATTTTTCAAGTTTATTATTATTTATATTTTATTTACTATCATTTTATATTCAATTACTTAATCATTTTGGTTCAAGTCATATTCTTTGATGGTGTTCGACTCATATGTCCAAAATCACTTTGGAAAGCCGACTAAGGTAAAATTGATTAATATTTCATCATCTCAATAATAATAATAATGATAAAATTCTCATTCTTATAAATAAATTATATATTTAATACTAATCATTAATGATTCTTATGAAAAATGAACTACATTACAATCATAGAAATAGTAGGCTACACACACACATGAGTGACCTTTTCATTTACCAATGATCACGATGTAACGAATATAAGTGTTATTATATCTTTATATAATAATAATTATATCAAAATTATCATATTAATTATTTAAATAAACTTACACATACCATCCATGTGAGTTGGTAATAAAAAATGAATCACATCGCTTCACGAGACGATAGTCCGCTATACACACAAATGATGTTTTTTAAATGGATGTTATGGTAAGAAGGTATATGATATATTATTTTTCAAGATGATTAATATGTAATTAATATCATATATATTCATTAAATACATCATCATGAATATCATTGAGTTATTATTATATAAAATGAATTACATCGGTTCACGGGGCGATAGTCCTCCGTACACATGAACGATGATTTTGTTTTCGATTTTATAGAAGAAGAGATGGATTTAGGTTATTACATTAATATAATAACATATAAATATATTTTAGATAAGTATTATATTATATTATTGTGGTTTAATAATATTTTAAGGATGTGGAAGAAGAAATAAAACAAATATTCTTAGTTAAGAATGATATCTCCTCTTCAAACCACCCTTTTAGGATTATACCTAAAGCATCCCTAGAATGGATTTATGATTAAAATAATTAATATAGGATTTGGAGATTTATGTAAAAAAAATATTTGGGTAGTTATTTAATGAACCAAAATGATTTTTAATTATGTAAAGGATATGATAGGAGGCTTCCTTTTATAAGTGAGAGGGAGTTCACTTTTTGTAAATACCCAAAACTATTCAAAAATGGGAAATCACTCTCTATAAAAGTGCCTCAAAAATTGATAAATAATATATTTAAGGGGTGATATGGCCAATAAAAACCTAAAAAACTCCAAAATAATAATTTTTAGACATGTTATTCTATTTACCTCTAAGGTTACTCACTTTCACCATTCTGGTTTTTCATTATGGTAACTAGTTTTTTTACTATTTTTACTATTAGTTATGATAAAAAATTAAGTTGAAATTATTAAACAATATTAATTATTATTATTAAAAATATGGAATAAATTTTATTAAATTCAAGTCACAGTAGTGGTATAATTTTAATAAAATTAAACCTACAATATGTATCGAAAAATGATTTTTTCAAGAAATGCAATTTTCAAGAAATAAATTATCTTATATTAACTATATGAATAGAAATAATCATTATGGGAATTTAAATTCATATAAATAGATATATAATCTATAAATTTAATTTAAATATTTATTTACTAGGTTTTATTTAGTTTCATTAAAAAGGATAAACATTATGTACATAAAAATAGTTTACAGAAAACAACATTTTTAAGCATAAAAATAAAATTATACCAAAATCAAGAAAATTTATGATTAAAAAGAAATTAAATAGATTATTATAAATAAAATGTTTCATATTTCACTTTAATACTAAATCCAATATACAATTTAACTTTTATATTACTCGATTTAATGAAAAGAAATGATCGTATTTGAAAATCGGTAATCCCTATTCACTGAAAAATCAATCATTTTAGAAAAATCAAAAAATTTTACCCTATGTAAAATTATTATATTTTTAATTAAAAAAATATTTTTATTTTATAAAATAACATTTATAAAATTTCAATAAAATAACTAGAATATTTTCTCGTAAAAAGTAGTAAAAAACATTTTTGAAGGAAACATATTTTTGAAGAATAAAATGTATTTATTATAAATTGAGTGATTATTTAATGAGAATTTATCAATTAATTTTTATCTATTAGGTCCATTGTATACATATTTTATAAATTAGTTAATCCTACTCATAATTTATAATTTAATAGCTAGGTTAAAATGGTCAAATTTAAATAATCATGGTTTATTTAGGTTTGGTGTTGCGTATCCTATATGCTATAAAACACAACTTTCTTCATTGAAAAATCATGGTGATAAATTTCTCCCCCTTATGGAATATCTCTATCAAGATTTTTTATAACATAATAAGGTTAAAATAGGTGAGGGTACTTCTTCTTCATTGTTTTGTATGGTTTCCACCTTTACTCTTCGTATTTATGATTTCACTGTAATAATTTGACCATGTGAGTTATCTTATTATGTAGAACATTATTATTATAGTCCAAGTTCTTCAATAGTTGTTCCTCATAGTAGAGATAATTTTACAACTATAACACCTATTAATTCATTATTTGTGAGGGATTTGGTATGTATTTCCTTAAGAGAGATACAAGGAATACATTGTGTATTTGAGAATGGGTTGGTGGTAGTGCTAGTAGATAAACCACAACCTCGATGAGATCGAGAATATAAAATGGGACAATGTACCTAGGGATTGGATTTTAATTCATCCCAAATCTCATGAATCTATTCCATGGATATATTTGGAGAAACATTTTATCCTCAACATCAAACTATAGGCCTCACTGATGATTATTAGCATAAATCTTCTGTCAACTTTGAGTAGTCTTAATGTATTGCTGAATAATCTTGATTTTTTCTACCATTTACTCAAACATTTCAGGTCCTAATATATTGTATTCACTAACTTTATCCCAACACGTAGGTGTTCTACATATCTTCCCATAAATGGATTCATAAGGATCCATTTGGATTCTTGAGTGGAAACTATTATTGTATAAGAACTTGAACAGATGAAGAAATTGATCCCATCTTCCCTTGGCATCCATCGATCAAGCTATAAACATGTATTATTGTGTATAAATAGTCTTCATTTATTGTCCATTAGTTTGGGAATTATAATCTGTACTAAAGCTCAATATAGTATTTTGAGTATGTTGGAGTCTCATCTAGAACTTAGAGGTAAATATAAAAACTTTTTCAGATGAAATTGATAGTGGTGTTCCATGCAGCCTCACCAAATACCTTATGTATATCCTTAAAAGTTTATTAAGTGAGGATTAATCTTAAATTTAAATTAATTTAGTAGTATTTATAATATGATCCATTAAAATCCATAGGACATTGTTTCCTCTTGATGTCTTTGGGAGAGTAGTGATAATTTCTATGGTGTTTTTTCCCATTTACATGTAGGTATGGGTAATGGTTTCATTATCCCCTTAGACTTATTCCATTAAACCTTCACTTACTGATATACCAAAAACTTTGATTTATATTCTATGATATACTTCTTTATATTGTCCCACCAATAGTGCTCTTAGAGATATCGATACATTTTCATGCTCCCTAGGTGGATGGAGAAGGCCAAACTATGTGCATAATTCAAGATCTCATTATTTATCTCAGGATTTGATGTTATATATAGTCATGGACCAAATATTAAAACTCCTTCTTCATTAATTTTAAACATTGAGAATTTCAATTTTCTTATAGATTCTACTTTCTTCTAAATTTTCACACTATTTCTTTGACCATCATTTATCTTCTCCATAAGGTATGGTTAAGAAATCATTTTGGAAAGAAGTTATGATGTCCCTTTTTTAATTATTCTCATGTCCATTCTTTGTAAGTATAACAAGATTGGATTATTCTCAATTCTTATAAGTGATAAGGTTTATAGATGATTTCTATTTAGATCATCTACCACTTTATTTTCATTAGTAGGATGGTAATAGATTGATTAGTTATATTACTTGATATTTTTAACACAAATATCATTGCATCCAACTCCAGATCATGTGTGAGATAATTATACTCTTGAAATTTTAACTTCTATGAGGCATATGATATCAATTTATCATTTTACATTAGTAAAAAACCTAATACCTTCTTTAAAGAATCACTGTATACCATGAAAAGTTCCAAACTTGAGGTCATTATGAGGAATGGTGTAGTGATAAGCCTCCTTTCAACTTCTTAAAGCTTTCTTTACATTTACTAGTCTATAAAAACTTTAATCCATTTTGTGTTATCTTGGTTAGTGGGTTTTACAACCATTATAAGTTTCTCAAAAATCATTTGTAATACCCATCTAGTCCAAGGAAACTATAGATCTCAGTTATAGATTATGGTCTAGGCCAATCCTCAATTATCTTTGTCTTATAAGGGCCCATGGATATCCCATTTCTAGTGAAAATATTCCACAAGAATGATACTTCCTTAATATATAACTCAAATTTACTATACTATTCATATATATTCTTCTTTCTCCATTTCTCCAGGATACTATTCAAATGCTTCTCATGCTCCTACTTATTTTTTAAGTAAATTAAAATATTATCTATAAATTCTACCACTATTTTTGAGGTAATATCTAAAGACTCTATTTATTAATTTCATAAAGATTTATAAAGAATTACTGGATCCAAATGGAATCAAAATGAACTCATAGTATCCATATCTTTTTTGAATATCAGTTTTGAGGATATATTATTTATTTACCATTAATTGGTGATATCTTGACCGAAGGTCCACCTTAGAGAAATACTGGACCCCACATAGTTGATTAAAAAATCCATCTATCCATGGAAAGGGATACTTGTACTTTATTGTGAATTTTTTGAGTACATGGTAATCAATGATGAGGTGCATTAACCCATATTTCTTCTTGATGAAGAGGACTAGTGAATAACACAGTGAATCACCTAGGAATATAAAACAATTTTCTATATTCTCTTGTAACTACTTTTTCAGATATTCCAACTCAGTAGTGGCCATTCTATAAGGATTATTTGATATGGGTAGAGATCTAGGTATGAGTTTGATTGAGAACTTAATATCTCGATCAAAAGGTAGACCATAAAACTCTTCGGGGAATACATCAGTATAATCCATAACAATGTGAATGTATTTAAGCATGATTACCCTCCTTTGCCTTAATCATTTTGACTAGATATGCTTTCTCATAAGGCAATAATATCCATTATTGAACATAATATTACAGGGGAGATTCATCCTCCTCCTTAAAATTATATAGAATCATAGGATGACTTGGGATGTGAATAGTGATATACCTATATTGAAAATTGATATTAGATTTATATAAGGTTAGCCAATTCATTCCCAATATAGAATCAAAATCCACTAAAGGAAGTAATATGAGATTTTCTAAAAGATTAAATCTACCGAAATTGAATGGAGAGGAGTTATATACTTGGGATGTAACCATTGATCTATTTTATATTTTTACAAATATCTCAACCCCCATGTTTTGAGGTGTTTTTTGAATAGTTATATTAAACTTGAAAGATATGAAATAATTCATAAATCTAGAACAAAATAGTATGTTCACTATTAGTGAATGAATAACTAGTGTTCCTATCACCACATTGTTTTTAGGATCAAACTCACTAGTAGTGACAATATATTCCATTACATACTCTCTAGGCCTTATAAGTTTTCATCATTGATTGTGTCTGAAAACCCATGACTTAGAGAATTGGATGGAATAATGTTCATGTTCCTTATAGTTGAAACACAACACCATAGGCTGAGTGTTGATTAAAACCTTCTTTTCTTATTCCACATTAGTGGGTTTACTCATTTATCTTCGATAATGATTAGCCTAATGCCCCTATTTTCCACATTTGAAACATCTCTTGGTTCCCATTAAAAAATTTACATGAGGCTTATTCCCACACTTTTGACAAGTGGGATGCAGGGTTTTGTTTCCTCCACAGGATTTATCTGTCGATACCTCTAAAGAAAACTCCATTTTACATTTTTTTCCTCCAGTTATATTAGACCACTGAGAGCCACCAATCACTATATCAACTTTAAGGGCACAATATAAAATATCCTCATAGCTATCAAATTCCTAAATTACTAGTGATTTTCATATACTCATCTTTAACCCACTAAATAAACTTCCTACCATACTTTTGGTATTAATAAAAAATTCAGAGGCATACCATGAAAGGCTTGTGAATTTTACCTCATACGACTTGATATACTCATCATCATTTTTTTTCAAACCATGGAAACCCATATCTGTTTTATATTAGAGATTTTAGGGAAATTATTTACAATAAAATATTTTCTTAATGACTTCCCATTCCATGGAATAAATATCCTCTTTAGACTTTATGTTCTTGATTTATGTCCACCACTAATTTCTTTCTACCTCAATATGATAAATAGCCAACAAAAATTTCTATTTCTTTAAGTAATGGAGGATATAAAATATCTTCTAAATGGATTTAATTAATTTTTACATGATGAGGGTATCAGAAGACCCACTAAAGGTTATAGGCCTTTGTATAATAAAATAATTGATTTTAACTTATGCTTTATTAGGAGCTTGATTCAAGTTAATATTCACAACTTGAGCTAGTTGAGATATTACTTCCATGAAGTTATCAAATAAAACTACTATAAGGTTAGTAATATCATTGAATCAATCATCACATTTCCTATTATTTTGGTTTTTGGAAAGATTTCTCATATTTCCCACCATTAACTAAAAAAAGTAAACAAGATGAGAATAAGTTAACATACAAAAGGTAAAATTATAAATTAGAAGGAATAAAGTATAAATGGTAATTATATATTGACTTATTTGTATCTACGTTTCAATATATGTTATCCTTGGAAATGTATCCTATTATATTTTCTAACCAAATATTTTTTTTCCAGTCCTTCATAATGGTTTGTAAAGAGTTTTGTGAATTTCTAAAGCATATCCCTTGGGAGTTTAAAACTAGGTATGCGACAAGGCCTATTATCATGCACCAGGTAATGATAGAGTACAAATAAATACAATATTTTTAGGGTTATTACCCATTGGTAAAACTATTATAGATACACATCCACTTTTAGTATTGAGATAAGGATGTAATTTCTTGGAACCCACTCTCTATATACTTCACTAAAATTATAGAATATTTTTTCTATACTTAGTCTTATACTTATACTTATCCTTTGAGTTATCAATAAATTATTCTTATAAAAATATCCAAAAATAAATATACCTTTCTATGATACCAAATATAGTGACCCACACCTTTTATATATATTATTACATGTTTTTCAAACATAAACACCCAATAAGTATAACCCCAAAGACCGTGAATCCTAGTTTCTTTGGAAGGTCAGGTTCACGATACATCTAAAGGAAACTTAAAACACAAAATCCTTATTTTACTATCCACAATGAGCTCCTAAATCCATTTGACCTTATAAAACTATATAGTATAACCTAAGGAATACAAAAAATAAAGGGATGATCTAAAAATCCCATTTAGGGAATAAACATGATAAGGAAGCATAACTTGGGAGTCAAATATATAACATGATATCATAAAAGAGAAGGCTAAAGAGTAATCACATGGGAGTATAACCTAAATTACATGGTATCATAAGATCGTGGAATCATATTAAATGTTTAAAAATATATAACATGATAGAAACATGATTCAAGGATAACTTCCTCGATAATATCACATGGTGGACAAAGTCCTGTAATGGACCAGGTTTACTCCCCAATCCCATACATAAGGTTTTATGAGACTAAAGATTTACCAATTCATTGGAGAAATATCTGGGAGAACCCATAATAAATTTTTCATGGTTTATGTGTGCCACAAAATGAATTAAATCATAAGTAATAAACATAAGAATTACCCATATAACAAAAATGTGATGCAAAATCTTGCCTCATATCATAATCAAAAGAAATTTCATAATTAAGGTATTTGAGAAATGGACATAAGGCATATATTACCACATTAAATAAAGGTATAATAATCTAGATATACATGTTTTAGACATATATACATAATTTATAAGCATTATATAACTTTAAATAGATAGATAAAGTGAGTAAGATATAGAATGGTCATAACTTGAAGAAAAAGGTGGTTAAGAGAGACCCCTTACCTCAATCTCAATTTCACCACATGAATTATTTATATTCCTGAATAATGAAATTATTATAATTAATTACTTTATTAAGAAAAATTTTCAAATTTATTATTCCTTTTACTTTATTTATTACAATGTTCTATTCAATTACTTAATCATTTAGGTTCAAGTCGGATGCTTTGACGATGTTATGCTCATATGTCCAAAATTACTTTGGAAAGTTGACTAAGGTAAAAGATATTATTATTTAATAATATCTATAATAATAATAAATCTATAATTATCATTTTTATACATAAATTATACCTTTAAAACCAATCATGAATAATGGTTATTAAAAATTAACTATGTTACAATCTTTAAGATGATAAGTCATATGTATGTGTGAGTAAAATTTCCATTTTTCAATGATCATAGTAGAAAAAAAGTAAGTGTTATTTTATAATTATATAAATTTAATTATATAATAAATATAATACCATTTATTTAAATATAATTAAATATACCATCTATGTGAAGTGGTAATAAAAAATGAATCATATCACTTCATGAGGTGATAACCTACCGTACACACGAACGATGTTATTATTTTTCAATGGATGGTAAGGTAAAAATGTATATTATATATTAATTTTTTCAATAATTATTAATATTTCATGAATATAATATATAAATATTAAATCTATCATTATTAATATTCATGAGAGGTGATGATAGAAAATGAATTACATTATTTTGTGGGGTGATAGTCCACTGTACACTCAAATGATAGTTTTGTTTCCCATTTTTTTGGAAGAGGAGATGGATTTAGGTTATTAAAATAACATAATAATATCTAATTATATGGTATATACTGATTATATTATATTTTAATGGTCAAATAAAATTTTAGCTAGGTTTAAGAAGGAATAAAACCAATATTCTTAGTTAATAATGATACCTCTTCTTGTGACCCCGTCTTTACGATTTTACCTAAAGCCTCCTTAGATTGGATTTATGATAAAAAAGGAATATAAAAAATGTTTAGGGAATTAAATAATGTATTTAGGTATATATTGGATAAAAAAGGATTTTTAATTATATAAATGTGAGTATATGAGGTGGCTTTTATAAGTGAGAGGGAGTGGGATTCTTGTAAATACCAAAAACTATTCAATAATGGGATGTCAATATCAAAAAAAGTGCAACAAAAATTCATAAATAATAGATTATAGTTGTGATATATTCTATAAAATCATATAAAATTGAAAAAAAATGTTTTAAACATTTTATTCCTTTTAACTCCAAGGTTACTCAATTTTACCATTTTAGTTTTTCACCATAGTAACTAGTTTTTTTATGTTTTTAATTTTACTTATGAAAAAAATTAAGATGAACTTATTAGATAGTATTAATTATGATGGTAAAAAAATTTTAATCTATTTTATAAAATTAAAATCACATAATTGGAATAATTCAATTTAAAATCAAACCCGCAAATCATGTTGAAAAATGGTTTTTCAGGAAGTGATTTTTTCAAGCAAAAAATGATCTTATATTAACTATATGACTAGAAATCATAATTATATTAATTTAAATTTATAAAAATATATATATAATATATAAATTTAATTTTAATATTTTTTTATTAGGAATTATTTTAATTAATTAAATAAGATAAACTTTATGCAGTTAAAAACAGTTTGCAGAAAACCACGTTTTTAAGCGTAAAAAGAAACTTATTCCAAAATCATGAAAATTGATGATTAAAAATTAATAAATTATATTGTTAGAAATAAAAAGGTTAATATATAAATTTTATACCAAATCAAAAATATAATGGTACATTTATATTACTTTATTTATTGAAAATAAATGACAATATTTGAAAAATTGGTAATTTAAACTATTCACAAAAAAATCAATCATTTCAAAAATATTCCAAAATTTAACCCTAATTAAATTTTTATATGATGAATTCAAAAATCATGTTTATTTTATAAAATAACATTTCTAAAATTTTCATAAATTAATTATAATATTTTCTTTTTAAAATAAATATTTTTTTGAAGGAAACATATTTTTGAAGAATAAAATGATTTTATTATAAATTGAGTGTTTATTTCCTAAAAATTTATCAATAAATTTATATCAATTATATCAATTATTTATATATTTCATAAATTATTTTATTCTATTCGTACCCCCCAATTTAATGGATAGATTATAATGGTCATATTTAAATAATCATTATTTGTTTAGTCTTGTTGCTGCATGTCGTATACACTACCGAAAATAGTTTTCTTCATTGAAAAACTATAAGTGTTACATGTTGTATTCTAATGGGATGCAGTAATATTTAGTGTGTATATCTAATAATACATCTTAGTTTACTTTGTTATTCTTCATGGATATACCTGATGAGTTTGATCTATTGGATGGGTGCCATCAATATAATAAGATCTAATTAGTGATTCCTCTTGGATGAGTGCCACCGGGGATGGAAAGGCTTATGGACTGAGTTCTCCTGAATGAGTGTTATAAAGGTTATAGGCATATAATAAGTGTCCTTTGATGGTTTTTCCAACTCATATTTTAGTATTAATATACATCCAATCAATTATATATATGATAAAAAATTCATGTCCAATGAAAATAATATATTACTTGAATAAATTAAAATTCCAGAACTTGAAAAATGAGATATTCACATGTAACATATAATTAATTTATGATAATATATAGAATTAACTCAACTTGCAATTCATCTTTTATTTATGATATTGTTAACTATATCTTTTCATACCATAATTATTCTATCAGATCCAAGTATAGAATCCTTCTAGTAGTGATCCCCAGGTGAACCAAAATCTCTGAATGTTTCTATAGAATTGCCACATGCTAGTATGACTGACACTGATCTCTTGTGTTGTTAATGGTTGATTGTTGCAGTATTATTCTCAAAGGAGGAATAATTACTGGTTATCATTCAAAGTCCTAATATATGATGAAGATAAAGCTCATTATAGATATCTAGATCTCTCTCCAAGGCTTTAGAGAATCTCTCCATATCCATTGTTCACAATAAAAAAATATTTTATAAATATTTATAATTATATATCTTTTACGGAAGGTTTAGGGTTTGAAAATTGCATACAATACCTTTAACATCTTTAATATCCTTAGTTGAAGAACATACAATAATAATAAGAATATTATTAATCACTTCACATGTGAAATATATTAAGAATATAAATAATTATCATTTATAATGATTCTAATCGAACCATTGAGCTCGATCTAATCTCCCTCATTGAAATCTAGAAATCCTTGAATAATGATTGTTTAATAAGTAAATCTCACTTAATTATTCTATGATAAATATAATAAATTTTAAATTCACCATAACTGAAAATAAATATTTATTATTATATTTATTTAACTCTCTTATTCTTTTGAATAAATTGTGATTAAATTATGTCGATCAACCAAACTGAATAAATCTTATTTACTATAACTTATTAAATTATATACTATAATTTAATTGAGACTATAAATAAATTTAGGGTGTGTACCTATAGGAATATTTCTTAGTGTCATTTTGAATAACCACCTAAAGTCCAAGGTTTGCATCTAAAAACACACCAATGCTCTCATACAGAAAGAATTTAATGTCACAAAAACATCCAAACCTCTAATATTTTTTATCGTGTAATTTAATCCCTTATTGAGATATCTCAAATCAGGAATGTTTCATGTAGGTTACACTAACCTATATGAGTTATGTATCATTACTTGACTTTCTGGAATTGACTTTCTAGAATTGAACTTGCCTATTCAATACCATTTCCATGGATTTTTATAGGAAACACCATTCCCATAAAAGGTTATGATATATCAACTCACACTAAGTGAAATAAGGGATAAATTATTTCTTATATTATTTATTAATGAAATATCACACATGACACACCCAACACATCCTACCTCACCATGAGAATATGTAAGAAAAAATTTCATCAATAGATCAAAGTACACAATCCATGATATCCATTAATGATAATCATAAAGTCTAAGGATAAATACACATATCCACATATAGGAATATCCAAATTCACATGGAAATATGGATTTACTTTTATTGGGTCTATTCTCATAACCTCATATTTTGGAGATTACCAAAGGATAATACCATGAGAAGGTGTATCAATGTATTATTAGACCCCTACAATGATATCATGTATCGTTGATGTCTTATCATAAAATATAATCTATCCATATAATAAGGTTTAAGAATAATAATATGGGGCCTTTAAGTTCTCATCATACTTGGGAACTACTATGAGCTTTCATAGAAACATATATTCTTAAGAAACTATCACATACAAATGTCATGCAGAGGAGCGATAATAATATGATATGGAAAATTCATTAATAATGAAAACATGTAATCTTGTATTAAACAAGTCAATTCTCAGGAACAAACTCTAATAGGCTCCCACTTTCACTATATCCAATTAACAACAACATTCAATCCACTATCTCTCACATGATTCTCATGCCTCTATTGAGATAAAGACTTGTTCATGGGGTATTCCATGTTTTCCTCTGTGGATACTATTCCCACCAAAACTTTACCTCTTTGATAAAAATATCTAAAGAGAAGAAACTTATGAAGTATGTGATTTTTCCTTTATTGTAACCTTGAGTCTTTGTAGATAGAAATATTTATAGTGTTATCATTATAAACTATGATATTTTCTTTACTTCTAGGTACCACATTAATCTCTTAGATAATGTTTCAAATCCAAACTACTTTTTGTCTATATCAGAAGTTGTGATATAATCAAACTCTTCTCTAGAATCAGAAAAAATTGGTTGTATTGAACTCTTCCATCTCACAACTCCTCTGTTAAGACAAAAGATATATCCATACTATGAATTCAGATCATTTTGATCTATCTGAAATATGTAATCTATATAAACCTCAATGAATAGTTCTTCTTCTCCTCCAAAAACCAGGAACATATCCTTAGTTTTCCTTAGATACTTAAGGATATCCTTGATAGTAGTCCAATTTAATTCACCTGAATCTTCTTGATATCTTCCTACCATGCTCAAAGCATAGGAGACATAAAGCCTCATACATAACATGACATACATGATAAATCCTATCACAAAAGTGTATGGGATCTTACTCATTCTCAATATTTCCTCTTTTGTATAAGGAGACATTTTATTGGAAAGATGTATACTATGTGAAACTTGAACCAGTCCCCTCTTGGATTGTTCCATATTAAACAGCTTCAATATCTGGTCAATGTATATACCTTGACTTAGTCCATAAAACCTCTTGGATCTATCCTGAATGATCTTGATACCTAGAATACAGGTTGCTTCACCTAAGTGACTTATGGAGAAGCACTTGCTCAACCATACCTTAACCTCTTGTAAGAATGTTATATAATTTCTAATTAGTAAAATGTAATCAACATATACTACTATGGAAACAACTATACTCCTACTAAATATCTTATAAACACATGGATCACATTTTTTTTTAATGAAACTTAATTCTTTTATGAATTCATCAAGTTGAATATTCCATGACTAGGATGATTGCTTTAATCCATAGATGGATCTATAAAAATTTCATAATGTTTTAGAATTTATTGGAATAAAAAACCCTTCTGGTTATATTATGTATACATCCTCTTGAAGTTTCTTATTAATGAATTCATTTTTTAAATCCATTTTACAAATCTCATAGTCATGGTAAGTTGATATGGAAAAAAAATTCTAATGGATTTAAACACAGGAAATGGAAAAAAGGATTCATCATAGTTAATGCCTTGAAATTTTCGAAACCCTTTATCCATTATCTATACTTTATAGGTATTTAATTTACATTCCATGTATAGTTTTATATTGAATACCCATTTACACCTAACATGCCTTACATCAACAAGTGGATCGATCAAAACTCAAACTTGTTTTTGATAAATGGAATCTATCTCAAAATTCATGTTCTATTTCTATCTTGAAGCTTTTGAGATATAAAATACCTTCTTATAGGAGAGAGGATCATTATTTTTATTCAATAATGAGTCATCATCATCAGTGATTATAAAACCATATCTCTCTATTTCTCTTACTTCTATTATGATTCTACGCTATAATTGTGTTTCAGGAATAAATTATTCAATGGGGACCTATGTAATCTATTACTATATTAACTCTTTTATATCTTAGCAATAACTTCATTGAATTTAATCTTGCTGCCACTATCATCCTTGAGGATATGCTTCCTTTCAAGAAATATGGCCTATCATGTGATAATCACTTTCTTGTCTGAAGGGTTGTATCCCTTTGTTTCCTTGGGATATCATATAAAGATACATTTCATTCCCTAGGGTTCTAGTTTTTTTCTTGATCTAGACTTAACAAAATCCTCACAACCTCATTATTTAAATGAAGAAAATACGACCACGGTAAGTATTTGGTTTGGTATGATGGTTGATTTTGTGGGGTTCATTTCTTGAATAATAATTAACATCTGGTTACCATTATCATTCTTAATGGAAACACTAAATAGTTACCTCATCTATAACTATGTAGGAACCAACTTTCCAATAGAAGGTGGTCAATTGGGGTTTTAGACCCAATGAAAATTAAAGACTCACATTAGTCAAGAGGATGAGAGGTCAGGCTCATCACACCCTTTTGAGGGGAATTATTTCCTACTATTGGACTCTCTTATATATTTAATACATGTTTGAGAATATATTTATAATCCCAATATGAGATTGGTAACCCTAAAAAAATGCCTATGGGTTAAGAATATTTTTCTAAAAAATAAGTGGTTTATCTTGTTGATGAATCCATATACATGTATTTGAGGTTCTTCATCCATTTCCTGGTAATGAATAGATGATTATATGATGAATTTGTATAACTAATCACATCGAAATTTGATGCCACATAGGGAGACAATTAATATTTCAAGGAGGGGTTTGAGCCATTATGAGATATCTTACATATCCTGGTTATTATAGGAATCAAAATCTATGTAGTTCATTAAACCCATACAGTTTAACATCATATGGAAATGACATATATGAGTGATTTGAGGCACTAGTAATTCAATCTTGAGCATCAGGGATGCATCCTACGTATCCCGATTATGAAGAGAATTAGAGTTTTTATAGCTCATTTGGTTTCTCAGTACACTGACAAATGAGGTAGAATGATCATCCCATGGGAATGATAAGGTCTTAGTGGATGACCATTTGAGATCAGACCTTAAAAAGGCATCCTACATATCCTGGTTATTATTGGAATTAGAGTTCTTGTAGTTCATTCATTCCCTTGGGACTAGCTCCAAGGTAGATTCCCTCATATGAGGAGGTTTATATCATTCCACTTATCAAGGCTTACATACTGGCATTTCCATGGCTGGTGGAGATTCATGATGAAAATGATATGACCATTGTGACTCCCTAAGACCATGTGAGCTATCCTTAGTGTGAGAAATAAGGTATAATAAGTAATTAGTCTCACTGCATATAGATTCAAGGCCTATGTATTAGTATGACCCTTGAGATGTTTAATATAGAGCTCTGACCTCATGGAGGTGTCCTACATATCCTGGTTATGGTAGGAATCATATTCCTTGTAGTTTACTAAATTCCTCAGTCTACTGGGGGATGTGGTAAGATGATCATCCCACAAGAATGATTGGGTCTTGATGGTTGAAATATTGGATACATGGGGTTTACATTGGAATGGATTCTTATATAAACTCAAGCCTTATGAAGGAAACCTCCATATATTGGTTATTGTAGGAATTAGAGTTCTAATTATTTAGTTAACTGGGCATTACACTCTGAGGTTTCTCTTATATATAGAGGCTTCTGATGTAAATGATATGATTATTACAACTCCTTAAGCCCACATGAGCTATGATCGGTATGGGAAACAAGGGATGGGAAATGATTAGTATCATTTCTTATGGAAGTGGGACTTACGCACTAGGACAACCCATTAGAGGCTTAATATGAAGCCCAAGCCTTAGGAAGGCATCCTACATATCATGTTTATGGTAGGAATCAAACTTCTCATAGTTCAAATGTTTCGAAGTCCACTAGGGGATGAGGTATAGTGACCATCCCATGGAAATGATTGGGTCCCAATGGTTGAAATATGGGAGACATTTAGGGGCCTACACTGAGGTGAATTCCCATTTTTATTTAGGATCAGGCCATAAGAAGGCATCCTACATATCCTGGTTATAAAAGAAATCAGATTCCTCATAGTTTAATTGACCAGGGCTTACACATTGAGGTTTTCTCTAGTCCCTGTAGAGGTTTATGATTCAAATGATATGATTATTGTAACCCCCTAATATCACATGAACTATGATCATTGCAAGAAATAAGGGATGGAAAATAATAAATTTCATTGCCTAAGGATGTGGGACTTATGTTCTGGGACTTCTCTTTGGGTGATAAATATTAGTATTAGGCCTTAAGAGGCATCCTACGTATCCTAGTTATTGTAGGAATTAAAGTCATCATAGTTCACTTAGTTGAGGCATACACATTGATGTTGTTCTATTAATCGGGGCTTACACACTAAGGATGTACAAGGTTATCAAATCCTACTATGCCCTTATGGCCTGGCCTGCTTGCCGACCTGATACACATTTCTTCTCTACTCAACATTCATTGATTGCCTACTTGACATGTTGGAGGATATCTGGTTGACATATTCTAGGACAATCACATGATCCAATTGACTTGTCCAAGGGAAATCACATATCAAGGATTTTATTTTTGAGGATTATCACATGAACTATGCTAACTTGTCTAAAGGACATAGCAAGACCTAGACTGTTTTCTCTAGAATCTATTGCATGACCTCAACTGGCTTTTCTAGAGGGTGTCACATGATAAAAATGACTTTCCTAGGTGTCATAAAAAGAGATAGATGACACATACAGAGGGATTCGTGAGATTCAATGTGACATGTCTTGGAGGGAATCACATATCCTGGCTAATGTGTCTAACAGACATCATAAGACCTACCTGGCATGATTTTAGGGCGTCGCAAGTGCCCGTTGACATGATCGACTATAGATGTGAGACCTAGATGACATGAACTGACATTGTGACGTGGTTTAGAATACATTCCTGAAGAGATTCTCAAGGATAGGATGGTGATCCCAAAGGATTTCACAAGACCAAGGTGGCATGCCTGAGGGGTGCTATGTGAGTTTCTTTGATATGTATGAATGGCTTAACATGATCCAAATAGTATACCAAAGGAGTGTCACATGATCTATGTGAAAATTCCTAGTGCTGTAGCATGACCTGAATGGTTTGTGGGAAGTACATGAGGATCAACACATGCATCTTTCTCTCAAGTCTCCCATATTTTAGTCTTTATTCTACCCTTTTATATTTATAATTCCTAATATTTGATCAATGTTAACTTTTTTATGTCTCACATGATCTAGAAGGTGTGTGAGATATCCTTCTCATGCACTTTCATAGGTCCTTCAGATGATCTATGATGATCCCATTAAATGCTTATGCATGTCGCATGATCACTTCAGTGGTTCCCCAAATCATAAATAGTGGGAATATTTTTTGTTCATGAGACCAACTGCTCAAAGAAACCTTATATAGCATCAATGTGTCCGAATGTGAAAAATTCATTGTTCCCGAGAGTCCATAAATCCTTGTACGTGGTAGTGGTAGTCATCGTGCATTTTTTAAGCTGGGGTGGTGGATTTATAGGCCCTCTACCCCATTTGTTTTCCAATTTACACAGCATATCTTGCGTGAGTCCAGGATGGATTTGGTGAAGGGATTTGGCACCATGTGTCTTCACAAGTCTCTACTGTGGGTCACTCTGAGGGAATCAACTAATTTTTAGTGACTGTGTGTCCCTCCCTTCAATGCCCACTTTATTGGATTATCTCTAATTAATGGGGGCTTTTTGAATTGTGATGATATGAAAAGGGACTTTAATATCATCATATCAACATGTCAAAGGGCCTTCATATGATCAGAGTGTCTCTGGAAGTTATTTGCATGATTTCGGGTGACTTTTATGGGAATTTTGGTGAGACAAGTATGGATTTTTAAGATGTCTTCATGGGATTAGGCTGACTTGTCCATGGGTCTTGTGAGACAGTGCTGTGGAAATCCTTATCACATCATGAGAGTTTTACGACCGCAAGAGGCTTCCACCACTTTTCCATTTTTATTTCCTTTTTTCATTTTACAAAGGTTGTGAAGTTGTGAGGTTATGTGGGTGTTGTTGAAAGTAATATAATCACCTCTTGGTGATGCATCTCAAGACCTAAAAAGGTCCAATGGATATGTATGAGAAATTTATGGAAAAATCTATCTATTTTTCCTTAAGAAGTCAAAGGGGAAGCATGAGGTCACCTAGACATACCTAAGGCCCTTCACATGATGTGGTGACATGAAAAAAGTCTTTCATGAGATGAGGAAAACATTTCATCAAATAATTTCATTGTTAGGAGGATTTCTAGGAGTAGTTTACATATATTTTATGACCGTAAGTGGCTCCCGTCTCCTCCCTTTTTATTTCCTCTGTTTTATTCTATAAAGTATTAGGTGTATCGTGAGTCTACTTGGATGTTTTCAAGGAAAATCATCCTTCCCATCAGTGATACATCACATGATATTTATGACTGCAAGAGGCCTCCACCTTTTGGAAATTTTCCTCCTCTTTCCAAAGGATTTTTAGGAGGTTTTTCAGGATCTTCGCCAGTTGAAAAACTACATGGTCTAGGGGGGTTCATTCTATTGCTGCTATGTGACCACTGGTTATCTAGAACTCTTTTGTGAGGGGAGTAGTATTGTCAAAGGTACGGAACATAAATATTTGTAGGCTATTCTCTATGCATGGTTCCTTCACATGACCCCATGATGGTCACATGATCACATATACCTTGAAGGCTTGCATGATCCATGGGTCTAATCCACCTTCTTATTCCTTTGAATTTTTAGGGAAAATAATACCCATATTCAAGTATTTATTTCTTTTTTAATTAACTGATTCTAATTTGGAGAAAACCAAAAAATTCCCCTCTTTAGGAGTGATGTTTGTGGGGACATGGGATTAGTTATGAGGTAAGTAAATGGATGTCTGATTCCTCAACGTTTTCATGAGTTGGTGTTTTGGGCAATGCTTTTTATACTGGGCGACACTTGGTATTCCATGAGATAATCTATATATAGGGGAGAAGAGAGTGATTTTCTTCACCAACTACTCATTATCTTAGAGTCCTCTCACCTTTCCTACTTCACATTCCCTTGTCACAATACCATTCCACAAGTCCCAATCTTGAGACCTCGATGCGAGTTCATTCCACAAGAACTCCTTCACAAGACAACTTTTTCTCAGGTGCACATTCGAACTAACTATGATCTATATTTTGGTAACTGTTTGAACTTTGGTTGTGGTGATGTGTGATTGTCTTGGGGTTTCTTTGGGGTTTTATTTCATGATCATATGATCAATTGACTATCATTTGATTTTCATGGCCATATCTTAGTCATATGATCACGAGTCTCTAATGGGTTATATGATTAGGCGATGACCTGCAGGGTTTATGCGACCCGCGAGACCTATGGGGGTTTAGAGATTCATGAAATCCCTATGTGATTTTCTAATCCCTAGATGATTTATATTATATTCATGATACTTTTTGGAAGTTTTATGCCTTTTTTTAATAAGATTTTATTTCATATCTCAGAAATATGCCACTTACTTATTTTTAGATGGCTTCTAGTTCATGTCACACTTCTTATACAATGGCTAACCAAAGGGTCATGATTTCTAGAAATCATAACATTGATCCTCAAAACCATGTGGATTCCAATAATGATTTTTTGAAGAGGCTCCTCTCATCTGAGCTCCAGTGTTATCCTTTATCATACTGACTTCCTCTATATAGGTTCAGCTTGCTGGACGATACTTCCATTACTTCTTCAGACCTCAAATTTCCATCACACTGGGTATCATCTTCACTCGATTGTGTTCATATGATAATCTCTAGGGATGTCCAATTGGTCACAACTCAGTCCTAGGGGTTATATTATATATTGGTAAACTCCCCCTTAGGTCTAGATGCCTATGAATTTGTTTATCAGACTATTTCTTAGAGTTATTCAAGTATATTTTCCTCTTCCCTAAACAACTCAGGTAGTGGGTGGAGCTCTAAATGGGACCTCCATTTAGGTATTAATTTTTCTTATGAATGGTAAGGACCCTTATAGGTCATGAAAAATTTCAGAGTTTTTTATTAGTTATAAAAGGTTAATATTTATGAAACCATGTGGATTTCCCAATTCATTATCTACCACTATCCTGATATCATTCTAGAAATTATCAACCATTGGTTCAGAAATTCCATTTGTCCCATGGTGAAGTGGGCATCAGCCTATGGGACATCTACCAATTGGGGTGGATTCTCCCTCTTGGAGGGATGCATGATGAGTTTAACCTTATTGCGGATGTTTGGGATAATCCCTAATACACTCACATTTTGGTGAAGTAAATTCTTACCATTGTGACAAAGAAATTAGGGAAGGAGTTGATGATACACTCTCTTATTTCTTTCAAGGACTGGATTGCTATTTTTTTGTATAGTAATGGGGTTAGGCTGACTACCATACGCCCTCATCGGTGCCCTTATCAGTTGGTCCGTGACATTGCTATCTCATATTGGGCTATTTTGAAAGATGGGGATTATAACTCATGGGGATACCAAGTGAACTCAAAGATCTCTCAAGACCTTTGGCTGATATGTTTTATGGCCATTTTTTTGAATGTATGGCTTTTCCCAATTGGATATGCACATTCAGGGATTCATGTTGGCATGTTGGTGATAGCGATGTGGATTGCAGAAGGGAAACATCTCAATTTGGAAGTTCTAATCCTTGCATGCCTTTATCAAATCCGGGGCTATATTCAATAAGGTATCACCCAATATAGTATTAGTGTCCCTCTCCAGTTTTTATTTTGCTCGATAGGGGATCATTTCTATTGATATGACTATTACATTGCTAATAGGATCCCACACCCCCTATTTAACCCAGACCTATAAACAAATCTAGGGTTGGGGATATGTTTCTAATCCCTAATGAGGTTAAAGATTCTCTGAGATAATTTGATAGCTTTGAAATTTCCTCCTACCGTTCACTGACTGAGCTAATTATTGATAAAAAAATGGTTCCCTTGATGATAGTTCATATACGATCTCTCTTCAGGATGGGGTTCTTGCAGTCAGTATGAATAATCTTGCATGCGAGGAGAGAGTCATCCTAGGGTTATCCATCGTTTTGGATGATGATGACACATGAGGGTACTGATTCTCAAATAATTCTTCTACTAGTTGATAATCCTTCCTTTTTTACCCAAGATTATTCCCAGTCATGGGTAGCATCCTACCTGGGTGGAATGCTAATTTGACTATTCCTTCATGTAGACAAGACATCGACTTCACCCTCCCCTATATCCGTGGAAATAATGGAATTGATTGAAAACTTGGGAAATATTTCAAGGAAGTTCCCTCATCCTAATGATAACCATCCTAATAGTGGGAGTGACTTTGTTGAGGAAATCAATCCCCCCAATATAGCCAATAGATAATACCTCTGTTGAGGGTAGAATATATGATCCCTCCTCTTTTATTATTTTGCTAGTTCAACAGACCATTCCTCCTTCTAGATCACCAATACCATCAGTCATAGAGGATCATACACAATGTCGGCTGATCTTGAAGCATATTCACACCTTTATCATCAAGACTCATTTGGAATCAGTTCATGACCATGGGGAAAATCTTCATCAGTTGTTTCATGACTTAGGGATAAATGGATTTGATCGCAAGACATTATATGAAATCATGAATCAAATTGTACTATCCCAATGATATTTGGCCTCCAATGAGAGGTAATTAAATGATTTCACAGATGAGGATCCTCTTGATAATCATATGAAGGAGGAATCAGAGGTATTATAGTAGGGTCACCAGCTGATATTTGAACTATGAGCCCAAATGGATCCCTAGACTATACAAATATGGAGATATAAGGATATCATATCTCATATGAAGTATGACCTTTCAGCCTCATCATCTTCACTGGAAACTTCTAAAAATATATTCAAGGAGATAACTAATCTACTCAAGACTCTCCATCCTGGTGAAGAAGTGGAAGAGGCAGGGTTAGTGACACTCCAATATTCAATTGATGCTTCTCACCAGACTCTTTCTGACCTAACCATCTTAGCTGATCAAATCTTATTATAATTTGATAGTTGTCATGCATCCTATTTTTTATGAGACTCTTGGAGAGATTTCTAAATGTGGGGATTCATCCTATTTCATACTTTATCAATGAATATATTTTTGGAACATAAATGTGTTGTCCGGTTTTTTTCTCTCATTCATGATGTGTATGACTTTCCACTGATATGCTATTATGTGAATCATCAAGGATACTATTCATTTTCATAATATCAAGTAAACCTGAATACCTAGAATTGAATGTTAAAATTATAATATATTTATCTTGGGAAATGCTCAAGGAATCCCACAAACATGATATTCTTCATTGGTAATTTATTATAGCTATCATGAAGTCAGTTTCTTAGAAAAAAGACCAATGGGTTAGATATGTTTCTCGGTGGGATGGTGATCTTTATTTTTCCGAAGATAATAGGCTTGGAGAACATATATTGATTTATTCTACGGCCATATGGTGGCCCTTATGTATCAATATCATATTAAAAAAATATGATCTCCACTCCTTTTTGATGACCATGAAAGATTTGTGAAGACTCAAATGTCTAGATGATGAGGTTGGGTGTGGGAGAAAATCTATCCATAAAGGGTTCTGGCTCCTTAGGGTAGTTTAGATTTTGACCATAAAGCTCAAACCCTACTCCATATGGTTTCAAATAATGAGGTGTGGGCCATCAAAGGTTCAGGAATGAAGTGTCACATTCATACCTTGATAAAGGGTACAAAACACATCGATGTAATGTTGAGGATGTCAAATACACTCAGATAGTTTGGTACAGAGACTATAAGTCATGGTCCAAAGTACTCAGATCATGAGGATGATATGATATAGTCATACCAGGAGTTTTTTTATCCACACTGAGGTGTTGAGTTCTACCATAGTGATTTAATGTACCACAAGGATCAGAATGTACTTTTTGTAGAGTGATGAATTCATTTGAAGACTATAGGCGCATATATAGGATCCATATACATACATTCATAGTAAAGAAAAGGGTCTCTTGAATTTGGATATATTTTCTAAGGGCCATGGATGGTTTATAGTGACCTGAGTCACCTCAAATCATGAAGTGTGATTTGTGGAAAGTATAATATCCAAGAAGGTTTTGAGTACCCTAAAAATTATGTCACCTCCTAGTGAACATATTCTCATGCTGAGGAGATGTGACAAATCATTACTCTTAATTTTTATTAAACCAGGGGGTCCAATGATAATATATTTTCTTTTAAAAGGGTTACAAAGAAGGACCTATGAGCTTTGTTCCATATTTATTTGCACCATAATTTTCCCTAAACACTGAAGATGAAGAGTTTAGAAAATGAAGGCTTGAATTTTTCTTAGGCCTCCCCTTGAGGGTTATTAACTTGACAATTTTTTTGTATCTTTTACTAGGAGTTTAAAGGTCTTATGATTTGGACCATCATAGACTAGATTTTAAGGTCATAAAACTTTGACCAAAGTGCAGACAATTTAAGGTTGTGATGCGGATGAACCTAATATAAAGGATGATACACAAGATCCAAACTAGGATACCCAAGGCCAGGAATACTCCACCATACTTATGAGTGAGAGGTAAAAATATTGTAAATAATGGACCAAGGTTCTCAAGTCATAATTAATGGTATGGGAAAATTGTACCGGGAGTGGTTCATATCATATTGATATGTTGAGGTTCTACCACAATGATTATAGGTCCCACAAGGGTCTAAAATACCTTTTTATAGAGTGACACATTTTGTTGATGATCGTATGTGAATATGAAGGCACCATAGGCATACATGCATAGTCAAGAAAAGGGATACTTGAATCCAGATATCTTTTCTAAGGGACATGTAATATTAATAGAAATTTTAGGTGCTCAAGACATGATGTATGTTTCATAGACGGTGTTTCTTAAAATATGATGGAAACACCTATTACTCTGGTATATCATGGTGACACTCTTGTGGTCCTTTAATAAAGGATAATTAATGGGTGATGGTCTACATAGTTCAACATCATGTAGTTTTGATGTGTTTTCTTCCGTGAAGTTTAACATCATGCAGTAAGGATGTGTTCCGCAAAGTTTATTATCATTCGGTGAGGATGTGTTTCTTGTAGTTTATTTTCATGTGGTAAGGATGCTTTCCATGAAGTTTAACATCATGCAGTAATGACATACTTCTGTGTAGTTTAATGTCATATGGTAAGTATGTGTCCTGTATAGTTTACTGTCATGTTGTAAGGATGTGTTATATATAGTTTATTGTCATGCGGTAAGGATGTTTTATGTAAAATTTAACGCCATGTAGTAAGGATTTACTTCCGTGTATTTTAACATCATGTGGTAAGGACATAATTCTATTAAGTTTAATGTAATGTGGTAAGAACGTGGAAACTGACATGAAAAATTTTGTGATGCATATTATATGCATAAGAAGGTCATGTGTAGATCTGAATCAAATGTAGGAAAAATGAGCTTGTATGATTCATCCATTATGAAGTCAGGGTTCATTTATATTATCACTTGTTACCACCGGGCCCAAGATCCCGAAGTCACTACATATCTTGTAATGGCATGAATAAATCCACACATAGTTATTAAGAATCCATACAGTTTAGCATATTGCGATATAGATGTGGTCTTCTCAATGTTATTTATTAATGTTGTGCAAGGCTTATCATATGCAGAATCAGTCCTTGCATATATTTGAATCATACATAGGAAGGGTGAGCTTGAAAAACCCTATTGCCTATGTAGTTTGGGTTGAATTTTCTTATTGGTTGTTATAGCTGAGCTCGAGATTGATGATTTGGGTGTCACTAGGTATCATATGATGACAAGAATCAAGCCACATATATTTCTAAACTGGGAAACACTCTTTGCAGGTCTTACCCATACATAGAGGTGGGAACTGCTTCCAATGATTACCGTAGCTAGGCCCAAGATTTAAGATCTAGGTGTCACTACATATTCTGTGATGACATAAATCAAGACACACCTAGTTCTAGAGGAACCATTCAGTTTAACTTTATGCCACAAGGATGTGGGTTTCCCAATGTGAGAAGGGGAATTATGGCTGGACCCAAGGATGTAAATTCGTGTGTCACTATGTATCCTATGATAATACATATCAATCCATACATAGTTCTTTAAATCCCATGTAGTTTATCATGTAGTGAGGATGAAGATTAATTGACATGAAAGAATGGAAATGTTATTGCTAAGACAAAGGGTTGAAGTATGGGTGTCACTACGCACCTCATGAAAATGAGAATCAAGCCACACATATTTATTAGAGAATGACCCTCCTATGCAAGTCTAGCCTGTACGCAGAGAGGAGGTATTTTTATATTTTTCATGACTAGACTCAGGATTTAAGAGCTAAGTATCAGTAAATATCCCATGATGTAAGGAATCAAGTCACACATAGTTCTCTAATGGGGATATGGTGATAGGCTAGTACCAAAAAAAGTGGTCCTCTCGGGCAAGGTCCATAAGATTTTTCAGTTTTATGTTGTGTAGGAAACATCAACTATGTAGTTTAACATCATGTGGCAAAGAATTATGGCATGCCTTTCAAGTTCTTGAATTTGAGACCATTATGAGCCTATCATGAGATGGAATTACTTTTTTGTACAAGGAATCCCTTATCAAAATTCCTAAGCTCACATGATCTATGCTCGATTTGAGAAACAAGGAATAACTAGGGCTTCTCTTGACATATAGAGGAAACTAAAGCATGGATAGGGTAATTTTGCATCATTTGGTGGCTAGAACAAGATATAGGATCAATTCATCCCTATGTATCACATTGGAAATGTGAATTAAGTCGTACATAGTTATAGGAAACCCGTGCATCTTAATGTCATGTAGAAAGGACATCTACCATGTATTTTAACATCCTGTAGTAAGAAAGTGGATCACCTAACCTGAAAGAAGTGAGGCATTATGGATCCATGCAGTTTAACATCATCTAGTAAGGAAGAGAAATTCCATGCAATTTAACATCTTGCTTCTAGGACATCTCTACACAGTTCAACATCATGTGGTTAGGATGAGATTATACGATTTATCGTCATATAACTAGGATGAATCCATATATTTTATCTTCATATGGTCAGGAAAACTTCATATAGTTTAACATCATGTAACTAGGACGAATGGAAGGACATACATTGATGTAGATGCCTGTATAATTATCGTTATGGAAATTATTTCTCGAGAAACCTCTCTTTGGTGGTGGGGGGGGGGGGGGGGGGGTTAACACAATACCCATCCATTATATTCAATTAATAAGCCCCATTGTGGTAGATCACATGTATGACATAAGGTCCATCCCATTTGGGTTCCATCTTTTGAGGCATTTTCCATGGTATCATTAGGGTTTTGAGAGACAACACCAGTTATTCTTTGAGGAATGAATAGAGGTGAACCTTTTTATTGAAGGCTCATGTGATCTAATTTTGATGAACTTTAAGGTTGTACAATGTATGAAACATGTTCTCATTGAGTTGCTCCAATTCATCCTGCTGCTTTTGAGATTGATCATCATTTGAGATGTATCCTCAAATAGCTATCTAAAGTGAAGTAAAGTAGAATTCTATGGGTAACACTACCTTAGTACCATACATCGATGAGTATGGTGTTTCTTGTGTAGAAATACACATAGTGGTAAAATAGGCTCATAAAGCATGGAGGATTTTATCTGGCCAGGAATTATTGTCATTCAACATCTTCTAGAGTATGTTCGATAGAGTCTTATTGAAGGCCTTTATCTGTCCATTTGCTATTGCATGATAGTGATATGAGTGATTGGACTCGACACTGTAATCATAGTATAGTTTCTTCGACTATGTAGAAAAAAATTTAGTGTTGTTGTCTGTTAATATTGTGTGAGGGACTCTAAACTGGGTGTTGATACAGAACTTCATGAAGCTGATAACTTTATCCCATTTAGAAAAGAAGTCGGCATAAGTAAGGATGTACTTGAATTGCTTGGATATGGATGAATGATATGGCCCCATGACATCTATTCCCCAAATGGAAAATAGCCATAAATATTTTGTTATATATAGAAATTATGGGGGTTGATGGGTGAAGTTTCCATGAATCTGGCACACATGAAAATTCTTGGTGAACACTATACAGTCTTGTATCATGGTTTTATAGTAATACCCCAACCTCCTGATTTTATGGGAGAGCCTAGTCCCAAATTGATGAGTTCCATAAGAGACTATATAGACTTCTTTTATGATGGTGAGAATCTATCTTTTTTATATACATCCGAGGAGGATTCTATCAAATCCATGCCTATAGATGGATTTTTGATCATTTAGGCCATCTCGTAGGGTAAAATTCACCGCAAAAAATCAAATTTGTTCCCTTATGACTTGTTCTGTTGGGAGAGTCATGTTTTGAAGATAACCAATTTTTGGAACTATCTATATAGGGGTGGACATTGGTTCATCATGCTTTAGGGTGGTGCTAAACTACTTTATTTCTTCAATATCACATATGAAAATTGATGAGACCATTCTTCAATACATGATACATAAGATTATTTCCTCCTGATTAGGGTCATCCAGGACAATGGCTGCATTATCTAATGCATCAGCGTGATAATTATATGATCGGGGAACATGATGCAATGTGGTATCAAAAGTGAAATCTTCCATCAATCCCAACATGTATCTATAAAGATGGTATGGTTATTATTTCATAATGGAATATTAACCATTGATCTACTTTATCACTAGTTCTTAATACCATTTGATATTCAGGTAGGCTATTTGTAGGTTTAGGGTCTGTTCCGGCCCAATGATGAGGGCTTGGTATTCTTCCTCATTATTCGAGGAACCTTCAGATAATGAGAAGGGGTGGGAAAAAACATATTTTTTAGGAGAGAAAAATACGAACCTAAATCCAACCCGATTAAGCTTTGGGTTGTCCATCATTTTATAGATAGTTTTTTGGAGGCACCATTATAATACATCTCCCATGTATAGGGAGTTTCATGGGCATAAAAGACCTCATCATCAAGAAGATTGGTGTCTACCGGTGTATTTTCTAGGGTAGTATGTGTTGTGTGGAAATCAACCATCTATTTCTTTTTTATTAATTTCAATTACATGAACTAAATTTCATATTGTTTTAGAATTACCACCCATCAGACTAGGTTCCCAATCAATATAGGATAGACAAGGATGTACTTGATTGAATCAATATGGGAGGCCAGATAGACTTCGCGGTGCTTCATGTAATGCCTCATATTTTTCACTAGGAAGATGATTTAAAGGAAATTATTCTTAACATCAGAATATGAAGTCTCAGTACCTAGCATTGTCTGACTAAGGTAGTAGAGACTGTTCTAAGTACAAAAATCATTTTTTTTGTGCAAGGAAGGATCCCAGTGATATTTACATAGTGGCCACATATAATATAAGTAGCCTCCCTTCTACCAGAGACATTAGGATTGGTTGGTGAAGGAGATATTACTTGACTCTTTCGAAGGATTCTTGGTAGTCATCGGTCCTCTAATAGGCAATTCCCTTCTTCTTTAGCTTGCTGAAGGGAAGATATTTTTCAACCAGGTTGGCTATGAATTTAGGAATGTAGGTGAGGTTCACTTGGATCCCCCTTAGTTCCTTGAGATTTATAGAGGGTGACATTGCTAAAATAGAACTAGTATTATCTATGTCAACCACAATTCCATAGTGGCATACCCCAAATCCAAGGAACATCCATGATGTTACCCTGAAGGTGAAAATCAGTAGATTAATCTTTAGACTGTGTTGTCACATCTTGTCAAAGATTTTTTTGGAGATATATGAAGTGATCACTTCGCCATAGAAACTAGGAAACCTGGTCACTGAAATAACATTCGACTATCTTTCCTAGGAAAATCTTAAATATATGATGCATGGTGCATTGATATTTAATGCCGAAATTTTATATCCCAAAGGGCCTGATCTGATAGTAAGATATACCCTAAGGCACTCTAAAGGTAGTGGATTTCTCAACTTCAAGGGCCATATTTATCTTATTGTACCCAAAGTACCCATCCATGAAGGAAAGGTCTTGGAATCCAGTGGTTGCATCAATTAAGAGTTCTATGATCGGTAATAGGAAATCATCCTTTAGGTAGTGCCAATTAAGGTCTTTACAATTGATGAAAACCCTAATATACCCATTCCTATTCTTGATGGGGATGATGTTGGAATCCATCTTGGGTATTGCACTTATTAGAAAAAGTTTTCTTTAATTAACTCGTCGACCTAAACCTCTATATTGGTGAAATGATAGGGGTTCATCCTCTTGGATACCTTCTAGATGTCTTGATGCTAATTGGGTAAGATGAGATGGTTCATATCCACATCTGGATTCATTTCATGCATTTATGTGTAGTTCTAAGTGAAGAAATATCGATGTTGTTTCATAAATACAGTGTAAATATATTTCTCTTTGAGGGGCATGGTGGACCTAATAAGTGTAGGCCATAAGTTTTATTCTATTCCCAGATTTATCTATCTAAGCTCGTCGATGGTGGTGGATACACCTTCCTCAAATGAGGGAGAGGTGTTCTTGAGGTCCTCCTCATCTTCTTCCACCTTGGAGTTTTTGGAGAAATTTCCAGATGAATTTGGAAATCTAAGGGCATATATTTCTCTATTAGGGTGAGAGAGTCCATGTGAAGAGGCATTATCATCCCCCACTACCTTAGTCACTACCGAGAGATTCCAAATCTTATTTTTTACACATTCACTGGGTATAAGAGGGTATTGGACCTCTGGGGTAAAGTCTATCACCTCAACTAGATTTATGGGGAGAATATAGTCATTGTCGAGCATACTCTAGGGATTTTTAGGGGTGGTCCCCAATACATTTGGGGATATAACCCATTTATCATCATACATTATTGGTTTTTTGCATCCCCTTTTATAGAAATATGCTTCAACATATGTGGACCTACTAGTCTTTAATGGGGCATTATCACTATGCAGTATTCCGAACTTTCCATTGATGGGGTACTTCAGACACTGATGGAAGGTTGAAGGTACCTCTAGGTGGCTACAAAGATAATGCCTTCCAAGTAGAACATTGTATGAGGTTCCTTATTGGATTACCATAAAATCATTTTCATATGTAATATCTTCTCGAGAGGTCTTCTCTCATGCTTATCAAACCCTTGAATGGTCAGCATTATGGGGGAAAAATCCCCTTATCTACGTCTCAAATGTTTTAGGGTTCAAACAGGGATGAGGTTGATCCTAAAACATTTATCAATCAGATCCATTTGGATGTTGAAATTATTAGGTTTTCCTAAAAAATATAGTATCTTGATGTTCCCTTGGATGACCTCTTCTTGATCATGGATAGTGAACAAGATGTAAACATGAAATTATGGGGATATGGTCTCCCCTCGATAGACATTGGTTGAAGAAAATTATTTCTCAAATTCTTGTGGGCTATAGATGGATTTAAAAATTTCCTCCTTGAGTTATTTTGAAATATGAAGTGCATTGAGGATTAAGAGATTGGATTGGACCACCACCAGCTATTTTAGAATGTTGTACTTTTGTTCTAGAGGTTGGTGCTTCCTGATATGGGGTTGCTTCTGGACTTTTGGTTTAGGAGACAAGGAATTTGAGATGGACAGACCTGGTGCTTGTGCAGAGGTCATGGGAGCATCTACAAAAAATGGTGTGGGTCATACCGACCTTCCCCATTATGTAGGATGATTGGGTAATCATACCCCCACTAGGCGGTCATGCAAGAAAATTGGTTACGGAGGACCAAAAGAGATCTCTAGGACACCTCCATGCCTATTTTGGGATTTCTAGAATTCTTTCCCATGTTTCTCAGCTGCATATATTTCCTTTTAGGTAACATGAAAAAAATATCAGGTCTGACCACATCCATGCTATCCTCTATATCCTCGATTCCTATGAATGTGGGCTCTCATTCTCCAGTTATCTGTGGGAAACTCATATTATGAAGAATATTCATCATCAGAGAAGGGGTCTTCCATGTGTATCACATTTAAAGAGCCAAATATGATCTCTTCATTTGATTAGGATTTCATTTGATGGGATGGTTCCCATGGTACATATGTTTCATATAAGAAATAATCAAGAGTTAGATCTTGTGTTCGCGTAGAATACAACTCTTCCTCCTCTGTTTCTTCCTACTTCTAGTTGTTACACAAGCTTTTGGGAGGTATATTTGGTGTTATATCCTTGGGTGGTAGAGCTATTATGGGCCAGTGCAGGATGTGATATCAGGGTGGAATGAGCTCAATCAAATATTTTCCAAGTCATCTAGTTGTTGGACTTCCACTCATGCCTGAATGGAAATTTATTCCAGTCACCGTCTTCCTATGATTGGAAAATGGTTATGTAGGCCACCTACTTTGAGGAGTTATCTAACACCACCTGTCTGAAATTGATAATTCCATTAGGATGTCTTTTAAGGTGAATTATTCCTAGATATTATAACCTAACCTTCTAAGAAAAGGGTAATAATCCGGATGGTTTGTGAGGTTGACCTCATCGGGCTTCCTAGATTATGGAATTATGAGCTGGTCATTGTCCATGGATGCCAAAAAATAACTGAGTACTTGTTTATTTCAGAAAGAGTATGATTTGTTCATCCATTCCTCAAATCCCAGGTGACCCTGATTTCTATATGCTTTTGGAAGAGGGAGATTATATGGTTGTTTCCACTTGACAGAAGGTATTGGGTAGTTTGGGACCTACCTAGGTACTTGGATGGGAACTTCTAATGGCTTGAGAGTGATAGCTACAACTTCTGTATTACCTAGACATTTCCCTTGTACTGCGGGAATGATTTGAGTTTTGGACCAGGTTCGCTCAATAGCCACCTCAAGATTTTGATCCGTTTAAGTGAAATCAAAGAACCTACCTAGATTCTTCATTAGGATCTGAGGTGTCTAAAACTCATCATGGAGATTATCAACATAGAGTTCCAATTGTTTCTCCTATGAGAGAGGGATGCTGAGTGAATAGGTTAAACCTTTACATTTGGGTATGAAGTCTGAAACCCTCTCTTTCTCACATTTTTGTAGTTTTTCAGGTCAATGATCATTATTTTCCTTAGTGTGGAGCTGAATTGATAAAGTAACTGGTGACAAAGGTCTTCCAATTCTACAATGGGTCCTACTGGAAGACTATTATACCATACAAAGGCTGGCCCTGTCAAAGTTTATACCAAACACCTCAAATTTGTTGCCTCCTATTGATCTCAAGGACTCATCATCGTCACACATCGATATATGAAGTGTGTAAGATGTTGTTTAGGGATGACTACACCTTCAAAAGTATATAAGGTAGGATTTTTGAAATTGTATGGAGGCAAAGTATCTTCCACCCATTCAGGATATGGATTTATCTTAGGCTAGATAGGTGTGAGTTGCCCTTCCATGGATTCCATTCTAGTATCCAAGGACTCTATGATGTTAAGAATCTTTTAGGGAACTAATGTATGAGCCTCCTTCCATCTATAGGGAGAGGTAGGGGTCAATGGGGTGGCACTACTTTTATTTCTTGGTGATTCTTGATTTGTCCTACGACTGAATAATTACCCTGATAAGGAAGAGGATGTTTCCTTATTAGAGGGAAGTCATGATTATTTTCGACTTCCTCATTTATTTAGAGTGGATTCATAGATCCGAATATATCATGATTCTCATATACTACTCTTTCTAGTGGATCGACTATAGGAGGAAGAATATTCATCTCTTCCTGAAGATGATACCCAGGGGGAATATTTCCCCTAAGTAGCTTATCATTGAGTTTCTAGAGAGTTTGTTTTTCTCTATAATATTGTGGTAGATATTACTACATGGAAGGAACCTCAACTCTTCTAGATAGTTATTAGGATGTAGTTGTACCTTTCTCTTTTTCTTTGGTATTGTTCTACCATGGAGGTGGAAACTTGGTATTTGGAGGTGCCAGATTTTGGATCCTTCTTTGGTTCTGGGTATGTGCAACCTCATTTGGTTCATCCAAATCATCCAACTACAGGGGTATATTTTATGTGTTGTGTCCCTATATATTTTTGTTTTGATCCACAATCTTTGGCATGTTGACAATGATGACATTCATGGAGGCATATTGGGGATTGGTGGTTGTTCCATTACTTTTAATACAACATGTTGATTCTACACTACTTTAATCAGGGTCCTTATTCAAACCCTTGGCCATATTGTTCCATTTTCTCTTGTGAACCTAGTTGGGTCTAATCAGCTTTTTCAAATGCTCCTCCCATATTGGTCTATGAATAGTGACTTTGAGGTAATTTTTGGTCATGGTTGCTGAATGGGCCCCAACTAGTAGAGTTTTGTCTTGCGGTGGGAGGAACAGGTGGGATGAAGACCATTGTTTTTTTCCTCCCAAAATAGGGAAGAATAATTCTCTCTATAGTGATGATGATGATGAAAATGCCTCTATCCCTATGGGGTGGGGGTCATCTGGGGCTACCATTATCATTGATTGGTCCTATTTATGAGGATTCAATGATTCTAGTTAGGTATTTGATAATTTCTAGGACATTCATGATGATATAAATGCCCTATACCAGTGGTATAGAGTTGATTTGGAATCACCATTGATTTCCACAAGACCCTCTCAGGGGATAGTGATCCCGGTGATGATGATTGAGATATAAATTCTCCCTACCCAGTGGGTTGGGGTTTGTTTGCGGCTACCACCAACATGTCCAAGATCCTCTTGGGAATTGACAATCCAAGAGGTGGGGGTGGTGGTAGATATTCCCCCAATATGATGAGTTGGGTCTGCTCTTGGACAACTGATATGGTAGCATCTACTATGACCCATTAGATACAGAAAATCTATGCTCGTATAAAAGTTGGGTGTGATAGAAGCCCATGCTGGGAATCATTATTCACGCAAAGTTGTCTGGTTGATCACAACTTTGGTCACTGCATCAGACAATGTATTCCTATAGCTTTGAGGGGCTTAGTTTGAATTCCTTTTGGCCACCCTGTTCCTCCATTCTTGATGTTTGGGAACCATTGAAGTTGGGGAATTCTGTTGTAATGACCAATTGGACCAAGATTTACCCAATCCCCTGATTTCACTGGAGGCTATGACATTATAGGACATCATATCTGAGGAGTTCTGATATTCCAGTGGTTCAGAAAATTGTAATGCTCTATAATTTATTCATCCTCAAATATAGATGCATAAAATGGATTCTGAGATAAGATACCAAATGGTTGTGATACAATGATAATAAGAATGTTTCATATTTTCACTATGATTTTCCAATTTTGGATCTTGTAACATGTAGATAGTAGCCATATCTAAATAAAAATAGAGTATCTTGATGGTCTAAAGGTGACCCTTGTATCCTGGATAAGGGAGGTGTCTAGACTTCAGTCATTGATGAGTAGACCACATATTTTGGTGTATATAAGGCATGAACTCCTTTTCTAGATCATCTAGGACCTCATAGTCAGAGGCGGAGATGGGACAAAACAGGATGGGGAAGTTGTTTCCAGATAACTCTATCCATATGTCAATGTAAAACCCCTATCCATAAAAAATGCATGCCTCTATCCATCCAGACTATAGAAGATGCTTTTGAGGGTTTCCTGCGGACTAGAGTGGAGTGATACTGAAAGTTTATGGGGAACTATATATGGCTGGACATGATGTTTCGAGCACATATCTATATAAAAACATCTAAGCTTTAGAAACCTCTCTATAGGAATGTTTCTGATCTTTGAACACATCTCTATATAAAGGTGTTTGGGCAAGGAAATGATTTCCTTGTCCATGGGAGATATCACTGGAGGGGGGTTGACTATAGTGGATGTTAGAGTAGAGTTCCTATGATCCATCTACACACTACCACGAGTAGGAATATCATGGTAATGATCACATTATTCTTTAATGGAAGAGTTGATGGACCATTGTGGTGTTGAGAATGTGTGTCAAACAACCTCAAGGATACTATAATTGAAAAAAATTAGAAATATAGGTCATGTTTTCATCATGGTAAGAATATGCCAACCTGCCTTTTGGAATCGTGTAGGGATATGATCCTGTTGTATGATGATTTCCAGAACTTTCTTATAAACATATGATGCTACAAGAGTTTGAGATCACTATTGAGAAGCTACTGGAATATTCCAATGTGATGTCTCATTATTGATAGGAATATGATCCTGTCTCGATGAATGATTCATAAGGCTCGATTAGGACATGAGTATGAGCCTAATTCTAAGACTTTGGGATATGATCATGGTCTTTCTTGGAAGGAGTATGAGCCTACCCCGATGAATGTTCCGCTCTCACATAGTGATCCCTAGTTGGATAAGGAACATACGTTTGGTTTGAATATGCATTTCCCTCTATAATATGCATACATTATTCCAAAATAGAATAAGGGATATGATCCTCTTATATTTCGTTGGAATGATGCTGGTGCATTTGTTCATCAACAAAACTAGATATATGCACCTGGCTTCTGTGATTTGCTAGAATATGCTAGCCAGATTCACTGATAGGAATATGAGACTATCCCCAGGCTTGTTACATTCTCACTTGGTTTGAACCAACTAGAATGGGGATATATGCCCAATCCTAGGCCTTTAGAGTATGTCTCTATACTTATTTGATAGGAATATGAGCATGTATTGAGGCATGTGCCCCTATCACTTGGTGAGACCCAGCCAAAATGGGGATATGAGCATGATCCCAAGCCTTTGGAATATGGTTCTAGACTTCTTTTAAATTCATGTTCCCCTTTCTTGAGGCATGTACCACTCTCACCTAGTGAGAACCAATTGTAATGGGAGTATGAACCCAGTATGATGCCTCATCCTTTATCAGAATATGATGAAAATCCTCTAGGATGGGAGCAAGAATGTATATTTTCTCCAGTAGAACCACTTGTTTGAGATTATTAGAGTGTTTAGTTTTCCTCTCTATAGGGATAAGAATATGTGCCTATCCCTTTATCATCAATAGTGTCAGAATATGATGGTAGAGTTCTTCAGCTGTTGTTAAAATATATTGGCATTTTAGAAAAGTGTGTGTAGGTTTATAAGCCTCCACATTTTTCATTTCCATTATACACTAGAAGATGTCTTCAATTGAAGAAGTTATATGCACCCACTTCCATTCTCCTTGTTCTACCAGAATATGTTGATGGAATTCATGCCTGGGGGTAAGAATATGAACCTCCCCCATGCCTAATGCGGGAATATGCCCATATACATGATCCAAGTGAGTAGGGATATGTACTTTCTTACTGGATACTACTAGAATATGCTGGAAGGAATCATTAGAAGGAGTGGGGATATGATACCACCCTTCTATATCCAACACCTCCCTTACCTGATGAGCCTTCCTTGTTCCCTATGAATAGGAATTAGAGGTGGAAGTATGTTGGGTGGTACCCTCAGTAGGAGACTGGTGGGTACTAGTGGGATGATGTTCGTGATGATGGTTGAAAGGATACCTCCTAACTGACAACTAAACCAGATGGGAGCCATATTTGGATTCATGTTCTACCTTCATTAGACATTGAAGGTTGTAGTTGTCATGCACCAGGGATAAGCTCCTGAAGTAGTTGGTTATGGTGAAGAGGGCCACTAGCTTAGCTATAACTTTACCTGGGAAATACAGACTCACCAATTTACATACTTAAATAACCTCATAGGAAGTTTCCTTGTTCAGGATTGTACCACATTGATGGTACTCCCGGACCATCATGTTCCCCACCCAACATTTGAACTATCGAGTATGTGAGATCATTTTGTGACCCATGGGTGTTTTTGTTGTAGGTAATTTACTAGAGTGATGTATGTAAGAAGAATACATTATCTTGGATAAGGATGTTATTGATGAGAGATATATCTACAGTCACACAAACAACAAGGAACAAGGTCACTGATTAATTCAATATCATAGGCATAATGTTATCAATTAGATATGAATGGTTAACACAGTTTTCCTCTTATTCCTGATCCAACCATTCTACTCATTTGGACATGTAAAAATTAGGATGAACTTATTTCATGAGAACTCAGAATATAGAGGATAATCTGTAAGATTATTCTAGTCTTACTACATTTTTTGTGTTGGGTATGTAAAATAAAGCGTCCTGATGCATGATCAGCTAATCATTTTTTATTAGAGTGATTCACATGGGTTCACCATTTTTGTTTTATATGGTGTGAAAAAAATGGAATGATGGATAATAACATAATAATTTTTTATTAGAGGGATTCCCATTGGGTTCAACATTTTTGTTTGTGTATAAGTAAAAATGAAATGGACTGATAGATAATAACCCAATAATTTTTTATTAGATAGATTCAAATCAGGTCCACCATTTTTGTTTGCGTATATAAAAAAATGAAATGTCACAACAAATAATAACCCAATCATTTGTTATTATAGATATTCATGCTGGGTTCACCATTTATTTTTTCATATAGGGGTAAACAAAATGTCCTGATAGATAATAACCTAATCATTTGTTATTAGAAGGTTTTGCATTTTATTTACATCATGTACACCATTTTTATTTCGAAAGAGGTGAGGTGAATGTGGTACAGGTTAGGTTTGGTTTGAGGGTTTATTGTGGGGGTTTAATTTCTTAAACAATCATTAACATTGTTTTACCATTTTTGTTCTTAATATAAAAACTAATGGTCCCCTCATCCATAACTAAGTATGAACCTGATTTCCAAAGGAAGGTGGTTAATTGGGGTTTCAGACCAGGTGACACTTAGGGACTCATTTTGGTTGAGAGAATGGGAGTTCAGGATCATCACAACCTTTTGAGGGGAATTATTTCCTACTTCAAGAATCTTTTATAGATTTAAGACATGTTCTATAATATCTTCCTAATCCTGACATGATACTGGTTACCCTAACAAAATGACTATGGATTAAGACTCTTTTTCTTAAAAAGTAGTGGGTTATCTTGTTAGGGAATACATTTGTATGTATATTATATTCTTCATCCATTTCTCGATAATGAATTGATGCTTATATTCTAAAGAAGTATAACCAGTCACTTGAAAATTTACTAACACACAAGGAGGTGGTTAATATTTTGAGGAGGGGATTGAGCCATTATGAGGTTTCCTACATATCCTGGTTATTGAAGGAATAGAAACCCACATAGTTAATTAAACCCATGTAGTTTATCGACATATAGAAAGGAAATATTTGAGTGTTTTAAGGCACTAGGAATTCAATCTCAAGCCTTAGGAAGACATCCTACGCATCCTGATTATGGAGAGAATAAGAATTTTCGTAGTTTATCTGGTTTCTTATTCCATTTATTGATGAGTCATAATGATTAGACCATGGGAATGATTGGGTCCTGGTGGATGCCTATTTGATATCAAACCTTATAAATTCATCCTATGTATCCTAGTTATTGTAGGAATCAAATTTCTCATAGTTTAGTCACACCCTTGGGACTGACCCCAGGGTAGATGCCCTCATATGGTGAGGTTTATATCATGCCATTTATAGGGGATTACATATTGGAATTTCCCTAGCAGGTGGAGATTTGTGATGCAAATGATATGATCATTATGACTCCATAATACAATGTGAGATATTCTCAATGTGAGAAACAAGGGATAATAAGAAACTAGTCTCACTGTATACGGATGCATGGCCTATATATTAGGATGGCCCTTGTGATGTTTAATATGGAGTTCAGTCCTCAGGGAGGTTTCCAATGTATCCTGTTTATGGTAGGAATTAGAGTCCTCATTGTTCAATTAATTTATTAGTCCATTGAGGGATGAGGTAATATGATCATCCAATGGGAATGATTGAGTTCAGATGGTTGAAATGTCAAAGACATGGGGTTTTCATCGGAATGGATTCTTATACGAGATCAAGCCTTAAGAAGGATTCCTATATATCCTAGTTATTGTAGGAATAAAACTTCTTATAGTTCAGTTAATTAGGGATTACACTCGAAGGTTTCCCTTGTATGTATAGGATTCTAATGTAAATGAAATGATTATTGCAACTCCCTAATCCCATAAGATCTATTCTTGGTATGGGAAACAAGGGATGGAAAATGATCAGTCTCATTTCTTATATAAGTGGGACTTACACACTAGAATTCCACTTTGTAGGCTTGATATAGAGCTCAAGCCTTAGGAATGTGTCTTACATATCCTAGTTATGATAGGAATTAGATTTCTCATAGTTTAACTATTTCTCAGTCCACTGGGGGATGAGGTATAGTGATCAACCCATGGGAATTATTGGGTCCTAATGGTTGAAATGTGGGATACATGTAAGGGCTTACACCGAAGTGGATACCTATTTTTATTTAGTCTCAGGCCTTAGGAAGGCATCCTACATATATTGGTTTTGGAAAGAATTACAGTCCTTGTTGTTTAATTGATCAGGCTTACACAATTAGGTTTCCATGGTCCCTTTAGAGGTTTATAATGCAAATGATATGATTATTTTAACTCCCTAAGATCACAAGATCTATACACGTTGAGAGAAATAAGGGATAAAAAATAATAAATGTCATTTCTTGAGGATGTGGGACTTATGTGTCGGGACTACCCTTTGGGTGCATAATATCGGGCTTGGGCCTTGGAGAGGCATCCTACATATCCTGGTTATTAATGGAATTAGAGTCATCATAGTTTACTTTGTTGGGTCTTACAAAATGATGCTTCCCTATTAATCATAGATTGCACACTAAGGTTGGACAAGGTTATCAAATCCTAGGATGCCCTTATGACCTGGCCTTCTTTCCTACCTCACATACATTTTCTATCTTCTCAACATGCTTTGATTGCATACATGACATGTTGGAGGGTGTATGTATGACATTTTCTAGGACAATCACATGATCCAATTGTCTTTTCCTAGTGATTTCACATATCTTGGATGGAATGTCTGAGTATTGTTTTATAAGCAAGGCTGACTTTCATGGAGGACATTGCAAGACTCAGACGGTTTTCTCTGGAAGCCATTGCATGACCCTGACTATCTTGTCGAGAGGGTGTCACACGATCCAATTGAATTTCCTAGGTTTCATTGAAAGATATTCCTGACACATTTGGAGGGAATTGTAAGACTTAATGTGATATGTATTAGAGGGAATCACATTTCATATATGAGATGTTTTGAGGACATCAAGAGACTTAGCTAGTGTGCCCATAGGATATCGTAAGAGCCAGTTGACATGCCTGGGTGATTCTATGAGACTTAGCTAACATGAACTGACACTTCCATGCGGGTCAAGTGACAAGTCTAAAGAGATTTATATGGCTAGAATGGAAATCCTAGAGGATTTTGTGAGACCAAGGTGGCATTCCCTGGGGGAACCGTGTGACTTTCTTTGATATGTCTGAATGTCTTACCATGATCCAAATAGTATACCAAACGATTGTAGCATGATCTGAGAAACAAGTCCTGATGTTTTTGCATGACCTGAATCATTCATGAAAAGTGCATGAAAATCAATGCATGTGTCTTTCACTTAAGTATCCCATATTTTAGTTCTTTTTCTAGAATTTTATACTGAAAATACCGTAGATTTGTTCAATGTTAGATTATTTTAAGCCTCATGTGATCTAGTAGGTGTGCGGGATGTTCATCGCATGTCCTTCCAATGGTACTTTTCACGATCTATGATGATCACACAAATAGCTTATGAATTCCAAATGATTTCACCATTTATTCTTTAGATTATACCTAAGAGAATCTCTTTTGGTCTTAAGACCAGCCACTCAAAGAAATTATCTCTAATACCGATGCATCTGAATGCAAACAATACCTTGCACCTGAGAGTCTAGAGTTCCTCATGCATAGTAGTGGTAGTCATTGTGAATTTTTCAAGTTGGGGTGGGGGATTTATTGTCATCACCACCCAGGCTGTTCACCACTTTGCACGACATATCTCAAGAAAATCTTGGCTGGAGTCAGTGAAGGGATTTGGAACCAATCATCTTCATGAGTTTCTACCATGGATCACTCCAAGGGTGTCTTTTGATTTTTTAGTGATTGGAAGTCCCTCTTTTCAATGACTCCATTATTATATTATCACCAATTAATGAGTACTTGTTGAATTATAAAAATATTCCAAGGGGATTTCATATCATCATATCGACATGTCCAAGTGACTTCATGAGATTAAGGTGCCTCTGAAACACCTTTTCATGATATCAGGTGATTTGTCTGTGAATTTTTGTGAGACAAGGATGGATTATCAAGGGTCCTTCATAGGATTAGGCCAACTTGTCAATGGGTATTTTGAGACCATTCTGTGGACAACCTAATCACATCACAAGATTTTTACTACTGTCAGAGGCTTCCACCTCCTTCCCATTTTTATTTCCTTTGTTCATTTTACAAAAATTGTGGAGTTCGCAAGGTTATGTGGGTGTTATAGAGAACAATATTCTCAAATCTTGGTGATGCATCACATGAAATTAAAATTTTCTATGGATATGTGAATTAAATTCATTAAAAAATCCATCTGTTTTTCCTTAAGGAGCCAAACGGGATGCATGAGGTCGCCTAGAAATACTTAAGGACCTTTGTGTGATGGGGTGACATACCAATGATATTTTAAGAGAAGAGGAGGGAATGTTGTAAAAGTCTTGTGGCATAAGGTGGATTTCCAAGGGCATTTCGTGTTTCTTTTATGATTGAAAGTGGCTTCAAACTCCTCCCATTTTATTTCCTCTGTTTTATTCTACAAAGGCTCAGGGGTCATACGAGTCTTCTTGGATGTTGTCAAGGATAATCATTCTTCCCATCGGTGATGCATCACATGATCTTTATTAATGCAAGAAGCCTCTGCCTTTTAGAAAATTTCCTCCTATTTATGAGGGAATTTTGGGAGGTTTTTTAGGCACTTCACCGGTTAACAAACCACATGGTATGGGGGGTTCATTCAATTGTGCCATGTGACCACTGGTTGTCCGGAGTTATTTTTTGAGAGCACAAGGTTTGTTAAAGGGAATTAAACGAACTATCTGTAGGATATTCACTACACATGGTGCCTTATCATGACCTCATGATGGTTATGTTATCATATATCCCTTGAAGGATCGCGTGATCTCTGGTTCTTGACCACCTTTTTCTTCCTTTTCTTTTGTGGGAAAAAATAATACCAATATTCAGGTATTTCTTCCTTTGTGAATCAACTGATGTTCATTTGGAAGGCATCAACACCCATGTATGAACATGTGACAAAACATGTTTATTTACTCTCTATAACTCAAAGGGAATACTATTTTATACTTTATTTATTACCCAGTTAAGTAACTATGATTAAAATTGTAATGCATATCACCAAAAGGATAATGTAAGGCTCATCATCTACCTTACCATTTCAAACAAGGTACAATTCCACCTTTTAAAAACACTATTACAAAATGGTGTATAAGGTGGAGTGAGTTAATATAAAATCTCATACACCAATAGAAATTCAATAAACTATTTTTTAATATATTAATCACCTTGACCCAATCAAATTTTATTTATCTTCTTACCAAGATAATTCTTAACTTAATTATTAAACTCCTTGAATTTCTCAAAAGATTATAAATTATACCTCATTAAGTAGATATAACCATACTTGATCAAGTCATCGATAAAAGTAATAAATAATTAGAATCCACCTCGAGAATCTACTAGAAAAGGTCTATACACATCAGTGTGTACCAAATATAGAATATCTTTGGGCCTTTCACCTTGAACACCAAAAGGTGGCTTGGTCATCTTAACTTATAAAAAATCGTGACATCTTTCTAGTGACTTAAGATCAAAAGAGTCTAATTAACTATCTTAATAGTGCATTTTCAAAAAATTATCATTTATGTGACTGAGATAGTGATTCCATAACTAGGTGATTCATGATTCACATATATTTGTTTCATTATCAATTTCTAATATATTTAATTCTTAATTTTTATACATAAAGACCATTATTTAACTATTCCATACCATAATATATGATATATTTATAAAAGTATCAAATTTTATTTCCAAATCTGAATATAAATCCACCAATATCTAAAAAATAAAGGGAAATAAGGTTTTTGGTATTACTAGGAACATAATAATAATTATTTAAAACCAAATTGAATATTATCAGAAATGTGAGATGGTAGTCTCAAATGGATAGAACAACCAAACTCACTCCATTAGAAACCTGTAGATCCTCCCCGTCACTAGTAATATTTCTAAATCTACTTGGATTCTATGTTTAGATACAAATGTGGGCACCACAAGAAGTATATAATACCCAAGTTATAGATATTGAAATATTTCACTCAATAACAAATGCACCTAAAGATTCCCCTTTCTTCTTTGGCTAGGTGAAATTCCCCTTCCAGTGGCCCTACTTGCCACATGAAAAACATATACCAAATTCTATTCATTTCCTTTCCATTATATCTTCTTCTTCTTGGATGAATGATACTCTAGAGACTTATACTTAGAATGAGTATTCAACCCCTTTGACCTATTCTTACTCTTCTCATTTACCATAAGGATATTAAGTTTTTTATACCCCATGTCTTTGTCAACATGTATAATAAGAGTAAGAGGTTCTGGAAGTGAATTCTCACAATTTATCATATTATAATTTATAATGAAACTGGTGAAGTTTTTTGGTAGTGAGAATAAAATAATATCTGTACATAGCTCATTCGGGATCATAAAACACAAAAATGTCTAAGAACTCGATGTTTCTAATTATCTTGACTACATGTACCTGATCTAGCATTGAATATCCAGGCTTGTTTGTAAACAGTGCATTATAGATCTCATATATCTCTGATATCTCCTTCCCTTAATAGATATCCTTTAGGTTAGAATTGATTATATATGCATCCATGTACTCATATTTCTTTATAATCACACTTGATAATGAGGATAACATAAAACATTGGAAATCCATAGAATCGTCTACATGATTCAAATAAAGAACACTTATTCCTCATTATCATCTTTGTCAATTAATTTAAAAAGTGGGGTTTCTATCATGTACAATTTATGTTAATGGTGTAGTATAACATGAAATCACCTATATTATTCCTAATAATTCATGCCAATGAAATGTTCATCCTTATCTAGTATGGATCCCATTAATATTGTTGAATTTGTTTTATTTTTAATTTTTAAAAATTAAGAATAAATAATTAGTACATGTTTTGATAAAAAATTTAATTAAAAAATTTAAATATAATTAAATTACATTAATCTCACACTATTTTTTAAAACCTAATAGCCATCTCCGTTAGTTTTAGAATATCACATCGCTTAGATATTCTATTATAAAGGATCTATATTCCCCTTATCATAACCCAAACTTGTTCTTTATAGGTTATTTGATGGGTTTTATAACTTTTCAACTATATTAACTCATTATTCCTTTATCCATTGAGTGGAATCCCTAATGCTAAAATCGTATTTAAATATTTTCTCAACCTTTTCCATTTAGTTAAACTATGTCCTTCTTGGAAAATCATCCATTGATGTGAACTATGTTAGGTTAACCCAAGAATTAAATTTAAAAGTTCCATAATAACTGAAATCACCCCAACTTGGGTTGGTCATGAACTTTGAATGATGAGGTTATTTCTAACTCAAGTAATGGAAGGATACATCGACATAATGTTTTTATTGAGGTATTTTTATCCTTATGCATAAATCCCATTTTATCTTTTCACTTGTCTTGTTAATATTAAGTGAATTTTTATTATGTGATTAATTATGTATGATAAAACATTTATGCACAATATAGATACATTTTATTCTATCTTTCATGCTTGTTAATTCATTTATTAGGTTATCTCTAAAAAATCACAAACATAAATAATTAACCATTAAATTATTAAAAAAATATAATTGGAATGATCATGAGATTATTTAATTGTTATTTTATTAAGTAGATGATAAACTAACCCTAAAATCTAGGGGAAAACACACCTTAAACCATAACATGGTTCATGTTCCATAATTACACCTTTTCTTTTATACATCACCTCAATTGGTTTCACCTTGGATCCTTTACTTGGACCACATCCACTAATTTGGGAGCTCCATCCTTATATAATCTTTTAACTTACTCATAGGCGAGGGGATCCAATGGATTGTATAAATGGGGTTTACATAAAAGAAATTGTTGTCATGCAGACCCTTACATAATAAGGGTTAGGGTATAGACCATATACCATCATTTTAATTTAATCATAATAAATTAAAATAAACTAATCTCATACAGAGGGATATTTTAATATAATGATCACCGACACATTTATCAATGAGAATACATTTGGAAAATTATTATCAATTACTTCAATTAATTATTTAATTAAGATAAATTGTCATGAATTAATATAATTAATTCAATTGATCCTAATTCAATTAAAGTACCCTTAACCCAAAATCATCTATAATTTTAAACAAAACTAATTTCATTTAAAACTAATAAGGTATAAATGTGTACTTAGAGGAAACTTCATGTACTTATCAATTATTTTGACACAAAATTGATTTAATGTATAATTATCAATCCTATGACATGGCATGCAATTTTCCAAATAAATGACATAAAAAAACACATGTGAATAGATTTTATGATATATTTAATTTTTCTCCCATAAAAACTTGAAAAACTATCTTCAACAAAACACATAGAATGTATTTAAGTAAATAAGGTGTACTGTTTTCTTTCCGTGTCCACATTCGATGCCTTAGGACTAGGAGTGTTCCTTTATGTATACATGTTCGAGGTACACAATGTATAATAGGAATTCATGGTGTGTGGTATTAGAGTTTCATAACTCATCCTTACTTATTTCATTTATCTAATACATGGCTCACTTGGACACCCCATTTTCTCATCCATGAGAAAATAAGGAATACACATTATGTATAGTGGTTACACAATGTGTAGTTCTTCAAGCCATGTGCCAGTTTGTCTAGATCTACAAGTTAATTTTATTTTTTCGGATCTTAGGTATGATTTCATAAAATCTATCTGACATTATCATAAGATAGTGATGAAAAAAGTACATGGAATGTATGTAGAAATTACAAGCCGTGTATTCTATTTTTTTCAAGGAAGAGCCTCTGGAAACTCCAGATTGTGTTATTCGAATGCTTCTTCATTTTCTAAACTTTAATTGATTATTATTTATGTTAAAAAGAACGAATAAAGGGAATACATGATGGTGTTATGTTATTATAATGAATCATTCAATTAAAATAGACTATAAACACAAACAACCAATAAATGAATAATAAATATTTATAAATTAAACATTTGACCACTCTGATACCACTTAAAGGTTCCTAGTACAACAGAAGTGTCCTTTGATGGTATGACCAACTTAAATTTTAGTATTAATATACATTTAATCATTCCCACACATAATCAAAATCTCATGTAAAACTAAAATCATATATTACTTGAATATATTAAAATGACATAACCAGAAGAATAGGATCTTTACATGTAATTTATTATTAATTTTTGACGAGATATAGAATTAACTCAACTTTTAATTCATCTTATGTTGATGATATGGTTAACTATATCTTTTCATACCATAATTTCAATTAAGGACCCATGTATATAATCCCTTTAGTGGTGATCCAAATGTAAACCAAAATATCTAAACATCATCATAGAATTTTTAGGTGATTGCACAGTCAATTCAGATTTATTGCGTTGTTCATGGTTGATCGCAGGAGTATTCTTCTTGAAGGATGAAAAATTATTAGTGTTATATCGAAGGTTTGAGATCGTAGGAAGAGATAGTTTGTTATAGATCTATAGATCTATCTCTAGGGCTTGGGAGAGTATTTTTTTTATCCGTTGTTCACAAAAAAAATCTCTTGGAATGAGTTATAATTAGATATTTATTATGGAAGGTTTAGGGTTAGAAAACACACAGAATCCCTTTACCATCTTTAATATTCTTAGTCGAACTCATGTCTAATAAAAATAATAATATTATTATTATTAATCGGTTGACATACAAAACATACTAATAATATAAATAAATATCATTTATAATATTTCCAATCAGATCATTGAGCTCAGTCTGCTTTCCCTCGTTAACATTTACTGATCCTCGAATAATGACTATTTAATAAGTAAATGTCATTCCATTATTCTATGTTAAATATAAAAAATATTAAATTTTACAAACTTGAAAATAAATATTTATTATAATTTTTATTTAACACACTTATTATTTCAAATAACTTGTGATTAAATTATTGTGATCAACAAAACCAAATAAATATTATTTATTTTAACTTGTTAAATTAAATACTTGAATTTAACTGAGATTGCAGATACACTTAGTGTGTGACCCTCTTAGACTATTTCTTAATGGTAATAGACATAACTACATAAAGTCTAAGGTTATAATCTAGTAACATTATAAGGCTAATATATAGAAAGAAGTTAATTTCATAGTGACATCCATCCTTCAATGAATATTTACCTTGTAATATAATACCTTATCACCATATCTCAAATAAATAAGGTTCCAAGATCATGATATAAACCTTTAAGCTCGACGTTTCTTTCTTTGAATTTATAGAAATGAACTCACCCACTAAACACCATGGCCATGGATTTATCATGGAAGTACCATTACCATAAAAGGGGCTGCGATATCAACTCCCACCAAGGGATAAAAGGGATAAATCCATTCTTGTATTATCCATTAATGCAATATCACTTGTGACATACCCAATATATCCCACCTCACTGAAAGCATATGTCATCATATTTTTCATCAATAAATTAAATTATTTTATTCATGATATCTATTAATGATAATATTAAAGTCTAAGGGTTAATAAAAATTTCTACATATAGGATCCAATGGCACATGGAAATATAGATTTCCTATTATCAGGTATGTTCTCATAACCTCTTATCTTAGAGATTAGCAAAGGGAAAAACCATGAGAAGGTGTATTAATTTTTTATGAGCCCCCTACCCCTAATAGCCTATATAATATGTGTCCCATTATAAAACATCATCTGGCCATATAAAATGTTCAAGAATAGTGTTGTGGCACCTCCATGTTCTCATCATAGAGGGGAACTGCTATTGTCTTTCAACGTGACATATATTCTTAGGACATTGTCAAATACAAATTTCAAATGGAGGAATAATAATAATGTGATAATAAAACATCATTAATAATGAAAACATGTAATTAACTACTAAAAAAGTTGGTTCTAGGACACCCACTCCACCATATTACCTTTGAGCCTCTAGTAGAATCTTAGGTTGGAAGTGAGGTAGTAACCTGACCTTAAAACATAGTGTCTATCTAGAGAATATATATGTTATTGTTATTATATATTTTTATGTATCATAAATTAATTAACATTCCTTTATAGTGATGAGATTACTACTCTCTTGATTATTTATGTTTGGTGATTTCGGGGTGAACTACTGGGTATGATTATACTCACCCCTACACGGGCTCTTCCCACACATGTTGTGTATTATGAAGAAAATCGGCCTTAATTAGAGTCTTAAGTGTACCGAGAGTAGGTAGATATTATTTGGAGCTTAGTTATTCTAGATGGACCTTATATAGTATTAAAAGTTGATTTTGGGTAGCTATCTCTCATGTTGTCAGTATATTGGTATCTTTTCTAGTTTTGATGGGCTTGTATTTTTACCTCTCCACTTTTAGATATACTAATTGTCAAACTATAATGTGGGATATATTTTAATAATGTATTTATATTATGAGTTGGTTAACTTTCTATATTATACAAGTGTATAGAGTTGTGCATGTGAGTACATGTACTTTAGGCCAAAGCCTCCCATGTGTGTGATATACCCACCCAGTGCTAGTCACCAGCCCCTGCCCTATTGGAGGTGGGTTTGGAGTGTCACACTTGGATTACCATTGACTAGGTGATCCTAAGTGGGATAGTTCATGACACTCAAAGACTAAAATATTTACTAGATCCTCTCATTCTATTGAATTCATTAGAAAAGAATAAACAATCTTCACAACTCATAACAATATCTCCATCACCAACCCATTCTATAACTCCATCTTATAAATATGAAAAAAATATTATATGGAATTAGGGATGAGAATACATTTATAATAAATAGGTTCCTCCTTATAAACAATTTTCCATTCATGGATATAGAATTATAAAGTTATAGAGAAAATAAGAAAAAATGACTGAGTATTAACCCCAGGTCATCTATAACCCATATCACAACAAGTTGTCTCTCTAAATCTATACAAAATATAATAATAAGGCAAAATTTTAAAATATTATAAAGGACTCACCCTGTAACCACTTCATTACTAATTTAATTACCCTTACATGCCAACAGAAAAACTCACAACACTCTTATCACTTTCTATACTCATATACCATAACCAAATATAACACATTCATATATAGTAGCCACACACCATAACTTTATAACCACATATCAAACTTCACTCTACAACCAAGAAAACTATGTTCCACTACCACTTAAACTACTATATAACCACACTATGGTGGTAATGAATAGTATGTGATAAGGATTATTTTTTCATTTGTATCACTCACATAGGAGAATCAGATGGTCACTCAACTCGAGTGGCAGTATGTCTGATATACCAAAAGTAAAATGATATAATATATAAAAAAATATAATAATAAGGTAAATATAATATTAAATTACATATATAAATATATATCAAATTTCTAAATAACCACCACTACACAATTATCACTTCCACTTATAACTATACAATAACACACCAAATCATACATGAAATGATTTTTTTTACAAACTAAGGTAAAATTAGTGGAAGATCTTAGATGGTATGGTGCCACACTCCCTTGGTTCTCTCTCACCTTAGGTGGGGGATTCTATGTTTTATATTTATCTTAAAAAGGTGATGACATGTTCTTGTGTATATATCCTATCTATAGGGCCTCTATTTTTTATGATGTTTATATGAATCCTTCCTGCAACTTTAAGCTCTTAGTCCTCTATCTCATTTTGGAAATGTTTTTCTTTTGGTTTGGTTATGGTGTTTCTATCATCATCTTAGGGATTTAATACCTTATTTTTTTCTTTTTTTATTATATTTTGATGTTATGAATTGCAAATATCTTATCCTCTTTGTTGAAAATATTCTATAAATTTCCCTTTTTCTCAATGCCTCCTAGGGTTTTCTCGATTTCTCTTTATCTCAATTACTCATTGGGTTTTATAGTTTGTTATTGAACCTTCATCATCAGTTCTTATCTATTGATTAGGTTTGTGTAGATTCTATCCCTAAGTTGTGTTTTTAGTTCAAATTGAATCAGATCCCATCAACTGTGTTATTGATTAGTTCTTTTGGTGGTACTTACAGTCTGGAGTGGCACTATCATACCTTTTATTTACCTCTGACCTTATTCAATTATCAATAAAAACCATGGAATACTACTCTATAAATCTTTTCATTTATAACCATGATGAAGAATACAACATAGGAAAAATTATGTTTAAAAAAATATAATAAATCACAAAAAAACTAATAAAAATGGTCATTTAACACAACACATTCCATGTTTTACAAACTATGACATAACCATTTTCTTGTGGTGATAAAAAGAAACTACATTACATACTCCTCCAGAACCACAACCATCTGACATGATGTTGTCAAAAGCATGACCACACCAAAAACCATGATATAATGAGAACTCCAACAAAACATGGTTTACTTGAAAATGATTCACCTATAAATTCTTCACACCACCTTCATGACCTTAAAAAACACACAGTAGAGGACCATGAAAATTCATATATCTACACATGAGGCTACCACTAGGGTCCTTCTATGGTGTTAATCAGGGATAAAAATGAAAGAAAAAACCTTTTACATTAGTTTATAGATAAATACAACTTAAAATAATGTTATAGATTAAAAAACATGACCTAGGTGAATAGAAAAATCTTGAAATACAATATGCAAAAAAAAAATCATTTTAATTATATAATTTTTTCAATTTCAATTTTTATTATATCATCAATTTTTTAATTTTAATTCAATATTAATTATTATAGGTATTATTTATTATCATAATATTACCTCAAAATTCTACAACCAATAAGCCCCTTAGATATATTTTTGTTTTGAGAAATAAAAAATATGATAATTTAAGTTTTTTTTTAAGATTAGGGAAATAATAAAAAAATATTTGGTAAATATTCCAATAACAAGAACCCAATGACTTGATAGTGGAAAAAATCACAAAATAGTGGAAGTATCAACATGATAATAATAACACTTACAATTGAGATGATTTATGAATGATTCAAATGAAATGGAATTTAATAAGTATAAAAAAAAATGGTGTAATTTTTGAAAAGAATAAAAACATAAACATCCTTATATATTCAAGATATACTAAACCAAAACCATTAAAAACTATTTTACAATATAAATAATAAAAATATAAGAAATAATCATAAATATATCATGAAAAATGTGTTTAATAGAAGAATAGATACCATATTTGATTCAAAAAAAACAAGAACTAAACCAGTGTTTGAGATACACATTAAGGATTAATACATGAGTGATCATTCACCATTCAAGTTCTATACAATAGTAAAGAAAATAATAAAAAAACACCCTAATTTTTACATGCTTCGGATGAATTAAACCTATGTGCATGAGATAGGATCATTATAGGACTTCACTATGAAAAATAAATAATAGATTACAATAGTGATTACTTGAGGAAGTGAAAAAACCATAAAATATATCTAAGAATGAAGATATTGTTACTCTAGGAATTCATTTTCATATTGATCTTGAGGAAGAAATATATTATTCCAATCTAGAATGACTCAATCAACTCACCCATGAAATATATATTATTTAAATGAAAAATATATAATAATTCCAAAATAAAAATAAAAGCGTTACTATTTGAGAATCATGCTAAGGATTGATAATACCTTACTGAATAGATGTCGAATGTAAAATAAAACCTACTTTAAACATAAACCATCATTCTAATTCACTAACAATGGGACTTGGGTTTACTATCTATATCATTAGTAGAGTTCTAAAATTCACTTATCATTAGAACAAATAATAATCAAACGAACACATAGTTATATTACATAGTTCTAAAAACCTACTTGATCCTATTTTATTATTTTATTAATTTTTAATATTGTTTTATTTTTATCATATACTTTTATTAATTATTGTAAAATTTATTAGTAGACAATTATTTTAATGATATTAAAATAATTCCATTTTATTTATAAATCACATAGTTATATTTTTTTTATATTTTTTAATATTCCTATTTTTTAATTTTCTTTTATTTCATTAAGTTTAAATCAACAAAGAATTGTAAATTTTTTTATTTAAGTAATTTTTAAAAATTAAAACAAATTTCGTAAACTAATGTTATATTAATGAAGGGTTTGAGAGTTAGTTTTAGAAAATAAAAAACATTATATAAATATATTTGGAAATGTTCAATATATATCTAGTTACATTATACACACACAAACATAAATATATATATATAAAAAAATTGTTTAAAATTTTCCTCTAAATTTTAAAACCTAAAAAATGTGGGTGTTTTGAAATTTTTAAAACCTCATATATAGTTTTTACTAATTTTTAATTGTACCCAAACCCATTTGACAGAGTTCAAAATTTTCAAAAATTGGATAGGATACCTAGATTCCCCCAAGCTCATTATAGTTCATACTAAAACAAATTCTAAAATGGAGAAACTAAGAAAAAACAAGCCTAATAATAGCTAGAAGATCACCAATATTACCTATCTGATTGTTTGGTTTGTTCTAATTTTTTTAGTTTTATATGAAAATAATTTTTTTCCCAATCAATAACTTCAAATTTATGTCATTTCCTTGTTAAAAATGACTATAAAAACTGACTAGAGATTATTTTCCATGTCACCATTCTCCTACCACTTAATGAGTTACCATTTTGAATTATGCCTCACACACATCAACTTACCATTTATGATCTCATCATTCTACACATCCATTGGTGCTTATATGTTTCAGTTCCCTTCGGTGGTCAGAATTTCCTAATTCGACTATGAAGGGGGAGGGTGATAAGTAGTGAGAGGAAGGAAAATCTTGTCATAACACATTACCCACAAATTAATATAAATCTTATTTGTTTATATTAATAAATCATCTATTATAATTATAGTATTTTATTTAGGTATTTTTTTTTTACTATTGGACTTTTTTAGTCATGTTAAATCTTTTCTTGATGATAACTATCAATCATAATGCGCCTAAAATAAAAAATCATAGATTTAATAGGGATAAAGATAGATCAACAGAAAATAATAAATATATAAATATTAAAATCTAGAGACACAAAATAAGATGTATATTTATTTTTTGGGTAATAATCTATGACAATATTTTCCTTCTACTTACTACCTCTACCCCTCTCCCTTTACTGTGGAATTGGGAAATGGTGGCCACTAGTGGGAATAAAAACCTCATGGAACTAATGGATGTGTAATATTATGAGATCTTTTATGTATGGTTGATGTACATGAGGTGTGAATCAAAATAGTAACTCATCATGTATGGGGGGAGCAGTGCTATTGGAAAAAACCATAGGCAGTTTGTGATGAGATTTAGTGGTTCAACATACGAAAAAAGTTAGTTGAATAAAACTCATATATGTACCTGATCTATCATCATTAGAATTAACATGTAATGTAAATAAATAACATGAATAAGGAATACATGAAATAATGTGTAATCTATCTTTTAATATTCAACATACACTTTAGAAAGACAACTTTTAACAGTATAAAAAAATCCTCCTATCTCTGAGAGGATTATATAGGCTAAATGATCCCAGAACATTTCTTGATGATCACTAAAAAGATACTTTATAGTACCTTAAACTAGTGATCCAATTCTTATCATGAGTAAAATTATATCCCAAGGCTTTCATACAATCGATCATACCCAACAAGAGGGATTTCATCCCTTTATATAGACATCATCAATTTATTTCATATAATGAGATGTGTCAACCATATTCAATATATCAGTATTTTTTTATTACCATTGAACTTGTTCATTTAATTTCATCAATGAATATAATAAATATAATCCATTCATAATGGATTATAACTAATGATACCATGTATGATTATGTATGTACCTAAAACTGTGCATATGTGGAATATGTGTACACTTAGCCCCTGAGGTGAAAGATTAATGCATTTAGATTAAAAATTTGAGTTTAATTTATTATATGATATATTTCATATAAATTTTTTTAGTGAATAACCAGAAATATTTCACTTTCACTAAAATCCATAAGGAATTTAGGAAAAACTACCCAAATATTTATGAATCCATATAAAACTCTTTTTTTTATAGAGTTTTATTGAAATCTCTTTAATTTGGATCAAGAACATTGTCAAAAAATTAATCCTTATTTTGAAGCCTAATTTCATGACCCTATAGTCCTTAATAGTAATGAAAACAAATATAAAATCTATATATCATATATTTAAGAAAAGAGAGGTCTCTAAAAAAGCATTAGTGCTACTAAAACCACAAAGTGGTATGCTATGATCTTTATCAAATATACTAAAATCACTAGATGAAATTATCCACCACAAGATTTATCATATACAACACATATATATCTTTAGAATCATATTTACATGACATCGAGTGACCACTAGATATGAGACCTGATAATCTAGTATAAACCAACTCATATTTTCTTGATTTTCTGAAATAAATTGACTAAGTTCATGAATACATCACATGTAATTTATAAAATAGATGATCACATCACTTGTAACTCATCTAAGATAATAAAATCATATGAATCCTTAACAAAGTACGTCCATGAATTTCATCAATATAATTAAATCAAGGGATAAATGGATTTACTCATCATACAAGTGAACAAATTCCATCTTGGTTGCATTCGAACCAATGAAATGATCAACAACATACCGAACCACCCCCTGATTAGCTAAGTTATTTTTGATTCTTATAAGTAATATATTAAAGTATTAAGGATCTCATATAGGTATATATACAACCATATGTAATGAGGATTGATTGTAAGTAGATACTCCTATGTATATTGATAACTTTATGAAATTTCATAAGATATACTTTGGTAGGTCAATCCAAGTAATAATTCCTTACTTATTACCTCGTAAATCAATTTTTTTTGTATCTCATATATAACCCTTTGTAACAAGTATAATATTATATTCATTATAATCTTAACATATCATAAAAACCCATTATATTCTATGATGATAATTGATTAAGGATAACTCAAAAAGTTATTTTGAGGGGATATTTATTATTCTATAATTAATGTAAAGATTTAGTACACATGAATGAATGATAAATGAGTATATCCTTTATTATAATACCAAGATATATAATATATTCTTAAAATTTTAAAGTATATTTTAAAAAACCATACATAAGAGTTTTTTTATGATATCTTATATAATAAACTACTGGTTTATACTTATGTCTGATGCATTTTTTGGGGTTTGTTAACTCATTACATCTATGTGTAATTCCTATCAAATTTCCATTTGACCACCTGATAAAATATTTCCACCATACCCTTTATTGAGTAATATATATAAATAAATAATTATTGAATAATGGAGAGACTTAGGAATCATATTCCAAATGTTCTACTCTATGGACTTATTCAAACTCCTTAACTTCATAACATCAAATGTTACGATGTTAACTTTTGGTTTCTAATTATAACTCTTTATATTATTAACACCATCATCCTTGGAACCCTATTATATAAAACTTTTACCTTAGAATAACTGTAACTTTTTATATTTTTACTAACCTACATATCCTAAACCTTTTAAGATAAACTGATGTTCACTATGATACAATAAATAAATATAGCTATATACATTTTTATTTACTGTAACATGTCTTATACCTTTTAGGATATCAAATTAATTTTAAAATTGTATAATATTTTATTTATTAACATTAAAATTTTATAATTTTAAACATACTCCCACCAGCCTCATATATATAATACCCTTCTCAAAATATCCTATTAATATTAAATACAAAATTCTTTATGTTAGAAAATAATACTTATTTCTATTTGTAAGAAAACATAAAAATTAAAACAATATTTTCATATCATATATGGTATTATATGTGTTTGGTGAAATTTCTTGAAAATAATATTATTCATTGAAATATGTTACTAGTGAGTGGTGGTGACTTTACTCATATTCTAAAAAATAATTAGATAAATGTTTTATCTTGGATAAAATACTTTTATCTATTTCTAATTTTCAAAAATGTTATATAATTCAATGAATCATAAACCACGTGTATTAAATTAATCATCTCATGTTGTTCATAAAAACATTTTTTTGACAAACACCACCTCTTATCATATAAGAGAAATTAAATGAGGATACACATATTTTACTTAGATTCATCCAAACATGATATATTCCATTACATTCACATTCTTGACATAGTAACTCTTTGATTCATAACTTGAGTGTAAAATATGAGCTATATCAATTTTCCTTTATTTTTAGAAACCTTTATATTTAATACACTTGTAAAGTATACATTTGTAATCGTATACCCTTCAAAACCTATGAACTGATTAATATAACACTAATACCTAATGTAACATCCCAGTTCCAGGTGCCTCCCAAAGGTGCCTCGTACCCAGTTGTTCACATGACCTCAAGTGCATTTCCCTAAATTCTAGAGGCTTCTAACTAGTATCAAGGGACAAGGTCTGATAATAGGGAAACTATGACCTTATTTGCAGAGTATACACAACATAATAATAAATAGTAATAATAGCTGAAGCAGTGATTCAAAAAAATGTAACAGTAGAAGACAAATAAGAATATAACAACTGGAGCATATATAAATGATGCATATCACATGTGTCTAGAAAATCATCCAAAAAAGTCACCATTATAGAAAAAAAATATTGAAACCAAGTACAATAGAAAACAAGTAAACTTTAGCAGCATCGCAAGACTCATATTGGTCCCATGCTCTCCAGCTCCAACAGAAATCAAGAACCTGATGAAGAAGGACACTTTCCCTTATCTATACCTACAACCATATAATCTATTTGGGTCCAAAAGCTTGATCCAAATAGGGTGTGAGATGAATCCCAGCAAGAAACCACCAGAATATTTATGCCTAATTGTCAGTGAATATATATAGAAGGTAATATGCAAAAATGAAGTAATAAACTATGAGATAATCAAAAGTAAACAATCTTAAATTTTTTAATTATATTCATTTATATTTATTATTCATCAGTTGAATCAAGTAAATCTTGGGATCTAGCCTAAGCTCTATATCCCCTGAGTAATAGTAACAACAGATATCTTGAGAGACCATCTAAACTACCAAGTAAGTCTGAGTCCAAGCTTGTGCTTTGGCTTGGAAGACTCATCACAATCATTTAATCATTCATAAGAAACCCCCCCTGGGAAAGTTCTCACAGTGTAACCCCTATAGTTTAACACATCATCAGTTCAATAAATAATGACCCTCTGGGAAATCTCACACAGTCTAACCAATTTGGTTTAACACATCATCTGTTCAATAAATAATGACCCTCTAAGAAATCTCACATAGTCTAACCCCTTTGGTACCACATATCACTAATTATTTATAGACGAACACCTAGTATCTCTCACATTAAATTCCCTAGGGTCCAACATTCATTTAATAACAACCCTCTAGGTAGCTCTCACAGTCTAACCCATCTAGTCTATAACCACCTGGAAGCTCTCACAGTCAATACCTCTAGGTCAACATAACAACAATTTATACAAAAAAAACCTACTTTCAGAATTTATCATAGTCAAATTACCATTGATCATACCTTCACAATGAGAATCACATGAATTTAATATAATCAGCAAGTCCATCCCAATAACATGAGGCATGTAAAACAAAGAAATCCTAACATGCATTTTAGAACAAGAGTCCATAATCAACTAAATAAGGGAAACACACCCATACTCAAGGTATTCATCCTAATGCATAAGAAGTAACCATTTATCATTCAAACAAACCATAGCAGGTATTAAATAGGGTTAAATTCCAAAACAATCAATACCCAAAACATGGGTATTATGCACTTTAAGAATATATAATCCAATGACCATTAATGAAAGGCACAAAACACCTACCTTGATGATGTACTATAAAAATCTTGAACATCGGCCCTTGAATCAGCCATGAATGACATAGATCTAAAAAAGGGTAAAAATGATCATCCTTGAAATACTCACAAGAGAGGAGGAATCAGGAAGAAAAGATCTAGGGAAAGAGATAAATCACTAGTGGGAATCCAATACACCCGACGACATTTCAAATGGAGCTCGCATAGATATCCATGAGGAGCTCGAAGATATTTATCCATTCGTCGCTCTCCTGTATGAACTGAGGGAAGATGAAATGTGTTTTAGAGATGATACGTGACCCCACTCAGATTCATAAATTAAAAAGAAAAATATATGGAGTGTTCATTTAATGTAAACATCATGTGCTAGCCTTAACTGACCCCTTCTTTAGGTGGTCTTCCAAGTCACCTACATGGCCATGTACTTGACCGTTACACGAATAGTACGCTGTTGTTTGGGGTACTCGGGTACATGTCGTGTACTCCTAAGTACATGGTATGTAGTTAGAAAATTATATTTTTCCCTTTTTCCTAAAAAACAACCTGAAATAAATATCCATACTTGAAAAGAAGATTTTCGTTCTTACAAAATTCCCCCCTTAAATAAATTCGTCCCTAAATTTCTCTTTCAAGGGTGGTGAAGAAGAATCTGCAAACAACTTCGGCCACTATGATTGTACATTGACCTCCCTCTACCATGTCTCTTCTTATGATCTCCCATGCTGCCATAACAACCATACTAGAGGAATAGACTGGCCATATAGAACCTTAATACTGTGATACACAATCCAAATAGGGTGCTTCTCAAAGGATGTATCCACCTCTAACTAAACCTCCTTAGGTTGAAAAACATGATATGGGTCTAAAAATTAATGTCGTAGATGAGAAACGTGAAATGCGTCATGCATAGGCCGGTACCTATAAGGTAATTGTAATAGATAGGCAACCGACCTGAATCTCTCCAAAACCTCAAATGGCCCAATGTATCTTGGTGAAAGCTTCCTCTATCTCCTAATCCTCCTGTGTCCCAACCTTAGTGTGACACGTAAGAAAACCCGATCTCTGACCTTGAACTCCAGAGGTCATCTATGTTGATCAGCAAAAGATTTATGCTGATATTGTTTAGTATCCATCCTCTTCTGAATCCACTCTGCCTACTCAGTGGTCTTCTGGACAAGACGAGGTCCCAACATAGCTGCCTCTCCTACCTCCAACCAACATAGGGGTGATCGGTATGACCTACCATACAAAGCCTCATAATGTGCCATATGAATCATTTCCTAAAAAATACTATAGTAGGAAAAATCAACTAGGGGTATGTGTCTCTCCCAAGATCCCCTGAAATCCATGATGCATGCTTGAAGCATATCCTCGAAAACCTGAATCATGCGCTCGGACTGGCCATCTGTCTGGGGAGGGTAAGCTATAATCTGAAGTACCTGTGTACCAAAATCCCTATGTAGTCCCTGCCGGACATGAGAAGTAAACCAGGTTTCCTTATCTAAAATAATAGTGTACAGAACCCCATGAAAACGTATGATCTATCAGATGTACAACCTTTTAAGATAATATACACTAAAGGATCCATTGTTCGGTAAGAAATGTGAAACCTTCATGAGTCTTTCAACAACAACCAAAACCGCATCACTCCCTCAAGGTGACCATGGTAAACCTGTCATAAAATCCATAGAGAAATCATTCCACTTACACTTGGGAATGGATAAATGCAGTAAAAGCCCTGCCGATCATTGATGCTCCACCTTCACCTACTGATAGGTGGAACATTTCATGACAAAACCAGCTATATCCCTCTTCATACCGGTCTACTAAATCTAACTGTGTAGATCTCAATACATCTTGTTGACACTAAGAGGAACTGCCCAAACTGAGGAATAAAAAGCTCACATCAACTCCTCATATATTTCTACTGACACCCATACACATCCATAAAAATGGAAGACCTCATAGTTTCCCATGGTCCACCCAGGAGTAGGGTCCTCACCTGACACACTCTTCTGCAGGACTAGGCCTTTAGAATCTGATAGCTGCCTCATTCACACTCAATCCAGTAGTGTAGAGGTAACCACTATAGAAGAAAGAAACATCTGTCCCTATATGTCATGCACCTACAAATGCATATCAAAGAATATATCCATAAGCTACCACTCCCTACTATCCTCTTGAACTTCCTGTATCTGATTCCTCATACTCAATGCATCAGCCACTACGTTGCCTTTCCCAGGCATGTAGGCAAGCTCAAAGTAAAAATCCTTAAGGTACTCAACTCACCTTCACTGTATAAAATTTAGATCATGATGAGTAAAGATATACTTGAGTATTTTATTGTTAGTGTACACCACAAAATTCTCTCCCAAAAGATGATGTCTCCAACAACATATGGCATGCACAATTGTTGGTTACTCGAGATCGTGCATCGGGTAATTCCTTTCATGTGGCCTTAACTGCCTAGACCCATATGAAATGACTCATTTCCCATTCATAAGCACTAATCATATCCCGATACTTGATTCATCACAGTAAATGGTGTAACTCTTTCCCAACTCTAGAAAAATTTGTATCGGTGCTGAAGTCAATATCCATTTCATGTCTAGAAAGGTTTAATCACTGGAATCTATCCTCAAATACTTTTCACCCTTCTTATTCAGTCCCATTAGTGGAACTATTAAGAGTGAAAAGTCTAGAATAATTCACTTGTAGTAACCAGCCACCCCCATAAAACTTCATACCTCAAAGACGTTGTTCGAATACTCCCATGTAACTTCTACTCTCACTTTCTCTAGGTCTACTGATACTCCTGTCTTTGAGATGACATAACACAAGAAGTGAATCTTGTCCATCCAAAAGTGAAATTTTGAGATCTTGGTATATAACTGATTTTCTATCAGTGCACTCAATATGATCTCAATATGGGTGGCATGGTCATGTTGAGTGTCAGAGTACACCAAAATATCATCCATGAAGACTACCACCAAACAATCCAAGTAAGGATGGAACACTCAGTTCATCAATTCCATAAAAACTACCATTGTGTTCATGATACCAAAAAGCATAAACAAATACTCATATAGAAAATAACTTATTAGAAAGGTGATAAGAGGTATATATGATAGTCTAACATAAAATTGATGATAACCGGATCTCAAGTCAATCTTCAAGAACACCCAGGCTCCTTGAAGTTGATAAAAAAGATCATCAATCCTCGGTAAGGGATATTGGTTCTTGACTGTCAATTGGTTCATCTTCGGATAATGCACACAAGATTAGAGGGTACCGTCTACCTTCTTCACAAAAAGGACATGTGAACGCCATGGAAAAGTACTAGGTTTGATGAAACCCTTTTACTGCAAATCCTCTAACTGCTTCTTGAGCTCCTATAACTCTGTTTTAGCCATCCTATAAGGGGGAATGGACACCGATGCCACTCCTGGAACAAGATCAATAGAGAAATATACCCATCGATCTAGGGGTAAATCTAAAAGTCATCTGGAAAGATATCTCTAAAATGATAAGAGTAATCCATCACCGAAAGAGATCCCTGCTCCAAGTGCATGAACTCTCGGGCTCAAATAGTCCTCGATGTATCAGGGTAGAAGTAATCATATATGGTCCTCTGGAACTCATCCCAAGACAAATCCCAATGATACCCCACTTGTGAGATAACATCCCACCATATCTTAGTGAAATCATGTAGAATGTACATTGTAAGCTTCACCCTCCTCTCTAGAGGTGTCTCCAAATGCTCAAAGATATCAAGCATGGCCTCCAACCATGACTATGTAGCCTGTAGTCCTCTATCCCCTGAAAAAGTAGGAGGATGCTACTAATAGAACACCCTCATAAACTACACCGTAGTCAGGATATGACGTGGTTCTCTTTGGAAAGTATACATCATACTTAAAAATCATTCACATAACTATGCATCAGCACCTGCGTCCAGTATACCAGCTGGTTCTAAGACAAGCATGATGGGAGGATCTACTGATAGTCCATGGTTTACCCTTTTCGTTGTTTGATCATCACCCTGTGCCCAACGCACAACCAGAGGACATCTTGGGGGCATGGCTCTGAAAGGTCAATCACATGCCTCAATACAATATTATCAAGTAAAACAACTTAGAAGTTTAGGAATGGAACAGGAGAAGAAAAACATTCATGTTTTACAAAACAGGGTTACACAGCGTGTATAACTACCACACGACGTGTTCCCTTTATTCTTTAACATGGGTGTGTATCTCTGCCAACCAGGTCATATAACACCCCATACACATGACGTGTTCATCCTGATACATGACGTGTACTTTAATTTTCCCTCCTAACCAGGTCCTTCTACATGACTAGACCTACACGGTTCTCTCTTGGGTAACACTACACAATATGTTCACCCTAGACACGATATGTACTATCCAAATTTCATCCACTCGTTTTGTTAGTCACACAGTCAGACACACGGTCTTTACACCACAATGTGTAATCCCAGTACATGACATGTTCTTCCAAACATTTATCAACACCGTGTCTCTTCTCACACAGTAAGTCACATGGTTAAAGACTATATGGAATGTACATACAGTACATGAAATGTACTTAAGAAAAGTTGTTTCTTCTAGAACAGAAGAACACATGGAATATTTTCATAACAACACACGCCATGTTGTCTGGGTTTCCAAATAGTATGCCTCTAAAACTCCTCTAAAACCCTTACAATCTCAAAATTTTGTCCAAGGAATGAAGAATTATGACTCGTGAAAGCCCATAATCCATGTGAATCAATGTTTTCCATCCTTATTCATGTCATATCATAACAGAATTCAGTTAAAGTTCAAACATGATCCAGAAAATTCCAATCCAAGAGGGCCCATAACACCTAAGGGACTAATGTTTAACACATCATCTATCACAAAAACATAGAATCAGCAATGAACCCTAAATGGCATGAACAAAATGCATGACATGTGATCTCTATCAAGTTCTTATATGATGAATGAGATGGAATACCCTAATCTCATTATATTGAAATAAAAATAGAACCACAATGATATTAATAATAACAACACAAAACAAGTGCATCACCCAATGGTGAAATCAGATTAACTGTAATAATTGTAAAACCAGAAACATTGCAATATTCGATGTAAATTAGCTTTTCTCTATACACAAGTTAGATACTCTCGGGAATATATTATTACCGACTATATGTTTATTTTTATCCCTATATATATTCTCTAAATAGTAAGACAAAGTAGAAAAGAACCTCCTCTGATACCACTTTATAATGCCCAGTTCAGGTTTCCACCCAAAGGTGCCCAGTTCTCGGTTGGTCACATGACCTCAAACACATTTCCCCAAACCCAAGAGGCTGCTGACTAGCAATGAGGGACAAGGTTTGATAATGGGGAAACTATGCCCACATTTTAAGAGTATACATAGAGGAATAACAAATAATAATAATAGCAGAAGCAGTAATACCAACAAAGAAGTAAACACCAGGAGACTGATAGGAATATAACAACTAGAGAATATATAAATGATGAAAGTCACATGTGTCTAGAAAAATAGCCAAACAAGTCATAATGATGGAAATTAATATAGAAACCAAGTAAAAAATAAAACAAGTAAAATCCACCATCATCGCAAGACTTAGCTTGGTCCCATGCACTCCAACTCCAACATTAATAAAATACCAGATAAATAAGGGAACTTTCCCTTATCTACACCTGCAACCATATAATCTATTTTAGTCTAAAATCATGACCCAAAAAGGGTGTGAGAAAAATCCCAATAGGTAACCACCAAAAGATCTGTGGTTAACTATTAGTGAATATATATATCAAGTAATATGCAGAAATGAAGTAATAAACAAGGAGATACTAAAAAGTAAACAATCCTACAGTTTTCAATTATATACATTTACATTTATTATTCATCATTTGAATCAAGTAAACCTTGGGATCTTGCCCAAGATTTTTATACCCTGAGTAATAGTAACAACAGATGTCTCAGTAGACCATATAAAATACTATGTAAGTCTGAGTCCATGATTGTGATTTGGCTCGGAAGACTCATTAAAATTATTTAATCATTCATAAGAAACCCCATGGGAAAGTTATAACAATCTAACCCATCTGGTTTAACACATAATCAGTTCAATAAATAATGAACCTATGAGAAATCTTACATAGTCTAACCCCATTGGTTTAACACATCATCAGTTTAATAAACAATGAGTCTCTGGGAAACCTCACACAGTCTAACCCCTTTTAACCCACATATCACTAATCATTTACAGATGACCACCTAGGAAACTCTCACAGTCAATACCCCCTTTGTATTCATAACAAAAAATAAATTATAATGACCACCTGGAAGCTCTCACAGTCAATTCCATAGGGTCAAAAATTCATTTAATAACGACCCTCTTGGTAGCTCTCATGGTCTAACCCCTCTGGTCTATAAACATATGGCATCTCTCACAGTCAATAATTATGGGTCCACATAACAAAAATTTATACAAAAAAGAAAATACCTCAGGAAGATCTCACAGTCAAATTCCCCTTGTTCATACTTTTACAATGTGAATCACATACATTTTTTTATAATCAACAACTCTATCCTAATAACACGAGGCATATAAAACAAAGAAACACTAATAGGTTTTATAGACCAAGTGGCCATAATCGATTAAAAAAGGGAAACAAACCCCTAATTAAGGTATAAAAACTTATGAATAAGAAGTAACAATTTCTCAATCTAACAAACCATAGCAGGTATTAAACAGGGTTAAATTACAAAACAAGCAATACCCAAAACATTGGTATTTGAAACTTTAAGTATATATAAACCAAATATAATCAAAGAAAGGCATAAAAAACCTACCTTGATGTCGTACGATCAAAACTATTGAATGTCAGCCTAGAAAGATGCTGATCTACAAAACATGTAAAATCGATCATCCTTGAAATACTCATGAGAGAGGAGGAATCAGGAAGAAAGTCTCCATGGAAAGAGAGAACTCACTGGTGGGAATCCAATACACCTGGTGGCATCTCAAATAGAGCTCGGATAGAGAACCAGGAGGAGCTCAATGTTTTTCGACCATTCGTCACTCTACTGTACAAACCGAGGGGAGAAAAAGTGTGTTATGTAGATGAGATGCGAACTCGATTTGATTCATCAATTAAAAATAAAAGTACATAGTGTGTTCATTTAATGTACACGCCATGTACTAGCCTCAACCGGCCCTTTCTTTAGGCGGTCTGCTAGGCCACCTACATGGCCATGTACTCAGCTATTACACGACTAGTATATGTCTATTCATGGTACCCGGGTACACAATGTGTACTCCTAAGTACACTTTGTGTACTTAGAAAATTACATTTCTTTATTTTTCCTAAAAAAACCCAAAATTAATATCCATACATGAAAAGAAGATTTGGGTTCTTACACCTAATATGAAGATGCCATGGAGTTTCCATAACTCTTATTGTAAAAACCCATGTAAAGTAAATATCAATAATTTTAATATCTTATTAGTATTCATTAATTATATTATATGGAATTATAATTTTTATCAAACATATTTGGTGATTTTTCAGTCAAAAAATGAAAAAGATTTATTTTTAACCAAATTGGGTTTTCATGCATTATATAGTTTTATTAGAATCATGATTTTAAAATTATAGAAATTAAATTTGATGAAATTAATTTCATTATTGAATCCATTATATAAAAATTATATTAGGATTAATTTTTTATAATTTTCGTAAAAGTGTGAGTTTTTACAAAATAGTGAAAAAATACTATTTTTATTGAAAACCAAATATTATTTTAAATTATTTAAAAATTAATATTATATTTTGGATTATTTTAAAATTTAATTAGTTTGTTTTTATTAAAAACAACCCATTTTTATTCCTTACAATTAATTTTTACTTGAATTTGGTTTCAAAATATTTATTTATTTTTTGAAAAATTGATTTTCTTTGCATTTTATGGGTTTAATTTAAAATTAAATCCTTCCAATTTCTTGACTTAAATATTTTAAAATGAGATAATTATTTATAATCATGATTAACAAATTTGGTAAATGGGTCTGTTTTAGATTTGATCCTTATGAATAGTAATCTTAATGAATTTTTGTTACTATGGTAAAGGTAAGTCATATAATTGTGGTCAAAAATAATATTATAAGGACTAAAAAATGACTATAAAACTAGAATTTATCCTATTTTATGGTTTTATTTTTAAAATTTCCATATAATTTTGGAAAATATGATGACTTGGTTCCATAGTTATTTGATTATGATATTAATAATTTTTAAGTAATGGATAAAATCAACAGTGCCACTCTCTTGCATTTAATATCTATAATATTTTGTGACAAGGGTAAAAACAATTTATTTTTAGTTATAAATATTATTTTTAAAGATAATTTATTTTTATCGTGAAAATTTATTTCTAATTTTTATTGATGAAATGAATACCTTAAATGCTTGCATAACACTGACACAATATTTATTCAGTTAATAGAAAAATATGATTTTAAAAATTATAAAAGTTATATAATTTGACTAAATTATTGTGTTCTATTAGTTTTTTTGATAAATATAACATATTAGGGATGTTTTAAAGTATTATATTCAATTTATTTTACTATAAAGTTGTTTTCAAAGTCAAATTGAATGAATAGTTCCAAAAATGATATATATGATATTTTATAATAAATAATATTTTATTAAATGATTTCATATTCCTAAAAATCCTATCTTCTGAAAAGTAATTTGGATATGGTTTAAAGTATAAAACATGGTCCATTAATGTGATTTTTTTTATTTTTTAGTAACTATCCTAACCCTTAAAGTGTATAAAACATTGTTATCATCGTAATTTTCAAAAAGGGTAACATGGGGTTAAAGAAAAATGATAAGGGTAAAAATATAATATAAATTTGTCAAAAATTTTATTAGATAATATCATTTAGACCCATAATCATTCTTTATTGTAAATATTTAATTTTAGAGCCATTTTTCATTGAAAATAAATTTATATTTATTTAATTCTATAAGTAATTACCATATTGGCTCTCTTCTATCATTTAAAAGGGAACATACTCTCCTATATTTTTCACACTGAAAAATAATTTTGGTTAAACCAATACCTATCCAAATCAATTCATTGAATAACCTAACCCTGATCTTGAGGCATTGGTTTGATTTTTAAACTATCATATGAAATATTTTTCTATAAAACTTAAGAGGTTTTTTGAACAAGAGGTGTAGTTCTTAACCAAGTGTTTTCATTTAATTTTTTCTTTTACCTCCTTGAAACCTATATAAAATATGATGAAACAATAAACCTAGTATATTTAATATATTGAGATGTTTTTATATTAAAATCATATCCTATATCCATATCTTTTTCCATCAAATTGGAAACGAAACCATCATTTGTGTGTATGGAGGGCTACCACCTCATGAATGGATATAATTCATTTTCCATCACTACCTCTCACATATGGTTATAATGATTAATTTAATGTATATATATGATATTAACGAAATATTTATAATTATATGAATATAATATATCATATAATTTCGAAAATTGCCATGCATAAAAAAATGTTAACGTCATTCGTACGTACGTGTGGACTACCACCTCCACGAAGCGATGTGATTAATTTTTAGGGACCACATCACATGACTGGTATATATAAGTGTATTTAAATAAATAATATGTTATCTATAATATAATTATAATTATATGATGGTAAAATAATTCTTACCATTTTTTTCATGATTAGTGTAAAATGGAAGCGTTACTCATGCGTACATACGACCTACCGTCTCCATGATTATAACATAGTTAATTTTTTATAACCATCATTAAAAGTTGGATTTAAAAGTATAATTTATATATAAAAAATATAATTATATAATGTTAATAATTATAGATATGGTGGAATAATGACCACTTTTATCATAATCAACCTACCGAAGTCATTTTGGATATATGAGCTGAATATCGTTAGAACATCCAACTTGAACATAGTTGATTAATAATTTGATTATAACACGGTAAAAGGAATAAAAAACTTGAAAAATTATCTTATGAAATTAAATGATTAACATAATCTTATTATTCAAGAAGATAAAGAATGTATGTTGTAGGTTATACTTGAGGTAAGAGACACTTTACTTTAAAACCTTATTTTATAAGGTTTTAAAGATTTATTCTCTAAATATTTTTCATCCATGTAACTATTCATAAAAATAATATTTATATATATTTATATGGAAATAAATTAATTATAAATGAAATTTTATTTCACTTTCGACTTTATTTCAATGTTTTTCAAAAAGATTTTTTTTTACATATTTTACACAGAAATTTTTAACTTTCTTTACAAAAGGAAAATAGAATGTTCTACTTTAACATATACAGAATTAATAGATTTTTCCACCAACACAACCATTATTTTATTTCCACATTAATTTATAATATTATGTGATTTATTCAAATAAAATATCTCTATCCCTTTGTTATTGGAATTTTAGTTTTTAAAAATTGGGGTCTAAAGAGAAGAGATATATCAATTTTTGAAACTATTTTCTTATGCCAGAAAAGAATGTTTTTATGATGAAATATTTCATTTATTATGATTATATTATGGTCATTTGGAATTTTTTATGATGATATGTGTTCATGTTATAAAATGAGGATGGGTGGTTCCATTATAAACTATGGGCGAGTAGTTTTTTTTAACTGAGAATGAGTGAGCCCATTATAGCTCTACAATGAATTGAATAAAGGGAAGGAGTTAACTGATTAGGTTTCCCCTAAGATATTATTAAACTTTATTATGAAGGTTATTTCATTTTTAACCATGAAGGTTATTCCATTTATAATCATGAATGTTATTCCATTTGTAAGAGTTATTATAAGGGTGATATGAAAAGAATGGATCAAGTTATCTACATGATTTATTTATCCTTACAATGGGTTTTTATAGAAATATTATGATTTAAAAAGTTATGATAATGATATTATGTTTAAAGTAACATATTTTTGAATTATTAAGGGTGAAAAGTATAAATTTGTGAAAATGTGTTCATGAGTTTTTCAAGATTTCAAAGAATCCTTGATTAGTTTTATTTTGACTTTAACATTTCTTATGAAATGTTTTATAAAAGTATTTTAGAAAAGAATTTGATTACATGGGTAAGAAATTTTTTATTTTAAACCGAAAGTTTATTTTGAAAAAGATATTTTTCATAAGTATTTGTGGACTAACAGGTTTATTTCTTTCTTTATATATACCCTAATGATATTTTTTATCTCCTACCATATTTGAATTTTTTAGGGTTTTAAGGATTATTAAGGATTAGGATAAGGTAATGATGAAAATTTTAAACACATATCATGAAAATAAAACTTTTTATATTATAAAAGTTTTCTTTTCTGGATAAATTTATTCTAAGAAAAAGTTTCCATTTTGTGATTTAATTTTTATTTATATAAGGGTGATTTTATAATTCTCTAAAAATATAATCCTAAAATATCTTTAGGAATGTTATTAAATGAATTATTGTCTAAAGGCACTGGAATATGTATTGTTTAAGGATGATTTCTTATAGTTGGTATTAGAGAAAAAGGTTAGATAATTTTAGAGGTTAAGATAAAAAATGTTAATACCCTTAAGATATTACAATATATTTTTATAATGATATTGTTTTTGATGATTTACATTTTTATTCATCTAAAAAATATTTATTTAGAATGGTTTTCTATAGATAAAACATGTAAGATGAGGTAAAAAGGCCCCAAGAGAACAATATCCTTCCAAATTAGTAAATTGGAATGGTTATATTAGAACCAATTTTTTCCACTATAATGGATCTATTGATTTATGTTATAAATGTTGTTGACATCTATATAATATAATAACCAGATCTACCATTAAAGAACATGTCAACAGTGGGAAATTTTATGATACAACAACCACCAAAGATCAATATATATTCTGGCCTAATGGTATATGAGGTATGGATAAAAGATCTAGAAAATATATTTTAAGTATTGGATTGTTCAAAGCATCAAAATGCAACTCCCTCTATTTACCGTTTTGAAGGTAAATCCGATCAATACTAGAAAATAGTTAATAGTACTAGAGAAAGTGAAGATATTTATTCTTGGAATGGGATAAATTTTAGAATATTCTCCATTATAAATATTTTCTTAAGGATATTCAACTTAGGATGAAAAAACAATTCTTATAATTGATGTATAAAGTGAAAGATTCAATTGATACATATGAAGAAAAATTCACTCAGTTGACAAGGTACGTACCAAATTTTATCTAGGATATTTATAGTAAATTAACTGGTTCTAATCAGGATTGAATCAAATATATAGAAGGTTATTGGATTCCCATGAATTTAAAAGTTATGAGAAAGATAATCATTATGCTGAGAAGATGAAACTTGAGTTTTCTGATGATCATGTGTTCTATGTTGACATGTAGAAAAATAGATCTAGATGATAGGAAAATGGTAAGAATTCATCAAATAAATATGAAGGTAAGAAAATCATATTTCAAATTTATGATAGGTGTGGTAAAAAGAACCCTGGGTAATGCCTTATGAAATCTATGATGTTATTATAATGTGGTAGGTTCGGTAATATGGATCGTGATTGAAATAAAAAATATCTTGGTATTTGTAAAGAAAATTTGATAAGTAGGAATTTATGTGTTTTAAATACAATAAGATGAGTCATTATATTTATGAGTTTCCAAATAAGAACACAATTGATTGGAAGTAGTAAGACTAAGTATAAGGGTGTGGTGAAATCCGTTGAAACTACTTCAGTAGATGTTGGGCCATCAAATGAAGTGGTAACATGTACATTAATTATTTATTCATATTATTCTAATTCCCTGTTTAATTTTGTGTCTATATATTCATTCATTTATAATAAATTTTCTAGTAAATTGGGAATTTAACACCAAGAAATGAAGCTAGAATTTATATTAAAAACACATGGGGGAATTATTAAGGAAATAAGGAATTAGAAGAATTTTCCTATTGTTATCTATAGAGAGTCTTTACCTAAAAACCTTATTTTCATTCCCTTAGTAGATTTAATATTATTCTAGGTATGGATTGTATATTTGTTTACCAAGTTAATATAGATTTTAGAGCCAAAGAAGTTTTTTGAGAAAGAGTTTCATTCATTTATACAAGAATGAATTCATACATTTGATAACACATTAATAATATGAGAAAATATTAAAATATATAAATTAAAGTTATCTTGATAATATTTTTTAAATAAGTAAATAATTCAGATTAATGATTTTCTAGTAGTAAAAGAATAATAGGATCTTTTTTTGATTATTTTATTATTGTTAGGACTGACTGAGAAGTTGAATTTACAATTTAATTGGTGAATGATGCTAATCAAATTTTAAAAACCCCTCTCAAATGGATTAAGTAGAACTTATTTAATTTAAAAAGAAGTTATAAGAGTTTTTTTATAATGGTTTAATTCATCCTTTTACTTCACCATGGGATTCTCCTATTTGGTCTGTTAATAATAAATATGGTTCCATAATGCTTTTCATTGATTATGGATATTTGAATAAAATTACTATTATATTTAAGTATTATTTTCCTCATATCGATGACTTGTTTGATTAGCTCTAGAAAGCATAGTATATTTTCAAGGTTGATCTTAGGTCCGAGTACCATCAGCTGAAGGTGAAAGAGAATAATATTATGAAAACAACATTTCATACTAGGTATGTGTATTATGAGTATGTGGTTATTCCATTTGGGTTAAAAAATACACCAGATGTATTTATAGACATTATCAATATAACATTCCAAGAGTATTTGGATAAGTCTTTTTTTTGTTTATTTATGACATATTTATTTATTCAAAAATTTATGATGATTATGAAAATCATCCAATTTTTTTTCTGAATAACCTAAGAGAAAACAAGTTATATGGAAAATTTAATAAATGTGATTTTTGGTTATAATAAATTTTATTCCTTGGAAACATCTTAAATAAAGATAACATAATAGTTCATACCACTAAAACTAAAGTGGTTGATGAATGGAAAATACCCCCAAATGTTACTAATATTTATATTTTTGTTGGATTAATAGGATATTACTAGTGGGTTGTTGAAAAATTCTCATGGTTATCTTGCCCACTAACTATGTTAACAAAAAAGGGATTTAAGGTCATCTGGATAATTGAATATGATGAATGTTTCTAGGAATTAAAAATAAGATTAGTGAATACTATATTTTTTCCCTACCACCCAAAATATCAATTTTTTATCTACAAAAATGCATATTTAAAGGGATTGGTTTGTGTTATAATATAGAATGATCATCTAATAGGTTATAATTCATGTCAACTAAAACCTTATAAGAAAAATTATCCTACACATAACCTCTAACTAGTGGCTGTTGTGTTTTCTTTAAAAATTTTGAAAGACCATTTATATTGATTAAAGTGTGAAATATTTACAGAACATAAGAGTTTAAAGTATATATTAACTAATAAAGAGTTAAAAATAAGAAAAAGGAGATTTTTGTATTTGATATAGAATTACAATGGCATAATTCATTACAATCTAGGTAAAGAAAAATAGTAGATAATGATTTTCATTGAATATATAATACATTATTAACTTTACTAAATCTAAAACATTATCATTTGGTAAATTATTTGATGAATTTTGGATTATAAATTGTCTATATAGGAACTCCTTTTCTTGTTTTAGGTGCCAGTACAATTGTCTATATTAGAAAGAATTAAGGAAACTTAGAGGGTGGATCATATTTTATAGGAAAAGGTAGAATCTATTACTATGGGTAAGTTTCTAGAGTTTAATATTGATGGATAAAGATTAATAAAATTTGGATAAACATTATTCATTCCTTGTGAATCCTAGTTTAAGAGAGAATTTTTGACCGAATCTCATAGTTCCCTATTTTCCGTTCATCCTGGTTACTAATATGTATAGATACCTTCAAGAGTATTACTAATGGGATGGAATGAAAAGAGATATTGGTAACATTACCATGAAACATTTTACATTTCCATAGTAAAATTAGAGTGACAATTAACAAAGGGTTTGATTCATCCTTAGATAATTTTAGAGTGGAAATGGGAAATTATATCTTTGTATTTCATGATGGGATTTCCAAATACATATCAAGGTAACAATTTGATTTGGTTTATTATTGATTTTATTAACTAAATCTATGAATTTCCTTCTTATTCAAGATACTACAACATTAAATTTTCTCTCTTTACTAGACCTAAAGGATATATTCAAGGTATATGGATTTTATATCTCTATTATATCTGACCTTGATCTTAGACTTACTTCAAATTATTGTAAAGGGCTTCCAAAGTCCTTTGGTACTGAATTAAATTTCTATGTAACTTTCTATCCTCAATCTGATTGATATTTAGAACGAACGACTTAGAACATGGAATATATACTTCAATATTGTTCAATGGATTACCAAGGAAGTTATTATCAATATCTTTCATTGTTTTAGTGTTATTATAACAACATTTTTCATTCTATTATACAGATGGAACCTTTTGATTCATTATATAGAAATCAGTATCAATCTCCTTATTTTTGAGATAAAGTAGGAAAAATAAATTGGTTGGGACTAGATTTGGTATATTAAATGGTTTAGAAGGTGAATATGATTCAATAATATATGATGATGACTCAGTGTAGGGAAAAATGTTATGTAGATAACTGGAGGAAAGACCATTATTTTGAGGTTTGCGACCATTTTTTTATTAAGGTATCTCCATGTAAAAGTGTTATGAGTTTTTCTAAAAAGGGAAGATAATTCCATAATTCATTAAAATATATGATATATTAGAGAAATTTAGATCACATTCCTACCAAGTGTCATTAGTTCTGTGTTTATCTCAATAACATGACATATTTCATGTTTCATTGTTAAGAAAATATGTGCGAGATTCATTTCAAGTTTTGATCCCTAAATTAGTAGAGTTTGAAGAAATCCTTTCCTATGAGGAAAAACCTATTCATATTATTGAACATAGAGAGAATTGTTTTTGGAATAAGGTAATTCATCATGTTAGGGATTTGTGGAAAAATAATTTATTTGAATAAGAAAGATTGAAATCTGAACATTCCATGAAGGAAAGATATCCCCACATGTTTAATACGTGAATAAAATTTTAAGGACATAATTTCCAATAGGAGGAAGAATTTATCAACCCAGTTAATGTCAAGATAATTTTTTTCATTTCTTATTAATATTCATTAATTATATTTTATGGATCTATAATTATTATTAGACATATTAGGTATCTTTTTAGTAAAAATTAAAAAGCATTAAGTCTAAAAAAATTGGATTTTCATGCATTATATGGTTTTATTAAAATACTGATTTTCAAAATATATAATTTTAATTTGAAAAAATAAATTTTATTACTGAATTCAGCATGTAAAAATTATATAAGGATAATTTTTTTGATAATATTATGAAAATATTGAGTTTTCAATATATAGTGAAAAATAATATTTTTTTATTAAAAAAATTATTTTATTTTAAAGTATTTATAAAGTAATATTCTATTTTGGGTTAGTTATAAAATTTAATTGGTTAATTTTTATTAAAAAAAATTCATTTATATTCCTTTTAATGATCTTTATACTTAAAAATGGTATAAAAATATTTTTGTACTTAAAAAGACATTTTTATGAAAAACTGTTTTTCATCACGCTTTGTGGGTTAAATTTTACATTAAAATTTTCAATTTATTTGAATTGAATCTTGAAACATGAATTATATATTTGTAATTAGGATGTCCAAATTTTTTAAATAGTTACCTTTTATCTTTCGTAATTATGAATAACAACCTTAGTAATTTTTTTTTCACCACTATAAAGGTAAATAGAGCAATTGAGGTTAAAAATAAAATGATAAGGATTGAAAAATGATCCTAAAACCTACATTTATCCTATTTTATGAGTATATTTTATAAATTTCCACCAAAAGTTTGATAATATGGCAACTTGGCACCATATTTATTTTATTTTTACCTTTATAATATTTAAGTAAAGGATAAAGTCGAAAATGGAACTCTCTTGCTTTTAATATCAACAATATTTTTTGATAGGGGAAAACTTATGTTTGGTTAAAAATATTATTCTCTAGAATATTTTTTTATCTTGTTATTTTATTTATAATTTTTAGTGATGAAATAATAATCTTAAATTATTAATCAATGCCAACACCATATTTATTTAATTAGTCAAAAAATAAAATAAATGATTTAAAAAATATTAAAAGGTTTATAATTTTTCTAAATGATTGAATTACCTAATTTTTTAGATAAATATAAAATTTTAGGCATGTGATAAATTATTATTTGTTAATTTGATTCTGGTCATGTTATTTTCATATTCAAATTAAAAAAATAGTTCTAAAAATAACATTTATTATGTTTTTAAAAAATAATAATTTATTAAATGATTTAAAATTCCTGAAAAATCTATATTTTGAAAATCTATTTAGATATAGTTTTAAATTTCAAACATGGTACATTTATGGTGGAATGGTCCTTTTATAGTAACTATCTTAACCCCTAAAATGTAAAAAACTTTGTTATCACCATAATTATCAAAAAGGTTATTAGGTGTTAAAAAAGGATAAGGGTAGAAACATTGTCTAAACATGTCCAATTTTTATTGGATGAAATTATTTTTCCCATACTCATACTATGTTATAAATATTTAATTTTGGATCCATTTTTTCATGTAAATTAATTTATATTAATTCAATAATTTAAGTAATTTCAAGAGTACCCCTCCCCTCTCTTAAAAAAAGGAACCTATTTTCCTATTTTCTTCAAACTTAAAATAAATTTTGGTTCATAAAATACCTTCCCAAATACCTATATCAAACCCCCATGTACTAGGGTCCATATTTTGATTAGAAAACCATCAATGTAATGTATTTGGTGTAAATGTTAAGAATTTTTTTGAAGAATAAATATTGTTCTTAACCAAGAATTTTAATTTTATTTCCTCTTCTAACACCTTAAAACCTTATTTAAAAATGATGAATATTAAAAAAATAACTTTTATATACTTATATATTGTTATTTTAAATTAATAACCTATCTTTATCTCCTTTTCTATCAAATAGGAAACAAAACCATCATTCATGTGTACGCCAAACTACCACCACACAAACCAATATAATTGATTTTCCATCACCACCTCTCATGGATGGTTATAATGATTATATATATATATATATATATTATATTATATACTTATCATTCTATAAATATAATATATCATATAATTTCTTACATTTTAATCCATTAAAAAATTATAACGTCCTTTGTGTGTACATGTGGACTATCAGGAAGTAATGTGATTCATTTTTCACGACCATGTCACATGGATGGTATATATAAGTGTATTTAAATAAATAATATGTTATTTTTCATATAATTATCATTATATAAAGATAAAATAATACTTACCATCTTTCCATCATGATCATTGAAAAATAGAAATGTTACTCATGCATACATATGAACTACCCTCCCCATGATTGTAACATACTTTATTTTTCATAGAAATATTTCATTGTTGGTTTTATAATTTTAATTAATATATAAAAATGATAATTATTTAATGATAATAATTCTCGATATTATTAAATAATGAACTCTTTCACCATATTCAACCTACAAAAGTCATTTTGGACATATGATCTGAATACCATCAAAACATCCGACATGAACTTAATTGATTAAGTAATTGATTATAACATGATAAAAGGAATAATAAACTTGAAAAAGGTTATTAAAAAGGTAAATAATTGATATAATTATATTATTCAGTAAGATAAATAATGTGCATTATGAGTCGGACTCGAGGTAAGGGGAACTTTACTTTGAATTCATGTTTTAAAATGTTTTAAATGTTTATTCTCAAAATCTTTTTATTCCATATCTATATTCTTAAAAATAAATTTTATATGTATTTATGGATAAATAAATGAATTATAAAAGAAATTTTATGTATCCATTTTCATTTTCTTTCAAAGGTTTTCGAAAGTAATTTTTTATATATTTTATATAAAGTTTTTTAACTTTCTTTACAAAAGGAAAAATTAATGTTCTATTTTAACATATATGACATAAAAATATTTTCCTACCAAAAAAACCATTATTTTATTTTTTTTATTCCTTTATAATATTACATGGTTTCCACAATGAAAAAAATTTATTCCCTATGTTCTTGGTTTTTTAGTTTTGAAAATTGGGTTTTAAATAAAAGGGTTATTTCAATAACTGAAACTATTTTCTTATGGGTGAAAAGAATGTTTTTATGATGCATGTTTCCATACATTATGATTATGTTATACTTTTTTTTAATTTTTTTATTATTACAAGTTTCTTTTTTATAATGTGAGGATGGGTGGTTCTGTTATAAACCAAGGAAGGGTGGTTTCATTATAAACCAAGAACGGGTGTGCCCGTTGTTGCTCTCCAATGCATTGGGTAAATAGATGGAGTTAACCAATTAGATTTCTCCTAAGAGATTTTTTGAATTTATCATGAAGGTTATTACATTTTTAACTATTAAAGATATTCCAATTATAATCATGAAGTTAATTCCATTTGTAAAGATTAAATTTATTCCATCTGTAAGAGTGATTATAAAAGGGATATAAAAATGATGCCTCAAGTTACCTATATGATTTATTTATACTTTATATAGTTATTTATGGAAATATTATGATTTTAAAAGGTAATATAACAATTATATGTTTAAATTAATATATTTTCTAAATCTTAATATAGAAAAATATTCATTAATTTTTCATAATTTCAAAGAGCCTTTATGAGTTTTTTATTTTCCATTAAGATTAATTATTAAATGTTTTATGAACAAATTTTTGTAGAGAAGTTGATTAAATGGGTAATAAATTTTTTATTTTAAAGCCAATGTTTTTTTAAATAGAAATTTTTTATTTTTATTCATGGATCAATGGGTTTCTTTGTTCATTTTTATTTCCCTTATTAGGCTTTCGGCACTCATCCCATACTTTAAAAAAATTATAAGGGTTTAAGGATGAGTGGGGAAAAAGATGATGTCTATATGAAAACTGTGAAAATATTTCATGAAACAAAACTTTTTATATCTTAAATGTTTTCTTTCTTTTGAAAAAATATATACCAAGTAGAATTTTCCACTTTGTTTTTAATATTTATATATATAAAGGTGATGAAATAATTCTCTAAAAATCTAAACCTATAATATCTTTAGGAATGTAAGAAAACGAATTCTTGTATAAAGGAACTAAAATATGTATTATTTAAGTCCATGTACTTATAATTGTGGTCATTTTTATACTTATATTACATGCAATCATTTCTCATTCATTATAACAAATTAGGTTTTAGTGACCTTAACTAGCTACTTGAAGAAACATTGTTAGACCTTACAACTAACTTTTTATCTTTAGATTTAATATTTTACTCATGTTAACCATATCCACAGCTCAAGAACTTAGATATCCAAATTAAAGTTCATTTATTCTACACACTTGAGGATATTGGGTAAAATTTTATTGAATATTTTATACTTTTCATAAATATTTCCATAGATGAAAATAGAATAGATTCCTAGACCAGGATAAACCTTGAAGAAGAATTTAATCCCACTGAGTCATTAAAATATTAAATCATATTGAATATCAATTACACACTAAAAAATATTGAGTACATGAAATTAAAATTCCTTATTCCATTTATCCAATGCCTTTGTTACCCAAAGTGAATCATTATATGCTTCTTGTTAGCATCCAGACTCAAATGTTGAATAACTTTAATAATTGTTTTATTTAAGAAGGTTTTTATTTAACACATATAATGTACCTTACTTAAGAATATTTATTAAGTTAATAGTATTATAATATTATTACATTAAGTATAAACGAATTGATGTTAGTACTCTTGGTATGGAAGAGGCGACTAAAGGGGGGTGAATAGTTCTTTTTGATTTAGTATTATAAATTATAAATTTATCAGAGTTATAAAATAAATGTTAAATATTTCAGTGAAAAGATTAAAAATAACATAAATTTTTTTTATAGAGGTTCAGATCTCAAGATCCTAGTCCTCTCTTCAATATTCTATACTCCTCTTGGAGATTGTTATGCACTATATAGTTACTTTTGACTGGTAGTAATAACCCAATTACAAGAATTACATATGTACATTTTTTCACCTTGTGGTATAACCATATATACCTTTTTCATATGGATATATAACCCTTGACTTTATGGGGAGTCACAAATTTCCTACCTTTTGTCTAGGAGGAATAACCCAACTTTCCTTTTAAATGGGAGGAATAATCCAACTATAGCTTTTGGATGGGAAAATATTAGACCATACTCAAGAATACAAACAAGTAATTGGAAGAATTAAAATGGAAAAAAATAATACAAAACAAACAAAACAATAATTTCAGTAGATGATAAATATGTTCAATGTAGCTCTTGTTCCCAGATCATAAATTTTTTGGAAGATATAAAAAATGATGATATTCTATGATCACATCTAAACATCAAATGTCAAAGAAGATTCTTGATCAAATTTTAAGAGCAGAAAGAAAGTATTTTGTATCCTCATTGAATGAATTATAGAATGTATATATCTTTTTCAATATTCAAGGGTACAATTTTTTATACTTGAATAATTCTCCCAAGGCACTAAATCTGAGATCTATAGGATTGTTTCATTATCAAATCTCTGCAGGACACTTGTTAGAGAATAATAAAAATAATATGACCATTAAATTAATTCTATTAATGTCATTTTGGACATAAAACATAATCAGTCAAATGATTATAAAAGAAATATTAAAAGTAATGTTTAATATATTACAATTAATAATAATCAATCAAATCACATATGAAAATTAAATGAAACAATATTAAAATATTTTATATAAGACATGTTTTAGAATGACATGAAAAATAGAGCATCATAAATGATAATATTAATGGGTCCATGTCATTAAGAAAAATACTATAATTAATTTTAAACAAAGTTAAAAACATATTTCATCACAAAATATTAATCAATTAACAATGTAATTATATTTAAAAACCTTAGCTGAAAATAAGAAAATAAAAATTTAAGAAAGAAATTTTGAACTAACATTGTCATGAATCACTATTGGATATCTTGTGGTGTGTCAGTGAGACACCATTAGACATGTCTACTGGTGCCAAACATATTTTTACATACCATTTTCATTTAAAAAATAAAAATACTTAAACAAAAATAAAAACATTTCCATGCATAATATCATAAAAGGGTTTGAAGAGAACAATAAAATATGACTCATTATTAGATTTCTAATGGTGTCTCATGACACAATGTTAGGTTCCAACGGTGTCTCATATCTCATTAAATAAAGAATTATTTAAACAAAAATTTGAAGATATAGAAGAATAAAAATGATACTTTTAATGATTGAATAAACATAAAATAATAATATCAAACTAGTTTAACCAAATCTAATGTTTTAATTTAAAATTAAATAGAATACTGAAAATTAATTTAAATAAACCCACTACCTAGGGTAAACACTAGAAAATTGATAAATATATGATATAGAAACAAAACACCAAGTAAAATAGAATAATAATAAAAAAGTATGAACAATATACTATTGTAATTACAATGATGTATAAAGACACACCATTGTGAAATTCAATGGTTTAAAAAATTGACATACCTTTGTGTTTCCCAATGGGGTAAAAAACTTGGTGAGAAAACTCACGCACCATTGGTGAAAACCAATAGTTTCAAAAGTTATCAGTGGTGTAAAAAAATGACACACCGTTGGTTTGAAACCAATAGTGTCAGATTGTCTCACCATTGTTAAACACAATGGTGTGTTACAAAAATTGAAGATATTGTACAGTTGAGATGAGGAACTAATATCCTTTGAGATCTGGTCTAATAGGATAATAATGATCATATAGTGTAGACAAACATGAATTAGAAACAATGTTTTGGATGAACATAGAAGGAAGGATGTTAGAGAAACATAATCACAGGAGAAGAAAAGGGTTGTCGGTGGTTAGTCTACATTGGAAGTAGAACAAGTGAGAAGAGGAAATATGTGCAAGAGAGAATAATAAAAAAATATGAGAATTCAAAATATATGTCATGATAGAAAGGTGGAAATCTGGAAGAGATCAACATATGAGATTAGGTCATGAAGGAGATGAACAAATCAGATTGATTCTTAGTTGAAAAACTACATCCCATATTAGAACCATGATGTGAAAAACTTGTGGTACTTAAGAAAAAATGAGGAATTAGTTCTCTAGAATAAAAACATGACCCATACACATTACACACTGAAGGATTGCAGTCTATATAGGTGCACTTGACCCAACTTATGTGGGCGTTGTGCTAGGGCCTTATACACTGGCCTGGTTGGCTCCCAGTGAGCACTATGCTCGATCTAGTAAATGACTTGTACTGGACTAAAGTGTTGGACCTCCCATGAGGCTTGACCCATTTGCATCCTCCTAAATGTGGTTGAGGTTCACCTTATACATGAACATAAGACTAAAAATTTTACTTAAAAAATGAATGATATAAAGTATAGAAAAATATATATAAAATAAATGAATAAGAAATTAAATTTTGTAATAGAATAAAATTTAATTAAATGTTATAAAATTGAAATTTATCAAAAAATAGAGAATTTAAAAAGTAAATACCTAATTACAAAAAATCTCCCCCTTTTTTAATAAAAAAACATAATATTTATTAAATTTTCAAAAAAATAAAAATGTAAAATTATTAAATCTTCAAAAAAATTCTCCTCATTTATAAAATTTATCAAAAAGTGAATTAATATAAAAGAAATACATTTTTACAGTTTAATAAATCTATTTTAAAACATGATGAAGTAATTTTTATTTATAAAGATAAGAAAATAGTACTGGTATACAAAACTTGTAATAGAAAAACATTGAATATATTTATCAAAACAATAATCCTTAAAAAGAAATAACTAAGCTTCCAACCTACCAAATTCAAACATCATTTTATCAAATTTAACATAATCTAATGGTTTAGTGAAAATATCATCTAACTAATTATTTGTTGGAATAAACATTAATCATATATCACCGTTATTAGCATGATCCCTAAGAAAATTAAATCTAACATCAAAGTGTTTGGTTCTTCAGTGTTGAAGAGGATTTTTAGAAATAGAAATAACACCAGTGTTATAAAAAAAAGTAATTTTGTCAAAAATCATATAAAGTTAACTTTATCCAAATAATATATGAATATCAACTAGCCTCAACAACATATTAAGCCTTAACTATTGATAGTTCTACTAATAGTTATTTTTTCAAACTCTAGGAAATTAATATTTTTCCTAAAAAGCGACACATACCCAAAGTACTTTTTATCTCAAGTCTGGAACCTCAAAAGTCACAGTCAGAGTAAGATTGTAAATAATTTTTTTTTAATTATAATAAACTTATCGTACCTTTGATGTACCTTATTACCCTTTTAACATCCTTAAGATGAATTTACTTAGGGTTTTAATAATATCTAGCTCACATATAGACAACAAACATAATATCAGGACTTGAAATCGTAAGATACAAAAGTCTTCCTATCATGTCTCTATAAAACTTTTCACAATTATAATTTCTGAGTTCATTTGCATCCAATTTAGGGTTTTTGGCCATATGGGTTCTCATAGTTTTATAATAATCAAGTCCAAACTTTTTAACAATATTTGTGGCATACTTAGGTTGATTTAAGAAAATACAATTTCTTTCTTTAACTAATTTAGAAACCAAGGAAATTTTTTAATTCCCCCATTAAGCTCATGTAAAAATCATTTCTCATTAATTTTGAAAACTCATTACTTAATTTATCATTTTTAGAATAAAAAATGATATCATTAACACAAATCTAGATTAAAAAAATATATTTTGAAAATATATTTATGAATATAGTTGGGTTAACCTTACCTTTAACAAAATAATTTTGAATTAAAACCTGAGATAGTCTTTCATACAATGCTCAATGATATTTCTTAAGAACATAAAAAGATTTAGACACTTTGAAAACAAGATTTTGAAATTAATTATTTTCAAAATTAGGTGTTTTCTTAACATAAACTTCTTATGAAATTATTCCATTTAAAAATGAACTTTTTACATCCATTTGAAAAAGTTTAAATTTTTTAAAACTCAAAAAAGCTAATAAAATCCTAATAGAGTTAAATATAAGAAATAGGGAAAATGAATCCTCAAAATCAATACCTTCTTATTGAAGAGATTCTTGTGAAACTAATATCTCCTTATTTCTCACTATATTACCAGATTCATCCAATTTATTTCAAAAAATCCATTTTGTTCCTATAGCCATTGTATCTTTAGGTAACTCAACTAGATTTAATACTTTATTTTTATCAAACTTTTCAAGTTCCTCATGAGTAGATTTTACCCAATTAGAATATTTCAAATAATATTTCATATTAATAGGAACAAAATCAACTATAAATGCAGAATTAACAAAAAAATGTGAAACAATGTTTCTAGTTCTAATTCCAAATTCAATATTTCCTATAAAATTTTCCAGAAAATGATATATGTGAGTTTTCCCAACTAAAAGATAATATTGAGATGAGATATAATCCCCCTAAAATGATTCATCATTAATTTTAGGAATATATTTAGAAAATTTGAATTCATTAAATTCTTCAGCTTTATCAATAAAATCATTACTTTGATTATCATTATTTTCAATGAATTTAACATGAAAAAATTCTTACATTATCATAGTTATTTTATTATATACCCTATAAGACTTAATGTTACTATAAGATCCCAAAAATATACCTTTATCACTTTTTTAATCCAACTAGTCTAAATTATATTTCGTATTTAAAATATAGACAATAAATCCAAAAAACTTTGAAATTACAAATTTGGGTTTTTTTTAAAAATTCATATGAATTTTTCTTCAATAAGGGTTTGATATACACTCTATTTAAGATATATCAAGTATTGTTAATAGATTAATCCTAGAAATATTTTGGAATATTTTATTCATTAATCATTTTTCTTTCCATTTATTGAATAGTTCTTTTTTCACTTTACAACACCATTATGTTGTGGTGTTCTAGGGGTTGAAAATTTATGAAAATATCCATTACTTTCATTTTTTTGAAATTAATAGTTTAAAAATTATTAACCATTATTGCTTCGAATAGAAGAAATTAAATTACCTTTCCGATTTTGAATTTTCTTACAGAACGTAATAAATTTACTCAATATTTCACTTTTATGAGATAATAAAATATTCCAAGTAAATCTACTATAAAAATAAATAATTACAAAAACATATATTTTAGAACCTAAAATTTTAGTTCTCATGGGTGAAAAAAGATCAATGTGTAATATTTATAAGAATCTATCAATGTTAACTATATTTACAGATCTAAAAGATTCTTTTCACTACTTACCTTTCAAATAAGAATCATATACATAATACTCACATGAACTAAAATTTGGAAGTTCCAGAACCTATTCATGTTTGGACATATTGTAAAACATTCAATGTTGAACATAACCTAACCTATGATGTCATAGAATGTGATCTATATCTATAGAATTTACGCACTTTACATTATTCTTGGTCAGTTCTGAGAAATCAATAGAATATATATTTTATTTTCTATTAGAATAAAATAAAACTTTATTATCATTATAAATATTACATTTATTATCTTCAAATTTAACATACATTACGCCATAATAATATTTTTATATACTAATTAAGTTGTTTTTTAAACCATCTACAAAGAGTACTTAAGAAATTATAATAGTGGTTAATATAACTACTTCTCCAAAACCTTTAACAATTCCTTTGGAGTTATCACCAAAAGTAACAGTACCTCCATAAAAAGTATAAGGCCCCGGCCTTAAACCTTACTTAATATTGAATTAAATGAATAATTCAAATTGAGGATCTTTTCAGGTTTATAGTTTGAGATAATTTGGACATAACTATTACATCTCAAAAGATTACAAAGTAGACACTTCTACTATGTTTCCATAAAATAAAAACTCTTAAAAAGAAACATGTCTAGTTCCATGTTTTAGATAGCATGAATTTCCCTTGATCCCATCCTTGAACCTAATCCACATTAATTCCTATGAAAAACATTTCAAAAAAAAACTTGGGGTGAGCATAAAAAGCTCAGTAAGGGATACACAAAGAAAGAAAACTGTTAGTTTTTCAAACATCAAGTAAACCATGTATACTTTATCAAAGTAATACCTTCACATTTATTAAGTAGTAAAAACTCTTCACTGAAATAAATATCATTACTTACCCTTTTGTAACCAAAAGATTACCCTAAAACCAATTTAAAGAACACATAACATATAAAGGTAACTTGGGACATAAACATACTTAAGTGGAATAACCATACGGTCGACTTCCACACATATCACTTAATGGAATAGCCATTCAGCCAACTTCCATATATTCTTAATGGAATAGCCATACGGCCGACTTCCATACCCAATGCATTGGAGGTTATAACATAACCACCGGTCTTGGAATTCACGGCACCACCCGTCATATGGTTTATCAAGTAACCACCCGTCAAATGTCCAAGTACCATTATAAAATCATAAGACATAAAATAAACATAATGAAAAGAAAACATTTCCACATTCCGATCACAATATATCACATAAATATATTGACATAACAAATCCATTATAAAAACCATTTTCAATACCAAAAATACATAAAAGAGTATATGGTATTTATTTCATTTAAAAAAAACATTACGACTTGTTGAGGAAGCCAAAGACCAAATAATACTCGCGGCGGAGGAAAAGGTCGTTGTCACCGTGTTCGTAAAAAAAACATTCATTTTTTTCATTTAGTAAAATGCTTCACAGAAAAAGATTCCTTTTGTATAAAAGTAAAATTCAAAGGGTTTTATACACCGTATAAAAGAAAGTTGTGTTATAAAACGAAATATGCCTCAATAAAAGGAGATTGAGACGAAGTCCCTTACCTCGGGTCCGACTTGACTCGATCGTTCCTTATCCTCCGGAATAATAAACTTGAGTTAATTTATACTTTATTAAGAACCTTTTTCAAGTTCATTATTCCTTTTATATCACTTATTACCAGGTTATGAACACTATGTAATTATTTAAGTTAATAATGGTCGTTTTGTCGATCCTTGGTACTTGAGTCAAAAATAAACTCTTTATAATTACAAGTTGTTCATGTGGTAAAATATCCATTATATCAAGAATTATATTCATGATGTAGATATCATATATATCATATATATCCAGTATATACATGAATTTATAATATTACATAATCATTTAGAGGTAATAAATGAAATGCACCGTTCATGGAGACGGTAAGCCGTACATACGCATGAACACTACTTTCATTTCTATTTCATATTTTCAAGGAATGGAATCATAATGATATAAAGGTATACTATAATTACAGTATAATATCATATATAATACCATTAATTAAATCCTTTATACATCCCACATATGGCATTAACGAAATCAAATCACTTTGAGGGGGCGGTAGTCCGCACTTCCTTAAATAAAGATATCGCGTTTACCCATAATGAAAACCATAAATGTATGCCCAAAATAAAAAATACAGAAGCTTAAGGAAAACATAAACATATTATATATCATATATAAGTATAGTTTCATCTTAATAACCACCTTTTAAGGTGTTAAAATAATGTTGAACAATTATCGTTTCGGGAGGCAGAAATTCGCCATCCACAGAAACAATATGTTATTTAACCATTAGATTTAGGTGTGTGTAAGTGTAGCTGGAATACTTCTTATAAAAACATCCTATTATATTTATTATACTATATTTGTTACAAAATAATTGAATAAAAAGTGTTTAGGGGGTTGGAGAATCAAAATAAAACAAAAGGACTCAAGTGAAGACATTACCTTAAAATCGGGTAACTCCCTTTGGTTTGAGATCAAAGGCTTCCTTGGGAAGACTTCTGCCCAAAGTGAGGATTCAATGAGTAAGGGAGGGATTTGTAGAGACAAAATGGGCAGGGTTTGGCCGAGAAAAAGGCTTTGGAAGTGTGGGTAAGGAGGTAGAGGTGGGGGCCTTTTATAAGAGGAGAGGAGGGGAACTCTTGGAAAGTAAGGAAATGTTATTTTATTTTAGAATGATTTTAGGATTTTAATGGTCCCAAATTGATATGTTTAAAGTATAAGGTGATAAGGGTTCGAAATACACCAATACAATAGGTTTTGTACATGTGTAGGTCTTAGATATTACATTATCTTTCCATTTTATTATATCGTTAAATAATGAGGTAATCGCTGCATCATCATGGTGTCATAAATAATTTAATTTAGTTAATGTATAAAAATTATAAAAAAACTACTATGATATAAGAAATCTTTTTATCTTTCCAATTAATATTTATAGTAAAAAATATGACTTGTATAACCCTATTTAAAAATTAGTTTAGTAAAACATCTCATTTTTGTGTCATTTTTACTTTAACATTAAATAAAAAGTTATTTATGTCATTTACCAACCATAGTGGCTCCATGGGGTCCCCAAGTTGACCCATGGATTGTCTTGGTCGGCCATGACATATAAAATGAGGGTAGTACATGTTTCAAGCTCATCTCATATTATTAAAAGATTATTTTTACCTTAAACTACACTAATTACCTCTAATCGAGATTAAAAACTTAAAAGTTACTATTCAACAAAAAATTATTATAATCCCATTGAACCAAATTTTACTTCTTATTGAAAACCATGTATGTCAAATTTTTGAAATTAAAAACACATAGGTGGTAAAATTTCATTTAAATGAAAAATCAGTTTTTTAAGTACCACTTAGTGGTTTCACTATTCATCAAAAATTGATGTTTTTAAGAAAAATACCAAAAATTCACCCTAAGCTATATTTGATATTCCAAATTCCAAAATGGTGTCTATTTTACAAAATTCAAAACATATAAGTTGAATTAATTAATTTAATAATCAATTCCCGCTGTCAGAGAAAATAGCGTGTTTTTATGAATCAATTAGTATCAAAAGATTGACACTAGTTTAAGTCCAATTTCAAAGTGAAATTAATTCCAATGAACACTATTGGATTAAATGGTAAAAATATATTCTAATATAACTTTAAAACCACTTCAAAATATTATCTAATCATCTTAATCAATTATATTAAAAAGAGGTTTTGAATTAAAATACAACATTTTTCACTATTCATTTAAAAAATGAAATTTATTGGAAAAATACCAAAAAATTACACAAATTAAAATTTGATGTCCCAATTCTAAATAAGAGTTTATTTGGTCCGATAGAATGTATAATATTGACCAAAAATATATTTAATGATGGTTCGCCATTAAAAGTTGATAAGTGGACCTTTAGTGAAAATTATAGTATATATGCCTAAAATTGAATTCGTTTCGTATTTTCAGCCTTTATCCTTTATTGGATAAGTATAAAAACATTAAACAAACATATATAATAATATTTTAGTTATTTCTATTCATTCCCTCCAATACAACGACTACGTGTTAACTAATATTTAAAATAATATTATTTTATTACTAGTGTGCAACGTACGATTTCAAAGAAACTCTTTGTTGCGTATCGGGTATGCTATCGAACATAGCAACCCCTTTAAAGTAAAATTAATATTTAATTCGAAAATATTAATAAATATGAAAATGTATTATTCTTTATTTACCTGGGATGTTACATCCTTCTCCCCTTTTTGGAATTGCATCCTCGCAATTTTATTCACTTATCAAAATAAGTGGGGGTATTTATCCCTCATTGCATTTTTAGATTCCCACGTTTCCTCTTCAACCATATGGTTTTTCCATAAAACCTTTACCAGGTGAATTACCTTATTTTGGAACACTTTCTCTCTTTGGTCAAGAATCTGGACTGGTTGTTCTTCATAAGAGAGATTCTCTTCCAACTGAACTACCTCTGGGCTCAAAACATGAGATGGATCTGGCATATACTTTCTCAACATCGAAACATGAAAAACCTTGTGTACCTGAGATAAAATCGGAGGTAAAGCCACTCGGTAAGCAACTGATCCAACTTTCTCCAGAATTTCATATGGTCCAATGAACCTTGGGCTCATCTTTCCTTTCTTACCAAATCGCATCACACTTTTCCATGGTGATACTTTGAGAAAAACATGATCACCAACCTCAAAAGAGAGATCCTTCCTCCGGTTATCTACATAACTTTTTTGTATGATCTGAGCTGTTTTCATGTGTTTCTGAATCAACTGAACTTTTTCTACCATCTCTTTTACCAATTCTGGTCCCATCAGCTTCCTTTCACCCACTTCATCCCAAAAAGCTGGAGTTCGACACCGTTTTCCATATAACGCCTCAAATGGTGCCATTTGTATACTGGAATGAAAACTATTATTATAAGAAAACTCAACCAAAGAAAGATGTTGGTCCCAACATCCCTGATAATCCATCGAACAAGAACATAGCATATCCTCCAAAGTCTGAATTGTTCATTCTGACTGCCCATCTGATTGAGGATGAAAAGCTATACTAAAATGTAGTTCAGAACCCAATGAATTTTGAAGGCCTTTAAAAAAGTTAGAAGTAAACCTGGGATCACGATCAGATACAATGGAGAGAGGAACTCCATGTAACCTGAATATCTCTTTAAGATACAAATTAGAAAGTTGATCTAGAGAGAAAGTATCTCGAAGAGGAAGGAAATGAGCAGATTTAGTCAATCGATCAACAATAATCCAGATTGCATTATTACCTCTAGATGTCTTCGGTAATCCCACAACAAAGTCCAAGGATATATTTTCCCATTTCCACTCTGGCATTGGTAAAGGATGAAGTATCCCTTTCAGTAACTGCCGCTCTGCTTTAACCTACTGACAAGTCAAACACTTCACAGTAAAATCAGCAATATCCCCTTTCATTCCATCCCACCAGTAATACTCCCACAGATCTCTGTACATCTTAGTACTGCCAGGATGAATCGAAAACGGGGAACTATGAGCCTCACATAACAACTCATTATTCAACTGTGAATCACAAGGCACACATAATCTTTTACCAAACCTCTAAACACATTCATTATCAATGTTGAATTCAGGCAACTTACCCTTCTGAACCAGCTCTACCTTTTTCTGCAACTAACTGTCATGCTTCTGTGCTTTCTTAATTCTGTCTGATAGGGAAGATCTCACTGATAACTGAAACAAAACAGAAGAAATTCTTGCCCCAACAACCTCTATGCCAAAGTTCATCAAATCAAAAACCAAAGGATCTCGTTCCAAACGTAGAATGGTTAATGAAACATTACTTTTTCGACTCAAAGCATCAGCCACTTTATTTGCTATTCCCAGATAGTAATGAATTGTACAATCATAATCCTTGATTAATTATATCCATCTCCTCTATCTCAAGTTCAATTCTTTCTGAGTGAATATATACTTTAAACTTTTGTGATCAGTATATATTTCACACTTTACTCCATACAAATGATGCCTCCAAATTTTTAGAGCAAAAACAACAGCAGCTAATTCCAAATCCTGTGTGGGGTAATTTACCTCATGAGTTTTCAACTGACGTGAAGCATATGCAATTACCTGATCATTCTGCATAAGGACACAACCAATTCCCTTCAACGAAGCATAACTGTATATAACAAACTCACCATTCCTGGAAGGAAGTGCCAAAACTGGAGCATTCACCAATCTTCTTTTCAACTCAGGAAAACAATCATCACATTCTTTTGTCCAGATAAAATTAACAACCTTCCGAGTTAGCTTAGTCATTGTACTATATAACCGTGAAAAATTTTCCACAAACCTTCTGTAGTAACCTGCCAAACCAAGGAAACTACGGATCTCAGTTACATTTGTGGGTCTCAGCCATTCTTCAACAACTTTTTTTTAGCAGGATCAATAGTTATTCCATTTTTTGAAACAATATGACCAATGAAAGAAATTTTTTGTAACCAAAACTCACACTTGATGAATTTTCCATATAGTTTCTTTTCTTTTAAGGTTTGCAAGATAACCCTTAAATTACTTTCATGCTCCTCTTTACTTTTAGAAAACACCAAAATATCATCAATGAAAATAAGCACAAACTTATCCAAGAACTCATGGAAAATTCTATTCATAAGGTCCATGAATATAGCATATGCATTGGTTAACCCAAAAGGCATAACTAAAAATTCATAATGGCCATATCTAGTATAGAATGCAGTCTTCGGAACATCTGCTTCTTTTACTTTCAACTAATGGTACCCCGACCTCAAGTCAATCTTCGAAAAATACTGAGCTCCCTAGAGCTGATCAAAAAATTCATCAATATGAGGCAATGGATACTTGTTCTTAACAGTGATATTATTTAAGGCTCTATAATCAATACAAAGTCTCATTGAACCATCTTTCTTTTTAACAAACAAGATAGGATCACCCCATGGTGATGTGCTAGGTTGAATGAAACCTTTATCTAATAACTCCTGCAATTGTTTCTTTAACTCTAAAAGTTCAACTTGATCCATTCGATAAGGAGGTTTTGAAATTGGCTTAGAATCTGGAACTAAGTCAACAGTAAATTCAACTTCCCAGTCATGAATAATAACAGGCAACTCATCAGGAAAAACATCAAGATACTTATTTACCACTGGCACATCATTAATCTAAATAGTTCCCTTGTTTTCAACGATATGTGCAAGATAACATTCATTTCCATCTTTTACTAGTTTCTCAACTTCCTGATATGTTATCAAAATCAAGGGTTCATTCTTGTACAGAAACTAAAAATCTTTTTGAAAAGAAACCATTTTAGCTCTTCAGTCAATCTTAACATGATAAACAGAAAGCCAATCCATGCCCAAAATAAAATCAAACTCTACTAGAGGCAAAACAATAAGGTTTGCAGGTAGATTCTTTCTGCACACGAGGATAGGAAGGTTCTTATAATTTCTTTTGGTCTCAATGTTTCCTCCGGGTGTTTTTACCATAAGTTCAGGATTCATATCTTGTGATGGAATTCCCAATTTACTAGAAAACTTCTCATAAATGAAAGAATGTGTTGACCCTAAATCAAACAACACATTGGCATAATCTGAAAAAAACAGTGTACCTGATACTACTTCATTCGACAGCCCAACATTTGCTGAAGTAGTTGCAAAGGATTTGACCACCCCTTTCTACTTGTAGTCTGGCTGATTTCCCCCAGTTGAGTTCTTCGTTAGACACACATTTTCATAATGACCCATTTCATTACACTTAAAACATCTTACCACTGGCTTTTCAGTGCCTGCCTGATCATCTTCCTTACAGTTACGAGCAATATGACCAGACTTACCACACCGAAAGCACTTTCCATACTTGGATAAACATTCTCCAGGATGCATTTTACCACACTTCTCACAGGATGGATATTTAGTTTTCTTACCTCCTTGATTCTTTGATGAATTCTTCCCCTTTGCCTACCAACTAGACCTCTTATTCTCTCGTTTTTCAAAGAACACCTGATCATCAGCAAAATCCATTTCCACCTTTTCCGCACATCGTACAAGTTTTTCATAACTTCTGAACTCACGATAAGCTAAAGCCCTTCGATACTTTGTCTTTAATCCTGAGTAAAAATGGTTGATTTTACTATCAAGATATCGTATTATGTTTGGAGCATACCTTGCCAGTCGAGTGAACTTTGATTCATAAGCAGCCACTGAATCATCCTCCTGCCTCAATTCTAGAAATTGTTTTTCCATCCTAAGACAAACCACCTTAGGAAAATATTTCTCAAGAAACATACCTTTGAATTCGTCCCAGTGAAGATCATTAATCTCATCACTATCCCTGATATTTTTCACCATCGACCACCACTGATCAGCTTCTCCTTCAAAACGGTAAACAACAAGACTAACCTTTTGATATTCCGACCACCCCATGACATCAAAAATATTCTCCAGTGCTTTAATACACCCTTCAGCTAGCACAGGGTCAGATGATCATCTGAATGATGGCGGATGTTTCCTCATGAAATGTTCCACCACTGACATGTTCCTCTGCAGTTGATCTGGATGATCTCGTGCATGGATACCACCACCATTTATAGCCTGAGTCAACTGTGCCATCACTGCAACAAACTATTCAGTTCCAATTCTCACCATCTCAGGTTGCTGATTTGGAAGGTTGTCTTCCTCCTGATGTCGTACCAACATAGCGTCCTTGTTTCCTCTACGAAAACCATTCTGAACATAGAAATATCTTAGGCAAAGCAACATGGTAATCCGTAAATGCTATATCATTTCAATAATATTATAATTTAACACTTTTCTAACTCCTAAAGTTGTCCAAACCAACCTCTGATACCAACTAGAAGGCCCCGACCTTAAACCTTAATATTGAATTAAATGAATAATTCACATTGAGGATCTTTTCAGGTTTAGAGTTTTAGAGAATTAGGACATAACTATTACATCTCAAAAGATTACAAAGTAGACACTTCTACTAAGTTTACATAAAATAAAAACTCTTAAAAAGAAACATGTCTAGTTCCATGTTTTAGATAGCATGACTTTCCATTGATCCCATCCTTGAACCTAATCCACATTAAGTCCTGGGAAAAACATTTCAAAAAAAACTTGGGGTGAGCATAAAAAGCTCAGTAAGGGATACACAAAGAAAGAAAACTGTTAGTTTTTCAAACATCAAGTAAACCATGTACACATTATCAAAGTAATACCTTTACCTTTATGAAGTATTAAAAACTCTTCACTGAAAGAAATATCATTACTTACCCTTTTGTAAACAAAAGATTACCATAAAACCCATATAAAGAACACATAACATATAAAGGTAACTTGGGACATAAACATACTTATGTGGAATAACCATATGGTTGACTTCCACACATATCACTTAATGGAATAGCCATTCAGCCAACTTCCATACATTCTTAAAGGAATAGCCATATGACCGACTTCTATACCCAATGCATCGGAGGTTATAACTTAACCACCTGTCCTGGTATTCACGGCACCACCCATCATATGGTTTATCATGTAACCACCCATCAAATTTCCAAGTACCATTATAAAATCATAAGAAATAAAATAAACATAATTGAAAGAAAAAATTTCCACATTCTGATCACAATATATCACATAAATATATTGACATAACAAATCCATTATAAAAACTATTTTCAATACCAAAAATACATAAAAGAGTATATGGTATTTATTTCATTTTAAAAAAAACATTACATCTTGTTGAGGAAGCCAAAGACCAAATAATACTCACAGCGGCGGAAAAGGTCATTGTCACTGCGTACGCAAAAAAACATTATTTTTGTCATTTAGTAAAACGCTTCATAGAAAAAGATTCCTTTTGTATAAAAGTAAAAGTCAAATTGGTTTATACACCGTATAAAGGAAAGTTGTGTTATAAAATGAAATATGCCTCAATGAAAGGAGATTGAGACGAAGTCCCTTACCTCGGGTCCGACTTGACTCGATCGTTATTTAACCTCCTGGATAATAAACATGAGTTAATTTCTACTTTCTTAAGAACATTTTTCAAGTTCATTATTCCTTTTATATCACTTATTACCAGGTTATGAACACTATGTAATTATTTTAGTTAATAATGGTCGTTTTGTCGATCCTTGGTACTTGAGTCAAAAATAAACTCTTTATAATTACAAGTTTTTCATGTGGTAAAATATCCATTATATCTAGAATTATATTCACGATTTAGATATCATATATATAATATATATACAGTAATTACATGAATGTATAATATTACATAATCATTTAGAGGTAAGAAATGAAATGCACCGTTAATGGAGACGGTAAGCCGTACGTACGCATGAACGCTACTTTCATTTCTATTTCATATTTTTAAGGAATGGAATCATAATGATATAAAGGTATATAATAATTCCAGTATAATATCATATATAATACCATTAATTAAATCCTTTATACATCCCACATATGGCATTAACAAAATCAAATCACTTTGAGGGGGCTGTAGTCCGCACTTCCTTAAATGAAGATATCGCGTTTACCCATAATGGAAACCATAAAGGTATGCCCAAAATGAAAAATAAAGAAGCTTAAGGAAAACATAAACATATTATATATCATATATAAGTATAGTTTTATCTTAATGGACACCTTTGAAGGCGTTAAATGAATGTTGAACCATCATCGTTTCGGGAGGCAGAAATTCGCCATCCACGGAAATAGTATGTTCTTTAACCATTAGATGTAGGTGTGTGTAAGTGTATCTCTAATACTTATTATAAAAAAATACTAGTATATTGAAGATACTGGATTTGTAACAAATGAAATGAATAAAAAGAGTTTATGGGGTTGGAGAAGCAAAATAAAACAAAATGACTCAAGTGAAAACATTACCTTAAAATCGGGTAACTCCCTTTGGTTTGAGCTCAAAGGCTTCCTTGGGAAGACATATACCCAAATTGAGGCTTCAAGGAGTAAGATAGATACGTGTAGAGACAAAATGGGAAGGGGTTGGCCGAGCCAAAGGCTTTGGAAGTGTGGGTAAGGAGGTAGAGGTGGGGGCCTTTTATAAGAGGAGAGGAGGGGCACTCTTGGAAAGTAAGGAAATGTTACTTTATTTTAGAATGAGTTTCAGATTTTAATGGTCCCAAATTGATGTGTTTCGAGGATAAGGTGATAAAGGTTCAAAATCCACCCATCCAATAGGTTTTTTACATGTTTAGGTCTTAGATATTACATTATCTTTCCATTTTATTTAAATCGTTAAATAATAAGGTAATCGCTGCATCATCATGGTGTCATAAATAATTTAATTTAATTAATGTCTAAAAATTATAAAAAACTACTATGATATAGGAAATCTTTTTAGATTTCCAATTAATATTTATAGTCAAAACTCTGACTTTTATAACCCCATTTAAAAATTTATTTAGTAAAACATTTCATGTTTGTGTCATTTTTACTTTAACATTAAATAAGAAGTTATTTATGTCATTTCCCAACCAAAGTGGCTCCATGGGGTCCCCGAGTTGACCCATGGATTTTATTGGTCGGCCATGACACATCCAATGAGGGTAGGATATGTTTCAAGCTCATCTCATATTATTAAAACATTATTTTTACCTTAAACTACACTAATTACCTCTAATCGTGATTAAAAACTTAAAAGTTACTATTCACCAAAAAATTATTATAATCCCATTGAACCACATTTTACTTCTTATTGAAAACCATGTATGTAGTATTTTTGAAATTCAAAACACAGAGGTGGTAAAATTTCATTTAAATGAAAAATCAGTTTTTTAAGTACCACTTAGTGGTTTCACTATTCATCAAAAATTGAAGTTTTTCTGAAAAAATACCGAAAATTCACCCTAAGCTATATTTGATATTCCGAATTCAAAAATGATATCTATTTTACAAAATTAAAAACATATAAGTTGAATTAATTAATTTAATAATTAATTCCTGCTGTCAGAGCAAATAGCGTGTTTTTATTAATCAATAAGTATCAAAAGATTGACACTAGTTTAAGTCCAATTTCAAAGTGAAATTAATTCCAATGACCACTATTGGATTAAATGGTAAAAATATATTCTAATTTCACTTTAAAACCACTTCAAAATATTATCTAATCATCTTAATAAATTATATTAAAAAGAGGTTTGAATTAAAATACAACATTTTTCACTATTCATTAAAAAATGAACTTTATCGAAAAAATACCAAAAAATTACACAAAGTAAAATTTGATGTCCCGATTCTAAATAAGAGTTTTATTTGGTCCAGTAGAATGTATAAGAGTGAAAAAACTATATTTAATGACAGTTCTTCATTAAAAGTTGATAAGTGGACCTTTAGTGAAAATTAGAGTATATATGCCTAAAATTTAATTCTTTTCATATTTTAAGCCTTTATACTTTATTGGATATGTATAAAAACATTTAACAAACATATATAATAATATTTTTGTTATTTCTATTCATTCCCGCCAATACAACGGCTACGTGTTAACTAACATTTAAAATAATATTATTTTATTACTAGTGTGCAACGTACGATTTAAAAGAAACTCTTTGTTGCGTATCTGGTACGATATCAAACATAGAAACCCCTTTAAAGTAAAATTAATATTTAATTTGCAAATATTAATAAATATGAAAATGTATTATTCTTTATTTACCTGGGATGTTACAAAAAGAGTTAAAAGATAAGAAATTATAAATTTCACCAGTCTCATGCCTTATGAAACCCCTTTCCATGAACCATGTAAATTTATAAATCTTAATCCATGTTTTCTACAAAACAGATTAGGAATATGGTTGTTTTGGTACCCATACTAGTTTGGGCCCAACTGGATTAGTAAAAAAGTTTTAGGTACCCATGAAAATGTGATAACTTTATTGAATTGTAATATGGAAGAAACTTTTTTAGAAATTAATGTATTTATATGGACTAATTATTGAGTAAAAATTAATGAAAATTCATTTTCATAATTCCTTTTCATGTTACAATTAAAGCATGTAACATTTGAAATGTTCCCATTTATGATTTTAAAAAAAGAAGTAATATACATATGAGGAATATGATTGTTATAACCAAAACGCTTTTATCATATTTGGGTTTTTATAGCCATTAAATTATCAAATTTATCTTTTCCTCAAACAAAAAAAGACAAAGTTTCTTTTAAATCAATGTTATCCTTTTTAAGGTTTTCGTTCTCTTTCTAAAAAAGTTCTATATCATTAATTAATTTCATATTTAAAAATGATTCAAAATTGTTCAGTTTCTTATTTTCATGTTTAAGAAACTTACATTTCGTTTTAAATTTATCTAAATCATTAAAGACTAAATTAAATATTTTGTGTCAATATTCATCATTTTTAGATAGGAAATATTTTACTTTAACATTATTATATTTTACCATGAACAATTCAACATATACAAACTTTTTTGTTCTATATTACTAAAAATATAATCATTTAATTTATTAATTTCATCTTTAATGATTTTATTTTCTCTTTTTAATTCCCTATATAGCTCATCCATTATTAATATTTCAATTTGAAATTTTTCATTTTAATCATTTAATTCTTTAACTTAGTTTTCAATTTTAGTTTCATATTCAGAACTATAATAATTATCATAGTATACCTCATTCATAGTATAATCCATTAAACATAGGTTTTTATACTCATTTTCACTTTCAGTACCAACATCACTTGAGTATAACTCATTTGTGAATCTCTATTCATCCTGATAAGCCTTTCTCTTTTCCTTATTTTATTTCTAATCCTTTTCTTATTGTTTTAGTCTGGGATAGTCTGATTTTAGGTGTCCCTTTTTTCTAAAATCATATGAAATTAATTCTGAAGCATCCTATTTATTTTTATCACATATTTTACTAAACCTTCTATCATCCTTTGGATAATATTTCCTATGTAATTTCTTGAAGCCTTGTTTACACTTTATGTACTTTTAAACACCTTTGGTGAAATTTTCAATTTCATACTTCTCACTTTGTTGTAACTAAGAATCAGAAGAGTTACCAATATCATTTATATTTGATTTAAATTTTATTCCTTTTCTCTTATCTTGATCATCAATATTATAATTTTTCATTTGCAGATTGTATTTTAGTAATGATCATATCATATTATCCATGGAATATTTTGTAAAGTCCTTGTATTCTTCAACATCCAATTTCTTTGAATGATATATTTTGGTAGATCTCGCATGAGACTTTCAATGATGGATTCATTCATTATGGTTTCTCCTATATCAACCATACAGTTGAAAATATTTGTGAATATATTGTACATATCATTTATACTTTCTTGATCATTAATCCTGAACTCTTGAAATTAAGCTTGATGTATACCTAACATAGTTCTCTGCAACTTGTCAGTAGCTTGGTGAGTAACTTTTAGATTCCACCAAATGTCAAAAGAAGTATTCAAAGATGAAATGTGACGATAAATATTTCTACCTAAATAATAATATAAAAAATTCATGACTTTTTAATTTAAAACACATTCAGAAGCCTCATTACTAGTAAGTGTTTCTAATTGAAAATCAGGTAATTTATAAGGTTAAAACATAATACCCTAATATTCAAGAATAATACTTCTTAGGAATACCTCCATTCTATATTTCCAGCAGACATAATCACTTATGTTTAAGTGAGGTGGTATAAGAGGATTCAACATTTCAAACTCCTCACTAGCCATAATAGTCCATTGGATCTTTTACTTAGGAATTTAAGTAAGGGATAATGGTTAATTCATAAATATATAATGAAAACAATTAAAACCAAATTCTTAAATAGGAACAATGATTTGATACCAATTGTTAGTGCTCTTGGTGTGGTAGAGGTGACAAGAGGGGGGTGAATATTTATTTTTGATTTATTATTATAAATTATAAATTTATTAGAGTTATAAAAGCAATGTTAAATATAGCAGCAAAAAGAAAAAAAATAACACAAGTAATTTTATAGTGTTTTAGATCTCAAGATATGTGTCCTCTCTTTAAACCCCTCTACTCCTTGAGGATATTGGTATGATCTTTATCATTACTTTTGACTGAGAGTAATAACCCAATTACATAAATTATAGATGTACCTTTTTCACCTGGTGGTATAACCATATATACCTTTTCTACTAAAATTTATAACACCCAAATTTCTAAGGAGTTACAACCTTACTACCTTTTATCTAAGAGGAATAACCTGACCTTCATTTTAGATGTGAGGAATAACCCAATGATAGCTTTTGGATGGGAAAAGATTAAACTGGACTCTAGAATACAAACAAGGAATTTGAATAATTACAACTGATAAAAATCATACAAAACAAATGAAATAAGAATTTGAGAAGATGATAAAGAAGTTCTATGAAACTATTATTCCATGATCACAATAGGTATGAAAGATGTAGATGGTGATGGTCTTCTATGATCATGGTAAAACAACAAATTTCAAATAAGTTTCTCAATCAAACTTTCAGAGCACTAGGAAATTATTTTTTATCCTCATCTAATAAATTGTAGAATGTATACATCCTTTTCAATATACATGGCTACATTTTTTTATATACTTGAAACATTCTCCAAAATCATTAAAGCTGAAATCTATTGGAGCATGTCATTATTGAATCTCTATATGACACTTTTTAGAGAATAATAAAAATAATATGGCTATTACATTAATTCTGTTAAAGTCATTTAGGACTAAAAACATAGATGGGAAAATGATTTTTAATGAAATATTAAAAAGAATGTTTAATATATTATACATAATATTTATTAAACAAATCACAAATTAAAATTAAATGAAATAATATTAAAATTATGTATTTAATACATGAAAAATAATGACATGAAAAAAAAGCATCATAAATGATAATATATATGAGTCCATGTGATTAAGAAAAATGTTATAATTAATTTTAAACAAAGTTGGAATCATATTTCAATATAAAATATTAATCAATTAATAATGTAATTATATTTTAAAACTTTACTAGAAAATAAGAAAATAATATTCTAGAAAATAAATTTTGAACTAATGGTGTCATGAATCATCATTGGATATCTAGTGTTGCGTAAGTGATGCAGTGTTAGACATGTCTAGTGGTGTCAAACATTGTTTTACATGTCATTCTCATTTAAAAAAATTAAAAGGACTTAAAAAAGGTAAAAACATTTACATGTATAATATTATCAAAGGGTTTGTAGAGAACAATAAAATATGATTCACCATTAGATGTCCAACAGTGTCTCATGACACACCGTTGGGTTCTAATGGTGTCTCATATCACACTTAATAAAGAGTTATTTAAACAAAAATTAGAAGATGTAGAATAATGAAAAATGATACTTTTATTGATTGAAGTAACTTAAAATAATAATAATAAACATGTTTAACAATATCAAATGTATTAATTTAAAATTAAATGGAATAATACAAATGAATTTGAATAAACCAACTATCAAGGGTAAACACTAGAAAACAGATAAAAATGTATATAGAAAAAAAACACTAGAAAAAATAGAAGAAGAATAAACAAAGGAGGAACAACATACTATTGGAATTAAAATGGTTTCTAAAGACACGCCATTGTAAAATTAAATGGTGTAAAAAAATGACATACTGTTGGATTTTCTAATAGTGTTAAAAACTTGGTGACAAAACTCACGCACAATTGGTGAAAACCAACAGTGTCAATAGGTATCAACGGTGTCAAAAAAATGACAAACCGTTGATTTGAAAGCAATAGTGCCAGATTGTATCACCATTATTATATATAATGGTGTGTTAAAAAATGAAAGATATTGAATAGTTGAGATATGAACCACTATAGTTCAAGATTGGGTGGAATGGTAGAATGGTGATCAAACAGTATAGACAAACATGGATGAAAACAATGGCTTAGATGAATGGATAAGGTAGGATGTGTGAGAAACAAATTTTAAGGAGAATAAAAGGGTTACTGGTGGTTAGTTTATAGTGGAAGTGGAATGATAGGGAAGAGGAAAGATGCATGTGGGAGAAGAATAAAAAAATATGAGAATTCAAAATAAAAGGCATGCTGGAAATGTGTAAAGCTGGAAGAGATGAACAAATGAGATTAAGTTGTGAAGGAGATAAATGTATTAGATTGATTCTTGGTTGAAAAACCGCATCCCACATTGAAACCATGATGTAGAGAACCTGTGGTACTTAAACCAAAATTATGCATTCGTTTTATAGAATAAAATCATGACCCATACACATCACACACTAAAGGCTTATGGGATGTGTGGGTGCCCTTAACTAAACCTATGCAGATGATGTGCTAGAGCTTTATAAATAGGCCCAATTGGCTCCCAACGAGCACTATGCTTGATCCAGTAAAGGCCTTGTGCTGGCCTAAAGTGTTAGACCTCCAATGAGGGTTGACCCATTTAGGTCATCTTAAATACGGTTGAGGATGACCTAGGACTTTCACATAGGACTAATTTTTTTACATAACAAAATGAAAGATATAAAGTATAGATAATTACATATAAAATAAATGAATAAGAAATTAAATTTTTGAACAAAATTGAATTTAATTAAATGTTATAAAATTTTAATTTATCAAAACAAAGAGAGAATTTTAAAAGTAAATACCCAATTAAAAACACTCAAGGGTTAATATCAATGTTTGGTTTGATGATGATGATGTTATTTATCTATAAAAAAATCTTTTATCAGATGATTATCTTGTTTTATATATTTTCATCAAGGTTTTTCTTATGAAATTTTCCCCACTAAAAATGAATATTATGTATATCATATATATTTACTAAGCCAAGATCTATATTCCATCATAACTTACCCCGGTTTATTCATATAAATTTTCCACGAATGTATCGAGTGAAAAATATTTCCTATCATATCCCATATATTATTCTTGGATAGTCGAGCAGACAACCCTTTTTCTAATCCATCAAAATCAATACTAAAAAATTGGACTTTAACAGTGTTGGTATTTATCATCTCTACAAAAAAACCTAGATAAATGGAATATTTATCAGTGCTAAGGAAAGCACTAAAAAAATTTACCTTTTATCAATTCTTTTTTCGGTGCTGATATAGGGTATCTTTAGCAGTGCATTATTTTTAGTGCTCATAAAGGATATCCTTGATCAACACTTTATTTTTATCACTGATAAAGGGTAACATTTATCACTGCTTTATTTTTAGTGCTGATAAAGGGTACCCTTTATAAACACTTTATTTTTAGCGTTGATAAATATTTATTTCATCATCACTTTTTTAGCACTCATAAAGGTCTGAATAAGTAAAATTAAATAATTAAAAAAATAAAAACTAAAAAATTGTTTTTTAAAAAACATATTACAAATTTTATTAATTAAATAATTATTGATAAAAATGAATAAATTGATTATAAATTATTAAATATTAAACATTTTATAAATTAGATAATTATCATAATTAATGTTATTAAATTGTATATATTAAATATATAGATATATATTAATGTATATAAATATGATTTATATATTAAAAAATATTTATGCTCTTTACATTAAATAGTCATATATTTATTCAATAATGGTTTAAAATTAAAAATTAATATAAATTTAAAATATTGACTAATTATGTGGTACTCAATATATAATTGAATGTCGTTGGATTTTTCAATTTAACAAAGATCAAATCAATGTTATATTGATTTCATATATAGGTAATTAATTAATTTTTATATATAATGCACAAACATAAAACTTATCCATTATTTCAACAGTTTTAAAGTGTACTTATTCTTAATCTATTCAATTTCACTCATTTTTAACATATATGCATGCACATAAAATTAGATATTCATTAATAATGTTAAAAATATATTTGTAAAAAATATTTATAAATAAATATATTAATATTTTTACATTTACAATACTTATACAATTATATATTTATAATTATGAATAGATAAATATTTTTTAAAAGTATTTATATAATTACAAATAAATAATTATATATATTTTCTATATTTATATTTATATATACTTTTTAAATATATATATGTATAATTATATAAATATATAATGATATAAATATTAGTTTTTAAAAACATTTCTATAATTATAAATAAATAATTATAAAATTATAATAAATATATTTAAAAAGAAATATAGTTATTACATTTATATTTATATATATTTATTATTTATATATAATTTTTTTACAATTTTTTATTTATAATTATATTTATAATTTTAAATAATTTAATAAAACTTAACTAATAAGAGCTAATAAACACATCTTTATCAGCATTTTTTCATGCTTACACAAACGAGGCTTTATTAGTGCTGAACAAAGCGCTGATAAAATGAAAATTTATCAGTGCTATAAGTTTAGCACTGATAAAGATTTGTTTTATTGGTGACTTTTAGTGCTAATAAATAACTACATTTATCAGCTCTAAACAAGCACTGATAAAGATTTCTTTTATTAATGCTTATGTAATAAGTGTTGATAATAGTGTCACAGTCTAATTAAAAAATCCTAACCATTTGTGAACCTTTCGTGATATCATAAGCTTTCCATATAATCCACCCACTACTGGTGCTCCTCCTTGGTGAATCAAAGCCAGAATCACACCACTCGAATGCCTCTAGTTGTTCAAACATTTCATCCAACATTCAATGTTCAATTTCAATTAGGGTTTCCGATGTGGGTCTCAGATTTTCTTCAACCTAGTGAGGTTGTGCTTTCAATTTTATTTGTGTATTTTTTGTTTTGTTTTTGATTTCTTCTTTGACGATGCCATTATTCGTGGTCTGGTGACTGTATACTAGAGGGGTAGGCCTTTATATTTTCTTAGTTTCCCATTTTAATTCAACTCTTGATTGCTCATAGAGAGTTTATTGTTTCAGAACTTGATGGTGACATAGAGAGTCACATGGAGTTTAGTTGGCTGTTTTATTTTGTTTCCTTTTCCCTAATTTATTTCCCAAAGTTATCATATATATTTTTCATTATTTATTTTATCAATTTATTCCATATATATGAAATTTTAGAAATTGAAACTGGGGATTCTACATGAAAGATAGTTGAAGGCATGTTAAGGGATTTCTTTAATATTATTCTACTTTATATTTTATTTTTTCTACTTATCTAGGTTGGTGTGATAATCCAATGTATGAATGCATCATGAAAATTTATATTTAAATTTTTTTTCTACTAGTTTTATTTATTTTTTGGGCCAAATTATTCCCACTGTGTTGTTTTTCATGCCCTGGTGCTTGTTTCCAACCTAAGGGGGATCGAGAATGTCCCTTGGACACTATCATGATATAGAATGACATTCCACCCAAAAATATTTGAAAATTTAATTCAATTTTCAATGAGTTTCAACATGGGTTTTCAATCTTCCATTTGAAATCTATAATACACTTCCCTCCCATACATGGATTAGGAAATTAATATCCAATGAATTCTATAAGTCTTTTATAAATGAAGGATAAATTTCAACTCACTAATCATCAACATTTAAAAATTGTTCATTATTAATGTCAAAAATTATTATCATTTTTCATCTCTTGAACCTCTAAATATTTTTTCATCCAAATTTATAAACACTTTCAATCAATCCATAAAATTATTTTTATGTAATGAATATGATATATTATTTATTTTTTAAATTAACATTTCTTTAATAATTCATCTAACCTCTAATACCAAGCTATTATTTCTTGTTTCAATTCATGCATCACCTTTTTCAATTTACAAACATTATTCTCATATTAAATAATGAGAAAAATATTCATCTGTTTGATGTAATTTTTATTCATGTAATCCATTAGTAAATGTAAATTTTATATCCAGTTGAAGTACCTTAAATTTCCTTAGGATGGGTCAATGTGGTGATATTACATCCCAAGAGTCTTGAGATGTTTTCAAATATTGATATACCATTAATTTTAAATGTAACAATTCCATAGGTTGCTATAACAACTTTTCCAATACATTTTTATATCTTTTAGTTTATTGAATGAGAATTTATTATTCTTGTTTATCATATTCTAGTTGCATATTACTCCTTAATTACCTATATTATATTTTTATTTATTTAGGGTATTTAAGAAATATTTTATGTTCATTAATTCTTTTCTTTAATTAAATTACCCATTTTCTTTAACATACTGAAATTCTTTGAAATAATCAAATGATGATTTTCCCTTATTATAATTTTTTATAACATTCACTTTGGATAATGAATATATTATGTGTATTTGTTTACATGTTGTATAAAATTAATCTTTTATGAACCCAATAGGATAAATATTAACCAAAAAATGGATTCACGCTAATCATTTGACAAATGAATTTGAAGATGGAGTTAAATATTTCATCATGTTTCAAGAGAGAATGCAGGAAACCCTTCTAAAATCCTCTGTCCATGTTTACATTGTTGTTATTCAAGAAAAATGATTCTAGATGATTTGAAATAATATTTATGTTTATTTGGATCCTTTGATCAATGGATCCAAAAAATGGATTGTTTGTGCATAACTTAAAAAGCTAATAACAAAACCAAGGATTCTCTATGTACTTTACTACTTTTGGTTAACTACAACTTAGCATAGCATCTAACCTGAACATCCTTCCCAGTTTCCTCATGATGATCTCATAATAAACTTATAGAGAAACAAAATAATTAGATTCTTGAACATAGAGAGAAAATTTAATATAATAATCTAATTTATTGGGTAAAGGTTTTGTTGAAAACACATATGATTAAAGAAGAAACATGAGAATCAAAAAATTATATGAAGGAAAAATATTCACATTTGTTTAAATAATGAATAAAATTGTAAGGAAGAGAAGTAAAAGTGAATTATGAATGGTTATATGATAGAGATGATGGAGAGCGTGTATGGGATGAGAGCATCACGAGGCCTCCAGATAGAAAGTTCAGGTCAGATGCTATGCTATGTGGTAGTTAACCAACAATAGTGAAGTATACATTGAATCCTTACTTTTATTATTAACTTTATGAGTGATGCACAAAAAATCCTTGTTTTGGATCCATTGATCAATGGATCCAAATAGATATCAATATCATCAATTGTCTCTCAGTATCCTAAAATCCATAAAGTCTTCTATACCATAATAAAGTGCATATAGAATTATTAGTTTTTTTATTTTCTTATATTTGGACCAAAGAAAACATTTGAAAAGATATAAAGGTAATGTTCTGATATAATTTCTCTATATTATAGAAAAATTATATAATGACACACTTATTAAAGTTTCATTATTCCTTGAAGAGTTTGTTTATTTTAGAATATTTCTATCCATGTGTCATACCATTTCAGGAAGGTCAATGACGCTATTTATATTCAATCACATAGGTAACCTTAATTTTTTCATAATAAAATCATTATCTATATAATTAATGTATTATTTCATATTTATGTTTAATTTATTTCTTTTTTTATTACTCACATAGTAATTGTTTTCTTATACAGGTGGATTCTTTTGTTTGAGTTGGAGTGTTCTATACAACTTTCATGCTTATTCTACCTTAAAACCTTTTCACCCCTATAATGGTGCATTTATATCATTCTTTGAAATTAGCTCTACTACCTTTTCTGGAAGAGAAATGATTCCATAACTACTCAATCATAAAGTTAATATTTATGTTTTCATAGGAAAATCATTTTCTATAAAATTAATGTATTGTTTCATATTTATATTCAATTTATTTTTTTTAGTATTACTCATATAATAAATGATTTATTATACATGTGGATTTTTTTTTTTTTTGAGTTTGGGTGATCTTTACAACTTTCATTCTTCTTATCCATTAAAACCATTTCACCCCTACAATGGTTCATTTATCACTTTATTTCAAATTACCTCCACTACCTTTGGAGGAAGAGCAACGACACCACCTCAACTCAATCATAGAGGTAATCTTGATGTTTGTATAATAAAATCATTGTCCATAGAATTAATGCATTGTTTCATATTGTTTTTATAATTTGTGAAAATGATCCATAATTTATTTGAGATGTGCATGAATTATCCACACCTCAATCCAATGTACGATGTGACTGATATAACTCCAAGTGTGTGTTTTTATTTAAAACTGACATAAATTTTAGTAAAAAAGAAAAATACTCTAATAAAACCCAACCAAACCCATTAAAATTGTTTAAATACTTTAGGAAAACTATCCCTAATTAATTTTTGATGTGTAGGAATCATATGTACCTTAATCCAATACACAATGTGATTGGTATGAGTCAAAGTGAATGTTTCAATTTTAAAATGACATTTTATTAAAGAAGAGATGTGATTTACTCAAAACTAATAAAAACATTCATATTGATTTAATACATAAGGAAAACAATCCATATGTCATTTGGGAGGTGTAAGAATCAATCAAACCATAATAAAACACATAGTTTGACTGATATGACTCAAAGTGCATCTTTTTATTTAAAATTGTCATCAATTTTAGTAAAATAGACAACAATCCTACTAAAAACCAAGAAAACACATCTTTATTGTTTTGATAATTTATTAAGACAATACATAAGTAATTTTTAGGTGTATTAATTATTCACACCTCAATTAGATACACAATATGCCCAGTATGACTCAAACTGTCTGTTATTAGTTTAAAATTGAAATTTTAGTTCAAAAAGTGTCACTCAATGAAAACTGATCAAATGTGCTTGGATTTTCTTGATAATTTAATAGAATGATTCATAATTAATTTTTGCTTTTAGGAATCCCTTTCACATCAAACTAATACACAATGTGATTTGAATGAGTCAAAAGTTCGTGTTTCCAGTTTAAAATGACATTTTAGTAAAAAAGAAAATCGACGTACTCAAAACCAAGAAAACATATTTAGATTTTTTTGATACTTTAGGAAAATTATCCAGAAGTAATTTGAGATGTTTTTGAAATATTCTCACCTAAAATTGATTCACGGTGTGACCAGTATGACTCCAAGTGTGTCTTTTTATTTAAAATTAACATCAATTTTAGTAAAATTAACATTTTTTGTTAATTTATTTCTTTATATTTATACTAACATAAGAATTTTTTTCTTATATAGGTAAGTTATTTTTTTCTAATAGGGGTGGTTTGTTTTTCAATAGAATGAGTCAATTAAAGATTAAAATATAAAGGAATATTGATGTTTTGGAATGAATGTAATAATTTTTATTTATGTAATTTAATGAATCATTGTTTGAAATTTATATAATATAGTGTTTTGTTATTGTATGTGTGTTGTAAATTTCATCTCATTTAAATCCTATATTGGGACCTATTTTTTTAGATATCTGCTGTGTTTCTGGTGTTATGGTGTGTTGTAATATCACACTATAGTGGTGCTACAAGGTGTTATTGCAGCACATGACAGTGCGGCCCATTATCAGCATTTTAAAAAGTGATGATAGAGGCCACATTTATCAGTGATTTTAAAAGTGTTGATAAAGGTCCATTTTATTAGCACTCAAAAAGAGCTGATAAATGGTTCCTTTAATGGTGCTAAATTAAAGCACTGATAAAGGACCCCTTTATTAGTTCATTTTCAGCACTGATAAAAGACCAGGGTTTTTAACCTCGCTCATGTAATCTATGCTTTTCTAGTGATGATAAAGGCCATTTTAGAACTATTAAAGGCTAGTTTTGTAGTAGTGAATTGATAAACCCAAATATAACCCTCTAGTATGATTACCATTAGGGTTTCCCAACTACTGTAACCCAATGAAAATGCTAAGAATAATGTAAAAAAAGGATAATTAATAGGTACCTGACTGAGAACAACCTACCCAATAAGATAACATAGATTCACTTATATCTTTCTTTATTTATACAATATAATCCAGTGGTATTGGGTTGAGCTCAAAATACCCTATTGGATGATCGAGGTCTTAAAAAATTCTTCTTTAGAAGGAATCTCAAACTTATTATTTAAGGGTTTTTTAGTTTCACCAATTTAATAAATATAAAATGAATATTAAATTCATAATAATTTCAACATGCAAAAACATTATCTTCTAATGATTTATTTCTTTTTGTATGCATGATTCTAATGATTTTGTTTTGGAATACCAATTTCATTCACCAAATTAATGTGTTCACACCACATTAAGGTGTATGATTTTACACAAACCACAGTTTCGGTTACTCACCCAAAATTAGAATTATGAATATTTATACATACTTAAATGTATATTATGTATAAGTTACATGAAGTTTCCATTCAATGTCATAGATATATATGGGATTTAAAATCCCTACATGATTAGACATAGAGAGAAAAGTAGAAAACCCCTCACCTTTTTAGAACAAGGAAAAATCCTTCAAGCTGGTGGGTAGTCTGACCCAAAGTTCCTCTCCTCAGAGAGACATTCATCAAGAGGGAATTCAATTCATGATATACTTAATACCCAATATGCATAAACTATATTCAATAACTATTCTCATGCTCATAACTCAAATATCAAACTAAGGTCATGGTATATGAAAAACTAAATTTTATAGTGTCACGCCGAGCATGAAACTTAAGGCTCTATCCCCTAGAATAAACTCATCACATAAATAAAAATATACATTATTCACATTGTATATAAAATTTATAAATAGGAATAATATAAAGGAATAAATATTTAAATAAACACTTTATTTAACAGGAGATAAAAATATGAATTTTCATATTTAACATACATATTATTCACATTCTATAAACAATTTTATAAAAAGGACTAAAATTAAGGAATCAAAAATTAAATAAACAATTAATCAATAGAAATAAATATGAATTTACATATTTATCATTGGATTACAAAATCAATTTTATAAAGACTAACACATATCATTCATAACTCGTTTATAAACTTTACACGTCATTATTAAAATAAATAAAGACTTTATTTATCAAATAATATGAAATTTCAATATTTAATTTAGGTTTATAAAAATATATTCTTATTAAGCATAACACTTATAATTTATAATTAAATTATAAACTATAAGTATAACTATTAAAATAAATAATCACTTTATTTAAAAAATAATATAAACTTTTAATATTTAATTTAGGCATATAATAAAACATTTTTATTAATCCCAACACTTATTATTTATAATTAAATCACAAAATATAAGTATTATATCTGTATTTTAATTTAGTATTGTAGTTTTTTGACAAAACCTAATACTTATCATTTATAAATATTTATAAATAAAATATTACTATAAAAATTTTATAATTAAGCTAAAAATTATGGATATTTCATAATCTTGAATACAAACACTTTATATCCATATTTAATATGAACTCTTTCATATTATTCATTATGTGAAATTTAAATTTAATTATATGAAAATTTATGATTTAGAAATATTATATAATTCAAATTTTTATGTAAACATATCCACAGAACCTAAATATCACATAGTGAACATTTTAAAACCTTTGATTAAATCAATCATTAAAATTTTTTATGTTCTAAATGATATCTTAAACAAAGCCCCTATTAAATTTAATGATTCGAATTATTTTATTATGAACTATTCATAATTTTAAATATAAACACTTTTATATTTTATCCTCATTTATGTAATTTATAAAATTTCTATAAATTTACCTTAGAATTTTTAAACAACACATTATTTCTAGATACAAGGCATGACATATAATTTATTAAAAAAGTATTTTAAACATTAAAATTTATTATTTTAATTTTTTTCATAATTATTTATGATAATTTATTCAATTAATTATAAAATATTTATAAAAAAATTATAAACTCTATATAAAATACAATTTTCTAAAAAAAACTTTTTCTAATTTATTATAAATATTTTATTGACTATAAAAATTTGAAAAGTGATTTTTAATATTTAATATTTAATATTAATGGATTATTTATGACAATTATTTCAAAAATGTTAAAATAATTAACTATAAACAATTTATAGTTAATTAATTATAAAATAATTTATAAATTCAATAAATTTTCCATAATATCCTATTCCATTATTTATAAACAATTTATAAACGTCCTAAAATTCTGATGCTTTGTTTTCTTGTGATACTGATTAAATTAACTACTTAACATAAGATGAACATTCTATTATACATTATGTCGACAATTTAATGCAACTACAATTCATGTTTCCAACATTACATTATCATATAATGTAACTTCAAGATGGAAAAATCAGTTATGATTTCATAAAATGTATTTCTCATTTGTTAATGTAAGAAACAAGTTGATTCAATGAGGAAGATGGCTTTGATACCATTGATGGGTTTTATAGGTTCATCCTATTAAAAAAGGTAGTGGAAGAAAACCCATATATGTTCTTGATATATACTCATCATAATCAATATGTAATCAAAATAAATAACAATAATAAGGAATACCTAAAGTTATGTGTAAGACATATTTTACTCTTCATTGTATGATTGATAAATACTACACTTAGAAGTGAAAAAATCCCTCCTACTTCCAAGGGGCTACACTGAACAAAGAATCCCAGAACATTTCTTGTGGACACTTAAACACAGAAGGGGTTCTAGTTCCTTTAGCCAGTGGTAAACTGCATCTTGGGAGGTGTAACATCCCAGAACTAGTTCACTCATAAGTAACTGAACTCGATTGACCACATGGACTCAAGAGAACCTCCCATTATGCTAGAGGTTGATCAATAGAAGTGAGGGTCTATGATGGTATAATGGGGATACTATACCCTCAGGATCAGAGTAGAGTACACCAGTATAAAAAATTAATAAACAGTGGAAATATATAATAATGATCAAGACTATAAGAATCAATCATCTAGATAAATAAGACATGTGAAGGAAATAACAAACGGAGTCATATATAAAATAATTCTATCTATGTATTCTACAAAGAAATGAGAATACATGATAATAGAGTAGAATACATATGCAACATTATATACAAAAAATATAGAAGATCAAAATATATCTCCAATAACATCATAATAATAAAATCATTCCCCTGATCCCATACTCTATCATAGAATAGAAATTAGGCATCAAAAAATGAATACTTCCCCTTGTTTCTACCTACACCCATGAGGTCTGTTCAGGTACCAATCGACCACCCAAACAAGATTTGAGTAAAATCCAATTTTCCACCACCAACAATGTATAGTATAATCTAGCCAGTGTGTATAAAATTATTAGTGTGTAGATACGAAGAATATATAGTAGTAATGTAAATAAAACCAAGTCAGCTCAGGTACAAAAAGGACATATGACTGACTGTACCTGATTCATCCCAGGTTGGGATGTCTCTGAACACATGTCACAATGTATATATATAAATATGCACATATTTTTTTATTTATATATATACATATACCATATATGTATAATCATATATATAAATATATGTAGATATGTAGTACTATCCAGGGACTAAGGTTTGAAACCAAGTCTTCCGTGCATAATAGTAAGAGTCTTAAGTTTTTAAATAAGAGCATTAGCCTAGTATTCAACCAAGGATATGAAAAATCAAGTCTTCCAATAAAAATCAATGATGAGAATCTCCATACTCAACACCTCTATAAGGGAACACAAAGAATAATTTCCAACATCCAAATAAATGATGTGAAATGTTATTTACAACATCCAATAAATAATGTGAAACACCATGTCCAACATCACTCATTAGGGAAGCGTGATGTGTTATGTATAACACTTTCCATGACCGTGTTCCAATGAAAAATGAACATGGTTGAATATTAATAATAATAATCAAACATCTTATACTATTTTAACTTAGTACAAGAAATGTTTTCCGACCATTAAAAAATTCATTCAGTTAAGGGAACATTCTCTAGTTTATATAAAAATCATGTGACATTGATGTTCAACTTGTTTTCATTAAATTCCATTAAGACATTACAATTGGTTATTAGTCCAAATTCACATATATAGTGGTTTGGTTTCAAAAGCATTTATAATTTCATAGAATTCAATAAAATAGTCTAGAAGGGGTGAAACTCATTGAGGTGGAAAATATCTGACAAAAGAAAGATTTAATGGAGTAATTCTCAAAAGGGGCTCATTAATTAAAATGAATTTACTCATTTTTAAGGAAATTCATGAAAGGTCTGGTAAGTGGCATAATGACACATGATATAAAAAAACTATTCTTTTAAGGAAAAGTGATAGACCACATTCCTTATAGAAATATATGACTCCTCATCATGTATTGGCCTTTAATATAGACTATAATGGGAGAAATCATAGAAATAGATAAATAACTTGAAAATAGGTCATATTACCTCATATAAATTTAGCATTCCATATGTTGAGAGAAATAAAGAAAAGAAGGAAGTGTAATGAAGATATTACCGGTGGCTATCTAAAATGACACATGATGAGAGTAATGGAAATTAGATAGAGGAGTAGGCTCAAATCCAAGGAAGAGGTGAACATGGAGATTCATTGTGTGGTGGTTGTTGGAAATGAATAAGGGAGAAGGAGAAATTAGAATTTAAGAGGAAATAAGGAAAAAAGGTGAATTCACCTATAGCAACTCAGGTTTTGGCCCTATCAGACTTTGGAATATTCCTACGAATAATTCCAGGTCTAGATGCAAATTTGGTGTGCGAGTTTGAGGCCCGATGTGCCCAGAATTAATTTTATAAAAATATTAAGTATTTTTATACTATGCACGTGGTGAGGGTGTGATATCTCCTAAACAGTAGCTCGAAACAGGAATCTGAGGGCACTTTTGCATCCGGATCATGCCGTTTATCCTAAGCAGGGTGTAAACATTGCGGGCGTGGGCCTGTTGTGAGAAAATCCACCAGGGGAATTTTTGGAAATAAATGGAAAAGTTTATTTATGAGCATCGGCTAGAATAACTCCTAAACAGAGTATCGAATCACAATTATGAGTGCGTTATTGTGTTTAGAACACCGTATTTACCCTATGCGTGACATAGTTTTAGTCGACGTCGGGTGCCGGGTTGGAGGCGGGTTGGCGGGGATATGGAATGTTTTTAATTTAAAAAAAACGGGGAAATCAATCATCTCCCCCACCATTTCCTCTTGTACGCAGGCGACACAACCCCTCCCCTCCTCCTCTGGTTCTTTGCCAAATCGATCCCCAGGTGTCCATTTTCAGCACCGATCGTCAGAAGATCGAGCTCCAGCACGTCGCAGGCATCGTTCTGCACCCAAAGCTTTGGCGATCCGCCAACAGGTAGGCAGTTTGAGTTTTAAAATCTCAGACCCCATTTATGTGTTTTTTTTCTTCAAATCATCGTAAGGGTTATGTAGTTTGGGTTCCGAGGTTTTCGAAACATGTTTCGGATCTGATTTTGGAGCACCTGTCACGAACCAGGATGGGTCGCCATCTGACCCGACGCTAGACCCAGTCCGTGACATGGCCCGAAGGGCGTTCTTGATCCCCACGGGCTGGCACAAGTGCCTGGGTATCAAAACTAACACATGGGAATGATTTTACCTGAAATAGTAAACACAAAACAACTAGTAAGATAAAGAAAATGAAACTGAAAGGAGGCAACCAAACAAGGCCTTAAACTGAAAACAAAATTCTGGGTTTACAACTTGAACCCACAACCAAAATAAGCGACCACAAGAGAAACTCAAAATCAAACCTCCAAGCAACCAGAGAGACACAACATCCACATGCCACAACACCAACCTGCACGAGAAGACCATCAACGACCAGAACCACCATCGCTGAGCATGATGTCACAACCTGGAATACACAAGAAACAAAGTCTACAAACACCCAAAGGTGTATGTAGGGCGTGAGCCAAAATCCCAATATGACGTCACCCAAAAAAAGGTTCCTCATGTAAACATTAAATGACAAATACATTTGCAAGCTAAATAAATGAAAGGAAACCAAAGCTTAAACAACTTTAAAGAAACATTATCTATAAGGAAAGCCCTTTTAAAGAAAATAACATAAATAAAAGAAAACACCCTTGCATAAAAGAAAAACTCAGACCTTCACAAAACCCAAAATCTGCACCGTATGCCGACGATGGGTGTATAGTAGTCCAAGAGCACCAAAAGTGGGAGAGGACCTAAAGATACCAGAAAAAGGAATGGGACCCTAGAACCTTGCGTCTTAGTGAACAGTATAGGAATCAAAACAAAATATGTTCTTGTGCACAAGCCACTAGACAGGGCAACACATCAATAACCTAGTGGTCTCCAATCATCATCCAATGTTTAGTTAGTGTTGTAAGCATCAATCCAGCTAAGTGAATTTGGGTCGGGGCCACTCCCGAATCACTAGCACGCTAGTCTAGTCCACCCACCTAGAACCTAGGCTTCCCCTTTTGTGATCAAGATGTTCCAACCTAACATTTCATGTCAAACTCAAACAAATAAAACAAATAGGGTGTAACATAAACCCAACGCCACACTTACACACACACCAAAAACCATTTGACAAAGTATGCACGGCAAAGCACTTTACCCAACTCAATTAAAACAATATCTGCATTGCTAATAATTGTTTATTAAAAACATATTAAATTTTTATCATTAATCATTTCTATTAAATCATGTTAAATCCTTTTTAAATAAATTATTTTAATAGAAACATAACACAACTTTAAGATGCAAAACCAACTCAACCCTCTTTCATGACCAAGCACACCCAAAACAGGTTCCAAAAATGTTTCACACCATTAATAAAAGTTAATAAACCATTTAATTATTTTATAAAAAAACAATTACTAAGGTGACACAAAGCATTGTACACCAAAAAACTTTTAAAACATAATCAACTTCACTTACACAATCAAATAAATCAACTACACAATTAAATAAACCATTCCAGTGATTAAACAAACCACTAATAAAGTTTATCAAATAATTTTAAAATGTGTCGCATGACTTTAAACACTAAAGACTCACTCAAATCCTCATTTCTGACAAAACACATATCAACACCACATCAAAACACGATCCACAACCTTTCCGCAATTCAATAGCTAAATGCACACTTTATAAAACATAACCAAAAGTCACAATAAGGGTTTTATAAAAAATGCACCACATTTAATATAAACATACTACTTAAAATCAAAACACATATCAAACTCATTAAAAAAACTAATTTCGCATAACACAGATTAATATAATAACACATTAAATTAATTAAGCAAGAAAATTAACTTATCATATAATGTTTAAATGCGGAACCACCAACCTCGACGTCAAACCCCAAAAATTGATGTGAAAACTTTAAATTCTAGTGTGAAACCTCAATCACGTGCCATTTTCACCGCAAGGAACCTAGTGTGAACTCAACACATGAATTAGAACCCATAACATAAAATTAGAAGTCAAACAACATAGTAACCCACCACAAAATTGAAGAAACAACTAATAGAGGGAGTACACACCATTGGTGGTGTAGTGGAGGGGGGGGGGGGGCTGGCCGGTGATTAAAGAAGGACAGAATAGGTACGCCGTGACGGAAAAATTGGTCGGAATGAGAAGACATCATGGGTTTGGGGGCCTATCTACTGTGTCACTAGTTGGAAGTTGGCTGGCTGGGGGTTTTGCGAACAACATGGGAGGTGCGAATGGAGGACTCACCAGAGCTAGCTATGCCATGATGGGGGGTGCAACAGTTGGTGGCGAGCCAAGGGAGGAAGGGCTGTCCACTGGGGTAGCTGCGCAAGGGAGGGCGTGGCGTGAGGTGTTTTCCGAAGGAGAAACCGGAGGAGGGGCTGTGGGTCGCAGTGACGGAAGAGGGAGGGAGGCCGTTCAGGAGTGTGCCAGCCGACATGGGGGTTACAGGGGGGGGGTTTCTCCTCAGCTGGACAAGGGAAACAGGGGAGGTGTCCAACAACAGCACGTGATGGGGATGCTGGCCGGGAGGATGGAGGTGCGCTAGAGGTGGGAGAGGCATGCGGAGGCGACAAAATGGAGGGGGGTGAGGTAGGGTGTGATGAAAATGAATGCTACATGGGGGAGGTCCAGGCCACAACGCACCAATAGTGGGAGGAAAAACCTACCCAAAAAAGAGAGATAATAAAATAAAACTAAAACAACAATAATAATTTTAATATTATTCTTAATAACTTAGTTAAACATTAATAAAAAGAATAATAATAATAATAATAATAATAATAATAATAATAATAATAATAATAATAATAATAACTTAATATTATTATTATTGGAAATCGTAATTCACTTTATTCTCCCCATTTTATTTTGTGCTAACTAACCTATTCATATTATTAAATTTTATTACATTATAAATAATTCTTTTTTATTTAATCAGTTTCATGCCAAGAAGGCGTGCGGAGAATCGAGCGAGGTCGCGCGGTGACAAAAGCAAGGTCATGTGGTTTCGACAGCGGCGTGTTGAACACTGAAAAGGCCAGAAAGTGTGTTTCTAAATAAGAACTCAGAAATTTTAAGTTGGGCCTCGACCCGAACTATCCGATGTCCAATAAAACAATAAAATAAATAATATAAAAGGACGGGTGTGACAGCACCGGGGTGCTCCCGAGGGTTCCCTGAAGTTTTCCAGCAGAAAACCCAGATTCCAGTGGTGACCATGGTGGAATCCGGTGAAGGTGGAGGTGGTGTGGTGGCGACACAATGGAATCCGGAAGGCGGCACGACGGCGTTGTGGTCCGGTCAGTTTTCTGGCGAGCTAGCGGTGGTCTGGCCAGAATATTCAGGGAGCTCATTAAACCCCCATAAAATGCATATTTGGAGTCCAAATCACGATCCGTTTACAGAAACATGTTCCTTGCATCGAGACAGACCTTTTGGGTTTACTATGATAATTTTATGAGTCGGGTTTGTGGCTCGGGGCTATGAAACGTTGAAATAATAATATTTTATTATTATTTAGCTTTAACCCACCATAACTCTTACACGGAGTGTCCAAATGACGTGCTATTAGTGGCATTGATACCCTAGTGGTACAACAGACTTTTTGAGATAGTTTTCGGGTGTCGGGACTGAGAATAGGGTGTGGGCCCCATGAGGTCAGGTTTTGGCGTTTGCCGAGAAACACAACTTTCTCACCAGGAGTCCGATTTTGGCCGATGAATAGTCAGTCCTGTGTGTTTTTCTGAGAGAATCGCAATTGTGCGATCCCATTGATGAGTTTTCAGATCGAGGCGTGGGCGCCACCCGAGCTGGCTTTAGTGAATAATACCTTTTTTTACCGGGTGTCTGTTTTGGACGAACGAGTAGTCGATTCCGTGTATTTTTTCAAGGGGATCGCAGTGGTATGATCTTCTTGATATGTTTCAGGATCGTAGTGTGGGCCCCACATGGGTAGCTACGATGAATAGTACCTTTTTCACTGGTTGTCCATTTCGGGCAAGTAAACAACCTATCCTGCGTGTTTTTCCGCATGGATCGTGATGGTGGCCTCGATATTGGCCTTGGAATTGCGCGGTGTGGTGTTGTGATGGGTCGCTCGGGTTAGCGAAGTTTGGACCGGTAGTGGTTGAGGCTACTCCCTTTGTTCGTTCCTATGAGGGTTCACGCGGCATCACAACCTTATTATAGGCTTGTGATCCTATCGATGGGATGTTTAATCTGTTAGAGTTGTGGCATCCCTCCAGTTGTCCCAAAGCGGGATCCTCTAGCATCATTTACCTAGATCGGGTTCTTGGTATCCTCTGACCGCTTATCCACGGGCGGCGATCCCTTATCTAGCAGGTTAACCTCGTAGGGTTTGTGGAATCATCGGGAATATGATTCCCTATGTAGTGGGTCATGCTCAGTAGGGTTGTGGCATCATCGGGTCTACGATCCCTTAATCAACATGAGGTTTTTTGTAGGGTTGCAGTATCGTTGGTTATACGATCCCCTACTCAGTGCGTGGTTTATGTAGGGTTGCGGCATTGTCAGTTCTATCCCATACATCACAATTTATACCAGATAGGGTCCTGGTATCGTCGTGACCACCTTTACATGGGTGACGATTCTCTATCTTAGTGACATGTTTCTATCGAGAGCCAAATTGGGTTGTGGTATCCCCCAGCAGAACCTAGGAGTGATCCCCTATTTGTGAGAACTATAATTTCCAGACCGGGTTGTGGTATCCCCTAGTGGACCCTGAGAGTGATCCCCTATCTGTGAGATCTTCGTATACCGGTGTGGGTTCTGGTATCCCCTAGCAGGCCCTAAGAGCGATCCCCTATCTGAGGAGTTTGGTGTTTATGTTGTTTCAATGAGGTTTCATCAGTGACGATATTCGAGGAGCATAATCTCTTGGGTGAGCATCTGAGATGTTTGTGTGGGACCTGATGGAGTGTATCTCTCAGACGAGTGTCATCTAGGATGACATGAATCGTTCAGTGTGTTCTCCTGGCTGTGAATCGTTACTGGTGATGAGGTTGGTTACTCATGTGGCTTGGTACGTGAGCTGAGTATATCTGAATTGTTCATGGTGTATGTATGGGCATACACCTGGGCTGAGTTGACTAGTTGTGTGTAGCCGAGGATAGTCACGAGATGAAGTTTCTCTCTCATCTGGGTTCCCTATAGCTTAGATGAGTGGACTGATTCCTTTCATTATCTCTCTTTTATTTTGTATTTTTAGGTGCCTACTTAGTATTTTTATACTCATCCCTCCACGGGATTTTCCTACACATGTTTGTGTCTTGTGCAGACCACAGGCCATTCAATGGAGTCCTAGTAGGACCCGGAGTAGGTGGAGCTGAGTGAGCGGGACTGACCATGGAATCTTACTGGAGCTATGTCGAGGTGCTTTCCGGTGGTTCTTTTGGCAGCGTACCCCTTATTCTGAGCAGGTTGGACGCTTTTGTAGTTTTCTTTTGGTGGGCCTTGTTTTTCCCTTTTGTACTTATGTTGCACTCTGGTTTGGGATAGTTTTGTGCATGCATTTTCTTTTCAGTTTTATATATCTCTGCACTGTTTCATGGTGGTGTATGTGGGTGCGTGTGTGCCTTGGGATAATGTCTCCCATGTGTGTGATAGCCTACTCGGCGCTAGACGCCAGCCCCTGGCCTATTGGATGCGGGCTAGTGGAGTCGCGGCTCGAGCCCCATTGGGTCTGGTTGTAACAGAGTGGTATCAGAGGAGGTTCCACTTTTGGGATCTCAGAGCATAGATGGTCTAGCTGTGAGTTTGGTTTGGGTTGCATAGCGGCAGTGTCAAGGTGTTTTGAGTTCGGATTTCAGGCCAGGGACTCTAGTGTTGGTGTGGTGGCCGACGTATCCATTTACCAGGACTCTAACAACCTGCCTTTTGACTCGGGACATTTAGACACTAGTTGCAGGGAAAAAATCGTACATGCATCATATAAGACTGGGTTTTTTTGGGTTCCCTTGTTCTCCAAGAGTCATCTCACCAAATATACTCTTTGACTATGGTGTTTCTTGAATGTATTTCAGGATGCCTCCACAAAGACAGCTAGCGGGAGTTCTGCAGTGGGATTGTGGTGATGATCCAACCCATGTAGAGGTTGTGGACCAGGGTGCAGGTTCTGAGGTTGGACCTCCAGGTAGTCCTCCAGTTGAGCCACCACTTGTTGAGCAACTGGTTGTGCCGGCAGTGGAGGATGAGGTTGTGAGTGGGTTTAGTGTGTTGCAAGAGTTCAGAGGCAGCGACCTCTGAGGTTCCGTGGTGATCCAGACCCTCAGGCAGCTAACAACTGGCTCGAAGTAGTCACCCGAGTTTTCCGCCTGGTGAGGACACCCCCAGATCAGATGGTGGTCCTAGTGGCGAGCCTTCTTCATGGTTCATTTGGGAGATGGTGGAGTTTGGTGATGCAGTCCCACGATGAGGAGACGCTCACGTGGCAGAGTTTGAGCAGCTCTTCAAGGAAGAGTTCTATGCGATGACGCTGAGGTCAGTGTGGATTCAGGAGCTTCTGCAGCTTCAGCAGGAGGGCATGACTGTGTCAGAGTACTCAGTGAGGTTTACCGACCTGTCGCGCTACTCCATGGATATGGTTTGAGACCCGTTCTTTAAGGCTCAGATCTTCGAGTAGGGCCTACACAGAGACATCTTGGTAGGTGCGGTTTTCTTGTGTCTTCCCACCTATGCTGAAGTGCTGGAGTGGGCCCTAGTGGTGGAGAGATTTCTGGCCAAGTAGATCTCACCTATTAGTGCTGGGCATGCGGGAGCTGAGACTTCATCAGTCAAATCGACATCTGGTAGACGGTGGAAGGTGCAAGGGTCTTGACATGGCCGACGTTTCAGGTGGCGACCTCAGGATGGAGGATCCGAGGCTCCGGGCTCATAGGGCACATAAGCCAGTTTTTTTCATCCATAGGAGAGGTGGTGTTACACTTATGACAAATGAGGAAATATTTCTAGAGATTTTCAGACCCATCGTGCTGCTGATAGGGGGTCGGTCGAAAGACCGCCGTGGCAGAGGCAACGTCTCAAGCAAGGAGGTCCACAGGGTGGAGAACATAGTGACGGAGTTTGTGCAGCAGTAAGAGGTGGTAGGCAGTATCAGTTGCCACCAACCCACCCCCAGGTGGTCCACGCCAAGCCCAGGGAGCTGGGGGATGAGGGTGAGGACATCTGCATGCCCTAGAGGCTGTTGACCCAGGGGCTCCATAGATGGATCGAGGTATTCCTGGTGTCTTTTTCTACTTTCTGCAGTAGTTTTGATAGATATTGTGTAGCGGTACTCTATCCTTTCTGTTTCTTCCTCTAGTTTTTTTTCAAGGCGTTTTTAAGACCCTATGTAAGTGTTGTTAGGCGTGCTTCAAATGTGCGAGGAAGATGGATCATTCCTCCAATGAGACGTGTTTTTGTGACGCGATAAAAATCGTGCGGGCGAGACAGTGCCACCCAAAGCGGATAGTGTTGAGGTGTGGTGTATGAGTCCCTTTGACTTATGTGTTCGGGAAAGACCTTGTGTGGGTGCTATTTGGAGTGCTTCGAATGCGTGAAGAAGAGGGATCCTTCCCCCATCGAGGCACAATTTTGTGACTTGATCAAAACCATGCGGGCAAGACAGTGCCACCCAAAGTGGATAGTGTTGAGGTGTGTTGGATGAGTCCCTTTGACTTATGTGTTTAGGAATGGGTGTTTGTTTGCGAACTCGCTGGCACGGGAGACCCAGTTGAGAGTCCAGTTGCTTCCCTTGTTCTTAGTGATTTTCGGGGATGAAAATTTCTAAGGTGGGGTGGATGTAGCAACTCGGTTTTTGGCCCAGTCAGACCTTGGAATATTCCTATGAATATTTCTAGAGCTAGGCGTGAAAGTGGCGTGCGATTTTGAGGCCCGATGTTACCGACATTAATTTTATAAAAATATTAAGTATTTTTATACTATGCATGTGGTGGGGGTGTGATATCTACTAAACGGTAGCTTGAAATGGGAATATGAGGGCACAGTTGCGTCTGGAGCATGCCGTTTATCCTAGGTGGGGTGTAAACTTTGCGGGCGTGGGTCTGCTCTGAGAAAAGCCACCAGGGGAATTTTCGTAAATAAATGGTAAAGTTTATTTATGAGTGTCAGATCGAATAAATCTTGAAAAAAGTCTCGGATCACAATTCTGAGTGCGTCGTTGCGTTCAGAACGTCGTGTTTACCCTAGGCGTGATATAGTTTTAGTCAGCGTCGGGTGCCGGGTCGGAGGCGGGTTGGTGGGGAGATGAAATGTTTTTAATTAAGAAAAAGGGAAAATCAACCATCTCCCCCCCCATTTCCTCTTGTATACAGGAAACACAACCCCTCCCCTCCTCATCCAGTTCTTTCCCAAATTGAGCCTCGTGCGTCTGTTTTCAGCGCCGATCATCAGCAGATCGAGTTCCAGCGCGTCGCAGGCGTCGTTCTGCACCCGAAGCTTCGGTGATCCACCAATAGGTAGGCGGTTTTAGTTTTAAAACCCCGCATATTTATGTGTTTTTTTTCTTCAAATCATCATATGGGTTGTATAGTTTGGGTCTTGAGGTTTCTGAAACATGTTTCAGATTTGATTTTGGAGCAGCGGGGTGCTCTCGGGGGTTCCTAGAAGTTTTCCGGCGAAAAACCCGGATTCCGACGGCGGCCATGGTGGAATAAGGTGAGGGAAGCAGCGGTGCAACGGAATCCAGTAGGCAACGCAACGTCGTGACGGTCCAGCAAGGTCAGTGCGGCAGTCCGGTCAGTTTTCCTGCGAGCCAGCGGTGGTCCGGCCAGAATATTCCGGGAGTTCTTTAACCCCCCGTAAAATGCATATCGGGAGTCCAAATCACGAGCCGTTTGTGGCGACACGTTCCTTGCATTGAGATGGACCTTTTGGTATTACTGTGAGAATTTTATGAGCTGGTTTTGTGTCCCGGGGCTACGAAACGTTTAAATAATAATAATAATTTATAATTATTCAGCTTCGACCCACCATAACTCCTGCACGGAGTGTCCAAATGACGTGTCGTCAGTGGCGTTGTGACCCTGATGGTACAGTGGAGTTTTCAAGATAGTTTCTGGGTTTTGGGATAAAGAATAGGGTGTGGGCCTCGTGAGGCCAGGTTTTGGAATTTCTGAGAGGATCGCAATGGTGCAATCCATTCGATGAGTTTTGAGATCAAAGTGTGGCCCCCACCCGAGCTGGCTTCAGTGAATCGTAACTTTTTATCACTGAGTGTTTGTTTCGTATGAACTATTAGTTGATTCTGTGTTTTTTTCTAAGGGGATCACAGTGGTATGATCCACTTGATGAGTTTCGGGATTATAGTGTGGGCCCCACACGGGCTAGCTATGGTGAATAGTTCCTTTTTTACCGGTTGTCTGTTTTGGGCGAGTAAATAGCCTATCCTGTGTGTTTTTCCGCATGGATCACGATGGTGGCCTCGGTATCGGCCTTGGAGGTGCGTGGTGTGGCATTGTGACGGGTTGATCGAGTTAGCAATGTTTGGACCAGCAATGGTTGAGGGTACTCCCTTGGTTTGTTCCTACGAGGGTTCAAGTGGCATCACAACCTTATTATAGGCTTGTGATCCTCTCTATGGAATGTTTAATCTGTTATAGTTGCGGCATCCCTCTGGTGGGACCAGAGCGGGATCCTCTACCATCATTTCCCTAGATCGGGTTCTTGGTATTACTGTGACCACTTATCCACGGGCGGTGATCCCCGATCTAGCAGGTTAACCCCGTAGGGTTTGTGGCATCATCGGGAATATGGTCCCCTACGCAGTGGGTCATGCTCTGTGGGGTTGTGGCATCGTTGGGTCTACGATCCCTTACTCAGCATGAGGTTTTTAATAGGGTTGTGGTATCGTTGGTTGTACGATCCCCTAGTCAGCGCGTGGTTTCTGTAGGGTTGCGACATCGTCAGTTCGATACCCTATATCGGGAGTTATACCAGATATGGTTTCGGTATTTTCGTGACCACCTTTAAGTGGGAAACGATCCACTATCTGAGTGACATATTTCTATCGAGCGCCAGATCGGGCTGTGGTATCCCCCAACGGAACCTGGGAGTCACTACTACAAATACAGCTTTTATCAGCGCTAAAAATGGCCTTTATCAGCGCTAGAAAAGCACTGATAAAACCGGTGAAGATAAAGGGGGGGTCCCCTTTATCAGCGCTCCAAAAAGCGCTGATAAAGACCCCTTTTATCAGCGCTAAAAAAATGCACTGATAAAAGGGGTCTTTTATCACCGCTAAAACGAAGCGCTGATAAAAGGGTCTTTTATCACCGCTAAAACAAAGCGCTGATAAAAGGGTATTTTATTAGTGCTTTCTTTTTAGCGTTGATAAAAATAAAAAAAATTAAAAAAATTAAAAAAAAAATTAAAAAAAATACTCCCAATCTCAGGGGGCTTTTTACAGTGCTTGAGCCCCCCTTTATCAGCACTTTACCGCACCTCTAGAGCCCACCTGCACTACCTACACCCTTTATCAGCACTAGCCCTTTAAATCAACCTTGCACCCGCACCCATGCCCCCACCCAGATTTGATCTCGAGACCTCCCCCCTGCGCACCTAAAGCCTTTCCCACTACCCTATATTGATTTGTTCTCTTATTCATGATATATCTATTTATTTATATATATATTTAGTTATATTTATTCTTATAGTAATATATATTTATATTAATATATATAGTTATATTAATATATATATAGTTATATTAATATATAAATATAGTTATATTAATATATACATATAGTTATATTAATATATGTATAATTATATTAATATATATTAGTTATATAAATATTCATATATTGGTATTTTAAATTAAATAGATATTAGTTATTATTTAGATAAAGCTAATATATTTTATATGTAAATATGTTTAATTATTTATTTAAAAAATTTAATTTTTAGGTGCGAATATATAAAAAATATGTACATATAGTTATATATTTGATTACAAATAGCAGTGCATTATAAAAAAAGATGAAATTTCAAAGAAATAATATCAATATGAATGTAATACCTTGGAATAAATTCAGTCCCCACCCAAAAAATCCAATAATACCCCCTTAAATGAGGCTAAAAATCCACAAAATGTTAAAAAATCTGGGTACCCTGACAAAAATCTCAGTTTTTGAGGCCTTCTTGGCCTGTTTTGGCCTCTAAAAACGCTTGACCGGGGTTTCCCCAATCATAGAGACGTAGAGCTCGTCGCAAGCTTCGATTTTATATGTGGTATAGCTCAAACAGACACCCAGATCAAAAGTTATGGTCGTTTGAAATTTGAGTTGTGTTTTCAACATATTTTGGATCTTTTTTTTAATTTTTTTATTTTTTTAGTCTTCAAATTTTTATTAAATGACTATTACTCCATAATAATTATCAAAATTTTACTTAAAAATATTTTTTAAATTTTTTAAGAAGCCATTTCCACTAAGTATATTATATATTAAGTATAATAAGTGTAAATGTCCATTTATACTTATCTAAAATGTATTTAAAAATTATATATTATATTTATATCAATATAACTATATAACTATATAACTATATTTATATATTAATTTTTTTTAATTTTTTTTGAAGTCGACTCTTTATCAACACTTTTAAAAAAAGCACTGATAAAGGCCTCCCCTTTATCAGCGCTACTAAAAAAGCGCTGATAAAGGGGGTCCCTTTATCAACCCTAAAAAAAGCGCTGATAAAGGGGGGGGGGGCATTTATCAGCACTGATGAAGGCCCCCCCTTTATCAGCGCTTTTTCGTTAGCACTGATAAAAGGGTGGCGCTGGGCCTGCCCAGTTTTGTGGTAGTGAGTGATCCCCTATCTGTGAGATCTACGATTTCCAGATTGGGTTGTGGTATCCCCCAGCAGACCCTGGGAGTGATCCCCTATCTATGAGATCTTTGTACACTTTTGTGGGTTCTGGTATCCCCTAGAGGACCCTAGGAGCTATCCCCTAATCGAGGAGTTTGGTTTTTATGTTGTTTCGGTGATGTTTACTCAGTAACGATATCTAAGGCGCATGATCTCTTGGGTGAGCTTTTGAGATGTTTGTGTGGGACTAGATGGAGTGTATCTCTCGGACGAGTGTCATATGGGATGACGTGGATTGTGGAGTGTGTTCTCCTAGCTGTAAACCATTGGTGGTGATGAGGTTGGTAGCTTATGTGGCTTGGTGCGTGAGCTGAGTATATCTGACTTGTTCATGGTGTATGTGTGGGCATACACCTAGGCTGAGCTGACTAGTTGTGTCTAGCTGAGAATGATCACGAGATGGAATTTCTCTCTCATCTGGGTTCCCTCTGGCTGGGATGAGTGGATTTTTTCCTTTCAGTTTCTCTCTTTTGTTTTGGGTTTTTGGGGTTCCTATTGAGTAGTTTTATACTCACCCCTGCACGGGCTTTGCCTGTACATGTTTGTGTCTTATGCAGACCACAGGCCTTTCGACGGAGTCCTAGGAGAACCCAGAGGAGGCGGAGCTGAGTGAGCAGGACTGACCATGGAGTCTTACTGGAGCTATGCCAAGGTGCTTTCCGGTGGTGCTTTTGGCAGCATACCCCTTCTTCTAAGTAGGTTGGACACTTTTGTAGTTTTCTTTTGGTGGGTCATTTTTTTCCATTTTGTACTTCTATTCCTATCTGGTTTGGGAAAGTTGTGTTCATGAATTTTCTTTTCAGTTATATATATATCTGCACTGTTTCATGGAGGTGTATGTGGGTGCGCGTGTACAGATGCCTTGGGATAATGCCTCCCATGTGTGTGATATCCTACTTTGCGCTAGATGTCAGCCCCTGTCCAATTGGAGGCGGGCTTGGGGAGTCACGGCTCGAGCCCCGTTGGGTCGGGTCGTGACATCACCCACTTTTTAGGGGCATATGGTTTTACCACACAGTTATCCAAACAATTCTCCAATCGTGTGCCACCACTATCTAAGTGTTACACCCCTTTTATGGATATGTGCACAATTAGATAAACCGTGCATAACCCATGAAGGGTTACAGCCCAAGCTGTCTACCACCTCACACAGTTAAGAAAATGTCAGATAAACTTTTTACTAACCATAAATTTCATCTCTACAACACAAAAAGACCATTTCACATGGAAATTAATCCAACCATGCATGTCTTTTCAAACTAGTATCTTCTATATATATCTCATATAGTTGAGCCGCACCATTATTACTAATTGTTCACTAACCATGTGCCTCAACCTGTTTCTCCAAAAACTAGAGCTATAGTCTCAAGAAAAGCTTCAAATTCTCTTGAACCCTTTATTAAACCATTATGAACATTCATTAGATTTAAAATAATGATTAAAACTGAAAATTAAAGGATTCAAACCTCACAAAAAATCTAGGATGTTACAACCTCCCCTCCTTAAAAAAACATATCCCTGAGTTTCCTTGAGGGTGTTTGGTCATCATTTGAGAATAGTTCCAACTATTGAGCACATTCATCGACCTCTAACTCCTAGGTCTCATCTTATATACAATTTTTCTTCTATAACATAGTCTTTACTTGGTGAGACATCATGCTATGATCAATAATACAAATTGCATACTCCCAAAAAGAAGCATTGAACCCAACTAGATTTCCTTAGGATCAAAACATTGAGACATGTTAGAATGGTAATGTAAAATTCGAGACTCATGGAATACATTAGGAATTCTATTTTACATATGTTTATGCTCTAACTGATAATACACCTATCAAAACCTCTCAAAAACCTCAAAATTCCCAATGTATCTTGATGTGGGCTTACCAAGATGCATAATCTGTCAATTACATAGTCTAGAAATAAAACATAAAAATACCTGGTTCTTTTACTCAAACTCCATTGGTCATCAATGGTGATTGTCATAATATTTCTACCTAGACTGGTCTGTATACATATACTTCTTGATAATATGTACCTGGTTCGATGTCTGCTAATTGAGATGAGGTCCTAGTAGTTCTATCTCTTCCACCTCCAATAGGTATAGGGGTGAATGGAATTGCCTATCATATAGGTCATCATAATTATCCATTTTTATAGTATCTTGGAAGATGTTATTGTAATAAAATTCAGTAATAGGAATGTTTTTCTCTAAAAAAACCTCCAAAATTAAGGATGCATTCTCAGATATTGTCCTCTTACATCTATATTGTATGGTTGGACATACCATCAGTATGAAGGTGATAGGATGTACTTAAAAGTACTTATAAACCTAGTTCCCTTTACAACCCTTATTATAATTATTATTTAAAATGAGAAACCTGTATTATATGATGTTATGTAGAACTTCATGAAGGATTATGATATCTTTAACATGTAACCTCCCTAACTCATCCAAAAAAGGTCTCCCTAATAGGCAGTAAGTGGGAGACCTTCATTAGTCTATAACCGATAACTCAAATAACATCAATTCCATGATGTGACCTAGGAAAACCCATCACAAGATCAATAGTGACATCATCTCATTTCCACTCCAAAATAGAAAACAACTTCAAAATCCCTACGGATTGCTGGTGTTCCACATTCACCTACTGATAAGTTGAATACCGAGTAACAAAAATAGCTATCACTCATTTCATACTAGGCCTATAATACTAGAAGTGTAGATCATGATACATCTTTATGAGATTAGGATATAATTAATAAGTAGTGGCATGAGTCTATCATATTGTTTCCTCTTAGATATCTTCCTGAACCTAGATGAATCTTTGAATGTTCAGAATATCATCCTCATCAACAACCCAAATAGGTAGTGGGTCCTCACTAGAAGCACTCACTCTTTGGACCAATCCCTCGAGATCAGAAATCATTCTCATATTCACTCTATCCTAAAGTGAAGCGGTCACTAACAATGAAGAGAGTAAAGGTTGATTGAAATGGTATTACACCTCTAAATTCATCTTAGAAAACAAGGCCATCAGTTTCTATTTATTACTAGCCTCCTAAACTACTTACATTAGAGTCTTCATACTCAGGGCATCAAACACTACATTTCCCTTTACGACAATATAAGGAAGATCAAAATCAAATGACTATAGGTATTTAAAACACCTTAACTATATGAGATTTAAGTCATGATGTGTAAAGATATATTTGAGGTTTTTGGGGTCTGTGTATGAAAAAAACCACTCTCCAAGCATATAGTTTCTCTAACAACATACAACATGAACTGTAGTTTTTATCTCATGATTTTTAAATGGGTAATTCCACTTGTGAGATTTCAATTAACAAGAACCATATTCTTCCACTCACTCATCCTAAATGAGAACTAATCCCAGCCAAATTCTTGATGCATCACAATAAACTATATAACTTATTCCTAGCTCTATAAGAATCAAGATCATCACTAAAATAAATCTTCATTTTATCTTTTTAAAGGATCTCCAATAAGCTTCAGACCATGTGAACATGACACGTTCTATGAGGTGTGAAAAATACTAAATAAAATGATTGTAATAGCCAACTGTCCCCAAGAAACTTTGTATGTTAATGATGTTCTTGGGTTTTTCCCAAGAAACCAGGACTCTCACCTTCCTTGTGTTGAAATATTGGGATCCTTAGACCCAACTATTTAGTGATTTTGATAACCATATCAGGTATATAGTTTGTTATACATGATGTATTCTTAACATTATAGTGTATAAGTTTTCTATGTTAACTATACAATGGTAATTTCCATAGATTAATTATCATATCAAAATGCTATAGTAGATCCCAGACTATAATGAGAACCTTAATATATAGTGACATTAATCTTAAAAAAACGTCAAATGGTCTAGATGCATCATACTGACTGGACATAATAGATGTTTGACTATTAGGCTTTGGGGGATCATAAGCATTGAGACTTATTCTCATGAAGTTCACACTTGGTGGTCTCTAGTAGTGAGATCATGTGGAATAACCCACCTATTGGAACACCACATGTTTGGGTTTCATTGATCGTTCATATCTACACACATGTGTAATGACCTAATGACTTGAGAACATTATCAATGTATTTCATTTGATCTTGTACTTTGATGCAAGGTGAAAACCATGATAATGAAATCATGACGAGGTAGCTTGTGTTGGGTGCATCATTGGTGGCATTTCATTGGATGAATGGTCAAGATAGGATTTTTCAATTCCTAGTTATAAAAGTTATATATCTCTATCCATGTTGATCATGATGGTAGTACCTTCATAAGATTGGACATGGAAGTTGAGGGTAAATCCTTCCCGTTAGATCAATAAATAATAAAGTAATAAAATGGTGGTGACACAGGTGTGCGTCCTACCTTATGAGATATTAAAGAAAAAGAGATTATATTACAATGTATGTTTTCATAGGTTGGTTGTTACTGCTATGATAATCCTTATCTCTTTAGGGGCCATGATGGGTTACTAGATCTCACTCTTGGTCTGTGAAAATAATTCACTACTATCGAGATAAAGGCCAAGTGGGTCACACACAAAATCATATTCATGACTCTTCCCTATTTAGTTTAATATGTATGTTAGATATAGTGGCCCCACCACTAGTGTACAAGATTTTTCCAAAGATAAACGATAACCGAACCAATAAATAAATTCATATTATTAAATTTATGAATAATGGGCATTGAATTAATTTATTTCATGTATTTAAAAGTTTTTTGTAAATACATGAAAAATATTAATTGAATGAATATTTATATTCAACGTTCAATTAATTTTTGGGGGAATGTTAAGTTGAGTTAATGGCTCATTTATTATCACCTAATATATTTAATGTATTAAAATAAAGTGATAATAAAATTTATGAATCAGTTTAGTAGTCATAACATGTGGGATATAGAGTGTTAATTATTTGGGGGCTAGGTAAGAATTACTGAGTATTTTCTTAACAGACAATAAATAAAAGTAGATATGAATTCACCTGTGATGATTCATATCCATTCTATATTTTATTATCTCTCCCAAAATTTTTAGAGAGAGGCTCTGCATCTAGGATTTTATATCGATCTCTATCACATGCATCATAAGAAAGGAAATGAAGTGATCATCAAAGCGTCGAAGGTGTCATTGGATCTCTGCGCTAGCACCTGGAATTCAACGATTGGCACTCCCAAAGTTTTTTGAAGCACCTATGGTCAATCTAGAAGAATTTGGCTTTAGATTCATTGAGCAATGATCGCTACTGACAAGTTGACATCATGGGTAGATTTAGATCTAAACCAGGTATTTTATAGTTTTAATATTATGCTTAATCTCTTTTATGAATGATATTGAGGAAGTAATCAGATAGAAATTTTACGATGTCGACCATTTAATGCCAATCATTGGTGAAAATTTTTAAAATCCTACTTTTTGGGGATTTCACTATGTGCCTATTACCTTCAATTGGTATCATAGAAATGCATGAAGATTTTAATCCTATGAGAAAATTAAATTTCCATTAAACTATGAAGAGAGTTTCATTACAGTGCCAATGACGCATGCCACATATTAATCCTATATCAGATGAGCATTTGGCGGTCCTCCAAATTTTTAAGACAGATTGATTTTTATTAATGGGTTTTTGATTCCAAAGAACTTCTAGTTAAACTCCGTTTTCTGGTGAGAATTAGGAGGCCATAATATATTTTCTAGCTGACCATGATTACCACTGGATAATCAATTATTTATTTTTATAATAATATTATTATTTTAAATTGTTTTGTGGATAAATCCATATTTGAGACAAACAATCAAAAATGGGTGTTCCACACTTTTGACAATAAATGATTTTTTTTAAAAAAAGTGGAGGAGTCCACTTTTGACAATAATTGAAAATTATTAAAAAAATAATGGGGGGAGGAACTTTTTGAAAACGGCTATAAGGGATCAAAATCTTACCAAAGGGAGAAAAAAGCCATGGGGCTGCTCGACCGAACTCCACAAACACTAACCATCGCCTTGTCTTCATCCTCCTATCCACCCACCAGACCCCAAGCATAACCACACCTCCACCTTAAACCAGTGTCGCCCAGTGCTTCGATGACCACTACTTTGTCTGGTGAGCAGCACACTGCCCGGGTCCAGATCGACCCTATCTCCTGGATCGCTCACCCCGACCTCCTCCAGCACCGACTGACCGCACTGCTGGACTGGTGTTCTCTGTCCCGCCATCCAGGTGCCACCCCCTTGCATAGAAAAATCCCACTACAGTACCGGTAGACGACTACTCTCTAATTACTTCCCTATCCTCCAAGCCGAAAGGTAACCCCTGCTTGATCTGATTTAGCTCAAACAGGTCTGGGTAGGTTGGCCGAGCCAGTAATGGCCTTGGGTGGGCCTTCCAGGCCCAATACACTCATGTACAGGGTCTTCACCCGCTTGAAAGGTCTACATAGGTTCAACCCAACATGCACAGGCCCCACTCGAGGTTTTTGAGGCCCATTTAATTTTAATTTAATAAAAAATTAATTAAATTAATTAATTTAATTTCAGTTTAAATTTAAATTAATTAAATATTATTTTTTGATTTAAAAGTTTTTACGGCTTAAATTAATTTAATTTTAGTATTAAATTAAAGTAATTAATCAATTAATTTAATTTTTGATTTTAAATTAAATTGATTAATTAAGACCGAATGATGAAATATTATTCAATTAAAATTAGGGTGAAATTATTTAGGGAAAGTTTAATTTATTTCTACATTTAATTTTAAATATGATAGTTAATTCGTATTGACTGATCATGAGCATGAGACAGTCTAATGTATGTTTGGTGTGTTTTAATTTATTTAATTTATTATTTCACTGCTTTTGTTACAAGTATTTAAATAAAATGTGAGCTGCATGTCATCTCATTGTCACTATATGTATAAGGGACTACGTGTCCACTTCGGATTTTTATTTTATACTCCCCAGTTCCCCTCGCCTGTGAGAGAGTATTGTTATATAATAACGAGACGAACAAACATGCACTTCACACAAATTTTTGGCACCACACTAGACGTGAGATGTGATGTATTGGAGGGGCATGTGTTTCAACTCGAGTCACAAGCGATGGGACTCAAGGTATATCCCCTAGGGTTTAGGTTGATCCCTTTTCACTCAACGGATCAACCATTATAATCATATCATGATCAAGTTGTCATTTTATTTTTTCATAGTTTATTATTTTTATGTATGTTTTGTTAACGTATGAACACATATAATAATAATAAACAAGCATGCATAGATAAAATGAACATGTGACGTGATGGATTTTCTATGTATAGCATGGTCAGTTGCAAGTGTGATCACATAGTACATGATAATAAGATAGAAAATGATTTATTTCATCCCCTTAATATAACTAAAACCCTCAAATAAATATTAAGTTTAAATCAGCTTCCATCATTCAAATTTGAATAAAACAAGGTTTTCGAGGTTCTCATCATGCCAAAGCTGATGGTATCTCTTACTACTAGGGAGTTATTATGAGAGTGGTGGGTTGACATAACTAAAATTGTAGAAAATAAGTATCCAAATATATCTTTTTTTAATTTTATTGTCAAGTGTTGAGTAAATAAAGTAACGATTTAAGAAGTTGAGACTTCACTCAACAGATCAAGGAACCACGAGTTCATATGGTTGACCAGCCAAACGCCTACCTTGAACCCTCCAAGTAGTGGCGTAGCCAAAAATTGTAGACTATGAGGGGAGATTCGAGGATCCTTTCCATTAAAATATCAAGCGATAGAGTATTCCGATTCTAGCATAGAGGGTTCCTAGAATTTGATAATATAGTGGGAGACATTTAATGATTTAATGAATTAATCAAAATGTCTAAACCGATAATCATGATAAAAGTAATAATCTTATATAATTTTAAAATTTGAGACTGAAGCCTCAATTAATTTGGGGAAGGGGCTATAGTACAAATAAAATCATACAACAAGCAGTACATGGATGAACTCAGCCAGACTCGAACTCGAGACCTCGCTGAGACCCACATGAGAAGCTACCAACTAATCTGCTAGAATTTTATTTTTTAGAAAAATAGAAATTTATACCAAAATAAAACTCTAAAAAATAATGGAAAAAGGTAAATGTCTATACGTGCACAAGTATTAAAGAATAGTACATGCTCTTGTACACAGTACTATGATATAGGAAACTCAAAGTGCCAGTATCCCAGCACCCATTAGGTTACCTTAAGAAGTGAGGGGGTAATATTTCTTAAAGGAGACTCCCATATAGAGAATTCTATGGTTATTTCACAATGCTATCATCTGTATTAAATTATAGTTGCGGTCATTATATCCCGACATATGTGATATAACATGTAGTCTCACCTTCGAGAAGCCTGTGAAGAGAAAGTGAACCAAGATATGAATAAGGTGATGGTTACACCGACATGTGTAAATTGAAATATGGATCAGGATCTTTCAATAGATCCCTTTTATATATCCTTTTCACCTATTTAATCAAGTCTCATTTTAAGTTACAAAAAGAACAAGTATTGAGTAAACACTTCATTACCAATTTAGGTAATGTTCTCCATGTAAATAAGAATAAAATGATTGAGTCATATTTAATTATTATGGAGAATAAATTTAAAGGAAAGGTTAAAAGGCTAATGAAAAGTAATGCCAAAGGAATATTTGCAACTTCCTTCAATGAAATAAGTATTAATAGGAGGTCATTTTCATTACATATCATAAAATAAAACAAAGGAAGAATAAATGAAATTAACTGAATTAAAGAAGAAAGTTACCGCTTCTTCTTCAGGAGTATTCATCAATGTAATGTTTCAGTGTTACTTCTTGGAAATTCAATACAATATAATTATCACATATGTGTATTGATATATAGTAACCAAGTATAGAGATATTACTAGAAGTGAGAAGTATTCTCCAAGTGGCCAAGAAAGGGTGATAATTAGGCCAATGGTGAGAAGTAAAATACTTCTGATTTTCAAGAGAAAGATTCATATAGAACTATTATTGAGTATAATCAAAACATCAAACTCACTTGTCCTTGGACACAAGGATAAATTAATCTAGGTTTAGTAATTAATGTTATCTTTAGTATTTAATACTCAACCAATAGTTTAGTAATACTTGAATTGTAGCTAATACCTAATGAATATAAAATGTATGATTTTTATACCCAATTATGGAAAGATAATTCATTTTCAAGTAAAAAATAAAAGTGGACATCAAGGATATACCTGGTTTGGTATTTAAGATAAGTAAAGATAACCACCTTTTGTATTATCGACATCTTTAGTTTGGACAAATAAAACATTAGAGATAAAGGTATTCCACAAAGAATTCATAATTAGTTCAGTTAGAGAGAGTGCACTATTCCTAGGTTAATCTACAGGTATATATATACTCCACAAAATTCCTTTAAGTCATTAAGGAATGGTAAGGTGAAATATATTCATGGTCAGAAGACATGAGTTGCTTCAAGATGACATGCTGAAGAATATCTTGACTATGAAATCATCGATCATGATAATGTAGCATGGATAAATTCCTAAATAAAAATTGCCTTATCTACATCATGACATTGATGTTAATTATAATGATCAATTGTAACACCTCAAACTTCCATGGTACGCTTCTCTTTGAAGAATAGATCAGTGTGTGTTGTACGCAACCTCGAGTTCTAAAACACTACAACCAATCAAAGTATCCATTATGAATAATAATAACCACTTTTTGAAATTATATAAATTTTATATTTTAGAATGGACTTCAGTTTTGGATTTTTAATATCGAAATTAGCCTATGTTGAATTTTTGGTATTTTTCCGAGAACTTCCAATTTTTGATGAATAGTGAAAAATACATAAAAACAAATTTTTTAATCAAAATAATTTATATTGACAAATTATACTATTGAGTGGTTTTAAATTATAATTAGAATATAATTTTACCATTTTATTTAATGGTGGTCATTATAATTAATTTCACTTTGAAATTGGACATAAACAATTGTCAATCTTTTGTTCGATATTGTTTCTTAAAAACATGCTATTTAATTTGATGACAAGAATTAATTATAAAATTAATTAATTCAACTTATATGTTTTGAATTTTGTAAAATATACATCATTTTTGAATTAGGAATATAAAATATATCTTAGGGTTAATTTTTGGTAATTTTCTGAAAAACTTCAATTTTTGATGAATAGTGAAACCACTAAGTTGTAGTTAAAAAAATAATTTTTCGTTTAAATGAAACTTTACCACTTATATGAATTTAATTTAAAAACTATGACATACATGTTTGTCATTAGTAAGTAAAATGTGGTTCAATGGGATGAAAATAATATTTGGTTAATAGTAACTTTTATGTTTTATTAATCGCGATTAAAGGTAATTAGTGTAATTTAAGGTAAATATAATGTTATAATAATATGAAATTACCTTTACACTTGTACTAACCTTATTTGATGAGCCATGGATGACCAAGATAATCCATGGGTAAACTTGGGGACCCCATGGAGCCACTTGGGTAAGAAAATGACATTAATAACTTTTTATTTAAAGTAAAAATAAAGTTGTCACAAACATGTGTTGTTTTACTAAAAAAATTATTACATGGGGTTATATAAGCTAAAATTTAGACTATAAATATTCATTGGAAATATAAAAATATTTCCTACATCATGGTATTTTTTTTATAATTTTTAGGCATTAAATAAATAAATTTATTTAAGACACCATGATGATGCCGCGATTACCTCATTAATGAACAATTTAAATAAAATGAAAAGATAAGGAAACATATAAGACTTAAACTTGTATAAAACCTATTGGATGGGTATATTTCGAACCCTTATCACCTTATACTCGAAATATATCATTTTGGGACCTTGAAAATCCGAAATTTATTTCACAATAAAGTAATATTTCATGACTTTCCAAGAGTGCCCCTCCTCTCCTCTTAGAAAAGGCCCCCAACTCTACCACCTTATTCACACCTTCAAAGCCATTTGGATCTGAAAACATCTGCCCAAATACTCTATTAAAATCCCTTTCTTACTCCTAGAAGCCTCACTTTGGGAAGAAGTCTTCCCAAGGAAGCCTTTGGCTCAAATCAAAAAGAATTACCCGATTTTAAGGTAATGTCTTCTGTTACGTTCTGTTGTTTTATTTTGCTTCTCCAACCCCTTAAACCATTTTTAAATCCTTTATTTTGTAAAAAAACACTATCTTCAATATAATAGGATGTTTTTATGAGAATTATTTGATTTAAACTTACACACACCTTCATATAATGGTTAAAGAACATACTGTTTCTGTGGGTGGTGAATTACTGCATCATGAAACGATGATTGTTCAATCTTTTTTTAACACCTCTCATGGTGGACATTAATATGTCACTATATTTATATATAATATATATTATGTTTATGTTTTCCTTATTCTTATGTATTTTTCATTTATTTCATACCTTTATGATTTCCATTATGGGTAAACACGATAATTTCATTTTAGGAAGTGCAGACTACCACCTCCTCAAAGTGATTTGAATCGTTAATGCCATATGTGGGACGTATAAAGGATAGAGTAAATGATATTATATATGATGTTATACTGGAATTATAATATAAATTTATATCATTATGATTTCATTCCATTAAATATGAAATAGAAATGAAAGTAGCGTTCATGCGTATGTACGACTTACTGTCTCCATGAATGGTTCATTTCATTTTCTACCTCTAAATGTTGTGTAATATTATAAATGAATGTATATACTTGATATATATGATATATATGATATCTACATCATGAATATAATTCAGTATATAATGGATATTTTACCACATGAACAGCATGTAATTATAATAAGTTCATTTTTGACTCAAGTACCAAAGATCTATAAAATGACAGTTATTAACTTAAATAATTACATAATGTTCATGACATGGTAATAAGTGATATAAAAGTAATAATGAACTTGAAAAAGGTTCTTAAGCAAGTATAAATTAACTCTATTTGATTATTTAGGAGGTTAAAGAATGATCGAGTCAAGTCCGACACGAGGCAAGGGACTTCGTCTCAATCTCCTTTCATTGAGGCATATTTTGTTTTATACACAACGTTCTTTTATAGTGTGTATAAACCCCTTTGAATTTTACATTTATTCAAAAGGAATATTTTTTATATGAATAGTTTTACTAAACTAAAAAAGGGAATGTTTTTACATATGTATGCAGTGAGAACGACTTCTCTGCCGCCGTGACCATTATTTCAGTTTCAGCTTCCCCTACAAGACATAATTTTTTTTAAAATGAAAAATAAATACCAAGTTTTACTTTTATTTTATTTTGGTATTGAAAGTGGTTTTATTATATCAATTTGTTGTATTGATATCTTATGATTGATGTGTGGAAATGTTATGTTTCCTTTATGCATGTTTTATGTGATACGATTATGTTATGGTTTATGATATGTTTAACCCTTTTCATATAAGGAATGAATTGGACTTAATAAGTGACGGGTGGAGCCCGCTATAGCTCCTAGATGAATTGGTAGGTCTCATGAGACAAACTAGTGTCTTGGCGCAAGGCCTTTCCAAAATCTTATTTGTAGTCTTGGCACTTATCTGTAGTCTTGGAACGAGGCCTTGGCAACATGGTTATGATAGTCTGACATTATGCATTCCATCATTATGAAAGTTGTTATTGATATTTCATGTGATTATTCAACTAGTAGAATATCCATGTGAATAAGTAAACCAAATTATTTCATTTTATTTTTTCCATATTATGCTAAAGTTCAGGTTTAAAAGGATTTTGTTTTAGTTATACATTGCCTTAAATGTTTATGTTTATTTATAAATGTTTCCGCAGTATTGTTATCCTTACTGAGCATCTGAGCTCACCCCTTTCTATGTTTTATTTTCCCAGTATGTGAAGAAATATTTTATGACTGACCTACAGGGATAGTATGAAGGGGATATGAGTGTGGACTATGGAGACTATGTTATTGTAGTTTTTCACTTTGTGATGTAATGTAACATTTATGAATGTATCTAGTGTTTCCAAGGCTACTAAACTAATCGGTATTTCGAGACTTGATCTTTTGTGATCATGCCAATGTTACATAATAATGCTCCGAATCTGGGTAACTGTGGTCATGGTGTTACAGTTTGTATAATAGGCAGCTTAGTACTAACCTTGGAAGCTAGATTTAGAAAAAATATGATTATAGCACATAGCCCTAAGATAGACATTGAGGATTAGTATAGAAGAACTTCCTAGAATTTTGGTATTATAGAGATTTTGTGAGTTTTCCGAGAAATACATCCCTTTCTGGATACGAGCAAGTAGAGGCGGCTCTGGCACATATGTACCTAGTGGTAAAACCTGAAAGCACCACTTTGAGCTAGACTCGAATGATAACTGGTGCACGACAACAGGCCTTGCTGAACTCATGGTTAAGAAACTCCTAGGGGATATGATTAGGATAATTTAAATTTTATTTACAAACCATTATGAAGGGTTTATGGGTATATATTTCCTCAAAGAAAACATATTTTGTATGATTATGGATTATATCTATAAACTGTTCAATTTATGTTAAGTGTTTTACAAGTATGGTATTATGTATTTCAATTCATAAACTAATCTAGTTTATGACATTGTTTAGAAATGGCGACTAGTGGAAAGAATGGAAACCGTATCAATGCACTCACTCCATGTAGGGATTTCCCTCCTGCTCAAGATAATTATAGTGGATCTTGTGATACAATTGGTGCTGATCAACTTATCACCATACTGGGACAACTCACCCAGGTTATGAATAATAACCTTACTCATATGGATAACCCTGATCCTCAACGTGGAGGATCAATGTTAGATCAATTCATGAGGCAAAAACCACCAACATTTAATGGGGGTACAAATCCATTAGTAGATAAGCAATGGATAAATTCCCAAGAGAAAATATTTCAGGCTTTAGGGAGTAGTGACAGGGAAGAAGTTGTCATGGCAGCTTACCGCCTCACTGGAGATGCTGATCAGTGGTGGTCATTGATTCAAAACAAAAAGGAAGATGAAGAAGTATCAAGTATGGAATGGAGAGAGTTTAAAGATATTTTCTTAGAAAAATACTTTCATCATGACCATCGAGTGGATATGGAAAGACAATTTCTCAGTCTAAGGAAAAATGAGGATGAGAATGTTGTAAAGTATGAAGCTAACTTTACAAGGTTAGCAGGCATGCGGCAGATTATATATGTAACCCAAGAAGTAAGATCGATCGTTTATTTTATCGGTTAAAACCGTTTCTCTGTTGTGAATTAGTATCATAATCTTTCTCAACGTACGAAGATATAGTCTCATGTGCTATCAAGACAGAAAACGAATTCTCTAAGTCTTATGACAACAAAGTAAAGAAAGAGAAGAAGAGAATGGTGGAACAAGAGACAAATAAAGGGAAAAGGGAAAGAAGGATTTTCCATTATGTGATAATTGTGGGAAGAATCACCCCAGTACTTGCCTAAAAGGAATGAGAGTTTGTAATTAATGTGGAGAAAAATATCACCAGGCACAAGATTGCAAGGGAAAGAAAGAGGCTATCAATGTTGAATGCTAGAATTGTAGATAAATGAGGAATTATGCAAATGAATTTCCGAATCGTCAGGGAGACTTACCTCAGTAAAGGCCAAGGGATCAAGTCCAAGCTTATGCTATTTCTACAGATGAAGTTGAATAATTATTGTATTTGTGTTTTTGGACTCAAGAACTATATTATGGTTATAAGAATAATGTGAAATATATATAAGGATTGTACCACAGTACTTGTTGTTTTCATTAAGATTTTAATTTGATGAAGGTAATCATATTTTTAGTATGTGACAATAAGAGAAACTTTACTTTGTTTGGGGAATCTGATGTTACAATTGATTTTAGAATTTAGAGACATTTTAGAGTGAGTCTGTACAGAGGTATTTGGGATAACAATAAAGGTTGGAATGGATTAAGTTGAACTTTGGATAGTATTGTTTAATGTTCAAACATTTCTGAAGATTATTTTTGGAATATTATAATAATATAGTTTTAGGAAAAAGATAACCTGCAGGTCGGGGGATAACCCGTCGCGTCGGACAAAGCTGTAGGAATCGAACCCACAACCATAGTGCGACATGCCTTTATTACCTACCACTAGCCTACAAGAAGACCCTAGTTATTACAAAATATATTTTCTAATCAAATGGTATGTGTTAATATTTTTAACCTTGTACGATTAGGATAAATATAATATTTTTGAGTTCTATTATCTTTTTGAGTGAAAGATGAGTTTGTGGTAGAAATTAGTTGAAGGTTGAAACTCTACTTGTCAAGTATATATATATACCTCTCTCTTATTCTATGAATAAATTAATTCTTAAACTTTAGGGAAGTGTTATTAAAACAAAAATGTGTTATCCTAATACCTTTAACTAATGATATTTTAAATCATCATAGATTTATGGCTTTGAGGCCCTCAATTTTTCACTTGTTTGTGATTGATGACCTCAATCGCTCCCTATAAATATTTATGTTTTCCCTCTAATTACGTGTCTATAATTACCACCAATTTTCTCCTATTTGAAACCCTAATTTGGTGGTGACTTTCTCATTTCCCTTTCCCTCTTATTAAAAATAAATTTTATTAACCCTATTTCCGATATGGGTTTTCCACAAAGGTATTTTCTATTTTCAACCTTTTATTTTTGAAGAACAATTTCAAATTGCAAGGATGCAATTTTTTGAAGTAGGAAAGAATGTAACACCCCAAACTTCCATGGTACTCTTCTCTTTGAATAATAGAGTAGTGTGTGTTGTACGCAACCTAGAGTTCTAACACACCGCAACCAATCAAAGTAGCCGTTATGAATAGTAATAATTTTTTTTTGAATTATATAAATTTTATATTTCAGAATGGACTTCATTTTTAGAATTGGAATATTGAAATTATCCTATTTTGAATTTTTGGTATTTTTCCGAGAACTTCCAATTTTCGATGAATAGTGAAAAATACTTAAAAACAACATTTTGAATCAAAATAATTTATAGTGATAAATTATACTATTGAGTGGTTTTAAAGTATAATTAGAATATAATTTTACCATTTTATCCAATGGTGGTCATTATAATTAATTTCACTTTGAAATTGGACATAAACAATTGTCAATCTTTTGTTTGATATTGTTTCTTAAAAACACGCTATTTTTTTGACAATGGGAATTAATTATAAAATTAATTAATTCAACATATATGTTTTGAATTTTGTAAAATAGACATAATTTTTTAATTAGTAATATCAAATATATCTTAGGGTTAATATTTGATATTTTTCTGAAAAACATCAATTTTTGATGAATAGTGAAACCACTAAGTGGTAGTTAAAAAACTAATTTTTCATTTAAATTAAACTTTAACACCTCTATGAATTGAATTTCAAAAATCCGAAATACATGGTTGTCATTAGTATGTAAAATGTGGTTCAATGGGATGAAAATAAATTTTGGTGAATAGTAACATTTAAGTTTTATTAATCGCGATTAAAGGTAATTAGTGTAATTTAAGGTAAATATAATGTTATAATAATATGAAATTACCTTTACACTTGTCCTACCCTTATTGGACGAGTCATGGCCGACCACAAAAATCCATGGGTAAACTTGGGAACCCCATGGAGCCACTTGGGTAAGAAAATGACATTAATAACTTTTTATTTAAAGTAAAAATAAAATTGTCACAAACATGTGTTGTTTTACTAAAACAATTATTACATGGGGTTATATAAGTTAAATTTTAGACTATAAATATTCATTGTAAAGATAAAAATATTTCCTACATCATGGTATTTGTTTAATAATTTTTAGGCATTAAATAAATAAGTTTATTTATGACACCATGATGATGCATCGATTACCTCATTAATGAACAATTTAAATAAAATGAAACGATAAGGTCAAATATAAGACTTAAACTGGTATAAAACCTATTTTATGGGTATATTTTTATCCCTTATCACCTTATCCTCCAAATATATCATTTTTGGACCTTTAAAATCCCAAAATAATTTCATAATAAAGTAACATTTCATGACTTTCCAAGAGTGCCCATCCTCTCCTCTTATTAAAGGCCCCCAACTCTACCACCTTATTCACACCTTCAAAGCCATTTTGTTCGGCCAACCTCTACCCAAATACTCTCTCAACATCCCTCTCTTACTCCTAGAAGCCTCACTTTGGGCAGAAGTCTTCCCAAGGAAGCCTTTGGCTCAAATCAAAAAGTGTTACCCGATTTTAAGGTAATGTCTTCTCTTACATTCTGTTGTTTTATATTGCTTCTCCAACCCATTAAACCCTTTTTAATTCCTTTATTTTGTAACAACACCAGTATCTTCAATATAATAGGATGTTTTTATGAGAAGTATTTTATTTACACTTACAGACACCTTCATCTAATGGTTAAAGAACATACTGTTTCAGTGGGTGGTGAATTACTGCCTCACGAAATGATGATTGTTCAATATTATTTTAAAACATCTCATGATCTCCATTAAGATGTCACTACATTTATATATGATATATATTATGTTTATTTTTCCCTTATGCTTCTGTATTTTTCATTTTTGTCATACCTTTATGATTTCCATTATGGGTAAACGCGATAATTTCATTTTAGGAAGTGCGGACTACCTCCTCCTTAAAGTGATTTGAATCGTTAATTCCATATGTGGGACATATAAATGATAGAGTAAATGATATTATATATGATGTTATACTGGAATTATAATATACCTTTATATCATTATGATTTCATTCCATTAAAAACGAAATAGAAATGAATGTAGCGTTAATGCGTACGTATGGCTTGTCGTCTCCATGAATGGTGCATTTCATTTCTTACCTCTAAATGTTATGTAATATTATAAATGAATGTATATAATGAATATATATGATATATATGATATCTAAGTCATGAATATAATTTGAGATATAATGGATATTTTACCACATGAACAACTTGTAAATATAAGCAGTTTATTTTTGACTCAAGTACCAAAGATCTATAAAACGACAGTTATTAACTTAAATAATTACATAATGTTCATGACATGGTAATAAGTGATATAAAAGGAATAATTAACTTGAAAAAGGTTCTTAATCAATTATAAATTAACTCTAGTTTATTATTCAGGAGGTTAAATAACGATTGAGTCAAGTCAGACACGAGGTAAGGGACTTCGTCTCAATCTCATTTAATTGAGGCATATTTTGTTTTACACACAAATTTCTTTTATACGGTGTATAAAACCCATTGAATTTTACAGTTATTCAAAAGGAATCTTTTTTATACGAATAATTTTACTAAATGACAAAAGGGAATATTTTTGTCATACGTATGCGACGACAACGACTTCTCCGCTGCCGTGACCATTATTTGGGTTTCGACTTCTACTACATGCCATAATTTTTTTTAAATGAAAAATAAATACCATATTTTAGTTTTCTTTTATTTTGGTATTGAAAATGTTTTTATTATATCAATGTGTTGTATTGTTATCTTGTGATTGAAATGTGGAAATGTTATGTTTCCTTTATGCATGTTTTATATGATACGATTATGTTATAGTTTATGATATGTTTAACCATTTTCATATATGGAATGCATTGGACTTAATAAGTGACAGGTGGAGCCCACTATAGCTCCTCGATGCATCGGTAGGTCTCATGAGACAAACTAGTGTCTTGGCACGAGGCCTTGAGAAAATATTATTTGTAGTCTTGGCATGAGGCCTTGGATACATGGTTATGAAAGTCTGGCATTATGCATTCCATCATTATAAAAGTGGTTATTGATATTGCATGTGATTATTTGACTAGTATAATATCCATGTGAATAAGTAAATGACATTATTTCATTTTATTTTCCCATATTATGATGATGTTCAAGTTTAAAAGGCTTTTGTTTTAGTTATACATTGCCATAATTGTTTTTGTTTATTTATGAAAGTTTTCGCTATATTGTTATCCTTAATGAGCATATGAGATCACCCCTTTCAATGTTTTATTTTCCCAGGATGTGAAGAAATATTTTATGATTGACCTATAGGGATAGTCTGAAGGGGATATGAGTGTGGACTATGGAGACTATGTTATTGTAATTTTTCACATTATGATGTAATGTAACATTTATGAATGTATCTAGTGTTTCCAAGGCTACTAAAATAATCGGTCTTTCAAGACTTGATCTTTTGTGATCATGCCAATGTTACGTAATAATGAACCAACTCTAGGTAACAAGGGTTGAGGCTTTACATCAATGATGAAGTCTTACATGATAAAATTGTTCAAAAAAATGTAGTGTGGAGAATTTCCCATTCACACATTTTATACATCAAGGTTATGAAGTAAGGAATATCGATGTTGCAACTTGCATAAACTTCCATTATATTTTATGGAATTCTTTGAAAATAATGACGACATCCCATAATAATATGCCAACACACATGAAAATGGATATCATATGAGTTATAGTTTGATAGAAATCCATCCTGTCATAAGTATATGTTTTTAGATGCTAAGAGATTGTTAAGACATAAGAAAACTTTCATCAAGTACAAACACATTGTGAATATAAAGTAATTATCCTAACAATTCCTTAGGATATTACATAAATCCCTAGGATAGAAAAGGTGTAGTCAAGTGATTGAATACATTTATATAAAGGGTATACATATCTACTAGAGATAGTGGGAAAAATATTGACTTGAGTTTAGTCAATGCTAGAGATTCACATATTTTTGGCATAGAATCAAGTTTTAAAAGTGTATGTGAAACATGAATGTTCCAAGGATGCATACTGCATAGGGAAAAAAACCATGGTGATCATTTTTTTTATTTACTGTAGCCAGTGATACATTATTTAGTAAGAATAACTATTCCTAAAAGTAATTAGTATATTCAAATTAGCTGATATTTACAATACTAGTTAAAATTAAATAATATATTCCATGTATCAAAGTAAAATGAGCTTATTATTTTGAATACTATGGTGGGTATTCAAGTGAGTTGATACATGGATGGTATAAGTGTAGTACCGATAATGATTGATTGGAAATACTAGGTCATTATGCCTAAATCTATTAGAATTTTACTTTTCATAGCTAATTTATATGATCATTATATTGAGCATCAGATTCCATGACCACCAAACATGGAAGGTGTCTATATGATGCAATAAGAAAAGGATGGTCACATCACATAATTCTAATAAAGGTTCAAGTTACTAAAGTTCAATTTAGGATTGAAGTAATCAATAGGATCATAGAATATTTATTTGGAATGAATGTTTTCCATGTGTCTACTAGAGGTTAGTGGTATTTCTAATGTTTTCCAAGTGAGATATGTTTGGTAACATATGTAAAATAGATATTGGTCTTCAATTTAGTTAAGACTAGGATGAAATTTATTCTCTAGTGATTAAATTAAAGTAGAAACTTAAGTTTTAGAGAATAATATTTACTAAGGTAGATCTAATGGTTTCCTAGAAATAGTCAATCATAAATTTAGTGACATTGTACTGAAAAATACTAGTTAGAAAAATTCAAGAGTTTAATTATTTCTAGTGTCACATGTCATATATCTATCCAGGTTGACATGCTCAGCACATGCGAAGAGACTAACATGGTGATTTGAATTCCATAAATTTTAGTGATGAATCAATCACATATTCCATGATATGTACATGAATTGATATTTCTATGAAATACATTATAATAGAAAAATATTAGTTATATCCAGAAGCACTACAAGGGAATCAGTCCAAACTATCCATTTATACTTCAACTAGTACAAAAGATATGTACCTGGTAAGTGGAGAAGGATACTAGTTTTTAGGGGGTACAAATTAGTCTTACAAAAATCCATGTGATCTGATATCATAGTTAGGATAAGGTAATGAGTGAGACAAGCTCATATAAGATAGTGGCACCCATACATACAAATATCGAGTATATTGTAGCTTTTATGGAAACAAAGAAGTAGTTATTAAATGATGTGATTTTTTCCAGTTCTTGGAATCCCTAATAGTAGGAAAAGTATTATCATAATAAAAATAATTATATTCTTACTAGAAAAGATGTCAAGTTATGATAGTGGAAAAAGGTATATACTCAGGGATACCATCTCTTGAGAAGTTTTACTCAAGGAGATGCCACAAATAGAAAAAATTTCACATGAAGGAATCATGGAAGACCCAACAGCTAAAGACGTGACTCAGAAGAAACATGATCTTAGTCATGTGAGAGCTAAAAAGGTTGGTTAGAAAGTTAGATCTAGTTCATGTGGGAGTGTTGAAATAGTGGGTGCCCCATACCCAACTATTTAGTTCTTTTGATTACCATAACAAGTATATATCTAGTTATACATGATGTAATCTTACTAATATAGTGTATAATTTTTCGGAATCCACTATAAAATAGTAATTTACATAGATTAATTTTCATATAAAAAGGATATAAAAGATCCCAGGCTATAACGAGAACCTTTAGATACCCTGAAAATAATCTTAAAAAAAAGGTCTTATGGTCTAGATGCATTGTACTGATCAGACATAATATACATTTAACTATCAGGTGCTAGGGGATCATATGCATTGAGACTTCTTCTCATGATTTTTTCACTTGGTGATATCTAGTAGTGATATCATAAGGACTGACCTGCCAATAGGAAGACCACATGTTTTGGATGTCATTGGTCATTCCCATCTAGAGATATGTTTAATGGTATCTTGACATGAGATCATTATCAATGTATTTCATTTGATCGCATACTTTTATGTAAGGTGAAAACCATGATAATGAAATTGTGGCAAGGTATCTCATGTTGGGTGCATCATTAGTGGAATGAAATTGGTACAATGACCAAGAAAGGATTTGTCGCTTCCAGGTTATGGAAGTTATATATCTTGGGAGATGTTGATTAGGATGGTAATACCTTCATAAGACCATGGCCATGGAAATTGAGGGTATGTATGTACAGTTATATCAAAAAATAAAAAATAAAGAAAAGGTAAATGACACAATTGTGCATTCTTATTTATGAGATATTAAAGACAATGAGATTATATTACACAGTACATGTTCATAGGTTACTTATCGCTGTTGTGACAATCCTTATCTGTTTATGGGACTTGATGGGTTTCTAGATCCCACTCCTGGTCTGTGAATAGAATTCATTACTATCAAGATAAGGGCTTAGATGGTCACACACAAAATCATATTCAATAATCCTCCCTATTCATTTGAATAGGTATATTGGACATGGTGGGACCCACCACTGGGGTATAGGAATTTTCCATGGATAAATGATAACCAAAGAAATAAATAAATTCACATTATTCAAGTTAAGAATATGCACATTGAATTTGTTTATTACATGTATTTACAAGTTTTTTGTAAATATGAGAAAATATTAATTGAATGAATATTTATATTCAATGTATAATTAATTTTTTGTGGGAACAAAGAGTTGAGTTAATGACTCATTTATTATCACATAATAAATATAATGTATTATAAGAAAGTAATAATAATATTTATGACTCATTTTAGTAGTCATAACATATCATATATAGAGTGTTAATTATTTGGGGGTTGGGTAGTCATTACCAGGTATTTTCTTAACACCCTATAAATAGAAGAAGAGAGGAATTCACTTGTGAAGATTCATAGAAATTATCTCTCCCAAAATTTATAGAGAGAGGCTATGGGTCTAGGAGCTTGGATCAAGCTCTCTCATATGCATCACAAGAAAGGTGATTCAGTGATCATTGAAGCATCGAAGGTGTCTTTAAATCTTGATGCTAGGACCCAGAATTCGACTATTGGTGCTCCCACAGTTTCTTGAAGCATGTGTGGAAAATCTACAGGAATTTGACTTCAAAATAATAGGGAATCGATTTCCAATAGTGAGAAAACATTGTGCATGGATTCTGATATAAATGAGGTATTTTAAAATTTTAATATTTTTCTTAATCTCTTTCATGCATGATCATGAGGAATTAATCGAGAAGCAATTCATTGACGTCAACCAGTTCTTCTCTATCTTTGGTGAAAAACATTAAAATCCCACTTTTTGGAGCTTCCACTATATGCTCGGTACCTTCACTCTAGGTCCATACACAGTCCTACTTCTAAGTTGATGTGAGATAATAAGTGAACCGTTTCAATCCATAAGTATCATTTTTTGATATTGGAATACAACCTATGCTCTCTCGTTATGATAAAAATGATATTAAGGTGTTTGGAAATATTGTGTTTAGTATGTGAGTACAAAAATATTACATCCATGAAAACTAACAAAATGGAGTCCAAATACGGGTGGAAGACCCAATTCATTAAATCCATGAAAACTGATGATGCATTCATGAGATAGAACAACATTAAAAGATACTCATATAAACCATAGATACTTAAAAAATCTATATGAGTTATGTATGAACATATATCTTTCACCTGTTGATAGATCATCTTCAAATCAGTCTTCAATATAATCGAGGTTCCTTATAGCTAGCCAAAAAGTCTATCTATGTGAAGTAGTGGATACCCGTTATTAACTGTAATCTAATTTTGGTTTCAATATTTCACATAGATCTTGAGGGTTCCATAGAACTTCTTAGAAAAAAGGATGGGTGAACCCCATGTATAGGTACTGGGTTGAATAACCCCCTTATCTTCAAGGCCCTCTTGCCATCTCTTATGTTCTTGAAGCTTAGTTGGATCCATTCTTTAAAGAGGATCAGATACTAGTGTCGCTCCAAGAACTAGCTCGATCATGATTTCCAAATATATTATATAAGTTAACCCATTTTTTAGGGAAAATGTTCCTATAACAATCCATAATTGGAGGGAAATTTTCCTGCCATGTACCTTGGCCATCTAAAAGAAGACTCAAAATCTAAGATATCACTCCACCCAACCCATGATTCTCTGGTCTAGCAAGAATCTACTAGACATCCCATTATTCCCTGTGAAAGTATTTATCACCCTAGAGTGATAATAAAGTCACCCTCCATTGGTAAAAATCAATATGGTCTTGATAAGGGAATAAATAGTCCATAACAAGAACTAAATAAAATACTATCATATCAAGAACACAAAGTTTAAAAATGAAAATATAACCACCTATCTCAAGGGGGATTTATTACACCAGTGTACACTCTCATATTAGATCACCAATGAAATATCGAGGTTAATTACACCATATAAGTACTCTATTTCATGGCCCAACACTTCCATAGTAGATAAAAATATGAATGAATGTGGAATGAATATATTAAATAAAGAAGATACTAAAGTAGATGTTACTAAGATAATACCTTATACAGTGCAAGGCTTGATGCTCTTTTCCTCATATATTGACTTCCCAACATTTAACTGGACTAATCCACAACACTTAGATGAAACATAACCATGCTGAGTAAGTTATATCTACTAGAATTTCAAGTCATATTATTTTATCCACTGCCCACAACCACCTCCTCAGCCTTAATGGATTGTATCACACTAGCTACCCACTTAGTGAGGAGCTACTGACCCAGTTACTAAATGTGGAGTCGGTGAAACTCCCTTCTCACTTGGAACTAAAGGAATGGTTTTGAAGAAATCATGAATATGAACCTTCTAAATATAGGATCATCGCTCAACTGGGTGTTTATTTCACTTGGGTTTTATGTGTCTCAGATTCCCACATTGGTGACATTACACATAACTATCAGTGCATGTCGTCTGACCACTACTGCCCCTGTGAGTAGACTCCAGGTGCCCATTCCCACCACCAGATTATCTTTCTACCTATCTTGGTGATGAAACACCCGATACCACACCTTCAAATTCCCCCAAATTCTACTTGGTGATGTGTTCTAGGTTTACTATATTATAAATATCAGTCAACTGAAGGATGTTGACCTAATATTAGATGGCGTATATGATGCCATACTTGAATAATATCTCTCTAGTTAGCTCATCCTCATTAAGATTTAGTGTGTAATTATAGAGTTTAGTAAAATGAAATCAATAATATATCACTGAAAAAGATCCCTAATTAAAATGTATAAACTCTCTAGCTTAGTCATCTCTTAGTTTCTGTAGAATGAAGTAATTGTAGAAGAACATCTGGAAGTCCCTATAGACCATATGCCAATAATGATTTTACTTAGGGATAACATCCCAGTAATGCTTTAAATAATCATGAATCATATAATATGTAAAAGTCAATATCCTTTATAGATGATTTTTTATATTCTTGAGTATATATAACATGAACTTCATCCATGGATCAATAACATGGGGGCCACACTCCCTAAAAAATCTAGGTGGGTTATATTGTTGGTACTCTTGCATCAATTATTCAATAGTAGGGGAAGGTCATGAGATTCCATTCATAGACTATATCAACCATAAGAAATGATCTCATAAGTGAGATTTGATGCCCAGATTTAAAAAAATAGGAGGTTCCTTAAGTGTCCCTATAAGAGGTAATACTAGTGGTGATTCATGCTCAAATTTACCCAAGAGATGAAGGTTGAATGGTCCTTGTAGTTGAGCTTGGGTTATCGAATCCTCAGAGTCCTAAGAAGTAACCTACATACACATACATTCTATGGATAGTTTTTGGCTATGAAGTGGCCAACTTGGGTTTATTTAAGATGGTTTTAAATTAACTCTAAGAGACTTAAGTGAATTCAATTTAAAATAGTGAGTTGATCCTAGGTTATCACTTGGGGTGGATTGGACGTATTTTCTTTTCAAAGATTTCAATTTCTTATATTTGAGATTGGTTTATTTAAGAAGATAAAACAGCATCATCACTTACTGGTTTAATACCTAAACCCTTTAATACTAATCACCTATACACATGAAGGATCAATGTTTTGAGCACTTCAAGGTAAAGGTTTGTATTAGCACTTGAAGTGTGTGGCCTTAAATTCAACAAGGATGATGGAGTTTAAAAGTAATCAAATAAAAATCTCAATTAAAGAAGTTAATAGACATTAATGTGGTGATAAATAACATTCAATCCAGACCCTTTTTAATCCCTTGGATCAACCCATAAGTGGGTTATCCCTCCATTGATGCTATGGTTTCAATGGAAGAGGGAAGTAGACTCACGAGGAAGGAATTGAAGAAGTAAAGAAAACAATAAAAAGAAAATGTTTACTCCACTGTTGTGTGAATAATTTCACAAGGTCTGGTGTGAATAAATTCACACCTTTAACCAAAAATATCAAATTGATATTAAAAACAACAGAATAAGAGGAAAATAATAGCTTTTATTAAGAAACTAATGTGAATTGTACAACTTACATGTGAAAGACAAACTTGAGACAACAAAATCGCAACATAACATTACAATTGAACAAAGCACCAAAGACCCTAAAATCCTCCACCACCACTACCTTAAATAGAAATTTATTAAGCCTTGGGTATATCCTTCAGTATTACAAGTCTTCTCAATTAATTTTGGTAGGCCATAGGTGGGTGGAAAGTTGAGGGATATTTGATTCTTTCACCCTTGACCCGAGGTGGCATCCAGATTTCATCCACCGAACAAACGTGCATAGAATACCTTCTAGATGGACGACTTAGAGTGGGTCATAGAAAAAGAAAATGGATCAACAGATGTATCCTACCTGACTTTAAAATTTCGTCCCATTTGGAGTTTTGGATTCGGAGATATGATTAGATTAGTGGACTATTTTTCTACACCGAAGAATCCGTCCCATAATTTTATCTCTAAATTGGTCTGCCAAAATGACCACAATGGAGGATTAATTAGCACTAGGTAATGAATAATGATTTGTTACCCTATATATCTTATAGTCTCCCACCAATTTTGGGATTCATTGGGTTTGTAATGTGGGTCCCACATTCTAATCAGTGGGATGGTATCCAACCTGCCTTCTCTAGAATTGCTTCCTTTCATCACAAAATATCCCCATCTTATTTCATGAATTATCCATTGATACCTGAATGAAACATGTTAATATTGAAGTGTAGATAAATTTACCAAAATATAAAATTAAAATATGAATAATTACATTCCTTAAAATCAGATGAATCATTGAGTACTTCAAATGATGTTAAAAAATGTACCACATAATAGTGCATTTTAAGAAGGTATTACAATCATAATGTAAAATGATGTTCAAAGTGTAAAATGCACTAAAATAATTTTTATGAATAATAAAGAACATGAATATTATATATATTAACAATTAATATTAGACTAATTTAGTGGCTAATCACACCCCCAACTTGAGTTTTTCTAGTCCCGAGCAAAATATATTTCAACAATATGAAATTCGAATTCCCTTTTCAAAAAAAATTTTAATACAAAATGATCACCAGAAAACCTTATACCAAACAATCATGAGACCCATAAAAATATTTTAATACAATATAGTTTTATAAGAAGATCCCAATCCAAATCCTATTCCTTTTCTCAAATTCATTTCCATATTTCATCCAATATCAATTAAGCGTGAGGATGTGTGGTGCATCACAATAGACATGGGGGTTCATCTTTATTTAAGGGGGAAATGATGGAAGCGCTCAGTGGAATCACATTTTAATATTAAGATGAGTATTCAATTTTTTTTATTGTATTATTTTTTTTATTTTTTTTTATTTTTTTTCAATTTTTCCATGGTAATTGAAATTGCACTCAAAAGAGTCAACCCCTGTAGTAAGAATTTGCCAATGACTCCCAAGCTCAAAGACCTTAGGGCTTCAAGTGAATCCCACATACTCAGGCATCATCTTGAGTTAACTCAGTCAAAACAAATTCAAATTACTAAAAATAGAGATAAAATTACAAACTTTGGGCCAGACAACTATGGAGTCACAATCCCCAAGTGCCGAAAGCCACACATTTGGTCATGTCATTGCTCTACACGCAAATTTATAATTATTTTTTAATTTTTATTGAATACTCATATAAAAACTAAAATAATAACCAAACCTATGATATTTATTTTGGGGACCCCATGAACTCAAATTAAAACCCCACTATCCAAAGGACGTGCATTATGATCTTTTTTTTATTTGGATGAAAATATAAACGATGAAATATCACATTGGACATCCACACTTTCTAAAATCTATGCTCATGAAATTATACAGGGATTAAAATCAGAATCAAGGAATGATAAATTATTTGATATTCAGTTTTAAAGTGTGCAATGTGTATTACCATGTTCAATGTTAAAAGAATTTTTCCTTCTATTTACACAATTTTTTTTTCAAATCATTCATTTTTTTGATAGAAAATCATTTTTTATTATATCTCCCCCCAAATTAAAATAACACTATCTCCAGTTTTTAAAGAAAAGAAAATTTAGAAGGGGGTAGAGTTAGATAATGAAAGTTCCAAAAGGAAATTTAAAATTAGGATCATGGAATGAAGTCACCTGGTGGTTGAAGTTGAAATTCTTGCTGCTCCCTTTTAATCCTTTGATATCCATGTCACTTGTAGAGTTCCCTAGTAGAAAAAGGAAAAACAAAACAAAAAAAAAACAAAAAAAAACAATATATATATATATTTATATAATAAATAAAGTAAAAATATAAGTATATATATTAAAATTATAGAATAAGGAATCACAAAAAGCCACAGGTTAGTGGTAAGTGCGTGCCCCTGTCTCCCTTAGGTCCTGGGTTCGAATCCCCACAGCTTCGCCTATTGTGAAGGGGTTTGACCCATAACCTACGATGTGTCCCTTATTATTATTATTATTATATTATTATTTATTTTTTGGTATTTTTATTTTAATCCTACAAACACATTAAAATAAAACAAACTGATGATTAATTATCTTCTTTTTAAATTTCTGGGTAAGGCATTACTCAAGGATCACACCACGTAACACAGATGAATATGGTGCTCCCGTTTCATACCCATACATACTCATAATATAAGAACATGTCAATAGTTTATTTTTTTTAAAATATAAAAATAAATAATTAATCCTATTTAAAATATAAAGTTGATTAAAACAAAAAAATTATAGGAAACATTAAAACAAAGGGTTTCCTCCCATGCAACGCTTTGTTTAACGTCGTTAGCCCAACATGGATCCTAAATCTATCAATTTTTTCCTAGTTCATATATTGGCTCAATTAACTCAACCACTATTTCCTGTTTATTAAATGATTCAATGAATGGTTTTAACCATTGACCATTGACCTTGAAAATGTAACCACTTGTGGGATCTTGAATCTCTACTGCCCCATAGGGGTATACATGATGCAATATGAAAGGAACTGAACATCTAGACCTTAACTTTACCAGGTGTAAATAAAGTTTTGAACTATACAAGAGAACACGTTTTCCCAGTTCAAAATGTTTGAACTTGATATTACTAGATTGGTAGGCTTGAAATACAGCTTTATTGATCCTTGAATTTTCATAAGCCTCTATCCTTAGTTCCTCCAGTTCATTGAGATCTAATTTCCTTTTTGTTTCGGCCAATGAGAGGTCATAATCCATTTTCTTAATTGCCCAAAAGGACTTATGCTCAATTTCAAAAGGTAAATGGCATGATTTTCCATAATCCAACCTATATGGTGACATTCCTAGGATGGTTTTGTATGCTGTAAGATATGGCCAAAGAGCATCCAAGAGTTTCTCGAACCAATATTTCCTAGAAGTATTGACGGTTTTTTCAAGAATATTCTTAATCTACCTATTTTCTAACTCAGCTTGACCATTGGTCCGTGGGTGGTAAGAAGTGGAAACTTTGTGAGAAATTCCATATTTTCCCATGAGTGATGAGAATGGACGATTGAAAAAAATGAGTTCTATGATCACTAATGATAGCCCTAGGAAGTCCAAATCTAGAGAAGATGTTTTCTTTTAAGAATCTAATCACTGTTTGATGATCATTGGATTTTGTGGGAATAGCCTCAACCCATTTTGAGATATAATCAATAGATAAGAGAATGTAAAGATATCCCTTAGAGTTTGGGAAGGGACCCATGAAATCAATTCCCCAACTGTCAAAGATATCAACCACTAAGATTGGAGTGAGTGGCATTTTATTATTTTTGTGATGGACCCTACTTATTGACACCCTGGACAACTTTGAAAAAATGTGTAGGAGTCCCTTGAGAGGGTGGTCCAGAAAAGACCACATTGAAGAATCTTAGCAGATGTTTTCTTAGAGGAAAAGTGACCTCCACATGCCTCACTATGACAGAATTTAAGGATGAGATCTTGTTCAGATTCCGGGACACACCTCCTAATGACTTGGTCAGGGAAGAACTTATAGAGGTATGGATCATCAAACACATAGTGTCTAACATCATAAAGGAATTTACTTCTAGCTTGAGTCCCTAAGAATTTTGGAATGACTCCTGTAACTAAGAAATTGTATATGTCGGCATACCAAGGGCAATCACTCACAGAGTATAGGTGTTCATCAGGAAATGAATCAGACATAGAAAGGTGAATTGAGTTGTCCTTGAATTCCATCCTAGAGAGGTGATCAGCTACAAAATTTTCAACTCCCTTTTTATCCTTGATTGTGAGGTCAAATTATTGTAAGAGAAGGACCCACCTAATCAGTCTAGCTTTAGCATCTTGTTTATGGAAGAGGTATTTTAGTGAAGAATGGTCAGTGAACACAGTGATGGGGGATCCTAAGAGGTAGGACCTAAACTTCTATAAAGCAAACACAATAGCTAGTAACTCTTTTTCAGTAGTGGTGTAGTTGATTTGGGCATCATTTAAGTATTTTCTTGCATAAGCAACGACATAAGGAGTTTGATCACAATGTTTTCCTAATACAGCTTCTATAGAAATGTCACTAGAATCACACATAAGTTCGAAAGGAAGGTTCCAATTTTGAGATTTCATAATGGGAGGAGAGGTGAGAGAGTATTTGAGGGTTGAGAATGAACCCTCATAGATTTCTGTCCAAACAAATGGAGCATTCATTACTAGGAGAGCACAAAGGGGATGAGAGATTGAACTAAAGTCCTTGATGAATCTTCTATAGAAACCAGCATGTCATAAGAAATACCTCACTTCCTTGACAGTTTTGGGTGATGGAAGGTGACGAATGATGTCAACCTTGGATTTATCAACTTCAATCCCCTTACCTAAGACTAGATGGACTAGAACTAGTCCCTATTTAACCATGAAATGGCATTTCTCCTAGTTTAGGACTAGATTCTTTTCTTCAAATCTTGGAAAGACTCTCTCCACATTCCTCAAACATCCCTCAAATGTATCCCCAAACACAGAGAAGTCATCCATGAAGACCTCAAGAAAATCCCCTACCATGTCTGAGAGGATTCCCATCATGCACCTTTAGAAGGTTCCAGGGGCATTGAATAACCCGAAGGGCATGCATTTGATATCAAAGGTGACGAATAGACATGTGAATTCAGTCTTCCCTTGATCCTCTAGGGAGACCTAAATTTGATTATACCCCAAGTACCCATCTAAGAAATATTATAAGGCATTACCTGCCACTCTCTCAAGGACATTGTTAATGAATGGTAAGGGGAAATGGTAATTCTTGGTGAATGAGTTTAGCTTCCTATAGTCAATGCAGACCCTCCATCCACTACTCACCCTTGTTGGAAGAATCTCTCTATCCTCATAGGTTATCACTGTGATTCCAGCCTTTTTTGGAACTAATTGGATTGGGCTCACCCATTCACTCTCAGCTTTGGGATATATGATACTAGATTTTAACAATTTAAGAAGTTCTTTCCTTACTACCTCCATGAGATTAAGATTGAGTCACCATTGAGGTTGATGACATGGCTTTGAATCAGATTCCAGAACAACCCTATAAGTCCCAATAAGTGGGCTAATTCCAGGAATATCAGACATGGTACAACCAATGGATTTATTATGTTTCCTAAGGACATATAGAAACATCCTATCATTATTGGCTTAAAGAGAATAATAAATGACAATATGATGTGTTTGATTATTCCCTAGGAAGGCATACTTGAGTGTAGTAGGATGTTCCTTCAATTCAAGAGTAGGTTGGTTCAGAATTTCAGCAGAAGATTGGGACATTGGATCAAGATCAAATTTATTTCCTAAAGTTTTAGATAGGATTGATTCCCCACATGTAGCAGTTTCAACTACTAGATTGGCCTGATCAGATTTAGGGAAGGATGCTGGAGTAGTCTCCATGAAAGTGGTTTCCTGAAAGGTTTCACTAATTGTTGGACTTAAGAATTCATCATAAGCACAATTTAAAAATGATTCAATCCAAGTACTTGAACTTCCTTCATGTGAACAATGGAAATCAATCTCATCATGACTTAAACATCCATCAAATATTCCTTGATTTTCTATGGATTCATTATCAATACTTCCTATCATGTTTACTTCATGAATTTCCTCATCATCCCCTGTTTGTGAGGTTTCATTATAGATGTTCAAGTCTAGAATCATGTTCCCAAAGGTGATGGTCATGTTCCCATTTCAGACTCGGATAACAGAGTTGATTGTTGCAAGGAAAGGATGACCAATGATGATTGGGGTTTGTTCCTTATTTCCTAAGTTTGGATGGTTTTCAAGGACAATGAAGTCAGCAGGGTAGATGAAGTTTTCAACCTTTACCAGAACATCCTTTAAAATCCCCTTTTGAACCCTAATGTTATGATCAACATGTTGAAGTGTGACAGATGTGGGTTGGAGCTCTTCTAGGCCTAATTGGAAGTACACAACATATGGGATGAGATTGACACTAGAACCTAGGTCACAAAATGCCTTGAAAATTTTTCTCTCTCCTATTTCATCATTAATGTAAGGGAAACCCTGGTCTTTTAACTTAGAAGTAATGGTTCCTTGAATGGTGGTACTCATATTAGCAGCCAAAAGGACTTGGTTTTTATGTGAAAATTTTCTTTTAAAAGTGAAAAGGTACTTAAGGTACTTTGATTAGGATGGTATGGATTGGATTTCATCGAGAAGGGGAATGTTCAACTTAACTTATGAGAATATTTCCCTCAATTTTTCACTCAGTTCAGGATTGGTTTTCCCCATCATGAGTTGAGGAAATGGTGCAGGTTGTGGGGTTGTTTGTTGAAGAGTTGTCTCTTTGAAAATTTTATCGTGTTTTTCAGTTTTATCATTTGGTTAATTTGAATTTTCTTCCATGTTTGGATCTTCAGGTTGGTTTTGAATTAGTTGTTTTGGTTTCTCAATTGATTTCCCACTTCTTAAAATAGTCACAACCTTTAGTTGTTCATGAGTTTTTTGAGTACAAATTGAATCTCCCCTTGAAGTTGAGGATGGCACCGCCTGAGTAGGCATGGGTGCCTTTCCAGTTTTGATGGTTTGAAGTACTTATTTAAGGGAAGAGACATTCGAGTTCATCCTTTCCATTTGTTTGCACAGTTGTTCTAGTAGGCTTTGTAGAATAGTTTGGGTTGGTGCTTAAGAAGATTGGTTTATCCCGGGAGGATATTTTGGAGGTGGATGGTCTGTTGAAAATGGACCAGTGGATGTTGGTATTGGATAGGTTGGGTTTGGAACTAGTTATGGGTTTGATAGTTCTGATGGGGGTAAGGATTTTTTCCCTGTGGTTGGCTAGGTTTTTGGTTAGCTTTCCAACAGAAGCCTGGGTGGTCATTATACCTTGGGTTGAAGTTGTTTTGGTATTGAGGCTTTTGAAAGTTCAAAGCATTTAATTCTACTGGGTTTCATCCCAAAATAACATCCTTGATAGATGGAATGGTTGGGCAGTTGTCTGTCTTATGGTCATGTTTGTCACAAATTTTCCAAACAGGGTCAACCGTTTGTATTTCATAGACTTTCCTAAGGTCTATTTGTCCATCCTTCCTAGAGAGTGCTGTGAGTTTAGCCCTAAGGCTTTCCTCTTATCTAAGTGTACGAATTCCAGTAGTTCTTTGTGGATTTTCAGAATAAGGTGAAGTTCCCCATGTTTGGTTTTTTCCAGAAAGGCTTTCTAGATACTCCTAATCATCATTTGGGGTTTTGTTTTTAAAGGTTCCATTACACATCATGTCAATGAATTGTTTGTTCCCCGGACCCAACCCTTCATAGAAAATTATCACTTGTTCAGGAATAGAAAAACCATGGTGTGGAACCATGTTTAGAGTGTCTTTGAACCCCTCCCATGTCTCATATAATGACTCTCCCTCTTTTTCGAAAAATGTTTTGGATACTCTTTTTAAGTGCAATTGCTTTGTGGCGGGGAAAGTATTTTTTTTTGTAGAATTCTCTTTGTAGTTGGTCCCAAGAGATTATGGATGATGGTCTAAAATTTTTTAGCCAATTTTTAGCTCTAAGAAAAAGGAAATATCCTAGTCTTAGCTGATTCTAGTTGATGTGGGGGACACATGGTTTCTACAATGTCATTGAACTCCTTAATGTGAAGGTAGGGCATCTCAGACTCCATTCCATGGAATGTGGGAAGGTGGTTTAGGACATGGGGATTAAAGATGTAGTTGGAATATATTAGGGAATTGTGTCTAATGCATGAGGGGGAAATGGTCCAGGAAGGTTTGAGGTAGTCATTCATGGTTTGATCAACTGCATTCCCCAAGTCTGGGGCTGCCTCATTTGGGTTTTGATTTTGGTTTCCACCCGGGTTTATGAGTTGGTTTCTTTGAAGACATTACATTGAAATGGGCTCAATTTTGGACTCTAGAGTATTAGGAAGATTATTATCTAATTGAAAGAGTTCCCTTGGTGTACTTGACTCCCCAACCCCAAGGCTGTCCACCCTAACTAGACGGTTTGATTGATCATGGGTGCAGGCAGACATGCACCAAAAGAAAAAAAACGAGAAATGGAAAAGATAAGAGAATTTGGATGAGAAAAGAAGAAATGGAGGAGAATATAATGGTTGTTTAGATGACTTACTTGGGTCCCCAACAATGACGCCAAAATTTGATTCATGCTCAAATTTACCCAAGTGAATAAGGTAAAATGATCCTTGTAGTTTAGCTTGGGTTATCGAATCCTCAGAGATCTAGGAATTAACCTACATACACATACATTCTATGGATTTTTTTGGCTATGAAGTTTCCAACATGTGTTGATTTAATATGGTGTAAAATGAACTATAAGATACTTAAGTGAATTCAATTTAAAAGAGTGAGTTGATCCTAGGTTATCACTTGGGGTGGATTGGACGTATTTCCTTTTCAAATATTTCAATTTCTTATATTTGAGATGGGTTCATTTAAGAAGATAAAACAAAATAATCACTTACTGGTTTAATACCTACACCCTTTAATACTAATCACCTATACACTTGAAGGATCAAAGTTTTGAGAACTTCAAGGTAATGGTTCGTATTAGCATTTGAAGTGTGTGGCCTTAAATTCAACAAGGATGATGGAGTTTAAAAATTATCATATTAGAATATCAATTAAATATGTGATTAGACATTAATGGGGTGACAAATAACATCCAATACAGCCCCTTTATACTCCCTTGGATCAACCCATAAGTGGGTTAGCCCTCCATTGATGCTATGGTTTCAATGGAAGCGGGAAGTAGACTCATGAGGGAGGAATTAAAGAAGTAAAAGAAAAACAATAAAAAGAAAATGTTCACTCCACAGTTGTGTAAATAATTTCACAAGGTTTGGTGTGAATAAATTTACACATTGAACCAATAGTATGAAAGTGATATTAATAAAAATAGAATAAGAGGAAAATAAGAGCTTTAATTAAGAAACTTAAGTGAATTGAACAACTTACATGTGAAAGACAAACTTGAGACAACAAAATCGAAGCATAAAATTACAATTGAAAAAAGCAGAAAAGATCCTCAACTCCTCCAACACCACTACCTTAAATAGGAATTTTTGAAGCCTTGGGTCAAGCCTTCAATAGTCCATGTCTCCTCAATTAATTTTGGTAGGCCATAGGTGGGTGGAAAGTTGAAGGAGAGTTAATTTTTCCACCCGTGACCCGAGGTGGCATCAAGATTTCATCTACGGAACATATGTGATTGGAATACCTTCTATATGGCCGAATTAGAGTGGTCCATAGAAGAAGTAAATGGGTCTGCAGATGGATCCTACCTTCCTATAACATTTGGGCCCATTTGAAGTTGTAGATTCAGAGATATTATTAGATTAGTGGAATGTTTTTATGGGCCGCAGAATCTGGACAAGAATTTTATCTCTAAATTGGTCCGCCTAAATGCCCACAAAGGAAGCTGAATTAGCACTAGATTATGGAGAATGATTTGTTACTATATATGTTTTCTATCATCCCACCTATTTTGGGCTTCATTGGGTTTGTAATGTGGGTCCCACATTATCAGCAGTGGGATGGTGTCCAATCTGCCTTATCTAGAATTTCTTCCTTTTCATCATAAAAAATACCCATCTTCTTCCATTAATTATCCATTTATCCGTGAATGAAACATGTTCATATTGAAGTGTAGATCAATTTCCCAAAATATAAAATTAAAATATTGATAATCAAATTCCTTAAAGTCAGATGAATCATTGGGTACTTTAAATGATGTTAAAAAATGTGCCACATAATAGTGCATTTCAAGAAGGTATTACAATCATAATGTGAAATGATGTTCAAAGTGTAAAATGAACTAAAATGGTGTTTATGAAAAATAAATAAAATGGATATTATATATATTAACAATGAATATTATCCTCATTTAGTGGCTAATCAGGTGGCTTAGAGAACACCACCTCTAGAGCATAGTCATCACCACCTTCCTAGCATACAACTTGTGACCATCATGGTGATAGAATTATACAATACCAAACGCATGGCTAAGAACATTATTTAATAACTAAAATGATCACTGGTAAATGATTAGGATAGGAACAAGTGTTACTATGTAAGAGTCAACACCCCATTTCCTGCTCCTAAAGCAAGGTCTAGGTGACATTGGAGACCATATAGGTCACAAGATACACTCCCTACCACCCACTACAAAAGGTTGGGTTTGGGTATGGGTATTATATCTTATAGAATTTGTTACAGTATATTGAGTTTCAATTGAATGTTATAGAGGAAAACAACCTTTAAGTTGCAATTGAAATCCTTATATAACAGAAACCATTTATTAAAGAAATAAAATTCAGTGGTTTATATATATATATATATATTCTAGTCCAGTTACATTCATTTTCCACTCCCAAGTTATAAATTCCTACAATTTATATATTTCAATTGGTACTATGTGTAACTATAAGAATATTTTGATGACGGTTTCAGTATATGGTTCACCATTCCCAATTTATAGAGGTCTGAACATGCCTTATAAATTTCAATTGGAATCCATTTAATTTTAACCACTAACATTTCAGCCCATGGGACTAGTGTTCCATGTATCAAACATGCCATAACAGATTAATTAAGGTCCCACAATCAAGTTATATGGAACAAAATTGTCTAGGTTTATTCATACACATTAATTAATGCGATTATTTTATCCCTACATGAAATTTCAAAACATCTCCAAATATAAAATTCAAGGAGCCAATAAGAAGACCATGCACATAGTAATATAAATGTGGCATGACATTTGTATGAAATGTAAATACATAGGTTCCTAGAATTATTCTTGAGATGTTACTTTATTTCCTTACTAGGACAAGAGTAAATGAAAAATCACAATGATAATAAACTACATAACTTATGCGCATCACCCAATAGATAAATCAATTCCACTATAATAATCAAAAACAAAAACAACAAGTCCAATTATAGGTAATTTGGATTTTCCCTATATGTGGGTTTCCAAGTCCCAGGCACAAGCTCATTACCAAATCCCAACACATTCTAAGTCACCTGTATACTAACCATAAAAAAAGTAAAAAAGGAAAAGAGGCCTCTGATACCACTTTGTAACATCCTAGACTTGGTTCACTCATAAGTAACCAAACCTTGTTGGCCATATAGCCTTAAGAATACCTCCTTTCATGCTATAGGATGTCGACTAACAAGAAAGTTCTATTATGGTATGGTGTAGAGACTATACCCTCAAGATTAGAGTGGTTCCTAATTGAATAATAAATGAATAAATAATGGAAATAAATAATAATGATAAAGATCAGCCGAATCAATAATCCAGATAAACAAAATAGGTGAATGCAATAACTATCAGAGTCATATATAAAATTTTGTCATGTATGTATACTATAAAAAAATGGGAATACATGGGAACATAGTAGGGTCATATACATCATGATATAAAAAAAAATAAGGATAAAAAGATATATATAATAACATCATGATTATAAGATCATTTCTTTTCTCCCATAATCCATCCTAGCTTAGAAATCAAGCATCAAAAGAAGGACACTTCCCTTTATATCTACCTTCATTCATGAGGTCTATTTGGGTACTAATCAGTGGCCCTAATAGGGTGTGAGTAAAACTCCATAGGACGCCACCAATGATATTTAGTATAATCCATCTGGTGTGTATAAAATGAAAAGTGTGTAGATATGAAAAATATAATCCAATATTGTAAATGAAACTAAGTCAAATCAGGTTTCAAAAGGACACCCAAATGACTCTAACTGCTTCGGCCCAAGCCAGGATATATCTAAACATTTCACTATGTATATATATACTATATATGTATAATCATATATATATACATATATATAGATAAGTAGTACTTATTAGGACCCGGGGTGTGAAACCAAGGAATCCATGCATAATCATAAGAGTCTCATGTTTTCAAATAAGGGAATTTTTCCAAAATTCAACCAAGGATATAAAACATCATATCCATCATTACAAATAAATGATGTGAGTTACCATTATCAACATACTCTACCAGGAAATGTGAATAAAAATTTCTAACATCCAAATAAACAATGTGAAATATCATGTTTAACATATGGTAAATGATGTGAAGCATCATGTCCAACATCACACATTAGGGAAGATAGAAGTATCATGTACAATCCTTTATTTCCTCCTCCAATGGCTCGAAGGCCTTCATTTTTATTGATTTTTGATAATACACCTTTCAAGGGGTGAGGTGGAACCCTTACAAGGCCCGTAGGTGTAGGCATTACATGGCCCATAGGCCTTAGAGGAATTCCTTACTAGTAGGCTTCAAAAATTACATACAACCTAGACTAACTACTTGGAACTTCTCCTCCCCACCATCTTCATCGTGAAATCAGCTCTCCACCTTCGCATGGCTGTTCGGCTAGGCTTTCCCATGCATTCACAGGCTTGTCCCGATGGTTGGTTCCATACCCTTGTAGGATCTAAATAGTGATGTAGATGATCAATTTACAAGAGGGGGGGGGGGTGAATTATACACTTTGAAAAATTTCCTTAATAAAGGAAAGATCTAAGTTTAACAATGTTAAACTAAGAAGATTCACAACACCTCTAACTCCAATTGGAAATTGGAATAAGGAATGAAGTTAAAAACTTATAATTCTACACACTTGATTGAATTAGGAAAGTGATTATGAATAACAGGTTCTAGAAATATGGATCTGAAAATTGAAACTTATCCTAAGTTTACAATATGAGATTCTACCTTAAAGCATATAGAATCTAAATGAATCAGAGTACAAGTGTATGGAAATATAATAAGATTATACTTTCTTTATAATACAATATGCAGTGGAAAAACAAGTAGTACAAATACAAGTAACAAACAATAACTCTTTTAACCCAAAGAGAAGGGTATCCAACAACCTTGGATAAAGGTCCCTTGATTTATACTTCCAAGAAAGTCTATCTTACCCACACCGGGGTAAGCCCTCAATACGAAGATTAGAGTCTCTATCTTTCTATCCCCGCAATCCCTCAACTTTAAGGTAGTTGGAACCTCTGTCTTCTTCAGCAAGGAAGCCCTCGAACTTCAAGGAAGTTGGAACCTTTGTCTTCCTATCCCCAGAAGCCCTCGAATGTAATCACCAACATTCGGAGTCGCACGAAGCAATCTGAACGAGCGGTTCATTATGAACAAAGCATGAAAATATTCTCTCTTTAGAAATCACCTTAACAGCGTGTGGTCTCTAGATCGATAAACTCGTTTCATATCCTAACCTCTTTCAAATGAGCTTCTATTTATAGGCTCGGTCGGCCTCCTCTCCAACAGTCATATTTTCCTTAAAATTCTGAGGGACCTGTACAAGTGTAAATCAACAAACGGTTAGTTTGAAATAGAATAGATGAAATCATTTAATAACAAACCAAGTATAACTGAATTCACAACATTGTTTTGTAATGGATAATTTTTATGAAAAATCCATACTAAGTTCGGAGTGTAGGAAAATTAAAAGTTCGGAGTCTAACCAAAAATGAAATTCAGAGTCTATAAAAAGAAATGACCGGATTCTGTTTTATAGGAATTTGGAACCGGAAATATGTAGAAGTCTGGAGTCTGAATTTCTAAGGAAATTCAGAGTCTGGTTTCACCAGGGTTCGGAATCTAAACTTGAAGAGTTCAAAGTCAAACTGGTAAAAGTTCGGAGTCGAACTACTTAAGAGTTCGGAGTCGAACTCATGAAATTTCAGAGTCAAACTTCAAAAGAGTTTGGAGTCAAACTACTTAAGAGTTCGGAGTCGAAGTACTTAAGAGTTTGGAGTCGAACTTCATAAGAGTTCGGAGTCTAACTACTTAATAGTTCAGAGTCGAACTACTTAAGATTTCAGAGTCAAACTACTGAAGAGTTTAGAGTCGAACTTCATAAGAGTTCGGAGTCAAACTACTTAATAGTTTAGAGTCGAACTACTTAAGAGTTCAGAGTCAAACTCATGAAATTTTGTATCCATAATTCGGAGTGGAACTTCATTAAAGTTCACATCTAGAATTCGGATCCTAGAAACAAAATACTCCAATACTTGTTATTATATGATTCTGGGATTTTGGTTAAGAATCCGGTTTTTGTACTTAAGAAAAATATTGCTATATATAAGAAAATCTAGGTTAGGGTAAATTTCCTTATGGAAGAAAATTTTCCTTATGGAGGTAAAACATACATTTTCTTAAGTATAAGGTGTTTGTGATTTTCAAAACAAGAAGGAATGGAAAAGTCATAAGGAAAACCTTATTGACTCAACAATCTCCCCCTTTTTGGAAAGCACAAACATCCTTACAAAAAAGAATATAAGGACTTTGAAAAATTTCATTAGGCTTTGAAATTAAAACTTATCTTCCTTTGTTCATGAATGAAAGTGAATACAACTAACTCCCCCTTAGGCATTGAAACTCTAAGGATTGTATTCTGAATTTCCAGAGTGGAGTTTTCATTATCATGGGAATAAAAAAATTCGAAGTGAGAAACTGTCCCTTACATTAAGAATATTTCACTTAGAAATTTTTCTTTCTCCTCATTATGAGTAGTTCTTTTTCCTTCTCCCCCTTTGTGATTTTCAAAAAGAATTAAAGGGTATGGAAAAGAAAATATGGTACCTGAAACATTAGTATATGACAAGATACAATGAACCAAATAAAATTTCATTAGAGTTGGGAAAATTTTACAATGAAAGAAAACTACAAAAAAATATCGGAGTGGGTTCATTTGTCTTCCTTTTCCTTTGGAATCATCTTCTTTAACAAATATTTGAGCTTCTTTAGCTCTCTTTGGTCTTCCTCAACTTGACTCTCCAAGGATTTTGTCATTTCTTCTCGGGATTTCAAAGCCTCTTCCTGAGCCTCGATAGCATTTTTCTGCATCTTTAAAAATTCATCTTGCTGAACGAGTCTTTTCTCAAGATCAATCTAGAGATTTCTATCATTTATAATATTTTGAGCCAGAGAATTTGCCTTGTCATTTAGTTCCTTCACTTGTTGACTCTGGGAACTCTTCTCAATAATCAGCTCATCTTGAAGATTCTTAATCATTTTATCTTATGTGTCAAAAGATTCTTTCACATCATTTTGAAAATTATCATACACAGCCAAGTCTTCTTAAACTCTCTTAGACCACTTTGTTACCTTACTACAGGACTTTCTATGCACATCAAAATCGATAAAGAAATTTTTTTTGTTCCGCTTCTATCTTCACACACTTTTCCATTAACATGGATAATGTCTCTGATTTTTGGTTTTGGCTTAGCTAAAGCATTTGAAATCTAGTGTCAATGGTGGGAATGATTGGAATGATGTCCACCAACTTTTTCAAAGCCTCAACAATAAAATCATGCCCATGAGATGATGATTTCGAATCAGATACATCTCTTTGAGATTGCCCTTCTTCAACTTGAACTAGCTTCCTTCTAGAGGTACCACCAACCTCTTTCTTCCTGATGATATCTTTTATAGGAGTATCCATGAGAACTTGCTTCCCCTTATCAGATTTCGGAATTGGTTCCTCATTAGGAGATACTTCCTCAGATTCAAAAACTTGAATAATCTGGTCTTCATCTGGTTTCTGTTTTTCTTGTCCTTCCTCAAGGAAAATTCTTCCTCATCATAGAAGACATTTTCTTCTTCTTCCTGTTGTTTATCATCATCCTTACTCACTTCTTCACCTTCCTTTCCTAGAGTTACCAACTTTGCAGATTCTTCCTTATCTTGATAATCCTCTACTTGCTTGATCAAGACATCAACATCTTCACTTCCCTCTTCTTCTTCTTCTTCTTCTTCAACCTCTTCCTCTACTTCTTCAACAGGTTCTTTTTCAGCTTCTTCAACTACTTATTTTCCCTTGTATTTTTACAGAGTTTCATAGTTATTTACTGGAGTTTCTGGTAAATAAGGTTCTGTAAGGAATGTTTTCGGAACCGGAATCAGCTCATAAGCTAACTCTGTAGCTCTCAGAAAAGATTGTACCACTTCAGCTTTAGACACTTTCTTTTTAATTTTCTTCCCTTTCGCCTGCTTCTCTAACTCTTCCGCAACTCTTTCTTTTAAGGCCTTAGCTCTGCAGGGTCCAATCCGAATTGTGGATCCCCTTTCTTCCTCTTCTGCTTATCTTCCCTCTACTTCGCAGAAACTTCATCAGGATAAGTTTTTTGTTTCTTTGGCTTGGGGGGAGCAAACTGAGTTTTCTTTGATTTAGGATTTTCTTCATCAGCATCCACTTCCTTAAGATTTCTCTTCTTCATTTGCTTTTTGGATGGTTTCAGAGTCTATGTAACTTTCTGAAGTGCCTCGACTTCTTCCACAGAAAGAGAGTAGAATTCTCTTGATTCACTAGAAAAATCAATATTCATCCTATTCAAAGTATCGTCACTCACTAGAATAAGCTTACAATTCTGGACTTTTGATTCGCATGGAAGCTTGAAAGAATCTAAGCACCGAACTATCAGCTTGGATAGTAAGGCAGGGAACATGATTATCTAACCTCTCAAATTTCCTTCTTTGATGTTCTTGATCGTAACCAAGACATGCCTCATCAAATTTATCTTTCTTAGATTTACCAAGAAATCTAAGACATAGATATAACTTTTCTTCAAATTGTCTTTATAGAAATACTTAAGAGTTCGGAGTCGAAATTCATAAGAGTTCAGAGTCGAACTACTTAACAGTTCAGAGTTGAACTACTTAAGAGATCAGATTCGAACTCATGAATTTTTATATCCATAATTCAGAGTGGAACTTCATTATATTTCACATCAAAGATTCGGATCCTAGAAATAGAATACTGCAATACTTGTCATTATATGATTCTAGGATTTTGGTTAAGAATCCGGTTTTTGTACTTAAGAAAAATATTTCTATGTATAAGAAACTCTAGGTTAGCATAAAATTCCTTATGGAAGAAAATTTTCCTTATGAAGGTAAAACATATATTTTCTTAATTATAAGGTGTTTGTGATTTTCAAAACAAGAAGGAATAGAAAAGTTATAAGGAAAACCCTATTGACTCAATAACCCTATCATTTTTGCAATCCATTTAGCTTCTACTATGGTGAAAGCTCCTTGCTCCTCCTCCTTCTGAAGCTTTTTCCTTGTAGGTTGTATGGTTTCATCTGCACTTTAAGGTGGCCTAAAGGCCTTGTGGTTGTCCTAAGGCCTTACTGACCCGAAGGCCTGGGTGGCCGAAGGCCTTAAAGGACCCTGTGACCAAATCGATGGCCCAAAGGCCCAAATGGCGGGATATTCCCAGCTGCTACAGTGCCAAACAGTGCCTGTTATAGTTCCCACTACAGTTCATGCGACAATTATGCACAGTACCTGCTACAGTAATTCTACAGTACTGCTACAGTACTGTTACAGTGACCCAAAAATTATCCCCCACCTGGATTTGATTCCAAGTCTCTTGGATGCACTTAAGAAGTCCTCACTAACTGGGCTGAGGCTCATGTGCGTAAAAAACCTTATTTGAATGTATTCCAAAGTCTAATGTACATGGTTGAATTTTAATAATAATAAAAATGAAACTTATAATTTATCATATTCTAAGCATTGTTTTCTGACCGTTATATATTCCATTTAGTCAAGGGAATAATCTATAGTTTATATAAAATACACATGATATGGTTATTCCACTCACTTTTAATTTAATTTAATTAAATAATTACAATTTGGTATTAATAAAAATTCACTTAGAAGGTGGTTTTGTTTCAAAATAATTTATAAATTCATGACATTCAATAAAATCACCCAAAAGGGGTGGTACACATGATGTGGAAAACCTCCGATAATAATAAGGGTCAATGGAGTAACTCTACAAGGGGTCATTAATTAAAATTAATTTAATCATTTTTAAGGAAATTCCCAGAAGTTATGACATGCAACATAATGACACATGATATAAAATAATTATAATTTTAGGAAAAATATATAGAACACCTACCTTATGAAGGTAGATGAATCCTCATCTAGTATTGGCCTTTAATAATTTCTAGAATGTGAGAAATTATAGAAATATATGAATACCCAAAAAATAAGTTATATTAGCTCACATGTATTTAACATTCCATTAAGTGAGAGAAATAATGAAAAGAAGAAAGTGGAATGAAGATATTATTAGTGGAAATCCAATGTGAAAAACAACAAGAGATATGGATTCCATATATAGGAGGAGGCTCAAATCCTAGAAATAATGGAAAAGGTAGCTTCAATATGTAGTGGCTGCTAGAAATGAAGAAGGTAGAAGAGAAATTTGAATTTAAGAAGAAAGAGATAATATTCAATTCACTAAATTTTTATGTGGTGCATGGTTTTTCTAGATGGTTGTTCAAACCGTGAGCCAACCGTGCACCACCATTGTCTAAGTGGAACACCCCTTAACATGTATAGGTTCATGGTTAGAAAACATGTGTGCATCTTGTGTGGCTTACTACCCAATCTATCCACCCCTCACATGGTTAGGTGTATAGTTAAACAAACCATCTACTAACCATGATTTTCCAATCAGAAAAACACTTAAAAATTTAGGATGGCCAAGTGGCCTCCCTCACATGGTTTGGAAAATTATACTACTCTATATGTCATCCCCCCAATCGAGCCACACAATTACTAACAATAGTTTTCCAACTATGTGTCTCAACCCATTTCTCCAAAAATTGGTGATATGGGATTTGAACAAGCATAAAAGGTTTCAAAAACCTTCCTTAAACCTTTAAGTACATTAATTTGATTGAAAATAAAGATTAAAAATGAAATTGAAAGGATTCATATTTCATCAAAAATCCAATGTGTTATAGGATGAAAAGAGAATCAAGAGGCTTGTATGCAACCGAACATACTCAAAAAAATGAATATCATAACTTTATTTAGGAATCCTTGATGCGTTTAATTTAATGATATTCATCTACCATATTCAATGAATTAGTTTACATTAATTAATTTTTGACTAATGCATTGAATATCTTCAATTAATCCAAGTAATTTAATCCATTTATAATGGATTATAACTGATGAAATAATGTGGGATGATAGATTCACCTAATCTGTGAATATGAGGTGGATGAATTCACTTATCTTATGTGGTGGAAGATTAATACACTTAGGCTAAAACATTGGGTGAAACATATTCTGTCATATCTATCATATACATAAGTTTGTTTAGATAATAACCACTAGTTTTCATGTTTTCTTTTATCCATCCAATGACATTAGTTTTAAGTGAATAACTAGGAAAAAATATTATTATATAAAATTTAAATAAGGTTTAAAAAAATGAGATCAAATGATCTAGATGATTTGATTGGGGACCATTTAGTTGTTGGGATTGGTTTGTGTAGTTCATCTATTTTAGAAGTTGAGTCAGGATGGGCCACCAAAAACCAATGGAAATATTGGTTGGATTATCGGTTTCCAAAAAAATTAAAATAAGTCTGATGTGTTGAGGGATGTTTAAAATTTGGTTAAAATTTGAAGTGTGTCTTTTCAAAATTTCAATGCACCGATAGTTTTGGGTTTTGAAATTGGAAGAAAACATTAAAAACAATTATTTTATTTTATTATATATATATAAACCAATATATATAATTTAATTATATATATATATATTATTTCTAAAGTAATTTATATAAATAAATATATTTCATCTAAAACTAATTATCAAACCCTTAATTTAAACGATATTGGTTGGATGAATCTATTTTAATTTTTCAATATTAATTCAATATTTTTTTCTAATAAAAGAAATTAGGATTGAACTTGAGTGGTAAACCCCATAATCCTACATCCAATGGACCAGGGTTCAGATATTAACATGCACCTTGGGGAATTTATGATGTAGGTGCTGACATAGGCACTGACATTAGGGGTGATAATGCTAGCTTGACGCAGGGAAGTGGTGATGTAGGTATGATGTAAGAAACTTTGCCTTAGGGCTACGGGCTATGTAATGGGTCTCCCTCTACCCAAAAATAAAGAGGTATTTTCTTTTATAATAAAAATTTGTTTCTAGACCAACATAAAATAAATAAATTTTCTAAAAATTAACTAATAAAAACTGAACTAAAAAAAGTAAAATTTAAAAATTGAAATATAAAAAATTATAAAAAATAAAACTATGAGATTTATACTAAAATAGGAATTATTTATTATCCTTAATAGAAATATATAACAATAAAAAATACTATAATTAATAACAGTATATGATAAAAAATAAAATAATATTAAAAATTTATAAAATTATAAAATAGGCTCAACAACCCAACTTAATAGATCTATCCCACCCAACCTTGAAATACTAATCCCATAGGTTTAATGACTAGTCTAATGATTAATATATTGAACAAAACTGACTGATAATTATTACTAAACAAATATAAACCAAAATTATGGGTTAATAATGGTAAAAAAAATTAGTTTGGTTAAAAATAATTAATGAATTTTCAATGTATGATAATTATTCATAAAAAAATAATAAAACCCAGAAAATGTAGCCAATAGTCTTAAAATAATGGGAATATATTTTTAAAATAAATATAAATTATAGAAAAAATATAAAAAAATAATTGATTCAATATTAAAAAGATGGGTAAACTAGAATCCCTCTTGATAATTTTAATGGAACATAGTTTTTTATAAAAAAACCTTTATTTATAAAAATTATAGTCATATACAATACATAAAGATAAATGAATGTAATAATAATATATGATATGATGGGTCATTACATATCTTTTAAATGTCATATATTAAAAATAGAAATAATTTCATATATTAAAAACAACTGATATGATTTATAGGTGAATTCCATTAAATGAATACAATATATGAGACATATATATAGAAATTGGATACTAATAGAGTTTTCATTGATGAATGATATGATTTAAGGGTTTGTATAAAAAAAAACAAAAAAATCCATATATTTACTCTAAAGGATAATTTAAAAAGAAATTATTTTCATTTTTTTATTTCAATTTTTTAATCCCACCATTTTCATATTTTATGGGTAATTATCACATTTTAAGATTATAGAGGTATTTTTGAGTTGATTGTAAAAATGGTTCAATTCTCGAGTTTTGATTGTTTTTATTCATTTTTTGGAATTAATTAAAGAAATTATAATTCATTTTCTTTTTATTCAAAATTTATTTTTTCAAGAATCTAGAAAGTCTTGGGTAAAATCATGAATACACAAAATATTTGGAAGTAAGGAAATAGAAAAATAGAAAAGTGTTTAGAGATGTGTAAGGGTTTTGATTGATGCATAAGTTTTTTTCCATGACTAGAGAAGATACGTACCATTGTTTTCTCAATTATAACATATTTTGATCCATGTGTAAGATAATTTTACCAAAGTAGATGATATGTAATATAAGGTTTATAGGGTTTGTTTGATATATAAGATGATTGTGTACTGGTGTTAAAAATATTGAAAATTTCATAATCTTATGTATCTGTAAAAAAATATCATGTGTGAACTAAAGGGTGAATTTTGATACATAAAAAAAATATTAAATCTCACATAATATGAACAAATTTATATATATCATCTACACTCGTATTTTTTTAATTTTTATCTTCATATTATTGGGAGTTTTTCTATTCATATGGGTACGTAAGATGTTATACTTTGTTATTTTTTCAAAAAATATGCGCTTGTAGCATTATACTTTCAAAGATTTTAGAGAACTAGAATAATCATTCCATAAAGGATTAGGTTTCACTATGAAGGAACTTTACATGGTTAAAACAAAAATACTGTAACGTTGAAGAATATGGTCCTAGATCACAGATGAATTCTCAACTAATCATGATGATGATTTTGGTATGGACTATATTGTGGTTCTATAAATGAGGAAACCAAAGGACTATGACTTGATGAAACACCTATAGTGAAGTTTTCATTTCATTTTGAGAAGTACTCTACTGAACTGATACTTTTTATTCCCTAGTGAAGGAGTAATTTTAGCATGATCGTAGGAGGAAACAATATATAAATTTTCACCACATCGTGGTTAAAATCCCATGATCATAACAAGTAAAAATTTCCACACATTATATCATGTATGTCCCTCTTTTAAATGTGAATATATAAAGTCATAAAGATCATTGAAGGAATTAAAATATCATTTAAATTCACAAATACCATGATAAAAAAACCTTGGAGAAGAATGAGTTTCTACCATATGGAATTGCTATGTCTAATCCCTACATATGAAGGAGGAAACCACCTATGGAAATCAAACCTACTGGATCCAACCACTATTGATGTAGGCTAAATAATGATTCCTACTACATATTTAAAATTTTTTAACCCTCTACTAATATTTATTCTAACTCTCTATATCTCTCTCTGTAAGAGATTTTTAGGGATATTTTAGGGTTTATGATATATTTTCCTTTTATTATAATTGAATATTGTATATTTTAATCAAAGTGTTATACATTCATATTTGTTTTATATATAATTTACTCTCTCTATTATTTCTAAAATATGATCTACAACATTCATGATGATGAGTGATTAACACAAGGGATATCTTAGGGGCACTGTATATTCATAATCGGGGTAGAAGAGGATGAAAACCAATATTATGGAGTGTTTTTATTTGGTAGGAATGATAATAATATTGAGATAATGAAGGTTCACTCTAGGTAATTCTCATTAAAGAATATTTTTTCCTAATAACCCATTATATCTGCATTGTATTACAAGTTTACTATTCTATTTTTCACATCAATTACTCAACCCCCCAATTTTTCTCTTTTAATAATAAAAAATATAAAAAACAAAAAATTTAATAAATGATTGAATTAGTTGGTGATTGAAATAGTAATCAAATGATCCTCAAGGGATACAACCATAGTTAGCCACTATGATATACTAGAAAAATATAAATAATATCTTTTTATAATTTGTGATGGGTGTGTCAAAAATATGGCACTACTATATAGGGATCCAATCCAGTTAATCAATATTTATTCATTTTCAAATCATAAAGATAATTTTCTTTGTTTTCATATATTTTTTAAAATAAAACTCTTACATGATATATTTTGATATATATTATTATATATTGACTAATTAATCTCAAGTTTAGTAATAAAAATGAGAAATGTTTTATTCAAGATAATCTCAATTGAAAAATATTAGATAATTAATGAACGTGGTGCCAAACCAAGTAATTTTTTAACTGAATATATACTTGTATGAAATGAAAATCAACTACAAAAACAAGAATTAGTGGAGGAAGAAATAATGCCACTCATTTTTTAAATTGAATAACATGATATGTCTGTGAAGAAACTAATCAAAGATTTATTACCAAAACTTTCTCAACTATTTCTAGAGAAGATTCATGAAGCAAGAATTCTAGATTGAATACCCACCTCTATACATGATAATACAACCCCATGTGTACTATAATTATCCAAATGAAGAATAACATGAAACCCAAAAAATAAATGGATATAATATTTTATGAAACAAGTTTTTTTCTAATTTTATTATAACTGAATTGATAATTACCCCCAATATTTATACTTTTTAGATTTAACCAAAAAATAGATTTCCTAATATGAAGAAGAATAACAAAATTCAGATGATGAGTTAAAAAAGAAGCTCCTTGAACCTATTAAACATATACTTTAGGGATTAAAAGATGAGTTCTTAGTGGATTGTGCTGGAGAAACCGAGTTACAAGATGACCACTTTGAGGGGTGATATTTTAATGTTAATTCATGTTTATTAAATTTCATTAAATTTAAACCTTTCCCTAATTAATTAACTAATGTTTTTATATCTCAAAAAATGAGAAGGCCTTATTTGTTAAATAGGAGGCCATGAAAGTAGTGGTATGAAAGGAGGACAACCCATTGTTCTTATTACCCCCACAATGAATGTTTTACTAAATTTAAATGGGAAAAATATGTTTTACTCTATACATGGGATCCTTTAAAACTAATGTAAAGGTATTCATAATGTAAGAAATAACTTTTCATTGCTTATGTCAAAGAAACCCCACCCATAATCATATTTTATATATCTACTAGTTTTTTCTTTCTAAGGGAAATCAAAATCTAGTACCCACTTTGGGGTTAAGCCATGATCTTTCCCTTTTATTTTTCTTTATTTTTTATTTCTATTTAAATATTTTTCTAATGTTTTATTCTATTCATTATTAGATTATAAGGGTATTATCTAAGATATTAACATAAATCTTCCACTAGAAATAAGTCTGGTTGTATCAATAATTTCTACCTTATTTTATTTTCTAAAAAATCAAATTATGTGTTAAAATATATTAAGATATTTATTTATAAAAAAGTAGGTAGTAATAGTAAAATTGTAGGAGAGTTAGAATAATTTGAGTTAGGAAATTTTTATCGCATGTTTTATTTATATTCTTTGTTTTTATAGTTTTTTTAGGATCTTTAAGCTTCACTAACCAGTTTGGGTAATTCGGGCCATATTGTTATTTTTATCATACGAAACATTTATAATTTATAATGTTTTAAATTATTATTGAAATAGTTTTTGTTTCTTAATTTCAAATAGGTTCATTTAATGAGTCTCAATTCATTGTGAAACCCGTGTGCACTAGTATTTTCCAAATTAATATCTTTCCCAACCTAAGAAGTTTATAATCATTTTTTGAAAACATATTTACATTTTTATTCTTTTTAAGAGACATGATTCATTTTTTGTGATCCAAAACATTCTATTTTTATTGTTTTCAAAGATTTTAAAATTAATTAAATATGTCAAGTATGATTGAGACACCATTTTCAAATCCATTTTTTCAATTAAACATATATTTGAAGTCTTCACATACATTTAACTTTTATTAAGCTCATAGTAGACATGGAAAAACTTGTTAGTAAACAAAAATACAAGTAATTTGTCCCTTGTTGATGAGCTCTAGATGTAATTTCATGATTATTTTTTTACTCAAGCATGAGATATATTGAAGATGAAATATTTTTTCTTTTAAAAGAATCTTTTTAGATATAAAATTTGAAACATTCTATATATTTTAATCATGTTTAGGAAGAATAATCATACCTAGAAGATTTAAGGATGACCCAAATATCATTCCAATATATCCTAAGATTTTATCAATATTTTAAGACCAAAATATACCTTTATTCCCTCCAAAATTCTAATATATGTAGAAAATTTCAGATCTATAAAAAACTAAAAAAAATTTCTAAAAATGAGGGAAGAGGTAAGAATTATTACTGATGTTGAAAATTTTCAAGTGTGCACTACCAATGAGTTTTAATAGGGTTTTGGAGGTGAATTGTTTCATGGGGAGTTAAGAGCACACTATTATTGAGTATAAACTATTTTTATGCATTTACTTATCTTTAAAGCTTAAATCTCATAATTATACCTCTCAGGTTTTCACATTTAAAAATTAAAAACCATCAGCTATAGAAAAATTAATTTTTAAGACCTCATGATTGATACACTATTATGAATTTATGAGTTGGAGAATATAGTATGATCAAAATCCTATAGAGATCATGCATGTTCTTGGAAATGAGAAAGGTTTTAATTCAATTCATTTTATGAAGAGAGAAATACTTTTTTAGGAGTGAAATATTTTAAGTGTTGGGAAATTGAAAGAAAAAATATTTTCATTATTTTTAATTTCTATTTCAATCTTTTAATCCCACAATTTTAATGTTTTATATGAAATTATCACATATTTAGATTTTAGGGGTATTTTTGAATTGATGATTAAAATGGATTAATTCTTGAGTTTTGAGGGGTTTTTATTCATTTATATAAATAATTTGAAAAGGAATGATTTCATTTATATCTTCATTGAAAATACATTTTTTTAGAATATTGATAATTTCTGGGAATATAAGAGAATACGTAACATGTTTTTCAGTAAGGTAGTGGAAAAATAGAGAAGGTTGGAGAAGGGTTTTGATTAATATACAATATATTTTCCATGGTTGGAGCCGATATTTAATATTTTGGCTCATATGTAACATATTTTGATTCTTGTATAAGAAAATTTGCATAAACCAAGTGATAAGTAATATAATTTTTATAGGTTTTGTTGGATATGTAATATTTTTTAAAGGTTGGGGATGAAGCCTCATTTGTTCGATATGTAATATGATTGTGCATTGGAGTTAAAAATCTAACAAAATTCCTCATCCAACGTATCAACCAAAACATATTACATATGACCTAAATTGATAATTTTAGTAAATTAAAGCATCTTATATATCATGTAAAATGATGTACATATTACGTATCCTCTCTATTAGGGGTTTTTCAAAGTTTATTACCCTATGAAAGGGTGTTTGTCTTCTTAGAGGAGTATGTTAGATGTTATACTTTGTGATATTTAAAATAAATATCCTCATGTAAAATTTTATATTTTATAAAATTTCATAGAAGTAGAAGCCTCAAAAATTTAAGGACTGGGTAATTTCATGAAGGAACTCTTCATGGTTAAAATGACTAAAACTATTCCATGAAAAAATACTCTGTTGGATCATAGGTGAATTCCTAACCCTACATGAGGAAGATTTTGATATAGCTTATATGTCGTGTAGAGAATGAGAAATCCACTAGAATACTACCTGATGAAAAAAATATAGTGAATTATGTATATTATTATGATAATTAATAGACCAACCTGATTCTTTCATTCCATATTGAATAAGGAACCTTAGCATGGTCACATGAGGAAATGTCATAGAAATTTTCACCATTTCATGGTCAGTATCCTATGGTCCTCAAAAGTAAACATTAGAATATTATTCATTAAACATATTCCAATTTTTAGTTTGAAAATGTAAAGTACTATGATCATGAGATGAATTAGATGAATATTTAAATTCACTACCACATATAGAAAAAATGAGAATAATAAGGAGCTACTACTGCATGGAATTACTATTTCCATTCCATGCACACAAAGGAGGAAGATACTCATGCATGTGGAACCTACTAAAGTCAACCAATACTAATGTCTACTAAATAATTCTACCTACTACCTATTTAAAATATTTATACACTCCACTAAAAAGGATTCAAATTATATCTCTCCCATTGGAGGAGATTTTTTAGGATAACTTAGGGTTTCTGTAGTATTTTCCTTTTATTATAATCACAGGATGTATAATTTAATTAAAAATTTCTATGTTTATCATTATTTTATATATAATTTGATACCTATTTTATTTCTTCACAATTATCCTAAAAACTCATGATGGTGAGTGACTAACCCAATATATTTCTCGAGGGATGAATCAAGTGTTGAACCAAAGTCTTTACACATTTATGTTTAATGTTTCTTATCTACTCAGGGTTATTCAAAATATGATAAGTATTAGGAAATGGTGATAGTGTTTCCTCCATGTGGTTGTCTTAGGGATAACTTCTTATTTTTCACTATTTTCCATCCCTTACATGATCACAAGGGTATATGTTTGACCCTTAATGCTCCAGTTCCAAATGGGTGAGATTGCATACCAAGAAGGTGAGTTAGGTGGTGCTATCAATTGATGAGTTCTTTAAATTTTTGACCATATAGGAGGTGGATGTACAACATACTTGGTGACAATTTGTTGATATTTGTATTTAAAAACATGGGAGAAGATGATAAGAACACAAATAATGAATTGATTTCATTAAGCAGTTGTAATAATAATCATGAAATAATGATGGTTCACTATGGGTGATTATCTTGGGAAAATATTCATTCCTAATAAATTTTTTTTCAATATATTCATTAAATTATTTACTTTCTATTTGGAATATCAATTTCTCAAACCCCATATTTCTCTCATTTTTATTTTTTAAATATAAAAAAAAATACAAAATAAATAATGGATCAGATTAATTAATAATTGACTTAATAATCAAATGCTTCTCAAGAGAGACAACCCTAGTTATCCACTATTCTGCACTTATAAAATATAAATACTATTTTTGTACATGTTGTGATATGTATGTAAAGAATCATGATATCAACATTTAGAGAAATAATAATAATAGTTTGGTTGTAGTAATTAAAAAATTATAAATAGAAATAGATAGTGTTTATATTATTTTTATCATTAATTATGTTAAACGAATAATAAAATAAAACTCACGAGTGATGTGATCATAGAGTTATTGAATAAAGAATTAATATATATTTTTATTATCAACATATAAGGTTAAAAAACACTAACAGAAATAGAAGAAGAATAAATCATTGTATACGGATATAAAGTAGTTGAATGTCACGAACCGTCCCCCAGGGCCCGTGCCGTGACTACCCCAAGCCGTCCTTCCATAGGCCAGGGGCTGATGACTAGCATTGAAAGGCATTTTCTCTAAAACTGGGAAGGTATTTCCTTTATAACCTGCAAAATCACATAACCAAGAACATAGTAAGATACGAACAAAAGAAAACTGTATAACCAAAAGAGTGCTGAAAGTAAAGGGGTCGGAATACAAGCCCAACAGTAAAGGTACAAGTACAGCTGAAATATAATACTACTGAAGAAAGAGAAAAAGGTAGCTACTTCATCGTCCTCTGAGGTTCCAACCTGAAGGGTAGGTACATATCACCTCCACAACACTCCACTTCCACCCATCTCCTCTATGTATTGACACGTTGTATGATCCACCTCCATGCAACGTCCAATCCTGGTACTCCAATCCTCAGTCAGCATTGTCCGTCGTCTGCATCCTACACAACAAGGTGCAGGAATAGCCCATGTAGGGGTGAGTATAAAGATACTCAGTAGGGACCCCAAGACCCTCAAGGTCTCACAAAAACCACCATGGATAAACCACAAAGTATGAAAATCAACAGATAACCCTACCTAGGTATATGGACATACATATACCTATGTTATCAAGTAAACCATCTCAATCATGAGGAAAACATAGAGATACAGACTTAGCTCACACCAGCATTTATTCTAGGGGTAGTAACAAGTAACATCTCCAGTCACATTGTTGAACACCTCAGCTACTAGAGAACCCCTCCTCTATCGAGTATAGTGGGCCTTCCGTGTCACACAGAGGTGCATCCCACTAATCTTGGATTGCTGAGGTACTCCTCCTGTCGAGTACCGTGGGTCTACTGCATTACATAGAGGCTCTGCCCACCATGGATCTTCCGCATCACATAGAGTCACTCCCCCTCATGACTTGCTGAGGTACTCCTCCTGTTGAGTATCGTGGGTCTGCCACGTCACACAGAGGTGCTCCCCACCATGGCCTGATGAGGTACTCCTTCTATCAAGTACCGTGGGTGTGCCACGTCACACAGAGGTGATACCCTCCATGGGTCTACTGCATCACATAGAGGCTCTCCCCACTGGGCCTTTCAAGTCACTCAGAGTCGAAAAGGTCACCAGTCGTCAAGTCTCAGACAACTACTGGGTTCCCGCACTATGCTCGCTCGTCTCTAGGAGGATCCGCTCCACAAGCTACTGGTTGACATTACAACTACCACGAATTCTCATGAAGAAGCATCTCAAAGGTCCTCTACGTCATAGGGGTCTCAATGCATCATATGGCGCATCAATCGGATGCCCGGTCTGTGAGTTATTAGCCTTTTAGTCCCAAGGGCCCGGTTGGATTCATGCTCGATCCAACCTGACTGTTTCCAATCTTAACCCAAAACTCTAGTGGGGTATACTTAAAGGGACTGTATCGATCCAAGATTTCCAACACCGCTGATGGTTCATCAAACAGACATCTGGTGCCAAAGTTATGTCCAAAAGAAGTAAATGGGTCGTAGTGGGCCCGGGTCTGGTCCGACCCAGTCGGACCAACCCGGCCCGACCCGCTGGGTCTGGCCTGGCCTGCAATGTGGCCCGACCCGTTGGTTTCAGCCCAGCCGATGGGTAGTCCGACAAGCCATGAGGGGTCGCAGGGGATCAGCCATGGATGGCGCGAGGCTGTGGGGCGACTCGGCCAAGGCAGCTCTTCCAGAAGGGCAGAGGCTGTGGGGTGGCTCAGCCGAAGCGGCTCGGGGCTGCAGGTTGCTTGGCCAGAGTGGATTGGAGGGCCCCGAATGGTTTGAACAGAGCAGTGTGGAAGGACGTAGGTGGCTCGACCGGAGTGGCACGAAAGGCCTCTAGCGGCTCGACTGGAGCAGCGTGGAAGGCCGTGGGCAGCTCGGAAGGCCGCAGGCGGTGCGGGCGGGGTGGCTCGGACGACGACTTGGCGGACAGTAGCGACATGCTGGACGGTTGAGGCGGCTCAGTGGATAGCGGCGGCTACTCTGCATCAGCTCGGTGGATGGAGGTGGCAGCTCGGTGGATGACGGTGACGGCTCGGTCCGGTTGGCAGCTCGGCGGACGGCAGCGCGGCGGGGCCACGAGGGGTGGAGCTGCGGGGTGTGGTGTCCATGGGTGTTGTTGTGCAGCTCGACCATGGGGTTGCTACAAGGGCACGGAGGTCTCAAGGTGGTGGTGGCCGTGGGGAGGTGTCGTTGCGTCATCGGCTTCATCTTGTTCAACACCACAAAACATAAAAAGATTTGAGGAGAGGTCGGGCCATGTTCATTTGGCCCGTACCCTCCTCATTATGGTGGTAGCATATTGCTCAATAAGAACTTGAAGAAGAACTTAAAGATTTACAACCTCCCGCAATGATTTATTCCCAATACCAGAAAACAATTCAAGGTAAGAACATGGGAAAATTATTCATACACAAATAAACCCCTACTTTGGATTGTTCATTGACGGAGATTGTGAGGGAGGAGACGACATCATTGTGGAGGGAAAGACGATCATCGATTGAATATGTCCCACGCCGGAGGATGTCCCTAGGAAGAAAGACGAAGTCGTGCGTCGAAATTCTTCATTGGATACCTTTTCCCAATTATCCAAAGCTCTCCCCTTTTCCAACCCTTTTCCCCAATTCCAACAAAATAAAAATGTACCCCACTTCTTAGTTTAAGTTTTCAAATTAAATTATGATGGCACAATTTCATAATGGTTTAATTAATTAATTTATGGGTGGCATAATAAATTATGGGGAGGGTTGGCATAATTAAGTGGGGAGATCAAGAGGTTTCTCCCCATTTAATAGGTAGTTCAAGAGGTTTCAAACCTTGGGTGGTCCCCACCACCATAACCTCTCTTGGAAGGTTAGGATCGGTGGTCCCCACCTCTATAACCTCTCATTGGAGGTTTTAGTTCATGTGGTCCCCACCTATGAAATATCCACATGGGTGGTTAAAAAAAATAAAATAAAATGTGTGATTATTTTGTTTTATTATTTCCACTAAAAACCCAAAAATTAACTTTCACCCTCGAACAACTATCGTCAAGGTGAAAGTCTTCATAAGAGAATACCAGAACTGCGAGTTCAACAGTTCCCTCAGATTTCAATTTCGATCACTGAATAAAAAGTTAGAAAAACCTGCTCGCTTGTTTACTGAACGTACACAAACAAAAGTTTAGAAATTAATTCCAGACACTCTGGGATTCAAAATCATGCACCCGTTAATTTTAATAGACTCATAAAATTTCCATATATTCTTAAAAAAAAATTACATGGAAATTCCTAGTCTTTATATTCTCCCCACCTCAAGGATTTACGTCCCCATGAGCCACAACATAAACTAAGGGAACAAGTGGGGGTACTGAGCACACATCTGAGCCTCCCGCTCCCATGTACTCTCCTGGATGTTCTCGGGCTGCCAGCAAACACACAACAGAGGTATCGACTATCCATGAAGAACCTACTCCTATCGATCCTCAATCTCCACTGAAACCTCCGTAAAAGTCGCCCCATCATCGATGTCCAGATCTCCATGGTTGATGATGTGAGAAGGGTCGTGCATGTATCTCCTCAACTAGGATACGTGGAAGACGTTGTGCACCCAGTACAATTGAGGTGGAAGTGCTAAGCGGTAAGACACCTCACCAACTCTGTTGAGGACCTAAAAAAGTCCAATGAAACTTGGGCATAACTTGTCGCCTCAGCCAAATCTCTGCAAACCTCATTAAGTTGAGACCCGTATAAAGACATGGCCTCCATCCTCGAACTCTAGAAGTCTTCGTCTCCTATCGGCATATGATTTCCGTCTGCTCTATGCAGTCTTCATCTACTCCTAGATGATCTTCACCTTCTTCGTGGTAGCCCGTACCGTCTCTGGTCCCACTAGGTGCTGACTCCTGTGGGTCAGTCCAGCTCAAAGGTGATCTGTAAGTTCGCCCGTACAACATCTCGAAAGGTGCCATCCCAATGGTGGAGTGATAGCTTTTGTTGTATGAAAACTCCACCAAAGTTAAGTGATCCTCCCAGATGCGACAGAAGTCGAGGAAACAAGCACGCAACATGTCCTCAAGGGTCTGAATAGTTCGCTCAGTCTGGCCATCCGTCTGAGGATGGAAGGTAGTGCTCAAATGAAGATGCATCTCGAAATCCTCCTGTAACCCCTTCCATAGCCGAGAAGTAAAATGTGCATCATGATTAGAGAAAATAGTCGAGGGTACTCCATGTAGACATACAATCTCCTACACATAGAGGCATCCCGATATCTCTACTGAACCCTGCTCTCTGATCAGTAGGAAGTGGGCCGACTTGGTGAGTCGGTCGATGATCACCCAAATCGAGTAATGACCCCTAGATGTAGGTGAAAGTCCTGTCATTAAGTCCATGGATATTCCATCCCAATTCCACTCTAGGACCTCCAAAGGATAAACCAAGCCTACTGGTACCTGATTCTCTGCCTTCACTTGCTGACAAGTGAGGCATCGAGAAATAAACTCTACTACTGCTTTCTTCATTCCTAGCCACCAGTGCTATCATCGGAGATCCTGGTATATCTTCACCACTCTTGGATGTACCGCTAGAGGGGAAGTGTAGAACTCCCTCAATATTTCCTCCTGAAGTGACATTGGTACCATGGTACATCCTCTAAAGAAGATGACGTGATCCCCACCTTCAGAAAATCATCAGGTGCCTGCCCTGTGGATATCTGAGCACGTCGAGCCTCGCAGTTAGCGTCCCCATGCTACGCCGCCCTAACTTTCTGAAGAAGTGCAGGAGTGATTGTAAGAGACTGAAGAAAATTTTTTCCATTTCTATCCACAAAGGATATCTGTAAAGCATCCAGCTACTCCGTCGCCTCACCTTGCATCTGTATACCAGATCTCTTGCTGAGTGCATCTGCAACAACATTCCATTTCCCAAGAGTATATACTATCATGCAGTCATAGTATCGGAAGAACTCAAGACAATGTCGCTGTCTCAAGTTCAGGTCCTTCTGAGAGAAGATATACCTGAGACTCTTGTGATCAGAGTACACTATAAAGCATTAGTACATCAGATAGTGTCACCACATCTTCAAGGAGAATACCACTACTGCTAACTCCAGGTCATGGGTAGCGTAGTTCTGATCATTCTATCTTAGCTGTCGAGAACCATATGCGATCACTGCTCGCTCCTGCATCAGGACACATCCGAGCTCAGTCCCTGATGAGTCGCAATAGACTATGTACTCTATGCCCTCCTCTAGAAGCCTCAGGATAGAGGCACTAGTCAACCTCTACCTCATCTCCTGAAAACTCTGCTGGCATCTCTTTGACCACATGAAGGGTTTCCCCTTCTTCATCAAGGCTGATAGTGGTGCTGAAACTCTAGAGAAATCTGGTACAAATCTCTGGTAGTATCCAACCAAACCAAGGAAACTCCATACCTCAGTCACACTCCTGGGTGGCTCCCAAGCAAGTACCACCTCAATATTTACTAGATACACTGCACCTCCATCCTCTTATATGACATGTACCAGAAAGTGAACCTCTCGGATCCAGAACTGGAACTTTGAGAGCTTAACATAAATCTGGTGCTCTCGGAGTGTGTCCAGTACTACCTGCAAATGATAGGCATGCTCCTCTTTAGTATTTAAGTAGTTCAGAATGTCGTCGATGAATAATACTACAAAGTGATCAAGGTATGGATGAAATATCATATTCATGAGTCTCATGAACACTGATTGAGAGTTGGTTATGCCGAACGACATAACCAAGAACTCAAAATGGTCGTACCAACACTTGAAGACCATCTTGTTAAGTCAAAAGTCTTCTTTTGACTTCTATATCATGTTTTGGAAACCACAAATGTATTATATCATATGTTTGTAAATTACAATTGTCTTTTATCATGTTTATCGTATCGTACGATTTTGATCGTACCGACCAAATCGTATCGTACTGACTCTGTCAAACGTATCGTACTGACTCTGTCAATCGTATCGTATTGACTCTGTCAATCTTATCGTACTGACTCTGTCAATCGTATCGTACTGACTATGCTATTCAGATGATCATTATTTGTTTTGGTACTTTGTCAAAAACTCTCTCTGCATATGAATCGTACTCATGTTTTACATTTCTATATATCTCTTGTCCTAACAAAACGATGTCGTTGAGTTAGTTACAAACTAATCAAAACGATGTCGTGCTTTCTGTTTCAATATGACCGTTGGAGGCAATATGACCGTTGGAACCCGAGGCCTATAAATAGGAGGTCATTTGAAGCTGAGAACACAACGATGAACAAAGAGAACGAATGAAGAGACTCTGTGAACTACGAAGATTCTAGAGAGAGACACTGTGACTTCTCTCATCAGCTTTGTGCGTCCTATCATCGTATCGAGGGCTTTCAAGTAATTGAAAGACAGAGGTGCCGATTACCTGCAAAATCGAGGGCTGCCGGGGATAGGCAGACAGACGTGCCGATCATCGTATCGAGGGCTGCCAGGGATAGGCAGACAGACGTGCCGATCATCGTATCGAGGGCTCCCGGGGATAGGCAGACAGACGTGCCGATCATCGTATCGAGGGCTCACCAAGGTGTTGGTGAGACATACCTTTTATCCTAGGTGAAAGGATAACCCTTCTCTTTGGGTTAAAAGAATTGTATTACATTTACATTTCCGCTGTTACTTGTATTAGAAAGAGATTTGTATTGTTTCCTTTCTTCTTTACATATTCAATTGTAATTGTTTCAATTACAATCATTCTATTACATATTGTATTGATTGGTTCTATACGCTTTAAGGTAGAATCATTTATATTTGTATTACTCTGATTATTGTGTTCATCTTGAATACAATTGTTTTACATAACATTAGTATTAAAATACATCATACCTTTTACATTCAATACAATTGAGGGTATTTGTATTTGTATTAGTTTAAGTTCATTTAAACTAATCTCTTTGTTACTAAAACTCAAAGGTTTTTAAACCTACAATTCACCCCCCCTCTTGTATTGTTCCATCTAATAGACTTTTATATCTACTATTAGATCCAACAATTGGTATCAAAGGCGGTTTTCCACTGATTTGTATTATTAGCTTTATTTCTTATTACTATCTTGAATACTTACTACACTAACTTGTGGAGTGGAAAAGTTGTTTTTGTTATATTAGATGGCAGGAATGAATATCGGATCAATAGATAATCTGAATCCTTCTAGACCACCAATTTTCGATGGGAATGATTATGAGTATTGGAGAGATCGTATGAAGACTTTCGTCATCAATACCGGTGTAGACAATTTTATTATGCTTACTGGGGGTTACAAAATTCCTGACAAAGAAGTTAGCACTTTCACCAACCAAGAGAAGCAAGAATATCAACTGAATTACAAGGTACGCAATACTTTATTATGCTCTATGACCAGGAATATATATAGTCAGATATCTTCATGTGAAGCAGCCAACTGTATTTGGAAGAAATTAGAAGTCACTCATTTTGGTACATCCAAGGTTATAGAAACAAGGAGAGCAATGCTTCGAGCAGAGTATCATGGATTTGTTTTTCCTTATGGAGAGCCAGTATGTAAAGTGCAACAAAGGTTTATGACAATTGTCAACAACTTACAATCTATGGGAGAAAAAGGTCTTGATGATGAAGCTCTTGTTGATAAGATTATAGATATTATTCCAAATGAATGGGAGTAAAAAAGAACAGCTATTGATGAAAATAGAAAAGTTTCCGAGATTACTCTTGATGAACTCTTTGGAACTCTTCTACAGCACGAGACAAGAATGAAGAGAGATGCTGATTTCAATAAGAAGAAGAATGGGAATGGAAGTGTAGCTTTTGCATCTAAAGCTAAAACACCTGAAAGGGTCACAAGGTCTAAATCCAAGAAAGTTGTTGTATCTGATTCAAGTTATTGTAATCTTTCGGATAATGAGTTAGCTAATCTTGCTCGAAGGATGAACAAGATTGTTGGAAAGAAAGATTTTCAATATAGATTCAAAAAGAAAGACAGGAAAGATAGGAAAGATTCAGAGGTAACTTGTTATGAATGCAAGAAAGCAGGACATATAAGGCCTGATTGTCCTTTACTGAAGAGGAAAGATAGAAAAGAGAAACACTCTGAAAGAAACAAGAAAAGGTTTTATAAGACAAAGAAAGGCTTGAAAGCAAATGATACATGGAGTGCAAGTGGTAGTGATTCCTCAGATGATTCTTCAGAATATGAGACGTCAGGACAAAGGAATATTGGACTTCTAGCCAGACTACCAATTGAAGATCATTGTCTCATGGCTAAGGTACATAATGCTGAAGCTATTACAAATGTCTCTTTAAATGCAAATTATGTTGATAATAGATATTATGAATCTTCAAATGATGAACCCTCATCATCAGAAGATGATACTTTACCTTCTTTTGAAGAAGTCTCTAGATTTGCTAAATTACTTGAAAATGAAAATTCTAAACTCAAAAAGAGATTTGAAAAAGCAAATTCTAGAATTTATATTTTGACTAAAGAAGTATCAGATCTTTCTAAAGATCTTGATAGGAAAACTTCTGATTTTGAAAGTATTTTGAAAACCCTTGAGAAAGTCAAATCTGAAAAGGATAAACTTTCTAAGGATCTTGAAACTGTTATTTCAAAGAAAAATATTTTAGAGTCTAACTCTAGTTCAAATTCAAATGTTTTAGAAAACAAGAATTTGGTTTTAAAACTAAAGTCAGAGATTTTATCCTTGAAAAAGTGTTTGTCAAACTTTACTCATGGAAAAGAAAACTTTGATAGGATGTATTCTCAAATTAGACCGTTGAGAAATCGTTCTGGTCTTGGTTATACTTATTCCAAACCTATTTTTAGTAATAACTATTTTGTTCCTCAAAAAAACCATTTTCTGTTCCAAGTGTCAATGTGGTGGACATTGGAGAAGAGATTGTTCTCTTAACAAAACTCAATCCTTAGGATTTCATAAAGCTCATTTTGCTAAACAAATGTGGATTCCTAAAATTCTTTTATCTAACCCTTCTGGATCCAAACAAGTTTGGATTCCAAAAATCTAATTGTTTCTTTTTCAGGGATACGAGAAGTGTATCAATAAGAACATTTGGTACATGGATAGTGGTTGTTCTCGACATATGACTGGAAACAAAGATTTCTTTGAAAAGGTTATCAAAACAAAAGGTGGAAAAGTTACCTTCAGAGATAATGCTCAAGGAAAGATTGTTGGTATAGGTAATATCGTTTTTCTTGGAAAAGTTCTTATTTCAAATGTTTTATTTGTAAAAGGTCTTAGGCACAATCTCATCAGCATAAGTCAATTATGTGATGAAGGTTGCCTTGTGAATTTTAGAAATGATAAGTGTCTAGTTCACAATTCCAAGGATGAATTCATTCTATCTGCCCATAGGCAAGAGAATGTTTACACTATTAACTTAGAAGACCTTAGGAACCAAAACTTACCTTGTTTAAGTGTAATAGAAGACCAATCGTGGCTATGGCATAGGAGACTAGGACACTGTAATTTGAGAAACCTATGAAAACTCTCAAAGAAAGGACTTGTAAAAGGGCTACCGGATCTTAGATATGATTCTTCAAAAGTCTGTGATCCTTGTCAATTTGGCAAGCAACATAAAACTAGCTTTAAACCAATTAATGAAGTTTCAACTTCTAATGCATTACAGCTTGTGCATATGGATCTGTTTGGTCCTTCACAATCTGGAAGCATTGGAGGCAAATACTATGTATTTGTTTTAGTTGATGACTTTACTAGATTTACATGGGTCTACTTTCTCACAAAGAAATCTAAAGCCTTTTCCTATTTCAAAACTTTTAGAGCCCAAGTTAAAAATGAGAAAAACCTACCATTGATAACTATTCATAGTGATCATGGTGGTGAATTCCAAAATTCAGATTTTGAAACTTTTTGTAGTAAGAAAGGTATTACTCACAATTTCTCAGCTCCAAGAACTCCTCAGCAAAATGGGGTTGTTGAAAGAAGAAATCGTATTCTTCAAGAAATGACTCGAACCATGTTGAGTGAATACTCAATTGCTAAGCACTTTTGGGCTGAAGCTGTAAGTACTGCCTGTTATACTATAAATCGTGTTTTAACTAGACCATTTCTTAATAAAACTCCTTACGAGTTATGGACTGGCCGAAAACCTAAAGTTTCTTACTTCAAAGTTTTTGGATGCAAAGTATTCATTCTGAATACAAAAGATAATTTACACAAATTTGCACCAAAATCTGATGAAGGAATATTTCTAGGCTATTCCACAACCTCTAAGTCTTATAGAGTTTTCAATAAAAACACTTGTACTGTTGAAGAAACAGTACATGTAAAATTTGATGAAACTAACCCCTTTGTTTTCAATCAACCCAGTCCTACATCCTCGGATGTGTTTTCCAAAAATGTTTATCAACCTATATTAGAAGAACATTCTGATAAGGAAAATGTTCAAGAAAGTGTTCCTGAAACATTTACCACAGAAGATTTTCTACCATATGTTGATGAACAGGTTTTACAAAACCCAAATCAATTGTTTCTTAGGAATCATCCCAGTGATAACATCATTGGTGATATAAATCAACCTGTAAGGACCAGAAATTCCTTAAGAAATGAAATAAAACATCTTGCTTTTCTTTCCCAATTTGAACCGAAAAGTCCAAGTGAGGCCTTAGGTGATGATGATTGGATCAAAGCAATGCAGGATGAACTAAATGAATTTGAAAGGAATCAAGTATGGACTTTAGTTGAAAGACCTAAAGAAACAACTGTAATTGGTGTAAAATGGGTTTTCAGAAACAAGTGTGATGAAAATGGAATCATTGTAAGAAATAAAGCAAGACTTGTTGCTAAAGTCTATAATCAACAAGAGGGAATAGACTATGAAGAAACATATGCCCCTGTAGCTAGACTAGAATCTATTCGTATTCTATTAGCCTTCGCAGCATATTTCAATTTCAAACTATTTCAAATGGATGTCAAATGTGCTTTTTTAAATGGTTTTGTTCAAGAAGAAGTTTTTGTCGAACAACCTCCTGGTTTTCAAGACCCAAAACATCCTGATCATGTCTTTAAACTTACCAAGGCTCTATATGGTCTTAAACAATCTCCTAGAGCATGGTATGATAGACTTACATGATTTCTTTTACAAAACAATTATAGAAAAGGTACAGCTGATCCAACTCTTTTTATAAAAATGGAAAACAAAAATGTTTTGGTTGTCCAAATCTATGTTGATGACATCATATTTGGATCAACTCAGAAATCTTTAACCGATTCTTTTGCAAATTTAATGAAATCTGAGTTTGAAATGAGTATGATGGGTGAGTTAACATTCTTTCTTGGTTTTCAAATATCTCAAAAACCAGAAGGAACTTATATATCTCAACATAAGTATATTAAAGACTTACTCAAAAAGTATGGATTTGACAAAACTAAAAGTATTAGCACCCCAATTGGTACCTCAAATACTCTTGATCTTGATGAAACTGGGAAACCAGTAGATCAAACAATTTTTAGAGGTATGATAGGGAGTTTGCTATACTTGACAGCTAGTCGACCCGACTTGATGTTTTCTGTATGCTTATGTGCAAGATATCAATCTAATCCAAAAGAGTCTCACTTAAAAGCCGTAAAGAGAATCTTTCGGTATTTAAAAGACACTATGGATTTAGGACTTTTCTACTCTTCTGGAAATGATTTTGTTTTAAAAAGTTTTTCAGATGCTGACTTTGGTGGTTGTAGAATGGATAGAAAAAGTACATCTGGAACATGTCATTTCTTAGGAGACTCTTTGGTTTCTTGGTCCTGCAAGAAACAACACTCAGTAGCACTCTCCACTGCTGAAGCTGAATATGTAGCAGCTGGAAGTTGCTGTGCTCAAGTATTGTGGATGCATCACACACTCACTGACTATGGTTTGAGTTTCTCCAAAACTCAAATTCTGTGTGATAATACAAGTGCCATAGCTCTTAGTAAAAACCCAGCACATCACTCTCGTGCAAAACACATAGATGTTAGGCATCACTTTCTTAGGGATCACACACAAAAAGGAGATATTGTTTTACAATTCATCGGAACGCAAGAACAACTTGCTGACATTTTTACAAAACCTTTACCTTCCGATAGATTTGAATTTATAAAACAGAAGCTAGGAATGATTACATTAAAATAATCATTCATATCTACTTCCTGTTTTACATCTCTCCTAATAGTAAGAAACTCCTCGTAGAAAGGGGGAGGACATTTCTTTATGTCTTTATGTTTCTGATCTTTAACTATTTACTCTATTTATATATGTTTCTTTTTCTGTTTATCGTATTGACAGTTTTATCGTTTCATTTTAGTTTTCCTGTTTATCGTATTGACCATTTCAATTTTTCTGTTTTTCGTATTGAAATTCTTTTCCATCGTATCGTCCAAAAATTTTGTATCGTCCGATGATAGTATTGAAATTCTTTTCCATCGTATCATTCAATAATTTTTGAATCGACCGATGATAGTATTCAAATTCTTTTCCATCGTATCATTCAATAATTTTTGAATCGACCGATGATAGTATTCAAATTCTTTTCCATCGTATCATTCAATAATTTTTGAATCGACCGATGATAGTATTCAAATTCTTTTCCATCGTATCATTCGATAGTTTTGTATCGACCGATGATAGTATTGAGATTGTTTTCCATCGTACTGTCAGTTCATGGTAACAAGATTATTTTCTATCGTACGGTCCGATCATAGTAATGACTTTGTTTTCCATCGGCATCATGATTTTTTTTCTCCTTACGATTGTGTTTACTTTTGATTCTTACCAAAACCAGCAATCACCTTATGTTCTCCGACAGGTTTCTTTTCACTCGTCTCATTTTTTTTAATTTTTTTTGCTTTAATCCTAACCATTGATCTGGTATTATCTAATCTTGACCGTAGAATATCAACGGTCATCTCTTTATTGCCTATAAATACCCCCCTCCCCTCCCCAAACCCACATTGATTGTCCAGGAATTGAGGCGAAGCTCTGCTTCACCAGCTATAAAAAATCGTACGATCTTCTCATCGGCAGAACCTTTATGTATCAATCTTCTGCTAATACTCCTGCCGAAATGTCTTCAAAGACTTTTACAGAGAAAGACTTTCACAGAGAAAGGTTAGTATCCCGATACTTTTTCGATATGTACGATTCTACAATCAGGAGGATTATTTTGTTTCAAGGATGGGAACATCTCTGTGTGGAAAAGCCTGATATTCAAGATCCAGTTCTTTTTGATGAAGTTTGTCAGTTTTACAAAACCGTTTCTTTTGACAAAGATATGACTATTAACTTCGCTGTGTACGATAGAAAAATATCTATGTCTGTGAAACAAGCGGCACATTTTCTGAATGTTTCTATAGAAGGCGATGCATTCTGTCCATCTCACAAACTACCAGAGGAAGTTGGTACGTTTAATAGAGAAAGTGCTGAAAAAACTTTGTTTGTTATTAATGAGGAAAAGAGGAAAGTTTCTCATCTTTCACCGGACAATCGGTTTGTCACTTTATGGATGCAAGGTTTTCTTATCCCAAGGAAAGGGGATAGAGAAACCCTTAAAGTTTCTGATGTCTTTATGCTCGACTATCTTGTGAATATGAGGAAAGTAAATCTCATGGGATATGTTTTTGAAACCATCAAGAATGTCAAGAAAGGAGGGATTAAATCCCAGATAATAATGTATCCAGCCATCCTTACGAAATTCATTCTTGAGAGTATGAAGTTTTGTAACATTCCTTTGAAAGGAGAACCTATGGATTTGAGGCCATCTTTGATTAATAAGAGTACGATGAAAAAGCTGAATGTTTGTTTTGATTCAAATTCAAAACTTTTTGTCAGAGATGTAGAAGATGAATTGGCTCAAAATCAATCGGCACCTATGCCAGCCAAGGACAATCAATCCACCGGTGTTACTCGAAAGTCTGATCCTCAAACTAGTTCAAAACCAAAGAAGAAGCCGAGGTACAGTAAGGAAGTTGTAGCCAAATGGAGAAAGGACAAGGAACAGAGAAAGGAAGGTGATCCAAAGTTTGGTCTTGACCCTGCTGAGGCCTTTGCAGAAAGAATAAGGGTAGAAGAAACTCTTCAAGCTCAAAATAAAAAGAAGACTCTTTTGAAAAGAAAGGCTCAGGACTTTGATATCTCTAAAGTCTTGAAAGCAGTTGAAGATGCTAGTGCTCAACTAACTGTGGAAGTGCACCAAGAGCCCATCGTACAGAGTCTGCCTGAGAAAGAAAAAGGAAAACAAGTGATAGAAGAAGTGGAAGTAGAAGAAGGAGATTTTCTGTTAGAATTTCTTCAAAGTTCAAAGAAAAGTAGAGAGGAATCGCTTCAAAAGCTGAGCGAAGGTGTTCAACAAACTCCTCATGCCGATCAGGAAAGATCTCCGGACAGGATGTCATCTCGAGAAAAGCAAGATGCTCAATCTTCTCAGTCTGATAAAGTAGTTGTCATTAGTGACAAAGTGGAAGATGAAAGAAAACAGAAAGAAAAAGCGAAAGGGAAACAGCCAGTTGTTGATTCAAGCAGATCGTATGAACTAGCATCGTACGATGAAGATACCGATTCAGAGCATACAATCTCTCTCAAGAAGAGTGATTACATTGTTCATATTTTGAGAAGGATGGAGAAAACCATTCCTTATTTCCCGAGGCTGGAAGGGAAGATTGATTTTATTACTGAAAATCAAAGGAAAAAGTTTGGCTCTGTAAAAGAATTGAGAAAGAAAGTTTTGTCAGTAGAAGCCGATCTGAAAGTTCTTTCAGAAAGCTCAGTTGCTCATAAGAAGGCTTGCAATAAGATGACCAAGTGGTCCTACAAAACAGAGAGCTCAATCAATGATCATGAAATAGCTATTGAAGATATAAGGAGGTTATCAAATGAGCTAGCAATTGCTTTCAACAAGCTTGATAAAGAAACGGTTGAAAGGTTGAACCTTTTATCTTCTCAAAGAGCCGATGTTCCTTCAGTAAAAGACTTGCAAGATAGGATGAATGTTTTCCAATCTGAATTCTCGAAAGTTTCATCTTTCAAAGATGAAATGGTTTTACTGAAGAATCAAAATTCTGTGTTGTCCAAGGATAAAAAGACTCTGCAAAACAGAATTGATACCCTTGAAGAAGTAATCAGAGTTCAGGAGGAGACCATCAGAAATCAAGATCAGATTTTTGCGGATCAACAAGAGCTTCTCAAAACTCAGGGTGAATCAATTTCTGAAGACAAGAAGGAGATCAAGAAGATGAAAGCTGTGCTTCATGAGCTTATAAAGAAAGAGAAGGAAAGAGAAAACAAATGATTGTTGTATTTGTTTCTTTTGGAACTTGTTTGTTTTGTAATAACTCTTATAATCCTTTCTCTTTTATCCATTGTCTTGTATTACTTCACTAACTCTTTCAGACAATTCGAGATTACTCCTTTCTTTTTGTAAATCACAAAGGGGGAGAATATTTACAAAACAAAGATTGTTTTACAAAGGGGGAGAATGCATTACAATGCTCTTAAGGAAAATCTACGAATACAATCCTTAGGAAAGTCAATACCTAATGGGGAGTTAGTTGTATTCAATTTTCTTATTCAGAAGAGTTTTTAAACTCAGGGGGAGATAAGTATTTCTTGTTTCATTTACTTTGTGTGTTTGTGCTTTCCAAAAAGGGGGAGATTGTTAAGTCAAAAGTCTTCTTTTGACTTCTATATCATGTTTTGGAAATCACAAATGTATTCTATCATATGTTTGTAAATTACAATTGTCTTTTATCATGTTTATCGTATCGTACGATGTTGATCGCACCGACCAAATCGTATCGTACTGACTCTGTCAAACGTATCGTACTGACTCTGTCAATCGTATCGTATTGACTCTGTCAATCGTATCGTACTGACTCTGTCAATCGTATCGTACTGACTCTGCTATTCAGATGATCATTATTTGTTTTGGTACTTTGTCAAAAACTATCTCTGCATATGAATCGTACTCATGTTTTACATTTCTATATATCTCTTGTCCTAACAAAACGATGTCGTTGAGTTAGTTATAAACTAATCAAAACGATGTCGTGCTTTCTGTTTCAATATGACCGTTGGAGGCAATATGACCGTTGGAACTCGAGGCCTATAAATAGGAGGTCATTTGAAGCTGAGAACACAACGATGAACAAAGAGAACGAATGAAGAGACTCTGTGAACTACGAAGATTCTAGAGAGAGACACTGTGACTTCTCTCATCAGCTTTGTGCGTCCGATCATCGTATCGAGGGATTTCAAGTAATTGAAAGACAGAGGTGCCGATTACCTGCAAAATCGAGGGCTGCCGGGGATAGGCAGACAGACGTGCCGATCATCGTATCGAGGGCTCACCAAGGTGTTGGTGAGACAGACCTTTTATCCTAGGTGAAAGGATAACTCTTCTCTTTGGGTTAAAAGAATTGTATTACTTTTACATTTCCGCTGTTACTTGTATTAGAAAGGGATTTGTATTGTTTCCTTTCTTCTTTACATATTCAATTGTAATTGTTTCAATTACAATCATTCTATTACATATTGTATTGATTGGTTCTATACGCTTTAAGGTAGAATCATTTATATTTGTATTACTCTGATTATTGTGTTCATCTTGAATACAATTGTTTTACATAACATTAGTATTACAATACATCATACCTTTTACATTCAATACAATTGAGGGTATTTGTATTTGTATTAGTTTAAGTTCATTTAAACTAATCTCTTTGTTACTAAAACTCAAAGGTTTTTAAACCTACAATTCACCCCCCCTCTTGTATTGTTCCATCTAATAGACTTTTATATCTACTATTCGATCCAACACATCTTCTGCACATCCTCGTCTCGTACTCTGAGCTGGTGATAGCCGGATCTGAGGTCTATCTTTGAGAACCACCGTGCTCCCTTTAGCCGATCAAAGATGTCATCAATCCTCAGGAGTGGGTACTTGTTCTTCACAGTCACCTAGTTTAGGTGCCGATAGTCAACACAAAGCCTCAAGATCCCATATGACTTCTTGGAGAACAAAATTGGGGCTGCCCATGGGGAAACACTGGGCCGAATGAATCCCTTACCCTGTAAGTCCTCTAGCTCTACCCGCATCTCACGAAGCACCACGGGAGCCATCCAATACGCTAGTGTAGATATCAGTGCCATCCTGGGGAACAAGTCAATGTAAAATTCCACCTCTTTGTGATGAGGTATACCTGGAACATCATCAGGTAAGACATATGTGTACTGGTCCACCACTACAGGATAATTTAGACTCTCCACATCAACCGCTCCGAGGGTAAGGCTATACAATTGATGTATAATTAGTTACACCCTCCACTGGGTAAGTCCATCCTACACTTCAAAGGCTCTCTTCTCACCGGTGAAGGTAAACCTGGTCCCATTCATGTGGAAACATCGCACTTTGCGCCTAATACAGTCAATCTGAGCATGGAATATAGATAACCAGTCCATACCCAAGATGACGTTGTAAGGCCTTGATAATGCTACTAGGAGATCCTACCTGAAGCTCCTGTCTCCTAGAGTAATCTCACACTACCGGCACTAGTGCGTAATCATCTAATCTGCTCCCATAGGAGTCTCTTACCATAAGGATCGAGCCAACGGCTCCATCGAAATATCCAAGATCCGAACAAGGGTAGTGGAAATAAAAGAATGACCTAAACCTGTGTCTATAAGAATTTTAGATAAGGTAGATTAGACACATATCATACCTCATATAATCTACAGAGCGCCATGATCGTAAGCCTCAGCTACCTGGCGCTGAGCTCTCCCATGTCCACCTACTCCCTGCAGTTGGGGTGGACCTCCTGGTGGTGGTGGTAGTAACATATCGAATCGTTCCCCACCATCTACTGCACGACCAACTCCTATGCCATGTACACCTACTCCCTAAGGACCACCTCGATCGAACCTCTATCTCAGCCTGGGTGGTCCCTTAACCATCTTCTAATCATCCGTATGACGGGTCAGACAGTCACGAGCCATGTGACCCTGCCCACCACATGAGTAACACTGCATGATCCTTGCCTGACTGGTTCCACCTCAGGTGCCCCACACAACAAATCCGGAGTCATGCATTTGTACACCTATAGGTCTGGTCATCTTGGAACTGTATGACGTCTGTATGATGCCAGATGCATAAGACTTCGCTATGTGACGACTGGTGGTGGGTCTTACTGCTGGTGACTACTCAGTAAAGAAACTCTCTACAAATAGGGCTCTCTCTAACACCCTTGCCTACATCGGGATGCTGAGTGAGATCATCGAAGCCCTGATATCCCACCTGATCCCCTTCTCAATAATCTGGGCCAAGAAGAATGGGTCTCGTACCATATGCTTGGAGTAACTTGAGAGGTCTATGAACCTCGCTGAATACTGAGCTACATTCATGCTGCCCTATTGCAGATGAAGAAGATCATGTATGCGCACTGCACGAATAGTCTCTGGGATAAAATCTTCCCAAAAAAGGATCTTGAAGTCTGCACAGAGATGTTTCACCTTGTCGTGAACCTGGAGCATCAATATCCAACATCTACCCATTGATTCTTGTAGAAGGCTGGAGACAAGGATCACCATGAGATCATCTAGTGTCCCTACGATTCAGAAGACTCTCACCGCAACCTCCAGCCAATCCTCAGCCACCTGTGGGTCCATCTCTCCCCTGAACCTGGGTGGCCTCTGGCGCTGGAACTCATGAAACATGCTCAAGTGGAATGCACTCTCTACTGCTGGGGCTGGTGGCATCAGTGTCCCAATAGGTAATGGTACCACTGGTTCCTCTGCTGGTGCCTCTATTAGAAGAGGTCCCTGCACTGAGACCTCATCACTCGGTGGACTATCAGTGTGTAAAAATCTTGAAACCCTAGTTGGATGTCTGTGTGGAGGCATCTTGTAAAGAAACAGGTTCCCAATGGTCAATAATTTATACCTGGTGAGCTGAATCAAATATTTCACAAAGAAGATTGTTGAAAACACACACGCAATCATTTTTTTTGTGTGCTGAGTCAAAAATCAAAAGTCAGGGTCTTGGTGTATGGATACGTCGGCCACCGCACCAACACTGGACTCCCTGAACTGAAAACCGCACTTAATACCCTTAACACTATTTCTTCATAGAAAATATTAGAGTACTAGTTATTCGGTAGAACTGAATCCTCTGATACCAATTTGTCACGACCCATCCCCAGGGCCCATGCCATGAATACCACAAGCCCACCTTCCATAGGCCTGGGGATAGAGACTACCACCAAAAGGCATTTTCCCTAAAACTGGGAAGGCATTTCCTTTATAACATGAAAACTCACGTAACCAAGCACACAACAAGATACGAACACAAGAAAACTGTATAACCAAAAGAGTGCTGAAAGTAAAGGGGCCATAATACAAGACCAACAGTAAAGGTACAAGTACAACTGAAATAAAATACAACTGAAAAAAGAGAAAAAGGTAGCTATTGAGTCATCCTTCTAGGTTCATACCTGAAGGGAAGGTACAGATCACCTCCATAGCACTCTACGTCTACCCATCTCCTCTACGTACCGACATGCCACATGGTCCATCTCTGGGCATCGTCTAGTCCTGGTACTCCCAACCTCAATCAGCGCTGTCCGTCGTCTACATCCAACACAACAAGTTGTGGGCATAGCCCGTGTAGGGGTGAGTATAACAATACTAAGTAGGGACCTCGAGACCCCAAAAGTCTCACAAAATCCACCAAGGATAAACCAAAAAGTATGAAAATCAACAGATAACCCTACCTAGGTATATGCCCATACATATACCTAAGTTATCAAGTAATCCATCTCAATCATGAGGAAAACATAGAGATACTGACTCAACTCACACCAGGATTTATTCTAGGGGTAATAAAAAGTAACATATCCAGTCACATCATCGAACACCTCAGCTGCTAGAGAACCCCTCCTCTATCGAGTATAGTGGGTCTGCCGCGTCACATAGAGGCGCTTCCCACTAATCTTGGACTGCTGAGGTACTCCTCCTGTCGAGTACCATGGGTCTTCCACGTCACATAGAGGCTCTCCCCACCATGGGTCTACCACGTCAAACAGAGGTGCTCCCCCTCGTGACTTGCTGAGGTACTCCTCCTGTCGAGATCGTGGGTCTGCCACGTCATAAAGAGGTGCTCCCCACCACGTCCTGCTGAGGTACACCTTCTGTTGAGTACTGTGGGTCTTCCATGTTACACAGAGGCGCTCTCCACTGTGTGTCTGCCGTGTCACATAGAGGCGCTCCCCACTGGGCCTGTCAAGTCACTCTGTGTCGAAAAGGTCTGCATTCGTCAAGTCTCAACCATCTACTGGGTCCCCACACTCTACTCACTCATCTCCGGAAGGATCTACTCCACAAGATACTGATCAATATTCCAACTGCCATGAAGTCTTATGAAGAAGCATCTCAAAAGTTTTCCACATCATTGGTGTCTCAACGCATCAGACGGTGTGCCAATCAAACACTCAGTCTGTGAGTTATTAGCCTTTTAGTCCTAAGGGCCTGGTTGGATTCATGCTCGTTCCAAATGGATCGTTTCTCATCTTAACCCAAATATCTAGTGGGGTATACTCAAAAGGACTATCTCTCTCCAAGATTTCTAATGCCACTGATAGTTTTTCAAAGGGATGTCTGATGCCAAAGTTATGGCCAAAAGAATTAAATGGGTCGTAGTGGGTCCGGGTCCGATCCGACCCGGTCGGACCGACCTAGCCCGACCCGCAGGGTCTGGCCTGGCCTGTAGAGCACCCCCATCCCATTGGGTTCGGCCCAACCCAATGGGTCCGGCCCGGCCTGTTGGGCGGTCCGGCATGCCGTGAGGGCCGCGGGGGTTCAACCAAAGATGGCGTGAGGTCATGGGGAGACTCGGTCGGGCTGTCTCAGCTATGAGGGCAGAGGCCACAAGGAGGATCTGCCAGAGTAGCTTGGGGGTGCGGGTGGCTTGGCTGGAGAGGCTTAGAGGGACATGGGTGGTTCGGTCGGAGTGGCGCGGAAGGCCGCGGGCGGCTCGACCGGAGCGGCGTGGAAGGCCGCGGGTGGCTCGATCGGAGCGGCACGGAAGGCCACGGGTGGCTTGGAAGGCCACGGGCGGCATGGCCAGGGTGGCTTGGCCGGCAGGCTGGCGGATGATGACGACTCGGTGGACAGCGGAGGCGGCTCAGCGAATGAGGGCGGAGGCTCGGCGGAGGCTCGACGGATGGCGGCGGTGGCTCGGTCCGGTCGGCGGCTTGGCGGATGGTGGCACGAGAAGGCCGTGGGTGATGAAGCTATGGGGCGCGGTGGCCGTGGGTTCCATAGAGTGGCTCAGCTACGAGGGTGTCATGAGGGCGTGAAGGTCCAAGGTGGCGGTGGCCACGGGGTGGTGTCGTTGCACCGTCACTTTCGTCACGTTCAACACCACAAAACATCATAAGATTTGTGGAGGGGTCAAGCCATGTTCATTTAGCCCATACCCTCTACATTAGGTTGGCAGCATATGGCTCAATAAGAACTTGAATAAGAACGTCAAGATTTAAAACCTCCCACAATGATTTATTCCTAATCCCAAAAAAGAATTCAAGGGGAGAACATGGGAAAAGTATTCATACACAAATAAACCCCTACCTTGTATTGTTCGTTGATGGAGATTGCAAGGGAGGAGATGAAGTTGTTGGGGAGGCAAATATGATCATCGATTGAAGACGTCCCATGATGGAGGATGCCCCAATGAAGAAAGTTGAAGTCATGCGTCAACGTTCTTCACCGGAGAGCTTTTCCCAATTCTCCAAAGCTCTCCCCTTTGCTAACCCTTTTCCCCAATTCCACTAAAATGAAAATATAACAAACTTCTTAATTTATGTTTTCAAATTAAAGTATGAGGGCACAATTTTAAAATGGATTAATTAATTAATTGATGGGAGGAACAATAAATTATGGGGAGGGTTGGCATAATTATGTGGGGATCTCAAGAGGTTTCTCCCCATTTAAAAGGGAGTTCAAGAGGTTTCAAATCTCAAGTGGTCCCCACCACCATAACATCTCAGGGGAGGTTAGGCTCATTGTTTCCCAACTACATTACCTCTCATGGGAGGTTTTAGTTTAGGTGGTCCCCAACTTTGAAATATCCACATGGTTTGTTACAACAAATAAAATAAAATGTGTGATTATTTTATTTTATTATTTCCATGAAGAACTCAAAAATTAACTTTCACCCTTGAACAATTGTCATCGAGGTGAAAGTATTCATAAGTGAATACCGGTATTTCAAGTTCAATGGTGCCCTCAGATTTCAATTCCGAGCACTAGTTCAAAAGATAGAAAAACTTGCTTGCATGTTTACTGAATGTACCAGAACAAAAGTTCCGAAATTCATTCCAGGTAGTCTGGGCATCAGAATCATGCGCCGTAAATTTTTATGGACGCGTAAAACTACCATATATTAAAAAAATACATGGAAATTTTGGGTCTTTACATTGAAGAAGAACCCTTCTAAGGAAGACACTCCCTGAAGCCAAGAAAAAATCCTCCAAATTAATTGAGCTGAATTCCTACCAAATATACATCCCACACCTAAATGTATACCCTTTATTTATTAACCCCAAAAACCATCTATAACTCCTAAGTACTACAACTTGTCCAATATACCATCTATATTGTTGTATAATACTTCCCTTGATAGCTGGAAGCTTTTAACCATACAGTCACACTAATAACCCCCACCCTCACATTCCTATCAATTCTACCCTCTTGAAAATAAAACTTATATTTAAAGTAAAAAAAATTATAAATCTTCTAGGGTTAGTGGTGTAGTATCAACAATATAGGTCCTTCTTGAATATCATTCATCCATGAACCACATTGATCACATGCCTGCCTTACCTTCTATGGTTCATGTCCACCATAGAAGGATCAAATGATGGAGAACACACAACAAATAGAGAATCATCACTTCCTCCCTTAACCACAAAAAACTAAACCATTATTATCAAGTGAATAACTATTGGAAAAATTGAATTTAGGAATCCAAATTTTGTAATAGGATAATAAATTGAATCTCTAGGCCTTCCACCAAAAGATTGACTAATAGGACCACCATTAATGTGAAATCTCCTTGATGGATCTACTTTAATTTTTGGGTAAACATACCATGATTAATTGTAATATTATAGATATATTGATATTTAGGACTATTAATTGGTGTATTTGAGGTTTGTGATGTGTCTGATCTCTTTCACGGTGCATGGGATTTTGTACTACCATTTTGAAAATATTTCTTCTCCCAGTTCAATGGTCCACACATTCCTTGAACCCGTGAGATGAAATACCTAGTATCCAAACTCTATATGTGTTTATGATTAAATAATTTACAAACCCATAAGACACAAGGTCCTAATAGATTACATGACCAAAATTATTTATTCTAATAAGTTTCATTCCTATAGGAAATGAATAAACATTGGTTATGATATTTTTATCCACTTGAAACATTTAATCATCTCTAACTAGAACTTTATGGAAAGATCCTTAAACTAAGGCTATTATAGGCACTATTATTTGAGAAGAACAACACAATGAAAAATGATACAACCACAAAGACTCATTATCAAAACCATTATTATTAATAATAGTCTCTAGTACTCTGATTAAAAAACATCCATTTACCTATAATGAAAATTGAATCACAACCATAAGTTTGGTTAGTAATCCCTAGTCATTATTAATTTCACAAAACATATAGTGCGTATTAATTACATTATTTGACCTGTCATGAAGCATCCTAAGTCAAACCTGAACTGGTCAACCGAGTCAGCCTGAGACAAGGCTCAAGAGGTGTTTTTGATCCTCCCGGGATAGCAACTAGTGTCATGCATCAACAAATAAACAAAGGGAATGATTTATCCCAATAACATAAAATTATAAAAAGGAAATAAACAGAGTATACCAATTAAATTAAATATCCAAATGGAACATCATTTATACATAAACTAAAAATACAACTAAATCCAAACAAAAAAACTCAAAATGATCTTGAAAGCCAAAAATTCTCTAAGTGACCTCGAGGGTCACTCTCTAACACCAAAACCAACCATTTCCCATGAATATAGAAACCAATATGGGACTTGAAATAAAATATTAAAACAATAAATAACTATAGGAACAAGTATTAAAACTTAGTAGGGGTTCTTAGAAAAATCTATTCATAATGAACTTTAAATAAAATAAAATTCAACTTCAGTTGTTAAATACAATATATAAAAGGAAGGCTTTCCACACATTTTCACTTTAAATAAACATGGTCCATTTCCTATTTTACAACTTAAAACAACATTCTCTTCCAAGAAGTATACATAATTATTTTAAATAAGAATTATGACATTAAATTTAGAAAGGTGAAAAGAGTGTAAAACATTTCCAGAACCATTTTCATAAAACCTTGAAAATGAAGTAATTACTTTACAAATAAATACACCATACATGAGAGGACAAACATTGATAACATAATAAGGGAAATGGAAATAAGAACAAAAAATTAACCAACTAACAATGCTCCTCTATCATCCACCATGGACAACTAAGTTCCAAGAGACATGGGGGAACCTAGGAGATCATGAAATAATATATAACATACTCTACATCTTGAATCATCTCAGAAAGAATGCCTCACTCTATGATATAAAATTTAACCCACACACTTGATCTCACCCAACCTGGTCTGACTGAGGGTCACTACCCTATAACAATAAAACAAAACAAATCATATCCCATGCTATGGGCCACTATCCAGTGAATAATCCAAACTAGTGCAATAAGCATTATTAGAAAATTTGATAGCTTTGCCAGGTTCCTATGTCAATAGTAAAGAGAGGGTGATCCAATCGATGCCAATAGAGCCTCCAATAATATGAACATATATCATATATAATGAATTCACACAATATTCATCACCTAGAGTCACTACAATCACTAATCTGTTTCCTTACAACTCAAAAATCTCACAAGATTCCACACCAAGAATCTCCCACTCTTCTCAAAGTAAATGGGTCTTGAGGATTACACAATGAGGACTTACCACCCATTCAACATATATGGATTACTTGAAATCCATAATGATGACATCCCATCCATTCAATATAAATATTGTAAGAGGGTTATCTAAGGAGAGTTTTTATGATAATCATTTTCACTAATTTTACAAAAGTGTCAAATGGGCCTCAAGAATCATTTTTAAATATAATGAAAACCAACTTTCCAAAAAAGAACAAAAACATGATTTTCCATTTCACAATCATTTATAAAATTCTATTTAAGCATTTACAATGCACTTACAAAACAAAGCCACTTTCATCAAAATTCCAAACTGGCTACACACCATCATTACATTGAAAACCACTTTCAAAGAACCAAACACACACCAATTTCAAGTCCAAACCATTTGTAACCCCATTTTATAAATCCAAACTCACATTTGGGTTGTCAAAAAATTATTTTCTTAGCCAAAACAAGCTTAAAATATCATAAATCACTCACAAAGGCTATGTGAACATTTTATCAAACACTTTGTGTGCATCCTTAAAAAACAATGGAATTTATCACAAAACAAGGATAAAATCATCACTTTTCACATAAAAAAATATTCCAGATATCAAACATCAATTTTGAGAATATAAGGAAGGTTAAAAAATTAAGGAACTAATAATTTTAAAATTTAAAGGACAAGTAAAAATGGAAACTTACCTCAATTCAAATGCAATTCAATAATGACATCAAAAAATGACTCCATAAAGGTTATAATAAGTATGAAAATATACAAGGAACTGTAAGAAGAAAAAACCCCAATTTCACACCACCCTAGATATCAAAATCATCCAAACATGGTCATTGGGGTTAGGGGAGGAAGGTAAGAAGGAATAAAACCAAAGGAGAAAGAGAGGGGATCCCTAACCTTTCAACCTGGGTGAAGAATCACCAAGAAAACACCTTTAAATCCACTTATAGGGGATTAGAGGAGAAAAAATTACCATGGGATACATCTTGGTTTTTGGGTTCAAATAGTGGAAGACAATGGATGAAACCCCACTAAAAAAGAAGGATAAATATAAAAATACTATTCTTTAGGTAGGTTTAATGGTTTTCTCACATAGTTAAATGAATTGTGTGACTGAAAATTAATTTTTATTTTCAAAAACTTTTAGGAAAAGTGAGAAACCATGAGTCACATTGGGGAAATGAAAATAGAACAAGATCACAATCGACAAAAACTACAAGAAAAGAGAATGAAATCAAACAAAAAGAACATACCAGTACAACCAATACCAATCATAATAACCATACTCATCACCACACCTGATACATGAGTCCTCCGCAGTGGCCAATTCCCATTTAGAAGATGTCCTATACTGCATCCAGAGATGATCACCTTGGTACCGACTCCTCATTTGATCCAAAGAGGGCTACATTGGACAAGACTGCTTGGATATGCTGTCTTTTTTTGAAAGTAAGGTTCACCCCACGATCTCTCTTAGATGAAGCTCTGGTATTTGCCGAAAATAGTAGGTAAGAATAATCCTTCCTCGTTCTTCTTCTTGGGTTAGCCGACAACATTCCTACATCTTCATTCATCATCTTTTACCCACCTTGTACAATATCACTAAAGGACTGGGTGGCCAAGACACTCCGGTTTTCTTTATCACCTTCGAAAACATACCCCCTCTTATTAAAGAGAATATCTGAAATAGGTTCCTTAAAACCCTTGTAATTTACCCTCCTTAGGTTAGGTGTGTTGCATTCGATCACCGAAAGGCACCTAACCGCAGCTCCATTGTCTCTAGGAGTTTCCTTCCCACCCCCCTCTACTGCTGTCCTATGTTCATCTTCTTTACCTTGCAAATTTTTGATTTCCAGGATAAAAATCTCCTCCAACAGCATATATACCTCCTCGCGACCCCACCCTACATTCATTTGGTTCTCCTGGTAACCCCCATCAACATCTCCGGACTCCGCATGGTCAGCGATCAAACTTTCTTCTGAGAGACCACCAAACCTGTTGCTCAGTTGAAGCAGAGGCCTCACTGAGAGATCAGGACCCTGAACTTCTCTAGTCCTGGCTGAATTGGACACATCCATGGAAAAAATAACCCCCTCTCCTTCTTCTAGTTGCACTCTCTCCTCTGTAGCTCCATTCATATGTTGTTCCACATGATTCTCCTCATGATTGGAAACGACCTCCTTCTGTAAACATAGCCTGGAAGGCCCCTCCACGTCCTGCCTCAGCCTTCTAAACACTTTGGAAACATTTGGGTTACCTTTGGGAACCATCACTTCCATCGTAATAGGACCATGAGCACATACCTCAAACACCTTGTGAACACCCTCCAAGACTTCCTGCTCCAACGGGCACGGTGACTGAACCCCACCGCAACCATATGAACCAAGCTCCCTCTATTCTGGACCAGCTCCCCCATAAACCACAGGTGCTTTACCTTTGGAAATTTCCTCCCTCCTTGCTGAGACCCGAGAACCCCCACGATGAGACTCCCCTTTCTGGGTAGAAGGTCTTCCTCGACAAACCTCTAGAGAGTGTCCCAGATGGTTTCATGGCGAACAAAAGTCAGTCCAATTTTCATAAATAACCCTTTTATTGTATCTATATTCCCCTGTAATGGTAATACAAACAAAATCATAAGGTAACCTGGAGGAATCAACCTCTACATAGAACCGGGGATTGACCGGATGACACACCGCCTCCGTGCAACTATCCGTGCATAAGAACCTCCCGAGGAGATTACCCAACATTTTGAAAATAGATGGATTTTGAAAAGGTAATGGAAGGTTAGGGAAGCTTACACAAACTACCATAGAGGGAGAAACACGGTCCATATGAAAGTAGAAGGACCAGCACCATAGGAAAAATCAAATCCCGTTGCAGCTACGAAGGGACTGCGATCAGGCTTGGATGAGGTCCACCTCCGATTAAAACTGAATCATGATGTGGTGGCTGTCAAGTAAACCTACTATTGCCCTTTCTTGGAGGTCCCTTGATGCTAAAACGAATCTCTCAAATGTGTCGAATGAAGGGTTACACAATTAGGTTTCATGGTTATTATAACCATGTGACTTAACCATGTGACCTATTCACATATAACTTCATGATTAAACTAACAGTGTGCCTTAATGATTCAACCTAGAAAAAGTCCCCAAAAATCTCCCTTTTCACCCTAAAACACATATATCTCAATGAGATAAGTCATCCAACAAACATACCCCACCAAGAAGTTCCATTAAGGGTGCTACAAACTCAACACACCTCTGTCACTAACCATTAATAGGGTAAAAAACCACCCAAAACGTCGAGAAAGAAAAATCTAAATCCATAAAACTTGGAATTTGAGAGAAAAACCAAGAGACAAAAGATAAGCCGGAACAAAGGATGAAAAAAATCTGGGTGTGACAATTCTACCCACTATAAAATCTTTTCTCCCCCGAAAAGCCACAATATTGTTTAGTTGATTTATCAAAGACAAATTATTTCCACAACCACATGATCCAACCTCTAAAATTGAATAACACCTCAACTTCCACCAACTAAAACTCATAACATTTTCCTAAAATGAACCAATGAACCCAAACTGCTTCTCTAGAAACAACATGAAACTCAAACTACAATCCGCATGAACTATCCACCAAAAAACAATTGGGATTGCTTCGAAACCCCAATACTCACCCAAACAGAGAGGAACTCAAAATTCAAAAACATTGGAATAAAACCACCTCCTACCAGACCAACATCAGAAACCAAACCGAATTATCAAGACCAGAGGCCCAAATAGACTACCCTCCATTAGGAATAAACTATCACTAAACAACTCTATACTAGGATGAATACACAACAACCCTAAAAATTCTCATGCATACCAAAAACCCCTAACCAAAAGGGGGAAAACATGAGGAAAGAAACTTTGAACCATACAAAAAACCCAAAATTGACTCACAAAGGCTAACCACACAAGGAAAACCAATTCATAGGTTTATATATAACAACGTACCACAAATAAAATTTCAAGAAAAGAAGACCACCACACATCCTTACAACTAAAGATGAAATTTTCAACCCATAAGGATTGAAATTAGGAAATGAGACCTCTATTCATTTTACTACAAAATGGGACATTTCAAGATAAAGAATCCACAATAGAGAATCTTATACTATCCCCATTCCAACACTAGAGACAAAAGCTAATCCAAGGTCCTTCACACCTTACAATTCTTGACTATGCAAAAGATTCACTCTAGTGCCTATGGATAGCGCCCTAATGTCTTGAAGCATCCACTACCTCGTATCCATGAGCTGATAATCCCAAACCAGAAATCATTCATTCCAAAGAAATAAGGATTCACAAGATACATAGAAACATTATCCTCCTTCACCCTTAAAAACAAACAACTGGGAAAAGACACCCATGGAACACACCTCCACTTAATACGGAAAAAAATTCAAACTTCCAAAAGAAAAACATACTTCCATTGAAACAAAATCTCTTAGGAGATCCAAAACATATACTTTTACAATTTAAAGGGAATAAAATATAGAAAAATACCACCATACACAACCATTACAACAAAATATGCATACATAGATAAAGACTCTAAACTAAGCCCAGAACAATACCCTACTCCTGCAAACTATCTCCACGTCACTTCTTAAAAAAAACCTGAAATAATTGTTTCAAGTTACCTAGGCATCAATAGGCATGATAGGTATTCAGAGCACTTGTGAATTATGGATTCTTATGATCTGGTTTACCGCACTAATGACACACCATGATCTTTTACTTAGAAGAAGATTATGAAAGATCAATAGGATTTTTAATTCCACTAAAATTTCTCACAACTTTAGGATGATCTTACATTTACTTGCTGAAATTACCTTACCTAATTCCATATATTGGAGGATTATTGGCTTCCTTAAGCACTCCTACTAACAAAACCTCAACACGAACAACTTGCCTTATAGTGTTGGAAAAAGATTTCAAACCAAACTCTAAAACCTTCGACTGCATATTAGGATGATTCCCGCTCTCAAAATATCAAGACTTTATGGAATTGTCCATAGAAAACTCTAAAAGTTAAGGAACTAGGTCAAAAAAAATTATGAAAGAACTGAAACACCGATCCATCACCTTACTATAGACAACAATTCTTCATGCCCTTCATCACCTTTACTACCTCAAAAAATACTAATTGATGAATGAAGCCTTGAATAACTCCCAAATAAGATCTTCCTAGGGATTAGTTTGAGAAAACGACTTCCACCACTTTGATGTCATACCTTTTATCATAATGGTAGAAAACATTACCTTTAATGACTTAGGAAACTCAAGGAGACTGGATATTATTTCTATTTTATGCATCCACTCTTCCGATTCAAGAGTATCAACTTGACCATAAAATAGAAGATGTTTCAACATTGAAAAATCAAGAAAGAAGCCTTTAGGTTGATCAATAATAATTTCTCTTAATATTCAACCACCCATAAATGCACCACATATATCCATTGAATCTTTGTGGGGGTGAACACTAACCAAAAAGAAAACAAAGAACCCAATAAAAACCAACTTACCAATAAATATTTCAATGATTGACGTACAAAAAAGCAATATACCCAACTCATAAGAAGACACACTATGCAATAGTGGTTATCAAAACACTATGATTTTTCTATTAAAAACACTTTTTAAGGAAAAAAACTTGGTGGGTTTCACACTCACAAATGGTATTCCATGGATCCTCACACATGAACATTGTCGTGCCACCTTGGGCACTCACCATCTCATGCCAATATAGGCACTCATCCACCCATATCATCATCTTTCCACTTTCCCACACAAATCTATATATGTGAGAACTCATAGAAACACTAAAGGTCAAACCAAAAAATTCCCACTTTCTAGAAAAAAATTCTACCTAGGTTTTGACAATGTCAATAAACTTCCTATTTTTTTTAAAATTCAAAAAACATTTCAAAATATAACTAAACACCAAGTCAAAAACAATTTTCAAGCTTTACACTTCAATCCATTTTATCCTACCTAAAATAAACTCCCATGGAATCGATCTAAAAATCCAATTTATACCATTCAAAAAAATTCAAGAGCTCAAAAAATATCATTTAATCAAATTTATTTGATTAAAATTCATTTCTTCTCATTTAATTTTTTTATAAAACCCCATTTAAAATAAAATTTTATTTCCCCGAAAAAAAATAAGTTCAATAAACACTAGGTTTTATTTATAGAAATCCAATATCGGTAAACCCATTCTTGTTTTCCCAAAAATAAGCTCATAAAAATACATTTTCTAATGCTTTATTCAAAATAATTTTGAAAAAAACTCTTTGTACCATCCCAAAACCAAACCATTACCACTTTAAAATCAATTTTCACAATTCAAAAATAAGATTTTTAATTTTTTTTTCAGAATCAAGGAAGACCCAAAAAACTCACAAGGGGAAACTAGTGGCGATGGGTGACTTGGCCATATGGCTGGAATCCATAGGAAAATTACACCATCATCATAAAGAGTCTCTTAGGACCATTCCCTCATATCTATATGGCTTCCTAGACCCTACAAGCTCATTGAGACCATTGGACTAACTCTATTTTCATTTACCAAATAAAAAACAATTAACAAGAACTAGATAAACCAAAAGAAACCTAAATTCCCTTGGAAAACTAGGGTTCAACATCAAAACTATTATCTAGAAACTCCCTAATACATCCAACTTATGTTTAGAAAGTCCTACTCCATCTACCTCTACATTACATAAAATAAAGGGAACTTTGAAAGCTAGGTTCTCCAAAGAACTATCCTTCTATGATGCCATTTTCTCATGAGCTTTCATGAACCAACCCAGGTCGAACCTGAACCAGTCACCCAATCCGGTCTGAGGAAAGGTCTGAAGGGCATTCTCGATCCACACAGGCTGAAAACTAGTGTTGAGAATTAAATTATACATGAGGGAAGGATTTAATACTAATAGATAATACAAGGACCATATAAATAAATAGAACAAATAGAGCATGCAAAAAAAAAGACAACTGAATCTTAAATAGACAAAGAACTGATCCAAATATAAATTACTAATAAAAAAAACTGAAAACAAGAACCCACTATAATGATCAACGTGTGACCCCTTGGTCACCTCCAACCACAAGCCCAAAACTACTCCCACATGAGCAGCCTCTAAGGAAAATCCTGAACAACCGCTGAACCTGCAAGTGAAATCCTAAAGGATTGGAGTGAGCATAAAAATAATTAGTAGGTATTCTAAAAGTAAAACATTGAATCCAAGTGTTTCCTTACCAAAAGTTAACTGATGAAAAAAGTTTGGAAAATATATTTATAAAACAAGGTTTTCCCATTTAAAAAATAACACTTATTTTCCAATATGAGTACCAATTCACACCATATATTATTTAAAAAATAGTTTACCATTTTATAACAAAACCAAATAAATAATATCAGGGCTATTAAAAAGGGAGGCACGTAAATAATACAAGCTAAAAATAAACCAGTGCAACAGAAAATAAATAAGAAATACAAGCTGTAACCATGGGAGATCTTGAATATCCCTAGACAACCCCTAGTCACACTCGGTCCAGAACCACCTATAGGTGTATGGGGAAGCCCCATAGTCTATAACCCACTGATTTCCCTCAAAAAAAAATCAACCTAAAATCCCATTTGGCCTCTTTATCTACCAGGGGAACCAACCCATCTAATCAGGGTTGGTGGGTAACCTTCACTTGATAATCTATAATATGCCTATAAACCCATGGTGGTTATAACAATACTGTGTAAGTAGGAGTCCCTTGCACGTGTGACTCACCTCACATCACTTTCCTACCCAAAACACAGACAACACTATATGATAACCCATAAGGGATATCCCTCCTATAAAGGTGACCCATATTTATATAAATACATTTCATAAAACACTCAAAGTTTCCAACCGGGCATATACTTTATCCAAAACACAATCTCCTTTAAAAGTTAGTACAAAAATTATCTTTAGGTTAAAAGTTCCAAATGAGACTTTAACTCAACATGTTTAAATACATTTACCCCAAAAATCTTCCAAATATTGTTTTTAAATATATAAATCCCAATGATCCCTTAGGAAAACATTCACCAAAACCCACACCAGGAGCCAAATGGGCACGCTGTTTCAAACACAAACACCAAAGCATTTTTCAAGGCCAAATGAACCAAAACCTTGAATAATATGTTTAAATATGTCCTTTGAAAATTAATAATGAACCCCATCCTTTCAAATATGAATAGCCATTTTTTGGAACTAGTGTTTTTAAGAAAAACACCATTTTATGTTACCATCTTCATTTGGCGGCACATCCATGTGTGCACCTAGTGCACCCATGGATGTGTCAACATATGATGGTGCATCACACATCCAAAGGGTTTCCCATAAACCAATACCATAAAACACCACTTTCTTTAAAACCATCAGCACTCACCCACTTTATTTTAAAAGAACACAAAACAAAACACTAAAGCCATTAAATCCATACCAATGTATTATAAGACAATAACCAAGACATAACATAACCAAATCATACACAACAAACCAAGTTCATTTACAAAAAATTACATTGCAGCATAATAATCGCTATACATTTATTAAAAACCCAATTTCTCATTAAAAGAACAAAGGTGATTCGAACAAGCTTCTTAGGTACCCCTAAACCTTGGTAATTTACACAAAACTCTTTTAAAAGATATTTTTAACAAACCAAATAAATTCCAAATCTCTATAATAATTTAAACAAGGGTCCCATAGAGGTGAGAAACAATTTTATAAATATATTTAAAATTCCAAGCATCAAAGGAAAAGATTTAGGAAATAAAAACATGGAAACACATATCGAAACCTCATGCAATTGGAATGAAACTTCAATAGGAGGAAGAACGATTCCCCATAGACAAATATCACACCCTAAATCCAAAGGAAACCAAAGATACACATTATACCTAACTTTTAGGGTTCTTCCAACAAGAAAACCCACATGGAAACCCTAGAAATTGAGTGAGGAGAGGAGAATATGGGGAATAGAAGTCACTGGAAGGAACCACTGGATAGAGGAGCGGCTGCCTAAAGGAGTGCCAAAGGGGAGGATTCATGCATGAGTGGGTAAGGAGGAGAGTGTTGTGCATGAGGGATAATAGGAAGAGAGGGGGTTTGTGTCAGGGATAATTGGGAGGGGATGTGCATGAGGGAATATAGGGAGAGAGGGGTGGGGGAGATTGGGATAAAAAATAGAGGGATTAATGGGGAGGGGGTGCGTGAGATAAAAAAGGGAGGGATTAATGGGGAGAGAGGGGTGAGTAGAGAGAGGTGTATAGGGAATAAAATTAAAAAAAAACAATAAAAAATGGTGTAATAGGGAGAGAGAGGGGGGATTCGTGATGGATAAAAAAGAGGGGTTAGTGCGTGATTGGTAAAACAGAGAAAGGGGAGGCGTGTTGGATAAAAAAAGTGATGATTAAAACCCTTTTAAAAAATAAAATTAATAACAATAACAAATAAATAATGAAAAAAGATGTTAATAATAATAATGATAATAATAATAATAATAATAATAATAATAATAATAATAATAATAATTTAAATAATAATAAAAACAAAATTTTAATGAAAACATTTATAATAATATTATTAATTATATAATCATAACAACACCATTAATTTTCTTAATGATTACAAAAAAAAGAACAACAACAATAACAATAACAAAAACAACAATATTATTATTCATTTTTTTAAATAATAACAAAATTAATAACAACCAAATAATAATTATATTTATAATCCTTTTAATGATAATATGATCATTTAAAATTTTGATTAAAAAAACATTTTTGTTTACACAACCATGTTATTATTATTATGTCTTAAACACTTAATTTATTTTATTCGCATAAATTTTTATTATTTTAAGTAATGGGTAATCGTAGGGGAATCTGAGTTGACTGCACGGTTAGATCTAACGATGTGGTTCCCGTACACTAGTCCGAAACCCACCAAAAACATCAAATATCAAAAAATTTAAACATGCATTGAACATGCTCCTTGAAAAGGCTAACTGAAGCCAAGAAATAATAAAGTAAAATAATTTAAAATCTTGGGGTGTTAAAATTCTCCCTACCACAAAACTTTATGTCTCTAGAAAGTCACCCAGCTGAAAGAAAACCAAAACATAGGTCAATGCCTGACCAAAAATGTTGGGAAAAAATATGAGCCTTGAGATGACTATTCACTCTACAAGTTACACCCAACCGACTCAGAGAGAAACCATAAAAAAGGGGATAACACGAGAGGGTTATCCCCACAAAAAAATCAACTAATGTAAGAATTAGAACCCAAACACACCACCCTAGTGGGGGGGGGGGGATGTGGGAACTCCAAATCGATCCAAACTAATTTCTATAGCATGAGAGAAAGAACACTTCCACTGAAACTTGGAACTCTTGACCCAGACCAAAAACCTACAACACTAGAGAAAATCCTCCGAGATGAACTTAACTCAAGGAGTGAACCCGAGATTAACTACAAAAATAGATTCTCCAACATGAACTTACATCCCCAAACAAAGAAAACTAAACAGAGATCAACCCATACAAGGGATAAAAACACTTTTAAGAAAAATGAATGATTCAGAAGACCCTATTAAAACAAACAAGACTATTTGGATTGCATCAGAACAAGTTCATAAAATTCCTTCATTAAAATGAATACATTATGATTACAGTAAAACTTTAATAGAAAAGAAACAAGAAAATAAATTCATTAAATTTTCTAATCCCAACATGGAATACATAACCCAAACCGAGGATTCACACCCCTGATAACTCCTGACTGCACATGAGCTTCACCCTAAGACCTGTGGCTAGGGCTCCGATGGATGAAGCATTTCCTGCCCCACAGTTAGCCACTAAAATTATTTTGGTCACAATATCTTCTTCATGAGGCACATCCTGTTAAACATATCCAGATAACCTAGAAAACAACAATAATGACACGTCTTCATAAGGATGCAACATGATTACTTCATGTGCCTAAACTGGCCACACTAGTGTCACACCACTTAATGGTCTAATGAACTAGAATCCAAAACCAATGTAGAGGACTCTTTAAGAATAAGACCCTCTAGTACATCCTTCTTTCCAGATGGGGAACCTTAATGAGTAACTGGATATACTGGATTGCCAACCATCTACGCTCTGAAGACCAAATCAGCTAGGAACTCCTCATCTAATAGCTTATCGAAATGATGGTACTTGAAAGGGTGGAATCACTCTTTGATCTCTATATGAATACCCAAAATGAAGAAATAAGTCTTTATCAAATCTTGTGATGCTTCCTCTAATGAAAAGGACACAAGATCTTTGAAATGGTCTACATAAGTATTCACCATCCGTTGTTCTTGTTGAATACGCATGAGTTCTTGCTTCTTTTCATCTTCAACTCTTCAGGTATGAACCATCAGACAAATATGGATTTAGAGACATCTCACGTGATCCAAAATTTCATTTACAGAGGGGAAAACAACTCCAATTCATCCAGAGATGGACCTTTGAATAGACCCAAAATGGCACACACTCTGATAGCTTCAGGAGTTCCCAATATATTGAAGGAGTGATCGATCTCTTCAAGAAACTCTGTTGCCTCTGATGAACCTCAATCACTATGAAGAACATGTAACATCCAAGAATGACCAATAATTGAAGATGACTTGTCAAAAACTTGGGGACCTTTCTGGGCAACATTTTCTGAACAACATATAAAACACAAAACCAAAACCAATATCAATCCAAAGTAAAATAAAAAAGATCACTTCAATATATAAACAAACAAACCAATATAAATATGGACAAAACATTTTTCCTTTAAAACCAATTGTTTTAATCCCAATACTATTTAAAATGAAGCATTATCATTTTCAAAATACCTTTTCATTTTCAACAACACACTTACACTAACCAGAGCCATGACAAAACACCACATCCACCAAAATACCAGAGAGGGGGACTAGAAGTTTTGATTAACCCAATGACATGGTAGTGATCCATGAACCAAGAAAGCATAGTACTAAGAGGACCTTGAACTGGGAACTTGGGATCCACAAGGGTCACTACTCCATGTGAGGTCACAACGTGTCATTGAGTCACCTCTATTCTCATCCCTCAATCCAAAACAAAGACAAAAGACTCAAAACCTAAACTACCCCTGATGACTTGAGGTTCAGAACTAGAAAGGGTTCATGAAACCCTTCTCGTACCTACCTCTTAAGTCATGAAATTATTAATCTTCATTTACTGGACACCCCATGTAACAAGGTCCTCCTCTAATACCATTTTGTCATGAACCAACCCTGGTTGACCCTAAACTAGTCTCCCGATCCAATCCGCGGCAAGGCTCGAAGGACATTCCTGACCCCCATGGGCTAGTAACTAGTGTCAGGCATCAAAGTATACATGAAAGAACAATTTAATCCCAAGATATAAAACCAAGATCATATAAATAAATAGAACAAACAAAGAAGGAAGAAAAATAACATATGAATCTTAAATATACAAGGAACTAATCCAGATACAAAAAGAACATAACTAGAAATAAGACCTAGCTACAACGATCTCCATGTGACCCCTTGGTCACCTCCAAACAGAAGCCCAAAACTACTCCCACACGAGTAGTAACTAAGGAAAAGCTTGAAAAAAAGATGAAAATTTAAGTAAAATTGTAAAGGATGGGCGTGAGCACAAAAAATCTCAGTAGGGATGCCAAAATAAAAACACTAAATCCAAGGGTTTCCTTACCCAAAGTTGTTTGATGACACAAGTTGGGAAAATACAATTATAAAAATAAGGTTTTACTATTTAAAAAAATAACACATCATTCCAACTATGAGAACCAACTCATGCCATATATTATTTCAAAAACAGTTTACCATTTTATAAACAAAACCAAACTAGTAATATCATGGCTATAAAAAAGGGAGACAGGTAAATAATACAAGCTGAAAATAAACTAGTGTATCACAAAATAAACAATAAATACAAGATGTAACCATGGGTGTTCCTAAACATCCCCATACAACCCTTGAATTCACTAAAGTGTGACCAATTGTCTCTTATCGACCGTTCAAGGTTCCGGTTCTATGATAATGTGTATAGCAGCACTCAAGTCGAATTCTCAGCACTGATACTTTTTAATAGTCTATTAATTTTAGTTAATTGTATTTTGATTGGGGGTTTCATTGTAGGGCTTAATTGAAATTATTGATTGATTTACCAATTTAATAAATATTGTGGTGAGTTCATCATTAGGGAGTTTAGATTTTGATATCCTAGAGCTCGGCTTTATATTTCATTAAATCAACACCCACTTCACAAGATGAATTTGATTGGAATTCCTAAGTGTTAAGGATTTAATCCAAGTCTTAACTTAACTTATGGCTCTAATATTAATCAATTATTTTTTAGGTTATTATTTTTATGGTTCTAATAATCCATGGAAACCACATGTTATACAAAACAAGTCATCAATCTAGGACATATTAAGTCCAACATACACAATGTTAATTTGAAGAATATTCATCGAGAAAATACTCTCAATAACTTAACATACCTAAATTTTTAATCACCCCAATGATATATTTACTCATCCATTGATATAATTAGTAATATGATTTATTATATTTATCAGGATGAATTAATAATAGAAGAAAAATAAAGGGATAAAAAAAGAGTTGTGCACCGAACACACACACAAATGGTGAAGAGAATTAAATATGGACATTCGATTGAATGAGAGAGAAAAATAGAAAATGGATTTTTAATTGGTTTAAACAATTTTAAGAACATTAATATTAAAAAATTAGGGTGGTTTATATTAATATATAATAATAAATAAACATGTATTAAAATAGAATTACAAAACAAACACTTACAAGATTACAAACGAAGAAGAAAACAAAAGTAAATGAAAGAAGTAAATAGGAATGGTATCTGAAGTTGAAACATGAGTATGAAAGATCCTCCTAAGACTTTAAAAGAGACTTGTTCATTCTGAACTATCCTCATTTTCTCTGAAATTCCAACCCCTTTAAAGGATAAGAGGAGGATGTATTTATAGCATAATGGTGGTGGACTGTTTGCATTCCAAATCTGCACATCCAATTGAATCACCAATTTGATATATTATACAACTGAATATCAAGATATGATCTCATTACAAGTTGCAGATATAGATCTCCTCTATCTACTCTGAATATTTGGCATCTATTGGACTGAAGTATCCAATTTTATGTCTGTTTGATTAAACAATTTTAATCTGTACATTTCAATCCATACTTTTTAATGTCCAAAATGTGAATGGGTTTTTGAATAAGAGTATTAACTCAAGTCCAAAAAATTTATTCAAAAATGTTGGCTTCCTAAATATCCTATTTCACACTAAAAATATCTACTATAATGTATGTCTCTATCAGGATAAATGTCAATACTGGTGTGTTGATTTCATTTACCTGACCAAATGGTGGTCTAAACTTAATTGAATCATTTGGGTCACTTTTTAGTTGAGTTGGGCCTTGAAATTTTTTCCAAATATGAATGGAATTGTCTAACGACTTTTTATGGAGAATAAATTTTTTTGGACTTCTATATTGATTCTAGTAATTCAATCTTCATGGCTATTCCATTTAATTCACAGATTCTGTGGGCCTTCATGTGTGGTTCATATGTCCCTTAAAATGTTATAATTGGACAATGATTAATTCTATTGATATGTTTGAAATTGAATAATAAATACTAAAAATCAAGAACAATGAAATTTAGATAAGATGAGTGAGAGTTATAATTAAAATAGTAAACTAACTTAATTGGACTACTTCAAATAATTCTCAAAAATTATATTAAGTAATAAAACCTGAGTATCTAACATTAATTATGAACTTTTACATAAAATTTACTATATTAAGTATATAAAAATTTACGAATAAATGAATAAAATCAAATCCCCCACACTTAGTCTTGTGCATGTCCTCATATGAAAAAAATATAAAAAAATAACAAAACTATTCTCACTCACCAACAAATATTATTTTTTCCCCATAATATAGGGAGTTTTAGACAATTTCACTCATCCATATTAAACTCCAGCACAAATTTTTACAGAAAAAATGTTCAAAAACAATTTATTTTTCATGCTAAAATTTATAAATGGAAAATTTGGACACTCAAAAATCACACATCTCAAGATGATAAAATTTATTTATGGAGGTTCACTCATTCACCAAACAAAGGTTAAAATATTAGAGTTTGAAAGATCTATCACCTTCAATTACCTATCCTAAAGTGCAAAAGAATCAAGATGTCTTTTGAAGGGGTTATTTATATTGGTATGGGATGAAAAGAATTTAATGTCCAAGAGAGAGGAGAAGAGGGGTAAAACATTGGCATGGGTAAAACAATGCACTTTTTTTTGAAATGAAACATGGAAGAAAATGGAAACAAATATTTACAAGGGTATGATTGTGTCAAGAAAGTCACAATGTAGAAAGAAAATTTTAAGAGGATGAGAAGATGAAATATTTATAAAACAAAAACTTATCCTAATGACATAATAATATATAATAACAATGTTTTATTTATTTTGTTTCATTTTTTTTGAAATCTAACCTTAAAAAAATCTCAAAATCATCACCCAAACCATGATTGATCCCCTAACAAAACTAATGGTAATAGTTATAACAAGATAAAAGGTTGAAGAAGATTGATTTTTGAACCACCTAAGATGAAACCCATTTTTTTCTTTTTTTTCTTTTTATTTTCTATCATTTTTTTGAACACTTGTCAATAACATTTACAAAATTACATAAATGAAAGTACATTCCCCAAACTTACTGAATGGAAACCTCTCCCCCACACTAAAAATTATTCTTTCCCTCAACCATATGATAACACATTGAAAATCAAGAAAAGGGCATACAAAAATGAAATCCATTCCCCCAAACTTATATTTCAATAAATTATGCAATATAAATACATTTAGATGTTGGATGGGATAAGGTATTAGGATTATAATGTGGCTATCAAAGAAAAGGTTCTTATATGCTTAGGGGGGATTTCAAAAGAAGGATTAATGTAAGGGTAATGGGAGGATATTTTACTATTGTGATTCTTATATGGACCAGAAAATGCCTCTATCATATTAATGCACACAAAAGTAGGAAATTTAGGTCAAAGGTCCACAAACTCAAGAATCACAATCAGGGATGAAAAAAAACATGTTGAAAAGATTTACATAGGTGTCCTTGGAATGAAATATAATATTGTTCCTCACGGTTAGGGAAAATCATTTTCCAAATTAAAAATTGAGCATTCAAAATTTGTTGATTTTGACACAAGATTCTTTATCTAGAATTATGATGAAAAAAAAAATTTAGATGAAAACACGTCTTTTGACTCCCCAAATTTGTTGGACAAAATTTCAAAACATTATGGTGAGTAAGTATGAATCTTTTTGTCTTTTTTCATTTTTTTAGTTTGTTTAGTTTTTTAGTGTGTTTAAAATAAAAACCCACACAAAACAGAAAGAGAGAACGAAAAAAAGTTTGATGATGAAAGTGGTAAAAAAATTGAAAAAGAGAAGAAGAATAAGAAAAAGGTAGAGAGAGAGAATGAGGAAGAATAGAGAAAGAGGGAGTTAAAGGGAAAGTGGTGCCCCCTGGTTTGGATTCATCGGGTCTCTGCCTCCATCCAGTGGTGGGTCGGTGGTATTCAAGGTGGTTACTTGGATATGTGTCCTCTCATAGGGATAATTTATCCTATGTCCATTAACTATGAATGTCCTTTTAGGAAATGGTTCTTGGACGTGCACTGAACCCAATGGGTAAACATGAGAAACAATAAAAGGACCTTACCAATGATAATTAAGCTTAATTGGGTGAAGCTAAAATTGAGAGTTTAAGAGCAATGCCTTTTCAAATTAATATAGTACCTTTCCCAGGATGTGTTTTTCAGGGAGTACCTTAGGCTTTTCTTTTTATAGATTGGAATTCTCATAGGAATCAAGGTGATTCTCCTCCAATCCAGTCAACTGTAGCAATATTTCATCACCCAATTTTCACAATCAAAATTACATGTTTTCACATCCCAAAATGTCTTATGTTGGATTTAAATTGTAAAATAGAATGATTTACCAAAAACTATCATAAAAGGAGACATCCAAATGGGTGGTTTATAGGTAGATTGATAAGTCCAAAGTTCTTTACCAAGTCTCTCAGGCCAGTCTTTTTTGGTCGGCTTAACAATTATCTCAAGCACTATTTTCACTTCTCTATTAAAAAGTTTATCCATGTAATTTTTTTGGGGGTGATATGACGTTGAAGTTTTATTTATAACACCATTATTTTTCAAAATATATTCCATGGTTCTATTAAAAAAATGGGTTCCTAAGTCACTGATCATGGCATGAAAAGTTCCAAATCTGTCAAAGATGTGGGTTTTTAGGAACTCACTAACAGTATGTGAATCATCCTTTCTAGTGGATTTGGCCTCAACCCACCTAGAAACATAATAGACTACAAGAATAATGTATGAGAATCCATTGTAATGGGGGAATGTTCCAATGAAATAGATGCCCCAAACATTGAAGACTTCACTGAAGATTAATGTATTTTGGGGAATTTCATTTCTTTTGGAAATTGTGCCAAACTATTGGAAAGTGGGACATGATTTACAGAACTCATGTGAGTCCTTGAATACTGAAGGCCATAAGAATTCATAATCTATGAACTTTTGGGAGGTCCTTTGTGGTCCAAATTGGACACCTCTAGGAAGTGAGTAACATAATTATAAGATGGAGGAATGTTAATTTTCATCAACACATATCCTAATTACCATGTCATCCCCAGTTTTCCAAAGATTATTTTCTTCTCAAAAATAGTATTTTGAATCAATTTTCAAATTAATTTTTTGTTCTTTTGAAAAATTTTCATGAAAAACACTAGAAACCAATTAATTTACAATTGGGGCATACTATGGTGATTTTGAAGTGAGATATGAAAGGTTCTTAGTGGGGAATTTAGGATCACAGATTTTTGAATGATAAGAAGTTCAAATTCTACTCAGGTGATCAGACATAGGGTTTTATTTTCTTAATCTATCTTTGATTTCAAGGTCAAACTCTTGGATAATTATAATCTATCTTATTGGCCTAGGTTTGGAATCACTTTTCTTGAGTAAGTACTTTATAATAGAATGGTCTGTGAAGATGATGATTTTGGAATCTAAGAGATAGGGCCAAAAATTATCTAAGGAAAAAACCAATGTTAAAAATTTATTTTCATCCACAATGTAGTGATATTGAGTTTAATTCAATGTTTTTGAGGCATATTAGATGAAATGATGAATGTTTTTCTCTTCTTTGACCAAGAACAGCCCCAATGGCTCTATCAGAAGCAACACACATCAACTCAAAGGTTAAGAACCAATCTGGGGGTTGGATTTTAGGGGAAGATGTAAGAGTAGTTTTGGGTTTAATAAAGTCTCTCTTTAAAACATCATCAATATGGAAAGTGAAATCATTTTTGAGAAACCGAGTGAGTGGGAGGGAAATCCTACTGATGTTATGGATGATTCACTAAAAGAAACTAGCATGAACAAGGAATAAGAAGATGTCATGAATAGAGGTGGGTTCAGAAAGTGATTGTCTCACTTCAATTTTGGCAAGATCAACTTCAATACCCTCTTTTGAAACTATGTTACCTAGAAAAATACAATTTGAAACCATGAAGTGACATTATTCATAATTTAACATAAGGTTACACTTGACACACTTTTGAAGTACTAGAGAGAGTGAATTCAAGAAAGATTCAAATGACTCACCATAAATGGTAAATTTATACATAAATACTTCCATGTAGTGTTTAATGAATTTAGAAAATATACTCATCATACACCTTCAGAATGTTGTGGGATTATTAAAAAAGCAAAAAGGCATTCTCCTATATGAATATGTTCTAAATGGGAAAGTGAATGTTGTCTTTTCATGGTCCTAAGGTGTGATTGGGATTTGTACGTAGCCCATGTATCCATCAAGAAATCCAAACTGTGAATTTACAGCTAATAATTCTATCATTTGATCAAGTAATGGAAGAGGGTAATGATCTTTTCTTGTTTCAACATTCAATTTCCTATAGTCGATGTGCACACACCATTTGTTCTTCACCAGAGTTGTGACAACCTCAACATGTTCATTTGTGATAATAGTAATCCCACCTTTCTTAGGTACAACTTGAATTGGACCAACCCATTCACTATCAGAAATTGGGTAGATAATACCATCTTAAAGAATCTTGGGGATCTCTTACCTAACTACCTCAAGTATGAGTTGATTAAGTATTCTTTGTGTTGTCTAATTGGTTTGGATGATTCCTCAAGATGTATGTGATCATGAAAAGGGAAGGGTTGATTCCTGGTATGTCATCTAGGGTCCAACCTAAGTCCTTTTTGTTTTCCTCCAACACCTAACCATGTTTGAACTTCTCTGTTTTAGTAAGTGAAGTAGAGATAATGACAGGATAAGAGTGATCTTGGAAAAAAAATGCATATTTCAAGTGTTTAGGAAGTGGTTTCAGATCAGTCTCTTCTTTCATTTGTGGGTTAGACAACTCAGGAATTTAGGAAGGTACTTTAGTTGGTTTTGATTATTTTTCCTTAATACTGTCTAAGGTGGAGCAGTAGAGATCGAAGTTGATGTGTGATTCAAGAGAGTTTTCATGATCCTCTAGATTGATAGAGTCTATGAATGATAATTCCATATCAAATTCACCATTTATAACTTGGTTAATAATGTTATAGATTTTACATGATCATTTCTCATTATAACATGATTAACATGATGGAATTGGGTTCAATTGACTCTCAAAAGTGTCCTCCGAATCATGGATTGAGAATGCATAGTTATCCTCATATATATATCACATGGCTTGGAAAATGCTGAACATGACTAGTTGGTCACCAAATTCCATGGATAAAATGCCTGAATGGACATAAATATTGGTTCTCACTATCATTAGGAATGGTCTTCCTAGAATTAATGTAGATTGAGAATAATTCATCTCAGCTTCTATGTCAAGGACATAGAAATCAACAGGGAAGATAAGATCATTCACACAATCAAGGACATCCTCGATTATAACCTCAGGAATATCAGTGCTTCAATAGGATAATTTAATGAAAACACCCATTGGTTATAAGGGACCTAGACTAAGTTTGGATAAGATGGATTTGAGGATGAAATTAATTGAGGCTTCTAGGTCTATGAGTGCATCATCGAAGTTGGAACTTCCAACATGTCATGGAACTGTAAAGGTCCCTAGATCTTTTCACTTTATGGGAATAAACATTTGGTTGAAATTTTCTTAAAAGGTCCTAAGTTTCCTCTTATGGATGCATAGTTCCTTAAGAAACATGGCATACTTAAGGATTTTTTTATGGAATCTAAGTGGGAAATGTTGACTTCAACACGTCTAAGCATGTTGAGAATTTTAGGATCAGGATTAAACTAATTCCTTGGATTTGAAATGACCTGAGGAAAATTAACTGGGTTCCTAAGTATAATGAAAAAAGGTGAGGGAATGGAGTTTGGTTCCTTTTCTAATTTATTTTTCTTTTTCATATTCTAGTTCAATATTGAAATTGATGTTTTAGGACTCATCATGAGGCCTAGAAATTTGCTTTCCCAATCTAAGAGAAATTGCACTTACATTACCCTTGGGGTTGGGTAATGGTTGATCTGGGAGTTGGGAAGAATTTGATTGTTGTTATTGTCTTAGGTGGGATGCAAGATAACCAATTTGGGTTTCAATATTTTCAAGGATTGAATTGGTGAATGAGGAAAGATCTTCCACTATACTTTCCCATGGTTTCTTGGAAGAAGAGGCTTGTCCTGAATTAGGATTTCCTTGATTTTTGTTTTTGGGAAAGTGATTGTATTGGTTTGGGAATTGGGAAGGATCATTAGGATAGTGGAATCTATGAGGAGTAAGAGGAGGATTGATCCTTTGAGGTTGAGGAACAAAATGGTAAGGTTGTTGGAAGTTACCAACACCTTGACCATATTGGAATTGGTATGGGTTTTGAGGAGGGAATATAGGGGGATGAGAAATGGGATTAACAGACCTCAATCCTTTGTTGATTTTATAAGAGAAGGGATTAAAGTGGGTTTGGTTGAAGTTTCTAATGAAATGACATGATTGTTGAGGGTTGGTGTTCCTCTGAGCATATGCTACATTGAGCTCCATTGGTCTGGAAGAATCATATGGATCCTCTTGAGGTTGTGGACATGTGTCATTTGGATGATATAGGGAGCTACATATTCGAAAATTCTTTATTGGTCCAAGGAACAAATATTGTGGATAAGATGAGGTTGGGGCTTTGGCAGCCAAAACAATTTGTTGCACAAGACTTGTAAGTTCACTCATCCACTCTGTCATCTTGTTCAGATCTATTGATTGACTGTCTTCGGATTGTTTAACTTGATAATGTGCTTGATTATAAATTTTTTTTTTGTTTACAACCATGTTTCTTATGAGATCTCTTGTAGCTGCAGGATTTTTTTGAACAAGAACACTGCCACTTGTGGTGTCATTGAGAATTATCTCTACAGAAAATAACCCCTCATATAAATATGGGATCAAGATTTGGTAAGGGATTTAGTGGTGTGGGCAGGTTGACACAAGATTTTTGAACATCACCCAATATTTATAGAGTGAATCATTTGGGAATTATTTAATCCCACTTATTTTATCTTGGATAGAAGCGGTACGAGAAGCAGGAAATAATTTTTCTAAGAAAAGTTTCTTTACGTAATTTCATGTGGTTATGGAACCATGAGGGAGGTACTAGATCCATGAAATGGAAGTGTTAGCTTGGGAGAAAGGAAATTCTCGAATTTTGATTTGTTCCTCAGAAACCCCTTGAGGCTTCATAGTTGACTACACCACTTGGAACTCTTTAAGATGAAGATGTGGATACTCACTGGCTAGCTCTTGGAAATGAGGAAGAAGATGAATCAAACTTGATTTTCATTCAAAGTTAGCTTTTATGTTTGGATATTGAATACTAAGGGTTTGATAATTTATATTTGGGGAAACAATTCTTTAAGTGTTATTTCCCCATTATTATCAATATCTAATTCAATTGGTTGTACAAGGACTGGTTCTTGAATGATTTTATTATCTATTATGTTACTCCTAAGTTGGTGAATATTGTTCTCTATTTTTGGGTGAAATAGATTCAAGGGAATTTTTGGGAGGATATGGGGCATTCAGAGAAAATTTTGAAGGATGGGGAAGATGGGTTTTTCTTTTTGTTTTTTTTTCATTTATCATTTTTACGTGAAAGAAGGTATTTCTTTGTGTTTTTTTTTCATTTTTTTAAATTTAATTTTTTGTTTTTTTTACAATAACAAAAAACTAATGAATAATTAATCAACCATACCCAAAAACGGTGCCATTTTATGTGAATAATATTGTTTCCTATTGACCATTCAAAGTTTCGGTGCTCTGCTAATGTGTATAGCAGCACTCGGGTCGAATCCTTGGCAATGATACTTTTTAATAGTCAATTGTTTTTAGTTGATTGTATTTTGATTGGGGGGGGGTTGTTTACAAATATTAATTGAAATGATTGATTTATTTGATAATTTAATAAATAATTGGGTGATTTCATCATTAAGGAGTTAATCTTGTGATATCTTTGATATTTGCTTTATATTACATTATATTAACACCCACTTCACAAGATGACTTTGATCAAAATTAGCAAGTGTTAAATATTTAATCCAAGCCTTAATGTAACTTAGGGTTCTAATATTAATCATATCTTGTTGATGGTAGTTTATTTATTATTCCAATAATCCATGAAAATGACAGGTTAAACAAAACAAGTCATTAATCCATGACATGTTAAGTCCAACATACACAATGTTAATTTGAAGAATATTCATCGAGAAAATACTCGTAATCACTTAACATACCTACATTTTGACTCATGCCAATGAGATATTTAATCATACATTAAGATTATTAGTAATTTGGTTTATTATATTTATATAGTTGAATTGATAATAGAAGAAAAATAAAGGGATAAGAAAAGAGTTGTGCGCTGAACACACACACAAACAATGAAGAGAATCAAATATGGAATTTAGATTGAATGAGAAATAAAAATAGGAAATATATTTTAACTTTGTTTAAACTATTTTAAAAAAATTAATATTACAAAATAGGGGGTGGATTACATTTATAGATAATGAGAAAGAAACCTGTATTAAAACAGAATTACAAAACAAACTCTTACAAGATTAAAAATGAAGAAGAACACAAAATTAAATGAAAAGAAGCAACAATGAATGGTATCTCAAGTTGAAACTTGAGATTAGAAAATCCTCCCGAGACTTTTTCAGAGCTTCTTCATTCCAACATATCCCCCTTTTCTTTAAAATTCTAACCCCTTGCAGGAAGAAGAGGGGGATATATTTATAGCCCCATGGTGGTGGACTGTTTTCATTCCAAATATACCCCTCCAATTGCATCACCAATTTGATAAATTAGATAGCCAAATATTGAGATATGATATTCTTATAAGTATTAGATATGGTACTCCTCTGTCAACTATGAAAATTTGGAGGCTATTAGACTTAAGGAGGCAAAGTTATGGTAGTTTGATTAAAAAACTTTAATATTTACATTTCAATCCATACTTTTCAAGTCCAAAATGTGAATTGGTTTTTGAGTAGAAAATTTCCCTCAAATATGAAAACATAATTCAAAAATTTTTTCCGCCTAAATCTACTCTTTCACACTACAATATCTCAGCTCGAATGGATTTCTCTATCTGAATAAATGTCAATATTAGTGTGATGATTTCATTCTTGGGAGAATATGATAGGATGAAATTAATTAAATCATTGGGGCACATTTTAGTGGAGTTTGGAATTGATGTTTTTACCCAAAATGAATGATATTGTACCCAAAATTTTTGTGGATAATCAACAATTTTATACTTCTAGATTAATCCTAGCAATTCAATATTCAAGGATGGTCTATTTTCATCAAAGATTCTGTGGGCCTTCTTTTGTGGTATATATTTCCCTTCAAATGGAATAATTGGACTATGATTCCTTATTATAATATGTATAAAATTGAACAAGGAATCTTAAAAAACAAGAACTTTTCAATTTGGATAATCATGGTGAGAGTTATTATTAAAATAGTAAACTAACTTAATTGGACTACTTAAAATAATGCTCAAAAATTATATTTAGTATTAAAACATGAGTATCTCACAATAATTATGAACTTTTACAAGAAATGTACTAGAGGGAGTATACAAAAGGTTATGAATAAATACATAACATCACACACTCAGTTTGTAACCACCTGCTGACGTATGGTGAAACCCCGTAGTCTATAACCCATTGATCGCCCTCGCGAAAAAATCAGCAGCAAATCCCTCCTAGCCTCTCTATCTACTAGGGGAACCAACCCATCTAATCAGGGCTAGCGAGTAACCCTCAGTCAATAATATATAAGATTCCCATGAACCCATGGTGGTTATATAAATACTGTGTATGTAGGAGGCCCTATCATGCTAGACTCATCTCACTGCACTTGCTTACCCCAAACATGGACACCACTATACAATAACCCATAAGGGATATCCCTCCTATAAAGGTGACCCATATTTATATACATACATTTCTTAAAACAGTCAAAGTTTCCAACTAGGCATACACTTTCACCAAAACACAATATCCATTAAAAATATATAAAAACATTATCCTTGGGTTAAACATTCCAAATGGGCCTTTAACTCAACATGTCTAAATACATTTACTGAAAACATCTTACCAATACTGCTTTTAAATTTACTGTAACGACCCAAACTTTCATTAATGAAAATTCATCTTAATCGAATTAAATGTTATATTATGGTTATATAAAATGTGAACTTCATTGGTTTTATGTTTCTGGATTTTAAAATACCGTTATGAATTGTGAATTTTTCTAATATAGCCATTGAACAGTGATCACATGTTTAGTATAAATATAGGGCTTTACCAAATCCAATTTACATAGAAAAAGGAAGCGATGGCCTCATCCAGCAGACTTTCCCCATACAAAGCCCATTTGTCAGAGCTCGGAAAGGAGGTGGCATTATTGGGCTTCGCTCTTGACCAAGCCCAAGCCAAGCTTGAACATTTTAAGCTTTAGCAGAACTGACTACGGGAGAAGTGGAAGTTAATAGAGATTACCACCAGAGAAATGTTATCCAAGCCACACCAAGAGTCGATCACCATCTCACACCTTACCCTTTGGTGTTATGCGGGTGTTATAAGGGGTTATTTAACAAGACATTAGCACTATTAATATGCGCATTATTTTTGTATATAATAACGAATATACATTCATTTTATTATTGTTACTTTGTAAATAGTTTTTAAAACACAAATAGGATTTTTAGTTAACATTAAACTAAGAAATCTATTTTGATTAATTAATTGATTTTTTAAATAAATAGTATTTTAATAAGATATTATTATTAAATTACTTTTTATTAAATATAAATGATCATATAATTTTATGAATGCAATTGTAATTTTTATTAAGGTTTGAAAACTGTTTTTGTCAAAACCTATGAATTTTCTGTAAATGTCAGTTTATATTTTAAAAGTAAAAATTCACATAATTATAAAATTATTTAGATAAAAAGAATATTATTTTTGGAATCAGGATGTTGAAATTATCCAACAGTGAAATTGTCAACCTTTCTGAGACAGTCAAATTTTGGGGTAAAAATTAAATAACGTTTAAATATATAACATGTTTTATGACAACATAATGACCTACTATTGAAATAATAAAATAATATTAACATTATGTTCGACCAATATATGTTTTAGAATTAAAATATTGTGATTTTATATTTGTTTGATTTATTTTACAAAGCTTTTTTGGACCCTCCAAGACTTATAGAACATTTTGTCCTTTTAAATTGTTTTCCTTGAGAGTGTGACTCACCTCCACATAATCAACCCTATTATTTTAAGAAGATTGGACATTGGCCTTATAAAATATTTTTTTCACATCCCTTTGGAAAAAACCATGGGCAAAAACCAGGGGCTGGTTTGTGTTATTGATTAGTTTAATGTGAGGTGTCCCAAAACTAAAAAATAATGAATTCTTTCTCCATTCCTATATAAACGCACACAAGCTCCCACTTCCTCTTCACAAAAATCATTTTGAGTTTCACTAAACCTTGAACTAATCTCTCTAGAATCCCCAAGGTTCCCCAAGCTCCCAAGAAGCCTCTCTCAAGCCTCTCCCAAGCCTTTGGGATCACACTTCCAAGTAAGGGATTTCTTCCTTTCTCATTTTTTGTCAAATTTTCTTTAAGTTGTTATAACCTTTTTATTTCATTTAAAAATGTTGGGGTATGATTTATCTCCTACCTCATACTGACCTATTTATGTTTGTATGAGTGTATACCCCTTTCGCACTCATTAAAGCCTCTCATGTACACCCCTTACCATGCTGAAATTCCGTGAGGGATTTCTCCCTCCTCTTTTACATCGAAGTAATTATTTTGTATTATTCATCTAAATTCCATTATGTTTGTTGGTAAATGTATCTATATGACCCCCTTAATGTCAATTTCATGTAAATATGATGAGACACCCCTTTATCTCTCATCAATCATTTTTTTAGAGTTCTTATTTCACGTCGTTATGTTGCCGAAATTTCACTACGATTTTCCAATCCAATGTCATTGTGTAGTGAACACCATGCCCATTTATCAATCAAGGGTATTAACTTTTATGAAAATTTACTTATTGATTATAAATATTCATGCATGTATTCCACATACCTTTATGGTGGAATAAATTATGATGATTTATTTCATGTTGTATGATCCATGTGGAACACTTATGTATGAAATGAAATGTTTAAGTAAGTGTGCGCCCTGACAGCGCTCCAATGCATTGGGTAAAGTATAGTATCATGATATGTCATGTGCAATGGGAGTTGACTCATGATAATTCAATTTAAATCAGGGTTTACTCGAGTTTAGGTGCAATGAGGGTTTTCTCATGCTCCATGTGCAATGAGCCTTGGCTCATGCTAATTCCATGTTAAGTGTTGTTTCCACATTTCCATGTTATTATTATCATGATTTATCATGAAGTTATGTTCATGTTTATTTTGTGCTCCATTTATATGTATATTTTCTAACATGTATTGTATTTATCATGTTATTCTATGTTTACTCCCATACTATTCTTTATAGCTCGCCCTTTTATTATGCATGTCCTCAGGTTATCCCATGCATTGCAAAGTACGAGGGAATGTAGTTGTCATGTAAAGGATGTTTTCAAAAAAGATGTTGTATTTCATGTTTTAAGTTTTTATGTAATGATCCTAATCCCAAAAGATGATAGAACTCTTGATCTTCTATGTTGTAACAAGTGAAGTTTATGTAATAAATAATGATTCAGTTCGTAATAAAGAGTAGGGTTGTCATAGTTGGTATCAGAGGACACGTTTAGTTATTTTTGGGATTAGGATTAGAAAACCCTATTGATGGCTTAGAGACAAGAATATGTATGTTGATGCTTTTTTCCATCACAGAGTCCAAAAAATGGAAAAGGGGAATACCTTAATAATAAAGAGGGTCACCCTTTGAAGAACATAAAAAATTGACAAAGGCATGGACTAGGAACCCATTTTAAGGGAGTCGCGCAAGTTTCCTATGTATCATGCAAGTCACTTGCGCGCCACCTATGGGTCACGCAAGTCACTTGTGCACCCTATTCTTTTTTTCTCCCAAGGTGCCCAGTGGCATATAAATAGCCCTTGTGTGCCCCCCATTTTGAGGACAAATTTTCCAAAACTCAGATTCATGCTCTGGTCGCCCATGTCTTCAACTCAACTCTTCCGAAAACTTCTAAGGTAACTTTTTACCTAAAATAAAAGACTTGAAGGAGTAGGATGTGGCCTAAGTGTTTATAATTCATAACAAATTGTGCGCCTAAGTGTCTAGACGTCATTATAAGTGGAAACACTTGTGTGCCAGCCTACCCTTTCAATGAAACTTGCACACATCCCTTTTGGAAACATCTTAGGATAACAGTAAAGGATTGAGTTAAGTCTAACCAAAGTATTACCCTATATATTCTTCATCTCCCAGGTGAACCCATACTGTGCAAGTACACTTGCGTGACCAAGACTTGTGCGCTAAATTATTTACGCAGCCATACATGCGCGCCAAATTTATTTATGTGCCTCTATCCCATTCACCTCTCCTATTAAAGATATTAGCAATAAAACACCTTTTCAAAGCCATATATGGCCTGGTTATTTTGTTGGATTCCTTATTTGAAAAGAATCTGTGAGGACCTCTCCCAAAACCTGGTGACTTACAAGCTTTATGTCACCGTAGTTAGAGGTTTCCTATATAACCTCATCCTTTAAGATGAAAAGATCTTTTGATTTTGGGCCTCCTTATCAGGAGTAAGCCCCAAGTTACAAGTCCCCTTAACCTGGGCCTCCTTCTCAAGAGTAAGCTCCAGTCATAGTTTCCTTAATCAATGGGACTCTTTCGCAGGAGTAATCCCCAATATTAATTTCTTTTGATTTGGGCTTCCTTCTCAGGAATAGACCCCAATCATAAGTCCCTCTTAATTTGGGCTTCCTTTTCAGGAGTAAGACCTAGGTTAAAACTCCAAATCTCCATAAAGTACAAATACCTTTATGGATCCTGTTCCTTGTCTTCTTTCCTGAAGTAAGTCTAGGTCTTCATCTATTTGGGCAGTCATACATACGCAATCCCCACATCATTTCTCATGACTGCATATTTCATGGCACTATCATCAAGTTTACTGATACCTCTTGTTTCTCACACCGAGCATGACTCATGTGAGCTTAGAGTGTAAAAGTAATCACAAAATCTCTTTTTGGGCCATTAACCATGCATAAACCCCATATTTTTTTTACCATAACTACGTAGAATTTTATCTTTGCATTAAAAATAGAGTACGTAGGAAGCCTTTATAAGGTTTAAGACCATCTTTCATTAATTCATTTCTTTCCCATATGACGTTAAACTATATCCTTCTTATCGAACTACATGGGTTCTAATTCCTTTTTAACAAGGATACGTAGGTATCCCATCTGTGGGTATGATCCCAAATTTGAAATAATACCTGTCTTTCTGAATGAAAATAAACATCAAGTGCCCAACTGAGTGGATTTAAAAACAGTATGGTTATCATAATGACCAAGATATTTCTATACAATGTATTGAAGGATACCATTGACTAAGAATCTCTAATATATACAGATGATTCTCCATTGATGAAGAACCTCAAATACATATAAAAGATTCTCTAAATCATATACATATCAATCATTGATTTTTAAATCTAAAGGAAAACTCATTTTCATGCTTGGTGAATTAATAAGGATTCTTGAACATAACATAAATATATAAGAGAGTCTTGGAGTAGGTAATAATTCCCCCAAAAAGGTGTGATGAGCCTGACCTTTCATCCTATAAACCAATGCAATTTTTTAAGCCTCATCAGACCACAACTAATGAGCACCTACCTTTGGAAATTAAGTCCAAATGGATATAGAATCATTGGATGTTTCTGGTTCTATGAATAAACCTGTTAGAAAATGATTGGAAATTTTGAACCTTAAACAAACAAGGTCATCCCAATTTCGAGAAGAAACAGAAAATGGTGAACCCGACGTGAATCATTAACTAAGTTAAATGATGTTTTACTTATTTGTTAGGCCCATATTAAACTCAATATGAGGTCTAACATAGCAATCAATAACATATGTACTCATCCAAAATATGTAGTCTGGCCAAAATTATCTTGATTATTTCTACTATATCAAACTAGCACTCTTTTCCAAGATCTCTCTGCAACACAAAATGGCTTCTTTAATATTCACACTTGTGAATTCCTCAGCCGCTACTTCTGCTGGATCCTCATCCGCTCTAAGGACGACATCACCTACTCACCATATTCAACACTGGGTCTTGAATTCATTGGTGAGGGAATACCGTCAACATGGCCCCATCCCGACTTTGGAGGCCGCTTGATAAGCCCTCTAAGTTAACAACTCACCCTGGTTGTCTGGATTGCAATGATCAGTGGTCAGGAAGCAGGTGGTTCCAACCACCATCTCCAACCGTTTCGAGTCATTATCCCCAAAACACAACAACCAGTCCCTCCCATATTACAGGGAGGTGAATGAAGAAGTCACTCAAGGACTCAGTTCAAGAAGACATGAGTCCTTCTTGAGGAGCCCCATCAAAAATAACCACCAGAGTCGTGCGGTAGTGCACCCTCAACCTGATGAGGGTATCGCCTCTAGGTGTCCGACTCAGGTTCCTCAGAACCGAACATGCAAGATAAACCGTCAGAGGAAAAATTCAGCCAATAGGGAGCATATTCTTACCTCTTCCCTCTCTAGAGAAGTCCAGAAATCTAACTTTATGGTAAGCAAAGAGAAGGAATATACACCCGTCCGTCCTGATTTCCCTACCCAGCAGACTATTATGGCAGTAAGACACCAATCCCGCTAGAAAATTCCGGTGGAGTACTATAGGAAGGCACATACACCTATTTATAATTCATCTGCCAGTCAACATGCTCTTCTGATTTCAACCAAAGATGCTCTCCAATAAAATGTGGTGACCACCTGTAAACAGGCACATACACCTACTTACACTAATCAATTCTTCCAGTAGTCTCGTCTGCCAGTATTGAAGAAAGTTCATCAATCATATTCAGTGGAGAACAATCAGTATGCACATACACCTGCGATTTATCAGGCTAACCAACAGTCTCGTTTGGTAGCACCTGGAGACGTCAATTGGAAAGCTCCAATGACAAACATAAGGCATACACAACTTTTTTCCCCCACACATGAGTACTGTCAGAATTCACTAATAGGAAAAGGAGGATAGGAGCAGGAGCACACACCTACTCCAAGCATGGAATGGATGTATATTCCCGTTTCGGTAGCTGAAGTCACCAAGAACATTATGACAATGATGAAAGAGCAGAAGAAAATACCTTCCCATATTCTAGAAACCTATCAGAACATTATAACAACTTCAGTGACATCATAGGGTGAGAAACACAAATCCATCACTATCAGTGGAGTGACTCATCAACATGTCACCCTGGAGCAGATACACACCTCTGTTCCAGTCCAGGAGGGTCATGGGGAATACTACCTCATGTCATATGGACAATCAAGTCGGGAATATACACCTGATTTAAATGGAGATAATCAGCCTAACCTGACCATTTCCCCTGAGCAGGCACATACACCTACCCATAATAACCACTTTCATCAATAAGTGGTTTCCAAAGTGAGTAAGAAGTCATCTAAGAAAAATACTCATCCAACATAGTTAAAAAATCAAGATCCAATTTGTAACAAATCCTTGCTCAATGCTGGAGTTCTTGAAGCCCTCTGACAATAGTCTATTGTAACTCAAGATTATACTCTCTCATTTTCAGATTCCAAAAGTAATAACAATAATTCCTAAGGTCTTCATCAGACACTTCCTCATAAAGGCTTGGTTCATGACCATTCGGTCAATCTCAAAGTATCATCTTTAGATGAGAGCCACGATAACCCTCTGCGTGGTCAGAAGACCAAGGATAAAGAGGTTTCATCTTTTGATATAACCCACCATGGTGGTCCTCCCCATGATGATGAATTTAGATGCAAAAGTCCTCTCTACAGTAGTAATTCTCATTTCCTGGAAATTTCTTCAACGGAAAATGCAGTAATGAGAAAGCCCTCTTATCTTGAGGCACTTGCAAATGCGAAGCCAGTCATGTCTAATGCCTTACCACTTGCAGGTGAAATAATTTCTCAATCAAAAGATTGCCTAAGGTTTAGGTCATTCTTCAAACCACCCCTGGGTCATTCATCTTCTAATTTGACAAATGAATTCTTTACCAATATTTTTGAATCTGATGAAGCAACAAAGAAGCACCATCTTTGGTCCAATCAGGTAAAAGAATCTTCATCAAATGACAAAGAGGAAGTGCTTAATATGGTAAAACAATTGACGAATGTTGAAATACCAGTCATGTTTTGGCCTTTGGCTGACTCTCAGTATGATATTCCAGAAACGTTAACAGAAGATTGTATTCACAATATTTGTATTAACATGTGGAAAACTCTTTTTCACTTAAAATAGAAAATATTACCTTATGATGAATATCAAAATCATGTTATGGTAATAGAAGGGTTGCAACGCCTAATTGACTTGGCATCTCTCTCAGTTTCCTGACATCCAAAGGTTAAAAAGCAGAAGAGATCCCTTCAGTGTACATGCTTTGGCACATTAAAAAGGCTACACTAGTTAATTACCATTTCCCCATCTAGTATTCATATCAGGGGATGGGGTGTTAATGAATCATTTCATTTCACTATTCTCTCCAGTCAATAAATCCTACCAAAAGTGGTCTCATGCAATGTTATTGCCCATGGCTGGCCACATCTAACTGGTTTTGTGTGTAATCAAAGGCTTTCTCAAGAACATGCCTCAACTAGTTCTTCCCAAAGTCAGGCATATAAAGAACAAGTTGTCGAATTACTCTTGCATCAAGCACATGAGAATATCAAACATGCTTCTTGTCTAGAGAATTCACATCATCAGGTGATAGAGGTGGCAGAAATAATCCAATGGTCATCTGAGCGAGGTGATTGGAGTGGATGTAGGATGATGCATCCCACCAATTTCCGGACTAAAATCAGCAAAATCAGAAGGGCTTTTAAGAAAGTTTCAGATGTAGCAGCTCAAGAACCACCTCATCTTTCCTGGATGGGGACTCTTTTAATTCAACCCTCAGGATCAAGAAACAAGATTTGAGGAGTTGATTAGGAAAAACAAGAACAAACCCAGTCCACCAAAAATTGGGGACTTTTTCAAATTATCAATCTCTCCCCCAGTGAAAGTATATCTTCTCTCAATTAGGGAAGAAGCCACAAGAGGAACGCAGAGCCAAATTATCAAGAGATTCCTTCCAAATTATAGTTCATCAAGAAATTCCTGAGGGAATAATCAATCAAAAGGAAATGTCTCATAAAAGACATGGAAGAATATAGTATTTCTAAAACACTAAAAGAAGGGCTGTAATGCATTATGCATTTATAAATGTCATCAATGCTGTTGTCACTAATCTCCCAGAACATGAGGCTCACTCAGAAAGATCAGATGAAGAAGTTCTTGTTCAAGAGGTTATACACACTGAAACAAATGAATGAGGTGTGCGTACCAGAAGATAGAGGGTTGCCCAGGGGCATGAAATTCCTTTGGATAATGTTCCATACTCCAGAAAGGAACATTCCAAGGAAAAGGGTAAAAGTCAGGTTGCATCCTACCCTACCTTTGGAGAAGGATAATCACTCTCATTAGAGGAATGTTTTGCACAACAAGAAGAAGAAATGAAGGAGTTAATGAGGTTAAATACATAACTACTTCAAGGTAGTCTTCTTCCTAATCATGAAAGAGTTAATCAATCAAGGGATTTTTTTACAGATACTGGGATGGATCAAGAATACCCCCCCCCTTTACAAGTACACCCTCATAGGTCCAATACTATGGGTCATATGCAACAATAATCACCAATACTACCATCAGTGGCAGTACCAGTCATCATACATGTCTAAACTCCAGTTATTGAACCTGATCAGGTCCAAGATCAACCAGATGTTTCTCAAAAATTAATTACTACCATTGAGTCATTAAAAGCTCGGTTGGAATCTATGGAAGGAAAACATGCACAAGTTCAACCAAAAAAGAGATCTTACCCTGAATGGGTGGATGTAATTCCCCCCCCCCCCCACCCATAAAATTTTTAGAATACCACATTCCAAATTTTTAATGGTTTGGGAGATCTAGAACAACACTTAACACATTTTGTTTCTCGTTGTGATCCTATTATGGGAACTCCTCAACAAAAAGAATTAGTTAAGATCAAGTGTTTGGTACAATCATTACAAGGACCTACTTTTGTCTGGTATAAAAGTTTGCAATCTCAGTCAATTACTGTGTGGGAAGATCTCCGTCAAAGCTTCCTTCTTCAATTTAGCACAACATTACCAAAGATGATAGTTTTTGATCATACCAATTGTAAACTAAGGGAAAATGAAAGAGTTTCATATTTCATTGCTCGCTAGAAGGGATTAACATATTCCGTAAGTTTAGTACTCCCTAAAGAAGAGTTGCTTCCAATCTATGTGGAAAATATGCGTGATGAATTACGCACACCATTGACCCCTTTGAAATACATAGGAGGGTTTTGAGACCTTACTTCAATCGCTCAGCAGATAGAAGAATATATTATAAACACTAAGTATAAAACACATGTAATTCCATCAGTTATAGGAAGGAGAATAGGGAAAGCAGAGACTGCTATAGTTACGCTTAAACAAGCACCTGTACCTGCTTCCACTTCAAAACTTTCATCATATCGAAGGGATCCACCTCTTGATAGTCAACAACAATTGCTGCCTTTTCAAGATGATCAAAGAAATCGAAGGAAGAAATAGTTTGAGGATTTAAAAAAAAATTTATTCTTTAAGGAATGAATAAGTTTTTGTTTACTTCATCTCATCTTTGGAAAACAATTTGGTTCAGTTTCCAAGGCCCAAAAGGCCAAAGAAGGAAGGAGATGAAGACCTCCCCAACTATTTCCCGTTTCATCAGATGTTGGGGCATCCCATTCAAGAGTGTTTTGTCTTCAAAGACCTCCTACAAAAGATGGTGGACTCTGGAAAAGTAAAACTGAAAGGTTATTCAGCCTAGGTATCATGTGTTACTGCTACTGATCTAGAGGAAGAGGGCGAGTGACACAAAGGAAAAAGTAAAAATGTGCAGAAATATGATGTTTGGATGGTTAGGAAAAAGATCAACCGAACTAATTCCATTTTAAGAACACAATTGAATAAACCAATTGTGTCTTCTACTATTTATTCCATAGTAAATCCCCCTTCATTTGAAGGAAAATTCTCAAAGAAGCCGCATAATTTGAAGAAAGAAGAGCAGTCAGAAGAAGATGAGCTCGTGTCAAAGCCTAAGTTGTCTTTCACTCTGGCAGATTTTATGCCATTTGATTCAAAAGCACGGACCTTGCCCCACCAAACGACACAGCCTGAACTGGTTCATCAAGAAGAATCTTTATCATATGAAGACTTGATCTTTGGTTCTGTTAACATGATTCATTTATCGAATCCCTATGCCAATGACAGTTTCGATCATGATGAGCCTAATTTCCCTATATCTAACAGAGGAGTTAGAGGAACAGATAAGGGTCTAGGATACAGGGCAATACATGGATATTCTAGAAACCACTATTTCAATCCCACCCCTTCTAGAACAATATATGTGGCAGAAACTCGTGGCAATGCCCTTTATAGGGATCAACAGGAGCAAGAAAGTTCTTCCACACATGGATGATTTGGTCCTGACATAGTTATTTTGGAGGACCGGTTAGAGGTTAAACCTTATTCCTCTCAGCAAATATATAGACCTAGTCGATTTAATCTATCGAATCCAGGAGTGTTTCCAATTCCTGCCCTGATATAGGATGCATCTACTACCAAAGAATCAACTTCCAAGGAACCTACAAAACCACATATTCATGATGGGAAACACAGACCTTTGGACCAAAAGTATGTTGTCTCGAAACATTTGGCCCATGTACTGGCCATGTTTTCAATTCTGGAATCCTTGAATCTATCAAAATATCTTCAGGAGGTGCTTATTGAGGCTTTGTCAAGTCCTAACGAATTCGAAACTGAAATTGTTGCGGCTGAGGTCTACCATATAGAAAATGATCCTACAGAATGCCATGTTGTGATATCTTTTATAGATGAAGATGAAGATGATGTTGTACATGGAAATATCAGACCTTTATATCTATTAGGAAAAGTCATTGATATAGGAATCTGACGATCTTTCATTGATAATGGCTCAGGATTCAATCTCATTCCTATTCGTACACTTCATCGATTGGGCTTTACCAAATCTGATTTTTCTCCTTTTACTTTGATGCTTCAAGGATATGATAAGAATGAACAAGAACCTCTGGGTTAAATTACACTCAGAATTCGGTTTGGATACCTTGTGTCTAATTCAGATTTCATGGTTGTTCATCAAGATGTAGACTTCAACATTTTGTTTGGAAGACCTTGGCTACATCAACATGCAGTCGTGCCTTCGTCATACCATCAATTTCTCAAATATTGTTTTAATGGTAAAATTGAGACATTCTATGGTGATAAAACCCCATTCAAAACATGTGAATCTCAATATATTGGGGTAGAATTCTATCACATGGAAGGAAAGAAAAAATCCACAGAAAAGGAGGTTACCAAAAATAATGCTCCAAACGGTTTGGAAAAGATTCCAGTAAACCCATTCATACATGTGAGTACAGATTATGTGTTGCCTATCAGTCAAATTGACAAGATAGACCTAAATCCAAACACTCTTATGGAAACTTCCATAATGTCAATTACGTCAACCAAGCCAGATAACATGAGAGAAATTTTTGATTCACCAAGAAGTGATGAAAACTTAAATGGATATGTCTTCATTTAATCCACCGAAATCCAGCAGTTCTATACTTCATCAACCAGGCAGAAGAAGTTATAGCAATGTCTGAGGGAAAAAATGATGTTGATTTTCAATCCATAATCTCATATTTATTACCCCAGGAAGACCTTTCATCATCAATAGGGTTAGAAATGGCAGCCTCTTCTTTAAGATTTTATAATTATAACTTCTCTCCTTACCATGGAAATTATGATTCATCATCTACTGTGCAAGTAGAAATAGAAGAAGTTACACATATTGATGTAGAAGAGGAAGATCTCAGGGATGCTCCTCCAACATTTGAAGAGGGTATCTCTACCACTATGGATGAACTTAGAGAAATAAATCTGGGTTCAAAAGAAGATCAAAGACCCACTTTAATTAGTGCAACCATGAATCTTGAAGAGAAAAAAATGTATACTTCATTTCTAAAGAAAAATCGAGATGTATTTTCTTGGAATTATATTAAAATGCCAGGTCTTGATCCCGATGTTTCCACTAATCATTTGGGTTTTCCAGAAGAACATCGAGGATTCAAGCAAGCCGAAAGAAGAACACACCGAATTTATACCTCCAAAATTGAAGCTGAAGTTGATAATATTATCAAAGATAACTTCATCATAGAAGTTCAGTATCCCAAATGGATGGATAATATTGTCCTTGTGAAAAAGAAGAATGGACAAATTAGAGTTTTCATTGACTTCAGAGATCTTGATCGGCATTGTCCCAAAGATGATTTTCTAGTTTCAATCACAAAACACTTAATTGATGAAACAGCTAGCTATGAAGCTCTTTCCTTCATATATGGTTACTCTGGGTACAATAAAATTTGAATGGCCCCAGATGATGAGGAGTCTACGGCCTTCAGAGCTCCTCAAGGTGTGTTTTTCTATTGGGTGATTCCCTTTGGCCTGAAGAATGCAGGTACAACGTATCATCGTGCCATGCACCATATCTTCAAACCCTTTTTAGGGAAATTTGATGAATGTTATGTGGATTATTTAGTGATTAAATTTAGACAATTTCCTAATCACTTGGATGATCTGGAAATCATATTCAACAAACTTCGACAACACAATTTGAAGATGAACCCCTTGAAATGCGATTTTGGGGTAACCGTAGAAAAATTTCTCGGCTTTGTTGTACACCATCGTGGTATCGAAGTTGATCCTGAGAAGAAAAAATCAATCCTTGAAATTTCACCTCCTATAAATTTTAAGTAATTAAGAGGACTTCAAGGACACTTGGCCTATATTCTGCGTTTCATTGCCAATTTGGCAAGTAAGTGTTTTCCCTTCACCTGATTAATGATGAAGTGAGTCACCTACCAGTGGACTGAAGAATGTCAAGAAGTATTAAATATTATCAAGAATTATCTCTTTAGTCAACCAGTATTAATGCCACCTATTGAAGGAAGACCAATTATTCTCTATGTTATAGCTTTAGAGCGATCATTTGGTGCCTTCCTTGCCCAAAAGAATGATGCTGGGAATGAAAAAAAAACATTACTATCTCAGTCAGACTATGCTTGAGGCAGAAACTCGATATTCAAGTATTGGAAAGTGCTTCCTAGAATTAATCTTTGCAGTTATGAAATTGAGACACTACCTGCAACATCATGAGGTCCAATTGGTATCTCACAATAACCCGCTCAAATTTAATCTTAGTCTTCCAATGATTACAGGACGTCTGGCAAGGTGGATAGTTATTTTACAGTAGGTTGATATCTAGTATGTGTCTCAAAAGGTAATAAAAGGCCAAGATCTGGCTGATTTTCTTGATAAACATCCATCTGTAGGAGACACATCTTTAAATATTGACCTTCCTAATGAGGAAGTCCTCTTTATTCAAGACAATCCTCATACATGGGAAATGTAGTTTGATGGTGCCTCCAGAAGTCCAACAAGGAAGAAAATGGAAGATCCTAAATTCAACAATGTTGGGTTAGGAATCATGTTTATTTACCCAGAGAAGGAAGTGCTACCCTACTCCTTATTATTGTTGGAAGGCGGTACAAATAATGAAGCAGAATATCAAGATCTCATTGCAGGCTTGGAATTGGAACTTCAGGCACAGGTAAATCACTTGAAGGTAAAAGCTGATTCAGATTTGGTAATCAAACAAATCAATGGGGATTATGCCATCAGAAAAGAAGAGTTAATCCATTTTTGTGATTATTTCAAAGAGTTAATGGAAGAATTTCCCTCAGAACCTACATTTTCTTATGTCCCACAATCACAAAATGCCCAAGTTGAGGCACAGGATAATGTAGCCACAACCCTATAAGATTCAAATCGGGACAAAACAATCATCAGTATTGCCCACCGTCATATAGTTTCACCTTATGTTCAAATCATAATAGAGTAAATCAATGAAATTAGTCCCATTTTTGAACCATATGGTCATAATACCAGATGGATTACACCTATCTGGGAATACCTTCAAAATGGAACACATCCACCTGATAGAGCCGAGAAAGAACAAGTCCGGGGATGTGTGGTCAATTTTACTCTTTATGATAGCTTAGATCACCAAAAAATTCTCTACAAGTGTGGTTTGGATGGAATTATCTTCAGATGTATTGATGGTGAAGAGACAAGGGTTGTCATGAATGAAGTACATGCAGGAGTTTGAGGTGCCCACCAGTTTGGACATAGACTTTCTAGTCAAATTAGAAGGCTTGGATACTTATGGTGTTCAATGATGCAAGATTGTGTTGATTTCACTATGATGTGTCATTCTTTACAAGTATGTTCCAACTTCATTCATCAACCCCCAGAGTTGCTTCATACGGCTAAATACTCCTATCCATTTACTTCATGGGGAATGGATGTAGTAGGACCTTATCCTCCAGCTACAGCTAAGCAGTTTAAGTATATTCTTACTGCTACTGAATTCTTTTCCAAATGGACAGAGGAAATAACTCTCAAAGAAGTCAGTTCTAAAATCATCGTTAGATTTGTCAAGTCCAACATCATTACCAGATTTTGTGTCCCTCATACCATATTGACGGAGAATGGCACCGACTTTTGTTCATCCGAGGTAAGAAAATTGTATCAAGAATACAATATCAGATCCAACCATTCATCTTGGTATCATGCCACGGAAAATGTTCAAGTAGAGGCTTTCAATAAGACTCTTTCAAACATACTTCAAAAAATGGTGAATAAAGATAAGAATTCATGGCCTGATAAAATTTTTTCATGCTCTATGGGCTTATCAGACTACCACCCGCACTGCTACATGATCAACTCCATATTCATTGTTATATGGAATGGAAGCAGTCTTTCCTATTGAAGTCCAATTAACTTTGCTTAGAGTTGAAATTTGTGATCAGTTCTCTACAGATGCAAAATATCAAAAGCGATTGGATGAATTGGAACGACTAGATGAAAAAATATTGTGCACACTACACCGTTTAGAAGTCTATCAGAATCGAATAGCACGAGAATTCAATAAAAAAGTTCATCTTCGTTCATTCATTCAAGGCGAATTGGTATTGTTCCTTAGAACCCCAATGATACATGGAAAGAATCCTCGAAAGCTTGATCCAAAGTGGGAAGGACCATACTCAATACATAGGGTTTACTATAATGGAGCTTATTCTTTAATCTCAATAGATAAAGAACCCATTACAACTCCAACCAATGAAAGATTCTTGAAGACGAATTTTCTGTAACACAAATAAAGTTCCCCATTGTCCTTGATGCAGGACATTAAACTTCATAGCTCCCTACATTGTCCAACATGACGTTAAACTGTGTCCCCTTTATCGTCGAACATGACGTTAAACTATGCATCGTCTGAGATGCAGGACATGAAACTGCCAAGAACCCCATGTCTATGATACATGACATTAAATTGTGATCACCACATGAAAAATTTTCTCTATTACCATGAATTCCCTGGCTATCTAATCATGCATAAGCCCCACACCATCCTTCGTGGTCACATCTTTCGTGACACGATCGTTAGGTCTGTTGCTGCTTCTTGTTTCTCACACCAAGCAAGACTCACATGAGCTTAGAGTAAGCTTCAACCATGAAATCTTCTCTGGGCCTCTAATCATGCTTATGTCCCAAAATAATATTCGGGTCGCTATCCTCAGGTAAGCCCCGATCACCAAATCCCTCTCAATTGAACTACACGGACTTTGATCCTTGTCTTCTAGGCCGGGTATGTAGGCAACCTCCTATGGTTCAAGCCCAAAACCACTTTCTTCACATCGATTCACCTTCATCCCATATGATGTTGATCTGTGAAGTCCCCGTCAACTATCTTATTCATATCGGTTCACTTTTTTCCTACATGATGTTAAGCTGTGTATGTCCCATCATCCTAACTATATAAAGTTAAACTATACAGTTCCCCATTATCCTTACTGCAAGACATTATACTGCATAGCATCGGTCCATGCATATGACCTTAAAATATTTGTACTTTTGTCTTGTATGAAAACAAATAGCAGCAATCCCTGATACCCTCACTCGAGAGGAATCATCATTGACATGGTCTCCAACCATGTCATATTTCAAGAACTATGTGTGGCTTGATTCTCATCCTAATGAGATACGTAGTGACACCCAAGTCTTTAATATTGGGACCATCCATAATTGAAATAAAGTCCTCTTTTCCCCTCATATGCATGAACCAAATTTGTACAAAGGGTATTTCAAGAACTACATGTGGCTTGATTCCTATCCTCATGGGATACATAGAAACATTTGAGAATTCCTCGAGTCTAGCCCTGGGCCTTTAGGCCTAACCCCAAACTCCACCTTCAGTCCCTTGGATGAAAAGTCCCCCTAAGATCGCATGATATGATATGGAAAACCCTGGTCTTTATTCGCATTATATTTATAACAAATGCATGATGTGTCTCCCTCACTATGGTCCAATCTCTATGACCCTAAACTAATATCTTCCATGCTTTCATCCTTCATAACATTAAAATGTATTTAAAGTACTACGTGTGGCTTGATTCTCATCCTAATGAGATACGTAGTGACATCCATAATCTCAATTCAGGACCCAGCTACAACATTATACAAATAATATTCATGATCTCCATAACCCTTTTCTTGAATTCTGGTCGCAAAATGCCTGATACCCGGGAGTTCTTTTTCCTGACTATGCAACACGTTCCCTTAGGTGGCCTTGCATAATTTGTCTACATAATGGACCTGTCAGCTAAAAGATGATACTATTTGACTATGTAGCTTATGCCCTAGTTGGCCCTGCATAATTCAGCCCCCATAATGGGTTTTTCAAGTAGTGGTAACTTCATTCTTAGGAGAATCCTCTTTTTTCCCTATTAGTCTTAACAACGATATGTAATGATCTTGAAAAATTACCATCCTTAACATATTTGTTCCATACTCTTTTACATGATCTAAAAATATTATTTCATAAAATGTTTCTATCTCTAGTTTTAGTCATATGATTTAAAACCATAGATACCTTTTTGTTTCCTATGTTTAGGTTAGACCTTCGTAGAAGTCACATTCCTCTTATTATTTGATAATTCTTATTGGAAATATGCTCTCCATATTCAGGTACCTTTCTCCATAAAGAAGACTCTATTATTGGGAATGTTTGAATCCCCATAAAACATTCTTCGGATTTTAGTAATAGAAAGTAAAATTTCTGAGAGTTCTTTTTCTCAACTATGAAACACATACCCTTAGGTGGCCTTGCATAAGTTGTCTACATAATGGAATTGCCAACTAAAAGATGCTACTATTTGACTATACAGCTTATGACCTAGTTGGCCCTGCATAATTCATCACCCATAATTAGTTTGTTAAATAGTGGTAAATTCATTCTTAGAAAAGACTTCCTCTAATGCCTTTTATCTCTTTTCCTATGTCATTCCTCAGATTCAAAATTTCTCAAGTCATAGTTTACAATTTTCCACCTCCATACTTGAATTTGGTAATATGTTTCCAAAAAATTATCAAGAATTGAATCGATATCATCCATTCGGTAAAAGATATTCGACCTTAAATATTATCCTTTTTATAGTCCAACATGCATGACTTTAAACTGCCAATAACAAAAGACATGGTACTCATTAAATTGGGAACCTATAAAGGGTACTCTGAACAAAAGTCGAGTCCCAGCTCGCTAAACATACATTTTGTATGATTTAGGAAATATTAAGAAATTAAAAGATAATGTTTGTGGGGTTGTTTATATAACCCTAGTAAAAATAAAACTATGAAGGTACAGATGATTGAAGATGAACTGTTTTTTTTATTTGATGAACATGATTAGAAGAACATCCACAGACTGGAGTCTCTTATCTTATTTTCAGAAATTACAAAAGACATTCAACACGATTTTGCATCTGTTTCACATCATCCCGAGCTTCATCAGCAGCCAATTGAAGTTCATTTACCCGATCAAATTCACTCTATTCAGCTCGACGAAGTGCTTCTTTGGCATCTTTTATGGCTTTTATACCATCCATTTGGACTTCTTCCAATGAATTATGAAGCTGGTCAAGATCCCCAGTAACAACATCTAGCTATTGCTGAAGATACAAATGTTGTACAATCTTCTCCTTGATATTTTGATTTAGTTCCTTCATCTTTGCAGCATGATCAGCCTCATCTCGGGACACTGCAGCCTGAAATTCACTGGTATTGATCAGTAATCAAGCTCTGATCAGGTCTTGACGACACCTTTTCTCTTGCTCCCTCCTTCAAATGACTTGTTTCACTACGACATGGATTTCTTGATATCCAAAACTGCCATGTCCTAGCATGATGAACAAGGATGAGAGTCTTGGAATTTTGGAAGGCATCTCTTCAAGAGGCACCTCAGATATTATCTTCCATATATTTTTCTATGCCTTGCGGTGTGAGAATTAGAGTGACTTTTTCACATCTTGGTATGATTCAGCATCTCTATCACAGTGAGAAACATAGTCAATGATTATTACACATAAGTAAGTGCCTTGTTCTTCTCCTTCCATGACCCTGATTGCTTCCTCTTCTGCTACTGTTTGGGCTGAGGCTGAGGTTTCACCTCCAGACCTAGCCATTGAAGTTGACAGCCCTGTTTGGTTAATTAAAAGTATGGTTAGATTCAAAGGATAGTAACAATTTATTGATTTCCTTTTAGGTTAGGTAAGATAAAAATATCATCATCTTTTACATAACAGTAGATAAACATATTGTGAATACTCTTGCCCATATTTCCTAGCTTCAATAGTATTTTCAAAATGGGTTTCAGGAGGGTCTTCCATGTTAAGTTCCACCTGATCCAGTGTTTCTGCAACAATAGGGTTGACATCAATGTCTACACCCCTTTCATGAGTTATTGGTTCATTAGCTTCTTTATATGGAACTATACAAATTTTTAACCAAACATTGATAGAAGTGTAATCATGAGAATATTAATAGGAAAAATGATGAAACTCATGTCCATTTGACTCTATAACTAGATCTCCAAAATCTTCTAAATCACATGGTAATTTAACATGGTCTAAAACTTCTTCAAAGGACATGCCAAGAGTCATCATTTTATCTAATGATGTTCTATATCCCATGTTAGTCTCACCATTGGGAGCACTTGGCATGTCTTCTTTGTGACTCTCATCTGAAAATCTCTAACCCCGGATAGCTTCTTCAGAGACACTTGTGGGGTCATCTTTGAAAGTCTCCAAATGTTTTGATGCATGTGTTGAACCTAAAACATCATAGAATGGAAGTCAGTTGTTGTCTCATTTAAGGTTCTATGAAGTATTGTTAATTTACTATAAGCCTTTTCTCTCCTAGGATCAGAAAGAGGAGTAGTGCTAGGAACAGACGCCCACTCATCTGCTCTCAATATTTCTTCACGAATAGTCATTTCTATAGGAACCTGTAGCCGTTCTACATCACCCTCCATTTTACATTGAGGATGGATAGTCCTTTCCATTTATGGGGAAACTGAAGAAGCCCCTGCAATCCCGAGAAGTTTGAGCATCTTTTCATAAGTTAAGATTCATGACTACTAGAAATACATACCACTAGTGATAAAACATTTTCCTATGTTTTCTTTCTTCAATGATTTTTCTACTTGGCCTTTTTGGGTGGACTGGCGTCATCACCTCCGAAAATAGTTATCAGAGACATTAACGCCCTTTCTAAATCCTCGTCCATGGATTGCTGGCATAGAGATACTTCACCCGGATCACAAAGAGATTCAGTGGCTCCAACAGCGGTGCCACCGGGGCTATATCGTGGTGAAGGGATTTCAGTGGTTCTTTCCTTTGCAAGATGCAGGATAAAGAATATTATTTCCATGAATAAAAAATATTTGGATAAATTCAATTTGAAAAGCAAATAGAAATATGAGAAAAAAGAAACTTACATCTTCAGGAGCCACGTAATCACACCAATCTTCGTCTCACTACTGGAAAAATGTCCTATACCTACGGTTTTGGGAACCGTGGGATGGAACGACATCGGGTTAGGTCCCTAGACTATACCCACGGTTTTCCAAAACTGTGGGTATAGGTGTGCTACCACCATGTCACCGAAACATATCCAATTGTCACGGTGTCAACGACTTTTACCCATGGTTTCAAAACCGTGGGTATAGGTCCTAAAATAATGCAGGCGCCGAGTTTCGATCTCGCGACCTCTCCGCTACAAACATCACGTCTAACCACTACCATAACATCACCTATATATATATATATATTTAGTTAAATATATTTATAAAAACTGTGGGTATAGAGGGAAGAACCGTGGGTATAGGGTTCCCGCCAAAAAAATTTCCTTCCCGCGGAAAAAAAAATTCCCGCACACACAAAAGTGACATGTACCCATGGTTTTTCATAACAGTGGGTATAGGAATTTTAGCCCAGACCTATCCCCACGGTTTGGCCCAAAACCATGGGGATAGGTACCCCTATACCCACGGTATTGGGAAACTGTGGGTATAGGTCACTTTTCAAGACCTATCCCCATGGTTTGGGAAAACTGTGGGGATAGACCCACCTATACCCACGGTTTCGGAAAACCGTGGGTATAGGTCTTGAATAGACACCTATACCCATGGTTTTCCAAAACTGTGGGTATATGGGGGGGGGGGGGGGGGGTCTATCCCCACGATTTTAGAGAAAACCGTGGGGATAGGTCCATTTTCCAGTAGTGTCTAATGAAGGACCAATCCCCTTAGTGGTACCACGGTCCATCATTTCCTTCACCCTCTTAGTGAAATAAATTGACTTATCAATGGAATATATGAGCATTGCCAGCTCTTTGATGTAAGCCCTCGCTTCATTAGGGTTGTCCTCAAAATAGATGTTAGAAGAAGCCCAGAGATTCCCCACTCTAGGGATATTCAGCCCGTCGCATAAGTCCATCCAGGTGGTTTCAGAATCACAATATAAACTTTACCATGTCCAGATAGCCTCTGGTCATAAATATTCAGAATGTGCACCAGAATACCGCGAGGAGGGTCGTACAATCTGGGACTTCAACTTCTTCCATGTTCTTGCAATCATAGATAAAGGATGAGAAAATGAAACTTCTTACTCTTTAAAATAATTGCGACTAAATTGACTCAATGATTTAACTCACCAAGAGTATATGGAGAAGGTCTCTTGACTCTATTAGGTGGATTATATCTAGCACGAGGCTTCTTTGATGCATTTTGAGCCTCATCATCCCCATCCTGAGAATCTGATGAATCAGCTCTGGGTGTGGAATCTGGAGATGAGGAAGAGTCACCTTCCAAATGAAGAGCTTATTTCCTAATGGTTCTCTTCTTTATTCCCAACCAAGGGACCAGCTGATTCAGTACCCCGTCAGGGTATGATGCTACCCAGCTCTTGGCATACCATGTAGTCAATCGACTTTCCACTCCAATAGCTGGTAGGTCAAATACCGCCCCAGTCTTTTCTATAGATGTCAACAACCATAGTTAATGAGCAACCATCAGATGCTTCTCTAACCTGACATGCACCAGAGGGGATACGGTAATTTTCTGTAGACATTTGAATTGACATGAGAATCTGTATGGAGCATAGGCCTTGCATATAATTTCTCCATCAATCCTCATGGCCAGTGTACCATATCTACATGCCAACATGAATGACCTTAACTCCAGGCTGGCTATTCCATCATCAAAAAATAGACCTATTGGAAGATTTCCATAAGAAAATAAGTGAAACTCCATGAACATGCTAAGCCTTATTTTGATATCATAAGAATTGATGGATAAGGGAGAAATTCCAAAAAAGTCTTGAACAGATGGCCAGAAAGAACTTCTAGGAACCTGTACCCCACTTTGTACAACATATGTCCTAAAGTGAGTGGCGATCCATCCCCATAAAACATAGAATGGTTCCACAATTCTTAATGGATACTAACCCATATAAACATGAAGTATGCTCCTATGAATCTTTGTAACAACTGGGGTGTCCAACCCAACCATCTTCCTTTTAGCCAGCTTGGATGCAACGACAAAGGTCCCCGACATCACACCTCCTTTCGAATCCTGAACCGGTAAAAGGTAAACACTAAGCCACAAATCCAAAATGCCACCATAAGGGTCTTCTTTGGAATTTTATGTTTCACTTCATACCCCCACCTATCAAACTCTTCTGCTTCCAAAATTGGCCAAAATGTGTCCAGAGCACCCCTCTTTGCTGCTCTAGGGAAACTAGTAGGACAAGTGTAGGAAGGTCCCACCTCTTTCTTCTTAATAAGAAACATGTCCATACACTCATATGGATGGATATCTTTTCTGGAGTGGGTTTTCATGGTGTTGGTATACTTAAGCTTGTGGAAAATTTTCATTAACTCTTGAGCCAAAGCCGAAGTCTTCTTCGAATCATTCCAGGTCATCTTGTGGGGGATGAATTCATTATAAATTTCTCCCAAAATTGGAGCCCCTGAAATCTTGTAGAAATTCCACAAAGTGATACCTACTTCTCCATGAGTCAGATGGAAAGAATTCATTTCTGAGCACGAAAGACTGATTAACTCTGGCATGAAATTGTCATTTCTATAGACATATGTCTGTCTAGCCCAAACAGCTTCATATATTGTAGCTCCCTTCAGATCATCGACAAACTCTGCACAGGTTTGTCACTCCTAATATGCCCACATCCAAGTCGGCTTCACACCACCTCCAGGACGGAAATCCTAACTCTTTTTACATCCCTTAGATTGGTCCATCTAAGAATTTCAGAAAATAGAGGGATAGAAATGCGGCTGAAGCTCAGGATTGTGAGGCTTCAGATCTAAAGCACATGGGCTATGATGCATTATGAATGCCTTCTCCACTGTTCCAGCATTGGAAAATGATCTTGCAACTGAGAAATTGGCTGAAGCAAAATTGTTGTAAGTCTAAAACCAGAAATGAGGAATATAATTCTTTGCATCTGGAATGTTGAAACCTTGCAGATAAACACGAACATATAAATTCAAGTAGTTGCTCTATGGGACATTGGAATGATATTTCTGTAAGTACTTATCCAAATTAGGGAGAGTGCTATCGCAGATAACATAATAATCATGGTCGACAACGTTCATCATGTCATCTATTCTCTTGATGGCCAACTCATCAGCTAATCCAATTCTTCTGAGATCCATTGAATCTGCACAAACATAAAATAGAAGAACCTTAAGTAAGTTTGTATTGTGAAATTCTGATGAATAAAATATAAAAAATGGCTAAAGCATTAAGGTGCACAAGTCCTAACATGGTGCACAATTCAATCGGGTTGCGCAAGTTTTTCTGCCATAGTCATGATGCGCAAGTCAAATACCTTTTGTAGTAGCGTGACAAAAATATAGAAGAATGAAGACAGAAAACCGGAGCACCTACACAATGAGAGCTCGAGTTGCCAGAAGCCGAATGAGTTCACATGGGAGTGAGCCTATATATATAGGCGATCCAGACCACCTGCACTCCATACTTGCATGCCCTAGCATCTGCGCGCTGAACTTGTGTGCCACAGACCCTTGGTTCTCCAGATTTACCTCAATGCCGGATCCTCTTTCATTTTTGGATCCAAATCTGATGGGGGACTTTTGTTGATGCTCATTTCCATCACAGAGTCCAACTAATGTAAAAGGGGAATACCTTAAGCACAAAGAGGGTCACCCTTTGAAGAACATCAAAAATTGACAAAGGCATAGACTAGTAACCCATTTGGAGGGAGTTGCGCAAGATTCCTATGCACCTCGCAAGTCACTTGCGTTCCTCCTATGGGTCACAAAATTCACTTGCACACCCTATTCTTTCATTTCCCAAGGTGCCCGGTGGCCTATAAATATCCCTTGTGGGCCCCCATTTTGAGGACTAATTTTCCAAAACTCAAATTCAAGCTCTGGTCACCCAAGACATCAACTCAACTCTTCTAAAAACTTCTAAGGCAACTTTTTACCTAGAACAGAATACTTGAAGGATTAGGATAAGGCCTAAGTGTTTAAAATTCATGAACACTTGCATGCCTAAGTGTCTAGACCTCCTTAAAAGTGGAAACACTTGTGGCAGCCCTACCCTTTCAATGAAACTTGCTTGCCTCCCTTTTGGAAACATCTTAGGATAATACTAAAGGCTTGAGTTAAGTCTCTCCCAAGTATTACCCTATAGATTTTTTGTCGCCCAGGTGAACCCATGTCACGCAAGTACACTTGCACGACCAAGACTTGTGCGCCAAATGATTTTCATGGCCATACTTGCGCACCAACATTATTTGTGTGACTCTCTCCCATTCACCTCTCCTCTTCAAGATATTATCCCTCGAACACCTTTTCAAATCCATTTATGGAATGGTTCCTTTGTTGGATTCTTTATCTGAAAGGAATTATTTGAGAACCTCTCCTAAAGCCTCGTGACTTAAAATCTTTATGTCACCACGGTTAGAGGCTTCCTATATAACCTCATCCTTTAAGATGAAAAGATCTTTTGATTTTGGGTCTCCTTCTTAGGATTAAGCCCCATGTTATAAGTACCCTTAACCTGGGCCTCCTTCTCAAGTGTAATCCCCAGTCATAGTTTCCTTAAACATTGGTCCTCCTTCTCAGGAATAAGCCACAATCTTAATTTGTTTTGATTTGGGATTCCTTCTCAGGAATAATCCCCAATCATAAGTCCCTATTAATTTAGGATTCCTTTTCAAGATTAAACCGCATTTTAAAACTCCAAATCTCCATAAAGTACAAATACCTTTATTGGCCCTATTCTTGGGATTCTTTCCTAAAGTAAGTCCTAGTCTTCATCTATTTGGGCAGTCATACATTCATAAGCCCCACATCATTTCTCATGACTGCAACTTTCATGGCACCATCATCAAGTTTACTGATACCTCTTGTTTCTCACACCGAGCATGAATCATGTGAGATTAGAGTGTAAAAGTAATCACGACATCTCTTTTTGGGCCATTAACCGTGCATAAACCCTATATTTCATTACCTGAACTACGTTGACTTTGATATCTGCCTTAAAAATAGAGTACGTAAGAATCCCTTTTAAGGTTCAAGCCCATATTTCATTAATTATTTTCCATCCCATATGTCATTAAACTATATCCTTCCTATCGAACTACGTGGGTTCTGATTCCTTTTTAACAAGGATATGTAGGTATCCCATTTGTGGGTATGATCCCAACTCTGAAATAATACCTATCCTTCTGAATGAAAATAAACTTCAAGTGCCCCACTGAGTTGCTTTAAAACCAGTATGGTTATCATAATGACCAAGATATTTCTATACAATGTATTGAAGGATACCATTGACTAAGAATCTCTAATATATACGGATGATTATGCATTGATGAAGAACCTCAAATACATATAAAATATTCTCTAAATCCCATACATATCAATCATTGATTGCCAAATCCAATGGAAAAACCATTTTCATGCTTGGTGAATTAATAAGGATTCGTGAACAAAACTTAAATCTATAAGAGAGTCCCGGAGTAGGTAATAACTCCCCCAAAAAGGTGTGATGAGCCTGACCTCCCATCCTCTTGACCAATTCCAATTCTTAAGCCTCATCAGTCCACAACTAATGAGCACCTACCTTTGGAATGTAGGTCCAAATGGATATAGAATCATTGGATGTTTCCGGTTCTATGAATAAACCCATTAGAAACCGATTGAAAAGTTTGAACCGTAAAAAAACAAGGTCATCCTCATTTCCAGAAAAAACAATGTATATAAAAACATACCTAAGTATTGGTGAGTATTGAGTAAGTGGTTTATCAAGAAAATACATCCCTGTCTGGATACAAGCAGGTAGAGGCGGCTCTGGCATAGATGAATCCTAGGGGTAAAACCCGAAAACACCGCTTTGATCTAGACTCGAATGGGAACAAGTGTACAACAACGAGCCTTGCTGCACTCTTGGTTATGACACTCCCAAGGGATATGCTTTGGTAAATTCATAATCTTAGTATGAACCCTTATTAGGGGAACTAAAAAAATTACCCTAATAATATATGTTAGAAAATAGATCATGGATAGATTAAATTGAAGCCTATGGATTCATAAGTTAAGGAAATTAAAGTTATTTATAAGTCATCATTTTTGTCCTTGGATTATCCTTTATGTGTTACCCCTAACTTTCCTTTTTATTCTAGCCAATGGTCGGTAATAGGAGGACTTGGGCTAACAACCGATGTGAAGATCAATGTGATGACTTTGCAAATGAGATGCCCAATCTGATGGGAGTGGGAATCACAAACTTTGTCACAATTCTCTCTTAGTTAAACCAAGATTTGAATAGAAACATGGGTCAAGAGGAACGTTCAACCCCCACTAAGAATGAATAAGATGCTATCAAGATCTTCATGAGACAAAGGCCTCCTACTTTTAATGGATCTTCTGATCCCTCAATCGCCGAATAATGGATCAACTCCATTGAAAATATCTTCTCTATCCTTCAATGATCCAAATAAGAGAAGGTTCTTCGAGCTGCTTATTGTATGGAAGGTGAAGTCGATCAATGGTGAACGTTGATAAAAAATACAAAGATTGAGGAAGCGATCGAGGCGTTGGAATTAAAGGATTTCCAGAAGATGTTTTTTGATAAATATTTTCATGCACCCTCTGACTTAAGATGTAAAAGTACTTACTTGCCCTCAAGAAAAAAGATGATGAATCTGTCAGAGAATAAGAGGAAAAAATCCCAAGGCTTGCAAGATACACCTCCAGCTTTGTCATTACCCCCGAATGCAAGGTGGAACGCTTATTTGGTGGGATGAAACCTAGCCTATGGAAAGTGCTGTTGATCTATGAATTCGACAACTATGAATAAATTGTACAATGTGCCATGGAGATCGGAGAATCTCAGGGGTATCATGGGGATAAGAAGAATAAGGTAGACTTTAATGCTGGTGGTCCAATGGATAAATCCAACAGTTTTAATAAGATACAACACCCCACTTTCCAAAGGTGTGGAAAGAAACAACCTGGAAATTGCCTGATGGGGGCACGTAAATGATTTAGGTGTGGAAGAGAAGGGAACCTAACTATTAACTTCTGACAAGAAAAAACCACAGCTGTAACAGAGGAGAGGAACGATACGTTCGAATCTCAATATGTTGTTCATTGCTACAACTGCAAAGAACCAGGGAATCTTGAAAATTAGTTCACTAAGCCAAGGAGTTTTGGAGGCAACCGACAACCTCCAGGACACCAAGGGAGAGATTTTTCCATCACTACTATTAAAGTGAACCCTGATAATGAAGTGGTGACAGGTACGATAGTTATTCATTCAATAATGGTGAACATAATTTTTGATTCAGGTTCTATGAATTCTTTTATATCCCAAAAGTTTATTAGAACAATCCCAACACCACCACAAATCATGTAAGTAAAGATGTCAGTGAGTATAGAAAATGGGGAAGTAATTGCATCCCATGAATATAACTCCTCCCCTATCAAAATCTGTGGATTGAATTTCTCAGTGAACCTCATCATACTACCTCTAGTGAAATTTGATTTAATTCTTGGCATGGATTGGCATTCTTTATATAGAGCCAACATAAATTGCTGTGAGAGGGAAATCACTCTCCATGTGGAGAATCAACCCCCGATTCTATACAAGTGCACGTAGAAAGTTGAATCTTTTTTAGGTCCATCATCTCAAGTGTAGATATTACTACCCTATGAGTATGTGTATGGCTTAGATGATTGAGTCTAAGGAAGAAATGATCCTTGAAGACATGCCTATTGTGATGGAATTTGCTGAAGTGTTTCCCGAGGAATTGCTTGGTCTTCCTCCTAGAAGGGATGTTGAATTATCAATTGATCTTATACTTGGGGAATTGACAATATCCAATACTACATATATAATGGTTGTTGTGGAGCTTGAGGAGCTGATGAAATGAATATAGTAGCATCTGGATAAAGGGTTTATATGCTCAAGTGCTTCACTATGGGGTGCACCAGTCCTCTTCATCAAGAAGAAAGATGGGTCAATGCGCCTTTGAATCGATTATCATGAGCTTAACAAAATCACGAGAAAAAACAAGTATCCTGTCCCATAAATTAATGACTTTTTTGATCAATTACATGGAGCACAATAATTCTCCCTGGTGGATTTGCAGTCGTGATATTATCATGTAATGGTGAAGAAGGAATATATCCCCAAGACTGCTTTTCGGACGAGATACGGGCACTACGAATTCATAGTAATGCCTTTCAGAATTACTATTGCTCCAACAATCTTCATGGACTTGGTGAATAAAGTCTTTAGGGATTACCTAGACAAATTTTTGGTAGTATTTATAGATGATATTCTTAATATAATCCAAAACCAAGGAGGATCATGAAGAGAATCTATGAACTGTACTAGAGACCTTGTGGAAGGATAATCTCTACGAAAAGTACATCAAGTGTGAGTTCTGCTTGAAGGAGGTCTCATTATTGGGCCATATCATCACAAGCAATGGGATATCTGTGGATCCCTCTAAAACAGATGCAATTGAGGGATGGATGAGGCCAACATCGATAACAGATATCCATCTCTTCTTGGGGTTAGCTGGATATTATCGACGATTTGTGAGAAATTTCTCATGATTGTCTAACCCTCTTACTAAGATAACCCAAAAGGGAGTAAAGTTTTCTTAGAGTGATCACTGTGCCTGTGATCACTTTACCCACAGGTGGAGAAGTTTTTGTGGTATTAAGTGATGCTTTGAAGAAGGTCTTGGGCTGTGTGTTGATGCAAAATGAGAAAGTAATTGCCTTTGCTTCTAGGCAATTGAAAGTTCATGAGAAGAATTACCCAACACATGATCTGGAGTTGGCTGCAGTGATCTTCACCTTAAATATTTGGTGGAATTATCTCTTTGGGGAGAATTATGAAATATATAAGAACCAAAAAAGGCTCAAGTATATATTCACATTGAAAGAGTTGAACATGTGCCAACAAATATGGTTAGAGCTGATAAAAGACTATGAATGCTCAATAAATTACTACCTTGGGAAAGCGAACAAGGTGGCAGAAGCTCTAAGTAGAAATGACCCATCAATTGTATCATTGATGAGAATTAATAAGGACCCAATCTTCTTAGATTTGATGAATATGGACATGTGAATCATAAATAAGGGAACATCATCAATCCTTTCACAAATTATTGCTCAACCGTCTCTTTTGGAAAGGTTAAATGATGCTCATAAGGATGATGTGGGAATTCCGAAGTGAGTGGAACATATCCGAAAAGGGAAATCCTCGGAGTTCAATGTTAGTGAAGAAGGAATTGTGAGATTTGGAAAAATACTATGTGTTCCATCATGTTCGGATCTAAAGAAGGAACTTTTGGATGATGCGCATAGTTCAGATTTCTCTATTCACCCAGAAACACAAAGATGTATCGAGATCTACGAGAGCCTTATTGGTGGGATAATATGAAGATGGATATCATTGAGTATACATCAAAGTGCCTGCTGTGTCAACATGTAAAGGCAGAGATATAGATGTCTATGGGGATGATGCAACCATTTCCCATACCAGCATGGAAATGGGAGAACATCACCCTGGACTTTGTCACCAGACTTCTGAAGACATCCAAAGGCAGCAATACAATCTGGGTTAATGTGGATCATCTTACAAAGTCTGAAAACATCATTACAATTCAGGAGGATTTCTCATTGAATCATCTGGAACAAATATATATCAGGGAAGTTGTAAGACTGCATAGATTACCATTATCTATTGTATCCGATCGATATCTAGGATTCACCTCTATGTTTTGGAAGAGTCCTCAACATGCTCTAGATACTGAGCTGAACTTCATTATGGCTTATCATCCTCAAAATGATGGCCAATTTGAGCGGACTATCCAATCACATGAGGATATGTTGAGATCATACTCAATAGACTTTAAAGGAGGATGGGATCAATATCTTCAACTGGTTGAATTATCCTATAATAATAGTTTCCACTCAAGCATCTGAATGGAACCTTATGAAGCCCTATATGGGAAGAGGTGCATAACACCATCATGTTGGGATGAAGTCGATGAGAGTAAGCTGCTAGGACAAGAAATGATTAAAGAAATAATGGAGAAGTTAAAACCCATTCAGCATCATATCAAGGTAGCCCAGAGTTGACCGAAGTGTTATGCAGATAACCATCGATGAGACCTTGAGTTTAATGTTGGAGACATGGTATTTCTACGAATATCTCCATGGAATAAGGTAATGAGGTTTGGAAAGAAAGGGATGTTAAGTCCTAGGTACATAGGCCCCTTCGATATTCTTGATCATGTCGAGGTTGTGGCCTATAGACTAGTACTTCCACCTACCACGACCAAAGTACATGATGTATTTCATGTATCCCTCTTAAGGAAGTACATACCATACCCTTCACATGTACTCTCTTCAGAGGTAGTACATTTAGAGGATGATCTTTTTTAAGTGGATAAACCATTGAAGATCTTCGATCATAGATAAAAAGTTCTATGGAATAAGACAATGCCCCTCATCAAGGTGTTGTGGTGAAACCACAAGTTTGAAGAAGTGACATGGGAATCAGAGGAAGTGATGAAGTAGAGTTACCCACATCTGTTTTATCATGGGAAAAGGAAATTTCTAGGGCAACATTTCTTAAGGGGAGAAGATTGTAACAACCCAAACATTCATTAATAAAAATTATTCTTGATCTAATTAAATGTATTATTATGGTTATATAAAATGTGAACTTTATTGGCTTTATGTTTCTAGATTTTAAAATACCATTATGAATTGTGACCATTTCTAATATAGCCATTGAACAGTGATAACATGATTAGTATAAATATAGGGCTTTAACAAATCCAATTTACTCAGAAAAAGGTAGCTATGGCCTCATCCAGTTGATTTTCCCCATACGAAGCCCATTTCTCAGAGCTTGTAAAGGAGGTGATTTCATTGGGATTCAATCATGACCAAACCCAAGCCGAGCTTGAAGATGCTAAGATTTAGAGGAATTGACTGTGGGAGAAGCAAAAGTTAATAGAGATTACCACCTGAGCAATGTTATCCGAGCCACCCCAAGAGTCGGTCACCATCAAACACCTTACCCTTCGGTCTTATGCAATTTTTATAAGGGGGTATGTAACAAGACATTATCACTATTAATATGTGCATTATTTTTGTATATAATAATGAATATACATTCATTTTATTATGGTTACTTTGTAAATAGTTTTTAAATCACAAGTAGTATTTTTAGTTAATATTCAACTAAGAAATCTATTTTGATGAATTATTTTATTTTTTTTAATTATATAATATTTTAATAAAATATTATTATTAAATTATTTTTTATTAAATACAAATGTTCATATAATTTTATGAATGCAAATGTAATTTTTATTATGGTTTGAAAACTAGTTCTTTCAAAACCCATGATTTTTTTTGTAAATGTCAGTTTTTATTTTAAAAGTAAAACATCACATATTTAAAAAATTATTTAGATAAAATGAATATTATTTTTGGAACTAGGATGTTGAAATTATCGAAAAGTGAAATTTTTATAATTTTCTGAGACAATCCAATTTTTGGGTAAAAAGTAAATACCATTTAAATATATAACGTGTTTTATGACATCATAATGACCCAATAGTGAGGTAATAAAATAATATAAACATTATTTTCGTCCAATATATATTTTATAATTAAAATAAAGTTATTTTAGATTAGTTTTATTTATTTTACAAAGCTTTTGTGGACCCTCCAAGACTTATAAAACATTTTGTCTTTTTAAATTGTTTTCCTTATGATTGTGACTCACCTCCACATAAGCAACCCTATTATTTTAAGAAGTTATCCCATTGGACTTATAAAATATTGTTTTCCAATTCTCTTTGGAAAAAACCATGGGAAAAAACCATGGGCTGGTTTGTGGTATTGAATAGTTTAATGTGAGGTGTCCCAAACATAAATAATAAAGAATTCCCTCTCCTTTCCTATATAAACCCACCCAAGCTCTCACTTCCTCTTCACTCAAAGCCTTTGTATTTGGACCAAACCATGGCCTAATCTCTCTAAAATCCTCTCCATGGTTCCCCATGCTCCCAATAATCCTCTCTCAAGCCTGTCCCAAGCCTTTGGGATCACACTTCCAAGTAAGGGATTTCTTCCTTTCTCATTTTTTGTAAAATTTTATTTAAGTTGTTATTCCTTTTTGTTTTCAAATACAAATGTTGGGGTATGATTTTTCACCTCCCCCATACTATCCTATTTATGTTTTAATGATGGGATATCCCTTTATCTCTCATTAAATCCTCCCACGTACACTCATTACCATGCTGAAATTCCGTGAGGGACTTCTCTCTCCTCTTTTTCATCCAAGTAATTCATTTGTATTATGCATCTAAATTCCATTATTTTTGTTGGGAAATGTATCTATATAACCCCCTTACTGTCTATTTCATGTAAATATGATGAGACACCACTTTATCTCTCTTCAACCATTTTTTTAGAGTTCTTATTTCATGTCGTTATGCTGCCGACATTTTACTATGGTTTTCTAAGCCAATGTCATTGTGTAGTGAACACCATGCCCATTTATCTATCAAGGGTATTTAATTTTATTCACATTTAATTATTGATTATAAATATTCTTGTATGTACTAGACATCCCTTTATCATGGAATAAAATATGATGATTTATTTCATGTTGTATGATCCATGTGCCACACTTATGCATGAAATTAAATGTTTAAGAAAGGGTGCACCCTGATACGCTCCAATGCATTGGGTAAAGTATAGTATCATGATACGTCAGGTGAAATGGGTGTTAAATCATGCTAATTAAAGTGAAACTAGGGTTTACTCGTTCTTCATGTGCAATGAGGGTTTACTCATGCTCCATGTGCAATGAGCCTTGGCTCATGCTAATTCCATGTTAAGTGTTGTTTCCACATTTCCATGTTATGATTATCATGATTTACCATGCCTTTATGTTCATGTTTCTTTTTTTCTCCATTGATATGCCTATTGTCTAACATTTATTGTATTCATCATGTTATTGCATGTTTATTCATTTACTAGGCTTTATAACTGACCCTTTTCTTATGCATGTCCTCAGGTTATCCCATGCAATTCCAAGTACGAGGGAATATAGTGGTCATGTAAAGGATGTTTTCAATAAAGATGTTGTATTTCAAGTTTTAAGTTGTTATGTAATGATCATAATCCCCAAATACACTAGACCTCCTGATATTCTATGTTATAACAACTGAATTTTATGTAATAAATCATGATTTAGTTTCTAATAAAGAGCAGGGTTGTCATATTTACAATTCCCAATGATCCCTTAAGAAAACATTCACCGAAACCGACAACAAGATCCAAATGGGAACATAGTTTCAAACACACAAACCAAATCATTCTTCAAGGACAAATGGACCAAAAACATGAGGAATAAATTTAAACCCATATTTTTAAAATTCACAATGAACCCCATCCTTTAAAATCTGAAGATCCATTTTGTGTAACTGATGTTTTTAATAAAAATGTCATTTTATGTCATTATCATCATTTGTAGGCACATACATGTGTGCACCTAGTGCACCCATGGATGTTTCAACATATAATGGTACATCACACATCCAAAGGGTTACCCAAAAAACATTTCCATAAAAACCCATTTTCTTTAAAACCATCGCAACTCACCTAATTTATTTTAAAATAACACAAACCAAAACATAGAAGCCACTAAATCTTTACCAAAGTGTTTTAACACAATTAAAAAGCCATAACATAACCAAATAATACCCATTGAACCTAGTTCATTAACAATCAATGCCATTGTAACATAATAATTGAAGGTTTCAGGTGAAACAGAAGCTCATGGGTGGATGTGCCCACTTGGTGTTTTGTCATTAGCAATGATCAATCCCGGATCAATACGATGATAAATTACAGCCTCAACGGATTGATTCACATAAATAGACAAAGAAGAAGAAAGGTCCCAGAACCACAAAAGTGGATCCTTATAAGTTGATTATAATTAGTTTAATTAATTGACAAGAAGTACCTTTTGGGTGTTTTTATTTGTTGATATTCTTGATCACGTTCTAATGTGATTCATCATTGCGTTGTAGAAGCCAAGTGTAGAATTCCTCTAACAGTGATCCACATGTGCACCTCGTATCTCTGGATGTTGCCAAAGGAGTCCTTGGGTTCTAGCGTGGAGAAACCTTTGCTTGCATTGTTCGTCTTAGATCGTCTTGATCCGATGGAAGAGGATCTCTCTCGGTCTTGAGAGCGTTCTTGGAGGAATAGTTTGTTTTGGCCTTGAAATAATTCTCTATAATTGTTGTGCACAATGATTTGGGAAAAGTGTTTGGGTTGTGAGGATATTTTTTTAATCGGGTTTGAGGATATAAAGTTATGAGAATAAATAAATGCGTTATTCGTTTTATTTATTTCATTAACTCTTATTGAAAACCCCAATTTTGAATTATTAATTCCTTGACATGTGCCCACGCTGATTATAATAAATATCATTTAATAAAACAATATTATATCCTCAAAATCCCATCTGGAAAAGCTATATGACGTTTATTTATTAATACATGGGGTGTACTTGTTTTTCATAAAACTACACGGTGTGTAATCATTAATACAAGACATGTAATTGTTTTACATTTCCTTTCCAAAATAAAAACTACACGATGTGTAATCATTAATACACGACATGTACTTGTTTTCAAAGTAAAAACTACACGACGTGTAATCATTAATACATGACAAGTAATTGTTTTCATTTTATTCTTCCACCAACATTAAAATGATTTAGGCTTCCTTGAATAATTATTAAACCACATACATGAATAATCTTTATTCTACTTGAGATACTTGGATACAGTTAGTGTGTGACCCTCTAGGCCTCTTTCTCATTGGCATTAGGCAGGCTTGCCTAAAATTCAAGATTACTATCTAGCAATGGGTTAAGGCACCCAAGAGAAAGAAGTTTACACCACATTGACGTGTCACCTCATATGACTGCTTACTATGTAATTTAATCCCTTTGTCTCAATATATCATCAAGAAGGTTTCATGGCAGTGTCATAAACCTATATGCTTGATCTATCATTCTTTGACTTCCAGAAATAAACTTGTCGTTACACCATGGCCATGGAATTTGGTGATAGTTCTATTTAAATCAAAGGGACCAAGTTATCTACTTCCATACATATGGAAGTAACAAATCCTTACTCGACTTATTTATTAAAAACATGTCATTCGTGATGCACCCAACTTACCCTACTTCCTACCAACTGTCTATGTGACAATTTTCGTCAGAAAATCTAAGTGCGCAGGTCATGACATGAGTTAATGATAATATTCTAGTCTAAGGACCATTACACATGCTCATAGATAGCAATATACGATTACACCAAGACATGAAGAATTACTACTGACGAGTCTGTTCTCATAATCTCCCATCTTGGAGATTACCAAGTGCGAACTCCATGAGAGGGAGTCTTGTCTTCCTACGAGTACTCGCACATGAAGGTCTGTATACTATGTGTCCTATCCTAGTATGTCATAAAACCGTAGAACTTCATTTAAGAATATTGTTATAAAATTTCAAGGTTCTCATCATAGTGGGGATCTTCCATGACCTTTTTAATACAACAAATATTCTAGGACATTATTATATTATAGTCATGTAGAACAATGAAAATATATATAATAAGTGTACATTCATGTAATTAAAGTACAAACAGTTGGTTCTCAGGACACCAACTCTAACAACAATCACTATAAATTTCATAGAAACCCAATTCATCATTAAAAGAACCAAGGAAATTCAAAAAAGCTTCATAGGTACCCCCAAAACTAGGTAATTTACACCAAAACTCATTTAAAACCTATTTTTAACAAACCAAATAGATTAAAAATTTATATACTAATATAAAAAAGGGTTCCATAGAGGTGAAAACTAGGTTATAAATTTATTGTAAATTCCATGCATCAAAGTAAAGGAATTAAGAAAGAAAAACATGGAAACACCTACCAAAACATTACTCGATTGGAATGAAACTTCACCGAGAGGAAGAATGATGCCCCACAGACAAATCACTCACCTAAATCCAAATTAAACCTAGGATACACATTTACCCTAACATTTAGGGTTCGACCAACAAGAAACCCCACTTGGGAACCCTTGAAATTGAGAAAAGAGAGGATAATATGGGGAAGAGAACTGACCAGAAGGAACCACTGGAGGGAGGAGCGACTTCTGGAAGGAGCACTGAAGGGGAGTAGGTGTGTGTGAGTGGGTAAGTGGGAGAGTGGTGTGCATGAGGGATAATAGGGAGAGAGGGGGTGTACATGAGGGAGAATAGATAGGGGATGTGTGTGAGGGAATATAGGGAGAGATGGGTGAGTGGAGAGAGGAATAACAAAAAGAGGGATTAATGGGGAGAGAGGGGGTGTGTGAGAGAAAAAAGGGAGGGATTAATAGGGTGGGAGGGATGAGTGGAGAGAGGTGTATAGGGAATAAAATGATAAAATAATAAAAAGGAAGTAATAGTGAGAGAGAGGGGGACGTGTAATGGATAAAAAAGAGGGGTGAGTGCGTGATTGGTAAAAGAGAGAAGGGGGAGGCGTGGTGGATAAAAAAAGTGATGATTAAAACACTTTAAAAAAATAAAATTAATAATAATAACAAATAAATAAAAAATATGTTAATAAAAATAATGATAATAAAAATAAAAATAATAAAAACTATTTAAATAATAATAAGAAAAAAAATATTTTAATTACTACATTTATAATAAAATTATTAATTATATAATCATAAAAACACAATTAATTTTATTAATGGTAACAACAACAACAATAATAATATTAATAATTTTATTTAGTTTCTTTTAAATAATATCAAAATTAATAACAACTGAATAATAATTATATTTATACCCATTTTAATGAAAATTAAATCATTAACATATATAATTATATAAACATTTTTATCCACACAACAATGTTATTATTATTATGTCTTAAATATTTACATTATTTAATTCTCCTAATATTTTATTATTTTAAGTAATGGGAAACTGTAAGGGAATTCAGGATGATCGCATGGTTACTTCCAACTGTGTGGGGCCCATGCATGAGTCTGAAACCCACAAAAACATCAAATATCAACATTTTTAAACATGAACTCAACCCGCACCTTAAAAAAGATAATCGAAGATAATAAATAATAAAATAAAATAATTTAAAAACTCAAGGTGTGACATTAAACAACCTGAGTCAACCACAAAACAGTCATCTGATTCCACCCAAAATAAGGCCCGAGAGGTGTTCCTAATCCTCTCGGGCATGCAACTAGTGTGAGACATCATCATAGAAATAAAGGGAATGAATTCACCCAAGGGTCACTCTCCGAAAAAAACCAACCATCACCCATGGTGATAAATACCAAGCTGAGACATTCACCAAAAGAAAATAATAAGAAAGAACTTTAGGCATGAGTATTAAAACTCAGTAGGAATACCTAAATAAATATATTCAAAATACACTTCATTTAAATAAAGGAAACATAAACATTAGGTTTGAAATACAATATATAAAATTATTCTTTTTCCACACATTTCCACTTTAAATAAAAACATAGTCTATTTCCCTTTTTACCACTTAAAACCACATTCTCTTCCAAGAAGAATACATAATCATTTTAATGAATAATGATGAAATTTTATTTAGAAAGGTGAGAAAGAGTGTAAAATTTTTCCAAAACCATTTTCATAAAACCTTGAAAACCAAATCATTACATTCCAAAGAAATACACCAAACATGAGAGCACCATGAATGATCACATAATGAGGGAAATAAAAATAATAAAAAAGTAACCAATCAACAATGCACCTCAATCATCCATCATAGATAACTATGTTCCAAGATACATGGGATAACCTAGGAACTCATGAAATAATCCATAACATACTATACATCTTGACTCATCGTGGAAATCACGCCTTAATTGATGATAAAAAATTCTACCACATGCTCGATCACACCCTATCTGGTCTAACCGAGGGGCACTATCCCATAAAAATAAAACAAAACAAATCATATAATCGGTTATGGGCCATTTTCTAGAGCATAATCCTAACTAGTTCCACAAAAGTTCTCAAAAACATTTCTATCTATGCCAGTTTTCAATGTTGAGGGGTTGAGGAAATTCATGGTAATTGAGTATCCAATCACATGGACATATATCATATATAAATAATTCACACAACATGCATAACCTTGAGTCACCCCAAGGGATAATATATTACATTATAACTCATAGATCTCATAGGATTCCACACCGAGGATCTCACATTCCTCTCAAAGTAAATTGGTCATGAGGATTCCACAATGAGTCCATCCCATCCATTCAATATAAACAAGACAAGAGTATTATCTGAGGATATTTTTTATGATAACCATATTTACCAATTTCAAAACGTTCCAAATGGTCCTCAAGCACCCCTTATAAATAGAATCAAAACAATCTTTCATTAAATGTACCAAAACACCATTTTACATTTCATAATCATTTATAAAATTCCATTTATGAATTTAAACAACACTTGTAAAACAAATCCAATATCTTCAAAATTACAAATAGGACACACACTATCATTACATTGAAAAATACTTTAAAATAACCAAACACACACCAAATTTAAGTCCAATACATTTAGAAACCCATTATATAAATACAATACACCATTTGGGGTGTCAAAAAAAATTTTACAAGACAAACCATGATTTAAATATAAAATAATTAGTCAAAAAATCAACTCAAACATTTTTTCAAACACTTGGTGTGGGAAATTTAACAAAAACACAATCATTTATCACAAAATAAGAATGAAATAATCATTTTTCATACTAAAAAATATTCCAAATATCACACATCCCTATTTAACATATAAGGATGGTGGTAAAATCAAGAAACCAATGATTCTGAAATTTAAAGGACAACTGCAAAGGGAAACCTACCTCAAATCACATGGACTTCTACAATGCCACCCCTAAACGACACAAAAAAGGTTCCCATAAGCATGATAATACACAAGGAATCCTAAGAAGGAAAACCAAAATTACAAACCACCCTAGGTATCAAATTAGTCAAAAATGGCCATTAGGGTTAGATTAAGAAGGGAAGAAGTAATAAAACCAAATAGGGGAGCAAAAAATCACTATGAGAGGATTTATAGTCATACAATTTAAATGAGGGAAGCCAATGAAAGAAACACCACTTAAAAAATGATAAATTCCATAAATTCCATTCTTCGAGTGGGTTGCACGTTTATCTCACACGATAAAACAAACTGTGCATAAACCATGAAATTAGCCACTGTCAAGAGTTGAACGAGCTGCACACTTAGGATGCATGATTAGTTTATTTGTGAGAGTTAACCAAGTATCCTATGCATACATTGATTCATGATTAAACTAAATATGAAAATTGAATGTGCGTCCTAAAAAAAGTCCCCAAAAATTACATTATTCACCCAAAAAATATATAAATCAATGGGTTAAACCATACAATAGAAATACCCCCCATGAAGTGCCATTATGGGTGACTAAAATTGTTTAAACCTCTCACAATAACCATGAATAAATATAAAAACCACCAAAATATCCAAAAATCAAAATTTAAATCTAGAACACCTTGATCTTGAGAGAAAAAACAATATCAAAAAGATAAACCAAAATAAAGGATGAAAATAAAAAAATACAGTTTTGATACTATTAGTATAAAAAAATGCTTGTATCTTAATGATCAATATAAGCATATTGGGGTACTGTGAGAAAATACTATATTCTAACATTTTCACTACATGGGATATATTACAACCAAGGAGACCTAGATCCATATATATATATATATATTCTATAGTTACTTTTTTATTTATCTGTAGCTTGATCTTGCATGATCCTAGATCTTGTAACAACTGGTCCTGAGTATGGGTAGAAAAAAATGATCCTACCTTTTTTAAAAATTGAGTATAATACACCTCATAGTCTTAAATAATACATATCCACCTTGAATCACATCCACGCTGCTCATTATCATATGAGATCAAGAGTATATAAAGAAAACACCATCTATTAAATTTTCAAGTTCATTTTCACATTTTATTCTCTTATATACCTCTGATGCTTAAGAAATAAATTACTCAAGTTGGACACCATGATAAATAAGAGTGTGCTAGATTTTAAATGAACCTACAATGGGATGTTCCTTGAATCAGAAAATCCCATCATGTTCATATGCATAACCCATGATTAGAGATGACTAATGAGTCAAAAGAAAATGTATCAAAATTCCCAGAAAGATTTTACCCTTCCTAGGATATGTCAAACAATGAACAAAAATAAGTTAAATAGATAAGGCCTCACAAGTATAGTCTACTTCTATAAGATAACTATACCATTTCACAAAAATGATAAAGTGATATTCAACTAAAAGTGAAAAAACATAAAAATTATCATTAATATAATATCTTAAAACCTTTATCTATATATCTTTTCCACTAGAACATGCACTAGAAACCAAATAGTTATGTGTATAACCTACTAAAATGAGAAAAACTAAAAGTAACCAAGAAATAATAGCTTGTATTACTGGATTATGAGATCAAATAATATTAAAGAACATTATTTTAACCACATGAATTGATTTGGTAGTAAATGAGAACATCACACAGTAAGAATTTGTAATGATGGAAGAAGAATTTTATTTAGGACAAGAAGGAATACTGCAGGAATCCACTTAATTTATCCACATATTTGCTTTATTGGATAAATATTCAAGATAACATGGTTAAGTAGACATTTTAACAACGTATTTAAAAATATGTCCATTACATATTCTGATAAAAATAATATGATTATAACGAATTTGAGAATTAGTAATAGAATATCTTGAAACATCTCTTTACTTGTGCCACTTTTTTATAATAGAGCTTAGTTATAAAATTACCTCTCCTGTTCAAATAGGAATAGAGCTGACTACCTCATTTCCAATCCTTTATCACTTAATTTCCCCCCAGTGAAGACTTATATGGATGTTTGATTAGAGGGTGATGTGATTTTATCTGTTCCATATTAAATACTCTATAATATTTTGAATTCTCATACTCAATACATTGATAGTCTATGGTTTTGATTAAACAGACAAATTTTGGTGACCAGAAATCTTAGAAAGAGCTCATGTTTGGGTGTGTACAAACTAAATCATCCCACACTACTATTCAAAAAATTTGACTTTCCCTTGAAAGGAATAAGAAGGTATTATTTTATTTCTATTGTATGATCCCCATTCCCTTCAAAAATATCACTCTATTTCAGTATTTTTCCACCTATGGCTACATCATCACCTTGGGATGAATTAGATTGAACTCAATCTTCTTTACACCAATATTTTCCCATTCAATGTAGAATTTTTTCAAGGCTATTTTCACTTCTTACAATCACTTCATTCATTATATATAGTCTTACCAAACTGATAGTTTAGTGGGTACCTTTTTTATTCATGAAACTTCTTCATGATGACTTCATTTTTTTCAAACTCCTTTATTTGAAATTCTTAGTTTTGATGCCACTCAATCTATTGGAGTCATTTAGATTCCAAATATTAAAAAAACCATCCCAATGTCAACTCCACTAATGCTAATCTCTTCTACACTATAAAGTACACTCATTAGAATCTCTACCTCAATCCTATAAAAATTTATCTTAATAAAATCAATAAATAATAGGATCCCAAGGATATTAAATGAATAATTTCTGTGGATTTATTTTAGAAACAAAGAAGGTTACAGAAAAAAAAACAATAACCAAACAATAGAAAAAATATGAAAATAAAGGATAATAAATAGAAGTAAAAGATTAAGAAGAATCTCATTGAGGAAGGCTCTCCCTAAAAATAAGTTCAAATACACCCAATTAGTTAAGCTAAATGCCTACCTGATATCTATCCCCATACCATAAAGCATCCCCTCTATTTGTTAACCCTAACTACTATCAAAAACTACTAAAAACTATATACAAACCAACTTACCATCTATATTAATGTATAATACCACCCCTATTAGTTGGTAACATTTTCTAATACCTTTTCATAGATATCACTTACACTAACATTCCTATCAATAAGCAATGTTTATAATTTAAAGGTTGATAGTATAATAGAGAAGATATTTACATAATGTTGGGTAAACTTATGGTGATGATCTATTACTAAAGTTCCTTATTTTGGAATTTCCTTTATAAGACAATCCTTTTAAGGGAATAAAATAAAAAACTGAATTATTATTACATAATATAAATTTATAAATGATTTTTAGTATAATTAAAGTGAAATTAGGTGTTACTTATTGTAAAAATATAGATACACTTATAGTGGATAAAATGTTTTATATTCTATTTTTTTAACATTTTGTATATACTTAATGAGTAAATATGCTATAGAAATGAATGTGTGGATATTTTATATGTTAAAAAATGGAAAAAATGTCAAAATGCTACTTTAGTAATGAAAATTTTATATTGAAATCTGTTATTACATACCTTAGAGAAGTAAAAATATTAAAATTTAAATATAAAATTGTTCTTATGATATAATTATGTTATATAACTATTAATGAAAGTGTAAAAATGAAGAAGTGAAGGAACTAAAAAAATAAAACTTTTCATCAATAAAAAAATTATTGAAAATTTATGTATGAAATAAGATTGAATCATACTATAATATAAATAAATAATGGTAATATATGGTTTTTATGTAAAAATAAAATATAAAACTTTGAAATATTCTATTTAATGAATCAATCATAAAATCATTGTGATTGATGATTTAATTTAAATCATTAATATCAATTTAGTGTTTAATTGTATATTGTTTTATGAATTAAATAATTTAGTTATTATTAAATGTAAAAATAAAAATGAATCTTACTAATAGTAGTTTGAGAATCCTATTTCTCATTAATGTGAATAAACTGAATATGCAGATACACATTTTTAAACATATAGTTACTTGTGTTTGTTGTTTTGTCACCGAAAAAACTACAAGATTAAAATTATTAAAACAATACAATAAAATGGCAGAGACATAAGTAAATGGAAATCACAAATATTTATCAATGATATAGTTTAATGGATTTTTTTGGATTGTGGAAATTATATTTGATTAGTATAAATAACATTGGTGAATAATGTTAACAACTATAATTTCTATTGTTTTAACTGTATAAAGGGTAAAAAAATATTGTTATAGTGGGTAGACACTGTAAAAATGAATTTTAAATATTGAAACTATTATAATTATTTTAAATAAGTGTTGTAGCTATTAGAATGATTACATATTATTGAAATTAAAATTGTATAGAAAGTACCTAAATGAATGTGTATAGATAAATATATAATTGTCATTTTATAACTACCACTTAAATGTTATTATAGCACTACTTATTTTTATTGAAAGAAAAAGTATAATTTTTTTAGTTATTATATAAAATAACTTATTTAACCACAAATTGGTATTAGGTCTAGAACAAATAAATTTTTTGAATAATTTTTATAATACTAAAACATGAAAATGGAATAAAAAATTATAAACTAATCTAAAAAGAAAATCCATGGTAAAATTTCAAACACTCAATATATAAGCCTTCCATGTGAATTATTTAATTTTCAATGATAAACATGATGGACTATAGGTTTTTAAATAATAATAAAAAAACATTGGAATAGAAATATAACAAATCATTAATAAAAAACCATTAATAAATGTTTCAATTTCACTATTTTCTCCATTACTATACAGTGATTTGAATGTTTTTATGGGACACAATTGATAATAAAAAAAATAGATGAAATTGTAAAAATAAAAATGATTTGATTATTTGGTGTTTAAAAAAATAGAAATTGCAAGATAATATGGTTCTAAGAAATGAAAAATAACTCATTAAGTATGAAAAATAATAAGAAAAAGGGAGAAAATTGGATGGTCAAAATATATACCCTTCTTCCCTATTATTTTAAAAAAATTCTAACATACTATCTATTTTAATATTTTAAAAAGAGAATAATTTATTTTTGAAAAAAACATAAATATATCCTTATTGGATTCAATTTTCAAAATTTTATTAGAAAATTTAATAGATTATGTAATTTATTTATTTTTAATAATTTTGTAATGTTTAAAAAAATAGAACAACTAAAAAAGTAAACAATTAAAATTTAATAAATAACATTGAAAAATTGAAAAATTAAACAACTGTGTCTAAAAATTAAGTCATATTTCTTGATTAGTAATGGTATCCAAAATACATGAATATGAACTAGGTTGGATTTGACTAATATACCAAATGAAAATGGTATGATTGAGTTTCTTAAATTTTTTTTGTTAATTATACATGCATATAAGGGTTAATAAATCACAAGAAATAAATTGGAAATGTATAATAAAAATGATAAGGTATTTTTATACTGCCTTAACTCATTATGCATCTAGAGATTTAGTATGTCCTTAGCTAAAACCATGGGGATAGACCTGTTACAAAGAAAGTATAGAAAATCACCATGAGTGATTTTAGTAAAATAATGAGAAATTTCGATGTCACCGTTTATAATATAATATATTAATAGATGATTGGTTTGTACTGAAAATGTGGAATCATCCAGTTATCATCTAAAATACTTGGGGTTATCTATAATCATTCTAATAAGCCATAAAAAAGTGTTAGAAAAGATAAAACTATTAAAGGAGAGAATATGGCATATTTATTACATGAATCTATTTTAGAAATGAAAAAAAAGAGATTATTTATACAAATGGTTTAGACATATGAGTTTATGGGTAAAAATGACTTCAATTATTCATAGTTTCATGAGGAGAAAGATGATTTTGAGCTATTAATGGGACATGCCCATTACAGAAGGATATTTTTGCAAGGTAAATGGAAAATATTAGAGGATATATTAAGTAAGGTTCATAGATACCTGTAACACTTAAATTTGTATAATTAATTGAATAATATATATTTATTAATCTTATTAAGGTAAAGGTCTCTCTAGAAAACAATTACACATACAGTTCTACATTAAAATTATTTTTGAATATGAATTAGACATAACAATATGTTTGACTAAATAAAATTTTGTGAATATCATATTAAATATATTAAAAACTAGGTAATGTTAATAATAAATTACTTTTATATCTTATTAATAATCATTATTAGATTTCAGGGATTCATATTCTTTACTAAACTATTAAATTATGTTTCAAACTGAAGTAATAAATAGTTTCATTATAACTAAAGTGATTTCCATATATTATGTGGTTTTATTTAAAATTTAAATTTAAATTTTTAGAAATTTAATTTGATAAAATATTTTTTTTTATAATTTAAAATAAAATATAGCTTAGGGTTTATTTTTGGGTTTTTTCTAAAAAGTCTTATTTTTTGGTGAATATTGAAAAATACTGACTTTTATAAAAACTATCATTTATTTTCAAGTATTTACAAGTACCATTATGTTTTGAATTATTTTTATAGTAACATAATTCTATTTTTATTGAATATAATAAAATTAATTCCATAGGAATCAATATCATGTGTGATTTTTATATAATCTAATTTTATGCTTAAAAACATATTTTTTCAAAATATCTATTTTTCATTGTGTTTTGTGAAATTATATTAAAAGTAATTTATTCCAATTATGAAAATTGAATTTTGAAAAATGGATTCTATATTCTAAATCATGAGGTTTATATTTATTAATGATTTCAATTTAATTTTTGATCAATATGAATAGTAACCATGGTAAAAATTAATTTCCATGGTAAAGGTTAAAACGAGTAAATTAAGGTTATATCCAAGTGATAAGGTCACAAAATATCTTTTAAAATATTATTTTAGGAAAATATTTACAACTCTATCAACTTATCTTATAAATGAGATTGATTTTTTACCACTCATCCATGAATAAGACTTTATATTATTTTGAAACATTGAAAATTTTATAAGAGTACCACTCCCCTCAGTTAAAAAAGCAAACCCACTCTAGTCTCATCATCACACAATTTGAGTTTTTATCTTAAAAAAACATACCCAAATAACATCCAAGAATCCATTTACCCAACCTATATGTCTTGGTTTCAAAAAATACTAACTTATATGGATTAAGGTGTAAACCAAATTAGGTTTTCTAAAGAAGAGGTATAACTCTTAACCGAGTATTTTCTTATTTATTTCTTCTTACACCTACTTAAAATATTATATAGTCATAATATTATGATAAAATAAGTATAATAAATATATTTAAATTTTATTTTATTTAGTTAATAAATACTTTTCATCTCATTTTTCATCCTATGAGAAATTAAAACATTGTTCATTTGTACGTGTGGATTACCACCTCCATGAAGTGATGTGTTTCATTTTTCATAACCAACTCACAAGACTGGTTATTATTACTAATTTAATGTATATATATGAAATTTATGAAATAATCAATACACTATAAATATAATATATTATTTACCTTCTTATCCTTCCATCTGTTGGAAAATGATGACATCACCTATGCATATATGTGGACTACCACTTCCATGAAGTGATACGATTCATTGTTTATGATGGCCTTTCATAAATGGTTATAAAATTATTTTTAATATATATAAAATATAATTATATCCTGATTAATAGGTTGGATATTATTTAACCATGACCCCTATGACCATGTACAACCTACTGAAGTTGTTTGGGGATTATAAACCGAACATCCTCAAAACACCCCACAAAAACATAATGAATTTATTAACTATATAATACATAGTATTAAATGAAATAAAAGGGATTATTATAATTAAATAAACCTCATAAATAATCTTATGAAATAAAATAATTCATATAAGTTTATTATATAGGAGTTAAAGAATATACATGGTGTGTTGGACGCGAGTTAAGAGATTTTTTTAAATAGTATTTTAACTATTTTAAAATATTTTCCCTTCATATTAATGTTCTTCAAAAATTTTAAATAATTTTATTATATATAGTCCAATTTCTTTTTAAAATTTATTTTAAAATATTCTTGACTTTTTAAAAATATTTTAAAAAGTTAATATTTTTAACATTTTCTAAATGGGTCACTTTTGACTCATTTCACCAAAGTGAAAAGGAAGGATTTTTATTGTTTACTACTTGATCATATTTTCTAATTGTTATAGAAATTATTTGTGATTACGATTAATATACAAGTATTATTAGTTTTTCGAATAAAATATTATTTTCTGTTATTATGATAAATCTTAATTTTAAATGTTTTTAAAGAAAAATTATTTTTATCTTTATTGATTATAAGAATAAAAAAAGTTGTTTTGAAGAGATATTAAAAAAAATATTTTATAAAATTTTATGATGGAAACAAAAGATTCAATATTTTTATGACTGTTACACTCCTTTTACATTGTTTTTGAAAATTGATGATCTCGATATAACTCTCAAATGCATTGGGTAATGATTTTGTTCTCAAAAGAATTATGTTGGAATTAATAGAGTAGGTTATTCTATTTATAAGGGTTCTTTTAAGTTTTATTTTAAGGTTTCTAAGAAAATTATGTCCCATGGAAGATGAAATACTCTTCTATGCTTCCAAAATATATTTTAGGGAAATATATTGACTTCATAAGGTAAGAAACCATGTTTATGTTTTAAAAATGATTATAATCCTTTTTCAGGGTGAAAGGTATATTTTTCAAGAAAAGGTTTTTATTGGGTTCTCATTATTTATAAGAATCAGTATATATTATGATTTTTCCATATTTATTTATTAAGATATGTTTTATGAAAAAATTTACACAAAAAAAATTTATTTCATGATTAAGTAAATTAATATTTGAGCTTAACATAGTGATCACGAATCCAGTATCCCGTAGTTGATGTCTATTTTATTATATTTCCATAAATACAAAGGTTCAAATCTAGGAGGACAGATATGATTAATAGATTTTGAGAATTGAATAAATATATGATTCCCATTTTATTGTTGGAATATAAAATAAAACATTATACATAACTATAGAAAATTAACTTCCTCCTTGAAAAGTCATTCCAAAAACTATTCTTCACATCATAGTGAAAGAAAAAAAATAAGGGTGAGATCAAATTCTAATTAAGGATTAATTAGAGTGGAATATACCATGGAAAAAAATAATACTAAACATAGAAAATTAAATTACGGAACAAAAATTCCATTTAAAAAACTTGAACATCATGATAAGATAAGGTACAATCAAAATGGAAAGGTAAATAACTAAAACACATGCCATTTAATCAATAAATAAGAATGAAATAAATCTAGAGATAATATCATAGAAAATATATAATGGATAATAAAATAACTAAATTATAAATGGAGGAAATTCTTAATTATTGTATCTCATAATCTTATGCATCATGATAACTCTACCGTTAAGATCTTCAACATGCCAGTTTAAAACAATAGGTAGAAATATGTTTAACTTGGATAACTAATTTGTCTCATAAGACCTATTAATGCATTAACTGGCTATCTATAAAAATTACCTACCCATATCTACATGTCCAAAACATTAACAATATATAAAATTAATAGTCTAATTTATGAATTAGTATTCCTTATTGTCAAATATCCCTACTGAGTAAAGTATACAGATTTGTCAACATTTCCCCAGCCAATAAAATAACTTTTAATATAAAAACTATATGTAAAATTGGTATAAAGTTTAAGAAATAATCATATATATTATAAAATAATATATGTATTTAATTGAAATTTAATGTAAAATAAAAAATTATCACAAGAAAGTGATTTTTTAAGAGAAAGGTAAGAATTCCCAAAAGAAAGTGATACTGTACTATAATTTTTACCATGTGGTAATTTTCAAGTAAAATACTATTGGATAAAATAATTCTAATTTAAATTTTAAATATGATGAATTATTAATAAATCAAAATATAAAATTTAAAGGAGAAGTATATGCACTATATAAACGAAATTAGGTGTGTGACATTACAATATTCCTTAATGAATGGAAGTTGAGACGAAGTCTTTTACCTTATGTATAAATCATCACATAAACAATTTATATTTATGAATAATAAACTTATGTTAATTATTTAATTTATGAAGAAATTTTTTCATGTTTATTATTACTTTTATTTTAATTATTATAATGTTATATATTATTATTTAATCAATTATGTTTACGTTAGATGTTTCTACGATATTTGTATTATGTGTAAGAAATGAATTTAGTAGGTTGAATATGGTCAAATAGGTCATTATATAAACATATAAAGAGTAATAATGATGAAATTATTATCATATTTATACATAAATTATACTTTTAAAACTAATCATGAAATATGGCTTTGAGAAGTGAAGTACATTACGATCATGGAGACTGTAGCCTGTATGAACTCATGAGTAACATTTCCATTCAACAATCATTATGGAAATGAGGTAAGTAATATTTTATATTTATAGAATTATAATAATACCATAAATAATATATTATTTCTTTAAATATAGTTATATATATCATCCATGTGGTGTGATAGTGAAAATAGAATCACATCACTTCGTGAAGGTGGTTTTCCACATGTACATGAATGATGTTATCATCCTTTAGTAAGTGAAAAAGTAAGAAATAAAATGATATATAATCCTTTTATAATGATTAATATTTCATGAATATCATAATTATATCATTTATATAACATATAATAATTATATTTATCCTTATTACCTTCCATGTAAAGGGTTAGTGAAAAATGAATCACATAGCTTTATGTGGAGGTAGTCCACCGTACACACGAGCGATGTCATCTTATCCCCTAAGGAATGAAATTTAAAAATGTAAATATGATATACTGAATATATAGGTACAAATATTTTATTAAATATCATACATATACTTTATATATGTAATAAGACACAAATTTTTTTGGTGGTAATGGAAAAACAAATGACATCGGTTCGTGAGGTGGCGGTCTTTCATACACACAAATAATGATTTCGTAACCCATTTAATGAATGTAGGGATGGTTGCAGGAAAATAAATTAACATAAAAATATAATTATAGGTAATATATTGAGGTTAATATCTCATATTTATTTAAGAATAATTTATGTAAGTGGATGAAGAAATAAAACAAAAATGCATAGTTAAGAATTTTACCGCTTCTTGGGCCACCTCTTTAGTATTATACCTAAAGTATTACTCAAATTAATTTCTTAAAAAAAGGATTATAGTATAAAGTTATGGAATTTTAGAAGTTATTTTTAAATGGATGGGTTGAACTAAAAAGGGTTTAATGTGCGAATAATAAAGGATAGGGGGTGGCTTTTTAAAATTGAGGCGAGTGACACACTTTTAATTTTTGGAAAGAAAAAGGTGTGGTATAATTATTCACATGAAAAAAAATGGAGTATTATTGAGAATTATACATTAAAGGGTCTAAATATATTCATTAAATAGATTTTATATTTGTTTATAGGCCATTTTTACCCTTATGGTTTTAGTTTAACCCCTGGTAAACCCATTTTACCTTAACTACGAAAAATATTTTTTTACTGTATTTACTATTAGTTATGGTAAGAAATTAAGTTGATATTATTAGATAATATAAATTATTATTATTAAAAATATGGAATCAATTTTTATATATTACATTCATATAAGTGGAAAATTTTTATTTGAAATTAATCTAACATACACAATGAGAAAGTGAGGTTTTAAAGGTAAAATGTTCAAATGTTTATAGAGTATTTATATCAAAATTCAACATGAAAATGATTTAAATTAAATTAATTGTATTAATGGATATATATTTGAGAAAAATTACTTTAAAACCAATTAATAATTTTATTTAACTCTATAAATAATCTAAATGAAAAGGAAATTTTCAATTAAAATTAAGAGTTTTCATTATTCATTGAGAAATAAAACATTTCAGAAAAGTCCCAAAAATTAAACCTAAGATAATTTTGATATTATAATTTTAGAAATTAATATAATTTATGAAATACATTTTCTAAAATTGGTAAAAATAAATCTTATATTATTTCTGCGAAGTGCGACTAAACCGCCTTTTAGAAAAATTCAGTTTTTCCAAAAACAGTTATTTTTCTTCCAAATGATTATTATTTTTATTTCTAATCACTAGATAAAAAGGTGAATGTGTAAATTATATATATTATTAATTTATATAGTATTACTCATACCCATAATTTATTTTCTAGGTTAACATGATCATGTCTAAATAATATTTTAAAGTACCGCATTTTGTTTAAACCTAGTGTTTCATGCATCATAATCTATCAATGAAATTAAATTTAATATAAAATAAATGTACTATTTAGACTTAGGGGTGTTACATTATTTCCTCTTAATTTATTTCCCTCATATTTTAATGGATATCACCTTCTAAATAGATGGGGGTAGTTCTTTTTCATAAAATCCTCTAGTTCCCAAATTGCTTTCTCTATTTTGTGATTTTTCTAAAGTAACTTTACTAGACGATTCATACGATTACTCAATAATTTATATCTAGTATTAAAAATTTGGATGAGTTCTTAATGATAATATAGAGCAGGTTCTAATTCTATTTCATCATAGGTGATCACAAGCATTGGGTCTATCATGCACTTCCTTAATAATGATATATGGAACACATCCTGTAGTTTTGATATATTTAGTGGCATTTAAAAAGGATAAGAAACAACTAAAATTATTCTATGGATTTCAAAGGGTCTGATGTACCTAGGGCTTAGTTTCCCTTTCTTACCAAACCTTATAGCACCCTTATGTGGAGGTACTTTAAAAAAACATGATCTCCCACATGAAATTCAAAATCTTTACTCCCATTAGTGACATTAATCATTTAAAAACTTTGAACTAATTTAATGTGAGACTGAATATCCTTTAACTTTTACCTTTTCTCTTAAAAATTTTACGGTCCTATGAGTTTCCTTTCACCAAATTGTTCTAAAAAATTGGAGTAAGACATATCTTTCTATATAATGCTTCATGTAGTCCCATTTGAATACTGGAATAGAACTATTATTATAAGGAAAATTTTCCAAAGGTAAATACTGATCCCACATACCTTAAAATACAAGTGTTCATGACATCAAAATGTATTCTATGTTCAAACTGTCCATCAGTTTGAGGATTGTAGGTGGTGCTCAAATGAATCTCAGTATCAAGATACTTCTAAATACTATTCTATAATTTTGATATAAAACTGGGATCATGAAAAAAAAATATTGAAATATAAGTTCCATGAAGTCTTAAAACTTCATTAATATAAATACTTATGAGTTTATCAAGTGGAAAATAATCTCTTATAGTGAGGAAATATGAAGATTTGACTAGTGATAAATAATAACCCTTATTTCATCATTATTTCTAGGAGTATTTAGTATTCCTATGACAATGTTCATTGTGATTTCATCTCATTTCCACACAAGAATATGAATAGGTTTCATGAATCCTATAGGAAGTTTACTCAAAGCTTTAACTTGTTGAAAAACCAAACATCTGGACACATAATCAGGGATTTTCCACATCATGTTATCCCCCAAAAAAATTCCCACAAATCCCTATACATCATGGTTCTACTAGGGTGTATAGATTAATTTTAGTAATGAAAATGAGACAAAAAATCCTTTTCATCTCAGGTATAGATAGAACACAAAATATCTTTCCAAATTTCAGAACACCATCTTCACAAATGAAGTCTGTTAATTTCCCATTATTCAGAGCTATAATTTTATTCTAAAAGTTATCATCATCAGGTTGATATTTTTTTAACCTTTTAATAAATATGGTTTCCCAATCATTTAAAAAATGAGTGATTTCTCCCCTTACTTAATAATTACCATATCTATCATTACTATTCCCACAAACATAGAATCCCTCTCAATCATCATTTAGGCTAAAATTCCATGATCTTTCCCACTCAATGAATCCACTGCTTTATTTTCTTCCTCCAGGTGGTAGTATATTGAGAAATAATAATTCTTGAGTAGATAAATCCATTATATTTTTTCTATATTGATCACTTTATATGAAAATATTTTTTTAAGATTTTATAATCAATGAATATATCACATAGTTCACCATAGAGATAATATCTATATATTTTTAAAGAAAATATTATAGTTTCCAACTCAATATAATGGGTTGGATTATTTTTTTCACGAGATTTGAATTTCCATGTGGAATATGTAATAAAATTATATTTTTTCATTAGGAAACAACTAATTCAAATTTTTAATGCATAACAATATATTAAAAAACCATCATTTCTAAATGGTTGAGTCAAAATCACAACATTGAAAAATCTCCTCTTTAGTTTACCAAAACATTCTTCTCATTCATTTTTTCTAAACAAAATTAACCCCTTTATGTGTAATATTTTTTAATGGTTTATTCAGTTAGAAAAAATTCTAGATGAATAATTGATAGTACACTAGCAAACTAATGAAATCACATAACTCATATATGTCCATTGGCGTATGGCATTCTATGACTTTCTTTTTCTTTTCCTGATCAACTATGATTCCAAACTCTATGAAAGTATGTCCAAGAAAATAATCTTCTTGAATCTAGAATTAACACGTACTAATTTATCTATATAAACATTTAATCATAATATTATCAAGAATTATTCACCATTGATTCTCAAGATCCTCATAGATTTTAGAATAGACCAAAATAACATCAATGAATATCACAAAAAAATCATCCAGATATTACTTGAATACTGTATCCATTAGATCCCTAAAAATCGAGGGTGAATTAGTCAATCCAAATGTCATTAATGTAAACTCATAATGTCCACACCTTTATTTTAAATATTTCTTCAGAATGTTTTCGTTCTTTACTCCCAATTTATGATACCTAGAATGAAGTTCAATCATTGAAAAATATTGGGCTCCGTGAAGTTGATTGAATAATTAATTAATAAAAGGTATATTATATTTTTATTTCTCATAATAACACGGATTTTCCTATAATCAATTCATAGTATTATAGATCCATCATTCTTCTTAATGAAGAGAAAATGGGATCCCCATGGTGAAACACTAGGGATAATAAATCCCTTATCACCCAAATCCTTTATTTGTATTTCTAACTCCATTAATTCAAAAGTTTCCATTCTATTGGGAGTGGTTAATATTGAACTTTCATCATGGGTTAAATCAATGGAAAGATCAGATTCATGCTTTAGAGTATTTGCCCATTATTCATCAAGAAACACATCAATGTATTCCTAAACAATATGTACTTATTCTATTTTAAGATTACCTTCTTAATCCTTATATTTTGTTTTTTATTCTCCCCCATGAATATCATTTTAGTAAATCTATCAGGGTTTGATATTGACATGTATTAGGTAATGATGTATCCTATCTGAATATAATAAATTAAACATCATCATTACACATAATAATTTCCTTCTTATTGAAAATAAATTTTTCATCATATTTTAAAATTTAGTCTGTATGAAGGATTTTATCAAAGTAAAGCATATGTGTGATAATACGGTCAGAAAATAAAGCACATTTAAGTGTCAAAATGGGGACATCATACCATATTCTAATTATTATGAGAATTTCCCTATGAGTTTTAACTAAAAAATCCCTTCTTAAATTCATTGGTAAATATATAATTGTCTTGTAAAACTCGGTCTATATAAATGTATATAAGGATTTTAAATCAAATAAAACATTAACTAAATTTTAAGATAGTATTAAAGTTAATGACACAACATCATTGGTTACTTCCGCCTCATCTTTAGTGATCTCATAATATTGGCCCTCTCCCATTGGCCTCTTCTATGGTAGATTCCATTGATGTTTGGGGAATTCATTTATATAGTTCCACATATATCTACAACTAAATAACTAGAAATAATTTATTTTTTTCCTCTTCTTTCATTCATGATCTTAGTGACCTTTATCCACACACTTATAACAAACTCCCAATCCCTTTAAGAATTTTCCTGGGTGATTCTTTTCATAGTGTTTATAAGGAAGATATTTTTTAATTATCTTCTTTTTCTATAAATAATTCCATTTTTCTTGGTGTTTAAATGACCTATAATTCTATTTATTTCTCTTGAATATATATGATCTTGACAATTCCTTCTTTATTTTTATTTAACATAAAAATATTTTAGTATATGAATTTTTTGAGAGACTAGTTCCCTTTGGAGATTTTTCTTAATACCTTCAAATAAATGGAAAATCATAAACTTTTTGTTGTATATGTAATCTGTATAATTATTAGAAAACTTTTTATAGGTAGCTTCATACCTGGAAAAAATTTATTCTTATTTTTTCAATAAGATAATGAACTTTTTAATAATTTTAGTTTGTTACTCATGAGAGAAATATTTGTCAAATAATGTATCCTTAAAATATTTACATTCCATGATTTATATTTCATATTTATCCTTTGTATTCTAGAAAAAAACCACCATTGATCAATGTCACCTTTGAGATAATAAACTACAAATGTAACCTTTTCATCTTCACAATATCCTTAGACCATAAAAATCTTTTATAGAGATTTAATACATTGTTCATCTTCCTTTTTATTAGTAGTCCCATCATATGATAGGGGATTATTTTTTACAAAGAAATCCAACATAGGATAATATCACTATGGAATAGTATTCTCCATCAAGGAAAGGTTAATTATCACAACCTGATTAATAATCCTTAATATAGCCAAAATATTCTCAATAAAATACTAGATGTATTGGCTTTCTCTGAAGGGAAATCTCTAAATTTTCCAAGAGTATTGATAATCTTCTTCCTTCTAGGTTCCATTTATAAATAATGGAATATACTAGATTAGCTCATAAAATTTTGAATTTTAAATTAAAATGTATAATTCCAAATATGGTATAACTCTTAACATAAAATAAAAATTAATGAATTTTCAATCTCAAAATAATTAAATTCATTTATTCAGGGATATATTTATTTTCAAATCATTCATAAAGGTTTATAAAGAAAATGTGAATTATCCTAAGAATATCCCCTAGGAGTATCAAATCATGTGCACAGTAAGGCCTATTTTCATGAACCAGGTGATGGTCAGGTTAAGACCAATATGACCTTATTAGAGTAATTACACCTAGGTACCTCTATGACAGAACCATGTCTACTTGTATTATCTAGATAAGGGTGGATTTCTTGGAAAAATCACACAATAACTTTCTTCGAAAAACAATAGGACCTTATTCAATACTTATAATCAAAGTCTATCATAGGTTTATGTTACCACTACAATTTTTTGTTAAATCTAGTTCTCAAGGTTTATACTAAACTTACTTTGATACCACATTTAATGACACTGACTCTAGTAACCCGAATTCAGTGCCTTTTTTATTCACATTATCATAGATACATAGGTTCAAATCCTAAAGAACCGATCAATTTAACAGTTTTAGAGAACCAAATATATAAATGATACTGAATCTACTTGGGAATGGAAAATAAAACATAAAACCTAATAAAATAAAATAAATTTCATCCATGAAAACACATTCCAAGAATTATTCTTCACATCTTGGGGAAATGAAACAAAATGAGGATGAGATAAAATAATCTGTAAGGGTTAAGTACTATAGAAGATATCATTAATAAATAATAATATTATGTTAATATATACACCATTTTAATGAATGATGATATTTCATTTAAAGGGATAATATATACACCATTTTAATGAAATTAGATTCATAACATTACAATATAACTCAATGAAGAGAAATTGAGATAAATCCTCTTACCTTAGGTCTGACTTGTCACATGCATTATTTATATTACTAAATAATAATATTATGTTAATTATTAAATTTCTTAGGAATCATTTTCAAGTTTATTATTCTTTTTATTTTACCTATTACCATGTTATATATGATTACTTAATCAATTAAGTCTACGTTGGATGTTTTGATGATATTTGGATTATGTGTTAAAAATGACTTTGGTAGGTTAAATATGGTCAAAGAGGTAACTATTTAAACATATATAAAATAATAATTATGAAATAATTATCATATTTATTCATAAATTATAATTTTAAAACCAATCATTAAATATGGTTATGAGAAATTAATTATGTTATGATCCTGGAGATGGTAAACTGTACGTACATATGGGTAACTTTCCTATTTCTCAATGATCATTATGAAAATGAGGTAAGTAATTTTTTATCTTTATGTAATGATAATAATATAATAAATACCATATTACTTATTTAAATATACTTATATATATTATCCATGCGTTGTGGTGATTAAAATAGAGTCACATCAATTTGCGAAGGTAGTAGTCCACATGTGCAAGAATAATGCTACCATCTTTCAGTGAGTGAAAATGTAAGAAAGAAAATGATATATTATATTTTTAGAATGATAAATATTTCATGAATATAATAATAATTTTATTTAGATAACATATATTCATTAAGTGTTTCCTTATTAAATTTTATTTAAAGCATTATTGAAAAACGAATCACATAACTTCGCGAGGCAGTAGTCCACCGTACACACGAGCAACATTATCATAATCCCTTCGGAATCTAGTGTAAAAGGTATATATATGAGATAATGACTCTATAGGTATAATAATATTATATATATATATATCATATATATTCTTTATATCCATCATCATAACCAACCATGAGAGTTGGTAATGAAGAAACAAATGACATCATTTCGTGAGGCGGTAGTCATTCATTACCACAAATGATGATTTCGTAACCCATTTGATGGGAATAGGTATGGGTGTAGGTAATGAAATTAACATAAAAAATATAATTACATTTTATAAAATTATTATTTTTATCTCATCACGTTTTAATAATAATTTAAGGAGTTGGAGGATGGAATAAAACAAAAACATATAGTTAGGAATTTTACTTCTTCTTATGCCACCATTTTAGGATTATACCTCAAGTATTAATATAATGGATTTATGACCAAAATATGGATTGTATGATAAGTGGATAGATGTTGGGAATTAATTTTGGAAGGTATTTGTCAAAACACAAGGGATTTAAGGTGTGAATAATATAGGAGACAGGGTGTTATTTTATAATTGAGGTGAGTGGCATACCTATAATTTTCAGAAAGAAAAATGTGTAACAACATTTTTCACAAGAAAAAAGGTTAAAAAGAATTTTTATAGAGTTTTATAAATTATAGGGTATATATATATATATCAAAGATATTTTATAAAACAATTAGGCCATTTAACCCTTATACTTTTATTTTAACCCTTAGTAAACCTATTTTTACCTTAACTGCGTTAAAATGTTTTTTTTCTATTTTTAATTTTCATTATGGTTAAAAGTTAATTTGATCTAATTAGATAATATAAAATATGATTATTATAAATATGGAATCCATTTTTCAAATTCCATTAATATAATTGATGAAAATTAATTTAAAATAAATCCCGCAGGTGGGACAAGAAAGTGGGTTTTCAAAGTGAAATTGTTTAAGTGTAAAAAGTTTTTATATAAAAATTAAATATTAAAAATATTAAAATAAAATAAAATGGATTAATTTATATATAATTTATAATTTAAATTTATAAATTATTTAAATTAAAAGGTATTTTTTAAATAAAATTATGTATTTTTTTACTATTCTTCAAAAAACGAAACATTTCAGAAAAATCCCATAAAATTAAACTGAAGATAATTTTTATATTATAATTTAAAATATTAATTTAATTTTATAAAATAATTTTTATAAAATTAAAAAAATTAATTTTATACTATGTGCGTAAAGCGTAATTAAACCGCCTTTTAGAAAAATCCAATTTTTAAGAAAACATTTATTTTTATTCCAAATAATTCCTATTTTTATTTCTAATAGATTGATTAAAAATGTACATTTTTAATATATATATTTTTTATAATTTAGTTTTTCTTATTTATACCTACCAATTTAATGTCTTGGTTAACATGGTTATGTTTAAATAATATTTTAATAAAATGCCATGTTTTGTTTAAACTCGGTGTTGTGTAAATAAAAAGATTTAATAAAATTAAATTTATTCTAAAAACTATATATTTTAATATATTTGGTTGTTACACATAATTTTTATTATGAAAAATGGAAACATTTCATATGAATTTCATAGTTTTTCAAATGTACTAACCTGTTCTATACCTTTGAATATCCCTTAATGAGTTTTTTATTCCCACATAAAGTTTTCAAATATTTTTTTCAAGTAAAAAGTTTGAGTAAGAACTATAGCAAGGTATTTATTTCCACTATAGGTATTCTACTTAAAATAAGTGATTTTTTTTTAATAAAATAAGAGTTTAATTCTATGAATCCTTTTTTTGTGTGGAAAAAATTGATTTTTAGTAGAAGTCCCCACTTTTTTTTGTAATGGTTTGATATGTAAATGTTTTTTATAATTATATGAAACTCCAAACTAAAATATCATGGGAATTTATGAAAATTCAATTCGTACTATTGAACTAATAATTATGGGGTTTAATGGAATATGTAATTATATTGGGTATTAGAGAAATGTTTAGATATCTTTTTAGATTAGGATGTTATTAAGAAAAGACATTTAGGGGACTATAATCTATGGATGGTAAAATCATTAGAAAACTTTTAGTGTTTACATTTTGCTTCAACTAACCTAGGTCTGTTTAAAAATGGGTTTTTATAGAGGAAACATTATGAATTAAGTGAAAAGGTATCAATATGATAATTTCATTCTAAATTAGCAATCTAGGATGGTTGGAATAGGAAAAGATAAATTTGTAGTTTTGTTAACTTAGTTAAATTTGGCTATTAAATTTGGTACCCATGCAATAGAGAAACTAGGATATCTATAGAGGAACATGTCTAAAGTGTATCATTTTATAAAAAATCACCATATGACATTTAGTTGAAAATAAGACCTAGTGGTAGCTGAAGGATGAATCAACACTCCAAAAAATATATTCAAGTTTTTTTTCATTATTAATATACAAAGATAATTTATTACATTTATTGTTTTTAGGTGAAGCTAATTAATGGTGGTCATTGGTTAAAAATAAAATGGAGAAAGATGAGATTTATTTCATGGAGTGGCCAATATTTTGATATATTTGTTTTGAGAATTATTTTCTGAATGTTATTAGACATACAGTGGAAATAATTTTTTTGGAACTGAAGTAAAGGGAGGAGAAATATATTACTACCTATGAAGAAAATTTTATTATACTAGTCAGGCATAAACCATATTTTATCCTTAACCATGATAGTAAAATTAAATTGATTTTCATAGGATTGAAAGAGTTTTTATAAAGATATTTTTCCTCTTGTGAATTTAAAATCTATAATAAAGTTGTGTCGTGTGATGAGAAGGTTGATATGGAGTTTGTTGATTTTTACGAAAATATATATAAGAATAATTCTTGGTTTAAAGAGATAGTGAATACCCATAAAATAAATGTAAAGGTAAGAGGACTAAATTTTCTTCTTGTGATAAGTGTGGTAAGAAGAATCCTAGTGAGTGCCTCGTAAAATATGGGAAGTGATTCTAGTGTGGTAAATTTTGAAATATAACACATGACAATTAGGGAAATGTTAATGGTAATGGTCATAATAATAATGATAATTAGAAAGTAAGGTGTTATATTTATAATGTTATAGTCCATTATGAAAATGCATATCTGAAGATAAATATAAAGGATATAAATCATTAAGACTATAACAAAAAGGGTTTAGAAAAGTCATTTGAAAATATATTAGGAAATATAGGACCATATAATGATGTGGTTAAAGGTATAATTTTTTTTCTCTCAAATTATTCCAATGTATTATTTTATTCGGGGTATATACATTTTTTTATTTTCAGGATTGTTTCTAGTGAAATGGAAATATAACTTAAGAATTAAAGATATAACTTTTGAAAAAAAAACTGTTTTTGGAAGTATTAAAAATAAAAATATTTATAAGAATGTTTCTATGATTATATGTGGAATATTTTTTACTAAAAATATTATTAGGTTTCCCATATTTCCATTTTATGTTATCCTGGGTATGGATTGACTTTTATTTTATCATGTTAAGATAAATTATAGAGCTAAGAAATATATATAAACTCTTCAGAATTAATTTGAATTTTTATATAACAATGAATTTATACATTTGATAACATATGAAAGAGATGATAAATTTATTAAATATGGAAATGAGATTTATCTTGCTAATATTATTAAATGAAAAGAAAATATATAAATTATTTATGTGCCAATAGTAAATAAATAATTGAATGTATTTCCTGATGATTTTTCTAGTGTTATTCCTAGCTAGGATGTTGAAATCACTTTGGGCTTATTTTCAAAATTTAATCTAATTTAAAAAAACTTGTATTTAATGTCCCTATTAGAGTTATTGGAATTTAAAATTAGATATAAGAGTTACTTTATAAGAGTTTCATTAACCTTATCTAAACAACTTGGAGTGCCCTATATTTTAGTCAAAATGAAGTATGAATATATAAGTCTTTGTATTGTTTATAGATCACTCGATAGTATCACTATTAAGAAGAAGTATATTCTACCTCATATAGGTAAATTGATTGATCGTATTCAGGGAGATCAATATTTTTCAAATATTAATCTCATGGTTGGATATAATGATTTTAAAGTGAATTAGGAAGATATCTAGAGGAAAGAATTTCATACTAGGTATAACAATTATGAGTTTGTTGTTATACCTTTCAGGTTTCCAAATTTACCTGGTATTTTTATGGATCTTATAAATTGAGTTTTCCATGAGTATTTAGATAATTTTTTTGATATTTTTTTATTAATAAAACTAATGTTTGTTCGAAATGTTATGAGGAACATGAGAATATATAAGGTTTGTTCTAAAAACATTAAATATAATAATTTTTACAAAAAATTTAGAAAATGTGAATTATGGTTACAACATATTTCTTTCTTTGACAATATTGTCTCTAAAATGGTATAACTGCTAAATTTGGTAAAAATATATTGGGAGAAGTGTGGCCAATACATAAAAATGTCTCTAAGATTCAAACTTTTCATAGATTAGTGGGTTACTACAAATGGTTTATTGAAAAAGTTACTCAATTATCTGGCCTAATAACTAATTTAACCAAAAAAAGGATTTAGATTCATCAAGGAAAAGGAGTATGATTAATGTTTCCAAAACATAAAAAAGATGATTGGTTAATTCTCTACTATTATACTTTCTAATAATAAAAGGTGAATTTGTAATTTATTGTGATGCTTCATCGAAGGTAATTGGTTATGTCTTGATGTAAGATTATTAGGTAATTTCACATTGTTTATGTCAATTGAAACTCCTTGAGTAGTATTAACCTACACATGATCTTGATCTTAGAGTGGTGTTTTTTGATGTAAAAATATAGAGGCATGTTTTATATGAGATACAATATTAAATATATACTAATTATAAAAATTTAAACTATATATTCACTCAAAAATAGTTCAATATGTGGAAGAGAAGATTGTTGTAACTAATAAAGTATTATGATTAAACAATTAATTATCATTTATGTAAGGAAATAAAATTATCTGATTTCTTCATCTAAAACGATAATGCATCATTAGGTATGAAGAATTTAGAACACGATCATTTACCTAAAGATTTAATGAATGTTGTTCAAGAAATTGTGTATGTAGGAACTCCCTTTATTTTGGTTCAGGTGCCAATGTACTCATATTTTTTAGATACATTGAAGCATTCTCAGAAGAAAGATCTTGGTTTGTAATAAATATTTGATTTTTAATAAGGGAAATTTTCTTGAATTTTTCATTGAAAAATAATGTGTTATAATATTTGAAAAGTGGTTATGTATAATAAGTGATCCCTAGTTGAAAAATGAATTATTGAGTGGATCTCATGGATATATATTTTCTATTTTTACCGATATTACTAATATGTATAGATACCATTGAGAATATTATTATTGGGAAGGAATAAAAAGGACATTGTTGACATTACAAAGGAATAGTTAACTTTTCATTATGTTAAAGATGAGGGAAAATAACTAAAGATGCTGCTTTAGACTTTTCTGGTGCTTAAATAGAAATGGGATAATATATCCTTCGATTTCATGGTGGTATTAACAAATATATCTTGAGGTAATAATGTGATTTAGGTTATTTTTGATCTACTGACTAAATATTAAAATTTTCTTTCTATTTAAGACACTATATCTTTTGATCATATTTTCCCATATTTATCTTAATGTGATAGTCAGGTTACATAAAGTTCCCATATCTATTATATCTGACCATGATCAAAGATTTAACATTAATTTTTTTGTAAAGGACTTCAATGGTCAATGAGTAATTAATTATATTTCATTATAACTTTTCATCCATAATTTGATGAAGAATTTGATCATATTATTTAAGATATGGAATATATGCTTCAAGATTTCTCATTGGATTACTAGTGAAGTTGAGATCAAAATCTTTCATTTGTTGAATTTTACTATAATAATTTTTTTAGTATATATATTGAAATTTTAAAGGAATTATATGGAAAGTTGCATTAAACTCTAGAATTTTAATATAAAGTTGGTGAAAGGAAGTTGTTGGGACCAAAATTGGTAGAATAAATTGTTATGTAGCAGTCTAATATTTTGGAATATTTTTTCTCTATTTTTTTATCATCAAAAGCTTGTTTCATAGGAAACACTAAAAAATGAATTGAGGCATATTTGATGAATATTATTAAGAAAACTATAATAAAAATAAAAACCTATAGTAAATTAAAGTGTATTAATCAACCAGAAACTCTTACATTTAGAGGATAAAGAATAAATGAGATTTCATATTACAATAAATTATTCTTCCTCAAATATTTTTTTTAAATTTTTTATATCTAATAAAAAAAATTAAATTTACCAATAATAAATTTTATTATATTGAATAATATATTATCATTCATTAAATTTTATATTAATATGAAATAGTATTAAGAACACTTAATGTTTAAAAATTTCATTTATTAATAAATAAAGTTTTCTTTATATTTTGTATTTTTGTTTAAAAAATATATTTATATTTTGTAAAATATGAATTATGTAATGCTAAATTATTTTTTTCATTTTAATGTTAAAATTAGATGATCATTTTTTTTAATGTTTTCTAAAAAAATTAATTTCTAGGAGAATAGTAAAATGTACCGATATAGAGACTTTAATGCCATTATTAGTTTATAAGTATGGATTGAAAATTTTTGAAACCTGTTTATTGAAAAAAAATATGTATTTTATAATTGAAATTATTTTTATTATAGTTTAAAAGCCAATATTTTATATTTTATATCTCATGTAATATTTTTCTCTGAATTTGTTTTAATAAATTATATATTTATTATATTAAAATTAATTTTTAAATTTTTTAGAAATTTTACAAATGAAATTTATTTTAAATTTATAATATTTGGGTCCAAATTATCTAATAATGACCACATTATTTTTAGGCATAAATATTATGTTACCTCGGGTAAAAAATAGTTACCATAGTAAAAGATTAAAGCAAAAAAGTAATAATTTAAGGGGTAAAGGGATTAACACATGTTAAAAAAATTTCATAATCGATAAGTTGAGAAATTATTAAACTTATATCATCCTAAAATCAATTATCATAATTATTTTGGAGACACTTTATATGTTTAACATGTAATACCTTTATATTAAGTTGAAATATTTATAAAAATGTCATTCTCACCACTTATAAAATGGGTATCTCACCAACCCATAAATACCACTCTAAAAATTTTAGTTTCCTCATGAAAATATATTCTATTTAATTCCCCTATAATCCTATTCAACACTCATATGATTTTTGACATGATATTAGCTTTATCCCATCCTTTCTAGGGAATCCTCAAAATGAAACACAAAGTTCTCAATGTATGTTCAATATTTTCACTAACACATTTAGATTTTATATTTTAATTTAAAATATATTTTTCCAGATTTTATATGAGGAATTTAGTATTTATAGTATACTTAATGTTTTTTATATTATGGTAATAAACTTTGAACACCTCTACCATTCCCCTTTGGAAAATAAAAAATGTAAATCGTGCATATGTGTGGACTACCACTTCCCTAATGTGATAATGATATTAGATAAGTGGATATGTGTGGTTAGTTGGTAGTAATGTTGGGAGGATAGATATATATGGTTAAAGTTTAAAATACAATGAGATTTGGGTATATGAAGAGGCAATGGAGAAAGTAGCATTGGAAATAAGTGGGGCGATGAGAAACATTAATGGCCATGCGAAATTTAGAGAATATATTGAGTGAGAGGGAATAAGAAATAATGTGTAAATAAAAATTCACTTAGGTTGGTTGGGAAAAGATGGATCATTTTGTTTCAACTTGTGACATGAAAAGACCCAACCACAAGCCATCCTTAAGTAACCTCACCCATAAAAATGTATTCTTAAACTCAACTGAACCCAACATAACCCTATTGGGTCAGGTTGGTTTGGTTCAGGTTTAGACACAGCTAATTACATGAAATTATAAAAAAAATTGAATTAGATTAGATGACCCAATTATTATAATTTTGTTATCAAACAATGGGTACTAAAATCAATATCACATTGCATGTGAAAAATAATAAAATTTACTAGATGAAACCTTCTCTAGTCCTGGTTTTTTCTTATAGTTCATCTCTTAGTCTTTCTCTGTCTCTTCCAAGGCTTCTCCTAAGGTTCATCCCACTATTTTCATTCATGGATTGTCTGCTACTGGCCTTCCCTAGGTTCTGCCTCTCGCTTCAGCTTCAGTGAAGATGCTTAGGTTTTACCTTAGGGCGTGCTGCTACCGTGCTCTGGCCTTGCCTTCTATTTCTCCTCTGTAGGTCGGATCAAGAGTGATGGATCCACCTAGGTTTTGGGATTTAGGTTTGGTGGTTGTGGTTCTTCTGGGTGTCTTCCCCATTTCCCCCTATTTTCTTCAGTCTTGTCTCGATTTGGGTTTCATTATCGGTTTCTTTTGAGTTCTATCCCAATTTCCTTCTTACTTGGGTTCCCTCTAGGGTTTTATCCTCTTTGTTTTTCCTTATCTGTTGGTTTATTTTTTTGTTTTTTTGTGTTATTTTGTTTTTTTGGTGTCTCTTCTGGGTTTGTTGGGCGGCTGTCTGCACCAGAGGTCCGAAGCTATGTTATGTCGAGGTCTCTGGCCTCTCACCCTACTTTTGCTCCAGGTCTCATCATCTCTCTCTAGGGCGGATTGGTATGGTAGTCTTCCCGGTGCTTTGGGAGGTGGGTTCGAGTGGTCTATGGAATCTCAAGGTGGATTTGTATTCACGAGATCCTAGTGGGGGAGGATGATGGCTTCAGTGGTTCTGCTCATTAATCCGCAGGTTTCTATTGGTCGTGCTTCTCAAAGGTCTTCGGTGGCTATGCGTTGCGGTATTCGGGCGACTTGCTAGTTTCTACGTGGATCATTCCCTACAGGGGAGATTCTCAATGGTTATGGAGGATTCCGATGGTCTTTTAGAAGTCACTAGTGGGTTTTCTGTCTTGGTGCTGATGGCGATGGTGCGTTAGGGCATGCTTTCTGTGAGACTCTGCGCTTGTTTCTTCCGATGGCCTTCTTCGATGGCATGGCGAAAGATATGCTGATGGTTCCTTGAGGACTCAGGAGGTGATGTATTTTTCTAGTCTTTCTCTTCGGTGGGGTGGATGATGACATTGATGGGCCTATTGACAGTGGTTGTTCGACGTGCCTGGTTTTTGGGGTTCAAGGTCGATGTGTAATAGAAGGGTGAACATGGATTACATGGTTTGATAGTTTGATCGGCAGTGTGTTTTTTGGAATCTTGGAAATGATGTGATGATTCTAGTCTTGGTATAATGGTTTTTTGAAACTTGAATTCGAAAATTTGAATCTAGCGCTGCTTTTGAGTTGGTTTGTTTTGTTCGTGATGGATCGGGGTTTGTGTATTGAGGTGGGTTAGCTCGTGGTTCTAGGTGGATTTGGAATTTTGTTGATTATCTAAATTTTGAATGTGGTGTGAGTGGTTTTATGTGATGTGGTAAATCTGTGTACCAGTGGCTAATGTATGGTTCCCACTTAAATGTATGGTTCCCAATTACCCTTAATGTGATTTTTTAAATAATACAAAAAGAGGATTGAAGTCGATGGTAAAAATAAGTGATATATAACTAATATATTAATAATAAATTATCTTAAATGAATCATATAAAAGGGAAAATTATATAAATAATTTTATTAAATAGATTATTAATATGTTTGTGTTTTTCAATACAAGGTTAGTATACATTCGTCTAAGTGGGAATAAATTTAAGTGGTTTTCTTAACTTAAATATTTTTATTGATTAATAATCACTTCAATTTGATTATGATATTTCATGATTATATTATTATAATATATAATAATATTATGTTTTATTTATATCTACTTTTTTAGGAAATATTATTTAAAATCAAAGTATTCTTCCATGATGAATATATTATTTCCTAAAAAATATAATTTTTAAGAATAATTCACATAAAATTTAATGGATTTTTCTCCATTTCCATGTTTTTAATTCCCACAAATGTTCTCCTCAATATAATAGAAAATAAAATGGTTTTTATCTCTAATTATACTTATATTCCCCTTTATGAATATCAAATGAAACAGTTTATTAACTATTTAATGATCGAGGTTTTCAATAAAGTCACTTTAAAATATGTAAAAGTATTTTCCTTACCACGATATTTTATTTTCCCTTATACTTCATAATTAGACATGAGTTTTATTTATTATCAAGTTATCTTTATTGGAATTTATTTTAATGTAATGTTTTAAGAAATTATTACTTCATCATAAAATAATGGTTTTTGGAAAGCAACTTGAAAATCATGTCCTTTTACGGTGATATTAAGAAATGCCTTTTAATAAATAATTTTTGAGATTTATATGGAATTGTCAATGTATTATTATCCAATGAATTAATGGTTCATAAATCACAATATATGGGATCTTATTTAATACCCTTTTTTGGAAATCAGGTTTTTGGTATCAAATGATCATTTTTTCTTATATGATACCATTCTGGAAAATTAATGAAACAAATTTAATTTCCTTGGGTTATTTATGATAATATTAATGATTTTATTTTTGTGGCACTCATATATATGGATAATGATAGGTGAGGTCCTATATAACTCACTAATGCATTGATTAAGATTTAATATCTCATTATATTACTATGTTAATTGAGTAAGGAATGCTCAATCCATCGTGGAAGTTAGGTAGGGAAGCCTGGTCAACTATGTAATGGGAATCAAGTGGTTATTCATTATCCACATTAATTTTCTTACCTATGATAATTTTTTTGCCACTTATTTTTCCTAAGATATACTTTATTTCTAAGATATTTTAATTTTTATGTTATTTTATGTTTTAAATATATTCATATTTATTATGTTATAATTTTATATTAGGTTTTATTTTTATTATATGATTTTAATACTAGTTTTTTATGAACTTTATTAGGATATATTTTTCTACTACAGGATTCATAATTATAAATATTCTTTTTATGATTTTCACTTTTTAACCCTTGATCTTTTTATCAGATACTTATCTACTACACATGTTTTCTCTCTTATTTATAATCTAACGGTTATGAATAGTTGATAAGTTTCTTTTACTTAGATCTCAATACCAACCATTTTTTATGTTTCCATTTACTAGGTTATTAATTTGATTATATCATATGATATGTCTAGTAGAGTGTCTAGAGGAGAGTTAATATGGATAAATGTCAAAAAGTTTCATAAAATAATATTTTTATATTGTTAGTCTATGATACATTAACTATTTTGGTCCTCAAATTGTTAAACTATTTATAATATATATTAATTTAACAATGGAATAGATATAATATTTATGTATGTTTAGCATGGGTCACTACAGTTGGTATCAAATGAGGGTTTTATTATTTTGGGAATTAGTTTACTAATCTCTAGTGATTACTCAAAGAATAAGTCTGAGTATAGGATAACATCATGATGTTTTGTTAAAGTATAAATTTTGTGGGTTTTAATGAAAAAAATATCCCTTTCTGGATACTATAATTTTGACATAGTTGTGGAATAGATTCAATTAGGGGTAATCACCTAGAAAATGGATTCTTTTTTGTTAAACAAATATTTACTTTTGTATATGATGAGTGGGCCTAATACTGTACACCTGGATAGACACCCCAATGGAATATGCTTTTTTTGATCATATTCTCTTTATGAACCACTATTAAGGATTGATTTCCCAGCTTCTTTGAGATATTTGTAGCTCAAATTATTAGAGAGGAAGTTATCGTTGATGGAATTCCTATTGTATGATTACATACCAATGTATTTCTGGATGAACTGCATGGTCATACCCCAAAGGGTGATCTTGAGTTTTTAATCAGAGCTCATACCTAGTACTATGATTATCTCAAAGTGTCATTATATAATGAATCAAATTTAGTTGGATGAATTAAATAAAGAGATTCATGAGAATCGAGATAAGGTATTTTTATTCCTAGGTTCTTATCCATGGGGTGCACTAGTGCTTTTTTTAAGAAGGATGGATCAATTAGCCTCTACAAAAAATATTGTGAACTTAACATGCTCACATTTAAGAAAAAATATATTATACCCCATATTAATGATATATTTGATCAACTATGAGGAGATAAATATTTCTTGAAAATTGACCATCGATCTAAATATCATCAATTGGGGGTAAGAAGAGAATATATAACCAATACAACTTTATGCCTAAGTTATAAAAACTAAGAATTTATAGTTATGCTATTTGGGAATACAAATGTGCCGACTATCATTATGGATTTTATGGATAGAGTCCTTAGATAATACCTTGAAATTTTTGGTAGTCTTTATTGATTAAATTATCGTATATTCTTGGAGAAAATAAGACCATAAAATGAATTTGAGACTTATACTAAGGACCCTAAGAATGTAAAATTATATCCCATGTTCATAAAGTTTGAATTTTATCTATAAAAAGTATCCTTATTAGGCCATTCTATCACAATTGTGCGTATATATGTGGCAACAACAAGTCAAGATGTAATAAAAAATGGGTGAGACCAACCTTTATGATAGGGATCCATATTTTTCTTAGATTGGAGGGATATTATAAGTATTTTATTTAGAATTTTTTCATGATTATCTAATCCACTAATAGAATTTATATAAAATTGAGTGAAATTTATATGGACAATGGAATGTGAGGAAGCTTTATGGAGATTAATAAGTGATTTGTTCTTGTTCTTGTATTGAAACTACCCTGAAATAGAGTATGTTTTTTGATATATAATGATTATTCCTTAAAAGGATTGGTATGAATTATTATTTATAATGAGAACATAATTTATTATGCATCATATTAATTAAAAAATAACGAGAAGAACTATACTACCAATTATATATAGTTCGAGAAAATAATCATTGCATTGAAAATTTTGCAGCATCATCCCTATAGGGAGAATTGTGATATTTATAATAATTATATGATGTAAAAGTACCTATTCACACAAAAATATGATTATGTTACAAAGTATATGGTTGGGGTTGATAAAATATTAATAATTCTCAATAAAAAATCACCCCAGAAAGGTGAAAATGGTCGATAATGCCCGGAGTGGGAGGGATCATTCTATCTTATCCATGATAAGATTGAAATGGTCTTAATACTTCTAGATTTTCAATGGATGAATCATAAAATCATAAAGGAAGGAGAGAAATCTAAGATTTCCAAATTTATATCTGAAAAATACATTTTTATAAATTTCAAAGATGGCCAGAAAGAAAATGCACAACTACCAAAAAGGTAGTGAGTGTTTTGAAGTTTATCCTTGATAAAAATGGAGTTATAAGGTTTGGAACCTCGACTTGTGTCCCAAAAAAACAATCAATGGGGAGGGAAATTTTGGATGATACTCATTTCTAAATGTTATATATTCATCCAGGAATTAGGAAGATGTATAAAGATCTAAAGAAAAATTTATGGTGTGATAACATGAAAAGGGAAATCACAAAATTAACATTTTTATTCGTTCAGTGCTAGTAAGTTAAGGTAGAACAAAAAAAATTCATAAAGGTATGTTATAACCATTACCCATACCAATATTGAAATTGGAAATAATTTCCATCTATTTTATTGTGGGACACCCCAAGGAAATTAAAGTAAAAAATTCTATTGTGTTGTAGTCAACCACCTTAAAAAATCAATGCACTTTATTAATATTAAAAATGGTATAACTCTTGAACAACTCTCCATGATATATATATGATATGTGGTATGAATGTATGGGGCTTCCACACTCCATTTCATATGATCAAGATTTGAGGTTTAACCTGATGATCAAGAGAATTATTAAAAATAAATTAGACAAAAAATTGAGTTTTAATACTTCTTACCACCCTCAAATAGATGGCCAGTTTTAGAGGACCATCTAAACACTGAAGGATTTACAAAGATCTCATTTTATGGAATTCCAAGGATGTTAGGATCAACACCTCCCCCTGGAATTATTCTTATATAGAAACAATTTCTATTATATCACTCATATGGAACCATATGATCTCAATATGTGAAGAGGTATATGACTTCGACATGATTTGATGAATTAAGGAGAGGAAGCTTATCAGTCTTGACATTTTCAGTGAAATTATTGAGAAGGATAGAACCATAAAATAAAATATTAATTTAGCACAAAGTAGATACAATATCTATACTGAGATAATCATCATGATCTAGAGTTTGAAGTCTGTGACAAATTATTCTTCTAGATTCATCTGTAGAAGAATATTATGATATTTTGGGAAGAATGGGAGGATGGCCCCTAGATACATCAGTCCCTTCAAGATCCTTGATCATGTTGGGGTAGATACTTATCTGTTATTACTATCTCTGTATATCTACTATGTTATGATGTGTTCTATGTATCACTTTTTTGGAAGTAAATACCAAACCCTTTATAAATATTGAACATGGAATCCATGTAATTGAACATGATCTCTTATATAAGGAACAACCATTATAGATTCTGGATTGAAGAGATAAAGTGTAGTATAAAAATACAACACAAATAAACATAGTTCTATGGATGAATAATAATTTTAAAGATTATACGTGGGAACTACAGGATGCATAGATGAAAAATTACCCTAACTTATTTCATTCATAGTAAAAAATATTTCAAGGATGAAGTTATTCTTAAGGGAGGTAAAATGTAATGACTAAAGATTTTGGAATATTTTTTTCTCTAAATTAATTTTATCTTTAAAATATTTTTTCACACACAACTATAAACCAAAATGATCCAAGTTTTATTAAATGAATATTATCAAGAAACCTATAAGAATAATAAAAACCTCTAGTAAATAAAAGAAAAGAATAAATGAGATTACATTTTTAAATGAATTATTATTTCTAAAATATATTTTTCCAAAAATTATTTTATATTTTATCCAAATGAATACATAAACCAATATTAAATCATAGTATATGAACTAATATTTTTAATTCTTTAAATTCAAAATTGATATAAAATAATACTATGATTGGTAAAATTGTAAAAACATCATTTTTCAATAAAATCTATTTTTTCTTTGTATTTTTTTTGTTTTCTTATAAAAAATAAATATATAAATTTTTTAATATATATTAAAAAAATGTAACTTCATTTATTGAATTATAATTCCATAATTATCAGAGCATTAACTTTTTAAATTTTTCTGCAAAAATGATTTTTAGGTTAATAATGTAATATATCGATACTATAACTTTTATTCCATTATTAATACATAACTTTGAATTAGAAATTTATAAAATATTTTTATTTATAAAATATATATTTTATAATAGGAATTATTTTTATTATAGTTCAAAAACCTAAATTTTATATTTTAATGATAATGTAATATTTTTCTCAAAACTTATTTTAATATAGTGTAAATTTATTATATTAAACATAATTTTTGAAACTTCTAGATATTGGATCATAATAAGTGGATTTAAAGTTTTGATTCAGTGGTTAAAAATATTATAATTATGGACATTTTTATGAATAAATATTAAGTTACATTATTTAAAAACGGGTTACCTCGGTAACATTTTAAATGGAAAATGTAATAATTTAAGGGGAAAAGAGATTGAAAAATGTTAAAAACAAGTTTATCATTTATTAGTTTATATATTATATATATTTTCTCACCAGAAACTTAATTATTGTCTATTTATTGATCAAATTTAAATTTTTTCCATATTTTCCATTATATCAATTTGAAATATTTACAAAATTCCATTCTCACCACTTATAAAAGGGACCTCTGACCACCCCTTAAATATAACTATAAAAATAGGGATTCCTTATTAAAATAAACTATATAACCTTAGACAAGAATCATATTTCATTATAAAAATATTCTTTTCATAATAGATTATCCTAAGACCATCCTTTTTAAATAATTCTCCAAGAGGAACCCAAAGTTATCAACATAAGTTCAATATTTTCGATAATGAATTTTATTTGTCATATTTCCATTTCAATTTTTTACAAATATTATATCAGAAATTTAATATTTATAATATACTTAATGATGTTATATTTTTGTAATATACTTCAAACACCTCAACCCTTCCCCTTAAAAAAGCGAAGACATCAATCATGCATATGTGCAGATTACCACCTCCATGTCATAACATGTTTTTTTCATTAACCACATTAAAAGTACCATACTAATAAATAATTTAATATATAAGTATGATATATATAATTTTTTTAGGTTCTATAGATTTTATACCATATTACTCTTTTCTCCCCTGACATGGGAAATGAAATCATCATTCATGTGGTGTGTAGACTACCACCTTTATAGAATGATATATTCTATTTTTCCCTACCCCCATTATGGATGGTTATAAATTATAATGGATGAATATATATAATATATAGGTGTTATAAATTTCATGAATATGATTGTTGAATTATATTACGAAATCTAATAGTTTTTATTTGATAATCTATCAATATCAATAAATTACATGAAATTAATCTTCACTAATTTATTCTTCAAAAAATGTGAACAAATATCATATAATTTTATTATAACACTACAGATAGAGGTTTACAGGGGTCTATTTGGGTTTGGTTTAGGGATTATTTGGATTTATTTCAATAAAAAAAAGGTTAGTTCAGGTTAGGGATACTTTTTGTTTTCATTTCAAACCTAAACAAACCCACCTCGAATGAGGTGGGGTTGGGTTGGGTGGGGTTGATTGGTTTATGGATAAAATTAGTCTGAAAATAGCATAAACAGAAATAGATCACCCTAAAGACTTATCTGTAAAACCTATCTCAAGATATCATCTTTCTGACCAATACAAATGCAACTCAGAGAACCTCTATGTCAGTATTTTTCTCTAAAATTAGTACAATTGTGGAAATGTGGGTGAGAGATACTACAACTATGACACGACCGAGTGACATCAAAGAAATAAAAAAGGTGGGAGACATGTGATAAGAATTAATGGGTATAATATGTGGGTTATATGGAAGTAAAATATGGGTGGGACTCACATGAAATTGATTGCACGGGTGGGTAATGACATCGATGACATGAGCGATTGACATGGAAGCAATAATAAAGGTGGATGATGCACAACATCGATAACATAAGAAGGTGGTGACATGAAAGTAATATGTAAGAAGTGTAATGAGGATGACATGATGAAACAAATACATATGATTAGTGGAGATGTGTGGTGATATGGTGACAATGGTGGGAGCTGGGAGAGGTGGGAGCAATGTCAATTACATTGAGAAGTGGGGATACAAGAGAGGAAAAGAAGGTAGTAGTTTTAGAGAGAAGTTGATAAGTGTGTAAAATCATTGGACTCGATAACTTTTTAGAAGAAATGGAGTGATAGTGGAGCAAGAAAAATATTCATATAGGATTTTGATTAGCTTGGTTGGGTCTGGTTGGATCATTATTTTTCTAACCAGTGACCTAAACCAACCCAACCAAGGTCCAAACTATAATAACCTGACCCATGGATATAGATTTTTTAACATGACTAAACCCAAAAAATATGATATAGTAGTTTTAGGTTGGTCGAGTCAAGTTTTTTTGGAGACCATTAATTATAGGTCACTATAAAACTTCAATTCCAGTAGCTTAAATGACTTAGGAATGATAAAATTTGTATGTAAGAATGGGTACCAAAATCAATATCATAGAGAATGCACAAAATAATTAAACTTACTAACACAATAAGTAATTGATGAATAACTAATATATTCATAATAAATGATCGTAAATGAATTATATAAAGGGGTAATATATATTAATATGTTTTTTAAATAGATTTTTAAGATAGTTATGTTTGTTTTAAAGAGGTTAGAGTATATTTGTTTAAACATGAATAAAGTTAATGGGTTTTATTAACTAAAATATTTTTATTTATTTATAATTACTCAACTTTAATTATGATATTTAAATATTGAATTATTTTTCCTTATAATGATGTTATGTTTTTTTACATCTACCTTTTTTTGGAAATTCAGTTTTAAACCAAAGTCTTCTTCCTTGATGAATATATTATTTTATAAAGAATGAATTTTGTGATGAATAATTTCTATATATTTTAATGAATTTTTTCTCCATATCAATTTGTTTTCTTAACAATATTATTCTCATTTACCAAGTGAAAAATCAAATTATTTTTATTTATAATAACACCAATATTCCAATTTATTCATTAAAAAAGGTTTCTTTAACCTTTTAACGATGTGGGTTTTAAATAGGTGTATTTTAAAATATTTAATAGGATTTTCCTTACCATGATATTATATTCTTCTCTTTTAATTATCATTTTGGAATATATTTTATTTATTATAAAATTATTTTTATTGTAATTTTTTTTGAAGTAATGTTCTATGAATTTTTCTCTTCATATTAAAATGTTTTTGGGGACATGAATTTAAAATATTTTCTTTTTAAGATAATATTAATACACTATCTTTTAGAGATTTTTTTGTGACTTCTATTCTATTTTGAAATTATTCTTATATAATGAATAAATGGTTAATCAATCGACCTATATGTTCTCTTATTTAATAATACTTCTGGGTGATTCTGTTTTTGGTATCAAATAATCATGTTACTTTTTTTGATACCATTTGGAAAAAATATGAAACTAATTTTATTTACATGGGTTATTTATGGTAAGATGAATGATTTGATTTTAAGAGTCATTCATATTTATAGATGTTGATAGGTGGGGTTCTATATTTCCTTTAAATAAATTGGTTATGGTTTTATATTTTATGAGATAACTATTGGAATCGAGTAAGGAATGCACATTCCATTATGAGAATCAGACAGGGATGTATTCCTTACTATGTTATGGTAAATAGGTGGTGATTACTGATCTTTAATGATATTATTTCCTATAAATATGTTTGTGTTACATATTTCTCATAAAATATGAATTATATAAAAGTTCTTCCAAATATTTATGATATTCTATGTTCTAAAGATATTCTACATTCTAATTTTATGATTTTATGTTTTTTTATTTTCGTTATATGCCCAAAACATTTTTTGAGACATTTATTGGGTCTTATATTTCTATTCCATGACCCATAATGATAAATCATATTTTATGATTATAAATTATGATCCCATTATCTTTTTGTTATATATTTATTCCTAACTCTTTTTTTCCATTATGTTTATGATATAAAGGTTATGTCTAGTTGATAGGTTTCCCTAATGAGTATTTGAGCTCCCTTATTTATCCTATTTCCATTCATTAGCTTATGAAGATGATTATATCATATTATATGTCTATAAGAGGTTCTAGATGGGAACAAATATGGGAAAATATTAAAAAGTGTTGAAAAATAATATGCTTATATAACTAGTCTCAAAGACACTAAACCTTCCAGTCCTTCAGTGGTTTTTCTATTTATGAGATGTGTTAATTTAACTAGGGAATAAATGTAATATTTAGTTATATTTAGCATGGGTCGCTATATGTTGATAAGGTAAAAGTGATTTAATAGAAAATTATGGAATCTTGTTGTAAGTAGAAGTGTCATGCAGATAACAGGAGGAAATACCTTTTATTTGAGGTACGTGATCATGTATTTCTTAAAATATCTCCATAGAAATGTGTTATGTGATTTTTTAGAGAGGGAATATTAATACCATGGTTTATTAGACCATATGAAATTATAGAAAAGGTGGGATTAATTTCTCATTGAGTATATTTTCATCTAATATTATCTTAGTTATGATTTGTTTCTTGTTTTGAAGTTAAGAAAATATGTACCTGATTTCACTAATGTGTTGAGTCCTCAGGTAGTAAAATTGGAAGAAAATATTTCTAATAAGGAATTGGAAGCTAATATTTTAGATCATACAATGTATGTTTTAAGAATATGGTAACTCATCTAGTTAATTTTTTTGTTTAAATACAACATGATTGAGAAAGAAATATTAGAACCTAAAAAGAACATGATGGAAAAATTTCCCCACTTATTTAACTGATGAATAAAATTAAAAGGGTGTAATTTATTTATAGTGAAAATAATGTGAAAGACTAGAAAATAATAATAACAAATTAATTTCATGTCTCATTAATATTATTTATTATATTATTTATATTCACATTAATGAAAATAATTTTAAATGATTTTTGAAATCAACGAAAGAATTAGATTGATTCTAACTTAAGTGTTTTACATGTATTAAATGGATTTATTTTAATGTAAAATATATAAATTTTAGAAATTTAATTTTATAAAAATGGAATTAATTTTTTATATCATCATATCAAATATATATTAGGGGTTTTTTTATTTTTTTTAAAAGATATATTTTTAGGTAAAGAGTGAAAAATAACAATTTTTACAATAATGACCATTTATATTCAATTATTTACAAGTGCCACTATATTTTGAATGTATTTGTAATGTAAATTATCTCCATATGATTAAAAATAATATAATTAAATCTATAGGATACCAAATTAGGCTTTATTTTTCTATAAATTCATTTTTAGGATTAAAATACATTTCTTCAAAAAACAAAACTCCTTTTTGTTTTGTTTTGTGAACTTATATTATAAGTAATTTTAAAAAATTATGGAAATATAATATTTAAAAATATATTTACTATCTGATGTTATGATAATAAAATTTATTACTGATGTCAATTTCATTTCATCTTGTAATAAATAGTAACCATGGTAAAAATTAGTTTCCATGGTAAAGGGTAAGAATTGTCAATTAAGGTTAAAACTAATTGATAATGTCACAAAATATCATATTAAATCATATATAATGAGATTATTTATACCCATATTACATTATTTTATAAATTTTATCGATTAAGTTACACTCTTTTATTAATAATACTTTATATAATTTTAAAATTTTGAAAAAAATACTAGAGTGCTACTCTTGTCACTTATAAAAGAGAACCACATGTATTATCATATTAACATAAATTAATCCATTTAGATTTAAAAATACATATAAAATTATCTTATAAATATCCTTCTCCACATACTAGATGTTTTGGGTTCACCAAAATACAATCCTTCATGGCCTAAGGTGTAAGCCAAATAATGTTTTCTGAAGACAAGGTTTAACTCTTAAACATGTGTTTTCATGTTTATTTTTTATTACACATCGTTAAAATACCTTATAACCATATTGATATTATAAAACAAGTATCATAAATATAATTAAATTTTTATTATTTTTTATTGAAAAACTCTATTTTATCTTCTTTTCGATCCTATGGGAAATGAAAACATGGCTCGTGCATATGTGTGGACTATCACCTCCAAAAAGCAATGTGTTTATTTTTTCACCACCAAACCAAATATATGATTACTACGAAAGATTTAATTAATATATATGGTATTAATTAAATAACTAATATTTTAGAAAGATAATATATTACTTACATTCTTACCCTTCTATCCATTGAAAATTTATAATTTCACTCAAGCAAATGTGTGGACCACAACCGCCAAGAAGGGATGTGAATAATTTTTTATGTCTGCATATCATTGATAGTTATAATTTTTTTAATGTTTAAAAATAGAAATTATTTCATTATTAATATTTTTTAGATAATTAAAACATGACCAATTTGAACATGTTCAACAAAATGAAGTTGTTTTGGGATTATGAACTGAACGTCCTCAAAACATTCAACATGAACTAAATCAATTTAGTAACTATATAATACATGACAATAAATGAAATATTAGGGAGTTTGGTAAGTTAATAAACAATAAAAATGTTATTAATATAGTAAATTATAAATATAAGGTTATTATATAGGATTTAAAGAATATATATGGTGAGTCAGACACAAGGTAATATATTTTTCTCTAAAAAATTGTTTTAAATGATTTATATTATTTTTCATATATATCACTATTTAAAAAATTATTTATGTTATTATATATGAATTAATTATTTTATAATTAATTTCCAACCACCCTTTAATTCTTACAAATTTTTTTAAAAGTAACCTTTTTAAAATTTTCCATATAGGCGACTTTTGAATATTTTTACCAAAGTGAAAAATAATATATTTTTTTAACTTATATGGCTTAAACTTCATTAACTAATTTCTTAGATATTATTTTTTATCAAACTTCCTATAAAAGACTTCATGGTTTATCATTTAAATTTTTTTTCCAATATTTTGTAAATTTTTCATTTTTATAGTTCCTAAAAAAAGGGATTTTTATCCTAATTCATACGTGAAACCTGAAAGTGTTTCTACATATATATTAAACAAAATATTTTATGATATCTTATGATTGGAATTCCCGATTATTATTTTTATATATATTATTGTCCATTTATATTTTTTATGATGATGGGTGAGCCTGATAGAGATATCTAATGCAATTACTAATGCTTTTTTTTCTATGGGGAATTATATTAGAATTAAACATTTAAGATATTCCATTTATAAGGGTTCTATAAAGATGATGTACCAAAATATATATATGAGTTTTATATTGTTTAAAAATATATTTTAAATAAATTTTTTAATTTTTCATGTTAAGAAAAATATATTATCTTTTCAGAAAGTTTATGACCCCTTTTAAGGGTGAAAAGAATGTTTTACAAGAAAATTATTTTCTTGGGTTTTCTTGTTTTCTAATAAACCATCGAATTATTATTTTTCTATATTATTTTCTAGAAATTTTTTTTATTATAAATCCTGGTAAATAAAGAAAATTTCATGTGTATGTATATGAATATTGTTTCTCATATTTTATTTTTCAACAAGAAAACAATTCTTATGGAATTCATAGTTTGTAAAATGGACTAAAGGTATCATTTCATTTACATATGC